>JAZHRO010000039.1:1455000-2910000 GCA_037157565.1 Thalassia testudinum
AAATAGGATGGGTCTTTACAATACCTAAGTATTTGCCCTTCAAATGACATACATCAAGGTCTAAAAAAGGCATGTAGCCACTCAGGAACCCACTTGTGGATGCCTTAAAACCCACAAAGACCCTCAAGAATCTATCATCGTGATCTGTCATATAATGTACCACACTATCAGGATTTCTAGTCTTCAATTCATGCACCGAACATGGTAACAATTCATATGAAAGCTCAACCTTCCCAAACGGTTGCTGCAATGCCTCACTTCTATCCCTATATATCATCTTGTATGGGAGGCGAATAGTAAATTCTTCCCAACTTTTCTCTGATATCTCCTTCACAGTCATTGTTGGCCTTTATCTCAACCATACAATAACTAAGCTTGCAATTCAACGTTGAGAAGCCATTCCATTGCCAGCCATACTCACCAAAGGAAATGTGTGAAGGGAGTCAAGTGTTTTTATTTAAAATCTATCATCATGCAACCTAGAAGCGTGTATCCTCCACTTGCATTCTAAGTTGAAATATCTAGCTGTAACTCTTTTTTGATCGTTTTTATATACTTAAATTTAAATCCATTCTTAATTCAATGTGTAGCAAGATGTTAATATCAACAAACACCATTCCAATGAACATGTCTGAATCTTTATCACAATCAAAGCCATCATCTTCACAATCAGAAACATCATCCACAGCAGAATCAAAGGCATCATTTGTAAATTCATCAAGCTCAGTAGTGTAATCTTCAAAATCATCATCTGTAGTTACAAACTTTGCGTCATCTGAATCTTCTGTCAAATCTCCCAAATCCTCAACTCTAACAACATTATTGCTGCCTCTTCTCCTCCTAGAAATTTTACAAGGTTGTCTTCTAATAGCCCTTCTCCTTACCTGATTTTCTCCTTCCCTCACTCCCTGTTGCCTTACTCCCGTTTGCCTTCCTCGATTATGCTCCCTTATTTTAGAACCAATGGCCACATTTTCGACACCAGTGTGCTCAGTGTCAACACCAATGTCATCTGATGTAACATAATTAACCTCTATTGCACCAACATTTACCTCACTTTCATCATGGTTAACCTCAGTTTCAGCATGATTAACCTCTTCTTCACCCAAATTGACCTTACCTTCAGCATCATTATCATTCATTCTATCGGTTGACTCCATGCAATCCTTGTCATATAATCTTCTCACATCAACCATTTCTTTAAACTTATCCTCACACTTAAAGACTCTATCTCAGTGAATGAAACAATTAATTCAAAAGTACTACCATCCATGTGACGATTGAACATATCCATCATTTCAGACTCAGTAGTAACCTCAATATATTTAGAGCTAGAAGACTTTTGATCTTTATACCTCAATGTCATGATTGACGGCGAACCCCAAGGCAAAATTTTAGTCAAGTCATTGCACAAGTCGAACCATGATGTCTGGTCAGGGTCCATGGGTATTGTCTTCTGTTGCCCAAGCATATACTTCTCCCCTTTTCCTCCTCACAGCTCCTTGAAATAACCTCCATATTTCATGCAAATGGAGAGGATACCTTCCTTTCCTCTCCACCCAACCATCCTAAATTAACGACAAAGACAAGTAAGAATGGCAACAGAGGAGAAGTTCATGCCACTAGAAAGAATGGCACAATACCTCAACAACTCTCCTTGCACCTCTCTCTTTGTTGATTTATAGTCACCCTTGTAACCCTATGTCCACCTTGTGAGTCTAGAACACAGAACAAAAATAACAAATCAATAAAAAAACCCTAATCAAAATCGTACACTAAACCCTAATCAAAACCCTTGATAATAAACTAACACGATAAACAAAATCCTAATCAAAATCTTTGACAATAAACTAACGCGATGAGCAAAACCCTAATCAAAACACTAACTACAAAAACCACAAATAAATCGCCCAAAAAATCGAAGCATGGAGCTCTATATAAAACCCTAAATAAAACCCTAACTAAAACCCGAAAACGACGACCAAAGTACTCAACAAAATATAAGTACTCAATGTAACCCTTACCTTTGTTTAGATTCCGCAAACAGTGGTAGGTAGCACAATGATGATGGTCGGAGGATCCGCAATCGCTTGACACACAATGGAGAGCGAAGAACCAAAGTGAAGGGAATGTTAATAGAGATAAAGGGTCTGAACTCTTTTGTGCATGCAAGACCAGATGTCGTGGTGGGAGAAGCTGCTCTGCAGAGAAGGAAACGAATGGCGAGGGAGAAGTACTCATGAGAGGAAGAAAGGATGTAACTCACTAGAATTTTTCTCGCCAACTCCATCATCTGCGACATGTAGATTAACCCAAATGTCAACCGTTTGATGATTCATTGAGATTTCCCAAATCGTGGTTGATGAATGTTAACCCACTTTGGGTTCCGAGAAGTAAAGGATAGTGATGGAAGGACATTAGATCTAATGGTGTTTAATTAGTAGAGATACATACGTAAACTCGAATTAAATAAGAATATATATGTTTTTACAAATATTATAAGAGAGATATATGTGTCAAAAAAATTTTTATTTTTTTTATGACCACCAAAATTGCACTTTGCAAAATTAAATTTTTTTTTTTTTAAGGGTAAAGATTCAATTCATTGAGCAACCAGATATAGAGGACAAGGGATGGAGGAACCATCCCAGATTCCAACGACACCCTTAATTTTACAGAAATTTGTCAACTTATGAGCCACATAAATCTCATATCGCCTTACATGAGAGACAGTGAGCTCTGGAATTTTGTTGATGATTTTCTGACAAGCTCTTATGACATGAAAGGATCTCCACAATGGTTGCTGTAAATTAAGAACTTGGTTGACTGGGGAAAGAGCGTCGCTCTGTATGCGACCCCTGGAAATGTCCAAGCTCAAGGCCAAGGTGAGGCCAAGCAATATCGCCTACAATTCAACTTCTTCACTATTGATTGTCGAGCATTTGGATGCCTAGGCTTTCAAGATACTTCCATTATGAGATATGATTACCGTTGCTATTATAAAGTGGTTGATAACCACTGCCGCATCAACGAAAATGGTGGTAGTTTCTTGCATGGGGTGTGCGTTGGATGCAACTAGATTTGCAGTTGATGCAGGAGTGGTGGGAATCGAGCTGCCTGCCTGTGTGTGTGTGTGTGTGTGTGTGTGTGAACGATGGAAATAAAGGTCTGCTATGTTTTTAAAGGGAGTCGCTGGGGGCACCATTTCGTTGTCGGGATTGGGTGGCATATCTCATGTTTGGCAACGTCCAACCCGAGCTAGACGGGGATGGAAGGCTCAGGATAAAACCCATCTCAGGGAGAAGTGGGTACTCTTAATCTCGCAACTTTTCATGTTGCTCTCGATATATGATGTGACAGGTTGCATCGATGCAATCCCATTAAACACGATGACTCGCATGCATGTGAAAATCTTTTATCTACGTCACTCGGATTAAATTTTATCGATGATTTATATATATATATATATTAAATAAAAATGAAATAAAATGATCACATTATTAAAGAAAGAGAAACGAATTCTTCGAGATAAAAATCTACACCTTAATCAGACGACGGACATACCGGTATGCAAAAGAACGTCAAATATAACAAAGATAAATTGAAATCCTGTAAAAAATTTCCTGCAACTAAAAAGTACCGAGGAGATACCTAATCCTGAGGAGGCGTGAGAACGTGTGGGGCATTATTTTCCTTTTTGTTTTTGTTTTTTTTTGTGTGAGAAAGGGGGTCCTTTCCATGAAAGACTTGTAGGTGTAGACTTACGTCAAAAAGGTGCTGGAAGCGTGTAGTTTGGTCCCGCAGCTTTTGCTTTTGTGACATTTTGACCCCCTCAGATCAGTCCTCTCATCTCCTTTCACAGAAAAAGATGAATCCTTCCGCCATCGGATGCATAACCAGACGATGACATGGAATGGGTGGGAAGATGAATAGTCGGTAAAATCTATCTCTTCGAATTAGTTGGAACTCAAATTCGAAATATATTATTTTCACTTAAGTGATGTGAGTATACTTATCGATTGAATTATCCAACATATTTCAGATGCATAATTTGGAAGGGTATACAACTGGCATGCCATGTCGTGACATTTCACGGTATTTTGTAATCTTATTCTGTCTCCTTCAATCCCTAGTTCCCCACCATGGATATGATGCGAAGGAAAAAAAAAATTCTTGACTAAATTGTTCATGGTGTACCATGGAAGTGAGGCAATTGATTGGATAGAGGAGATATCCAAGTGACGGTAATTTGCTCAAAGAAAAATTAGTTGGAAGGTGAATAGATTAATTTTAACGATTTTATGCTCTTGGGGAGGTACGTTTACCAAGTTTCAAGGATTGAACGATGGAAAAATTTGAAGTTTGAAGATTCTGTTTCAACTCGCCCCAATTAGCTGAATTTTTTTACCGCAAATGTTGCTTTTGAAGTAAAACATATTAAGATTTATTCTTAATAGAATAGGTAACTTATATCATCCTCAAGGATAGATAAGTAAGCTTATAAACCCACTACATATAAGAATGGCATCAGCTAACCTTTAGCCTTATAAGTCGAAAGGAGCATAAGGACAAGGACAACTTCTTCTTGTATTCCCTCCTTCGGTTGCTCTTCAGGAGTGAAAAAAATCCACGGAGACTCGAAGGAGTTGGTAAGGGTAGGTTGTTAAAAAAGCTAAGCTCAACTTAAATAGATTCTATGAGGGCTCACAAATGTAATTGAGTAACTTAACAGTCAAGACTGAACTAAAAAATTATGCTTCATATCTTAATAAGTCAACCTTGATCTTTAGCGACGTAGAGTTGAAAAGGTTTACAACTCGATAACTGTGGGTATGCATATGCATTAATGCATGCATGCATGCATGCATGTGACCACCGTTAGTAAAGTATAGCATTAATAACCTAAGGTTACGATTTGATCTGAGAATAGTATTCTATGGGAATAAAGTTTGAGTGAAATAAGTATAAAAAATGTATTTGATTGGTGATATTGTAATGATTGTTCGGATTGTTAATGTTTGTTATGTTGATTTTGTGAGAGATGGAAGAGAGTTAATAGATTTTGATGTGATGGATTGTAGTCATTAAGTAATGCTTTTTGAGTTATATGTAGGAAAAGAAAATATTAGTGAATTTTGATGTGATGGGAAGAAAATATATGTGGAAAGAGAAAATTCTTGAGAACCTGCACCCACCTCCACCTAACCTCCTCCTAACCCCCTCCAATGCTTTATCCCGACTGTTATACAATTGCCAAACACAACCTAAGAGTTTGACTCTTTTTTTGAAATATATTTTTTAACACAAATAGCCATGTTAAGAAGCTTGACAGGGGCAAAAATACGCACTTTTAAGATACCTAAAATCATTAACCTTGAAATATTTCGTATAAATGCTAGTCGACTTTTTGCGTTTTAAGGGGTTATTTGTTTGGTGGAATAGAGGGAGAATTATGGTCAAATTTCGTGTTTGGCAGTTTTTATTTCGACGTTGGCGTATTTAAGAATTAAGGGGTGAATTTTGGAATAAACGAATTCCGTCAAAAAGATGAAATTCATTTATTCCGCTGATTTATTCCACCTCTCTCATCTCCCTCTCTCAACTGCACCAAGTAAAATTCGTTTATTCCTCCTACCAAACATCTCATGCGGAATAAATATTTTTAATTCTTCAATATAACAACAAACGCAACTAAATACTTGGGTGGAATAAAAATCTCTAATTCCTCCTACTCTTTTACATATCTTTTTTATCCCTCTTAATTATTCCTCTAATCAAACAGACCCTAAGAGAGCTATGCATATGGGTGTAAAAGAAGTTGGTTAGCTTAGGCTTTGACTTAACAAAGGCTAGATGGCCTAGCTCAATAACTTAACAAGCTAAGCCAAACACAAGTCATGTCAAATGCAACTCTTTGGGGGTCAATAACCAACCCAAATCAAAGAAGGAAAGGAAGAATAACGCAAAGAGGATGATGCTAATTTGCCTTCGTGGAAACGGAGTGCTTTCTTCGAAAGTGTTAGTTTAATCATGGTGATACTATTTCAAAGACATAAAAATAACATCTTAAAACTCGCTTACACATCCTGCGATGAAACGAGTCTAACGATGAAATATTACAACACTACTGCCATAAAAATCATGGTATTGCACCAATACTATACAAAAGTGTTATAACGATAACATACTAGTGCTATTAGCATCAACTTCAAAACACTGATGCTATAATTTACCATGTCATACATCATTGTGCTATGTAGCATTGCTTTTGTAGCATTCATGTATAAAAGGTGAGGTAATAGACACATATTATTAATGCGAACGAGATGGAATGTATCGTACGCGTGCTTGTAGGAAGAAACTTTTCTCCTTTCCTTTCTTTACTTTGTTTAATATGTGAACAACATGGGAATATCTTGCTTGGTACAAATTTCGCAACTTGAGAAGAGAGGAAAACCCTCCAAAGTTTGTTTGTTATCTCTAAAATGGACGTTTGCCTGAACTTGTACGTATTGGAAACAATTAAAAGGCACTAAACATTTTTCTGCATGGTTTTCGGAGTAAGTGGAAGCCATGGATTAAAAACTGTGTGAACATTAGTTGATTTTCGTACGAAATGTACTATCATTTTGTTGTCTATAATTATATTAGTATATAGTTGATTTTTCTGCATATTACCCAAAATTCAGGCTTGATGGTTTACTTTATAGTTTATCCATCCAAACCCAGTGAGTGGATCAAGTACCGTAGTGCAGCAATGGTACCCTCGGATGTAGATCGATCGAACTTACCAAGATATACACAGAAATGAGAAACCCCTTGTAAAAAGAGAAGAAAATTCTCGGGCCATGGGATCCATATTTAGGAAAATGGTGCTTCAGTGCAACATTGGATCTAACCTACTCAAAAATCAGGTGGCAACCTTTTCATTTTGGTGGATAAAATAATCGAACGTCAATTAGTTGGCGATTAACTCGCCTCCCATGCAAGAAAATGACGGGTTTTGAATCGTATAATTCACATGGTCCACAGATATGTAGGTTAGTTGATTTGCGTGGATGTCAACTCAAACATCAAAGTAAACTAGCCTTGTACTTTGGGGATTGAGTGTCGGAATTGTGATCCATCTCATTGTAATGAATGCGGTTGGATTTTGTAAACTAAGGTTCCGTTTGAAGGACGGTTGGTGTTTATCTTTAGGTAGAAAGATAAGAAAGGGTCAGTTAGAGAGGTAATTGCATAAGTGATGGGTTAGTAGTGAGAGATGGGTTGATATGTTGTACGATGTGCGTTGATGCGATTCGTATAGAGTGAGAGTTATTATTTATTTATTTTATACTTAATGTTACGTTAGATTTTGTCTTTTTTTTTTTTTTTTTTTGGGCAAAAAATAGGGTAAGTTGAGTTAAATGTGTTGCGTGAGTTTATGTGTCGTAGGTATAGAATTGAGTTGATAGTTCTCGTCAATCATGTCATGTCATGAAACTATTCATGTCTTATTCAACTATCTCATCACATCACCTAACCATGATTTTAATTAGGATGGAACATTAAATCAGATGGACACAAAATCAATCCAAACCTGATCCGAGAAAACTCAAGTCAACTTGACTAGAATTTTATATTGGTCGCGTTCGAGCCTTAATTTTTAGGAAAACTCAGGCTTGACCCTCACCGAACTCGAACTTGAAAAATTGACGTAAATTACATTTTTCTTTCTTTTATGTGATCTAATTTTTTCCCTGCACAACGAGGCTACGATTAAATATGTATACTTATAAAGACATCTAATTAAAGTGCCGTATAGTTGAAGCTGAAAATAATATTTGAGGTATAATTTATCAAATATTTTCTTTACAAATACACTACTTTCAGTTAATAATAATTTAAAATCAAGAATATAACTTGTGAGAAAATTCAGTAATACAAAATCATTTTATCTTATCAAAGTTTTGTTTCTTTCATAACGCATCAAAAATCCGCTGACAAGTCAACTAATCTCTCTATATGTGAGAAATCGGAAGCCCACGCCCGTGTGCTGTGCGACTAAACCCACGCACATGTTCTGCATGGATGCAGGTGCTCCCATAATATTAGTTCCGGTTGCAAGTCTCTCTTTTTGGATAGAGTAACCATTCCCCCATCATGCGTGGGTTCTCTGTGCTGCGGTATGTGACTTCCGAGGGTGGATCCCCCCTTTTTAATAAGGGCAGTGAAAACCAACATTGAATGTGGTATTAGATTACTTTTTTTTCTCTATTTAATAAGGGGGATGCATCAATTTCGGCGTTAAATACTGTCTTCCCACGATATAAGATAGCCAAAGATAATAAATATGGCTGTGGAGTTGGCAAGCAAACTTGTTGGCTGGCAGAGCCTGAGACGCCTATTTCCATGTGGACTCTACCAATCAAGCAGTGACATTGCTGTACAGACGTGCTGGTCGTGAGCTGTTCCTGCGGATCATCCTTCACCAGAAGTGAAGCCAACCAGTGGGCACTTCTTGTGTGGTTAAGTTTCCTTGGTGGCTCTCTGTGGATCTCCTTTTGCCTTTTGCCAAAAGGGCATGTGGTTTATTTTGGTCGGTCCCATCTCCTGCCTCACCTCTGGGAGAGAAGGGGAAAATATATAGGATACTGTAAGAATATACACATGGTGAGATAAAGTACAGTTTTATTCATGAGAGCAGACAGATTCTATGTAATTGAGTCACTTGCCACTTGCACCTTGAAGGAAGTACCGTTTATGATGATCTGGACAACAGATTACAGGATGCCCAACTTTAGAATATGTTAATGTTGTGCCATGTATGTCCATTGGATTCATCCAATGCACACCTTTTGCTAAACAGGTGCCATATATATATATATGCCAGCAACTTTGCCCATGCATGATTAACAAAATATGGCAACTTAAGAATTTTCCCATCTTCCATTGTTCTTTTTGTTGACTTCACACTCCTTCCTCTTTACCTTCGTCTTATGTGTTTTCTTGCCCGCCAATTTGTCTTGTTGTTCCTTGGGTGTATAAGTACGTTGTAATTGACATTTTTTGATTCATGCACAGAAACCTTACGTTTTCCAGAATGTCATCCAATTCACTTCATTTACTTAACTACAAAGGTGAACTTTGCACTTCTTTTTTTCCTAAAGAAGAAGGTAAATATTATTTTTAACTTTAAACAAAAGGGGAGGATCATAGCTTGACCAAGAATAATAGGCCTCGTAGGAGAATTACACAACCTCAAGGAGGTATCTGTGAGAGCTTGAAATTTAATTAAGTTCAATTAGGGCAACCTAAATCTAATTTGGGTCTATAAATAGGTTCTCTTGGACCTAGGTTCATCATTAATCATTAGAGCCTCCAAATCCTAAGAGAAATGAGGGACAAAGAATTAAGATTTCATTTAGAAATCTTAGTTCAAAATTTCTAGGGACCTTTTCGTGATAATGAGAAGTTTGGGCTTCCCCTCCATAATTTTCCCGAAGGCTCCAGCAGGCCATCAGATCTGGCAGCACGGTGTGGATCCACACCACGTGTCGCGGCAGGGAGAGGCAACGAGCATGCATTCACACAAGAAGTGAATGCGTAAACGTCACTAAAAACCCTACATTTATTTTAAAGGCTTTAAATGACCCTTTTGCCTCCATTTTTACATCTATAAAAGGGTCACCCCTACCACATATTTCACCATCCCTTCCTTCTTTTATCAACTTCTCTAAAAACTAAGTACTCAAGTTCTATAACTCACTCTAATGCCCCCAAGCTATGGAAAGATTCGCTAGAGCTAAAAAATAAAATGTCACTTTTCACTTCCTTTACGGAACTCTTATCAGCCGTCCTCTCACCCCCGTTCTAGTAGCGGATCCTGCGACGTCAGCGTCCTGCCTCATCCCCGGTTCTTCTAGATTCGCCCTCCTACCTCCGTCTTCGCTCTCCTTCCAGGCGTCATCCATCCGGCTCATCTTCTATGCATTCGTCAAGGAGGATAATCTCTCATCCCCTATCTTTTCATTACTTTATAGTGTAGATGTTAATAGGGTTGACTCATTTGATAGTTGTCAACAACATTCTTGCATATAGAGAATGGGTATGCCTTATAATGACAAAAAATTTGGATTCCTAATCCATTCCACAATTGAGTGCATTAAGATGAACTCGTTGACACCTATTGGCCACAAATTGAGTCGATGCACCTTGAAAATCGAGAAAAGGAATGTTTTGGTCAAACTTTTGTCAACACTTGAGTAAAATTTGCTCAAAATATGTCATATATGGTATCATTGAATTTTTCTCATTGTAAGCTTTCCTAAGAATCCTAGTTTACAAAAATCTAAATTTTGTAGCTTAAGTTACATGAAAAACACTAAAATGGAGACAAGCACCAAATAGTGTAGCTCAAGTTCCTACATTTCATTCATGTTGTTTATGCTTAATTCAAACACATCATCAATTTTGATGTTTATCCATAAATGGAAGAAAGCTAAAGATCTAGAATTGTATAGAGATGGTTGGCAAAGGTTGTAGTACAACTTGAGACAAAAACCAACTTGTATTCCTCTGGAAGAAGTAATGATCTATGGATGCAAAACCTAGGGAATTACTAGCTCAATCAACTAGTAATGGAGTTAGTTGACTCAAAAGCTTAAAAACAAGTAAGGTCAATATATATTTATTGTCTAGATGATTATATATACAAGTTAGCTAGTTGATAGATTTTAAGGCTTTTATTTATAATGAAACATGTACAATATCACTTGCTAAGTCTGTGTGATGGTCCAACTAACTTGTGGGACAATTAAGGGTATGGTTACCCAAAAAATAGATCATCTTACCTAGTCAACTAGCCAACTATTTCAAGAAGAATTACCTTTCTAGCTTTAGTAGAACAATGAAGGTAAGATTGGAAATAGAGAACTTCACGAGGGTAAGTACGATTTACAAATGGTAATTCTATCCATACCATAGATATGAAACAAAGGATAAATCATGGAAAATAATCTTCTATTGCTTATCTCAACTATTAATTAACAGCAATAATGGAAAAGAATTAACAATACATGCATTAGATGTCAATTTCCACATCTTGATCCCATGCAAGTCTTTCCTTTATTGGCATTCACACGTTGGTCTCATCAAGGAGAGCGATATAGCCTTTTTTCTTCCTGTGTATAAAGGGTTGGGGGATATCACACCTCACACACGTTTTAGTGTTTGTTTAGCATTGGGGTCAAATCATGGGATTAGTGGAACTTATTCTATGCTTGTTACCAAATTGCTGCTTGTTAATTTCCACTACAAATTGTAGGGAGAAGTTGGTAGTTAGATGGTTCAAAGACGGCAAAAGTTGGTTAAAAATGTGGTATTGGACCATTCTATGCTTGATATTGAGAATAGAATTACCCACAAAGTCATTGTATATATGTATGTATATAGTAATGGTAAATTGGACTGAGTGTCATAGGATACTTCTTGATGGAAGCTACCTCTCCTTTTCAACTACTAGCACGTTACAGAATGCTACATCCAACGTTTATATGAAATTTTTATCTAGATTTCTCTGAAACAAATTCAATCTGATATTATTTCATGAAGGTAGTACTTGATTTTTTTTAATTGCCTATTTTCTCATCAATTTTGACCAAATTTTTTACTAGAATTAGGATTTGATGGTAACAAAGTTTTCATGTAATTTCAGCGATTTGCACCAAAATTGCATCTACTATTAGGTGGTTTCGATTTTCAACTAAAAAGAGAAAAGAAGAGAGATCCAAATTTAGATGTTTTGATTGCAACTTCTTGTCTTCATATCCAAGAATGACTCAAAAATAATGAAATCAAGCTTGCGATCTCCTTCCAATCAACTTTCTTGACATTCTTTGAAGTGAGCCAGCCAACTTCTCACCTTTCTAAATGTGAAATGGTAAATAGACATACGTTGCAATTGATAAAGTGAGAATGATGATTTCAACTAGTGTATTTTAATTTTTCATTGGTAAAAATTATTTTCCACAGATAAAAAATCATGTTTTAAGTGAGAAACCATTTAACACCAAGAGAAAGTTAAAATATACCAATATATTTTTATTTTCAACCGATGTATTTTAATTTTCAATCGATTAAAAATCATTTCCAACCATTATACTTTGATATACTTGAGTTTTATTTGTAATCGATTGATTCTGATTTTCAACTGATCACAAAATATATTGCAACTCACATTTCCATACTCATATTCTTTCTAAATTAGGCCATTATCTATTTCCTCTTTAGCCACCAATTCGATATCCTCTCTACTCACTTATCATCAACAGACCAAGAACATTATGCTAAAATGCATCTTTTAATGCTGCCAGTGCTGTGCTGATATATTCATGGATAATACAAGGCCATGATAAAAAAAAATAAAGTTCCCATGCAGAAGTTGGCAATCGCATCCACTTACCACTTTTTGTGCTGCTCCCGTGTTGGTTTCGGTACTTCGGAAACGGACACGTCGGTCGCACATTCAGAAAATTTTACGTAAAAAAGTTGTTTACTTCCTAACAAAGGAAAATATATATATATATATATATATATATATATATATATATATATATATATATATTGTTGTTTTTAAAATATTAGAGGATGTAATTTTAGACATGAAATCCTGTGGAACATATGTGTGGCAATGTAAAAAGAGAACGTGGATCAAAACAAGTTGATAAGAAGGATTGCTTTTGAAATTAACCAAAATTTGGTACGAAGGTACATTGATCCCCTACTTGAACAACTTGGTAGTAAAGTTATATACAATCTGTTCTGCCAAAAATAGTTAGTACAGTGACAAACATGCTGTTCTCGCTAGAAAGAGACATATATAATGTTACAACTACAAGGACCAGTCGAAATGTTTTCTTAACAACTTTTATTTTCATTTAGGAAAAAAGAGGAAGATTAGGTGAGAAGGGTAGTCATCTTAGGATTATATTAATAAAGGAAAAAGGAACGGACTTACATGTTTTGCAGCCAATATTTATAAAAATGTTTTGCTTCTTTTACAACATTTTTAACACAACATCTTTCATTCTTGGAGACCTTGTCACTCCTCTGAATCCGGATGCCCCAAATAATAGTAATCAGCTGACACCATCCCACCACATCAAGATCAATCTTATCTCTGGAGCTCGTCCAGAATAGATCAAAATCCAAATGGCAAAGGTTGTAAGATTGATCCAGGTTTGAGAGGAGAATTAACTGTGAGATTGGGTAAAGTTAAAAAATAGAAATACATGTCACATACCTCTGTTGGAAAGGAGTTGTGGTTGATCCCATTGACATGCCTACAGCCACACGGATGGTAATCTTCATGGGAATATTAAAATTCTTAGCTCAGGTCAGTCGTTTATGTCTATCTTCTTCAGCTGAAAATTAGAAATCCAAGCCAGTGTTACAAAGGAATTTAAACAATACCTTCTTTTGTGTAGTTGAATTAAGTGTTAAATAGGAAAGATAAAAAGGTAGGGTGGTTACTTGGACACCTCCCCTGATTTTATCATGTCCTTTTGGGGTGGTTGTTGTATTAGGAAGAGAAATCTAAAACAAAGAGACCAAAAGAACACATGAAGCAAAACTCCAACATCCACTTAAAACCAATCCTTACACCAGTCAACGTATATGCATCCAAAGGAATACTAACTGAAGCAAATAAAACCCACAACCCAAATGTAATCATGACCTCAAAAAAACCACCAGAGCATCAGCTGGCAAGAGTCTTGCAACATGCGCATGCAGCCTACCATCAGCTGAAACAACAGAGCAGACAAGCACATAGATACAAACATGCACCCAAGCTACATGGAGAGTGCTAAATCCTTTGTGGATGACCTTATTTTACCATGTCGTTTGGAGGTGGCTACTGGAGTGATCCTACAGACAAATGAAATAACAAACATACCACAATATTAACTTCATCCAAATAAACAATATGAAACAATGACAACACCTGCAACTGATGAAAACAACTGAATGAAAAAAAAAAAATCATTCACACTTATCTTCTTATGTATATCCAATCAGTCCACGTATAGGTTTCCATTAGAGAAACTGAAATGTGGAATGACGGAAGAGAGTCGGATGGTATACTAATGTGGAATGGAGGGATATGACCCTCTATGTTTGCTCATGAAGAAGACCTCCTACGCAGCAGGAAGCCAAAAAATAATCAGCAGCAGCAAAGCAACACAATCAAAGGTCATTAACTTCAGTTGGTTAGTAACCAAAATTTCACAAAAAAAAAAATTCAATGTGTATGTTTCTTCTGATATTAACAAAGAAAATTTTCCCATAGAGCAGGATGTAAATTAATGATACCATCAACCAAAAAGGGAAATGTTCCATCAACCAACAACTTGGCATTCATGTACACTTGTTAAAGTAACTTTAGCTCGGAATCAAGGAACAAGATTAAGTCACTGAACTAGTTTATGAACTACTTAATGATCCAGGACCTGCGAAAATGGGGTGAAAATATCCGACAGGAAAATAACAGTCCAACTGCTAGTGAAATATATAAAGGACCACAGTCTACGGAATTGTGTGCTTCTTCTAAAAATTAAATGAAATCATAGGAGCGGAAGAATGCAATGCACGTAGGTGTCGAGGATCGAAATTGACATAAGAATAGCAATACCACATAAATGCTATCCGTAGGAGAGGTAAAAGGTAGTTAATGACTGAAGACATTGGGTTCAATCAGTGGAATAGAAGCTAACATGCCATTGAAAACTTCCACCTACCAAGACATTGTCATCTGTTTAGCCAAAGTGGAAAATCCAAAGTAAAGGAAGACCTATCTGTTGTTGAGTTCCTGCTAAAGTAAATTACTAGCTTATTCCTCAGTAGCTACATCTCAGGAAAGACAGAAGACGGCTATTGAGTAGGTGGAATTCATTTTATCCCCTGAAAAAATAAGTAAAGAGAAATGAATACACAAGAACGAAGGTGTCAAACCAAAGGTTACAACAGGATGAATGTTGGCACGGTTATTACTGTCACAGTACCCGCGACGTGATAAAATTACTAAATAAAATACCAGAGCAAAATATACAAGGAAAATAGTCCAATAAACTTATCTATCAAATAGTTGGCAGTTAGCCACATACCTTTCCCTTCCATTTTTGTGCCTTTCGCTTATACGAGTACTGATTGTAGACATTGGGTTTAGCCAGCTAATATGAAGTATAAGAAATCTCATCGGGATCACATATGCACCCATTTGGGCTGCCGCAACAGGGTTTCCTTCCATGAAAGGTGCCAACCAAATCATGTTTGTAGCCCAAATAATCAGAACATTGGGGTTGCGTGGTTAATTTTCATCCATCCAAACCAAGCTCTCTGTGGTCATTCTTATAGAGCCACGGCAATTTGATGTGTCCCTTTACTAAAGAAATATTTATAACTCCATAGCTTTCATTACCACCCGTTTAATTTATTGAGAGGATGTGTGCGTCATCAACTTTGCGTAAACATACTACATGACAAAGGCATAAGTTCATGATTGTGAGTCCACAATTACATAAAGCAACCATAGGGGTTATGTAGATGAAGGCAACGACAACTACTGACCACGGAAGAAGTCATGCAAACCTAGCACCTATGCAACATTGGGAGATCCAATAGGACAAGTTCTTCATCTTTTCCAGAATACCAGCATGTGTGGAATGAAGCTCAACTTCTTAGACTCTCGCCTCTGCGTCCGACTCCCCCATTCACTTCTGTAACCTAGCAACCTCATCTTGGGACTCTTGTAGTTCTTTTTGCATGATATGATACTACATTTACTTAAGCCCTAGTTCTTCAGCCATCCCAATTTTGTTTTGAATGCAACCTGCATACTCGTCATTAGCAGCTGCTTGTCTAGTCACACGAGTCATGTCAAGCTCTAGGAAACAGTATTTAAGTCCAAGGAATAAGGACTTCACCCTATCTAACTCCAATGTTGGCTCTAGGTAATTTTCTCTTAGTTTGTAATTGCAACCCTAGGATTAATTTTGAAGGTTACTAACATGGAACTACAAACATACAAATGGTAATCGGATGCCAAAGAAAGGGAGCTCACTTGTTCTCCCATCGGACAATTGTAGAAGATAGATTCCATTATACCAAAATGGTGTCCATCGTCAACTTCTAACTACAGAGGGTAGAGCTATCTGCAATTACGTGTATCTCTATAGGTTAGTAGTGGTCATAAAGTCATCTACCACACCTGTATTTACTATCTAAGCAATGATATGGACAAATAACTATAAATATTGAGTACATAAACCTACAGCAACTAGAAGTCAGTGATGCATAATAAAAGCCTAATAGAAACCCATCATTCCCTGATGAGAATGAACCAACACAGTCATAATAGGACCAATAACCTAGATAGTTGAGTCCATACATCACGAATAATCGACATAAATTAGACAATGTTTGTGGCCACTAAACCCTTAATAGTACAAACTAACTTCCCACCGACAATGTATTAGTAGCGATTATGGTCCACTCAAAGGTTCTATGTGATCAGCTTGTATACGAACTCCCCTACTCTAACAGATCTCAGGTCAATATAGCTTTCCCCCACCTTTGTACGTATCGCTTTCATCTTCCATGTCTTTTCGTAGAAGATGAGATCCTTGAGATTCCACCTCAAAATAATGTTGTGGATGACGGAGCATATCATATCAACACACATTTAACTCCTAAGATCGTAGAAGGGATGGCACTCCAGGATCTTGAAGTGCATCTTGAGTACACCAAAGGCTTATTCTACAACATTTCGGAGTTGTGCATGGTAATGGTTATAAAGCTCTTTATATGTACTGTATCTACGAACACGGTCTCAACATTCTTGAAGGAGATAATCAAAACCTAGAAGAGGAGTCAAAAATCGGTTAGCGTTCGCATACCGTAGATCAGTCAAATATTTATAATCATGTAAAGTTGTGAACCCTTTCCTGATTACCCACACGAGGACTTTCATGTCCGTAGATGGACCTTTCATCTCAACGGTAGGGTTTCCAGAACGACAACGACGGGATGAGAGGGATCGGGATAGGGGCAGTGGGAGAAATGGTCCCAAAATAAAACTCATCACAGGATTTCAAACCTAATATCAAGATAGAAATTAATCCCTCGATGGAATTGGCCGCAAACAAGTCGTTAGCCCCAAATCCTGGAAGGCAAACATGGCCTAAAAACAAGTGTTATTGAATCGTGTCGCTTCCTATCGAGTCCTAAGGTTAATTTATTTAAGAAATTAGGAAAATAATATTAAGAAATATAAAATTCATATTAATCTTTAATTTTATTTACTCTGATGTTGACTCTTAATTTAATTTACTTATATATTGAGAACATCAATTTATATTCATTTAAATTGATGTTAAATTATAATATCAATCCTTACGATGTTTAGTTAACAGTGGTGGTAGAGAAAGAGAGAGAAAGGTAATTTATATTAGAGAGAGAGAGGATTGTGGGTAACTTGAATGCAGGTTGGCAGTCGATGTTAAGGCAAATTAGCATTAAGAGAAAAAAAACCGATGTTAAATCAAAGAAGGGTTAAATAATGAAATAAATAGGAATTAACTGTCCAAATAAATTAGGCCTCGGAAGACTACGAAGACGGCAACTGACAAGGCAATTGCTTGCATGACAAAATCTAATGGAAAGATCCGAACCAGTCATCTCGACCTGCAAGTCCCCATTTTTAATAGGAAGGGAGACTTCGATTTCGATTTGGATTTTATATCAGGGAAATCATTTTTCTTCGTCCAATGACAGGGGTGATGAGACGCGGTGGCGTGTATTAGAAGGCTAGAACTATCTGTCAGCCGGAGATTCTCATGCAAAGTCACAGGTGGATGGCACTTGGGTGTGATAGTTTGGTGGCATGATTAATTGGTGCGTGGCAGGTCATGTGGTGGTGACACAGGACAAGGACAAAAGATCCAAAGTACCCATCATGATTTGTCAGGGTGTTGTTCCAAGCACTGGTGGAATGCATTTAAATATTGGAATAGATCGTTCTCCATCACCATCCTACTTTCTTTGTTTTCCACGTAGGTTGCTGCCTTCCAAGCTTCCAAAGAGAAGAAGAAGATGCAGTGTTTGGCCTCGAAGCCCTCCACAGGCATGCATGGTTCTTCGTGCTCGTTTGACCTCGGCTCTTCGCGGCCTCGGCAGTGTAGATCTGAAGTCTCATGGGTGTTGGTGGCGGCCGTGCCGTGTCACCATGGCATGGAGTGTTGAGGCAGACTGACAAGTTACAGCGAGGTGCGAGGTGGCATTCGACGAGCACCAGCAAGATGAGCTGCGATGTCGCGAGCTGCGGTGAGGCATTTTGGTTCGGCGACGTGTGAAGCGGCATGGTCTGATGTGGCATGGTGTGTTGCGGCGTTCGACGAGCGGTCGAGCAATGTGGCGATGTTTGTGTTGTTGTTGCATGTGGTCTTGCCTGTTGGAGTAATTTGATTTTTTTATGTTTTAATGTAACTTTATTTTTCATTGGGATCACATGTGATATTATGGTTACGAAGATATAAACTACTAACTTCAGTTATTAGTTGATTTATTTAATTCTTTATTAGCAGAATTTTTAAGATTTTATGTTGTTGATATTCTACTATTGTGGAATATATTTTTAGGTGGATTGACATTTATTTTTATTTTTTCCTTTATATCATATTTTATTTCTTTTGAATTTTTACCTTTCATGTTGCGATAGGACGTAACTTTCTCCTTTTAAAAACGTTAGGCTTCTTCTTTTTCTTCCCCTGTGAGATGCTATTGGGTTCTTCACTTTTATTGAATTATTATTTTGTCCAAAAAAAAAATAATAATAAAAAATGCAGAGGTCAAAGGGTGGAGAGCACCCCATTTTCGTCTCTGAAGATTGGATGTTTGAGTGGAAATTAGCGATTATATTAAATCAAGTGCATGGCGTTTATACAAGTGCTTCCACTTTCGTACCCAATTTGTGATACACGATGTTTATATTCTAACAGCAAACTTTAAAAAGAGGAGGGTCACGTAAGAACAGGAGCACCTTCAGTGCTCCCATGCTTATTTCTCTAAAATAAGTGTGATAACATAAGATGTGGGTTTAGGAAATGCTCTGTGACAAAGAGAATTAAAATAAGCATGCATCATTTGATGAGTAATCCCGTAATTGCATTATTCAGAAGGACCAAACATGTTAAAGTCAAGATAGGGGTCCTCTAAAAAGAGTTACCAGACACAAGATATGTAACACCTTACAAGTTTCATGCAATGCACTGTGATGCATCCAATGCATATCTAGAACCTTTTCCTGATGCAACCGACAATTATGCTCCTATCATACAAAACGGCATGGTAGAAGCAAGCACCCCAATTAACGAATTTCATCTCCTAACCAAAGTTCAAGATCTCCCTTTTCTTTTGGCTAATTAAGTTTCTTTACTTTTTGTCCCAATTATATTGCATATCTATTTATGGTGCGTTGAAATCTCATAGGCCTTTTTTTTTAGTTCAAGGGGAAAAAGATGCTATTTTGACTTTTGAGACATATATCCTTCAAAAAATTAAGAGTAAATTACACGAAGACTTCCTGAACTTACAGCTCATTTTCAAGTAGCACTCAAATCGTGAAGTATGTCAATGGTATTCCTGATCTTTCCAATTGTATGTCGGTGCATTTCCAAAGAAGCAACGTATACATCTAAACCAAATAGTGTGAACATGGTGGTATACAAAATTTGTCCAGCTTTCGATCTAAGGACGCAGTGGTGACGTTGATTTCATCCATGCAGTTCCTAGACGTTAAGCAACGAAAGCCTATTTCAAGATTTTAGGTCGAGTCAGATATTTCTCCAACATCCAAAATGATGGTCATTGCGTCAAACTTGGCATAATCTCCGGGATGAGGTTGCTCGCATGCTTGGCTTTTAGCTTGGAAGGTCAGGGAAGGAAGTAGGTAGTGGCGACCGTGGAATTGGCATGTCCATGTGTAAAAACCTTTGCCGTATCACGATGAAGGTGAGGTAGGGGTTGGCTGGTCGCTGGGTGGCCTAGGTGTGAGTGCCTAGGTCGCTCTATGATCGTGTTTATGGGTGTGTTCGGTGGACGTTTAGGGAGGTGTTCGCGGTCGATGAAGGGGTGGATGGTGATCAATGAGTGATGCGAGAGCTCGTGGGGTGTCTGGCATGGCGTGTGGAGGTGTGATGCGGTGGCTGCGCCTCACCGGTGGTCTGTCGGAGGTGGAGAAGGTGATGGTAGTCGTCGTGTGGCAGTAAGTGATTTAGGAAATAGATAAGGGGGAGATGAAGAAAGGAAAAAGGGGAAAAGTTGTTGCCTACTTAGCAGACGAAGGAGGGGGTGGAGACGGCAAGCGGCTGTGCTGCCGTTGTCGGAGAAGACGGTGCCCAGGGAAGAAGATGGCGACGAGGAAGAGGTGCTAGAGGGTGCATGCTGGTACGGCCAGGCACCGTGGATGATGGCGAAGGTAACCCTACCACTGGTATGGTGGCAGGGCAACGAGAGCAGAGGAGGAGGGTCGCCGGAGCCTGTGGGCGAATGGCTGGAGGAGGAGACGAAGATTGAAGGATTTCCTTGGCTAAAACAAGCTCGAAGGAAGAGGCAGGGGCTGCCGTTCATTAAATAGGTGCTGGCCGGGAGGGAAACGCGAGGAGAAGTGGGCTCCTCGCTGGAGACATGGCCGAAAAAAGGCCCATACCTCTCGAGCGTTCACACGAGAGGTATGGTGGGCAGCAAGGCATAGGAGCCGACCCATGCAGAAGAGGACAACGCGAGGAGTCCTTTCAAATCTGGGGCCGGCTCCCCAGGTCTGCACAGCGCCATCCTCCGCGAAAATTCACCAGAGGTATGGCCTGCGCAGTGCAGGGGCAGAGAGACCCTTTTGAAGAAAGAGATGAGAAAGGTAGGGGGTCTCTGCAAAAGTCAAAAAGTTAAGGGTAAAAAAGTAATTATTGAAGACCGTTTTGTAAATTGGGTCAAGGCGACCTACCCTTAGGTCCAAATTTTGGTCTGAACCTAATTTGGACCTAAGGAATCCAATGGTGAGGTTGGATTTTAGGTTTGACTAAGTTTGATCAGACATTTTGCACAAAACCCAAATTAGGTCAAAAATTGGGTATGGTTCTCAATTTAGGTTAAGATAGGTTCCAATGGCCAAATTGAATGTTCTAAACCTTAGGGAATATTTTTTTATGAATTTTATAGGGTTTAATTGATTTTTATCTTGCATGAAACTTTGTGAATTAAAGTGGGTTTGTTTAAAGTTACAGAATGTCATTTAATTCCCAGATTTCGTCATAACCCTTTCTTGATCAAGTCATCCCACTTTTTCTCTTGTTAAGCCCATTTGACCTGTGCCTAGACCCTTAGAAATATCGTTTATGCATTGCAATTATAAAATTACAGTTTTACCCCCTATGAATTATTTTATTCTCAGATTTGTAATTCCCAAATTTAGGTCTACCCTTTGATTTTGTTGGAGCTTTTGTTCAATTATTTAGGTCAAAAAGTGCTAGTTAGGGTTCATGATGAAGTGCTCATCACATAGCTGCCCTACCCACGACCTAGAGCTAGCACCTGTTGTCTTCGCGCTGAAGACATGGAGGCACTACCTGTACGGTGAGAATTTTATGATATTCACGGATCATAAGAGCCTCCAGTATTTGTTTGATCAGAAGGTGCTTAACATGAGACAGAGACGTTGGTTAGAGCTCCTGAAGGACTATAACTGCAGCATCTCCTACCATCCGGGGAAAGCCAACGTGGTAGCTGACGCCTTGAGCCGGAAGGCGCCCGCCCACTTAGCCAGTCTACAGGCACAGAGTTGGAGACTCATAGAGGAGTTGGGCAGTTGCGACCCCTAAAGTCACAGGGGCATTGTGGGGCCGTGACAGGGCCGTGACAGTGACACGACAGACGACACCAGAGCTGATAGGCCGCATCATTGTAGGACAGATGACAGATCCGTACCCGCAGTCGTTGCGAGACAGAGTACTGTCAGGGGACCCGGGAGACTTATCCTTTACAGATGAGGTGCTGCGTGTGAGGGGACGTTTGTGCATTCCCAGAGAAGAGGAGTTGTTGAGAGAGCTCCTGACTGAGGCACACGAGTCCGGGTTCACCATACATCCCAAGAACATGAAGATGTATTATGATCTGAGACGTAACTTTTGGTGGAAGGGAATGAAGCGGGATGTAGGTGAGTTCGTGCAGTACTGTTTGGTGTGCCAACAGGTGAAAGCTGAGCATTAGAGGCCTGCAAGACCGTTGCAGCCACATCTCGTGCCGGAGTGGAAGTGGGGAAGCATCATCATGGACTTGGTGGTGGTTTGCAATTACCCAACGAGAACACAACACAGTCTGGGTAATTGTAGACATATTGACGAAGACGGCACGTTTCTTGCCGATCCGAGTCACCTTGGGACCAACACAGTTGGTAGAGAGATATATTCGTGACATGGTACGTCTACACGGAGTTCCGTGTGAGATTATATCCGACCGAGATAGCCGTTTTATGTCCTAGTTTTGGGCTGAGTTTCAGCAGGCCTTGGGGACACGGTTGAGGTTTAGTACGGCATACCACCCCCAGATGGACGAACAGTCAGAGCACACGATACAGACACTTGTGGATTTTTTGCGTGCCTGTGTGCTGGACTGGAGGGGTCTTACGACCCGATTCCCGAATCCCTACGAGACACGAGAATCAGACCGACTCGACTAATCCCAAGACTTAGTCGTCCAACGAGAAAGTAACCAAAAGAGCAGCAAAATAAACCACATTCACCATGTAGATAACTAGCAGTAACAAAAGTACAGCAGTAAAGAAAAGAGCTACTACAGTACACACCACCACAACAGTAGAGAATTAAACAATTACATAAACATGATGCTTACAATAAAAGAGTACAGTGGTAATGGAAAAATACTCACTACAACAAAAGAAAAGGTACAGTAGGTACTACACCAGTAAAACTACTGGGCTCTACTAGGCCCAGCACCCTCTGCTGCCGTCACCTGATCCTTAAAAGGTGACAAAGGTGACACGTCAGCGAAACACTGAGTAGAGTGGCAACCAAAAGCTAAGAGAAATAGTAAGGTAGACATGTAACTGTTATTTTTAATCTCTTTCTTTATTTTTCCATTTACTCATTCTTGAAGTTATTCCTCAGATATTTCTCTTGATCTCAAATGATCCTCGTGGGAACGATCTTGATTGCAGTCTTTTCCGAAAAGTAGAAGTAACACATGGTGCTCTTCTGGCCGGGAGAGTCCCCCGTGGTGGTCCTACCCTCAGTCAACTACCCCAAGGTCACTGACAGACGTAACGGTGACTACGGCACGCACGATAAATGCACGGAAAACTACCCCGCACTGGTACGCGGTCAGTCATTTTCGATAACAGGTGCGCCCCAAAGCACAGCACGGAACCAGTATAGGGCAGAGCCCTCTCAGTAATAGGGGTCCAGCCCCTCCACAGTAACTAAACAGGGGTCTTGCCCCTTCACAGTCCGCGTACCCTCGCTTGACTACCCTGGTTTGCCCAGCGGGCCAAACAAGACGGTGTAGGAAGGCTTAGCAGAACCCTGAGGCCTGTGGGGTAGCTAGTGCCTTTCCTACACTAGTAGCTCTCCCCGGTACTGTGTACGCGAGGGCCAAAAGTTGATACAAAGTGGCCAGACCTAACCTCGGGTCCCTGGGGTGGCTAGCTCCGCTCTACACTAAATAGGGGGGACAGTCGCTCTCCTTGGTACTCTGTACTCAAGGGCCATATCACTTCCCCAATTCTAGTCCATTCACTTCTTAGGAGCTCTACTCCTAATTCCCCATAGGGTTCATGCTCATATTTCTTTAACTAAGCCAATTTAGGTTTCATCATTTAAGCTTTATTTTCATATAGCCCATGTTCTCAACAGCTAATATTCATTCATAAACAAGCAACTGTTATCTAATTACAGGCAATTTTCTTTCTGCTTTTCCAAGACTGCAATTCATGTATTCACGACATTCATTTCGGTGTTTTTTGTTCCTAGGATTCATGCCACACCCTAGGATCTATCATTCAATCTAATTTTCTAGTCTTAGGATTCATGCCATACCCTAGGATCTATCAATTATCTCATAAGTGCATAAATGTTGGTAAATAATTAAAGGGAGCCACTCTACCAACAAAATCGGGAGTACAGGGAGCGTGATCGGCAAGCCCAGGTGCCTCCGCAACTCCCAGAGCTGCAACGGAATGGGGTCCTAACACAAGGATCAAACACAAGGAACTACTCAGAACAGGAGACAAATACTTTAAACAAGTAGAGGAACAATTTCTGAGAAGTACGGAATTTCAAACGCGGAAATCAAACTTCAAACGGACCCTAAACGGGTCAAAAATGACAAGTCTGCCCAAAATCAGACGTCTGGAACTTCTTCCAGACGTCTTAAATGATGGTTCAAGTCATACCTTCTCTCTGCGTGGTTCTTCAGACGTCTAGAATCCCGCTGAACCGTCTGGACTTAGCTCCATACATCCGACTGTCACTCCGGACGTTTGGAGACCCTCTCCGCCGTCTGGTGCTGTGCCCAGACGTCTGATCTGTGTGGGAGGGCGTGCCCTTGCACCTTTCCGAACGAAACCTGCACGCGTACGCAACTGTCCTCAACACGAAATGAGGTCGAACCCTTCGGCGGAACGGCTGCATGGCCGTACACTCGAAAGAAGAAGGAATGGAAAATATCGTACCTTTCAGACGTCCGGACCTTCCTCTAAACGTCTCCCACGTCGTCTGGACGTCAGTCCAGACGTCTGATTCTGGGAAATTTTCCCAGAATCAGGACCTCCTCGCCCTCCGCCTGCTGCGCACGGCCGTGCCGCGCTGCGCTCGCCTTCTGCCTGAGCTGTAGCAGCACCTCCCCAGCGCCACGCTCCCGCTGCGCGCCCACTAGCCGACCCTGGCTGCTCCGGCGCACTCGCACCCTCGCACTCTAACTCCCTCCCTCTCGCTACAACCCCTCCTCCCCGCGCAAACACGGCAGCAACTGCTGCCCTCACCCGCTCACTCTCACGTTAATAGGAAGGAGGAGAAGAAGGCGGTGGAGTGATGGTGAGGGAGAGGAGAGGAGGAGGTATTTGAAGGTGCCTTTGGGAGAGAGAGAGGAGGAAAGCTGCGCCTACAGGACGGAGAGGAAAGAGAGAGAAGAAAGGAGGGCGGCGGTTCAGTCTGTGCGCGCAGACGCGAAATCGTACGCCGAAAAAATTAATTTCTAGACGTCTGGGAAGGCTGCCAGACGTCTTAAAAGACGTTTGATGCTGGGGTCATAACAAGGGGCTCTTAGGAGGAGCACTTGCCCCTGGCGGAGTTTGCAAATAATAATAGTTATCACTCGAGTATCGGCATGGCACCATACGAGGCTCTGTACGGACGGAGGTGTACTGCGCCCTTGAGTTGGGTTGAGGTGGGGACTGAGTGGGAGGTTGGTCCCTGGCTGATCCGGCAAAGTCAGGAGGTGGTAGAGCAGATTCACTGACGACATTGCACTGTTAGGAGCAGACAGAAAAGTTATGCTGATCGGAAGCGCAAAGAGGTACAGTTCGAGGTTGGGGATCACATCTTCCTTCGCGTTTTGCCCATGAAGGGCCTGCAGTGGTTTGGGGTGAAAGGGAAGCTCGCGTCGAGGTTTGTGGGGCCCTTTGAGGACCTAGAGCAGGTAGGACCCGTTGCTTACAGGCTTGCCCTTCCTCCCCAACTTTTTGGTGTGCACGACGTGTTCCACATGTCCAACCTCAGGAACTACGTCGCCAATCCCAGTCACGTACTGAGCCACGAGAGTGTCGAGGTGGGTGACGACTTGACCTACCCCGAGCGACCAGTGCAGATACTAGACAGAGTCGTCCGGAGGATGAGACGGAAGCAAGTACCCCAAACCTGAATGCATGTGTGGAATGAATGAGTAGAACCTAGGTTATGGCATGAATCGCAAGACGAGAAATACTGGACATGTCTGTATTGGATGATTGAATTGCAGTCTTGAATGAGTAGATAGAAATGATAACAACCACCTGTAAATGAATAACAACTGCCTGTGAAATATGAAATACTTGTGCCAGTTAACCGTTACATGTAACTTTCCTGTTATATACGCTAAATGACATAATACGAGATGCATGTATATAATTTGAGAATGGTAATGTGAATGATGGAAATACGAGCTACCTGTGTATAACCTGAGTATGGAAATGTGGACGATGGCAATACAAGTTGCATGTGTATAACCTAAGAATGGAAATAGAAATGATGAAACCTGGTATGGAAGGGCATGAGGAATATGAGTATGAACCCCATGGGGGATTAGGAGTTGAGCTCCTGGAAATAAATGGAATGGATCTGGAAATGCATTGGGAAGGGTGCTGGCCCTTGAGTACGTGGTACCAAGGGGAGCACATGTTACCTTTTAGTGTGGAGGGGTGCTTGCCACCTTCGGGTTGAGTCTTGGGGTGGGTTTGGCCACTTTACACCGACTTCGTGGCCCTCGTGTACACTGTACCAGGTAGAGCTACTAGTGTAGGGAGAGCTAGCCACCCCACGGGACCCAGGGTTCAGCTAGCTACCGTACACCGACTTGTTAGGCCCACTGGGCAAACCAGGGTAGTCAGACGAGACCCCTGTTTGGTTCTTTAGGGCTAGACCCCTGTTATTGAGAGGGCTAGGCCCTATACTGTTCCGTGCTGTACTTGGGTGCACCCGTTAACGGAAACGACTGACCGCGCGCCAGTGAGGTGTAGCTACCCATGCGCTTATCGCGCGTGCTGTAGTCACCGTTACGTCTGTCCGTGACCTTGGGGTGGTTGACTGGGTGTAGGACCACCATGGGAGACTCTCCCAGCCAGGAGAGCACCACGTGTGAGATCTACTCTTCGGAAAAGACTGCAATCGAGATCGTTCTCACGAGGAACATACGAGATCAAGAAAGAGATATGATAAATAAACCAATGGGTGAAAAGGGATAAATTGTGAAATAAAGTAAATGGAATAAACAGCTACCTGTGCACTTTTACTGCTTTAGTTAGTTGGTTGCCACTCTACTCAGCGTTCGCTGACTTTGTGTACTCGTAACCCATTTCAGGTCTGAGTGTTGAGTAGCCAGAGTCTACAGCTGCAAAAGGTGCTGGGCCCAGTAGAGCTAAGTAGCAGCAGTTTCTTTTGCTGCACCTTTTCTAGTAGTGAGTTCGGATTTCCTGTACTTTACATTCTGTACCTTTACTTTTCTGCACCTTTATGTTCCTGTACCTTGCTACTGTTCTATTGTTGTGGTGGTGGTATGTAATGTAACAGTTTTTACTTTCTTCACTGCTGTACTCTTTTACTATTAGTTGCTTAGCATAGTGAATGTAGTTTACTTTCCTGCTTTTTGGTTATTTCTCGTTGGACGACTGGGTCTTGGGATCAGTCGAGTCGGTCCGGTCCCGTGTCCTGTAGGGATTCGGGAACCGGGTCGTAACAGGTAGGGGAAGGGTTTTTCTACAAGGATCTTTGGCCGACACTTAGCAGATTCTAAAGAAGAAGAGAAGGCAGTTAAGGGTTGAAGGCAGAAGGAAGAAGAAGAGGAGAAGGAAGAAGAGAAGGCTCGCAAAGGCAAAGGAAGAAGAAGGAAAAAGAAGAAGAAGCCAAAGACGAAAGCAAAAGAAGAAGAGAGGAAGAGAAGTACACAGCTGCTGAGAAGCAAATGAAGAAGCAAAACAGAGACAAAGAAAAAGAAGAAAGGAAGAATCGGAGAAAGAGAAGAAAAGAAGAAGCACGAGAGGACTATAGCACAAGTCATTTAAGACGTCCGATTACAAAATCAGACGTCTGATCTCACATGCTCTTCATATTTTGTCTACAATTCCTTTTACTCTTCATATACTCATGCTCTACATTCCTAATTAGTTTTTGAGTAATATTTTGCGTTCAATTTGCATTAATTATTGAGATTAGTGTGTGAATTCCATTTGCTCCCTGTGTTTGACCTCGGAATCTTTTCGAGTAATAAAATTGTATTTGTTTTCAAAGCGATTTCGACTATACTGCAACGCGATTATTTAAAACATCGATCTCACCACGTTAACAGTAACCATACTTGCCACTACGGAGCCTGAAGCTCTAGCATCTTCGTGAGTCAGGGCGTTAACACACCCCTCAGCCCTCGGTACAAAAGAAGTAGCCGTGCTCTGGGTCAGGCGAGAGGCAGCGGGTCAGTACCCTTCTCGTGACAGCTGTCCTCCTCCTCGGGCCTAGTAACCGCGGCCGCCTGATTGGCCTCCAGTGCTCAATGCTGGGAGCGTCGGCTGTGCTCCAGTCCTAGATGGACAATACCTCCGTTTGTGGTCCGGCTGGCCACATTGATAGCAGAGACGCATGCGACCTCCTCCCTCTGTCTGCTATCCCTGCTGGTGACTGGGCGGGGGTATACTGCAGTTGGTTGGTCCCTGTTGGGGACCCCTAAAGGTCCCTCGTGGACCCACAGAATGGGACAGCTCCCCTGCTGGTGCCTGGTGCCTCCTCTCCCGACGGCTTTGTGAGTGCTCCTGCAGGTAGGGCCTCTTCCACCCTCCTCCATCGGTGCCTCGCACAGACGGGTTGGTCTCGTCGTAGGTCATGGCTGCCTCGACTACGTGGGAGAAGGTAGGCAGCTTTAAGGGTTTTACATACCCTCAAATTGCAGGTCGAAGGCCCTCGGTGAACCTCCACAGGTGCTCCTCCTCGGTAGACGCGGCTATCAGGGCCAAGCGTGACAACTCCAGGAAACGCATACGGTATGCGCTAACCATCATCAACCCCTAGCGGAGAGTGTGAAACTCCGCCTCCTCTGATCCTACCAAGTTTATGGGAAGTACTGCTTACAGAAAAGTGCCACAAACCAATCCCACGGCAGCTCTCCCTCCTCCTGTCCTCTAACCGCCCTCCACCACTTGTGAGCTGCACTCTCCAATTGATACGTGGCGAAGGCCACGTGGCACTCCGCAGGAGGACAGAGGGTGTCAAAGATCTTATCCATCTGCTCTAGACAATCCTCTGCCTCAGACGGGCTCTCCTCTCCCTTGAAGGAAGGGGGCTTCAGCTTCCTGAGTTGGCTAAAGACCTCGTGGTGCAGCCGCAATGGGGGAATGGGTGAACCTCCAGGCAAGGAGGACTCGTGCCCCGAAGTGTCTAAAGGAGGTGGGGCGGTGGAGGATAACCCCCTCCCCCTCCAGCTCATCCAGCGCCGTGGCGGCTCACCTGCCCCACGGAGGACTCCCCCTCTGCATCCCCAAGAAGAGGAGGATGAGGAGGAAGCTGATGGAGCTCCTCCCGTATGAGATCCTGAATCGGCTGGGCGAGGTCTGGGGCCTGAATGCCTGGAAGGAGAGGTGGAGCAACCCCGCCTTGGCCATCGCTCACCCTCCCCTGCGACCATGCCCTCAGCCATGATCACATCCGTGTCTTGCCTCAAGAGCTCCCTGACGAGGCATCTTCTGCACGGAGATCGAAAAGAGATGGGATTGTCGGTGACTGTTTCATTACAGAGGAGACGTAATACTCGGAAATGACAATCAAGATAAAACGTTGTGATGGCTATCCTAGTTACATGTACAAGTGTGGTGATTTTTGAACTATTTAGTCCATTTCTCGGGACAACCTTTCTCTGATACCATCTTGTCATGACCCGATTCTAGATCCCTACAGGACCCGAGACTGGCTCGCCTCGACTAATCTTAAGACCCAGTCGTCCAACGAGAAATAACCAAGTAACATACATCAATCCACAACTACACCAGTAATGTAATTAAGCAGAAAGAAATTGGCAACAAAATGAGAAACAGAACAGTAATATTAAAATATTACATGCCTTCAAGAATAGAAATACAACCATCACAACCAAAAACTAGTACATAGATGATAGAGATTACAGCAGAAAAGTATTGGAAAGTGTAACTACAGAAACTCACTAACGGCAGCAACTACAGCTAGGCTCGACTAGGCTCAGCATCCTCAGTAGTTGGTGACTTAGGCTACTCAAATTCCTGACCTGTACAAGGTTATACATCTGGAGTCAGCTAACGATGAGTAGAGTGGTGGCTAAAACATAAAATGCATTTAACAAGTAGCTTAACATATTACTTTCATATTCCAATATCTCATAACGGTTTGCTCTATGGAGATCTCTAATCAGGATCCATTACATTACTTAATCTTCTTGTTCCCTAAAGGAACGATCTTGCTTGCAGTTTTTCCGTAATGTGGGATGCACACGTGCCACTCTCCTGGCTGGGAGAGTCCCTCCATAGTAGTCCTACACCCGGTCTACCACCCCGAGGTCATGATCGCAGCATAGTGGTGACTACAGCACACGTGATAAGCACACGGGTAGCTACCCCACACTGGCACACGGTCAGCCGTTTCCGCTAGTGGGTACGCCCAAACGTACAGTACGGAACGGCACAGGGCCTTACCTTCCGAGAACAGAACAGGGGTCTCGCCTCTCCACAGTCCGCGTACCCTCGTCCGATGATGAGAACCTCATTATGAGCCCTAACTAGCTTATTTTAACCAAATAAAGTTAACAGAAGCTCCTACATAACTTAAAGGAAGACCTAACTCAAGCGATTACTGATCTGAAAGGAATACATAAAATAAAGGGTAAAACTGCAATTTTACCTTTGGAGTACATCAGCGGGATTTCTCAAGATCTAGACATAGGTTAATTGGATTTAATAAGAGAAAAAGTGGCATGGTTCAGCCAGAAAATGGCTACTGTGAAATTTAAGAATTAAATGATATTCTATAACCTTAAAACAAATCCACTTAAATTCACAAGGTTCCAGGCAGAATAAAAATCAACTAAATCCTCTAAAATTCATGGAAAAATTTCCCCTAGGGTTTAGAACCGTCAATTTGGCCTTTGTAACCTGTTTTGACCTAGATTGGGGTCCAAGCTCAATATTCGACCTAATTTAGGTTTTTGTTCAAAATGTCCAGTCAAACATGGTAAAAGCTAAAATTCAACTTCATCATTGGATTCCTAAGGTTCAAATTAGGTTTGTACCAAAATTTGTACTTAAGGGAAGATCATCTTGACCTTCTTTGCAAAATAATCCACCCAATTACATTTTGGCCCCTAACCTTTGGAAACCCTTGCAAAAACCCCCTCAACTTTCTCATCACTTTCTACATTCAGGTCCCTATGCCATTGCAGCAGGGACCCATACCTCCGTCGAGGTTTCGAGGCGATTTTCTCCTCGTTTCCCCAGGGAGCTGCTCCCAGATTTGAAAGGGGAGCTCTCTACGAAACCACCTACCGCATGAGCAGCTCCCCATGCCCTGAAACGCCCCATACCACTTGTGCGAACGCTCGATAAGTATGGGTATCACCTTCGATCATGCCTCCGGCGAAGACTTTTGGCCACCTCCTTGTGCTTGATCCTCTACCCGTGCCTATATAAGAAGACTCAGGTACGGCCGCTTCTTCCAAGCTTATTCCGGCCTGAGAATCCCCCTGAATTTCGTCTTCCTCATCTCCGGCCGTCTGCCCGCAAGCTCCAGCGACCTATCCTCCCTCCTCTCGTCACTCTGTCACCATACTAGTGGCAGAGTCGTCTCCGCCTCGCTCCTCCGCATCGCGCCGTACCCGCGCGAGCCTCTCTGACCTCCTCGACGTTGCCGCCTCTCTATCTCAGGGCTTTTGGCTCCGGCGATGGCAAACACGTGCTGCTCACCCTCCGCCTCCCCCCTTCGTCCAGATACCCTAAGTTAAGTCCTCTCTCCCTACCTTTCATTTTCCTCAACTTTATTTCAATTTTCGCGCCTCGACAGCCACATACCACCTCCGTCTTCCTCATCTCCAGCAGACCACCGGCGAAGACGCATTGATGAGAACCTCATCATGAACCCTAACTAGCACAATTTAATCCAAATATGTGTGAAAAAGCTCCTACAAAACCCAAAGAGAAGCTTAACTTAGAGAATTCTGAGTTAAAGGATAAAACAAATCATCAGGGGTAAAACTGCAATTTCACCAATGCAGTATGCAAACAGGGTAATTAAGGGTCCAAACATAGGTCAAACAACTTAATAAGAAGGGAAGCGGGATGATCTGATCTGAAAAGGGTTATAGCAACTTCTAAGAATTAAATGACATTCTGTAACTCTAAAACAAACCCACTTTAATTCACGAGGTTCAAGGCAGGATAAAAATCAACTAAACCCTCTAAAATTCATGGAAAAATATTCCCTAGGGCTTAGAACCTTCAATTTATCCTTTGAAACCTATTTTGACGTAAAATGAGAACCATGCCCAATTAATGACTTAATTTGGGTTTTTACGTAAATTAACTGATCAAACATGGTCCAACCTAAAATCCAAGTTCACCATTAAAATCCTTAGGTTCAAATTAATCTGGTATAAAAACTTGAGCCTAAGAATAGACCATCTTGACCGACTTCACAATTTGGTCCTCTTTATTTACTTTTTGACCCTTATCTTTAAAATCCTTACGTTTAGGCCCCCTAGTTCTCATCGTTCTTTGCAGAACGGTCCTCCCTGCCACTTCTGCACAGCGCCATGCCTCCGGTGACCTTCTGCGGAGGATGGCGCCGTGCAGGGCAAGGCAGCCGTCCTCTAGAATATTTGGGGGGTCCCCTGCGACGTCCTCTGTCGCAGGGACCCACCCATGCCCTCTGCCATCAACCATGCCTCTCGTGTGAATGCACGAAAGGCATGGGTACCCTCTCCGGCCATTCTCCGGCAAGGTTGGCACATCGCCACCTCATTTCCCTCTCCGCGGCAAGGTCATTATAAGGAGCGGCAAGGTCTACTGACTCCTTCAAACTTCCTCTGGCGGAGAAATACCCCATCGTTCGTCTCTTCCTAGTCCGATCAGAGTGGCCGGAGCCTCTGACGACCTCCTCCTCCTCCTCCTCGTCGCTCTGCTGCCTTACCTACTCTGCCCTGTCGTCCGCACTAGGCCGTACCAGCTGGCGCCCTCCGTCTGCTCCTCATCGCCGATATCCTCCTCTAGGGCACCTTCGTCCCTAGCTCCGACAGGCACGAGTCGGGGGCTGCTCTCTCCCCCTTCATCGAGTAAACAGGTACAGAGTTTCCTCTCTCTCTCCCTTACATTTTCCCTCTCTTAATTTACCTTTTTACTCCACCGCATGCGACTTCCACCTCCACCTGCTCCGTCTCCAATCACCTTCTCCGGCAAGTCCACCCCACTTCCACAGACTACCCCAGAAGCTTCCCCTCACTCCACTCGACCATTCCCCCCACTCCATTCACTGCCAATCACCGCCCGACCGCCCCCCGAACAAACCCATCTACCCGCGCACAGTTTGACCTAGGGCTACCTCCACACGCGCCCTCGCGCCTCGCCGATCCCCGCACTGTCTTCGCCGCACTCCGGCGAAGCTTCCCCCATTTTCTGATGTGGCCGAGAGGCCGTCTTTCTGCTTTCATGTCAGAGCCCCCTCGCCGCCATTGCTGAGCTACTGCAGCTCCTTCGCTCGCAGCTCCAGGTGTTCTCCAGCCCAGGCGAACATCCCAGGAAATGCGGAAAGTTGTTGCAAACACACCCAGGCCTACAATTGGGTTGCAAGCCTCACAGCTGCCCCAATTAGCTGCAGTTCCCTTGCCTGCGGGCCCAAGATTTGGAGGTGGGACTTTAGTCCCACCTCGTAAGTGTGCGGCCAAGCGCCTACACTTAAATTGAAAAAGTGTATCTGGCTTTCTGCCTTCGATACACAGGGGTCAGGTCCCTCTAACCCGCACGCAGCGCGCCACGCACTCGCTCGCCCTCGCCCGCACTCACGCCCGCGGGTCTGGGTCGGATCCGACTACCCAATCACACACTCCTCGCCCACCACCACACGCCGGTGGGCCTGCTCCCGAGCACGCTACCCGAATCCGAATACCTGGCTCTGGGAGAGCAGTCCTAAAAGAGATTCTGAGAAAGAGAGAGACGCGGGGAAGGGTAGGGGTAGGTTTTACACTGACCACTGTGCGTGCATGCAGGGAAGAAAGAAGGAAGAAGAAGAAGCAAGTTGAGGATGGAGAAGAGAGGAAGAGCGGCCGAAGTCTTAGCCGCACAGAGGAGCTGAAGAAGAAAGGAAGGAGAGGAGCTAAAGAAGAAGGGAAGAAGCCGCACTGTAGCAAACCCACAGTTAAGTCATCTGAGCATCAAGTCAGACGACGGAAGGGCAGCGACCAAAGCAGAAAGAAAAGAAAAAGAAAAGGAGCAGAAGAAGAAAAAGAAGAAGGATGATACAGCCGCAAGCAAGGAAAGAAAGAAGGAAAGGAAGAAAAAGAAGAACAGGAAGAAGAACCAGAAAAGAAGAAAAGAAGAAGATTCTGCAGCTGAAAGAAAGAAAGAAAAGAGAAAGAAGAAGAAGATCACCACAGCCGCAGGTTAAAGAAGAGAGAAGAAGGCAGGAAGAAAAGAAGAAAGAAGAAGAAGAAGAGGAATGGCCAAGAAGAAAAGAGAAAAGAAAGAAGAGAGAAGAAGAAGAAGCCAACAAAAAGACTTTTGCTCCCTCTCTCTCTCTATCTCTTAATTTTTGTAAAACTTTATATTATGAATTTATGTTTCTAGAGTTATATTTGCTCCCTGAGTTCGACCTCAAGAAACTTGCTATTCTGAGTAAAAAATTTGTATTAAGCTGGTAACTGTTCTGTCGTATACTACAACGAATATAAATAAAGACATAAGTCACGCCACCAGTTTTTGGCGCCATTGCCGGGGAGCAACGGCTATTCTAGAAGCCATAAATTCTCTATTGAGTTTCTATCAATCTCTTCTCTTTTTGTGTGCAGGCACAGGAAATCAAGGAGATAAGCAGCCGCACAACAACCACTCCAAGGACAGGTAATTTTCTATCCTCTCACTATTAACCCTTAAATTCTAAAGAGGAAGAAAAAGAAAAGAATAAGCAATATAGGTGTAACCTATCTTCTATACCTAGTAAATCATCAAAAGCTGCATGTTTTTAATTTCAACCCACTATTTCTGCACACACTATTAAGGGTATTTAAGGGCTAACACCTTCTTGCCTGAGCCCTAATTACCCAACAAGGAGCTAACTGGACCAAGTAAAGCCAACATAAGATTCAACATTAAGGTTTTAGAGACACACTCCTTAAGCAAGAATTGAGAAATCCCAAAAGAAGTGTACCTAAGCCATTGATTGAAAATACTTATTCAAAGAAACCCTAAGCAATTTGGCTCTTTAAAGACACTTGAACCCTAAAAGACAAGACCTAATAGGCTCTTAAAGGAACTAACAGGTGAATGAAAACGTGGGTTTTACCGGGTTTGTTATAACGTTGTAGTAAAGCCGGTTATTACCAACATTTCAAATATAATTTTTTTACTCGGAAAATGAAAGAGTTCCCGAGGTCGAACTCAGGGAGCAAGTCGTATTCTAGAGATATACATGTTTACATGTTTCTTTTACAAAAAGAAGGAGAGAGGGAAAGAATTTGTTGTTTTCTCTTTATTCTGCAGAGGGGGATGCTCTTCTTTCTCTCTTTCTTTAGATCTCCTTCTTTTCTCTGTTCTGCAGAGGTGATATTCTTCTTCTGCAATGGTGATGCTCTTCTTCTTCTTCCTGCTGTTCCTGCTTTGGTGATGTTCTTCTTTCTTCAGAGCTCCTTGTTCTTCTTCCTTCTTTGGTTTTCTGCCTTGACCTCTCTTCCTCTTCTTCTGCAATCGTGGTGACGCTCGTCTTCTTCTTCGTTCTGCAGAGGTGATGCTCTTCCTTCTTCTTCAGCCTGCCTTCTTTCCTGCTCTGGCTGCTGACCTTCCGTCGTCTGACCCGGTGCTTAGACGACTTAACTATGCCTTTGCTACAGTGCAGCTCCTTCTTCTTCAGCGGGTCTTCTTCTTCGCCTGTGCCTGCACACTTCAGGGTTTTTTCGTCAAGAGGCAAAACCTACTCTACCCCCCTCCCCCGCGTCTCTCTTTCTCTCTGAAACCACTCTTGGGAAAGCTCTCCCAGAGCTACCGGGTAATCGGGTTCGGGTCACGCCCGGGTCCAGGCCCACCGGCGTGCGGTGGTGGGCGAGGAGTGCAGGTCGGTTTAATCGGGTCGGGCCAGGTCCGCGGAGCGTGGTCACGGACGAGGCCGGGTCGGGTGAGAGGGACCTCACCCCGTGGTCAGGAGGCAGACAGCATAAGGCACTTTTTGCCTTTATGCGTCCGCTCGCCTCCGAGAAGTTCCGAGGTGGGACTAAATGTCCCACCCCAATTGAGCGCCCGTCGCGGAGGGAGCAGTGGGCGATCGTGTCTTCACGCGCGGCCTTCGCCCCATCTGCGAGCCTGGGACGTTTCGCGGAGACTCCCCGCGCAACCTGGGAGTCGAACCTGGGCGAAGGCGTGCCTGCACCTGCAGGTGAAGGAGCTCTGCCTGCTCAGTAATGGCGACGGCGGGCGAGTCACCTGGTCACAGAAGAACGGCCTCTCGGCCAAATCAGACAGGCGGGGGACCTTCGCCGTGGCACGGCGAAGGTGGTCAGGGGGTCTGCAGGGGGCGTGATGGAGCCAACAGGTCGTCCTAGGTCAAACTGTGAGCAAAGAAGTGGGTGTGTTCGGTGGATCTGCAGAGGGCGTTTGGTGGGAAGTGGAGGGGCGGAAGAGGATCAGGGTGAGGAGGCGGAGGTTCTGCGGTGGTCGGCGAGCCGTGTGGGTCGCTGAGGTGATGGGAGCGGCTCGCCGGAGGGTGGTCGGAGGCGGAGAGGGTGAGGGTGAACAGGAGCGGTCGAGGGTTTAATTGACTAAATTGAAAGCGGGGAAAGAAAGAGGAGAAGAAGGGGAGTAGTTCTAACTTACTTGCAGGGACGAAGGGGGAGGAACAGGGCGACAGTCGTATCGACTGTCGCCGGAGAAGACGATGCCCAGTGGGGGGAGGACGGCGGTGACGACGGGGCAGAGGCAGCGCGCGCCGGTATTACGCGACGCGGGAAGAGCAGGGGAAGAAGTCTCTGCTGCTGGTATTGCGGCAGAGCGAAGAGGAGGAGGAGGAAGAACCGCCGGAGCTGGTGGGCGTCTGCCGGAGGGAGAGGAGAGGAAGGTTGGGGGTTTTCTCCGTCAGATCCAAGCTGCCCTGGTCGGTGGAGCAGCGGGGGGTATTTATAGGGATGAAACAGGGAGGAAGGCGGAGGGAGACGACGTGTCTCCCTCGCCGGAGAATGGTCGGAACACGAACCCATACCGTCCGTGCGTTCGCACGGCCGGTATGGTGGGCTACAATGACCAGGGGGGTGCTCCTGCGACGGCTGACGACGCAGGGCACCCCCGGTTTACTTGCCAGGTCCCCCGCCTCACCCTGCGCGGCGCCATGCTCCGCGCAAGGTCGCCGGAGCATGGTGCTGGCAGGGTTTTGCAGGAGGGACCTGATTGCAAAGAACGAAGGAGAGTTAGGGGCCAAAATGCGAGGGTTCAAAAGTTGAGGGCCAAAGAGTAAATATATGAGGACCAAAGTGTGAAGTCGGTCAAGGGGGTTTCTTCTTAGGCTCAAGTTTTTATACATGTCTAATTAAGACCTAAGGAATCTGATGGTGAATTTCATTTTCATATTAAACCTTGTTTGACCTGTCAATTTGCGCAAAAACCCAAATTAAGTTATTAATTGGGCATGGTTCTCAATGTAGGTCAAAATGGGTTCTAAAGGCCAAATTGAAGGTTCTAAACCCTAGAGATTATTTTTCTATGAATTTTAGAGGGTTTATTCTATTTTTACTTTGCCTCGAACCTTGTGAATTGAAGTGGGTTGTTTTAGGGTTACAGATTATCATTTGGTTCCTTGGAAGTGCTGTAGCCCTTGCTAGATCATCTCATCCCACTTTTATTCTTATTAAGCTGTTTTGACCTGTGTTTGGGCCCTGAATTACCCTGTATGCAGATTATACTGGTAAAATTGCACTTTTACCCCTTATGACTGGTTTTCTTCTCAAACTCAGAATTCTCTGAGTTAAGCCTTTCCTTGAGATATGTAGGAGCTTTTATCCTTTGTATTGGGTCAAAATGAGCTAGTTATGGCTCATGATGAGGTTCTCATCATACCCCCATGCCTAGCTTTTGCTAGTCCCTTAGCAAAAACTTAAGGTTTCAACCCTTGTTCTAGACCATGAAGTTTCTAATGGTTTTAGATAAGTGCCCTTTTTTATTTGAGCATAGATTAGGTTAGAATGCTGACCATAGGCCTAAAAGGTACTCTAGTACCAATCAAGATCCAAATCTGTCTAGCCTTAGCCTCAGTCTTTTAGCAAAGGTTTTTAAGGCCCACAAGAACTAACCTAAGGTTTATTGGACTTCGTGGTTAAAGCACCCGTGCTTGAAATGATTTTAGCCCTGGCTCAGTTCGCAGTGCGTTTTGTAAGAGAGAGATAGAAAGTTTTTCTGTTTGGAGAGTTTTCTCTCTCTTTTTCTTTTTAGTTCTAGCCTAGGATTGGCTTTTCAACACGGTCTGTATCAGATTCCTTGCTCCAATCATCAATCCTCAAGGGTTCCTGGCGATCGATGCTTCAAGATAGCACCGCCCATGGCAACCCCCGGAACCCTGGCTATTGAGATTTCGAGATAATCCCATCCATGGTATTCCGTGGCCGAATCCAGACCCTGGCAATTGACACTTCGAGATAATGCCATCCATGGAATCTGAACCAGCAGAGTGCTTACATGCCCCCCGTAGGATATGTAAATATCCTAAGAGACAAGCACCGAGGAGATGATATTTTGTTACGCATCTTCGAGGGGATTTCCCGCCTCTCTGCGCTGGGAACTCGTCCAAATCAACTTGTGTTGATCGGCCGCTCCTATTCTAGGTGTTCTTTTCAGATTTTTGCGACGCTTCTGCGTGATTCTGATTTTTACGCTTACTGAACCAGGCTGTGTGTGCGATTAGGGTGCTTAGGTTACTGAGTCCCGTAAACCAAAAATTAGTTAACGAGGCCGAATACTCCCTAAGCCTTAGACCTAATACTTCAGCTTTTCATTTTCCTCAACCTCTTGAGGAGTGTCCAGATCTTAATGGGTACTAAGAGTCTATTCAAGAATGCCTAAGGTTTGCATTCTTACTAATCTCATTGTGCACTTTTCAGTTATTTTCTTGAATGAGGTCTAGAACTTAGGTTAATTCCTTAGTTCCTTACTAATGACTATCACATTTTCTCATAATTTTGTGCTCCTTTTTCATTTTGTTTCTTTTCTCCTTCACAAAATTTTCCTTCTCCTCTTTTCCTCTTATTCTTTTTCGAAAATTTTTTTTAAATTTTTTTTTAATTTTTATGGTGTTTTTGGCATATGTGAATTTTTTTTGTTTGAAACCTTTTCTTACAAGTTTTTGTACTTTCATACCCCCCCATGCCTAAGATTTGCAATGTCCTCATTGTAACCTAGGGGGTCTTAGTTCATTCCTTAAGACAGAAATTTGGATGAGTGAATGGGTCGGGGTGACTGTTGCGGACGATTTCTAATTTCAGATGCACGCACCTGAGGTGGAGTCGGCTGTCTTAAAGTGTGAACTTCAAGTGCAAAAAGGTGTCAGAACAAGTTTCAGGTTTTCAAAGAGAATGACGGGCTGCCTCCCGTTAAGCGCTAAATTTGATGCCTTCAGCCAAGCGGGAAATGCGATGGAGAGGGGATGGTCAAATCAGCGGAGTTTTGTAAGACAAGCACCTTGATTAAGAGCCTGGTTGGTCCAACCAGGTGCTTGTTCAGATCAACAGGCTGATGATGCAGCCCAAACCCAATCAATCTGGTGGGTTGATAGATGTGGATAAAAAGGTGTGGTGCCCACCATAAACTATGAAGCTGAAATGGATGTGGAAGTGTAAACGCAGGGTTTGGCTGAGCCGAATCAGCCTGGTCAGAGTAGGGACCCGTAGGATAATCCGTGGTTGATACGGAAACCCTACAGGGGTGATCAGAGAATGATAGAGCATGGTATGTAGTCTGATCAATGTTCGAAACCCGATGTGGAAATGCAATCGGCTCGGTGAGAGGTGAATCTGAATAGAAATTGAGTCCGGTTGCGGGTCGGGGTTTGGGAGAGGTTTTGATCCGTTCTGTGTGTGCGGATGAGGTGGCCATTGTGTACGAGGGCTCTTCTAGAAACAGATGATAGGTGATTTTCTGTAGAGAGTCCTCTGGGCAACTATCAAATGCCGGAAGAGTGTTTGTAGGATGAAAGAAATCGGATTCGAGAAAAAATTTGGATTCTTGGTTGCAATCACTCTTGGCATTTTCTGTTTTTGGTTCCTGAGGATCGAAAAGGAATGATTCTGTGTTATCGGTGATCTCGGGAATCAGGACCTCAGAGTCAGAGTCATGTGAACTGAGGTCGTAGATAGGCCTGGCGTGTTCAGGAAGGGGAATCTCTCCGCAATTATAGTCAGATTTGAAATTGTCGGAGAGTTGGCGAAAATGAGATTCATGATCATGAATTCCACCACAGCAAAAATCATCAAATGTGGAATCAGCAGCCTGACTGGGTTCTAGCCTATATGTCAATTCTGGGCTCAAAAAGGTGTTCTGTTCAAGCTCGAAGCTGGTAGGATAGACCCCATTAAAACCTTGCTCATCCAACTCCTCAGTTTCTGTATCATAAATTGGCATGTTTTCTGAAAAATCGATCAGATTTCCTGAGGATGTTGGAGAGGGATATTCATTAAATAGAGGCCCGGAATCATATTCTGTAAAAATTTGATCTTTCTCATAAAGGGCCTCATAATCTTCCCAATAAGTTTCAGATCTAGGTTCTAGGCTTAGGATGTGGGTAGAATTATTAGAACCTAAGTCCGAATAACCTTCGAGGGTCACCTTATCAAAACAAGGGGTGGAATTTATACCCTCCAGAGGTTCAATTCTAATCTTGTCATTGCAGGAGTCTTGGAGTTCTAAGCTTGGTGATTCATGGCCTAGGGTTGGCTCAGCATTGTGTTCTCCTGTAATATCCCAACCTAATTCAACATTGTCTTCTATCTGGGTTGGGATTTTACAACCACTTTGTGCCTCAATCCCGGGATCTGGGAAACTGAATTGTTCCTTAATACTGTTCCAAGATGGTTCATCCTCTGTTTCTGGTATATACGGGTATTTCTGGTTGATAATTTGTTCTACTGATTTCATCATTTCTACCCGTTTTATAAGGGCATCTTGGTGTTGTTCCCAAAGTACAGGGTTTGTCAAGCATTGAAGGTATTCAGATTGGTGTAATTTTTCCATCTCAATGTATCCTGTCATGAGCATATCTCGGGTTGATCCTTTTGAAATTCCAGTCAATAGAATTTGGGCACAGTTTATGATGAAGGATGTGGTTGTTGGGACATCAACCTGAATATCTCCTATTGGTGTTGAGGTTTTTTCTTCTTTTTCATAGAATTTTATGGCATCCTCGATCATTTTATCTTTCATAGATCTTCGATATTCAGGTTTCTTGAATGGTAGTCTTGCTAGGTAATTAGGCTGCATAATTGGATCAGGTGGTGGAATCAAGAGATAGAATCAAAGTTTGAATTAAGATGGAAGAAGGGGATTTTGTTCAGAATCAGAGGAAAGAGGGGCTATGTGAATGATTTCTGCAAAAACAAAGGAGCCGAGGCTTAGCCTCGGGGAGAGTGAATTTCTATAGGAGGTTTCAAGGACCTCCTGAAAAATACTGAAGGGCTGGATGAGATAAGCAGGTGCTGGACCCAATCAAGACACCCAAAAATTGTTGGGTGACTATAGAGGTTCGGGGCAGATGGACCCCTTGATCAGAAAGATCGTCCACCTGAGAATTACCTGGGCAGCCAGAGAGGGAGAGTCCCGCGAAGACCCCTACACGGTAGAGCGTCCCCACGGGTTACAGGGTTTCCCCCACCCGACCTCTCTTGTCACTGCGGTTCCAGGTAGACCAGAATGGGGATCTTGACCTCTTAAGTCTACCAATTTTAAGATCAGGGTGCTTAAGGTTTCACTTGAACTTTAGGTGTTTTTGTGAACAAAGTGGCCTAGTTTGAAGGTTGGTTGACCCAAGGGGTCAACTTTACCTCTTGTTTCCTTTGAGAGCTTTCAGGTCTTGTCTTTTAGGGTTCAAGTGTTTAGAGAGAGCCAATTGTTTAGGATTTTTCTTGTTAATTATTTTCAATCAATGGCTTGGGCACACCTCTTTTGGATTTCCTCAATTCTTGATTAAGGGGTGTGTCTCTACTGAAATCCTAATGTTTGACCTTATGTTGGCTCTACTTGGTCCATTTAACTCTTTGTTGGGCAATTAGGGCTCAAGCAAGAATGTGGTAGCCCTTAAATACCCTTAATAGTGTGCAGGAGTGATGAGTTGAAAACATGCAACTCTTTATGGTTACTAAGTATGGAAGACAGGTTAGCCCTATATTGCTTGTTCTTTTCTTTTCTTCCTCTTTAGAGTTTAGGGGTTAATAGTGAGAGGAAAAATTTACCTGTCGTCGGAGTGGTTGTCGTGTGGTTGCTTGTCTTCTTGAATTCCTGTAGCTGCACAAAAGAGAGGAGATTATCAGAAATTAAAAGAAACAGGAATGTTTACCTCTAGAATAGCCGTTGCTCCCCGGCAACGGCGCCAAAATGAAAACGTGGGTTTTACCGGGTTTGTTATAACGTTGTAGTAAAGCCGGTTATTACCAACATTTCAAATATAATTTTTTTACTCGGAAAATGAAAGAGTTCCCGAGGTCGAACTCAGGGAGCAAGTCGTATTCTAGAGATATACATGTTTACATGTTTCTTTTACAAAAAGGAGAGAGGGAAAGAATTTGTTGTTTTCTCTTTGTTCTGCAGAGGGGGATGCTCTTCTTTCTCTCTTTCTTTAGATCTCCTTCTTTTCTCTGTTCTGCAGAGGTGATATTCTTCTTCTGCAATGGTGATGCTCTTCTTCTTCTTCCTGCTGTTCCTGCTTTGGTGATGTTCTTCTTTCTTCAGAGCTCCTTGTTCTTCTTCCTTCTTTGGTTTTCTGCCTTGACCTCTCTTCCTCTTCTTCTGCAATCGTGGTGACGCTCGTCTTCTTCTTCGTTCTGCAGAGGTGATGCTCTTCCTTCTTCTTCAGCCTGCCTTCTTTCCTGCTCTGGCTGCTGACCTTCCGTCGTCTGACCCGGTGCTTAGACGACTTAACTATGCCTTTGCTACAGTGCAGCTCCTTCTTCAGCGGGTCTTCTTCTTCGCCTGTGCCTGCACACTTCAGGGTTTTTTCGTCAAGAGGCAAAACCTACTCTACCCCCCTCCCCCGCGTCTCTCTTTCTCTCTGAAACCACTCTTGGGAAAGCTCTCCCAGAGCTACCGGGTAATCGGGTTCGGGTCACGCCCGGGTCCAGGCCCACCGGCGTGCGGTGGTGGGCGAGGAGTGCAGGTCGGTTTAATCGGGTCGGGCCAGGTCCGCGGAGCGTGGTCACGGACGAGGCCGGGTCGGGTGAGAGGGACCTCACCCCGTGGTCAGGAGGCAGACAGCATAAGGCACTTTTTGCCTTTATGCGTCCGCTCGCCTCCGAGAAGTTCCGAGGTGGGACTAAATGTCCCACCCCAATTGAGCGCCCGTCGCGGAGGGAGCAGTGGGCGATCGTGTCTTCACGCGCGGCCTTCGCCCCATCTGCGAGCCTGGGACGTTTCGCGGAGACTCCCCGCGCAACCTGGGAGTCGAACCTGGGCGAAGGCGTGCCTGCACCTGCAGGTGAAGGAGCTCTGCCTGCTCAGTAATGGCGACGGCGGGCGAGTCACCTGGTCACAGAAGAACGGCCTCTCGGCCAAATCAGACAGGCGGGGGACCTTCGCCGTGGCACGGCGAAGGTGGTCAGGGGGTCTGCAGGGGGCGTGATGGAGCCAACAGGTCATCCTAGGTCAAACTGTGAGCAAAGAAGTGGGTGTGTTCGGTGGATCTGCAGAGGGCGTTTGGTGTGAAGTGGAGGGGCGGAAGAGGATCAGGGTGAGGAGGCGGAGGTTCTGCGGTGGTCGGCGAGCCGTGTGGGTCGCTGAGGTGATGGGAGCGGCTCGCCGGAGGGTGGTCGGAGGTGGAGAGGGTGAGTGTGAACAGGAGCGGTCGAGGGTTTAATTGACTAAATTGAAAGCGGGGAAAGAAAGAGGAGAAGAAGGGGAGTAGTTCTAACTTACTTGCAGGGACGAAGGGGGAGGAACAGGGCGACAGTCGTATCGACTGTCGCCGGAGAAGACGATGCCCAGTGGGGGGAGGACGGCGGTGACGATGGGGCAGAGGCAGCGCGCGTCGGTATTGCGCGACGCGGGAAGAGCAGGGGAAGAAGTCTCTGCTGCTGGTATTGCGGCAGAGCGAAGAGGAGGAGGAGGAAGAACCGCCGGAGCTGGTGGGCGTCTGCCGGAGGGAGAGGAGAGGAAGGTTGGGGGTTTTCTCCGTCAGATCCAAGCTGCCCTGGTCGGTGGAGCAGCGGGGGGTATTTATAGGGATGAAACAGGGAGGAAGGCGGAGGGAGACGACGTGTCTCCCTCGCCGGAGAATGGTCGGAACACGAACCCATACCGTCCGTGCGTTCGCACGGCCGGTATGGTGGGCTACAATGACCAGGGGGGTGCTCCTGCGACGGCTGACGACGCAGGGCACCCCCGGTTTACTTGCCAGGTCCCCCGCCTCACCCTGCGCGGCGCCATGCTCCGCGCAAGGTCGCCGGAGCATGGTGCTGGCAGGGTTTTGCAGGAGGGACCTGATTGCAAAGAACGAAGGAGAGTTAGGGGCCAAAATGCGAGGGTTCAAAAGTTGAGGGCCAAAGAGTAAATATATGAGGACCAAAGTGTGAAGTCGGTCAAGGGGGTTTCTTCTTAGGCTCAAGTTTTTATACATGACTAATTAAGACCTAAAGAATCTGATGGTGAATTTCATTTTCATATTAAACCTTGTTTGACTGGTCAATTTGCGCAAAAACCCAAATTAAGTTATTAATTGGGCATGGTTCTCAATGTAGGTCAAAATGGGTTCTAAAGGCCAAATTGAAGGTTCTAAACCCTAGAGATTATTTTTCTATGAATTTTAGAGGGTTTATTCTATTTTTACTTTGCCTCGAACCTTGTGAATTGAAGTGGGTTGTTTTAGGGTTACAGATTATCATTTGGTTCCTTGGAAGTGCTGTAGCCCTTGCTAGATCATCTCATCCCACTTTTATTCTTATTAAGCTGTTTTGACCTGTGTTTGGGCCCTGAATTACCCTGTATGCAGATTATACTGGTAAAATTGCACTTTTACCCCTTATGACTGGTTTTCTTCTCAAACTCAGAATTCTCTGAGTTAAGCCTTTCCTTGAGATATGTAGGAGCGTTTATCCTTTGTATTGGGTCAAAATGAGCTAGTTATGGCTCATGATGAGGTTCTCATCAGTGAAGTTGACCCCTTGGGTCAACCAACCTTCAACTTAGGTCACTCTTTTCACTCAAAAGGCTAAAAGTTCAAGTGAAAATCTAAGCACCTTGATCTTAAACTAAAAGTGGTAGACTTAAGAGGTCAAGATCCCCATTCTGGTCTACCTAGAATCTCAATGACAAGAGAGGTCGGGTGGGGGAAACCCTGTAACCCGTGGGGACGCTCTACTGTGTAAGGGTCTTCGCGGGACTCACCCTCTCTGGCTACCCAGGTAATTCTCAGTTGGTCGATCTTTTGATCAAGGGGTCCATCTACCCTGCACCTCTATAGTCACCCAACATTTTGGGTGTCTTGATTGGGTCCAACACCTGCTAAACTCATCTTCTCCATCAGTGTATGTTTGGTAGGAGGTCCTTGAAACCACCTTTAGAACTTCACTCTCCTCGAGGTCGAACCTCAGTGCCCTTGTTTGAACAAACAACACTTCACATCGACCTCTCCTCTGACTCCGAACCCAACTCACCTTCTTCTTCCCCAATGGCTCAGCCAGTTGAGGAAGAGAACAATCTGGAGCACCAGCTCCAACGACTCAATGACCTCTTCCAGAACTTTGTGCACCCACCACAGCATCCTATGATGCGGGACTATTATAATCCTGCTGCGGTGGCTATTGAGCCTCGAGTCAGATCTCAACTGGAGGACCTGATTCTAAATTAAATCCCAATATGATTCATGCCATACCAAAATTTTATGGGCTTAATTCTGAAGACCCCTTCTAGCACATCAAACAGCTGAAGCATCTGGCCCAAACTTTTGGGTCAGATGCGCAAAATCGGGACATTCTTCTCATGAAAATGTTCTCCTTCTCTCTTATGGACAAGGTCGCTCATTGGTACCAAACACAGACCTGGTCGATCAACACCTGGGAAGAACTTCAGTTCGAGTTCTTGAAGAAGTTCTTTCTCGTTGGTCGGACCAATGCCTTGCACCATCAGATTACCCACTTCACTCAGCAAACAGGAGAACCTCTTAATGAGGCATGGGATCGCTTCCAGGATCTCATGAGAAAGTGCCCCCATCACGGTGTTCCTAAATGGGAACAAGTCCAATCTTTTTACCAGGGACTCCGTGAGGATATTAGGCTTTTCGTCAATGCAACTTGCGGAGGGAATATCATGGGTCAACATGAGGACACCGTGTGGGAGATTCTCAAAAACATGTGCGAAAACTCCATCAATAATGACTCCATGTGATTATTCGACAGGATGAACACCCGCGCATCGACGAACCTTAGGGGAGCACATGAGACGTAGGGCCTGTCCGCATCAGTCGACCTGGAACTCATGGCCAATCAATTGGACAAGGCCTCTATCATTGAGAAGAAGGTGGATGAGCTGACTCAACACCTGCAGCGAGCCACCTCTGCGCATAGGTCCTTTGCACAGCCTCCTTCTACACGGGAGACTGTGCAAAACATTCTCCATCGACCTTCTCCTGGGATGGATCCATATCCACCCCCATCTGATTCTCGGATCGGAGGATTCTCCGATCCTTTCTATACTAGCCAGGGGAATTCCATCCCCCCATTCTCTGACTCTTTGGAGGTTCCATAGACCTGCGAGGACCTCAACGCCATTCAGAACGATCCATTCTCCAACACCTATAATCCTAGATGGCGAAACCATCCCAACTTCCAGTGGGCGGGAAATTCCCAAACTCAAAGACCACCCTTTCAGCCCCATCCACAACTACCTCGTCCTTACCAACCGCCTCAGCCTCGGCCCAACCCTACTTATCCATCAGGGCCAAACCAAGACCAAATGTCCCTCATCCTTCAGACTCTGGCTAACATTGAGAGAACAAATGCTGATATTCAAAGGCAACACAAGGACGAACTTATAGAGGTTCGAAATCAACTGGCCCAGTTGGCAAATTCTCGCCAACCAGGCACACTTCCTTCCCAACCTCTTCCTAACCCTAATAACGTGCCGACTCAGCGGCGCGTTATGAACCCAAACCCAGGCCAAGCACACATGATTTATTAAGCCCCCACTGTTCCTTCACCTGACGGGATGGAGGCTTCCACTTCTTATGCGAGTTACCAACAGCAACCCATCCTATCAAACCCAAACCAAAACCAAGCAGGACTAAATTCTGTATTGACCCGTAGTGGTAAGGAGACCCATGATCCACCCTATCCAGACCACTCTAAGCCTGGTAGTGATCCGAACACTAGGACAGTAATCCAGGACATTCCTATCCTCATCCCAGAACAAAGACCTGGACCTATCCTAGAAGAACCAACCAAGGTTCCATTTCCCGAGGCCTTGACCAAGGGAAAGAAGACAACAAAACCCGTGGCTCCTGAGGAGGACCTGGTCAAGCTCTTTGAGCAGGTCCAAATAAGCGTCCCCTTGATGGATGCAATTCGCCACGTACCGGCTTACGCACGATTCTTAAAGAATGTGTGTACACCTCAGAGTAAGCCGCGAACCAAGAGTGGGAGTCCAATTGTACTATCAGAGCAAGTCAGCTTTGTAATCCTAAGCAGACTCCCACCCAAGGCAAAAGATCCAGGTACTCCCCTGCTTTCCTGCAAAATAGGTGAAACCCAGTTCGATAGAGCATTGCTAGACTTGGGTGTTTCCATAAATTTGATACCCACATTCTTACATAAACACCTAGAGGAATCCGACCTAAAACCAACTGAGGTGACACTACAGTTAGCTGATCCATCCATAAAGTCACCTAAAGGGATTCTCGAGGATGTTATTGTAAGAGTGCAGGATTTCTATTTTCCTGTAGACTTTATAGGTTTGGACATGGACGCACCTGAAAACCCTAGGGATACACCGATCATTCTAGGGAGACCTTTCTTGGCTACTGCTAGAGCCACATCAGTTGTGAGGAGGGCCAAATAGAGCTGAAATTTGGAAATCAAACCCTCAAAATTGATATCTTTAAGGCCCAACAAGGAATCAACTACGGTGTCATCGAACAGATCTGTGATATCAGGGCTTTGGTTGATGAAACACATTTTGAAAATGACCTGATTATACCTCATCAACCATAGAAAGATCTTGAACCACAATTAGAGGAGTCAAATCTAGATTTAGACGGACCCATAACTCCTACCCTTGAACTTCACACTTACCCTAACCCACCCGCTGTTGCTGATAACCCCGTCCTTGAACTAAAATCCCTTCTCGATCATTTGAAATACATCTTTTTGGGTTCTAATCAGACTCTTCCTATGATTATAAATTCCAAGCTCACTCCTGATCAGGAATCCCATCTGATTGCTGTTCTCCAGCAACATCGTAGAGCCATTGGTTGGACTCTCGATGACTTGACTGGAATAAGTCCCTCTTATTGCACACACCATATTTATTCAAAAGAGGGCGCACGACCTTCCCGTGAGATGCAGAGACGTTTAAACCCCAATCTACAGGAGGTCATGAAAAAGGAGATCATCAAGTGGTTAGATGCAGGGATCATCTACCCGATCTCTGATAGTCGTTGGGTGAGCCCGATTCAGGTTGTGCCTAAAAAGGCAAGTTTCACCACCATTACGACTAAAATCGGAGAAGTCATACTTACCCGATTAGCTAACTCGTGGAGAGTCTGCATAGATTACCAACGACTCAATTCCTCCACGAGGAAGGATCATTTCCCACTACCTTTCATTGATCAGATTCTTGAGAAATTAGCGGGAAATTGATTCTTCTGCTTTCTTGACGGATACTCCGGTTATAACCAAGTTGCTATTCATCTTGAGGACCAAGAGAAGACCACGTTCACCTGCCCCTTCGGAACGTATGCATTCCAAAGGATGCCTTTCGGTCTTTGCAATGCACCTACGACTTTTCAGTGGTGCATGCTTGCCATATTCTCTGTTATGGTAGGTGATTATCTGGAAGTCTTCATGGATGACTTCTCAGTCTTCGGGACATCATTTGATGATTGCCTCCAGCACTTGGTTCATATACTCATGCGTTGCATCGATATTAATTTGGTTCTTTCATGGGAAAAGAGCCATTTTATGGTGCCTGAGGGGATCGTCCTAGGACATCTAATTTCTGAGAAAGGCATCCAAGTGGATCGAGCCAAGGTTGATCTAATTTCTCGTCTTCCTATGCCTAGCTCGATTAGGGACATCAGCTCTTTTCTAGGGCACGTCGATTTTTACCATCGTTTCATTCCTGATTTTTCAAAAATCGCACGCCCCCTAACTACTCTTCTCTCTAAGGATGTACCCTTTGAGATCTCCAAGGAATGCACTCAAGCCTTTGAGAACCTCCGTGACCGAGTCACCCAGGCCCCGATCCTATAATCCCCTGATTGGTCTCAACCCTTTGAGATCATGTGCGATGCATCTGATTTCGCTGTAGGAGCGATTCTGAGGCAAAAAGTTGACGGGAAACCTATGGTCAACTACTATGCTAGCAAGACACTTGACGACGCTCAGCGTAACTATACAGTTCCGAAGAAAGAGCTGCTAGCCGTAGTATTTGCCCTTGAAAGATTTCGATCTTATCTCTTGGGTTCCCATGTCATCGTCTACTCGGATCACTCAGCTGTGAGGCATCTCCTTGCCAAGAAGGACGCGAAGCCCCGACTAATCCGATGGATCTTGCTGTTGCAAGAATTCAACCTCGAGATACGCAACAAGGCGGGAAGACAAAATGTGGTAGCAGACCATTTGTCTTCCCTTCCTTCTGAGATCATCAACCCTTCTGGACCCATCACGGAGCATTTCCCTGATGAGCACCTGCTAACTATTGGCACAGGACTTCCATGGTTTGCTAATATAGTAAACTACTTGGCATCTCTTTAGGTCTCGTCTGATTGGACGAAGGCCAAGAAAGACAAATTACGCACTGATGCCAAGTACTACATTTGGGAAGATCCATACCTCTTCCGCATAGGTGCTGACCAAATCATCCGGCGATGTGTTCCGGAAGGTGAAATCAATGATATTCTCTCCTTCTGCCATGACCAGGCATGCGGTGGCCATTTCTCTGGGCATAAAATCACATCGAAAATCCTCCAGTGTGGCTTTTATTGGCCCACTCTGTTCAAGGACGCATACAATCACTACAAGGCATGCAGTCGTTGCCAAACTTTGGGCAACATGAGCCATCGCAACATGATGCCTTTGCAGCCGATTCTCTTATGCAAAATCTTTGATATTTGGGGGATTGATTTTATGGGCCCCTTTCCTATTTTGGATGGTTTCGAATACATTCTGCTGGCTGTGGACTACGTGTCCAAATGGATCGAAGCCATACTGACCCGAACCTGTGATCATAAAATCGTTCTTAAATTCATTCATCACAATATCTTCTCAAGGTTCAGGATTCCTCATGCTATCATTTCTGACGGGGGGACCCATTTCACGAATGCTCAGTTCAGGTCACTGATGACCAAATACGGGGTGTCGAACCGAATCTCTACTCCTTATCACCCCCAGACTAATGGTCTAGCTGAGCTATCAAATCGGGAGATCAAGAAAATCCTACAAGTCACTGTTCGACCTGACAGGAAGGACTGGTCGTCCCGACTTCCGGAAGCTTTGTGGGCCTATAGGACCGCCCACAACCTAATTAGGCATGTCTCCCTTTAGACTGGTGTACGGGAAGGCATGTCACCTTCCTGTTGAACTGGAGCACAAAGCCTATTGGGCAGTACGGAGCTGTAATCTAGTTCTTTCTAAGGCTGGAACCCACAGAAAGCTTCAAATCAGCGACATCGATGAATTACGCCTTGATGCGTACGAGAACTCGCGAATCTACAAGGAACGGGTTAAAGCATTCCACGACAAGCATTTCTCTAGAAAGGTCTTTCATCCTGGTCAGAAGGTCCTACTCTTTGATCCCCGACTCAAACTCTTCCCTGGGAAACTACGATCCAAGTGGGTCGGACCATACCTTGTCCGACATGTTTTTGGAAATGGAGCCGTCGAAATCAGTCCGCTCAGCCATGATTCCGAACCTTTCATCGTGAACGGTCAAAGACAAACCGTTCATTGATATAACCTCTACTGATTTTGCTGAATCATCATTTATCCTCCATTTTCCTTGAGCATATTGCGCCCAGCCGATGGCGTAAAACTCAGCACTAAACGGGAGGCAGCCCGTCATTCTTTTTGAAAACCTGAAACCTTTTCTAACACCTTTTTCGCACTTAAGGTTCACCCTTTAGGACAGCTGACTCCACCTTAGGTGCTTGCACCTGATATTAGAAATCATCCGCAACAGTCACCCCGACCCATTCACTTATCAAAACATCTGTTCTAATGTATGAACTAAGTTGAATAAAAAATCCCCTAAGTAACAATGGGGACATTGCAAATCTTAGGCATGGGGGGTATGAAAGTGCAAATCTTGTAAGAAAAGGTTTTAAACAAAAAAAAATTCACATATGCCAAAAACGCCATAAAAATTAAAAAAATTTTGAAAAAGAATAATAAAAAATGAGAGGAGGACAGAAATTTTGTAGACTCTACAAAGGAGGAGGAGAAGAAAAAGGAACAAAATGAAAAGAAAGAGCACAAAATAAAAGAAAAGTGATAGTCATTAGTAAGAAATTAAGGAATTAACCTAAGTTCTACACCTCATTCAGGAAAAAAAATGGAAAGTGCACAGTGAGATTAATAAGAACGCGAACCTTAAGCATTCTTGGATAGACTCTTAGTACCCATTAAGATCTAGACATTCCTCAAGAGGCTGAGGAAAATGAAAAGCTTAAGTATTAGGTCCAAAGCTTAGGCAGTATTTGGCCTCGATAACTAACTTTTGGTTTACAAGACTCAGTAACCTAAGCACCCTAACTTCACACACAGTCTGGTTAAGTAAGCATAAAAATCAAAATCACGCAGAAGCGTTACAGAAATTCTGGAAATGACACCTAGAGTAGGAGCGGCCGATCAACACAAGTTGATTTGGACGAGTTCCCAGCGCGGAGAGGTGGGAAATTCCCCTCGAGGATGCGTAAGAAAATATCATCTCCTTAGTGCTTGTCTCTTAGGATATTTACATATCCTACTGGGGGCATGAAAGCACTCTGCTGGTTCAGATTCCATGGATGGCATTATCACGAAATGTCAATTGCCAAGGTCTGAATTCAGCCACGAAACACCGTGGATGGGATTATCTCAAAATCTCAACAGCTAGGGTTCTGAGGGTTACCATGGGCGGTGCCATCTCGAAGCATCGATTGCCAGGAACCCTTGAGGATTGATGATGGGGACAATGAATCTGATACAGACCGTGTTGAAAAGCCAATCCTAAGCTAGAATTAAAAAGAAAAAGAGAGAAAACACTCCAAACATATAAATCTTCTACCTCTCTTTCTTACAAAATGCACTGCGAACTGAGCCAGGGCTAAAATTATCTCAAGCACGGGTGCTTTAACCGCAAAGTCCAATAAGTCTTAGGTTAGTTCTTGTAGGCCTTAAAAACTTTTGTTAATGATTGAGGCTGAGGCTAGACAGATCTGGATCTTGGTTGGTACTAGAGTACCTTTTAGGCCAATGGTTGGCATTCTGACCTAATCTAGGTTTCAAAAGAAAAGGCACTTATCTGAAATCATTAAGAACTTCATGGTCTAGAACAAGGGTTGAAACCTTAAAATTTTGCTAAGGGACTAGCAAAAGCTAGACATGGGGGTATGATGAGAACCTCATCATGAACCCTAACTAGCACAATCTAATCCAAATATGTGTGAAAAAGCTCCTACAGAACCCAAAGAGAAGCTTAACTCAGAGAATTCTGAGTTAAAGGATAAAACAAATCATCAGGGATAAAACTGCAATTTCACCAATGCAGTATGCAAACAGGGTAATTAAGGGTCCAAACATTGGTCAAACAAGCTTAATAATAAGGGAAGTTGGATGATTTGATCTGAAAAGGGTTATAGCAACTTCTACGAATCAAATAACATTATGTAACCCTAAAACAAATCTACTTTAACTCACGAGGTTCGAGGTGGGGTAAAAATCAACTAAATCCTCTAAAATTCATATAAAAATATTCCCTAGGGTTTAGAACATTCAATTTGGCCTTTGAAACCTATTTTGACGTAAAATGAGAACCATGCCCAAATAATGACTTAATTTAGGTTTTTATGCAAATTGACCAACCAAGCATGGTCCAACCCAAAATACAAGTTCACCATTAAAATCCTTAGGTTTAAATTAGTCTGGTATAAAAACTTGAGCCTAAGAATAGACCATCTTGACCGACTTTACAATTTGGTCCTCTTTATTTACTTTTTGACCCTTATTTTTTAAAACCCTTACGTTTAGGCCCCCAAGTTCTCATCGTTCTTTGCAGAACGGTCCTCCCTGCCACTTCTGCACAGTGCCATGCCTACGGTGACCTTCTGCGGAGGATGGCGCCGCGTAAGGCAGGGCGGCCGTCCTCTAGAATATATGGGGGTTCCCTGCGACATCCTCTGTAGCAGGAACCCGCCCATGCCCTCTGCCATCAACCATGGGTACCCTCTCCGGCCATTCTCCGGCGAGGTTGGCACGTCGCCACCTCGTTTCCCTCTCCGCGCCAACGTCTTTATAAGGAGCGGCAAGGTATGCTGACTCCTTCAAACTTCCTCTGGCGGAGAAATACCCCACCGTTTGTCTCTTCCTCCTCCGGTCAGAGTGCCCGGAGCCTCCGGCGACCTCCTCCTCTTCGCTCTGCTGCCATACTTACAGCAGAGTTTACTCTGCCCTGTCGTCTGCGCTAGGCCGTACCAGCTGGCGCCCTCCGTCTGCCTCCTCATCGCCGATATCCTCCTCTAGGGCACCTTTTCCCTTGCTCTGGCAGGCACGAGCCGGGCGCTGCTCTCTCCCCCTTCGTCGAGTAAATAGGTACAGAGTTTCCTCTCTCTCTCCCTTACATTTTCCCTCTCTTAATTTACCTTTTTACTCCACCGCACGCGACTTCTACCTCCACCTGCTCCGTCTCCGATCACCTTCTCCGGCGAGTCCACCCCACTTCCACAGACCTCCTCACCCCTCGCCGACTACCCCAGAAGCTTCCCCTCACTCCACTCGACCATTCCCCCCACTCCATTCACTGCCAATCACCGCCCGACCACCCCCCGAACAAACCCATCTACCCACGCACAGTCTGACCTAGGGCTACCTCCACACGCACCCTCGCGCCTCGCCGACCCCCGCACTGTCTTCGCCGCACTCCGGCGAAGCTTCCCCCGTTTTGATGTGGTTGAGAGGCCGTCTTTCGGCTTTTAGGTCAGAGCCCCCTCGCCGCCATTGCTGAGCTACTGCAGCTCCTTCGCTCACAGCTCCAGGTGTTCTCCAGCCCAGGCGCACATCCCAGGCAGCGCGGAAAGTTGCTGCAAACACACCTAGGCCTGCAATTGGGTTGCACGCCTCGCAGCTACCCCAATTGGCTGCATTTCCCTCACCTGCGGGCGCGAGATTTGGAGGTGGGACCTTAGTCCCACTTCGTAAGTGTGCGGCCAAGCGCCCACACTTAAATTGAAAACGTGTATCTGGCTTACTGCCCTCGATACATAGGGGTCAGGTCCCTCTCACCCGCACGCAGCGCGCCACGCGCTCGCTCTCCCTGGCCCGCGCTCACGCCCCGTGGGTCTGGGCCGGATCCGACTACCCGACCACGCACTCCTCGACCACCACCGCACGCCGGTGGGCCTGGCCCCGGGTGTGCAACCCGAATCCGAATACCTGGCTCTGGGAGAGCAGTCCTAAGAGAGATTCTGAGAAAGAGAGAGACGCGGGGAAGGGTAGGGGTAGGTTTTGCACTGACCACTGTGCGTGCATGCAGGGAAGAAAGAAGGAAGAAGAAGAAGCAAGCTGAGGATGGAGAAGAGAGGAAGAGCGGCCGAAGTCTTAGCCGCACAGAGGAGCTGAAGAAGAAAGGAAGGAGAGGAGCTAAAGAAGAAGGGAAGAAGTCGCACTGTAGCAAACCCACAGTTAAGTCATCTGAGCATCAAGTCAGACGACAAAAGGGCAGTGGCCAGAGCAGAAAGAAAATAAAAAGAAAAGGAGTAGAGGAAGAAAAAGAAGAATGAAGATACAGCCGCAAGCAAGGAAAGAAAGAAGGAAAGGAAGAAAAAGAACAGGAAGAAGAAGCAAAAAAGAAGAAGAAAGAAGAAGATTCTGCAGCTGAAAAAAGAAAGAAAAGAGAAAGAAGCAGATCACCACAGCTGCAGGTTAAAGAAGAGAGAAGAAGGCAAGAAGAAAAGAAGAAAGAAGAAGAAGAGGAACGGCAAAGAAGAAAAGAGAAAAGAAAGAAGACAGAAGAAGAAGAAGAAGCCAACAAAAAGACTTTTGCTCCCTCTCTCTCTTATCTCTTAATTTTTTTAAAACTGTATATTGTGAATTTATGTTTATAGAGTTATAGTTGCTCCTTGAGTTTGACCTCAGGAAACTTGCTATTCCGAGTAAAAGATTTGTATTAAGCTGGTAACTGTTCTGTCGTATACTACAACGAATATACATAAAGATAGAAGTCACGCCACCACGCATCTGTCTCTCCACGCATCCACACGACTCACCAACCACCTCACAAGCTCCGCCTCCGTCCACTGTCCACTTTCCGCCCACTCATTGCCCGCCACACACGCTCCACACCTCCACCAAACAACCCCACACACACGGTCACAGTCCGACTTATGCACACACGCCTAGGCCATTCTGAGCCACACCGACCTCCGTCGTGATACGGCGAAGGTTTTCCTGTGGTTTGACAGGACCGTAAGGAAGTCTTTGTGTCGTACAGGTCTGAGCCTCCGTCCGCCATTAACGCACTAGCAAGCTTGCTTGCTTCAGAGCTCCAGGCGACGTGCATTGAGTGTGTGAGTGAATCCATCCTGAGAGAGGATTTTGCAAGGCTCACAGCTACTCCAATTGGGTGGAGTTCTCCTCCTACGAGCGCTAGCAAAAGCAGGTGGGACATTTAGTCCCACCTCGTAAACTCAGGGTAGGTTGTGACACTTCAATTGAATTTGTGCTCTTATCTCATAGCCTCCAGTACACAGGGGTGAGGTCCCACTCGCCCTTCATGCCTCGTCCACATCCCACACTCCGCAGACCTGGTATCCGACCCGACTACCCACTCACTCCTCTCCCACCACACACGCCGGTGGGCCTAGACCCGGGTGCACTTGACTCGACCCGATTACTCGGCTCTGGGAGAGCATTCGTAAGAGCGAAATAGAGAGAGAGAGAGAGACGCGGGGAGAGCATTCGTAAGAGCGAAATAGAGAGAGAGACGCGGGGAGGGTAGAGGATATGTTTTGCTTCTGTGTGTGTGCGCAGGGGAAAAGAAGAAATCAAAAATGAAGAAGGAAGGAGAAGGTGCGGCTGAAGAAGAAAAGAGAAGGAAGGAGAGTGGCCAAACTCACCCTGGGTCTCAACCCAAGGGCGGAAAGCTTCCCTCTACACTACAAGGGATAGTTGCTCTCTTCGATACTGTGTACACGAAGGTTAGCTCACTTCCCTTAACGGTCGTCCGTGGGTGGTAATTCCAGAACCATCTGGTTCTCCTTATTATGGTATTCTTGTTTCGTTCTACATTCCCCGTAGGATTTGTACATGAATTTCTCTATATCTGGTTTGATGTATACAGAATAGGTAGCTCAATCATAATACAGGTTTGTTCATAATATGGTCCATTCCAGATAATTCAGACAGCTCATGATTTACTCAATTATTCACATCCATTTTTCTCTAGCCCTAGTGTTCATATCACAACCTAAGGTTCAATTGAATAGATGTATTCTAGAGCAGACTTTTATTTCTTCCTATGATTCATCTCACATCGTAGGTTTTAACTAATTGCATACATTTTATTAACTTGGAGATTTATAGTTAAAACCACACTACCAGGATAACTGAGTGGAATGGGGGCTCATACAGCAACTCCCGATGTCTCCGCAGGTCCCATACATTCGACAGATTGGAGACCTAAGACATGGATTGACAGTTCAAAAGGGTTCAAAATGCTACAAATAAGGTACCATTACATGGAGAAAAACGTATGTGAAAAAAAGACGTTTCGTTTACGGAAAATCGACATCGTTTGGGCCTTATACGAGCCTAAAAACATGAGGTTTGACAGAAATCAGACGTCTGGGAGAGGTCCCAAACGTCTTAAACTAACTCGCAGCCATACATTTCTCGGGGTGCCTCTATCGAACGTCTGGAACGCAATGCTGACGTCCGAAGGTTCCATCAGATGTCTGGAGATGCTTCCGGACGTCTGAAACTGCCGCAGTCCTCACTCCGACATGCCTCCCAACCTCTGTAACATGCGTATGCATTATCAGGACTTGGCAGAGAAAATACGGGAAAAAACAAATCTCTACCAAATGTCTCACCCCACCTTCGGACGTCTACCTCGTCGTCTGGAGGTCACTCCGAACGTCCGATTCCGTGAAAAAATGACTTCCGCAGAACCGCTCTGTGCTTTTCTCGTCGCAGAAACTGCAGTAGAGCAGCACGACGCCCTCTGCTCTGGTGCTTAACCCCACGATCTGCTCTCTACTCACTCTCTCTCCCTCTCTGGCTCAGTTACGATGGTGTGAGATGAAGAGGAGGATGACTTTTAAAGGGAGAGGAGGTGAGGGGAAGGGCATGGGCCATGCCGTGTCACCATGGCATGGAGTGTTGAGGCAGACTGACAAGCTACAGCGAGGTGCGAGATGGTATTCGACGAGCACCAGCAAGATGAGCTGCGATGTCGCGAGCTACGGTGAGGCGTTTTGGTTCGGCGACGTGTGAAGCGGCATGGTCTGATGTGGCGTGGTGTGTTGCGGCGTTCGACGAGCGGTCGAGCAATGTGGCGATGTTTGTGTTGTTGTTGCATGTGGTCTTGCCTGTTGGAGTAATTTGATTTTTTTATATTTTAATGTAACTTTATTTTTCATTGGGATCACATGTGATATTATGGTTACCAAGATATAAACTACTAACTTCAGTTATTAGTTGATTTATTTAATTCTTTATTAGCAGAATTTTTAAGATTTTATGTTGTTGATATTCTACTATTGTGGAATATATTTTTAGGTGGATTGACATTTATTTTTATTTTTTCCTTTATATCATATTTTATTTCTTTTGAATTTTTACCTTTCATGTTGCGATAGGACGTAACTTTCTCCTTTTAAAAACGTTAGGCTTCTTCTTTTTCTTCCCCTGTGAGATGCTATTGGGTTCTTCACTTTTATTGAATTATTATTTTGTCCAAAAAAATAATAATAATAAAAAATGCAGAGGTCAAAGGGTGGAGAGCACCCCATTTTCGTCTCTGAAGATTGGATGTTTGAGTGGAAATTAGCGATTATATTAAATCAAGTGCATGGCGTTTATACAAGTGCTTCCACTTTCGTACCCAATTTGTGATACACGATGTTTATATTCTAACAGCAAACTTTAAAAAGAGGAGGGTCACGTAAGAACAGGAGCACCTTCAGTGCTCCCATGCTTATTTCTCTAAAATAAGTGTGATAACATAAGATGTGGGTTTAGGAAATGCTCTGTGACAAAGAGAATTAAAATAAGCATGCATCATTTGATGAGTAATCCCGTAATTGCATTATTCAGAAGGACCAAACATGTTAAAGTCAAGATAGGGGTCCTCTAAAAAGAGTTACCAGACACAAGATATGTAACACCTTACAAGTTTCATGCAATGCACTGTGATGCATCCAATGCATATCTAGAACCTTTTCCTGATGCAACCGACAATTATGCTCCTATCATACAAAACGGCATGGTAGAAGCAAGCACCCCAATTAACGAATTTCATCTCCTAACCAAAGTTCAAGATCTCCCTTTTCTTTTGGCTAATTAAGTTTCTTTACTTTTTGTCCCAATTATATTGCATATCTATTTATGGTGCGTTGAAATCTCATGGGCCTTTTTTTTTTAGTTCAAGGGGAAAAAGATGCTATTTTGACTTTTGAGACATATATCCTTCAAAAAATTAAGAGTAAATTACACGAAGACTTCCTGAACTTACAGCTCATTTTCAAGTAGCACTCAAATCGTGAAGTATGTTAATGGTATTCCTGATCTTTCTAATTGTATGTCGGTGCATTTCCAAAGAAGCAACGTATACGTCTAAACCAAATAGTGTGAACATGGTGGTATACAAAATTTGTCCAGCTTTCGATCTAAGGACGCAGTGGTGACGTTGATTTCATCCATGCAGTTCCTAGACGTTAAGCAACGAAAGCCTATTTCCAGATTTTAGGTCGAGTCAGATATTTCTCCAACATCCAAAATGATGGTCATTGCGTCAAACTTGGCATAATCTTCGGGATGAGGTTGCTTGCATGCTTGGCTTTTAGCTTGGAAGGTCAAGGAAGGAAGTAGGTAGTGGCGACCGTGGAATTGGCATGTGCATGTGCAAAGACACACTTGAAATCTATGTAGTTGCACGCATCTACATAAATGTCTGGTCTGAATCCGAGTCAGAGACCAGCAAATCTAATCTAATAGTTATCTACCTATTTTGACCACTTATCTATAAAATTGAATTCGATTTCAAGGGTTAACAAATAATCTACTTATAGATTAAGTAAACCTTGGATTTGTCAAAATGAGCGGCTCAAAGAGAAAGAACCATGACGTTGGAGTTTGAAAATTTTCTTTATTTTCAAAAAAAAAAAGTGAACCAATTACTAAGGGTTTAATGATGCATCGATCATGGCGTTTTCTTTGAGAATTTAGGGTCAAACTTTTTTTTTTCTTCCTAAGAGTCGCCCTTGATTTATTTGCCATTGTAGATAGCTGTAACTTTCCAAAATTTAATTATTGCAATATATCTTAATATGCAAAAGCAAAGAAAGGGATCCGTTGGATGCAGCTAAGATGGGATGCATTCAGGATAAAATATGCCTTTTGACTCAACTTCCAGGGTGAGAAAGGCGTTGCTTGTGAAAATGCACTTAAAAAACTAAGCAGCTACGATAAACTGCAGTTTGGAATAGAAGCCTCGTGTCATATTTGGCAAGTAGAAAGTTACAAAAAATACAAAAAAAAACAGCTACGATGCATGGGTTTCCAAGCATCTAAGTGACGTGATTGAAACCATCCAAACGACTCCTGAGTTTAACACTAATCCACGAGCATGTGCAATATATTTTACTTAGAAAAAGATATTTGTAATATATTTAGTAATTGCATACGTAAGAATTTTAAAGAAAAAAAAACAGAGGAATATTCTTAAATCTTCACATAACAGAACCTAAAATCAAAGGAGGCAAAATTCCAATGGCTTGACTAAAATACAAAAAGTTAAAAAAGTAGGGTGTAAGAAATGATGTCAAAAATTTGTAGATATTATTTTTGTGGTTCATATTATGTTTAAATTGTAGGTTTATTTGATAATTAATATTTAATATAAAAAAGGGTAACGTATGATTTATTATGTGATAGATTTTATTATATTAAAAAAAATTATTATATTATTTTAATATAAAATATACAAATAATAAATAATTATACATCAATGATAAATTATTTTAGATAATTTTATATTAGTAATAAATTATTTTAAGGTATTTTTATATCGGTGAAATATCATTTTACATTAGTGTAAAATTATTTTAATGGTGGTTCACCTATTCGAAGTGATTTTTACCTATGGATTTAGGTTTGTGGAAAGTAATTTCACGTATAAAAAATAATTTTTTACTTGAAATGTGAATTTTTACTAAAATTTAAGATTAAACATTAAACATTAGAGACTAAATCCTAAACCCTAAGGTGTAAAAATCACCTTTCAAGTGTAAAATCACTTATCATAGGTGAAGAAATACTTTGAATTTAATTTTACAATGGTGCAAAGTAAGATTGCACCGATTTAAAATAAGATTTATACTGGTACAAAGTAGTTTAAAGTAATATTACACCGATTCAAAGTAATTTAAAGGAAGATTACACCAATGCAATCTTACTTTGAACCAGTTAAAATTATTTTAAAGTGAAAAATAATTTTGCATTAGTTAAAAATAATTTTGAAAGGTGATTTAAGTGATTTACACTCGTACAAAAGTATTTTGTTGTTAATTTTAACATTGATAAATCCTATCATGTGTTGGTATTTTTTTACATAAAAAAAGATATATCAAATGAGGATTACATTTACATTGTCATACGTCAACTTTTACATCAATTTTTACATTTTTAAATTCCCATCCAATAAAATCTTATCATGTACTAATGTAGAAAATTTAAAATATCAAGATTGGGGGAGCGAAATGCAAGGAAATTATTATAGAAGGACTTTAATATAAAAATAACGAAATAAGATGAATCTCATAATCTGACTATCATATACGATCAAAAGAATAACATAAAGTGCGTAAGATTCATCTGTATCATAATCAACTATTACTTTAATATTATACGTCACATCAAACAAATAGTCAAATCCTCGATCGCATAAATTGACAATTTCGTTCTTCTGAAACATATAAAACATTTAACTTATCGGATTACATCACTAAAATTACGAAAATGTCACCTTAGAATAGGTGAGAAAAAAACCACTAGTTGGAATCCATGGAGTTTGGACGAAGCCCGTGCATCTACGTTTCTAAGTCTCCAATTCTTTATTTCGCCCCTAAAAGTCTCCTGATTTGATGTTCTGTAGCTCTATTTGTATATAGCCTTATCACAGCTGCTTTTATTTGACTTCAAGAGTCACTTTTATTAACCTTTATGACTTTGCTTGTGGACTCTGACCTCTTATTTGACACTTGAATTTATTTATATTGAGTATTTTTTTTTGTTTTATCTATCTAATAAGTTATCCTGTACACCTTTTCATAAGAATTTTATTAATAATTAATTTTCTTTTATCTTACGAATAGTCGGATGTTGACTCATTTATTGTACTTGAGTTATCTAACTTCTCAACTCCATCTTTTCCCTTTATGATTTTTAAGTATAAATTTTTATATAATTATTGATCTCGAAGATTTGAGTAAAATACGAGTAATCAATTCTTAGATTTTCTATTCTCGACTTCCTTCATTCTCATTTTCGAATCTTTTGACAACTTTTCTTCGAATTATCAATTGCCAGTTCCTTTCTCCAACGACTATTTTCCTGGACCCCTTTATATCTACCTTCTTTTAGTCGGGTACCTTTCTCTTCTTGTTACTCGTATAATATTATCTATCCTTTATTGTTCCTGCAATAATGGACAATTTTATCCATTCTTGTTACTCCAATATTATTATCTATCCATTATATGACTATTAATCCCGGAGATTTGAGTGAGATATAAGTAAATCGATTCTTAGATTTTATATTTTCAACTTCTCGATCCTCTTTCCGAGTCTTTTGACAATTTTTTTCGAATCATCCACTGTCAGCTCCTTCCTCCAACTATTTTGTTGGACCCCATTATATCTACTTTCTCTAATCGTGTACCTTCTCTACTGGTTACTCGGACAATATTATCTATCCATTATTGTTCCGGCATGTAGAAAATCGTATTAATAATCATAACATTTATCCCTAGTCACACATTTTCATATGTATTCGTGTATATGTTTAGTCCGTGCTTGCCATGGTTAATGTTTAAACGAGTGTGAGTTGGAAAATGTAAAAATTTATGTAAAAATTAATATATAATTATGTATATTTTTTTTAATATAAAAAATGATGATATGAGGTGGGATATATCACTGTTGAAATTAATAATAAATTATTTTTGTATAGATGAGTAGTTATGTAAAATTACTTTACATGTTCAAAAAAATTTTACACGGGTGTAAAGTTACTTTACATCACTACAATATCTTTTTCCATAGGTGCAATATTTTTTTATACGGGTGCAAATTAAGATTATACCTTACTTTCAAATACTTTGCATCGTTGTAATACTTTTTTGCACAGGTGCAAAATTAAATTCCAAGTATTTCTTAATGTATGATAAGTGATTTTACACCTTCAGGTTTAGAGTTTAGGATTTAAGGCTAAACATTAAACCTCAAGGTGAAAAATCATATTTTAAGCGAAAAATCACTTTTCATATGTGAAATAATTTTCCATAAACCTAGGTCAAAATCACTTTAGATAGGTGAAACTACCATTAGAATAATTTATCACCAATGCAAAGTAGTTTATCACCGATGCAAAATTTATTTATCACCTATGCATTTTTTAGGTTAAAGTTGTGTGGTGAGGACTACCACATAACAAGCCTTAGGTTCATTTATTTCTTTACATTAAATATCAATTATCAAATGAGCCAACGTTCTCAACACTATATAAAGTATAAAAATAACATCCTACATCACTTTTTACATCACAGTCTACATTTACCTACTTTTTAATTATCCAAATATATTTCTTATGTAACTCAATGTAGAAGATCAAAATGATCATCCATTTTAGTGCATATCAATTAGTATCAATTTTTCATCACATTTTGTGGTGACACGGAAACTTAATTTGCGTAATACATTGCAGAAAGGCAATGGTGTATATTAATAGTCAAAAAGTAGGAAAACACAGATAGTGACGTAAAAAGTGAGGTAGGGATTATGTAGGTCATGTTCTCGTGGTTCACGCAGCGTTGTGAACGTGTACCTACTTGATAATTAATATTTAATGTAAGGAAGCAAAAAAACGTAATGTTTGTTACGTGGTAGATCCCATTACATTCAAAAAGATTACTACACTACTTTAAATTAAAATGTACATGTGATAAATACTTTGCATCGGTAATAAACAACTTTGCACCGGTGACAAATTGTTCAGATTGATTTTGTACTGGTGATAAATTATTCTAAAGTGTCTTAACACCGGTACAAAATTATTCCAAGGGAGGTTTCACTCGAGCAAAGTGATTTTGACTTATGTGTTTAAGACCTAGGATTTAGGGTTTAGTCTTATGGAAAGTAATTTCACATATGATAAGTGATTTTTCACCTTAAAATTTATGATTTAGAGTTTAGGGTTTGCTATTGACTTTTTTCTTTCCTTCCACCCCTTAAGAACCGTCAATTTTAAGTTTAAAACATTGGAATCGAAAGAAGCTCTGATGAGAGTCTTATCATGAACCCTAACTAACACATTTTGATCCAAATAAGTGTATAAAAGCTCCTACAAAACTTAAGGAAAAGCCTAACTCAGAGAATTCTAAATTTAAGAATAAAATAATTCACAATGGGTAAAACAACAATTTTACCAATGCAGTATACAGACGGGGTGTCTAAGGGTCTAAACATAGGTCAAATGAGATTAATAAAAAAGAAAGTAGGATGACTTGATCCGAAAATGGTTATAGCAACTTTTAGGAATTAAATGACATTCTGTAACCCTGAAACAAACCCGCTTTAATTCACGAGGTTCCAGGCAGGATAAAAATCAACTAAATCCCCTAAAATTCATGGAAAAATACTCCCTATGGTTTAGAACCTTTAATTTGGCCTTTGGAACCTATCTTGACCTAAATTGAGAACCATACACAATTTTTGACCTAATTTGGGTTTTTGTACAAATTGACCGGACAAACGTGGTCAAACCTAAAATCAAACCTGACCATTAGATTCCTTAGGTCCAAATTTGGTTTATACCAAAATTTGGACCTAAGGGAAGGCCATCCTGATCTACTTTACAAATTGGTCCTCTTAAATTACTTTACGACCCTTATCTTTTTGAACCCTTGCATTTTGGCCCCCATCTTCTCTTTCATTTTTTACAGAACGGCCCCTCTACCACCCCACGCAGGCGCCCATACCTCCGGTGACCTTGCACGAAGGATGGCGCCACGCAGGATATGGGGGCCGCTCTCAGGAACGAATAGGGGGTTCCCTACGTTGTCCTCTTTCGCAGGAGCCCCCTGCCATCGCCCACTCCTCTCGTGTGAACACGCGAGAGGAATGGGTCTCCATCTCCGACCAACTCCGGCATTCTCTCCAAGATCTATCCTCGAGAATCTCCTCCCGCCAGCTGCTATAAAAGGAACGGTAGGGCTCTCAGGTCAGGGCAAGCCTGATTTGGCCGAGGAATTCCCCCAACTTCGTCTCCTCCTCCTATGGTCAAATGCCCGCAGGCGTTGGAGGCACTTCCTCCTCCTTTCGTCGCTCTGCTGCCATACCTGCAGCAAAGTTCACTCCGCCTCGTCCTCCCGTGCCAGGCCGCACTAGCTGGCACCTTCCAGACCCCCCTCCTCGTTGCCGTTACCCCCCTCTAGGCACCTTCGTCTCCGGTCTCGGCAGGCACGCGCCGAGCGCCTCCGTCCCCCCTTTCGTCAGTTAAAGTAGATGAAACTCTTCCCCTTACTCTCTCTGTTATTTCCCCATTCTTAATTTGCTATTTCAACCCACCGACCACCACTGTCCATCGCCACCTTCTCCACCTCCGGCCGCCCTCCGGTGAGGCATTTTCGCCACTCCACGCCTCCATCCGCCTCGTTAGCTACCCCTTAAGCACCACGACACCTCGAGAAGTATGTCGCTGATCCCAGTCACTTTCTGAGCCACAAAAGTGTCGAGGTGGGTGACGACCTGACCTACCCCGAGCGACCAGTGCAGACACTAGACATTACCGTCCGGAGTTTGAGACGGAAGCAGGTACCCCTGGTGAAGGTCTTGTGGAGGAGCCAGAGGTACGAGGAGGCTACCTAGAATCCTGAGGCGGTGATGCGAGAGCGATACCCAGAGCTTTTTGAGGGTACGTCTTTTCGAACCGGCTTCGGTCCTCTTTAAGTTTGTTATGCATGTATTGCTCTTCTTCCTCACCCTAGCTAACTCAAGTTTCGGGGACGAAACTTCCTTTAAGTTTGTTATGATGTTAAGACCCATGCTGTTTGAGCCTTTTAAGATGTCTGAACTGTGGATCAGACGTCTGGACACCTTCCCAAACGTCTGGAAATAATAAAAATTTTGAGTACGAGCTCGCATCTGCGCGCAGACAGTACTCTCGTTTTAATTCCCTTCTTCTCTCTCTTCCCGCCTCCAGCAAACCCTAAACCCCCAACTTTACAAACCCCTTCCCCCTCTCTCGTTCTTCGCACACTAGCCATCTTCCTCTCTTCCTCTCCACTCTAGCGAGAGAGCGAGAGCGGCATCGAGGAGGAGCGGCGTGAGGAGAGGAGGAGAGTGAGTTCGCGAGCTCGCATCGGAGCTTGCCGGGAGTGCACGGCCGGAGCAGCGTGCGCGCGAAGAGGAGGAGTGCATCGGGGGGGTCCTCCCCAACACTGCAGCAGCCAGAGCTACAGGCGAAGGGGGGGCGAGGCGCGGCCACGCGTGACGCGAAAGAGCGGAAGCAGGTTCTAGTTCTGGGATTCTTCCCAGAATCAGACGTCTGGAGTGACCTCCAGACGACAGAGCGGATGTCTAAAGGTAGTTCCAAACGTCTGAGGAGAGAGTTTCGCGAAGGTACAGTCCCTTTGCGGATACGGCCATGCAGGCCGCTCCGCAACTACTCTTCACATGGCCTTTTTAAGGAGATTTGGTGGATTTCATGTAGAATTTGCTTTGGGAAGGCGCGGGGCACGCCCGCCCACGCATTTCAGATGTCTGGGGAGCTTACTAAATGACTAGAAGCACTTCCAGACGTCCAGAGAGGTGGTCGGACGTCTGGAGCTAGGTCCAAACTGTCCAAAAGAGTTCCTGGACGTCTGAGGTTGACGCAGGGCTTGAGGTACGTTACTAGACACTTTTAAGACGTCTGGAAGTTGTTCTAGACGTCTGATTTGAGTCAGAAACTCTATGTTTGACCCGTTTAGGGTCCGTTTGAGGTCCGTTTTATGCAAAAGAGATACCGATGTGTTCCTTGTGAGTTCCTCTACTTGTAAGAAAGCTTTTTATACTATTCTGAATGTTCCATTATGATTGTTCCTTGCTATAGGACTTCGTTCCATTGCAGGTTCAGGGCTTGCTGAGGCACATGAGCCTACCGTTCAAGCCCCCAATAGTCCTAGGTTTGCTGTTGAGTAGCTTCCCCTAATTTAATTACAAACTTGAATGCATGTGTGGAATGAATGATTAGAATCTAAGATATGGCATGAATCCTAGGACGAGAAATACTAGAAATGTCTGTATTGGATGATTGAATTGCAGTCTTGAATGAGTAGATAGAAATGACGACAACTACCTGTAAATGAATAACTGCTGCCTGTGAAATATGAAGTACTTGTGCTAGTTAACTGTTGCATGTAACTTTCTTGTTGTATACATTAAATGACATAATATGAGCTGCATGAATATAATTTGAGAATGGTAATGTGAATGATGGAAATACGAGATACCTGTGTATAACCTGGGTATGGAAATGTGAATGATAGCAATACAAGCTGCATGTGTATAACCTGAGAATGGAAATAGAAATGATGAAACCTGGTATGGCATGGCATGAGAAATATAAGCATAAACCCTATGGGGAATTAGGAGTAGAGCTCCTGGAAATAAATGGAATGGATCTAGAAATGTGAGTGGGGAAGTGAGCTGGCCCGTGAGTACGGAGTACTAAGGAGAGCGACTGTCCTCCTGTTTAGTGCAGAGCGGAGCTAGCCGCCCTTGGGTTGGGACCTAGGGTTTGGATTGGCCACTCTGTACCAACTTCTTGGCCCTCGTGTACAAAGTACCAGGGAGAGCTACTAGTGTAGGGAGAGTGCTAGCCACCCCACGGGGCACGGGGTTCAGCTAGCCACCCTGCACCGACTTGTTAGGCCCACTGGGCAAACCAGGGTAGTCAGGCAAGGGTGCACGGACTGTGGAGGGGCGAGACCCCTGTTTAGTTCTTAGGAGCTAGACCCCTGTTACTGAGAGGGCTAGGCCCTATACTGTTCCGTGCTGTACTTTGGGTGCACCCGTTAGCGGAAACGACTGACCGCATGCTAGTGCGATGTAGCTACCCGGGCGCTTATTGCGCGTGCCGTAGTCACCGTTACGTCTATCTGTGACCTTGGGGTGGTTGACTGGGTGTAGAATCACCACGAGGGACTCTCCCGGCCAGGAGAGCACCACGTGTGCCTTCTACTCTTCGGAAAAGACTGCAATCAAGATTGTACCCACGAGGAACATTTGAGATCAAGAAAGAGAACTGATAAATAAGCCAATGGGTGAAAAGGAATAAATTGTGAAATAAAGTAAATGGAATAAACAGCTACCTGTCCACTTTTACTATTTTAGTTAGTTGGTTGCCATTCTACTCAGCGTTCGCTGACTTTGTGTACTCATAACCCTTTTCCGGTCCAAGTGTTGAGTAGCCCGAGTCTACGGCTACGGAGGGTGCTGGACCCAGCAGAGCCCAGTAGCTGTAGCTCTTTTGTTGTACTCCTTTGTAATAGTGAGTTAGACTCTTGTACCTTTATGTTCTATACTTTTACGTTCTGTACTTTACATTCATGTACCTTGTTACTTTCTACTGTTGTGGTGGTGATATGTACTGTAGCAGTTTTTTCTTCTTTACTGGTATACCTTTTTACTGTTAGTTGCTTAGCATAGTGAATGTGGTTTACTTTCATGCTTTTTGGTTACTTTCTTGTTGGACGATTAGGTTTTGGCATTAATCGAGTTGAGCCGGTCTCAGGTCCTGTAGGGATTTGGGAACCGGGTCGTAACAGGTTGAGCTAAGGCTGAGGCGGCTGATATGGACGAGGAGCTTGTGGACAGGGTTGATAAGGTGGTCTTTGGGTCTGAGAATTTCCCGTCCACTGAAAATTGGGATGATTTCGCTATCCAGGGTTGTAGGTGTTGGAAAATGGGTCATTCTAGATGGCATTGAGGTCCTCACAGGTCTGAGGAGCCTCAGGAAAGTCAAAGTATAGGGGATCAGAGTTCCCCCGACAGGAATAGTGAGGATCGGAGGTCCCTCCGGTCCTGGAATCAGATGGGGGTGGATACGGGTCCATCCCTGGAGAAGATCGGTGGAAGATGTTTTGCACAGTTTCCCTTGCGGGAGGTGGCTGTGCGAAAGAGTTTTGCGCAGAGGTGGCTTGCTACAAATGTCGAGTCAGCTCATCCACCTTCTTCTCAATGATAGAGGCCTTGTCCAACCGACTGGCCATCAATTCCAAGTCGACAGATGCGGACAGGCCCTGCATCTCATGTGCTCCCCTTAGATTCGTCGATGCGCGGGTATTCGTCTGGTCGAATAAACCCATGGAGTCATTGTTGATGGAGTTCTTGCACATATTCTCGAGCATCTCCCACACGGTGTCCTCATGCTGACCCATGATATTCCCTCTGCAAGTTGCATTGACGAATAATCTAATATCCTCACGGAGTCCCTGGTGAAACGACTGGACTTGTTCTAATTTAGGAACTCCGTGATGGGGGCACTTTCTCATGAGATCCAAAAATCGATCCCATGCCTCATGAAGAGGTTCTCCCATTTGCTGGGTGAAGTGTGTAATCTGATGACGCAAGGCGTTTGTCCGACCAACGGGAAAGAACTTCTTCAAAAATTCGGATTGAAGTTCATCCCAGGTGTTGATCGGACAAGTCTGTGTCTAATACCAATGAGCCGCCTTGTCCATGAGGGAGAAAGAGAACATCTTCATGAGTTCGATATCCCGATTTTGTGCATCTGACCCGAAGGTCTGGGCCAGATGCTTGAGCTATTTGATGTGCTAGAATGGATCCTCGGAGTTAAGCCCATAGAGTTTCGGTATAGCATGAATCATATTGGGCTTCAATTCAGAATCAGGTCCTGCAGTCGGGATTCGGACTCGAGGCTCAATTGCCATAGCAGCAGGATTATAGTGATCTCGCATCATCGGGCACTGCGGTGGGTTCATGAAGTTCTGGAAGAGATCATTAAGACACTGAAGCTGATGCTCAAGATTATTTTCTTCTTCAACAAGCTGTGCCATGATGGAAGAAGAAGGAGAACTAGGTTCAGAATCAAAAGAAAGGTCTTTGTGGGGGGGTTGCTGCACAAACAAGGGTACCGAGGCCTGGCCTCAGGGAGAGTGGATTTCTAGAGGAGGTTTCAAGGACCTCCTACCAAACATGCACTGAAAGACTGGATGAGGTTAGAACGTGTTAGACCCAATTAAGACACCCAAAATATGTTGGGTGACTATAGAGGTTCGGGGCGGATGATACCCCTTGATCAGAAGGTCGTCCACCTGAGAATTACCTGAGTAGCCAGAGTGGGTGAGTCCCGCGAAGACCCCTACACGGTAGAGTGCCCCCACGGGTTACAGGGTTTCCCCCAAATGAACCTCTCTTGTCACTGAGACTCTAAGTAGACCAGAATGGGGACCTTGACCTCTTAAGTCTACACTTTTAGTTAAGATCAAGGTGCTTAGGGTTCCACTTGAACGTTAAGTCTTTTGAGTGCAAAGTAACTTAATTCAAAGGTTGGTTGACCCAAAGGATCAACTTCACCTATTTGTTCCTTTGAGAGCTTCTTAGGTCCTTTCTTTTATTGTTCAAGTAGATTAAGAGCCTGATTTGCTTAGGGTTTTTCTTGGATAGGTCTTTTCAAACTATGGCTTAGGCATACCTCTTTTTGGAATTTTTAATCTTCTACTTAGAGGAAGATGTGTCTCTAAAGCCCTAGCTTGAAAATCCTAAGTTGGCTCTAGTTGGTCAAATTTAGTTGCCTCAGAAATGGGTAACTAGGGCTCAATCAAGAAGGTTTTAGCCCTAGTTACTTTAAGTGGATATGCAGTTAAGATGTGTTGAAAGTACAAATCAAGCAACCTTGTAAATTACTAAGTATGGAAGACAGGTAACCCTAGATTGATTTTTCTTTTTTTCTCCTCTTTAGATTGTGAGGGGCTTAAAAAAGAGGGTTGAAGGTTACGTGTTCCCTGGTTGCTATGCGGCTGCTTGTCTTTTCTTGAGTTCCTTTCCTTCAACAAACACAACAGAAGAAAGATTAAGTCAATATAAAATCAAAAATTGTGATTTAAAGCTTCTAAAGTGCCCGTTGCTCCCCGACAACAGTGCCAAAAATTGATGGCTCGTTCGTCGCGGTTTTCAAAAGATACGCGTTGTAGTATGTCGCGAAAAATGATTATCAATTTTATTTATTTATTTCTCGAAATTTGAAAACATTCTGAGGTCGAACTCAGGGAGCAAATTCGGTCTTTAGAAACAAAAAATCACAATTCTCAATAATGTAGTGTTTTACAAAAATCTAGAGAGGAAAAGGAAATAAAATTGTTCTTTCTTTCTTCTCCTCTCTTTCTTCTTCTTCTCTCTTCCTTCTCTTTTCTCTGTCTCTTCTCTTTCAGACGTCTGATTCTTTGAATCAAATGCCTCAACCGACTCCCGCTACAGTGCTGAACCTTCTCCTTTCTTTTGCTCTCTGCTGCACCTCTTCTTCTTTCTTTTTCTACGGCTGCTCCTTCCTTCAGCTGTTCTTCCTCTTCCTTCTTCCTTCTTCTTTGGCCAAATCCTTCTCTTTCTCTGAGGCTGAGTCTTCTTGGCTTCTTCTTCTTCTCTTCTTTTGCTTCAGCTCCTGCTCTTTCCTCTGCCTTCTTCTTCTACTTCAGCTCCTTCTGTATTGTGCTGTGCCTCTTCTTCTTCTCTTCCTCTTCCCTGCTGCTGCTTCCACTTCCTCCTTCCCTGCATAGGCACGGTTAAGCAAATCCTACCCCTACCCTCCCCGCATCTCTCTCTCTATTTCTCTCTCAGGACACAACTCTCCCAGATCCAGCCGGGTTATCGGGTCGGGTATACGCGCCCAGGACCAGGCCCACCAGCGTGCGATGGTGGGTGAGGTGTGCAGGGTAAACGGGTCAGGCTAGGTCTGCGGTAGCGTGGGTCGCGGATGAGACCGGGTCGAGTGGGCGAGGGACCTCACCCCGTGTAGTTGGAGGTGATAAGCTTAATTCACAAATTCAATTTATTTACCTGTGCCTGCTAGAAAGCGCATGAGATGGGACTAAACTTCCCACCTTCATGTCGCGTGCCTAGCAGCAGGAATTGTGTCCAATTGCAGCTGCAGCTATGACCCCCGACGCCAATTGAAGGCCTGGTTGAGTGCACGAGGGGAGTCCACGTGACCTGGGCTCGTGACCTGGGGCTGGTGAGGTCTGGAGCTGCTTGCAAGCTTGCTCCAAGCTCGGCGTCAATGGCGGAGGTGGCTCTAGACCTGAAAACACAAACACGGCCTTGCGGCCCTGTCAGAACACTCAGCAGGCTTTGCCAGAGCACGGCGAAGGTGGCCCGGTGGTCGGAGTTGCGTGAGGGCGTCTGTGCGTGTGTGCCTAGGGCACACTATGTGCGTGCAGGTGGGTTTGTTCGGGGGGTGATTCGAGTGAGTGGCGTGGTGCGTGGAGTGGGGGAAAATGATCAGGGAGTGATGGTGGAGCTCGTGGGCTTGTCGGCGAGGGCTGTGGTGGCCTGTGGGGGTGGAGCGGCCTCGCCGGAGTTGGTGGCAGAAAGTGGAGAGGGTGATGGTGGTCTGTGGTGTCGAGGGGTTGAAGTTGCAAATTAGGAGTGGGAAAATTAAGAGGGGAGTGAGGGAAACTTATCTAATAGGTTTGGAGTGAAAGGGGGAGGCGGATGGCGAGCGGAGGGTGTCTACCATCGCGGGAGACGAAGGTGCCCAGGGGAAGAAGACAGTGATGACGAAGGGGGTCGGAGGGCGCACGCTGGTGCGGCGCGACGCGGCGGAGGACAGCGAAGCTGGCTTTACCACTGGTACGGTGGCAGAGCGACGAGAGAGGGAGGAAGAGTCGTCAGAAGCTCTGGGCAGTTGGCCGGAGTTGGGAGGAGACGAATTGGAGGGAGATCTCCAACCAATTTGAACTTCGAGGAAGCGGCGTGGTTTGCCCTTCCTTAAATAGGCACAGATAGGGTGGGAAGCGCGCGACGGCGATGGGAAAGCCACGTCGGAGGTAAGGCCGGTCGGAGACCCATACCTCTCGCGCGTTCACACAAGAGGTATGGTGGGTTTCAGGGCATGAGGAGCAGCCCATGTGGTAGGGGGCTCCGCAGGGAGCTCCCCTTTCAAATCTGGAGGCGGCTCCCCATGCAGATGAGGCGTAAACCTCCGCGCGAAGTCGCCGGAGGTATGGCCCCTACTGCGAATGGCAGAGGGACCGAAATGAAGAAAAAGATGAGAAAGATGAGGGGGTGATTGCAATGGTTTCAAAAAGTTGAGGGTCAGAAAGTAATTTTGAGGATCAATTTGTAAAGTGAGTCAAGACGACCTTCCCTTAGGTCCAAATTTTGGTATAAACCTAATTTGGACCTAAGGAATCTAATGGTGAAGTTGGATTTTAGGTTTGATCACGTTTGACTGGATATTTTGCACAAAAACTCAAATTAGGTCAAATATTGCCTATGGACCCCAATCTAGGTCAAAACAGGTTCCAAAGGCCAAATTAAAGGTTCTAAACCCTAGGGAATATTTTTTCATGAATTTTAGAAGGTTTAGTTGATTTTTATCTTTCCTAGAACCTTGTGAATTAAAGTGGATTTGTTTTAGGGTTATAGAATATCATTTAATTCCTAGATTTCGCCATAACCCCTTTCTGACCAAATCATCTCACTTTTTCTTTTATTAAGTCCACTTGACCTATGCCTAGATCCTTAGAAATCCCGTTGATGCACTGCAATGGTAAAATTACAGTTTTACCCATTGTTTCACGTTCTCTTCTCAGATTAGTAATTCCCTGGTTTAGGCCTTCCTTTAGGTTATGTAGGAGCTTTTATTCACTTTATTACGTCAAGATGTGCTAGTTAGGGTTCATGATGAGGTTCTCATCAAATATGCTTGGCACTCCTTGTGTAACGACTCGATTCCCGAGTCCCTACGAGACACGAGAACCGGACTGACTCGACTAAACCCAAGACCTAGTCGTCCAACGAGGAAGTAACCAAAAGAGCAGTAAAACAAACCACATTTAGCATGAATATAACTAACAGTAGGAAAGTACAGCAGAAAGGAAAGAACTACTACAGTAGATACCACCACAACAGAAGAACAACATTTATCACATAACATGAACTGCAGGTAAAGAAAGTACAGCGGAAACAAGAACTGCTCACTATAACAGAAATGAAAGAGGTACAAAGACAGTGGTAACTCTACTGGACCCTACTCGGCCCAGCGTCCTCTGCAGCCGTTGACCCTGGCTGCTCAACACCTGGTCCTGAAAAAGGTAACGAGTGTAACATGGTGGCGACCTTCCTCTATAGTTTTATTATTCCGTCGTAGTATAGTATAGAGAGGTGATTACCAGTTTACTACAATTTGTTACTCGGAAATAAAGAGTTCCCGAGGTCGAACTCAGGGAGCAAGTTATATTCTAGGGGTACAAGTTTCTTTTACAAAAATAAAGAAAGAGAGAGAAAGAATTTGTTGTCTTTTCTTCTCCTCGTCTCAGATCTTCTGTTATCTTCTTCTTCTTTATCTGCAGTGGTGATGTTCTTCTTCTTCTTTCAGCTGTTCCTGCTCTTCCTTTTTCTTCTGCAGAGCGGTCCTGTTCTTCTTCTTTTCCTTTCTTTCTTCTTTTCCTTTCTTCAGATCTTCTTCTCGTGCTCTTCTTCTTTCAGTTCTTCCCTTGGCCTCTCTGTGTTCTCCTCTGCCTCGCCTTCCTTCTGCCGTCTTTGCCTTCAGGACGTCGTCTGATTTTTCAATCAGACGACTTAAACCGCCATTGCTACAGTGCCGCTCGGTGATCCTCCTTCCTTCAGCCTTCGTCTTCTTCCACGGTTCTTCTTCACCTGTGCCTGCACACTTACACAGCTTGATCAGAGGGGCAAAACCTATCTCTACCCTCCCCCGCGTCTCTCTCTCACAGAAACCGCTCTTAGGATAGCTCTCCCAGAGCTGCCGGGTACGGGTCGCACCCGGGTCCAGGCCCACCGGCGTGCGTGGTGGGCGAGGAGTGCAGGTCAGTCTAAGTCGGGTCGGGCCAGGTCCGCGAGGCGTGAGCGCGGACGAGACCGGGTCGAGCGAGCGAGTGAGTGAGAGGGACCTCACCCCGTGCTCAGGAGGCAACGAGCATAAGGCACTTTTTGCCTTTATGCGGGCGCTCTCCTCTGAAAGGTTACGAGGTGGGACTAAATGTCCCACCCCAAATTGGGTGCGTGCGCGGAGGAAGCAGCAGCAGCCGAGGCGAAGCGCGGGGGCTTCGCGCGAGAGCTTCGCCTCAACTGCAGCCTGGTACTTCGCGACGACGCCTCGCACTGTCTGGGAGGGTGACCTGGGCGCAGCGCACCTGGGGCAGCAGGTGAAGAAGCTGCTTCGCTTCAACAATGGCGGCGACGAGCGCAGGTACCTGTCCACAGAAAAACGGCCTCTCGGCCCAATCAGAAACGCTGAGGACCTTCGCCGGCCTCTCGGCCCAATCAGAAACGCTGAGGACCTTCGCCGTGGCACGGCGAAGGTGGTCGGGGGGTGTGCAGGCGGCGGGGCGGAGCCCAAGAGCTGCCCTAGGTCGGACTGTGGGTCGGAAGATGGGTTTGTTCGGTGGAGTTGCAGAGGGTGCTGTGGGGGAAGTGGAAGGGCGGAGGTTGATCAGGGTGAGGAGGCGGAGGTTCTGCGGTGGTCGGCGGGTCGTGTGGGTTGCTGGAGTGATGGGAGCGGCTCGCCGGAGGATGGCCGGAGGCGGAGAAGGTGAGGGTGATTGGTCGGAATCGAGGGCGACAGTAAATGTTTAAAGTGAGGAAAAGGAAGAGGGGAGGAAGAGGAGGAGTTCTACCTACTTAGCAGGACGAAGAGGGGCCGGAGCGGGCGACAATCGTATCGACTGTCGCCGGAGAAGAAGATGCCCGGGGGAAGGGGCGGCGGAGAACAGAGAGCCGGAGAGGCGCCAGCTGGGTGCGGCGTGGCGCGGGAAGAGCGAGGGAGAGAAGTCTCTGCTGCTGGTATTGCGGCAGAGCGAAGAGGAGGAGGAGGAGGAACCGCCGGAGCTGGTGGGCGTCTGCCGGAGTGAGAGGAGAGGAAAGTTGGGGGTTTTCTCCGTCAGATCCGAGCTGCCTCGAACGGTGGGGCGACGGGGGGTATTTATAGGGTAGAATCAGAGAGGAGGGCGGAGGGAGACGACGTGTCTCCCTCGCCGGAGGACGTCGGAGATGGAAACCCATACCGTCCGTGCGTTCGCACGGCCGGTATGGTGGGTTGCAGCGACCAGGGGGGGTGTTCCTGCGACGGCTGACGACGCAGGGCACCCCCGGTTGACTTGCCAGCCCCTCCCCCTCACCCTGCGCGGCGCCATGCTCCGCGCAAGGTCGCCGGAGAATGGTGCTGGCAGGTTTTGGCAGGAGGGACCTGAATGCAAAGAACGAAGGAGAGTTAGGGGTAGAAATGTGAGGGTTCAAAAGTTGAGGGTCAAAAAGTAAATATATGATGACCAAAGTGCAAAGTTGGTCAAGAAGGTTTCTTCTTAGGCTCAAGTTTTTATACATGACTAATTAGGACCTAAGGAATTTGATGGTGAATTTTATTTATAGATTAAACCTTGTTTGACCGGTCAATTTATTCAAAAACCCAAATTAAGTTATTAATTGGGCATGGTTCTCAATGTAGGTCAAAATGGGTTCTGAAGGCCAAATTGAAGGTTCTAAACCCTAGAGATTATTTTTCTATGAATTTTAGAGGGTTTATTCTATTTTTACTTTACCTCGAACCTCGTGAATTGAAGTGGGTTTGCTTTAGGGTTACAGATTATCATTTAGTTCCTTGGAATTGCTGTTTCCCTTATCAGATCATCCCACTTTCCTTCTCATTCGGTTTGTTTGACCTGTGTTTGGATCCTGAATTACCCTGTATGCAGATTATACTGGTAAAATTGCATTTTTACCCCTTATGACTTGTTTTCTCCTTAAACTCAGAATTCTCTGAGTTAAGCCTTTCCTTGAGTTATGTAAGAGCTTTTATTCTTTGTATTGGGTCAAAATGGGCTAGTTATGGCTCATGATGAGGTTCTCATCATACCCCCATGCCTAGCTTTTGCTAGTCCCTTAGCAAAAAAAAAACTTAAGGTTTCAACCCTTGTTCTAGACCATGAAGTTCTTAATAACTTCAGATAAGTGCTTTTTCATTTGAGCTTAGATTAGGTTAGAATGCTGACCATAGGCCTAAAAGGTACTCTAGTACCAATCAAGATCCAAATCTGTCTAGCTTTAGCCTCAGTCTTTAGCAAAGGTTTTTAAGGCCCACAAGAACTAACCTAAGGTTTATTGGACTTTGTGGTTAAAGCACCCGTGCTTGAAATGATTTTAGCCCTGGCTCAGTTCGCAGTGCGTTTTGTAAGAGAGAGATAGAAAGTTATTCTATTTGGAGAGTTTTCTCTCTCTTTTTCTTTTTAGTTCTAGCCTAGGATTGGCTTTTCAACACGGTCTGTATCAGATTCCTTGCTCCCATCATCAATCCTCAAGGGTTCCTAGCAATCGATGCTTCGAGATAGCACCGCCCATGGCAACCCCCGGAACCCTGGCTATTGAGATTTCGAGATAATCCCATCCATGGTGTTCCGTGGCCAAATCCAGACCCTGGCAATTGACACTTCGAGATAATGCCATCCATGGAATCTGAATCAGCAGAGTGCTTACATTACCCCAGTAGGATATGTAAATATCCTAAGAGACAGGCACCGAGGAGATGATATTTTGTTACGCATCTTCGAGGGGATTTCCCGCCTCTCCGCACTGGGAACTCGTCCAAATCAACTTGTGTTGATCGGCCGCTCCTATTCTAGGTGTTCTTTTCAGAATTTTGCGACGCTTCTGCGTGATTTTGATTTTTACGCTTACTGAACCAGGCTGTGTGTGAGGTTAGGGTGCTTAGGTTACTGAGTCCCGTAAACCAAAAATTAGTTAACGAGGCCAAATACTCCCTAAGCCTTAGACCTAATACTTCAGCTTTTCATTTTCCTCAACCTCTTGAGGAGTGTCCAGATCTTAATGGGTACTAAGAGTCTATTCAAGAATGCCTAAGGTTTGCGTTCTTACTAATCTCATTATGCACTTTTCAGTTATTTTCTTGAATGAGGTCTAGAACTTACTGGCACGATAAACGCACAGGTAGCTAACCCGTACTGGCACGCGGTTAGTCGTTTCTGTTAACGGGTGCGCCCAAAGCACAGCACGGAACCAGTACAGGGCAGATCCCTCTCAGTAACAGGGGTCCAACCCCTCCACAGTAACCAAACCGGGGCCTTGCCCCTCCACAGTCCGCGCACCCTCGTCTGACTACCCTGGTTTGCCCCAGTGGGCCTAACAAGTCGGTGAAGGAGGCTAGCAGAACCCCGGGGCCCGTGGGGTAGCTAGTGCTCTCCTAACACTAGTAGCTCTCCTCGGTACTACGTACACGAGGGCCAGCAAGTCGGTACAGAGCGGCCAATCCTAACCCCGGGTCCCTGGGGTAGCTGGCCCCACTCTGCACTAAACAGGTACAGGTACTTCCCTTGGTACTGCGTACCCAAGAGACAGTACAAACTACATCTCAGTTCCATTCCTTTCTCTTTCCACGAGTTCTACTCCTAATTCCCCGTAGGGTTCCAACTCTTTAATCTCAGAACATCTTATGTTTCACTTTCCAGTTTCACGTTCTTACAAACCATGATCTCAATCATGTTTCTTTATTCATAACAGGCAACTGTTAATTCAATTTACAGGCAGCTTGATATTCCTTTCCATTTTCCAAGACTGCAGTATTATACATTCCGCTAGTTTTTCGATTCATGCCATATCCTAGGAGCTATCATACAATCTAGTTTTCCAGCCCTAGGATTCATGCAACACCTAGGAGCTATCATTCCATATATTTCTCATTCCTAGGATTCATGCAATGTCCTAGGTTCTAGTTATGGTTCCATACTTTAACAGATTTTATTAATAACTTAAGCCACTCTACCAGGTACAACGAGAGTAATGGGGGCGTGATCGGGAATCCCGCGTGCCTCCGCGACTCCCAAGACTGCAACTGAACGAGGTCCTATCACAAGGATCAAACACAAGGAGTGTCTCAAAACAGTGTATAGCTACCGTAGACGGGTAGAGGAATTAATTCTGAAAAGAACGCAACTCGAATCACGGAAAACGAAGCCCGAACGGGCCCTAAACGGGTCGAAAACGACGATACTGTGCAAAATCAGACATCTGGAACTTCTTCCAGACGTCTTAAAAAGTGGATCAGAGAATTACCTATTCAGCGTGGTTTCCCAGACGTCCAGAAGTCTGCGAGGACGTCTGGCCTAGCTCCCAGACGTCCTATGGTCACCCCGGACGTCTGGAGGTCACTCCCGCCGTCTGGTACAACTGCCAGACGTCTGATTCGCAAGGGATGGCGAATCAGCGAGCCTGCGCACAGCCAACTCCCTCCCTCAGTACGGTCAGTCGATAGGAAGGAAGAAGAAGGCGGAATACTCACCTTTCAGACGTCTGGATGGGCTTCCAGACGTCGCCCTCGCCGTATGGCTATCAACCCAGACGTCTGATTCTGGAAATTTTTCCAGAATCAGGGCGCCACTCGGCCTCCGCCCGCGATGCCGCCCGCGTCGTTTCGCGCCCCCTGCGCCCTCCGCCGGCCGGCCAAAGCCACTCCAGCGAGCTCGCCCTCACGGCAGAGCTCCGCTCTCGCACGTCGCACCTCCTCCGCGCTCACTGCGGCCGCCACTGCCGCCCTCGCGCTCGCGCTCACGCTCACAGGAAGGAGAAGAGGAATGGGTGGAGACGACGGGAGGGGAGGCGTGGCCTTTTTAAGGCCTCGCGAGGAGGAGAGAGAAGGAGCGCGGCAGGGTGTCTGCCGCCGCAGAGAGAGAGGGAAAAAGAGAGAGAGAGAGAGAGGAATCGCGGGTCTGCGCGCACAGGCGCGCAGACGAATCTCTCCTACGAAAAATAACTGTTTTCCAGACGTCTGGAAACGATCCCAGACGTCTGGATGTGATCCCAGACGTCTGGTCCAACGTCTGGGCCACCTTCCAGACGTCTTAAAAGACATCTGGAGCACGCGTTCGTTACACCTTGGCTAAAAGGGCTCTACTAAGGTCACTCCTCGAAGATCTGAGTGACGTCCTCCTGGTTGTGTTGAACCATTGTGACCGTGTTTGCCACTCTGAGTTGTTGTAGCTTGTCTTGGTGGTAGTTTTTAGGATCCTTTATGGGCTTCTTACCCTTGGAATCCTTATTGCACTTCACATACTGGCCAAATTGTCATGCCGAATGTGATATTTGATTTAGTCCCATAAATCCTAACGATCTTTTGTGGCATGGTCTTTTGTCTTGTGGTAGTGACAATAAGGCCCAATAGTAACTTCTACCTAAGAGGTGGGGGAGGAGGCAAGAGATCCTGGTTTGTTACTAGGACCTTTGCCAAAATCTCCGTGTAATTAACAATGAGGGTGGTGTACTCCTGATATGTTTCCCTCCGGAGTTGTTTGTGCACCCACTCGCAATTGCCTTCCTGGTAGCCATTCCTATGTTCAGCCAAGAAGCCCTTCCACTTGGTGAAATAGTCATTACCGTTTCTATCCTGGCCAACCTCATCTCCTCTCTATTTGTCGCTAAGTGGGTTGTTGGGTTCCTCCTCAACGTTGTCATCGATACGGCCACGGGAATAGGAGTTGCCTTGGTTTGCAAAGCGTGTGGTCAAATCTTATAATTCTGCCATATCTCGAAGATGAAGAGGGAAGTCCTTGATGTCATATCAGAATCTTTGGGTGAAGACTTGAAGTATTATATGGTGATGGCATCGTGAGACCACTTACACTTGAAATATTGGACTTTAAAACAGTTAAAGAAAGAGTAGAAGGACTCTCCCTTCCGCTATCGGATCTCGGATAACCTTTCAGGGTTGTCTCTAACCCTCTGCTACCCAGCAAAATACTAGAAGAATTTGTTGGCCAATTCTTGGAAATAAGAAATTTGACCTGCTAAGAGCTTATTGGACAACTCATGGGCCATCTTGATTAGATACTATAGGAATATTCAATAGAGGCCCCATCTATGTAGACATGCGACAAAGCTGTTGAGATTCGTGGTTCCATCGTACTGATGCAAAGTCAAGTGTTTGAACTTCTTTGGGAGGGGTTTGTTCATCACCTCCTCTATGAAAGAGTACGTGGAAACAATGGTCGAGGGGCAAATCAAGCTCTCTCATTGTCTGCGTGACTTAATAGATGATCTCAAAGAGGGATCCACATTCAATGGGATGGAGGGCTTGCTCATCTAATTACTCATGGGAGGAGTTTAGGTTTTGCTAGAGAGGCTTCTCCTTGTGGCTTCGCACATTACGAAGGTAACCTTTTATCTCCTCTTGTTCTACCTGAAGGTCTTCCAAGCGTTCAAGGTAGTCCCTCTCCTCCTCCTTTGCCTAACAGAGTGGAGAGAGGGGTGGTTCCTCCTCAAGCTGGACATCCTCCTCCTTAAAATTGTCACCCTTTTTCACCTCATGTTTGTAGTGTGCTTGGTTAACACTTAGTTCCTCATTAACCGCTGGTGGGGGTTATGTTCAGAAATGTTGCGAGTTGGAGGAGCCATCAACCGTTGAAGAGGTTAATCAAGAGCAAAAAAAGTATATAGAGATTAGTAATATTTCCACAAATAATGCCAATGATCGATGCCCTTAAACGAGTTCTATCAAGTTTCAAATAGACAAAGGTCTTGACCAAAAATTGCAAACACATAGATACATGAAAGGTTGGGACTCAATTTCATCTCAAAGAATGTATGTCTGGGAAAGAAATTTAACCTTCAAAATTTTCTCCCAAGCCTCTAAGAGAAAGTAGTACAGCATTGCTTTTTTCACCTTCCCCTAAATCCTCTCGAACCCCCTTTTTTTATAAGAGGTTGCATGAATACATTTCAAGATTTTTCCTAATTAATTCAAATCTCATAATTCTTGGATATGATCATTTATAACTAACTTTTCCCATGCATGTTGCTCCACATGCGTATCACATGTCTTGCTAACTCCACTTTGATACGAGAAGATAGTGGCGTTATTACTCGACCACTTTCCGATGCCTGATCATTGCATAATCACCCATCTTTTCTATTTGCTTTTTTGATGGAGTTCATCCACTAGAAATCTTCGGTGGGGATTAATTGTGGAGAAGCTTGCCTATTTAGTCAAATCGGATCTAGTTTGCTTGCATCGGGATGCATGAATGGTCCATCTAATATCGAGTCATAACAGTATACACTTGATAACAATCAAGATTATCCACTTGATTTGGTGAGGCAGATCGTCTACTTGTGTCAAGAGAGACGAATCCTCCACCTATCAAGGAGATGCGGGCAATTCGTCTAATTTGGTGACATTCCTCTTTGATTTTGAGATAGGTATTTTGGGCTTGCCTCTCTCAGTTGAGCTCATGTAAGAAAATTTTCCTCCCCATCGAGCCTACCAGGACAAATCCCCATTGCCTAGGGGAGTTATATTTAATACCCAATAATGTTTTTTTTTTTTTCTTCAAAACTTAATTATTGGAAAATTGGTCAAGAGTATTCCATCGCGAAGAATGACCGATAGGTGGTTTCTTTATGGTCGATTAATAGTAAAGGGAAGCAATCAACAATCAACGATATGAGATGGAAGCAGAAAATTTAACAAGATTCAATAGGACATAGAAAACCAATTGGTAGGTACTCCGTACTAAAAGGTTGTGCCTGTAGAATACCCTTGTCCTCTTGGGTCCATTGTATACATCTTTGTAAATATTTTCAAGCAGAGACAACACCATTTTCCAGACGAATCGACCATTCAATGCGATCTAGTGCCATTGCATTCAAGTAGACTCGATAAAAATATCTGTAGGGGTGTTTGATTGATAAATTAAGTATTTAATTTAGTCACTTAACTTATTTTTTATTTACTTTGAATTAAATAAATTTAACTTGAGTTAAAGTTATTTAATTTTTTTTATGAAATAATTTTAACATATTAAAATATTCAAATAGATTAAGTCATTTATTTTATTATTTTTTCACTCATTTAATTTATTTTATAAATTTATTTTTCTTACCGAAGACCTGTGCAATTTTCAACATTAACAAAGGATAACCCCCATTTAGTTTTACTATTTCATTTTATTCTATTAGCTCTTGTTTAGTAAGAACGATAAATTTGTGAAATAAATAAAAAAATAAAGAAGTAATGAAATAAATAATAAAATAAATTAATTAACCTATTTAAATATTTTAATAAGTTAAAGTTATTCTATATAAAGAATGAAATTACTTTATCCCGCATTAACATGCTTTTTCATCCAATGCAATTGTAAAATAGATTATATGATATATTAAATATTTAACTCGTGTTAACTAAGGAATCAAATAAGTAAGATGATTTCAATTGTACCTAAAAAATGCATTGAACGGGAATAACTGGTCAATCAACCCCGTAGCATGCGGAAAAGATTTACCTATTTTGTCCCTAGGCTATGTTGGGGATGACAAAGGGCGTAAACTTGCTTCATGTTAGCCTCGAGTAACAAGTGACTTATGTTTATTACGAGGAGAAACGCCATTCTCTTTTTTATTTCCTTCTTTCAGAGTTTGTTTGCTGGATGACTCCAAAGTTTATCCCGTTGGAGGGTTATTCCAAAACTTTTAATTAAAAAGATATTGCAGTAACGTGACACTTAACCCACTGCTTATCCCACTTACGATCGAATACCTTAATTCTACCTACCAATTTTTCACATTGCAACTTACCCCACTGCCAATCAAATCTTTATACTAATAAAAGTCATATAGGCCCCTATTCTTAGATCTAGGGAAACCTAATTGCGATTGCAAGTATCCGGATAGTGACTTCTAACCTTTTTGGAACCACTACCGTGCCACAACTATGTGTTGGACCTTTCTATTTCTTCCCACAGTGACCGGAGATCCCTGGATTATTCTGTAGTGTTTGGATTTTGTATATCGTAGACACTTCTTTGAAGGGTAAACATGGTGTTCGGTGGATTTGACCTCAAGCACCCATAGGTGACTCCCTAGGCAAGTTCTTCTAGATCTGTGTACAAACACCGGTTCATCAAGAATAGCCAAGAGAACCACTACGAGGATCTTTTGGTAAGAAAAATAGATTTATGTAATAAGCAGAGGAATAGAAAATAAGTAGAATAAAATGGTTGAACAAATGGATTTATCTATTTAGATGTTTTGATTATTTAAAGTTATTTCAAAAAAACAAATCAAAATAACTTTATTCCATGTTAACAAACAAGCCTTTAACTCAATGCAAGTGTGAAGTGAGTTAAGTATTTAACTCGGCTTAACCCAACAATCAAATATAGTTGAAATTGCCCATTCATCATTTATGAAATGCTTTTTCGTTAACAAATATCATAAGCAGTCTAGCTTTTGATTTTGTTCATACCAGATGACTTATTTGCTTTTTGCCTCATGCGAATATAAATTGTCCCCTCTAATATGATTTTTCCAAAGGTGGCTAGGAAGCACATCCTATCATAAGTGCTACCTTTGTATTGTGCTGGGTAAGATTCGACAATGGGTTCGGGTCAATTATTCGAAAACTTCCTTTCCTCGATCTTGATCCACGTATACATTTCTTGAATTATGATACCAATGAATTCGAAGAGATCAAAACTTTCACGAATCTCATGTTGTTCTTTCATCTTGCCGTCGAGCCAGAAGCAATGCTCAAATAAATATGAAGCAATGCTCTTTTCCAAAATGCGAAGATCGAAGATTAATTACCAAATTACCCCCTTAAACATAGAGTTACACTTAAGGGTGCATGCAGATGAACCAAAAACCCTTGTTTACATGCTTTGAATGTCGTCAACACCATAATTTCATAAGTACACAACCAATAGGCTGGACCTGATCACAAGGCTGACTAATTCCTTTCATTTCAACCAAGAGCTACCAAATCAAATCGAGAAAATGCACCAAAGGTCATATTCGGTAAAGCATCCATGGATACTAGAAACATGATTAACCCTGATAAAAATCCAAGACAAAACCTACATGCCTCTCTCCCATCGCTTCCAAACCCTCTCCCCCAACTCAATCTCAACAGCAATGTGAGCCCCGCACCTAAGTTTTGTTCCCATCCCAAAGTGAACGGGGGAGATGAAAGCACCGAATCAAGCACCCACCAAACACCCTGTAAGCAATTTGCTTCTTGTCCTAATAACAGCATATGCTTGTCACCGTACCCTTACACATTTTGACAATCATCCTAAATAAATCATTGCCACCAATCACTAAGGGTATGCATAGGTGTGGTTGGATCGATTTAGAAGTCAATTTAAATCTAATCTATAATTTTTGAATTTGATTTTTTTTAATCTAATCTAATCCTTTATACTATCGAATTCAATTTAATCAAACTTATAAAAATATGGTTGGATTAGAACAAGTTGAATAGACGGTTCACTAATCAAAAGAATTAAAAATTATATTTATCTTCTATATATTTTCTATACCTCTCGTACTTAATAATATAATATTTTAAATTTATAAATAACTTTTATCTTTTAAAAAAATAAATGAAATAAATAAAAATAAAAAAAATCTTAATAATTGTATACTAGTTATAATTAAGATGATAGCACTATTTTTTTTCTTTTAAAAAATAAAGACAATAATACTTAGAAAGTCGAAAAATACTAGAAAAAAAATACACTATAGTATAGACTATATATATACAAGTACCTAAATAATTTAGAGGAACAGCACTGCTGAGTGCTAACCGCACGATGGAGAGAACTGAGTAGAAATTGATTAAGATTTGGGCGAGCACGTAGACGGTCAATGAGAGGGAAAACTGTGTATTGGTCTTATTGGCATGGTACGTGAGTTTTTTATATCTCCTTTCTTTCAACTTGGGTGACTTTTTTTTTTCTTTGAAATTTAAAATAGAATAATCACATATATATATATATATATATATATATATATATATATATATATATATATATATATATATATATGAAACGAGTTGAATTTAATTACAGATTTAATTGATTTTATTAAATCTCAAATCAAATCTGACTCATTTTTTATTATGTTAAAAATATCTCAAACCCAACTTAACATAATCAGATTAGATTTGAATTGGATCAACCCGTCTACACCCCTACCCATCACAATGTAGTCGTCAAGAGAGTCATCAAAATACCACCCTCAATTTCATGAACTTGAGCATTAGAGAGAGAGCTAAACAATCTGGTAAGGGGATTGCAGAAACAAAGACGATACCCCAAGAGAAACTTAACCGCAAGGTCGCATGTTCACCTAAATAGCAAATTACAGTAACTATGATGTGTAATCTTCAAGGAGGAGTAAATTCTATGGAAACGAAATGAGTCTGGTGCGTTGCGGTATAGGGCTATGGTGAGAGTGGTGTAATCATTGGGTGACAAGAAACAGTATGAAATGGATTCATTAGGCTCAGGAATTGTGTGTGGGGTCCTTGACACACGAGTTAACAAGCTGAGATCCGCTGTAACTCTACTTTGAGCCTGATATTCGAGTAAATTACCCTTTTTACTCAAAAATCGCTTACCACTCATCACCACTTAGATGCGACATTTCCTCAACTGTCAGAATTTTCAATGGAAAGGGCAAAAATAATCTTTCCAGGGACGTGTAAATAATATCTAAAAACTACAGCGGCGTAAACCTCAAACGTTCTCGTTTGTATTTATTTTCAGCAAATCGGGTTCGGTCCTATTTTTCCATTCCCCATACGCAATTGCCACCTTCGGAGGAGTCTGATAAGCACTCTCTCTCCTCCTGCGACACATTGCCCATCGTCAACAATCCATGGCCCACTATGGATCCTGCGCACACCCATCCAACGGCCACGATGCGTCGACTCCCTCCGAGATCCGACAAGAGCGACTCGGGGAGAGTCTCGAGCGACCCCGAGGACCCGACACGTCACACCCCACCTCTGACCGCACCGCAATCGCCAACGGCCCCGCATTTAATTAAATCCCACATAAATCCCTCCACCCGTCGGCTTTTGACCGCAGACTCCGCTACGCGACAAACCGGACTCCAGATAGCATTCAAATCCAGCCCATACCCCGCGCCAATTTACATAAAACACCCCCTCTCCAGAATAGAATGAAGGAAAAAGTAATCATCTCTCTTCCATTTCATTTCCTTAAAATAAAACCCAAAACGCCACCTTTTCTTTACAAACAGACCCTCCACCTCTCTTCTCCTCTCTTCCTCTTCCTGCTGTTCAGGGGGCGGCGGCCGCAGTGGCGTGGCGGTGCTCCCCCTCGTAAGTGACGATGAGCATGGAGGGTTCCTCGGGGTCCCTCTCCACGTGCTTCCTCGCGGGGCACCCCCTGACCGAGCTGCACTTGTAGTAGCCCCTGCAGGAAAAGCAACAACAGTGAAATCTGTGCAAATGAGTCGTCGTGTTTGGTGCTCAAATGGTGGGGGAGGGAAGTAGTTTACGGGATTACGGACCTCGGATAAGGGGATCCCTTGATGGGTTTCTGCCCGTACTTCCTCCAGGTGTACTTATCGGCGGGTATGTCGGCGACCTTCGAGCTGATGGCGGGGACGCGCGTCACCTTCTTCACCCGGTGCTTCCTGCTCGAAGAACCACCCAAGGGGGGGTGGGCGTCAGCAGTGGGTACCGGTTTGCGAGTTACGATAGAGATGCGATCTTTGGTGGGTTTTGCTCACCTCTTGGACTTGGGGCAGTGGCAGCTCTTCCTGCCCTCGGAGTGGGCGTGGCCGAGGCTATGGCAGGGCTTGGAGAGGGGCGACGGCCTACCGAAGACGATGGAGGCCCCGTTGGAGACGCTGGCGTCGCCGGTGACGGAGGAGAGGAAGGAGGTGGAGGTGGTGGTGGACGAGGAGGAGATGGGGAGAGAGAGGGTGAGGGTGGGGGTGGGGGGTGGGGGTGGGGGAGTCGACCTTCACGTGTTGCTGCTTGGAGGGGTCGAGGGTGGTGGGAGGAGGGAGTGGTGGTAAGGGGGAGCGGCGGAAGCGGGCGTGGCCGGTGCGGTCGAGGAGGGAGATGACCTTGCGGAAGTGGGAGACGGTGTTGTTGGTGACGTCGCCGCAGTCGAGTGGCGGTGGGTGAGGGGAGGAGAGGCAGAGGATGAGGTGCTCCATGCCTTGGAGGCCGTCGAGGGCGGCCTTCTGGAGGGAGGAGGGGTCGTCTGTTGATGGGGAGGGAGAGGAGCGGGGGAGGAGGTCGAGAGCCGCCATGGGAGGGGGAGGAGGTGGAGGTGGAGGTGGAGGAGGGGCGGAGGAGGAGGGGAAGAGGGATTGCAAGGGGTAGGAGGGGTCAAAGCTTGGGGAGACTTTTTGCATTGTGTGGTGAAGTTTAGTTGGGGGGTTTGAAATATATGTCCACTTGATTCGCTTGTCTTCTCTCTCTTCATCTCCATTGTATCTCCAGATATATATTTATATATATATATTTACATATATGTGGATTATCTTATTCTGTTTTTGTTGTTATGGGGAAGTGTGTGGAGTTGGTTGCCCGTTGGCAGGCTTGACTGGGTGGGGGTGGTTTTGAATGCCGGTCAAAGGGTGGTCGTTGAATGGGTCTTTTTTTGGTTTTATTTTAGCTTGTTTGTTTGGAGAGATGGGCAGATGGGGGTGTTTTTGAGGATGTTGTGGGGGCAGCGCACGTGACTGTGGGGGGTAAGTTGTTTTCGTGGGTTATCTTGTCTATTTTTATAGGTTAATTTAAAATTTTCTTAAATAGTCACGAGCTAATTTATCAGAATAATAATTTTTATAATTTTTAAATAAAAATATAGGATAATTTATCGGTAAAAAAAATTATCTTATTAAATTTATCTCTTTAAATTAATCTTATAAATTAGTTTAGTTACGAAAATAATTTTAAGAAATGTTAAATTGATATTAACTTGTAATTATATTTACTTACCGTATAATGTTAATGTCAATTTATATTTATTTTAATTGATATTAAGTTGTGATATTAATTTTTATAGTGTTTAATTAGTAATGATATTAGATATATAAAATATGAGGGACATCAGAGACACAAGTGATATAAAATTTTAACGTAGATTTGATTAATATCCGTTAAAATTTATGTTAGACAAATTTATGTTAAAATTACTAAATTCGAATTAGCAAATAATGAGTTAAATAGTCAAATAAATTGAGATTAACCCTTCTTTTTAAGGAGTTAATCCTCTAAGTAAATTAGAGCCTAAAAAATTCCCAAAGCTCTCTCTGGCCTTGGACCTACATGGATTCCGGGTTGGTTTTTGTCGCTGAACATGTTTGAGTCAGGTGATGAGGAGGATTTGATTCGTTTGGAGAGGTTTAGATGGGGACGTGCACAGGGTGCGCATTTTCTTTTTTTTTTAACATAAATATCGATGCGGAGACGGGAGCATTGTAATCTTTCACAAACAAAAATAAAATAAAATAAAATAAAATAAAGAGAAAAAAAAAAAGGAGCATGGCAGTAGCCTCAAAAGTGCCGTCGCAAGGAGATTTTTTTTTAATGATCGAGAACTCAATCGAGTAAATCAGTCACCTCGACACATCAATATTCCTTCAAGTAATGTCGAGATAGAAACTCGAATCTGAACGTCTACCGCTAAGGTCAAAAGTTTTCATCACTCGATCATATCCTCGTGGACCATTGCAGAAGGATAAAGCTCGATAACTTGAGCATTGATATTTGGCAAGAGTATTGCACGGCTGCAGAGAGGTGTCTATAAAAAAAATGGAACTTAAAATTAGTCGTATAGACACACACACACTGGGGCAACTGAGCAACATTAGAAGCGTATGCTTTTGCATACATGTTGCTAATTTTTGGGTGCGTAGGAGGAGGAGCCATGAAAAAGGGATTGCAGGGTGGAGAAAGGATTGGACAAAGTGAGACTACGAGATGGTCGAATAGGAACCTAATAATTTAAGTGGGGAGGAGACAAGACATGAACACAAATGACTAAAATCGAAGGTTGCTACATGTGATTCTTAAAGAAATGAAAAAGGTCAAGGAGATGCGGAACAACCACCTTTCTGGCTACACATTAGATAATTTCAGAGTTAACCAAGCGATGTTGTAATGGGAACAGTTCTTTACCCCATATTGTTCCATGGAGTTAAAAGATCCACAATGTCTCTCCTGTCCACTCCTTTGGGATTGATAAGGTGGGATAATTCGTACAGGACAATTGCAGAAACTCTTCAAGAGATGATAACTGATTAAAGACTCTCAGCCCTCGGGGTAAATCACCATGAAATTTTTATTGCCTTAATTCTAATTTAGGATGGATTTGAATCATAACTTGATACAATTAGATTTCATACTTGATGTGTATCGTGTTGAATTAAATGTGTATAAGAAATAAATAAATAAAAATATATGTATTTTCAATATTTTTATATATATCAAAAGTATTAAATCGAGTAAGTCAAATATGATTTAGCAAGATCTATAATAAAATAAAGAATAAACAGCATGTGATAATACAAATAAATAAAATAAGAAGGGGTTAGATTTTACTCCGATCTAAGTGTCCATTAAGGACTTCATTTAGAGAAGGTATCGTCTTCCACAATATCGGTACATCGGGGTTTGATAAACTCTTCCCAAGATACGACGATCCACCTCTAAGATTCAGCGCACTCCGATCTTGAACATCATCGAAAACTACCTCAGAAAAACAAAGCTGAAGGAATTTGGTTTCCACCAAATTCCCAATTGATTGACCAATTCAATGGTTTAATTAACTAAAAACTTATCGTAGATCTCTCAATCTCCTTATGCAGAATCGACAAAAGTGATTATAGGCTTTTCTACCAATCTCACGTAGAACGAATACACCAAAAAAGAAAGACAAGAACAAGAGAGAGAGGGAGAGAGTGGAGAGAGGTTTCTATTATTGTTGTGTGTCAAATGAGAGCCCCTTCGTGACCCTTATATAGAGCCTACGACCAAACGTTTATGAAAATTCTCGTTTTATGGAAATACGGTAATTGATCAACCAATTAAGTCCATTAATCGACCAAAACAACTGATCGATCAAACTCTACTATTTGGTTGATCAAACCAATTGATCGACCAAACTAAATTCATTGATCGACCAAAGCAATTGGTCGACCAATTTTACATTATGGTCGATCAATCCAGGTCAAAATTGTGACATTAAAAACCATAGCAAAAGAGTCCAAGTTCTAAGTTCCAAATTAATTCTCACCCGAGCCCGAGCCTAGGCGAGGCAGGGAACGTGCGCGTGCATGCGTGGTCCACAACCCCACTTCTCACTCTTTGATACATAAGCCATGAGAGGCAGAAAGCCTTTTACACCCACCAAGAGGTTTGTTGTTACGACCCGATCCCAGATCCTTACCAGACCTAAGACCGGCTCACCTCGACTAATCCCAAGATCCAATCGTCCAACGAAAAATAACCAAAAGAAGAAAGCATTCCACAACCACACATGTAATGTAACTACGTAGAAAATAAATAAGTAGACAGTAAAGGAAATATAACGAAATGTCTCACAATATTACATGTCATCACAACTACAATAGTGGAAAGTAAAGCGAAAATGTAACAGAAACAGTAATACATGCTAGGGTATTCACAACTATAACAGAAGCTCGAAAACAAAAGAAAGGGGATAACAGCTAAGGCTGCGCTTGACTGGGCCTAGCTCTCCTTGCAGCCGGTGGTGCTGGCTACTCAACTCCCTGACCTTAACAATGTTATAAAATCTGTAGTCAGCGAACACTGAGTAAAGTGGTGGTTAAGCCATTTATATGCAATTAACATAAAACAAGCAACTAATTAATTATTCAATTCCATTTAGCTCAACTAAGTAGTTCTGATTTGTTTATTCTCTTAAGAATTCAGTCATTTCTTGATCTTGATTGCAATCTTTCACGTGATGTAGGATGTACACGTGGTGCTCTCCTAGCCGGGAGAGTCCCCCGTGGTAATCCTACACCCAGTAAACCACCCCGAGGTCACGGTCACGACGTAGCAGTGATTACGTGTTGAGACCCGTGTAGTTTGAGCCTTTTAAGACGTCTGAACTGTGGGTCAAACGTATGGTAAGACGTCTGGACACCTTCACAGACGTCTGAAAATCGAAAATTTTGAGTACGAGCTCGCGTCAGTGCGCAAGCTACGCGCAGACAGTACTCTCGTTTTTCCTCCCCCTTCTTCTCTCTCTCCCCGGCTCCAGCAAAACCCTAACCCACCGATCTTATAAAACCCCCCTTTCCCTCTCACGTTCTCCTCACACAAGCCCCTTCCCCTCTTCTTCTCCACTCCAGCGAGAGAGGCAGCGCGAGAGAGAGAGCGCGCGGGCGACGTCAAGGAGGAGCAGCATGAGGAGAGGAGGAGGAGAGTGAGCTCGCGAGCTCATGTGGGAGCTCACCGGTGAGCGTACGGCCGGAGCTGCGCGTGCGCGAGGAGGAGTGCGTCGAGTAGGTCATCCCGACACTGCTACAGCCGAAGCTGCAGGCGAGGGGGCGCGGCGCGGCCACGCGCAGCGCGAGAGTAGCGAAAGCAGGTTCTGGTTTTGGATTTTTCCCAGAATCAGACGTCTGGAGTGACCTCCAGAGAACTGTGCGGACGTCTGGAGGTGGTTCTAGACGTCTGAGGAGAGGGTTTCGCGAAGGTATGTCCTCTTTGCGAATACGGCCATGCAGGACACTTCGCTGCTACCGCTTTACATGACCTTTTTGAGAGGATTCGGTGTCTACGTGCAGGATTCGCTTCGGGAAGGCGCGAGACACGCCCTCCCACGCATTTCAGACGTCTGGGCAATGTTCCAGAAGACGAGAAGCATTTCCAAACGTCCAGAGAAATGGTCGGACGTCTGGAGCTGGGTCCAGACGGTCCAGAAGAGTTCCTGAACGTTTGAGGATTGGTGTAGAGACTTAAGTATGTTACTGGACACTTTTAAGACGTCTAAAAGTTGTTCCAGACGTCTGATTTGAGACAGAAACCCTATTTTTGACCTGTTTAGGGTCCGTTTGAGTTCACAAATAAGATACCGATGTGTTCCTTGTGAGTTCCTCTACTTTTTACAAGGCTTTCCATACTATGCTAATAGTTTCCTTATGATTGTTCCCTGTCATAGGACTTCATTCCGTTGTGGGTTCGAAGCTTGCTGAGGCGCGTGAGCCTGCTGTTCAAGCCCCCAATACTCCTGGGTTTACTAGTAGAGTAGCTTCCCCCTAATTTAATTATAACCTAAATGCATGTGTGGAATGAATGATTAGAACTTAGGATATGGCATGAATCCTAGGACGAGAAACACTTGAAATATCTGTATTGGATGATTGAATTGCAGTCTTGAATGAGTAGATAGAATGATAACAATTTCCTGTAAATAAATAACAACTGCCTGTGAAATATGAAGTACTTATGCTAGCTAACTGTTGCATGTAAATTTCCTATTGTATACGTTAAATGACATAATACGAGCTGCATGTATATAAATTGAAAATGGAAATGTGAATGATGGAAATGCGAGTTGCCTGTGTATAACCTGTATGTGAAAAAGTGAACGATAGCAATACGAGATGCATATGTATAACCTGAGAATGGAAATAGAAATGATGAAACCTGGCATGGCTTGGCATGAGGAATATGAGCATGAACCCTGCGGGGAATTAGAAGTAGAATTCCTGGAAATGAATGAAATGGATCTGGAAATGTGAGTGGGGAAGTGAGCTGACCCTTGAGTATGGAGTACCAAGGAGAGCGACTGTCCCCCTGTTTAGGGCAGAGCGGAGCTAACCGCCCTTGAGTTGGGACCCGAGGTTAGGATTGGCCACTCTGTACCGACTTCTTGACCCTCGCGTACACGGTACTGAGGACAGCTACTAGTGTAGGGAGAGAGCTAGCCACCTCACGGGGCTCGGGGTTCAACTAGCCGCCCTACGCCGACTTGTTAGGCTTACTAGGCAAATCAGGGTAGTCAAGCAAGGGTGCGCGAACTGTGGAGGGGCGAACCCCTGTTTGGTTCTTAGGGGTTAGACCTTGTTACTGAGAGAACTAGGCTTTATACTGGTTCCGTGCAGTACTTTGGGCGCACCCGCTAACGGAAACGACTGATCGCGTGCCAGTGCAGGGTAGTTACCCGTGCACTTATTGTGCGTGCCGTAGTCACCATTACATCTGTCCATGACCTTGGGGTGGTTGACTGGGTGTAGGATCACCACGGGGGACTCTCTCGGCCAGGAGAGCACTATGTGTGCCTTCTACTCCTCGGAAAAGATTGCAATCAAGATCATTCCCACGAGGAACATTCGAGATCAAGAAAGAAACCTGATAAATAAATCAAGTGATGAAAAAGAATAATTAGTTAAATAAACTAATTGAAAAACAGCAGGTACCTGTCCACTTTTACAGCTTTAGTTAGTTGGTTGCCACTCTACTCAATGTTCGCTGATGTCGTGTACTCAAAACCCTTTTCAGGTCCAGGTGTTAAGCAACCAGAGCCTACGGTTGTAGAGGGTGCTGGGCCCAGTAGAGCCCAGTAGCTGTAGTTCTTTTGTTGTACTCCTTTTGTAGTAGTGAATAGACTCTTGTACCTTTATGTTTGTATTTTTACGTTCTGTACTTTATGTTCCTTTACTTGTTACTTTCTACTGTTGTGGTGGTGATATGTATTGTAACAGTTTTTACCTCTTTACTGCTGTACCTTTTTACTGTTAGTTGCTTAGCATAGTGAATGTGGTTTACTTTCCTGCTTTTTGGTTACTTTCTCGTTGGACGACTGGGTCTTAGGATCAATCAAGTCGGTCCGGTCTCGTGTCCTGTAGGGATTCGGGAACTGGGTCGTAACATTACGGCCTGCGCGATAAGAACACGGGTAGCTACCACGCACTGGCATGCGGTTAGTCATTTCCGCTAGCAGGTACGACTAAAAGTACAACCTGGAACAGCATAGGGCCTTGCTCTCTCAGAATAGGGGTCTCACCCCTCATAACAGAACAGGGGTCTCGTCCCTCCACAATCCACGTACCCTCGTCCGACTATCCCGGTTTGCCCAGTGGGCCTAACAAGAATCGGTGTAGGGTGGCTAGTCCTAACCCTGTGCCTCGTGGGACGGTTAGCTCCCTCCCTACACTAAGTAGCTCACATCGGTATCACATACGCAAGAGCCGAACATGAGTCGACGTAGAGTGGCCAAACCCACCCCGGGTCTCAACCCAAGGGACGACAAGCTCCCCTCTACTCTAAAGGGACAATTGCTCTCCTTGGTACTATATACACAAGGGCCAACTCACTTCCCTTCTACTTACAAGGTTCTTTCCGTATACAGGAGTTCTTCTCCTAATTCCTCGTAGGGTTCATACTTGTATTCCTTTCATTCCAGCATTCAGATCTCACTGTTCACATCCCGGGTTTTATTTTTTTTATAATAGGCAGCTCGTATTTTGATAACTAAGAAAGCATCACATCAACTAATTAATACACTTGCTAGCAATTAGAATTTAACATGCATCTCAAAGTAAACAGTGTAGCTTAAGCAATATTCATTCATTTTTGCCCTATGGTTCATTTCACATCCTATGGCTCAATAAAGTTATTCTAAACAGGAACTTTACTTATTTAAATCTTAATATTAAAGTAAACCACTCTACCAGGAACACACGGGAGGAATGGCCCTAAAACTACAGATCCTATCGTCTCCGCGGGCCCCAAACACGCTACAGGTTATAGACATATACCAGTGATTAAGTCACATCAGAAGAGTTCAAAACAGTATATATTTGACACTAGCATGTAGAGAAACTTAAGAGGAAAACAATGGTTTTTCGTTTGCGTAAATTCGACTTCATTTGGGCCCTAAACGGGCTGAAAACGTGCATACTATAAAGACCTGTTCTGTCCAGAGCCTTTTAAGATGTCTGTACTGTTGTTCAGACATATGGACCCCTTCCCAGACTTCTGGAAATCGAAATTTTGGTACGAGCCTTCACGTCTGTGCTCTGGCTGCGCGCAGACAGTACCTCCCCTCTCTCTCCTTCCCTCTTCTCTCCCCCATCCAAACCCTAACACACCTTATAAAAGACCCTCTCCCCATCCCTCTCTTGACAACTTCACCCCAGCCACCTTCTTCTCTTCCTCCCCACCACAGCCAAAGGAGCGAGCGCGAGAGAGAGTGCGAGAGCGGCGACGAGGAGAGGCGACGTGAGGAGAGGAGGAAGAGCTTGAGCTCACGAGCTCATGGGAGCTCGCCCGAGGGTTCACGGCAGGAGCGGCGCGGGCGAGAGGAGTGCGTCGGGGGAGTCGTCCCCGACACTGTTGCAGGCGAGGAGGCGAGGACGCGGCTGCGCATGGCAAGGGAGAGCAGGAAGTGGTTTTGGTTATGGGATTTTCCCAGAATCAGATGTTTGGCGTGACGTCCAGACGACTAAGCGGATGTCTGGTGACTACACCGGACGTCTGAAAGCAGATCTTTGCCAAGGTACGTTCCTCTTGCGATTACGGCCATGCAGGCTGCACCACAGCTACGATTTTCGTGGCTAAATATAGGCGATTTGGCTGTCGCGTGCAGGGATTGCTTAGGGAAGGTGCGGGACACACCCTCCCACGCATTTCGGACGTCTAAACATCTTACCAGACGACCGGAAGCACTCCCAGACGTCCGGAAGAGAGCTCGGACGTTTGGAGCTAGGTCCAGATGGTCTAGAAGAGGTTCTGGACGTCTGAGGTCGACGCAGAGCCTGAGGTGAGTTTCTGGTTACTTTTAAGACATCTGGACCTTATGCCAGACGTCTGATTTAGGCCTGCGGTCTCGTTTTTGACATGTTCAAGGTCCGTTTGAGGTCCGTTTTACGCAAACAAGATATCTGTGTTTTCCTTGTGAGTTCCTCTACTTGTTAGAATGCCTTTTATACTGTTCTAAATGTTCCATTGTGGTATGTTCCTTGTTATAGGACTTCGATCAGTTGAGGGTTCGGGACTTGCTGAAGCACGAGAGCTTACCGTTCAAGCCCCCAATACTCCCGGGTTGTCTGGTAGAGTGGTCTTCCCCTAATTTAATTATAAAACTTGAATGCATATGTGAATTGGATAACTAGAAACCTAGGATATGGCATGAATCCTCAGATGAGAAGTACTTGCACTGTCTGTATGCGTGTTTGAAATTGCAGTCTTAAATGAATGAATAGAAATGGTAACAACTACCTATTAATAAACAAGAGCTGCCTGTGAAATATGAAATAACTGTGCTAGTTAAACAGTTACATGTGACATTACCTGTTGTATATGTTGAATGATGGAAATACAACTACATGTGTATAACCTGAGAATGGAAAGGTGAATGGTGAAACCTGGTATGGAATGGCATGAGAAATATGAGAATGAACCCTACGGGGAATTAGGAGTAGAGCTCCTGGAAATAAATGGAATGGATCTGGAAATGTGAGTGAGAAATGTGCTAGCCCTTGAGTACGTGAAACCAAGGAGAGCGACTGTCCCCTGTTTAGTGTAGAGCGGAGTGATGAGTCCATTAAAATGGACTATTATTAAGCAAAAGTATCTTTAATTATACAATTTAGGTGTGTTAATAATGGTAATTAAGTTATTGAAGATTTGTACACCTCATAATTTAAGTTATAACATTCTATAACTTCATGATTTTATTGTTTTTATGTGCAGGTAATAAAATACACAAAGAGCAAGGGTGGGGGGATAAAATTCCCCAAACAACCGCAACTCTCTTTCCCCCCTCCCCCGCCGGACATTGGGCAAAACTTCTGGCGCCGCCTTTCTCAACAGCCATGACCGGGGATTTGGGAAAATCCCTGAACTAACGCGGTGAGGGGAGAACTCAAAAACAAGAGGCAGGGAGAGAAGAAGGGATCCAGAAAAAAGAAAAGCATGCACTGTGCCGCACTGCGTCCTCTTTCCCCCTGCGGGGAAAAAGTCTCTCCGCCCGCAAACCACCGCCGACGCATCCTCCCTGCGCGCTGCAGGCAACCGCGCGCCAGCCCCAACACCCTCTCCATCTCTTGCAGATCTGCAAAGCCACACCGGCCACAGTGCCCGCACGGCTTCCTGGCTGCATCCCTGCAGCCTGCACAGCCATCTTCTAGTGCCTGTAGCCGCGCGCCATCACCTGCCTGCACCCAACACCGCGCCCGCACATCCCACAGCTCATCCTCCTTGCACGTTGCAGAGCAATCGCACGCCATCCCCCGCACCTCAACTCTGCCCGCTCGCCATCTTCCAACCACTGCAGGCGCACACCAGTGCGCGCGCCTTCCTGCCTTCACCGCCCCCACGCCACAGCGGGCGCTCGCACCCAAGCCCACGCCTCTCCTCCAGCGCGCCCCATCGCCAGCTGCAGGTGCACTCCACCCTGCGCGCCTCTACGCCACCTGCAAGCGCTCCCTCCCGCACACCAGCGCGTGCGCGCACCCGCTCGAACAGCTGCAGTAGCAGTCGCCCTCCAGCAGACCGGCGTTCTTCACCTCCGGCCACCACTTCCGGCCACCTCCACCGCCGCCGCTGCCACTGTCAGAAAGCTCTCGACCTCGCTGTCCTCTTGAGCCCTGCATCGACCCCCGCGGTTCTCTCTCTCTCTCGCACGAGGAGGAGAGAGGAAGAAAGCTCTGTTTTTGTTGGAATTAAAAATTACATTCAATGCCATTGCCACCAATTTGATTTTTTTATTATTATATTATGGCATAATTGCATTCAAGCACTCACGGTTCTTTCTAATTGCATGGTATTAATATTGGCTAGTTTAAAGATTGATTTTGGACTTGATTTAAGTACTAATTGTCTTTAATACACATCATGTGAAAATTGCACTAATTCATCCTAAATTTATTGAGGATTTCTGCGAGGGAAAACTACACTTACACCCTTAACTTTTTAGGTTATTGCAAATCTACTTTCCTTCACATTTTAAGTCCAATTTGAAAAGAAATTTCGCACTATCCGAAATAACATAAAATAATTAAGTATTGATTGCATCATTGCCTCCCTGTGGACACGACCCGCTCTTCTGCAAGTGGTTATTTTCATCATTTTTGTTTCGTCGATTTTTCCACCACTTAAATACTAACGCTAAGCGAAAAGTCGACCATCATGGAGTTAGCCGCCCTTGGGTTGGGACCCGGGGTTAGGATTGGTCACTCTACACCGACTTCTTGGCCCTCACGTACACTATATCGGGGAGAGCTACTAGTGTAGGGAGAGAACTAGCCACCCCACGGGGTCCAGGGTTCAACTAGCCACCCTACACCGACTTGTTAAGCTCACTAGGTAAACTAGGGTAGTCAGACGAGGGTGCGCGGACTATGGAGGGGCGAGACCCCTGTTTATTTCTGAGGGGCTAGACCCCTGTTACTGAGAGGGCTAAGCCCTATACCGTTCCATGCTGTACTTTGGGCATACCCGTTAGTGGATATGACTGACCGTGTGCCAATGCGGGGTAGCTACTCGTGCGCTTATCGCACGTGTCGTAGTCACCGCTACGTCTGTCCGTAACCTTGGAGTGGTTGACTAGGTGTAGAATCACCATGAGGGACTCTCCTAGTTAGGAGAGCACCACATGTGCCTTTTACTCTTCGGAAAAGACTGCAATCAAGATCGTTCCCACGAGGAACATTCGAGATCAAGAAAGAAATCTGAAAATATAAACCAATGGGTGAAAATGAATAACTTGTAAAATAAAGTAATTAGAAAAGATAAATTACCTGTTAGCTCTTACTGCTTTAGTTAGTTGGTTGCCACTCTACTCAGCGTTCGCTAACTCTGTTTACTCATAACCCTTTTCAGGTCCAAGTGTTGAGCAGCTCGAGTCTCTGGCTGTAGAGGGTGCTGGACCCAGTAGAGCCCAGTGACAGTAGTCTTCATGTTGTTGTACCTTCTTTTGTTAGTTAATTCAGACTCTTGTTATTGTTTACGTTCTGTACTTTGTTTTCGCTTTACTGTTGTGGTGGTGATATGTACTGTTAGCAGCTTTTTTTTCCTTACTACTTGTACTCTTTTACTGTTAGTTACATAGCATAGTGAATGTGGTTTACTTTCCTGCTTTTTAGTTATTTCTTGTTGGACGACTGGGTCTTGAGATTAGTCGAGTCGAGCTGATCTCGTGTCCTATAGGGATTTGGGAACCGGGTCGTAACACATACTGTATAAAATCAGACGTCTGGGACTAGACCCAGACATCTTAGACGATCTCAGAACCTCACCTTGCTTCCCTGCATTGCTAGCGGACATCTGGAACCCCTTCACAGTCATCTTGTGTCCTTCCAGATGTCTGTCAGAGCTCCCGGACGTCCGATAGGTCTATCAGACATCTGTGAAGACATCCAGACGTCCTAAAACACCTTGAAGAGCGTGCTTACATGCCTTTCCATGTCCTGTACCTGCGCATACGTTCGCAGGCTCAAAACCACGACAATGCACGCCACATACTTCACGTACGCGCATGCATGAGCGTTCAGGACGCTTACCTCAGCACTCCGCGAGTTTTCAGACGTCCAACTTCAGCTTTGGATGTTTGTTGCTGCTCCAGACGTCCAACAGACGCTCTAACAGAAGCTCCAGATGTTTGATATTACAAAAATCCAATACGCAGAACTCCTCCGACGCTCGTCTTCTTGCGAAGTTCCACCCGCAGCGACTGCAACAGCGACCTCGATAGCTGCAGGAAGTCGAGAAGCTCTTCTCCACGATCTCCTCCTCCTCGTGTGCATCCTCGTCTCCTCCCACACGAGCTCCTCCGAGCTCCCACGGCTCCACCCCTCGCACTTCGGGTGCTCGTTGCTGCACCCGCACCAAGGGCGCTCCTCGCGCGCAAGCTCTCCTACTCGTGCTCCTCCGACCACGTGCTCAAGCTCCCCTGAGCTCTCCCTTCTCTCCCACGCCCTCGCTCTCCCTCTCTCCCTCGCTCTACCTCTCTCCCTATTACGACCCGATCCCAGATCCCTACTGGACCCAAGATCGGCCTGCCTCAACTAATCCCAAGACCTAGTCGTCCAACAAGAAATAACCAAAAGTAGAAAATAATTCACATCCACACATGCAATATAACTGAGCAGAAAAAGAATAAGAGATAGTAAAAGAAACAGAGAGAATAATCTATCAATATTACAGGCCATCATAACTACGACAGAGGGAAGTACAGTGGAAAAGTAACTGAAATAGTATTTCATAGAACAAAATACTCACTACTACAACAGAAGCTAGGGAAACAGTAAAAAACGCAGCTAAGGTTGGGCTCGACTGGACCCAGCTCTCTCTGCAGCCGGTGGTGCTGGCTGCTCAACTCCCTGACCTAAACAAGGTTATAAAAATTTTTTGAGTCAGCGAACGCTGAGTAGGGTCATATTTTAGCCATTTACATATAATTAAGATAAGCTATTAATTAATGCAATTAAGTAACTATCCATTTTCATTTAGTTCAACCAAGTACTTATAATTTGTTGTTCCTTTATTCACTTAAATCATTTCTTGATCTGGCTTGTTCCTCACGAGAACGATCTTAATTGCAATCTTTTCCATGATGTAGGAGGTACACATGGTGCTCTCCTGGCAGGGAGAGTCCCCCATGGTAATCCTACACCCAGTCAACCACCCCGAGGTCACGGTCGCGATGTAGTGGTGACTACGGCACGCGTGATAAACGCACGGGTAGCTATCCCACACTGGCACGCTATCAGTCGTTTCCGCTAGCAGGTACGCCTAAAGGTACAACATGGAGTATAGGGCCTTACCATCTCAGAACAAAATAGAACAGGAGTCTCGCCCCTCCACAGTCCGCGTACCCTCATCCGATTATCCCGGTTTACCTAGTGAGCCTAACAAGAGTCGGTGTAGGTGACGAGAACCTCATCATGAGCCTTAAACTAGCACCATTTAACCCTAATTTGCAAGAAAAAGCTCCTACATAACCTTAGAAAGGCTTGGCTCAGAGAGATTCTGAGTTTGCAAAGAAAATAGAAACTGAGGGGTAAAAATGTAATTTCACCAATACAATCTGCAAACAGGGTAATTCAGGGTCCCAACATAGGTCAAACAAACCAAATAAGAAGGAAAGTGGGATGATCTGATAAAATAAGGGCTACAGCAATTCCAAGGAACTAAATGATAATCTGTAACCCTAAAACAAACCCACTTCAATTCACGAGGTTCGAGGCAAAGTAAAAATAGAATAAACCCTCTAAAATTCATAGAAAAATAATCTTTACGACTTAGAACCTTCAATTTGACCTTAGAAACCCATTTTGACCTACATTGAGAACCATGCCCAATTAACAACTTAATTTGGATTTTTACGTAAATTGACCAGTAAAGCAAGGTTTAATCTAGAAATAAAATTCACCATCAGAATCCTTAAGTCCTAATTCGTCAAGTATAAAAACTTGAGCCTAAGAAGAAACCTTCTTGACAAACTTTACACTTTGGTCCTCATATATTTACTTTTTGGCCCTCAACTTTTGAACTCTCACATTTTGGACCCTAACTCTCCTTCGTTCTTTGCATTTAGGTCAATCCTGCAAAACCTGAGCAGCACCATGCTCCGACGACCTTGCGCGGAGCATGGCGCCGTGCAGGGTAAGGGAGGGAGCCTGCCAGGTCAAACGGGGGTGCCCTGCGTCGTCAGCCGTCGCAGGAGCACCCCCATGAGCGCTGCAACCACCCATACCGCCCGTGTGAACGCACGGACGGTATGGGTCTCCTTCCTCCGGCGTCCTCCGGCGAGGGAGACACATCGTCTCCCTCCGCCCTCCTCTATGATTCTGCCCCTATAAATACCCCCGTCGCTCCGCCGTTCTTCCCAGCTCGGATTTGACGGAGATACCCCCTCACTTTCCTCTCTTCCCACTCCGGTAGAAGCCCTCCAGCTCCGGCGGTTCCTCCTCCTCCTCTTCGCTCTGCCGCAATACCAGCAGCAGAGACTTCTTCCTGATTCTCCTCCGCGTCGCGCAATACCGACGCGCGCTGCCTCTGCCCCGTCGTCGCCGCCGTCCTCCCCTACTGGGAATTTCTTCTCCAGCTCCGGTAGGTACGAGCCGGCAGCCTCTTCGTCCCCTTCGTCACTTTAGCTAGGTTAGAATTAGTCTTCTCTATCCCCTTTTTCTTTTCCCCCTGCTATTTTTATCTAATTACCCCTCGACCGCGCCTAATCACCCTCACCTTCTCCACCTCCGGCCACACTTCGACGACCCGCTCCCATCACTCCAGCAACCCACACGGCTCGCCGACCACCGCAGAACCTTCGCCTCCTCACCCTGATCATCCTCTGCCCTTCCACTTCCCCCAAATCGCCCTTTGCAACTCCACCGACCAAACCCATCTCCCAACCTGCAGTTTCACCTAGGGCGGCCCTTAGGCTCCGCCCCGCCACCTGCAGACCCCCCGACCACACGGCGAAGCTCCTCTGCATATCTGATTAGGCCGAGAGGTCGTGCTGTTGTGAACAGGTGTTACGCTCGTCGCCGCCATTGCCGAGTGAAGCAGCTTCCTCAACCTGCTCCTCCAGGCGCGCTACGCCCAGTTCAGGCTCCCAGGCTGCGCGGGGTATCTTCGCGAAGAGTCCCAGGCTGCAGCTGGGGAGAAGCCCTCGCGTGGAGCCTCGATTGGGCGCTACCTCCTCCGCGCGGGCGTCCAATTGAGGTGGGACTAAAGAAACTCACCGAGGCAAGCAAGCGCTTAAAGGCAAAACATGCCTTAAGCTGTTTGCCTCAGTTCACGGGGTGAGGTCCCCTCCACCCGCCCGATTACCCGGCCTCGTCCGTGCTCACGCCCCGCGGACCTGGCCCGACCCGACTAAGCCCGACCTGCACTCCTCGCCCACCACCGCACGCCGGTGGGCCTGGACCCGGGCGCGACCCGCGTACCCGATTAACCGGTTGCTCTGGGAGAGCTTTCCTAAGAGCGAATTCAGAGAGAGAGACGTGGGGAGAGGGTAGAGTAGGTTTTTGCCCTGACCGAACTGTGAGTGTGCAGGCATAGGAGAAGAAAGAAGGAAGGAGGACGCACTGTAGCAGCGGGTTACTTAAGTCGTCTGATTGAACAATCAGACGACGCTCTGAGGACGAAGAAGGAGAAGAAAAGACGAGCAGGACCGCAACGAAGAAGAAAAAGAAGAAAAGAAGAACAGAAAAGAAGAAGACAAAGAAGAAAAGCAAAACACGAGGAGAAAGAGAAGAAGAAGCTCTGAAGAAAAAGAAAGAAGAAAAGAAGCAAGCAAAAGAAAGAAAGATTCAAGAGCCAAGAAGAGAGAAGACAAGAAGAACAGGAAGAGAAGAAAGAAGAGACAAAGAGGAAGAAAGAAGAGAAGAAGAAGAAGCCACCAAATTTCCATCTCTCTCTCTCTCTCTTTATTTTTATAATAAAAACTTTGTACCCCTAGAATACGACTTGCTCCCTGAGTTCGACCTCGGGAGAACTTTATTTTCCGAGTAAAAAAAATATATGTAATGATGGCAATAACTAGCTGTACTACAACGCTATTTCTATAACAAAACCTAGTCATAACGTCGTCATCAGTAGGGTGGCTAGTCCTAACCCCGGGCCCCTGGGGTGGCTAGTTCCCTCCCTACACTAAGTAGCTCACCTCGGTACCATGTACATGAGGGCCAAACAGAGTCGGTGTACAGTATCTAGGCCTGACCCCAGGGCTCAACCCAACGGGCGGCTAGTACCCCTCTACACTAAAGGGACAGTGGCTCTCCTTGGTACCTCGTACACAATGGCCAACTCACTTCCCATCTACAGGAGTTTTCCTCCTAATTCCCCGTAGGGCTCATACGGATATTCCTTTTGTTTCATATTCCAAACTTTCAGATCTCTCTATATACATTTCCGATTCCATTCCTAAAATAGAAAGCTCGTGATTTTCTATCTGACAAGGCATCACATTAAAATAACCAATACATTTGCTAGCATTTAAAGTTTTACATGCATCTCAAGTAAACAGTGTAGCTCAACCCTACTCATTTGTTCCTGCCCTAGGGTTCATTCTCATCCTAGGGTTCTACATGTATCTCAAGTATACAGCATAGCTCAAACCATACTCATCTGTTCCTGCCCTAAGGTTCATTCTCATCCTAGGGTTCTACATATATCTCAGGTACACAATGTAGCTCAAACCATACTCATCTGTTTCTACCCTAGGGTTTATTCTCATCCTTGGGTTCATTCAAGTTATTCTAAACATGCAGTTCATTTATTTAAATCTTAATATTAATGTAAACCACTCTACCGGCAAACATGGGAGGAATGGGGGCTCGGATCTTAGATCTCGTTGCCTCCGTGGCTCCCGCGTACTCGACTGGCTGGAGACCTATGCAATTAACCAACCGCATCAAATGAGTCCAAAACCGTATATAAGTGACACTAACTCGTAGAGAAACTCAAGCGAAAAACAACGATAGTTCGTTTTTTTGAAAATCCGATTCCGTTTGGTCCCTAAACGAGCCAAAAACACTCACACTGTCCAAAATCAGATGTCTGGGTCTAATCCCAGACGTCTTAAAAGATGTCAACACTCACCCTGGGTTTCTTGCGACTACCTAAGATGTCCGGACCCTTCCATGATCGTCTGAGGTGAGTTCCAGACGTCGTACTCTCCTTCCGATCGTCTGGAGATATGGTCAAACGTCCAGCGACGTGTCCAGACGTCCAAAAGCACCTCGAAGGGTGCACCCTGCGCCTTTCCAACGCCTTGCCCCCTACGTGCGTACGTTCAGACCTAAAAATGGCTGGAAAAATCCCTGCGGTGAGGCTTGCCTGGCCGTAAACTGCACAGAAGTGCACACTGTTACGACTCAGTTCCCGAATCCCTACCGGACCCGAGACTGGCTCGACTCGACTAATCCTAAGACCCAGTCATCAAACAAGAAATAACCGAAAAGCAAGAAAATAAACAATATTCACTATGCAATGTAACTAACAGTAAAGACGTACAAGCAGTAAAGGAAGTAAAAGCTGCTAAACAGTACATATCACCACCACAACAAGAAGGTAGAACAAAGTACAGTAACAGAAACGGTAACGACAGTCTAGAACTCACTAGTAGAATAGAGAGTACAACAAAAACAGGAAACTACTGCTGGGCTCGACTGGGGCCAGCACCCTCTGCAGCCGGTGACTCGAGCTACTCAACTCCTTGACCTGTAAAGGGTTACGAGTAAAACGGAGTCAGCGAACACTGAGTAGAGTGGTAACCAAACTAAGTAAAGTAGTAAAGGCTAACAGGTAAATTTATCTTTTCCAATTATTTTATTTTACAAGTCATTTCTTTTCACCCATTGGTTTACTTTTGGATCTTTTTCTTTATCTCGCATGTTCCTCGTGGGAATGATCTTGATTGCAGTCTTTTCCAAGAGTAGAAGGCACACGTGGTGCTCTCCTGGGCGGGAGAGTCCCCCATGGTAATCCTACACCCAGGTAACCACCCTGAGGTCACTATCTAGATGTAGCGGTGACTACGGCACACGCGATAAGCGCACGGGTAGCTACCCCGGACTGACACGCGGTCAGTCGTTTCCGCTAGAGGGTACACTCAAAGTACAACACAGAATAGTATAGGGCCTAGCCCTCTCAGTAACAAGGGTCTAGCCCCTCAAAATTAAACAGGGGTCTCGCCCCTCCACAGTCCGTACACCCTCGTCTGACAACCTCGGTTTGCCTAGTGGGCCTAACAAGTCGGTGTTGGGTGGCTAGCTGAACCCTAGGCCCTGTGGGGTGGCTAGCTCTCTCCCTATAGTAGTAGCTAGCCACCCCACGGGCAGTTAATCGTACTGTAGGGAGAGAGCTAGCCACCCCACGGGACCCGGGGTTCAGTTAGCCACCCTACACCGACTTATTAGGCCCACTGGGAAAACCAGGGTAGTCAGGCGAGGGTGCGCGGACTGTGGAGGGGCGAGACCCCTGTTTGGTTCTTAGGGGCTAGACCCTTGTTACTGAGAGGGTTAGGCCCTATACTTATGATGAGAACCTCATCATGAACCCTAACTAGCACATTTTGACCTAAATAAGTATACAAAATCTCCTACAAAACCTAAGGGAAAGCCTAAATTAAAGAACTATAAATTTAAGTATAAAGTAACTCACAAGGGGTAAAATTGTAATTTTACCAATGCAGTACTCAAATGGGATGTCTAAGGGTCTAAACACAGGTCAAATAGGCTTAATAAGAGAGAAAGTGAGATGATTTGATCTGAAAAGGGTTATAACAGCTTTTAGAAATTAAATGATATTTTGTAACCCTAAAATAAACCTGCTCTAATTCATAAAGTTTCAGGTAAGATAAAAATCAATTAAACCCTCTAAAATTCATGAAAAAATATCCTCTAGGGTTTAGAACATTCAATTTGACCACTAAAACCTATCTTGACCTAGATTGAGAACCATACCCAAATTTTGACCTAATTTGGATTTTTGTGCAAATTGACCAGTCAAACGTAGTCAAACCTAAAATACAACTTAACCATTGGATTCCTTAGGTCCAAATTAAGGTCATATAAAAAATTGGTCCTAAGGAAAGTTTTCCTTGACCTAATTTACAAATTGGTCCTCAAGAATTACTTTTTAACCCTTAACATTTTGAACCCTTGCACTTAGCCCCTCAACTTTCCCCTCGTTCTGTGCAATCCGGTCCCTCTGTGTAACGACCCGATTCCCGAGTCCCTGCGAGACACGAGAACCGGACCGACTCGACTAATCCCAAGACCCAGTCGTCCAACGAGGAAGTAACCAAAAGACAGTAAAATAAACCACATTCAGCATGAATATAACTAACAGTAAGAAAGTACAGCAGTAAGGAAAGAAACTACTACAGTAGGCACCACCACAACAGTAAAACAACATTTATCATATAACAAAAATTGCAGGTAAAGAAGGTACAGCGGAAACAAAAACTACTCACTAGAACAGAAACAAAAAGGGGGTACAAAGCTGTGGTAACTCTACTGGACCCTACTCGGCCCAGCGTCCTCTGCAGCCGCCGACCCTGGCTGCTCAACACCTGGTCCTGAAAAAGGTAACGAGTGTAACACGTCAGCAAAACGCTGAGTAGAGTGGCAAACTAACTAAAGGCAACAATAGAGTGTGCAGGAGCTGTTATGTTCTATTACTTCCTTTATTTACATCTTTCAATTTTTCTTACTATTTCATTTATTTCTCAGATCCTTTACTTGATCTCGAATGTCCTCGTGGGACGATCTTGATTGCAGTCTTTTCCAAAAGTAGAAGTAGCACGTGGTGCTCTCCTGGCCGGGAGAGTCCCCCGTGGTGATCCTACCCTCAGTCAACCACCCCAAGGTCACTGACAGACGTAACGGTGACTACGGCACGCGCGATAAACGCACAGGTAGCTAGCCCGTACTGGCACGCGGTCAGTCGTTTCCGTTAACGGGTGCGCCCAAAGCACAGCACGGAACCAGGGCAGAGCCCTCTCAGTAACAGGGGTCCAACCCCTCCACAGTAACCAAACCGGGGCCTTGCCCCTCCACAGTCCGCGCACCCTCGCCTGACTACCCTGGTTTGCCCTATTGGGCCTAACAAGTCGGTGAAGGAGGCTAGCAGAACCCCGGGGCCCGTGGGGTAGCTAGTACTCTCCTAACACTACTAGCTCTCCTCGGTACTACGTACACGAGGGCCAACAAGTCGGTACAGAGCGGCCAATCCTAACCCCGGGTCCCTGGGGCGGCTGGCCCCACTCTGCACTAAGCAGGTACAGGTACTTCCCTTGGTACTGCGTACCCAAGAGACAGTACAAACTACATCTCAGTTCCATTCCTTTTTCTTTCCAGGAGTTCCACTCCTAATTCCCCGTAGGGTTCCAGCTCTTTATCTCAGAACATCATATGTTTCACTTTCCAGATTCACATTCTCAAAATCCATGATCTCAAACATGTTTCTTTATTCGTAACAGGCAGCTGTTAATTAATTTTACAGGCAGCTTTATATATTCCTTTCCAATTTTCCAAGACTGCAGTAATATACATTCCACTAGTTTTTCCACCCTAGGATTCATGCCATATCCTAGGATCTATCATACAATCTAGTTTTCCGGCCCTAGGATTCATGCAACACCTAGGAGCTATCATTCCATATATTTCTCATTCCTAGGATTCATGCAATGCCCTAGGTTCTAGTTATGGTTCCATACTTTAACAGATTTTATTAATACTTAAAGCCACTCTACCAGGTACAACGGGAGTAATGGGGGCGTGACCGGGAATCCCGCGCGCCTCCGCGACTCTCAAGACTGCAACCGAACGAGGTCCTATCACAAGGATTAAACACAAGGAGAGTCTCAAAACAGGGTATAGCTACTGTAGGCGGGTAGAGGAATTAATTCTGAAACGAACGCAACTCGAATCGCGGAAAACGTAGCCCAAACGGGCCCTAAACGGGTCGAGAAAGACGATACTGTGCAAAATCAGACGTCTGGAACTCCTTCCAGACGTCTTAAACGGTGGATCAGAGAATTACCTGTTCGGCTTGGTTCCCCGGACGTCCAGAAGTCTGCAGGGACGTCTTTCCTAGATCCCAGACGTCCGATGGTCACTCCGGACGTCTGGAGGTCACTCCCGCCGTCTGGTACAACTTCCAGACGTCTGATTCGCAAAGATGACGAATCAGAGAACCTGCGCACAGCCAACCCCCCCTCCCTCAGCACGGTCAGTCGACAAGAAGGAAGGAGAAAGCGGAACTCACCTTTCAGACGTCTGTATGATCTTACAGACGTCGACCTTGCCGTCTGGATATCAACCCAGACGTCTGATTCTGGAAATTTTTCCAGAATCAGAACCTTGCTCGGCCTCCGCTCGCGACGCCGCCCGCGTCGCGCCTCGCGCGTCCGCTGCTCCGCCCGCAGCAGGTCCCTCTCTGCGACACTCTGCGCCCCCTGCGCCCTCCGCCGGCCGGCCAAGCCGCTCCTGGCGAGCTCGCCCTCACGGCAGAGCCCCGCCCTCGCACGCCGCAGCTCCTCCGCGCTCACTGCGGCTGCCGCTGCGCCCTCGCGTCCGCTCGCTCTCGCGCACAGGCAGGAGAAGAAGGAGGAAGATGGTGGAGACGGGAGGGGAGGCGCGCCCCCCTTTTAACGCCGCGCGGAGAGGAGAGAGAAGGCGGTCGCAGCCGCCTGCAGCCGCAGAGAAAAAGGGCAGAATCGCAGGTCTGCGCGCACAGGCGCGCAGACGAATATCCCGTGCGAGCATAACTGTTCGCCAGACGTCTGTAAACTATCCCGGACGTCTGGTCAGACGTCTGGATGTGATCCCAGACGTCTTGACAGACGTCTGGGCCACCTCCCAGACGTCTTAAAAGGCGTCTGGGGCACACGCTCGTTACAATATAACAAACTCAAAGGAAGTTTCGTCCCCGAAACTTGCGCCAACTAGGGTGCGGAAAAAGGATGTCCAAATAACCATAACAAACTCAAAGAGGACCGAAGCCGGTCCGAAAAGACGTACCCGCGAAAAGCTCTGGGTACCGCTCCCGCATTGCCGCCTCAGGCTCCCAGGTAGCCTCCTCGTACCGCTGGCTCCTCCACAAAACCTTTACCAGGGGTACTTGCTTTCGTCTCAACCTGCGGACTGCTCGGTCTAGGATCTGTACTGGCCGCTCGGGGTAGGTCAGGTCGTCGCTCACCTCGACGCTCTCGTGACTCAGTACGTGGCTGGGATCGGCTACGTACTTCCTGAGGTTGGACACGTGGAACACGTCGTGCACACCAGAAAGCTGCGGGGGAAGGGCAAGTCTGTAAGCAACGGGTCCAACCCGCTCCAGGACCTCAAAGGGCCCTACGAACCTCGGCGCGAGCTTCCCTCTCACCCCAAACCGCTGTAAGCCCTTCATGGGCGAAACACGAAGAAAGACGTGGTCCCCAACCTCGAACTGCACCTCTCTGCGTCTGCGATCTGGGGAGCTCTTCTGTCTGCTCCTGACAGTGCGGAGTCGTCTATGGATCTGCTCAACTACCTCCTGACTCTGCCGGATCAACCTGGGGCCAACCTCCCACTTGGTCCCCACCTCAACCCAACTCAAGGGTGCCGTGCATTTCCGTCCGTACAGAGCCTCGTAGGGAGCCATGCCGATGCTCGAGTGATAGCTGTTGTTGTATGCAAACTCCGCCAGGGGCAGGTGCTCCTCCCAAGAGCCCCTCCAGTCTAGTACACAGGCACGCAAAAGGTCCTCAAGTGTCTGTATCGTGCGTTCCGACTGTCCGTCCGTCTGGGGGTGGTAAGCCGTGCTAAACCTCAACCTCGTCCCCAAGGCCTGCTGAAACTCAGCCCAAAACTGGGACGTAAAGCGGGTATCCCGGTCAGATACGATCTCCCGCGGAACTCCGTGTAGTCGCACCACATCACGGATATACCTCTCTGCCAACTGTGCTGGTCCCAAAGTGACTCGGATCAGCAAGAATCGTGCCGTCTTCGTCAATCTATCCACTATTACCCAGACTGCGTCGTGTCCTCGCTGGGTAACAGGTAAGCCCACCACCAAGTCCATGGTGATGCTCTCCCACTTCCACTCTGGCACTGGAAGCGGCTGAAGCGGCCCTGCAGGCCTCTGATGCTCGACTTTCACCTGCTGGCACACTAAGCACTGCTGCACGAACTCACCCACATCCCGCTTCATCCCTCTCCACCAGAATTCGCGTCTCAAGTCATGGTACATTTTCGTGTTTCCGGGATGTATGGTGAATCTGGAACCGTGTGCCTCAGTCAGGAGTTCTCTCAACAGCTCCTCGTCTCTAGGGACGCACAGCCGTCCCCTCAAGCGTAACACCTGGTCTGTGAAAGAGAAGTCCCCTGGGTCCCCTGATAGTACTCTGTCGCGCAAAGACTGCAAGTACGGATCGGCCATCTGTCCCGTGATGATGCGGTCTATCAACTCTGGCCTGGTCTGCCGTGTCACCGTCACTACCCCACAGTACCCTCGTAACTCTAGAGGTCGCCAACTGCCCACCTCCTCCAAAAGGCTCCAACTCTGTAACTGTAGACTGGCCAAGCGTGCGGGCGCCTTACGACTCAAGGCGTCAGCCACCACATTGGCCTTTCCCGGGTGGTAGGAGATGCTGCAGTCGTAGTCCTTCAGGAGCTCCAACCAACGTCTCTGTCTCATGTTGAGCTCCTTCTGGTCAAAAAGATATCTGAGGCTCTTGTGATCTGTAAAAATCTCGAAGGTCTCACCGTACAAGTAGTGCCTCCATGTCTTCAGCGCGAAGACAACAGCTGCCAACTCTAGATCGTGGGTAGGATAGGTATGCTCATGGGGCTTCAGTTGCCGCGAAGCGTAAGCGACCACGTGGCCCCTCTGCATGAGCACACCTCCTAACCCCTGCAATGAAGCGTCCGTGTACACAATGAACCCGCCACTACTGTCAGGGATGGTGAGCATGGGAGCCGAGGTCAACCTCTCCTTCAGCTCCAGAAAACACGCCTCACAGGCGTCTGTCCAAGCGAAAGGCACATCCTTCCGAGTCAACTGTGTCATAGGACGTGCAATCTGCGAAAACCCTCTGATGAACCGTCTGTAGTAACCTGCCAGTCCCAGGAAACTGCGAATCTCAGTGACTGAACGTGGTCTCTCCCACCTGAGCACTGCCTCGACCTTGGCGGGATCCACCGCCAGGCCGTCTCCAGAAATCACATGACCCAAAAAGGTCACCTCCCTCAACCAGAACTCGCACTTGCTGTATTTGGCGTACAGCCTGCGTCGTCTCAGAGTGTCCAGAACCATCCGCAAGTGCTGTCCGTGCTGCGTCCGATCTCTAGAATAGATGAGTACATCATCTATGAAAACCACCACAAACTGGTCCAAGTACGGTCTGAACACCCGGTTCATCAGGTCCATGAAAGCAGCGGGGGCATTGGTCAGCCCAAACGGCATGACCAAAAACTCGTAGTGTCCGTACCGGGTGCGGAAAGCTGTCTTGGAGACGTCGGTCTCCCTGATCCTCAACTGGTGGTATCCAGACCTCAAGTCGATCTTGGAAAACACCGTGGCACCCCGCAACTGGTCAAACAAATCGTCGATCCTCGGCAGCGGATATCTGTTCTTGATGGTGACCCTATTCAGCTGTCGGTAGTCCACACAAAGGCGTAGGGTCCCATCCTTCTTCTTCACAAACAGTACCGGGGCTCCCCAGGGAGACGCACTGGGCCTCACGAAACCCTTCTCCAAAAGGTCCTGCAACTGAGACTTGAGCTCTCGCAGCTCAAGCGGTGCCATTCTGTATGGCGCGGTGGAGATGGGGCTGGTCCCTGGTACTAGTGAGATCTCAAACTCGATCTCACGCTCGGGCGGTAGTCCTGGTAACTCGTCTGGAAACACGTCGGGGTACTCTCTGACCACCGGGATACTCTGGAAGTCTGCCACGGGGCTGTGCTCTGCCACCACACAAGCTAAGAAGCCCTCACACCCCTGGCTCAAAAGTCTCGCCGCCCGAAGTGCCGAAATGCACCTGAAACCTCCGTCCACTGGCTGCCCGTGAAACTCGAAGGAAGGCAACTCCGGAATGGAGAAGACAATCTTCCTCTCAAAACAGTCTACCAAGGCGTGGTAAGCGGACAGCCAATCCATCCCCAGAATCACTCCAAAGTCCTCCATCTGTATCATAATCAGGTCAGCTGGCAGGCTGTGTCCCCCGATGCTGACCTCGCAACCCGTGTACACCTCCTCAGCTACAAAGAGCTGACCACTCGGACCTCTGATTACCAACGGATTCTCTAACAATGTATAATCCTGGTCCAAACTAACTGCGAAACTGGCTGCGACAAACGAGTGCGTAGCGCCGGAATCGAAAAGCGTGTAAACGAGTCTGCCAGAAACTGAAACCATACCTGCTACCACGGATCCCGAAGCTCTGGCGTCCCTGTGTGTTAGGGCGTTGATACGCCCCTCAGCTCTAGGTGCGGACGAAGCAGCCACACTCTGCGTCGGACGGGTAGGTGCTGGCCGGTACCCTCCTCGCGACTGCGGTCCTCCTCCTCGCGCCTGGAAACCGCGACCTCCTGCGCGCCCTCTAGTGCTCTGCGCAGGAAGTATCTGCTGACATCCTGCCCTAGATGGGCAGTCCCTCCTGACGTGGTCCGGCTGGCCACACTGGTAGCAGAGGGGAACCCGACTCCCGCCCTCAGTGAGTCCCTGCTGTCGGCTAGGCGGGGGTCCGGTGCTGGCGACTGGCCCCTGTCGAGGGCCCCCAAAGGCCACTGATGGCCCTGCACAACGTGACGGCTCTCCTGCGGACGCCACGTGTCTCCGTTCTCGCCGGCCCTGTGAGAAGTCTGGCTGAAAGGGCCTCTTCTGCCCGCCGTCGGTCTCTCGCGCGGACGGGTTGGTCTCCTCGTAAGTCATAGCTGCCTCTACCACCCTCGAAAACGTCGGCAGCTTCAGGGGTTTGACATACCCCCGGATCGCAGGCCGGAGCCCCTCGGTGAACCTCCAAAGGCGCTCCTCCTCAGTGGCTACCGCTGTCGCTGCAAAGCGGGACAGCTCCAAGAAACGCGTGCGGTACGCGCTCACGGTCATCGTCCCTTGGCGGAGAGTGTGGAACTCCCGCCTCCTCTGGTCCTGCCACGTCTGGGGAAAGTACTGCTCGCAGAAGAGGGTGACGAACTGGTCCCACGTCGGCTCGTCCCTCTCCTGTCCCCGGACCGCCCTCCACCACCGGTGTGCCGCACTCTCCAGCTGGTACGTGGCAAAGGCCACGCGGCACTCCACCGGGGGGCGAAGGGTGTCGAAGATCTTCTCCAGCTGCTCAAGCCAGTCCTCTGCCTCGGTCGGGTCCTCATCCCCCTTGAAGGAGGGGGGCTTCAGCTTCCGGAACTGTCCGAACAGCTCGAAGTGGTGCTGTAGGGGAGGTGCTGGTGCACCTCCAGGCGAAGGTGCCTCGTGTACAGAAGTGTCGGAGGAAGGTGGGGGCGGCAGGGACCCATCCCCTCCCTCGTGTCCAGCGCCGCGTCCGTCGCGTGGTCCCACCGAGGACTCCCCCTCTGCAACCCCAGGAGGAGGTGCTCGGGGCGGTGGGTGGAGCTCCTCTCGTACAATATCCCGTATCAGTCTGGCGAGGTCCTGGGCCTGGATGCCAGGGAGTGGTGGCTGGTCCACCGAGACGTCAACGACAGCACGTCCACCTCGCCGACCTCGCCCTCGGCCGCGCCCGCGGCCAGTCTTGCCAGTCCCACGACGAGGCATCTCCTGCAAGGAGAGGCGAAACAAAACGGAAACGTCAAAACAGACGGTACCTATCAACACTTCTAACAGCTCATGTCAAGAGATATGTTGTGGTGGCTACTCTAGCTATAAACATGTGAATTGGTTATTTTCCAGTCAGTTGATTCACTTCTCGGGACGACCTTGCTCTGATACCATCTTGTAACGACCCGATTCCCGAGTCCCTGCGAGACACGAGAACCGGACCGACTCAACTAATCCCAAGACCCAGTCGTCCAACGAGGAAGTAACCAAAAGACAGTAAAATAAACCACATTCAGCATGAATATAACTAACAGTAAGAAAGTACAGCAGTAAGGAAAGAAACTACTACAGTAGGCACCACCACAACAGTAAAACAACATTTATCATATAACAAAAACTGCAGGTAAAGAAGGTACAGCGGAAACAAAAACTACTCACTAGAACAGAAACAAAAAGGGGGTACAAAGCTGTGGTAACTCTACTGGACCCTACTCGGCCCAGCGTCCTCTGCAGCCGCCGACCCTGGCTGCTCAACACCTGGTCCTGAAAAAGGTAACGAGTGTAACACGTCAGCAAAACGCTGAGTAGAGTGGCAAACTAACTAAAGGCAACAGTAGAGTGTGCAGGAGCTGTTATGTTCTATTACTTCCTTTATTTACATCTTTCAATTTTTCTTACTATTTCATTTATTTCTCAGATCCTTTACTTGATCTCGAATGTCCTCGTGGGACGATCTTGATTGCAGTCTTTTCCAAAAGTAGAAGTAGCACGTGGTGCTCTCCTGGCCGGGAGAGTCCCCCGTGGTGATCCTACCCTCAGTCAACCACCCCAAGGTCACTGACAGACGTAACGGTGACTACGGCACGCACGATAAACGCACAGGTAGCTAGCCCGTACTGGCACGCGGTCAGTCGTTTCCGTTAACGGGTGCGCCCAAAGCACAGCACGGAACCAGGGCAGAGCCCTCTTAGTAACAGGGGTCCAACCCCTCCACAGTAACCAAACCGGGGCCTTGCCCCTCCACAGTCCGCGCACCCTCGCCTGACTACCCTGGTTTGCCCTAGTGGGCCTAACAAGTCAGTGAAGGAGGCTAGCAGAACCCCGGGGCCCGTGGGGTAGCTAGTACTCTCCTAACACTACTAGCTCTCCTCGGTACTACGTACACGAGGGCCAACAAGTCGGTACAGAGCGGCCAATCCTAACCCCGGGTCCCTGGGGCGGCTGGCCCCACTCTGCACTAAGCAGGTACAGGTACTTCCCTTGGTACTGCGTACCCAAGAGACAGTACAAACTACATCTCAGTTCCATTCCTTTTTCTTTCCAGGAGTTCTACTCCTAATTCCCCGTAGGGTTCCAGCTCTTTATCTCAGAACATCATATGTTTCACTTTCCAGATTCACATTCTCAAAATCCATGATCTCAAACATGTTTCTTTATTCGTAACAGGCAGCTGTTAATTAATTTTACAGGCAGCTTTATATATTCCTTTCCAATTTTCCAAGACTGCAGTAATATACATTCCACTAGTTTTTCCACCCTAGGATTCATGCCATATCCTAGGATCTATCATACAATCTAGTTTTCCGGCCCTAGGATTCATGCAACACCTAGGAGCTATCATTCCATATATTTCTCATTCCTAGGATTCATGCAATGCCCTAGGTTCTAGTTATGGTTCCATACTTTAACAGATTTTATTAATACTTAAAGCCACTCTACCAGGTACAACGGGAGTAATGGGGGCGTGACCGGGAATCCCGCGCGCCTCCGCGACTCTCAAGACTGCAATCGAACGAGGTCCTATCACAAGGATTAAACACAAGGAGAGTCTCAAAACAGGGTATAGCTACTGTAGGTGGGTAGAGGAATTAATTCTGAAACGAACGCAACTCGAATCGCGGAAAACGGAGCCCAAACGGGCCCTAAACGGGTCGAGAAAGACGATACTGTGCAAAATCAGGCGTCTGGAACTCCTTCCAGATGTCTTAAACGGTGGATCAGAGAATTACCTGTTCGGCTTGGTTCCCCGGACGTCCAGAAGTCTGCAGGGACGTCTTTCCTAGATCCCAGACGTCCGATGGTCACTCCGGACATCTGGAGGTCACTCCCGCCGTCTGGTACAACTTCCAGACGTCTGATTCGCAAAGATGACGAATCAGAGAACCTGCGCACAGCCAACCCCCCCTCCCTCAGCACGGTCAGTCGACAAGAAGGAAGGAGAAAGCGGAACTCACCTTTCAGACGTCTGTATGATCTTACAGACGTCGACCTTGCCGTCTGGATATCAACCCAGACGTCTGATTCTGGAAATTTTTCCAGAATCAGAACCTTGCTCGGCCTCCGCTCGCGACGCCGCCCGCGTCGCGCCTCGCGCGTCCGCTGCTCCGCCCGCAGCAGGTCCCTCTCTGCGACGCTCTGCGCCCTCCGCCGGCCGGCCAAGCCGCTCCTGGCGAGCTCACCCTCACGGCAGAGCCCCGCCCTCGCACGCCGCAGCTCCTCCGCGCTCACTGCGGCTGCCGCTGCGCCCTCGCGTCCGCTCGCTCTCGCGCACAGGCAGGAGAAGAAGGAGGAAGATGGTGGAGACGGGAGGGGAGGCGCGCCCCCCTTTTAACGCCGCGCGGAGAGGAGAGAGAAGGCGGTCGCAGCCGCCTGCAGCCGCAGAGAAAAAGGGCAGAATCGCAGGTCTGCGCGCACAGGCACGCAGACGAATATCCCGTGCTAGCATAACTGTTCGCCAGACGTCTGTAAACTATCCCGGACGTCTGGTCAGACGTCTGGATGTGATCCCAGACGTCTTGACAGACGTCTGGGCCACCTCCCAGACGTCTTAAAAGGCGTCTGGGGCACGCGCTCGTTACACTCTGCCACCCGCAATTGCAGCCCATGCCTCCAGCGACTTTGCGCAAAGGATGGCACCACGTAGGGTAAGGAGACTGACCCCAGAAACGAGAGGGGGGGTCCCCTGCGTTGTCTTCTTATGCATGGACCCCTCCCATGCCCTACCGACACCCATACCTCTCGTGCGAACGCGCGAGAGGCATGGGTCTCTTTTCCCTCCATTCTTCGACGGCTTGCCCATGCTTCCTCTTCGAGTTTCCCTCCTCGCCAACACCTATAAAAGGAGCGGCAGGGGCTGCCGTTCGGGTCAGGCTTGTTTTGGCCACAGAATCCCCCAGATTTCATCTCCCCTCTCTCTGGCCAAGTAGCCCACAAGCTTCGACGATTCTTCCTCCTCCCTCTCGTCGCTCTGCTGCCATACCTGCAGCAGGGTTCACTCCGCCTCATCCTCCCACATCGCGCCGCACCAGCGCACGCCTTCCTGCCCTCCTCCTCGTCGCCGTTATCTCCCTCAGGGTCGTCTTCTCTAATAACGGCACAAATGAGCCGTCCGTCTCCGCTACCCCCCCTTCACTCCAACTAATCTAGATAAGCTCCCCGTCTTCCACTCTTTCATTTCCCTCTTTCTATTTCACACAACACCCCTTGACCACCACTGTCCGCCCGCATCTTCCCATCTCCGGCTACCCTCCAGCGAGACGCCTCCGTCACTTCGCACCCCCACACATCTCGCCACCCACCTCACAACCTCCGCCACACTCCACTGAACATCATCCACCCACTCACACACTGCCTACACCACCACAAACGCCTCTCGACCTAACCCATAACTCCGGCCACAGAGCGACCTAAGCACGCACGCCTAGGTCGCCCCGCGGCCAGCCAGCCTCCGCTTCACCTTTGCCGTGATACAAGGAAGGTTTTCCTCTGATCAGACAGGGCCGCAAGGCCGTGTTTACGCGTTTCAGGTTCCAACATCCCTCCGCCATTGCCGAAGAAGCTTGAAGAGAGCTTGCTGCAGCTGCAGGCCTCTCTGCTCCAGGTGCACAGCCCCAGGTTGCGCGGAATCCTCTTGCTCACAACCCCAGCCAAGTGTTTGGCTGCAAGGACCCCTGCAGCGTCGGCAATTGAACGTAGCTCCTGCTGTAAGCGTTCGCAAAATTCAGGTGGGACTATTAGTCCCACCTCGTAAATGGCTGGGCGCAGTGCTTCACATAAATTGAAAATGTGTATTAGGGCCTTTGATACACAGGGGTCAGGTCCCTCGCCCACGCACGCAGCGTGTCACGCGCTCACACCCGCCCTCGCCCGCGCTCACGCCCCGCAGGACTAGGTCCGAACCCGATTACCCGACCAAGCACTCCTCGCCCACCACTGCACGCCGGTGGGCCTGGTCACGGGCACATTACTCGACCCGTATACCCACGAATGCTATGGGAGCGGATCTTTGAGAGAGAAATAGAGAGAGAGACGTGGGGCGAGTAGGGGTTAGGTTTTGCCTAACCGTGTAACGTGCAGGGAAGTAGGAGAGGAAGAAAGGAGGTGGAGCAGAGCAGAAGAGAAGAAGAAGAGCTGCAGTTGCAGAAGAAAGAGGAAGGAAGAACTCAAGGCGGAGGAGCAACTGAAGAAAGAAGAAGGAGGAGGAGGAAGCTGCAAGGAAAAGAAAGAGAAGAAGCAGCCAAGAGCTGTAACAGAAGAAGAAAGAAGAAGACAGGAAGGCAGAGAAGCCAACTGAAGAAAGAGAAGGCACAGTGCAAGAAGTAGAAGAAGAAGGAAGCCGAACAGAGAAGAGAAGAAAAAGAAGCCAAGAGGAGAAGAACCTGCGAGGCACTGTAGCAAAGGGGCTGAGAAAGGAAAGGCAGAGAAAGAAGAGAAGGAAGAGAGAAGAAGAGAAGAAAGAAAGAAAAGAAGAAAAGGATTTTTTTTGTTCACTCTCTCTCTTTAATTTTTGTAAAATAGTATATAATTAATTGTGAATTTGTATGCTATAGAATTAAAGTTTGCTCCCTGAGTTCGACCTCGGAATATTCTAAATTTCGAGTAATAAATTAAAATAAACTGATAATCGCTTTTCACAATATACTACAACGAATATATCTTTAAAACACCACGAGAATCTATCGATCACTGTACTTTGGGCACACCCTTAACGAAAATGACTGACCGCATGCCAGTGCGGGATAGCTACCCGTGCGTTTATCACGCGTGCCGTAGTCACCGTTACGTCTGTCCGTGACCTTGGGGTGGTTGACTGGGTGTAGGATTACCACGGGGGACTCTCCCGGCCAGGAGAGCACCACGTGTGCCTTCTACTCTTCGGAAAAGACTGCAATCAAGATCGTTCCCACGAGGAACATTCGAGATCAAGAAAGAGACCTGATAAATAAACCAAGTGGTGAAAAGGAATTATTAGTTAAAGAAAGTAATTGAAAAATAATAGCTACCTGTCCACCTTTACTGCTTTAGTTAGTTGGTTGCCACTCTACTCAGCATTCGCTGACGTTGTGTACTCATAACCTCTTTTCAGGTCCAGGTGTTGAGCAGCCAGAGCCTATGGCTGCAGAGGGTGCTGAGCCCGATAAAGTCCAGTAATTGTAGCTCTTTTGTTGTACTCATTTGTAGTAGTGAGTAGACTCTTGTACCTTTATGTTTTGTACTTTTATGTTCTGTACTTTATGTTCCTGTACCTTGTTACCTTCTATTGTTGTGGTGGTGATATGTACTGTAGCAGTTTTTACTTCTTTACTGCTGTACCTTTTACTGTTAGTTGCTTAGCATAGTGAATGTGGTTTACTTTCCTGTTTTTTGGTTACTTTCTCGTTGGACGACTGGGTCTTGGGATTAGTCGAATCAGTCCGGTCTCGTGTCCTGTAGGGATTCGAAAACCGGGTCGTAACACTCTCTCTCCTCCATACTCCACCCTTCTCCTTCCTCTTCGTGGCTACAAGGGGACGGGAAGGAGCTGGTGGCTCGCTGGCAAAGGAGATGGAGGTGGAGGTGGTGGCGTGATGGGTGTAGAGATGGAGAGAGTGGTGGGGTTTAAGTAAAGGGAGGTTAGGGTTTGGTGGGGAGGGGGAAGGAGAGGTGTGCGTGTGCGTGTGCGTGAGTGTGTGTGTGGGAAGGGAGAGAGAGAGTGAAAAATTGTGGAAACTCTCCCCGCTTTCCTCTCTTGTTTCCGCAAAGTCCACACACCCAAACTAAAGGAGTCAAAAATTTTGTTTACATCCCTAACTTTCTAGAAAACCCCGGACGATCCTTGGAAATGGTCATTTCATTTGTCCACTCCAGTATCGCTCCCAAATTTCACTGATTTCAACATGAATTTCTACGTCAGTATATAACAATTGCATCTCAATTGACGCAATCAGGCTCTCAAATCCAACATACTAGTACTGGTGAACCAGTACCGGTATCCCTGACTTACAGGTATGAGTCTCATATTCAAGAAGTACTGGTACTATTGCCAAGTACCGATACCTATAGCTTATTACTTGGGATTCGAGTTCATTTATATACTTGTCCAGTATCCTTGATATACTGATACTATAAACTAGTACTAGTATTCATGATATACTGGTATTACTCTAGAATTAAACTAATCTCAACAAGTACCGACATCTATGACTAGTACCGGTACTTGTCAAGTATCAGTGCCTTAACCTATAACCAACATGTATTGGTACTGAACATCAGTACTAGTACTAGTAAGTTACAGGTCTTAGTCATTACAAACCCAAAACCTGATCTATAGCTCACATGTACTGGTACTCCTTATGAGTACTGATACTAATGAGCTACAATCCATGGGTCTAAAATTCTAGAGCCAAAACTATAGCACACATGTACTTATACTTGTAATGAATACCGGTACTTGTGTCAGTTACAAGACGGGTTTCTAGGTTTCAAGGAATATGAATCATCTACATAATCCTATTTAATGTTGAACATATGATTCACAAGCAAGTGTGCATATATAAGAAAATTGGAAACATAATAGGAAACACATGCTTTCCAACATAAATACATATGTATACATATGTGTGAAATAAAATGGTAGCAACATGTATTGTGTGAACACACACACACACACACATAATGAACAACTACATGGATGTAATGAGTATAGAAAATACCTATGTTCATCTTGTTTGTATTAGTCGAGAATTATGAGTATATTCTTCCAAGAGAACCTTCAACCTGATCAAGGTCACCAAGAGAACCAAAAAGAAGATCTCTCTCTTCTTTTTCTTCTTGACGTAGGGTCACTCACTCTCTCTGTACCTCTTTTTTCTAGTCATGATCGGGGTGACTAATCCTTGATTTTACAAAGGTCTCTTGGGAATCATAATTCCCTCATTAAACAATAATTATATAAAATAAATCTTAATTGGTGTGGATGATTTGTCATTCTGCTCGTCAAAGAATTAGAAAATATAAAATAAATTTCTACAAATTTATTTTAAATCAAACTACATCTCTCTGGATGCATTTTATACTTACATCCAAATTACATATAAATGACCACTTTATAATTAATGAATATTAAACAAATAATCATAATATCTATTATTATTTGGTTATATCAATATACAAATCCATTGAATCTCAAGATAACAAAAATATCTTCTAACTTAGGTGAAAATTGTGTCCATTTTGAAAATGGGATCGAGCATGGCCGGTGTGTATAAATTATTCTAGAGAATGCAAAAGAGAAAAATGATACTTATGGGATATCGGGAAAAAAAGGATAATGGACACATTGTCTGGGCATTGTCTGGGCATAGAACTAACATTGTCTGGGCATAGCAGTGTAACTTTCCTTGCTCGATGGATGCTTCACAATTTTTCTCGGCATAAACTATTATAGACAAAGTCAGGGAAAAACCAATTTCCCTTGTAAATACATCTTGTATATTTAGTTTATTTTAAACAGGTTGACTTGACTTGTATGCAAAGTTGTATGATATATTTGTTTCACATGTGACACCCTCACTTCGATAGAAAAAGGAGAAAAATAATCAAAGTCTTGCAATCTTCTTCAAATATATTTGATTTCTTCTTGCGAAAGAGAAGAGTTTTATAAGGCATTTTTTTCTGTAATATTTCTCCTTTTAGCTTTTATTTGACTACTATTACTTTCAAGTGATTTTACCTTTTTTTTTTTTAAGGTAAAGATTGGAATCTTAATATTTTGGATCGGAGCTCGCTTGCCAACCACCAAAGCACTCAAAATGAGCTTGATTTTACTTTTTATGTCAAACTAAATGATTGCTTTGAGATCAGAGTCATCATCCGTTAGTAACTCTGGTCATTTTTCTACATTAACCATTCGCAAAGAAACTTGATGGCAGCTTACAGCCTTAATAGCAAAATGTACATAAAAACAACGCGCGGAAACGATGCTTCGAGAAGAAAAGAAGACAAAAGAAAGATTTCAACGTCAACGTGAGGCAATCGTATTAGCTTCTATAAAATAAGAAGAAAATAGTGATAGACTTGAACTCCAGGTGCCAACTTTTTTCCATAACATGACCTCTGAATTCAAACAACCAATCAAGGATACCTACGTAGCATATACATCAAAGAAATAACCAAGACTTTAGATATTGACCAAGTTAGTTATTTCCACATATACAATTTCCATGAAAGAGCTCTTCTTATACTCATTCTTAAAGGGCATATATCATTTTAGCAAGAAATATCCTAAGGATGCAACAGCCTTCTCTACTGCAACAATTTTGTAACAAGCGAACTTTTTATGGCACGATTAACGTTTGAAGATTTCAGCATCAAGCTTGCTACAATGGGAGTTGATTACGCTTGGTACTTCTTTGAAGGATAAGATGAAAACTTTTTTCAACTTTCTATCTAGATGTTTGGAACCCTATAGGGTTCATGGATGGGGAAAGTGTTTGTTCAATGAAAAGAGAATAAGTAATCATACAAAAATATAAGAGAAGTTTAGTGACAGTTCCATCCTATAAAATTATACATTTGAGGAGGATGTATAAGCTTTCGAAGTTGCACTACGTATAAAGGATGAGAAAAATACATGAATGCTCAATTTACCCTCTCTTACCTTGCTCCCCTCGGGACCAACAGCTCACTTACGCAGTATTTCTTTAATGTAATGTGGGTAGTGACTGCCTTCCGTAATATTTGAGATATTATCGTAATGGTTGATTGAATTAATATCACATTGTGCATGTTACTTATGATCCTCAAAGATTGTGAAAATGAAGTAACAAATATGGTAATCGTTATCCGGTGGATATTTCTTGGACAAGGTTAATCATCTATCCACTTCGCCTTGTAGTTGACTAAGAAATCTTATCATCGACTTATTTCTTTAGTCAAGTATGCTAGATTTGTATAATCGACTGGCAAAATTATTTGACTGATCAAAATTTTTTTTAATCGAATTGTTGGGTTTATCATGTCTAGATCCATCTAATCAAATGTATATCTATTTGATCCTTCTACAATTCAGACGAATCCTATGATATTGGGTTTTTGCCTCATCTTATCATATTGCAAGTGTTTCTATGGACCTTTTTTTGAGCCTTTGCCAAACCTTTTTGTTGAACTTGGATAAAAATTTTCCTTCCCTCTTCACTTGAATTAGGACATGATCGAGAAGTCAAGAAACAAATTTCACTTCTTGAGGTAAGACTAGGAACACTAGTTTGATCTATATTTGATGTGGACCTTGGAGGGTTGAGAGGATCTTTCCCTCCATGAATGAAGACTCCTTTGGGTGTGATTACTTAGACATATATATATCCAGAGTCTTAATATTACTATTTTAATTTTGGTTATACTTTGCTTCCAAGGGGATGTGGTGGAATATCAAAGGAAATCACCCTTATTTTGATCAACCCCGATGAGCAATGAATATGCTTTCGTTAGGGGGGTGGGGGGGAAACCTTGGTGTCGTCTTCAACGTGGAGAATTTTATGGTACTTTTCTTAGAATTTTGTAGATGTTAAATTTGTTTAACTGGAAGAGAGCTTGCCTTCTCAAGGGAACATCATTATAAAATCAAATGGGTTGTTTGTTTGATTGCTTTAGAATTTAACGTTATTTGAGTGCTTTCTTCTATCCCACGACAAGAAGACAACTTTTTAAAGTAATGTTTCACGTCCTTTAAGAGTTTGAGTATCGCGTCGTTGAAAATGCCTTTTACTATTTTACATGTCAAGTAGATGGGAATTTAGCATAGGGGTTATGGGATGGGAGGAATATTAGCGACTTATATGTTGTAGCGGATCCATTAGGAAGTCAGTCATTATAACTTCAATATGAAAACATAGCTTCATATTCAAATTATGACTATAGTAGTGACCTATATTCATTATATTATAGGATGTTAAGTTCCCCGCAACATATTCTGTAACGGACGCGTGCCGCAGACGCCTTTTAAGACGTCTGGGAGGTGGCCCAGACGTCTGTGATCACATCCAGACGTCTGGGATCGTTTCCAGACATCTGGAAATCCGTTAATTTCGACACGCACGGGTCGTCTGCGCCCCTGAGCGCGCAGACCGGATATTCGCTTATTCCCTCTTTCCCTGCGGCTGCAGACACCTGCCGCGTCCTCTCTCTCCTCCTCGCGCAGCCTTAAAAGGCCACGCGCTCCCTCCCGTCGTCTCCTCCCTCTTCTCCTTCCTGTGCGCGAGAGCGAGCGAGCGCGGGGTTGCTGCAGCGACGACGGCCGCAGTGAGCGCGGAGGGGGTGCTGCGTGCAAGAGCGGAGCTCTGCCGTGGGCGAGCTCGCCGGGGCTGCTAGGGCCGGCCGGCGGAGGGCGCAGGGGGCGCGGAACGGTGCAGGAGGGACTGCTACGGTCTGAGCAGCAGGCGCGCGAGGTGCAACGCGGGCGGCGTCGCGAGCGGAAGCCGAGTGGCGCCCTGATTCTGGAAGAATTTCCAGAATCAGACGTCTGGGTTGATAGCCAGACGGCGAGGGAGACGTCTGGAAGACCTTCAAGACGTCTGAAAGGTGAGTTTTTCCGTCTTCTTCTTCCTTTCTGTCGACTGACCATACTGAGGGAGGGAGATGGGTGTGCGCAGGCTCGGTGATTCGCCATCCAACGCGAATCAGACGTCTGGCTGTTGTACCAAACGGCGGGAGCGACCTCCAGACGTCCTGGGTGACCATCAGACGTCTGGGAGCTAGGCCAGACGTCCCCTCAGACTTCTGGACGTCTGGGAAATCACGCTGAGCAGGTAATTCTCTGATCCACTTTTTAAGACATCTGGAGGAAGTTCCAGACGTCTGATTTTGCACAGTGTCGTTGTTTTCGACCCGTTTAGGGCCCGTTCGGGTTCCGTTTTCCGCGATTCGAGTTGCGTTCTTTTCAGAATTAATTCCTCTACCCGTCTACAGTAGCTATGCACTGTTTTGAGACACTCCTTGTATTTGATCCTTGTGATAGGACCTCCTTCAGTTGCAGTCTTGGGAGTCGCGGAGGCACGCGGGATTCCCGATCACGCCCCCATTACTCCCGTTGTACCTGGTAGAGTGGTTTTAACTTATTAATAAAATCTATTAAAGTATGGAACCATAACTAGAACCTAGGACGTTGCATGAATCCTAGGAATGAGAAATATATGATAGCTCCTAGGTGTTGCATGAATCCTAGGGCTGGAAAACTAGATTGTATGATAGATCCTAGGATATGGCATGAATCCTAGGATGGGAAAAACTAGTGGAATGTATAATACTGCAGTCTTGGAAAATGGAAAGAGATATAAAGCTGCCTGTAATTTGAATTAACAGCTGCCTGTTGTGAATAAATAACGTGGTTGAGAATAGGGATTGTAAGAATGTGAAACTGGAAAGTGAAACCTGGATGTTTGAGTAAAAAGGATGGAACCCTACGGGGAAGTAGGAGTAGAACTCCTGGAAAGTGAATGGAATAGTATTGGGGAAGTGAGCTGGCCCTTGAGTACGGAGTACCAAGGAGAGCGACTGTCCCCCCTGTTTAGTGCAAAGCGGAGCCAGCCGCCCTAGGGACCCGGGGTTAGGACTGGCCACTCTGTACCGACTTGCTGGCCCTCGCGTACGTAGTACCGAGGAGAGCTACTAGTGTAGGGAGGTACTAGCTATCCCACCGGCCCCGGGGTTCTGCTAGCCTCTCACACCGACTTGTTAGGCCCGCTGGGGCAAACCACGGTAGTCAGGCGAGGGTGCGCGGACTGTGGAGGGGCAAGGCCCCGGTTTGGTTACTGTGGAGGGGTTGGACCCCTATTACTGAGAGGGCTCTGCCCTGGACTGGTTCCGTGCTGTGCTTTGGGTGCACCCGTTAACGGAAACGACTGACCGCATGCCAGTAGGGTTAGCTACCTGTGCGTTTATCGCGCGTGCCGCAGTCACCGTTACGTTTGTCAGTGACCTTGGGTTGGTTGACTGAGGGTAGGATCACCACGGGGGACTCTCCCGGCCAGGAGAGCACCACGTGCTACTTCTACTTTTTGGAAAAGACTGCAATCAAGATCGTTCCCACGAGGAACATTCGAGATCAAGAAAAAGATCTGGGGAATAAATGAAATAGTGAGACAATTGAAAGATTTGAATAAAGAAAGTAATAGAACATAACAGCTACTGTACACTCTACTGATGTCTTTAGTCTAGTTGCCACTCTACTCAGGGTTTTGCTGACGTGTTACACTCGTTACCTTTTTCAGGACCAGGTGTTGAGCAGCTAGGGTCAGCTGCTGCAGAGGACGTTGGGCCGAGTAGGGTCCAGTAGAGTTACCACTGTCTTTTGTACCTCTTTGTTTCTGTTATAGTGAGTAGTTCTTGTTTCCGTTGTACTTTTATTGACCTGCAGTTCATGTTATACGATAAATGTTGTTCTACTGTTGTGGTGGTATATACTGTAGTAGTTTCTTTCCTTACTGCTGTACTTTCTTAGTGTTAGTTATATTCATGCTGAATGTGGTTTATTTTACTGTTCTTTTGGTTACTTCCTCGTTGGACGACTAGGTCTTGGGATTAGTCGAGTCGGTCCGGTTCTCGTATCTCGTAGGGACTCGGGAACTGGGTCGTTATATATTCCAATGGATGAAACGAGATATATATATCAGAAAAATAATTATATCCAGTAAAAGAAGCAGTTGCTTTAGAACACAGAAATATTGATCTTAACATTAAGGCTCATCAAAGTAATTTACATGAAGAAAATGATTAAAATGAAAATAATGTGCCTGATGATAATTGTATATCAACAATTATGAATGTTGTAGCTAGCAAAGAACTTCATCAAAATTTTATAGAAAACAACAAAGATGTTGATAAGGACAAAAGTGACAATGATAACTTAGAAGTGGAACCAATGGATGAAGCACCTTATTTGTCTAATGATAATGATTGGATAAATTAGAAGATATATCAAGATGAAACGTCATTTTTTCCTCAACAACAAGAAGGAGGAGAAATAATGAATTGGATGATGATAAGATGGAAAACTAAAAAAGATTTACAACAAAACTTAAGGCAGTGGAGTGTATAGAAAGGTGTGCAATACAAGAAAATTTCATCGAAGGAAAAACTCATAACTGTTGTGTACGTCATTAATAGCTACAAGTGGCGATTACATGAATCTATAAATAAGTCTTTTAATTATTGGATAGTAATTAGATACGATCAGGAGTATAATTGCATAGCGAACACCTTAGGAGATCATAAACAATGTAACACAAAGTTCATACCCCATCACATATTGCTACATTTTATGGCAAATCTTACCTTATCTTCTAAACAAATCCAAGTTTTAATTGACAACAAAGATAAGGTAAAGATAAGTTATGTCAAGGTTTGGCATGCTCGAAAAAAAGTTTTAGAACATGTATATGGTAACGTAAATGAATCTTTTTTAGATTTAAAATGATTTATGAGAGAAATGATTCAGAAAAATCCAGATATTATTTACCATGTTATAAGCTAGAAACATTAGTTCGATCTATATTTAACGTGGACCTTGGAGGGTTGAGAGGATCTTTCCCTCCTTTGAGTGTGATTACCTAGATATATATCCAGAGTCCTAATATTACTAATTTGATTTTAGTTATACTTTGCTTGCCCAAGGGATGCGGTGGAATATCAAAGGAAATCACCCTTATTTTGATCAACCGTCACGAGAAATGAACATGTTTTTGTTACGGGGGAGTGGGGGAACCGTAGTGTTGTCTTCAACGTGGAGAATTTTATGGTACTTTTCTTAGAATTTTGTAGATGTTAATTTTGTTTAACCGGAAGAGAGCTTGCCTTCTTAAGGGAACATCATTATAAAATCAAATGGGTTGTTTGTTTGATCATTTCAGGATTTAACGTTATTTGAGTGCTTTTCTTCTTTCCCAAGACAAGAAGACAACTTTTTAAAGTGATGTTTCACGTCTTTTAAGAGTTTGAGCATCGCGACGTTGAAAATGCCTTTTACCACTTAGAATGTCAAGGAGAAAAATCGTAGTAATGTACCTTCAAGGGGAACTTTTAAAATAGAGTGTTGATTTAGTGCAAGACGTTTATTAAAGCCTAGACGGTTGTATTTGAAGCAAAGATTGGTAATTTCTCCATCCAATTAAACGAAGTTAGTGGACGAATAGAATTTAGGTTCAATTGGACCTAATATAACTATTGTCAAAGTTTTATTGGTAATGACTTGGATCTACAGCTAAGTTTAATTGAAAAAAATTGATCTTGATAACTTATTATATATTAATCCTATAAATTAAAATAACCACATAAAATATTTAAGTTTAAATTAACAAGTAGTAATTTTCACTTGACATCTTGACGTCCTCGTCAGAATTTAATACCCCAGTAGTAGTGGCGGTTTCGTCTCATGATATACTCTTTGATCATCCTAAGAACAAAGCTTTCTTCCTACTAGAAAGAATTTGACTCTAGTACCATTTGTAACAACCTGAGCATAGACTCGAGTCTAATTGAGTAAGACTGACCTTGACAACTTATTAGGCACGAGCTCCATAAATCCAAACAACCACCTAAAATAATAAGTATACATACATTTTTATATTACAATTTTCATAGTTAAAGTGATATATTAATTTATATTACAAGTGTACATATAATCTAGATTTGTATTATAATTTTACAATTGTAATGTAAAATATAAATATACAAACAACGTAACTTTATAATATAATTTTTTATTATAAGTATGCATGTAATATAATTTTTATTTACATATTTCACTTTTTTCTTTTACTTGTTACAGCATATACATCTATGTTAAAATATATATGACAAATGCATGTTATATTTGTTACAATACATTAATTTTGTAATTAAAATATTTTATAATAAAATATACGTACATGTAACTTACTCATCTCTATAATTAATTTTCAAAGGATTTTTATTCATTTTACTATCAACTCTTTTTTTTTTTTTTAACACTGCACGTTACTATATATCCTATATGTAATGTTTTTAAACATCACAAATTCCATGATGTCGTCTATTAGGATATTTCATTATTTTATTTTATTTATATGAAAAATAAGTGATTATGATATGTTTAAAATCGATAGTAGATGAAAAGAATCTTCTTTAATTAACTCTTTGAAATCAGATATCTTAATATGAATATTTTTTATTTAAATTTTAAGATTCATATCCAAGGATTATTAATACATGTTCATTTAATTATTTATAAATATTATGTAGAAGAGATAAGTCTCCTATATATGTATATATATATACACATATAATTTATTTCTTTCTTTCTTTTTTCTATTACAAAAAAATACACTCAAGTCAAGTGAACCTTTACATGGACTTTTGAATGTGAATAAGAAATAGAAAAAAAAGGTTAAGGCACCTGAATCCCTCGTCCGATTAAGATGACGACATTCTTATAAAACCAAACTCAAATGATAGAACAAAGTATAATCAGCACATTTTGCTTATTTATGCATTAAATGAAATTTTGAATTCTTAATCAAATCTAAATTTTCACATTCAAAATATATTCCAATTCAAATTTAAAATTTCTTAATGAATTAAATTTAATGTATCGTTTAGTTTGAGAGATTAATTTTATAAGTAGTGAGATTGTAGGATAAATTTGGAATTGTGAAATTTCTATATTTATAGAAAATATGGGTCAAATTATGGGATGTGTTTGGGGGGAGGGGGTTGGGGGTGGGGATAAGTGTAGGTATTCTCTTACACAATTTCGAATTGCATTTATCCCTGTAAATAAACAGTACCTATAAGATAGTGTATTTAATATGATTTTATTCTTTTTAAACCCTTATCCTCCAGCTAAAAGACACCTAGGGTCTGTTTGCTTTTAAGGATTATCCCTTCCATTCTTTGTTTGGGCCATTTAATCTTATGATTAGGTCATTTTGGGATTGGGCTTTCAATCTCAGGATAGGATAGTTCTAAAGGGCTATGGAATTATCTCAATCTTGAATTTCAACCTACTACCCTCATCTATATTAAAAAATAATCCCTTACAACAAATACATTTACACTCTTTGATTCCTTGATTTGACCCAATGGCCAATGAAATAAAATTTATTCTCCCTCAACAAAATATATCCCTTAAAAATAATTTCTCCTGTCAAGCACTAACATAGGTTGCTTGAAACATCCACCTTCCTCTTCCAAGAGTCCAAAATGCCATGTCAAACATTGAGAGCTAGTTTACTTGAGGGGTTAACACTTATTTGTTTAGAAAGTTAACTCCCCTTTTAGTTAACACGGATTAAAAACTCTTAACATTAATTTGGTGTTAGACAAATTTATATTTAACTTCCATGATTTTGTCACGCCTTCGAGATCTTCGATTCAAATTATTAACATCACTATTAAATTAACACTACAAAGATTAATATTATAATTTAACATCAAACCAAATAAACATAAATTAATTTTAACACTACTATATAAATAAATAAAATTAAAAATTAACATCAATTTTATATCTTTTAACGTAAATTTCTTAACCCTCCAGATAAATTAATCACGCAAGACTCGTTTTCTGAACGAATCCTTGAAACCCGTCCACCTATCGTCCATGTATCATCCCTATGGAGAAGGATACAAATCACGAGATCCAACCCGTCCACCCTTCCTCTAAAACCAGCGAAAATATCAGAGCTCCCTCTACGCAACGCAGCCCCATCTAGAACCACTGCGGCGCAAACACGGTGACTCTAACCTACTACCCGCCAACACCCCCAAATCCATCCCACTCCATTTAACCCCCCACCCACCCTTTTCCTCATCGCGCGCAAAGCGTGATCTCCATAGCAGCGAGTGACCACATCCCCACCCCTCCCCACAGTCCACCCCCACCCCACCACCACCCCTGTTCCCCCTTCCTTTCCCGTCCCAAAGAGCGCACGCGACCTCCGTGTCCGTCCCCCACCGAAGCCAAAGCACGAGATATCTCCGCAGAGAGAGAGAGAGAGAGAGATCTTCAAACTCACCTCACCCGCAAGGCACCGCAACGCACCGCACCCCACCTCGAAGATCTAGGGTTTTCCGCTCCCCTCACTGCTCCAATGGCGTACGTCGACCACGCCTTCTCGATCTCCGACGAGGACATCATGGTGGAGAGCTCGTACGTGGTCCAGAACAAGCCCCCCATCAAGGAGATCGCCCTCGCCGTCTCCATGCTCGTCTTCGGCACCCTCGCCATCGTCCTCGGCATCGTCATGGCCACCAACAAGGTCGGCGGCGACCGCGCCCACGGTACCATCCCCCAAACAAAAGCCCTAATCTTGGTGCGTCTTCACCTCTTTAACCCACCTATGTTGCTTTGACAGGGATCTTCTTCTCGGCCCTTGGCGGGGTGCTGTTCATACCGGGTTTCTACTACACGAGGATCGCGTACTACGCCTACAAGGGGTACAAAGGCTTCTCCTTTAATAACATTCCGCCCGTTTAGGGCTCCGCTGCCGGGAAATTTTCCTCCCTTTCGATTCTTTCTTTTTTCTTTTTACCAAAAGGACGTGCAAGATCGCGTTTTGTGTACAGTGTTTTGGTTTTGTAGTCTGGTGGAATAATAAGCCGCTGTAAATCTAGATGAGTGTCCGGGAAAAGATTCGCCTTTTTTCCCATGGCTCTGTGCAGTTGTAAGGTCTCGTGGAAACTTTTGAATCTCTCGTTAAGTTGCGTCTGTTATTTTTTATAACGTGTCTAATTGACGGTTGGATGAAAGAATCATGAGAATGGAAACTTTACAGGAGCTAGAAGAGGAAATGTTGGCCATGAAACACTTTGAAAATGTAGGCATATGTGATGCGTGCAGCTTTTTAATGAACTTCTTTCCGGTCTACCCCATGGAGCCGTAGTTTCTTGCTCCGGGCAATACCTGTGATGGACAAAAGCTTGAATTGATTGGATCAAGTGTGATTGGTTGTCATCGATTTTCCTTGCCCCTCCCTTTTGTTCTTCTATTGTGCTGCTATCTCATCGCTCCTTGTTCGATGAAATATAGATTGTAATGGAGGCTTTCACGTGCTATTCCATTGAAACATGTATTACTTCTTATTTTCCCTTTCTACTGGTTCAAAGATTGAGTAATGGAGTCTTGTGTTAATAACAGCTGAACTGAACTCTGCAGTCCTACTAGTGCTTGCAGGATTGCCTTTTTTTAAAAGATCTTGTTGCATACTCAGATTTACATGTTTACTTGCATCAACAAAAGGTGGACAGCTGGTGATAAAATGGATGTGACTACCAGTTTAATTGTAGAAACCTTTCCAAATTTTGCGTTCATTTATATGTTGCCTAAATAAAGATTTGTATTGAATTCCCCTTGTCTCTGGAGTAATGGTCCATCGTCTTCTCATTCCTTTACCGAAGAAATTGGCGAGCCAACACTATTTTGCTTGTGGAACTACCTACTTTCCTTGGCAATAAAATGCTCCCTCATTCTCTCTTTGAAAGTTCATTTTTCACTAAGATTGAAAACAAAGGCCTCCCCTTCTTTCTTTCTTGAGCAGGTTTTTTATATATCAAATCAACTTGTCGGTCATCCAGTATTCTAGTTGTTCTTCATGCATAGAACCACTGCATTATCTGTAAAGATAAACCTTTCTCCATCACTTTCTTGCTATAGTAGGACTGTCAAAGTGTTATTTGCTGATTTCAAGATGCATGTTTATTCTTTTTTTTTTGTCAGTTATATTTGCCCGGTGAAGTTTTTGGTTTTCTTATGAACATTCTTGTTTTACTTTCTCGTGATCATTTGTTTTTTGAACAATAAATGGGTGGGTGCTCACAACACACTTTATTGGCTGGTTGTTTGATTTAACGTTCTTGGTTATGGAAGATGACATCAGTATGGTATGAAGGACCATTTTAGCAATTAGGTTGCCTTCTAAAGAAGAATGTATATTTGTTTTTACTTTTACTAAAAAAAAAAATCTTCTCTGTTATAGATATGGTTTTTATTGTTGTGTGTGGAGAAATGGGATTTATTTTGATAAATGGGTAATACAATGATACTCCTTAGTCTTTTGCTGGTGAAGATTTCTTATGATATGGTATATTAGAAATATGATTTTGCCCCTGGTTGATTGGCTGTTGCATTATAAATCAATAATTTAAATAAGGTCACGAATAAAAGAGAGTGTTGCATAATTTGGGAAGGATACCTAAGATGTATGAGAATGATGATCTCTTGGTCTAGCAGAATGGAGCACCAGTTCCCTTCGGAAGCCCTTTTCCGGGAAGGGAAAAAAAAACCTCTTCAGAAGCAGGATGGAGAATTGTGGATGTGCAGCGGATACTTATTTGAGTAACTTGATGCCCATTCTTCTTGCTTATTTGACAGATTTTGGGGCAAGTTTGACAGCTTTGGATTTTGCCAAGAGATGCATATGGGGTATCATTTGATGAATAGTTTCTATCATAGACAAGCTGGATGCAAAATGCTCTGATCTAAAAATCAGGATCTGATCATCTGGACAATGCGCAACCACTTTGTTGATACCTGGGATAGGAATACTAATAAGGGCACATGGAAGCACAAGATGAGGTAAGATATGGTAAAGGAAGGCATGTGTTATGCAAATCTAGGAAAGGATGACAAACTATTTCTGTATGAAAGGACAATGTTCTCCAACATTTTGGTAAAGGTAACTCTGAATCAGATTTTGGGCCTTACCACCTGAAAAGTTGGTACAGTGGGAAGCCCAACATCTTTGAGATTATGATCCTCTACAAGAAGTTGGCAACGGTATTCCGATAAATTTGTCTTTATAGGCCCAAGAAGAGGCCTGATTCATGAATCAATTCAGGCCCGATTTTCAGTTCATTTTTTGAGACAAGCGAAGCTTGATCTGAATTCAAATTGACTCATTGATTAGACTCAGCCGAGAATTTATATGCATATTCTTCATGCAGGGGATAGGAAGAGAATCTTCCAATATCCAATAAATTAAATAAATTTTCCTTCTCGAAGAGAACGTTAGATGAATTTTTCTAATTATATGTCAAAAGAACAGGCTTCCATTTGTTATTTAGGGATATTTCAAACAGATCTGGCTTAAAGTATGTCGATTCGTGTGCTTAGGGACCTCGAGGCACATTGGAATTTCCTGAAACGGTAGTTGTTGACAAACCCTTTCGCCATTTATTTGGGCATTTACATAGTCTGTTCTTGCTGGAAACAGCTTTCACATCCCATTGTAATGACTGACTGATGGAAACCAACTTCTTACTTAATTTGTGAATTCAGGATCATCCCAGCAAGCCTATAAACAAGTGGCCCATTAGGCCTTTCAGCTAGTGTGAGGATAAGTGATGGAACTTGAGCTGTGGAGTTCAAACTCATTTTAACTTGAGTCTGAGTCCAAGTCTGAGCAGTGGTTTTCCTCCTGAGCTCATCTTGAGACTGACAGGGCGTGTTGGCTTTTTTCACAGCCCTAGTTGGTGGTGGATTCACAAGGAAAAATACAAAGCGTATAGTTAGATGTCAAACTTGTGTCTGGACAATAATGTTCTATTTTTAACGGGACATTGAATAATAATGTTTTATATCCAAGTCAGAAAGATAACAAAGAAGCAAGAAGTACATTTTGGACCGAGAGATCATCTTGCCCTATGGAGCTGCAGGGCAGTCTTCTGGGGTGCTTTTCGGCCTCAGTTTGCTGTTAAATGAAGAATGAAAAACGGTGGCTGTCCACTCTTTGACCAGTGATTTATCAGGGATTTCTAAAGCCCCAAATTCAGTGGGAAGTCGTGTGGTTCCACATTCTGATCTTGCAGTGGAAATCCACCTGTGGAAGGGATTGACTGCATCTCTTGGTCCTTTGAATAACCTGGAAGGGTGGAGTGACAATATCATCCTTCCTTAACAGCCCCCCTTGGGGAAGGTTGTGATAGATTAGTGGAGGTGGGTCCCAGAGTTGTGTGGCAGAGCACTTATGAGGATGTTCAATCACCAGATACATCCAAGCTCAACTTTTCTATATGTGGTGATTGAACATCCTCATAGATGGTTTTTAATTGCCCCTTACATAGCACTCAAACACAACATTGACAATGGCCTCATTGCAACCCTTACACGATTGCAGCAAAAAGTGTTAATTTTGACTTGACTTGATGTTCTATATCCATGTAGCAGACCCCACTTAGTGTGGGAAAAGGTTTTGTTGTTGTTGTTATTATTGATGTTCTATATCCAAATTAGATTTTTTTTTTTGAGAGGGTTCAAACCACAGAAATAAAAGAAAAAGGTAAAAGGTTGTGGGTCCCTGAAAGAAGTTGACCTGGGGTGATTTCTCAACCACCTTGGCACATTGGCTGTCGACACAGCGTTGGCAACTGCTTCGTTGCAGCTCTTGACCCTTGCTTCAAGCGGCATTGGCAATTGCTTCACTGCTGTCACAAGTAACAAGTAACAGATCAGACAAACAGTTTGAAACACTAAAAGGAAATCACTCCAAGGTGGTGCAAGTCAAGGGGGTTGGAGAAATATAACTTGAAGGGGGTTAGACCTCAATGAATATTGCAGAAGCAGCTTCCCACAATAAATGGGGAAAACTATTCTGTTCCTTGTTTATGTTAGGATGAGGGACTATCCTCCTTTCTCTGTTTATTTCCATTTGATGTTACTTTGTTCACTTACCCAAGAATCTTGTCTCGCATCTCATTCTTTGCATATGAATGGATGCCATGGTGAACATCCTCCATGACTTATGTTTTTTTCCCAGGAAAAGAAGAGAAATCTATTTGCATAGGCCCTTTCATCAAGGAAGAAGCTTTTGCCTGTTTGTCATGGCATCATAGGATTTTAGTTTTCCAGAGTCGCCATTGCTTCTGTCACTATAAGATCTGTTTAGTCTCATTTAACTCCTCTGGTATCTTGAACGTCAACTATTTGATGTTAGCAGAATTAGTAAGATATTCCCTCAGTTCTAATGCTGACAGTTTGGGCAATCTGCTTGTTTCTTGTTTAGTTTAAAAGTACAAACAGCCCAATTTATCCCAAATGTAGGCCTTATTTTGATATCTTAGTGTCTAAGCAAGAACATGACTGCTATTATCCTTTTTATTTTTTGGTGATACTTTGTGCAAGAATGGGTTTGCATTCACTAAGCAAGCACCAACCATATAAAAAGAAAAGATCGTGCAGGTTGGCTAAGGTTGGATATTCTCAAAAGCAAGCAAGAGTGTTCCTGTGGTTTATTTCCAGTTAATATTCTGCCCTGTGGTAAGCTTGCCTGTTGACTGGTTAAATCTATAGATATACCTGATTGTGGAATTTGTAAGTTAATGCTGTGTATAGGGCAACAGAGATCAAATAAGAAATACTTGAGTTTATTTTCAAAAGGGGTGAGCTAGGTGGAGGTCATGCAGCTTGGAAGAGACAACAAGGTCAGAGATTGTGGAAACGGAGTTGGACTTGAGTGGATGAGGCTAAAGCCAGCTCAATGACCGGGATAGTAAATTAAGGCTGGAGATTGTGGAATTAAGCAGATGACTGATGGTGGAGAGTTCGCTAGGTGGTTGAGAAAGGTGGGAGATGGTATAGGCCATAGGCAGCAGGAAGATCGAGCTTTGAATGATGGGGAGTACTTGAACTGTGAAATATTTGGTGTGGAGCACCTCCTAGGAGGGCGGGAGAGACTCTCTGGGCACCAAATGGAGTGAAAGGAAGGGCGTGGAGTGCTTCCTTGAAGTGCCTGATGCTGAGTGAAGGGTGAGTGTGCCTGCCTAGCATGGTGGAGCCCAATCAGGCTACGAGATCTGACCTGTTGAGCCACAGCTCACCAGGATGGAAATTGCTTTGCCACCAAGGGGTCATTGACTCGTGGGACCAACAGCCTAGCAAGCCTTGTTGCCCTTCTGTAGTTGAGAGAGTCACTTGAATGTTGCTGGTCAATTTTGGAAGGTTTTGTCGGACCTTACAAGGAATCCATATTATCCCTTGTACGCATCATTGTTTATCTCTTGGCAAATATAACCTCTTGAGTATTGAATCAGAACTTTGTATCTGTGGTTGCTTGCGTGCTTCTCATTCCTTTTATAACATTCGGGCTAGGTTTTTTTTTTGTTTAATCGTATCTGGTTTTCTTTTCTTTTCTATTCGCCTTACCTTGTATATCCTTGCAGTTGCAGGTTTCGGTTTACATCCGCATTCTTTTACATTAGAGGATTAGGTTTTGTGGTGGGTTAACCTGTGTTACTTTTATGGTAGGAGTTAACGTCATCTCACATGGGGTGAACTCTCACCATAAACTGAGTTGGATCTCCTCTATTCCAACATTTGGATCAGTGGGATGGCCTATTACATCTGTGCTTCCAAGGTTGTATTTTCAAATCATCAATCAACTTCTTGGTTAATGCCATCAACTGATCTCTTTATGGTGCAATGGCTTTAGCTTGATCTCTGAGTTGTAATGAGTTCAAGCCTACGCAGAAACTTTGATTACATAGATGAAGAATGACGGGAGGGAACTCACGCCCCTTTGGGGGCAAACTCACAAAACTAAAAAAAATCGCAAGAGACAACGCTACAACAAAAAAGAAAAAAAAGAAAGTATCCTAATAACAGTAGTTATGGTAGATAAGTCACTTCACGTTATTAGACGATGACATCGTAGCTGAAGTCTCCTTTGGTGATCATCTCAATTTGCGCTGAGTCAAAGTGAATTGACCAATCACTCGATCGTGTAGGTCTACAATCAAGCGTGATCCCCCAAAGGAAAGAAGCCGTGAAGGTGAGAGGCGAGACCAAGCACATCAAAATCAACATCCTGTACTTCCACCGCAGGCAGCTTTATTCCCCCTCAAGGGAAGCTTCCTTCTTTAAATCATCGAGCAAAACCTTGGAATTGCAAAGCAATTGTTACACAAGAAGCAATGTCAAACTCCCCTTCAATCAACCTCAAGGATTTCTTGTCTCCTTGATTCGCCTTCTCTATGCATCCTTGCAGGAAGCAATGTCAAACTCCCCTTCAATCAACCTCAAGGATTTCTTTTCTTTTTGATTCGCCTTCTCTTATGCATCCTCGCAGGAGTGGGTTTACAACATGTTTACGGTAGGGGATTAGCCATTTATCACATTCATCATAAAGCATATGCTTATTTAAAGTGACATAAAGCCATATACCTCTAACTAGTGTCAACACTTCCTATTTTGTGCCTTTTTAACCCAAATAAATTTCAATGAAAGCCAAACACGATTTTTACTCGATTTTACACAACAAATTACATCTATTAGCTCTGCAAAGAGGGCTTGACAGTAGGCAAACTCAAGAAACAATGGTAAGAAAGCCATTTGTTCTCATTGCACCTAGATTGGACCTACAAGCTAAACAATGAAATGGCTCATTAGTCCCACTTTTAAATAGTCTCAAGTAACTCATACTTCGAACGCAACAGGCAAAATCAAATACATTGTAGGTAGTAAGCTCTCGCCACACAACCATCGTCACGAGAGGAACATGCAAATGGAGGAAGACTTTGAGAACTCCATGAAAATAGGGAGTGATAATGTCCTAGACTTGTTCCACCTCTTTTTTCTCCCCTTTGAACCCAACAACCTTGAAAAGAAATGGAGGAAATGCAGAAGAGATGTAGAGAAAATTGGGGGGTAAGGTAGAAAAGTCATTGTTGTTGAGCAATACATCCTTTGCTTGGTCAAAGATCTTCATCAGGGGCATTCCTAGTGGTTGCAATTGTCTTGTTCTAAGGTAAGCTTCCCTAACACCACATACTTCACTCTTTATACCCAATTTTTTTGGGACTCTAAGCTACTAATATGAAGAGGTCACTTTCACTCATGCATGTGCAATGGTGTGGAAGCAACTTTCTCCCACATCATTGGCATGATAGTGAGTTCAACTTATTACAGTAGTTGAGTGTTGGTGATGAATGACTTCAAAGAAATAGACAAAAAGAGATTAAGCAAGCTTATCCAACCCCAAAGCACAACCCTTAGTTACAAGAAGATGGGAATCTCATTTCCAACTAAAGAAGCTAGCATACAAAAGAAGGAAATGAAATAGAGAAGCACAACCCTTAGTTACCTTGAACTTGCCCTTAGAGGGAGAGAAGGTTCCTTGCTCTTTGGAGACAAGGAAGAAGACCAAGGTCCTTTTGCTATCTTTCCTATTTTTCCAACTCCAAGCTTGTTCTACTATGCAAAGAGTTTTAAAGGAGTTTAGAAGGAAAGAAAATGAAAGAAAGAAAGCCCTAATATCTTGCTGTTACGAACGTGGCATCAGACGGATTTTTAAGACGTCTGGGAAGTGGCCCAGACGTCTGGAACCCTTTCCAGACGTCTGGTAATAAATTTTTTCGGCGTACCAGGTTGCGTTTGCGCGCATGCGCGCGCAGACTATGTCCGCCGCCTTCGTCTTCTTTTTCCTCTCTCTTCCTGCAAACGCGCCGTCTCTCTTCTCTCTCTCCCTGCGCTGCCTTATATAAACCCTCGCCCTCTCCCTCACCCTCATCTCCTCCGCCTTTCTCTTCTCCTTCTCCCTGCCAGCGAGAGCGCGAGCGAGCGAGCGAGCGAGTGAGCGGCGGGCGTGGGGTGTCGCGGAGGGGCTGCTGCAGCTCGGGCAGCAGGCGGACGAGGCCCGGCACGGCCGTGCGTCGCGGGCGGAGAGCGAGTCGGGTTCTGGTTCTGGAAAATTTTCCAGAATCAGACATCTGGACTTACATCCAGACGACGCCGAAGACGTCTGAAGGACGGTCCAGACGTCTGACAAGTAAGATATTTCTTACCTTCACCTTTTGCGCGTGTACGGCCATGCAGCCGTCCGCCGCGTTTTCTTCTGCACTTCGTCGTGCTGAGAGCAGGTGTATGTGTGCGCAGGTCCTGCTCGGGACGGCGCGAGGGCTCACCATCCCACGTGAATCAGACGTCTGACTGCAGTGCCAGACGATGGAGAGGACCTCCAGACGTCCGGGGTGACAATCGGACGTCTAGAAACCAAGGCCAGACGTTCCAGCGGGCTTATGGACGTCAGAAGGACTGCGCAGAACTGAGGTACGACCGATCCACCTTTTAAGAAGTCTGGAAGATGTTCCAAACGTCTGATTTTGGACAGTTTCGTCGTTTTTAACCCGTTTAAGGCCCGTTTAGATTCCGTTTTCCGCGTTTCGAGTTGCGTTCTTTCCAGAATTAATTCCCCCTATCCGTTTACAGTAATTGTATACCGTTCTGAGAAACTTCTTGTGATTGATCCATGTGTTAGGATCCCGCTCCGTTGCAGTCTCGGGGGTTGCGGAGGCACGCGGGATTGCCGGCCACGCCCCCAGTACTCCTAGTTTTGCTGGTAGAGTGGCTTTTTAATTTATTTAACAAAATTGTTACAATTATGAAACAATTAATAGAGTCTAGGGCATTGCAAGAACCCTAGGACTGAGAAATTAGATTGAATGATAGATCTAGGGTATTGCATGAATTCTAAGATTGGAAAACTAGATTGAATGATAGATCCTAGGGTACGGCATAAATCCTAGGACTAGAAAACTAGTTGAATATATAAATATTGTAGACTTGGAATAGTAGAAAGGAAATGATAACTGCCTGTAAATTGGTTAACAGCTGCCTGTTATGAATGAATACGTATGATTGAAAACATGGGTTGTATGAATGTAAAGCTGGAACGGTGAAACCTAAATTGGCTGAGTTAAAAGAGCTTGAACCCTACAGGGAATTAGGAGTAGAACTCCTGGAAAGGGAATGGAATAGAATTGGGGAAGTGAGCTGGCCCTTGAATACGGAGTACCAAGGAAAGCGACTGTCCCCCTGTTTAGTGCAGAGTGGAGCTAGCCGCCCCAGGGACCCGGGGTTAGGTCTGGCCACTTTGTACTGACTTTTGGCCCTCGTGTACACAGTACCGAGGAGAGCTACTAGTGTAGGGAGAGTACTAGCTACCCCACGGGTCCCGGGGTTCTGCTGGCCCTCCTACACCGACTTGTTAGGCCCACTGGGCAAACCAAGGTAGTCAGGCGAGGGTGCGCGGACTGTAGAGGGGCAAGACCCCTGTTTGGTTACTGTGGAGGGGTTGGACCCCTGTTACTGAGAGGGCTCTGCCCTATACTGGTTCTGTGCTGTGCTTTGGGCGCACCCGTTAACGGAAACGACTGACCGCATGCCAGTGCGGTAAGTATAAGGCAATTTAAGTATCAGCAAGGTACGTGTGAAGAGATATCTTTTTCTTCTTTCAAAAATTTTCAAGTGTTTGATGATAATGATCTCCAGGCTAAAAATTTTTTTCAATAAACCAACTGTGTTTTGGACATTGTGAGAACCTTATTACTGAGGATAACCTACCAGAACTCGAGGCTTAAATGACATAGACCATCTCTCAACCAACAAGGACTCTTGATATTTAAACCTAAAGTCGAATTCCAGGACTCAGGGGGTTTTACAGAGACTCAGAATGCTATGAGGTTATGGTTGTGCTTTGTGATAAGTCAGGACTAACCAAGTGAATTCTAAAGCTCACTCCAGGGGTTTCACTTCTTTTTAAGTCTAGGTTGGTCCTAACTTCAGCTCATGTTTTCGGATGACTCTCAAGAATTGATGGTATTCAAACCCAACCCTTATTGTGTTTGTGGCTCAGAGAAGAATTTTTTTGGTGGACAAACAGGGTATTTGCTTTGAACCCCGAAAACATTTTTGGTGGAACAATTGTTTTTCTCAGATTTTTGGAGAACATACTTGACTTCTTCTTGCAAGAGCTTTTTTTTTTTTTTTGATCAGTATGTCTCCGGAACTTATTTGGTAGAGCACACTGTATTTGGTGGGTGAATTTTTTGTGGAAAGAGTTTCTCCTAGACACAAGACTAAAGATTAGGACAAAGAGTCTACCTGCACGCACAGGTAAGGACTCCACCTTCCCTAATGAACACAAGGGTTGAGGTTTAGGTTCAAGTGGTCTTTCTTGACATTGTGTAGTGTAAGCCAAGGTTACTTAGACTCCTAAGTCAAATCAAACCAACGAATCCTGTACTGGTGACTCAGGTACAAGAATATGTCCTAAAGTTAGGTGAGACTGTGGTCTACCTTGTCAAGGCTCGAAGTGTATTAAGCCCAAGCTTGTATCAAGCTCTTATGGCCCGGCAGGTCAAACCAGTAACGGTTGAATGTCCATAGACACTTATTCAGATTTTTGTTTTCAGCTAGAAGATCATAGTTAAACACTTATCTTTTATCTTTTTCTCTCTCCCTTCTCGAAATTAATGTCCTCCCTTGATAGTAGAGTACATGTCCCTTATTGTATTTTTGGAATTTTTTGTAATTTATTTTTTTTTTTGTATTTGTAGCTTTGTAATTTTTTTAAAAATTTTTCAAAATTTTCAATTTTTTTTTAAGTATATATTTTTTGATAATACTATACGTACTATAGGTGTGTTTACAATTGCATTTCAGTTTAAATGGTTTACCATTTACACCCTCCCCATGCTTAAATGTTGCAATGTCTTCATTGAATGAATAGGGTGGATGCAAATGCATACTCTGCTTTTCACTATCCAAGACTGGGTGATGGAAGGAAGTCGGAATGAGGAGATAAAATCTCTGTGCGGACGATTTTAAGTCTGATTTAGGATCAGAGTGAACAGTCAGGCTAGGAAGTGAAATGCATGACATGTGTGTCAATGAAAGTATGCTCAAAATGCAAGGGTAGACACTATATACAAATAAAGGCAAGAGTAAGAAAGGTGAAAAACAGCTATATACAAGGGTATGTTTTGCTAAGTTTAACGCCTTCAGCTAGGCGAAAATTTGCATGGTAATTCAAAATGTAGGAGCGAAATGGTAGAATTGACAAGTCTGAGATCATGCGGCTCAATGAAAGGTTTCAGTCTTTGTCCATTTGCAGTAAAAGGTTTAGATTTGTCAATTTCAGTGATCTCAACGGCTCCATTGTCAAATATTCTTAAGATCTGAAAAGGTCCAGTCTATTTTGATCTTAATTTGAGTCAGTGAAGAATTCAGTGCTGTTTATTGGTTGTGAAATGACATGTGTTTGGTCTTGCATTGTTGGTCTAGGTTGGACATACCTTTGAGCAGGTATGTTCCTAGGGTTGGGTTGTGCTTGAGATGGGAGTGAATGTGGTTGACAGGACTCCGTCAAGTGTGATAGCTGGGCTCTCATCTCAGCTAAGGCCGCGTCCTATTTCTGCTACATAGCAATATTCTGTTGTTGCATATCAGCAAGAGCTTTCATGATAGACCCCAACTGGTCATCTCGTGTAGGCCCAGATTGAGAGTATTGGGTGGGCCTGGGTTGGGGTTGCTGGTAGGCACGCGGTGGATAACCGTGTGATTGTGGAGGTGGTGCGCGGATCGGGTTGTGTAGTGGTGGTGCAGAAGGTTGTTGAAAAGGAGGTCTCTGTGAATTTCCCGACCACGAGAAATTTGGATGATTGCGCCATCCAGGGTTGTAGGTTTGTGCGAAAGGGTCATTGTGAATGGCATGGGGCTCCTCCGAAACTCCAGAAGGTGTAGGGAAGTCAGTGTAGGGAGGAACAAAGGTTCCTCCAACCGGTGAAGGATATGGAAATGGAAAATCCGGTAATGTAGTTTGTGTCACAGAAAGGTTATTCACAGTTTCCCTCCCTGTGGGAAATTGAGAAGAAGTGTTTTGTGCTGGTGACTGAGAAGAAGAAGAAGATGGTTTTGAGAGAAATTTCCATACTTCATCTACTTTCCTCTCGATTAAGCCCACTTTATCCAGTTGACTAGCCACTATCTCTAAGTCTTTGCTACTGGATTGGGCTTTTTGTACCCCAGTGTGTGAGTGGGAATGTGAGGACTTTCTATTAAACATGCTCATTGAAGCATTATTAATAGAGTTTTCAGCCATGCCTTCAAAGAGCTCAAAGGCTGAGTCCTCGTCCCGACACAGGAAATTGCCTCCACAAGCGACATCTACGAAATTCCATGTGTCATCATGGAGCCCATGGTAGAAGATCTGGACCTGTTGCTAGCGTGGGACACCATGGTGGGGACATTTTCTCAGAAGCTCGTGGAATCTCTCCCAAGCCTCGTGCATTAGTTCTCCTGAATTCTGAGTGAATGTAGTGATGGCACGCCTTAAGGCGTTAGTGCGTCCTACAGGAAAGTACTTCTTTAAGAACTCATGTTCTAAAGAAGCCCAAGAATCTATAGGTGTAGTCCATGCAAGTGTTCGAAACCAAAAGGCTGCCTTATCTTTCAATGAAAAGGAGAACATTTTCATTAAAAGCGTGTGCTAATCATGTCCTTGCGGACCCAAAGTTTGGGCAAGATTTTTCAGCTCCTCTAAATGCTGAAAAGGGTCCTCAGAAGCAAGTCCATGGAAGTGAGAAATGAGTGTTATAATGTTCGGCTTCAGTTCAGCAGCACGACCCCCATTGGGATAACGTACCACAGGCATTGGTTGTGCAACTGCGGGATTATAATAATCTCGTAGTTGAGGTCTACGGGGTTGGGGTGGTGCCTGGGGATTTCTAGGTTGAAGTGGTTGTAGTTGGGGGTTAGCTAAAAGATTTACAGCTTGAGTAAGCTGTTGCACCTGTTGGGTTAGGGTATTCATTTGTAGCTGTGTATCCAAAAGGTGCTGAAGATGAGGCATAGGTCCTCTCTCCGGGGGTGGATTAGGATAATCAGGATAAGGTGGAGGTTGGAACCTAGGGATAGGTGGCTGCTGTGGTGGAGGATGTGCAACTAAGTTTGGATGAAGTTCTTCAAAATCCTCGAATTGTGATGACTCAAGATCATCCTCTTGGTGAATGGGATTGTGAATAGGATTTTGAGATTCGGGAGGTAAAGGATTAGAAGTGGAAGGCAAAGAGAAAGATGCAGTAGCTTGGGTACTAATACCCAAGGGGAGTACAAGTTCTGGGTTTTGGGATCTCCTACCTTCCATTGAGTTGGTTTTTGAAATCACGTTTACTACAACTCGTTCCAACTCAATGGGAAAAATTTTAACCACGTTCACAGAAAGTGGAAAAATCCCAATAAAATCTCAATTCATTCAGAAGACCAATCAAGTGAGATAAATCGAAAAAATTTTCCTAGAGGCTGCTACGCAAAATTATGTTGTACGCAAGCAATTGTTTCAAACAATTGTACGTGTCCTACGATAAACCTAGCGATGTGCAGACCTCTAAAATCCACTGGGAATCTGGATAAGACTTAGCGTGCGAATCCAAATCCTGTGATTGCAGAAAGAGATGAGGTAGAAAACCTGTGTGTTGTGGCCTTAAGTGATCGTGCTGTGTGCACGATAACATTCAACACAAGGCGATGAAAATCTCAATCATGGTTTCACCCAAAGTTAATATCTCCTTTTTGACTTAATTTCAAGTGATTATGATATGATTTCTATGCTGCTCGTTTCACTTTTTACTCAGTTCAGTACAAGAAATGGTCTTCTTAATTTTAAGTCAAATGCAATGATGACAGGAGTTAGAGTAAGGTAAGGAGTGCGTACCTGACTCCAGCAATCTTTTATATGCAGATTTGACTTGAATTAAAATCTAGCAGAAAAATATGCAACCTAAGATGGATGCCTAAGGTTATGCTGTTGCTAGATAAGTATGAGATTTTTTTTGATTTTTGATTTTTTTTTTTATATGCAACAAGCTAAAACAAGGAAAGAAATCAATTCAGAAAATCGCAATCGAAAAACCGTATCAATGAGGGAGAAGTAGAAAATAAAAGTCCAGACAATCCAAAATTATTACAATGAATGTGTGAGAATAGGTTCTCACAACTTATAACTAACAATTTATCCTAATTAATATACCTAAAACTATCTAAACTAAACTACTATTATTACTAATCCTACAGCTACTCTGAGGCAAACTCCACCAAGAAGATGGGTCAGGAGCGCAGCGACTCCACCAGGAAGACGACCTCTATCAGGATGATGATACTGCTTCTCCTCCTCCTCAAATGCTGTGAAAAAATAAATGATTAGTAAAAGAATAAAAGAATGTAATCACAAATAAATCAATGGAAGAAAGCAATTACAATCAATGAATGAAATGAAATGAAGAATTTCTATATACAAAAGAATTAAAGGGTAATTTTGGCGTAAAGAGCGCTGCCTCCCTGGCAACGGCGCCAAAAAATAATAATACAAAAATGGATATAAATGACTGCAATACAGTGATGATGACTGATGTGATGTACTGTTGTAGTATGTAACACCAAGAGTGTCATAGTGGTGTGTTAGGGTGAGTACTAGTCATTACAACCATTATTATTATTTACTTATCTAATTTTTACTGGTTTTGTTCCAGGTCATTCACTGGGAGGCAATTTATTGAATTACATCGCTCACTCTTTGATCTCAAAATTATCCTCTAATTCTAAAAAGTAACTTTACATCTTATTAAAGAATAAATGAATGTGGACATTGTTTATCTACTTAAAAAAAAGAATCAATTGTAATACTTGCAAAAACTAACTATAAAAAAGCACCAAACAATCTATTACTATACTATAAACTATGTCTTTACAAGTTATAGTATTACTACTAACATGGAAGTATACAATAGACTAAGATGTTATAGTGTATTAACTTAACTTACTAGTCTGTTATCTACAATAACACATACAGTAGTTTTAGTGACAGACATAAGCGTCACTAAATCTCAGAAAACACTGTAAACAACCTAGGGAGGGAAAACTGAGGTCTTTAGCGACGTTTATGGTGTCATTTTATTCTGTTAGTAATTATATAAGTTTACTTATACAAATGTAATGGGCTATACTATGTATACATATATATATTTTTATATGTTTATATTCTTCTCTTATATTAGTATTTACTCTTGTATACGTCTTCTATTTGTATGTACACCTTCTGTCTCTCTCTCTTACTCTTACTCTAAGCTTCTTTTGTTATTCTTCTTCAGATGCACTTCGTTTGTTTCTGCCTTAACAGATTTCAGATACAGCGGCGTAAAGGCACTTAACACTGTCATTAACTTTCTTTAATCAAAATTAAAAATATGTTTAATTTGCGGGTGCACTTTTTGAGGGATACACAGCATCGAGAGGGTGGGACCAAACCTCTACTAAGCGCGCCCTAATCTTGATTAGGCCACTTAATTATGTTTTCAGACTCAGAGCAGGGCCTCAGCCAAACGCCGCACACACTCGAGCCCCCGGCCCCACACAATTCACAACGTACCTGCTCATCACAATGCTCAGACGGAATGCCTGAAGGTATGCTCAGATAGTAATCGGATCGGGTATATGGTCAATGTTTCAGGTCGGCGCCCGTGATGACTGGCTAGTATAAACAAGAATTCTTATTATAGCGCTGCGCTCGATTTGTAGCGCACGATGTGGCGCTATTCCAGCGCCACATCTGCGCTGGAAATCGGGCGCAGCTGTGTCTGGAGGTGAATTTGGCCCTCGATTTGAGGGCCATAAATTATTAAAATAAAATAAATTAAATTATGGACAATAAAGTATTTACATAATACTACATAATTGTTTAATTAATTTTGAATTTTAATTAGGTTTACTGTACAAATAAATTAATTAAAGTATGCTGTTTGTACAGGCTAATTTAGGTGCTTTATTGGTTAATTACTTATAAATTAGTTAGTAAATGGTCTAATTGACCTTATACAGATTTAGATTATATACTTAAGTATTTTATACATATTTTTATTATATTTTTTCGAATTAATTTATGTTTTATTTATATTAAAGTAGCAACTTTTGGTTGTTTAGCTTATAAACTAAATAACAGTAATCTAAAATGGGTATAAATATACTTTAACTAGCTTAAATTACTTAATATATATATTAACCTAAGTCTACATATTCAATTAACTTAATTATAACCCTAAATTACTAATTTATCTAATTTATATGTATATATACTGTTCAAGAGGTGATTAATTATATGCACTTACATTTCAGTATAGATGTATATATACTTACATAGTTATTATGTACATTATAGTTATAGTTAGTTGTATATGTATATATACAGTATCAGATTTCAGTTAGATTTCAGTAGGAGGTGAGAAAGGAAGGATTAATTATGTTCAATTTCTTTTCTAACAGCAGCCTTAGCCACTGTCAGAGAGATGAGAAGGGGAATGTGTTCAGAGTGTTCAGTGTTTCTATAGCAACCTAAGCTACTGTCAAATGGGCTAACTGTTGCTGCAGTTAGTCCATTTTGAAGAGGAAGGTGAGTTCAACAGGTGAGAAGGGAAGAATTAGGAAGAGGGAAATATGTAGCTGCAAGACGCAGCACTTCACTGTGTAACTGGGATTAAAAGCAATCAAAACCAATTGAAAAGACAGAAAAGTGAATCCCAAATCTGACAAGGGTTTAATTTCTAACGAAAATCACAAAATGTCTCAATTCAAATGCCCAAAAACCCTCATCAAAAACCTCATTTCAGATTAAATCCAAAAACATCATTGAATTAATTCTTCCTAATGCTATAAACAGCATGAAGGAGGACTTAATTCAGTCAAATTAAAACCATAAGATCAAATCCCAGTTTCTTGCAACCTTAAGGAGTATTGGGAACTCCTTAGGTTAGGCAATCACCATACAAATTAGACATCCATAAGAAAACTTATGAATGCAAGATCAAACTTCAAATTACCATAGTAATTATCCTCAGATCTAACTTGCATTCAATGCATTCAAGGCTTATCAAAACAGATTAATGGATCGCTCTTCTGAGATGATTTATGTCACCAGAAATCCTCTAAGAGTCCTTGCCAACAAGAAATTCAAATCATCTTCAATCTGTCAAATTAGGTAGTGAAATCCAGAAAGCAAAAATCCTTAAAATCCATGTTGAAAAGAAATCTGACAAACTGAGGAATTCGACCCAAAATCAAGGGGCTTTTGTGATCAAATATGGGGTGAGTGAGAAGCCCCTTAGGTGATTGTGATGCCAATTTCAGATCTGAGGTTGTAAACTAGCCAAATCTGAAATTGGATCAGGGTGTGTGGGTGAAGGATGAGAAAAACTTGTCGTTAAAAAGAAATCAGAATTGGATTGTGAAAAAAAATGGAGAGGGAGATAATTTGAAACATGATTTGATGAATTCTTCCCCTCTGATCTGGACTGATCAGAGGAGGTGAGGGGAGGGAATTAAAACTAATTCTACTCCTACAGCTACTTTAACCTACAGCGAAAATTAAACACTAACAATTATGCTAATTCTACTCTAAACTACTTAACTACAGCTAAAACTAACAATTATGCTAATTCTACTCTAAACTACTTAACTACAGCTAAAACTAACAATTATGCTAATTCTACTCTAAAGTACTTAACTACAGCTAAAACTAATTATGCAGAATTAAAAACCTAAACTAACAGGAAGAATGGGACCTATGGGTCCTTAGCCGGTGGCTAAGGAGGAAGAAAGGAGGAAGATGACTCCAGCGGAGGGAAGAGTCTGCTAGTGAGGCTCCAAGGTCGTCCTCAGGTGCTACGAAGTCCTTAGCGACGAGGAGTGTCGAGAGAAGGTGATGATTTCATAGCCGGTGGCTGTGAAATCAGAGGCTGGATGGGGAGGAGAGACTGGAGTGGACGAATCGATCGCTAAGAAATGTAGGAGGGAGCGATCCCTTGCGCGCGACACCATTGAGGTGCTTAAGTAGCAGTTTAGTGGCTGAGATCACCGCACAGGTGAGAATAAGCAAGATGCAACCGGCGGCGAGGATGTGAGGGGCGGAGCGCGCGGTGAGCTGAGCACAAGATTTGACCGTCAGATGAGAACTGGGGAGAGAGGTGAATGCACGCATCGAATTGCGCGAAAGTTCCAATAGAATCCAACCGCAGATCAAGATCTAAAGAGCGACGGACGGCTGAGATTGGCCGTGTTCTTCGCACGTTACAGTGCGCGTGAAGAGCAGCAGGCTTCTCTCTGAAATGAGGAAAAATTGCAGGAAGACCCTTGAACGAAGGGATAGAAATATTGCATGCAGGCCCATAAGTGAGAAGAATAACAACTGGAAGGGCCCTGCAGGTTTTCAAAAGGGTCCCTACGGCTTACAAGCAGGTCCAAAAATGAGTTTTTAAGGGTCAAAGTGTAATGCATTGTAACGACCCGGTTCCCGAGTCCCTACGAGACACGAGAACCGGACCGACTCGACTAATCCCAAGACCTAGTCGTCCAACGAGGAAGTAACCAAAAGACAGTAAAATAAACCACATTCAGCATGAATATAACTAACAGTAAGAAAGTACAGCAGTAAGGAAAGAAACTACTACAGTAGGTACCACCACAACAGTAAAACAGCATTTATCATATAACAAGAACTGCAGGTAAAGAAGGTACAGCGGAAACAAAAACTACTCACTAGAACAGAAACAAAAGGGGTACAAAAGGCTGTGGTAACTCCACTGGACCCTACTCGGCCCAGCGTCCTCTGCAGCCGCCGACCCTGGCTGCTCAACACCTGGTCCTGAAAAAGGTAACGAGTGTAACACGTCAGCAAAACGCTGAGTAGAGTGGCAAACTAACTAAAGGCAACAGTAGAGTGTACAGTAGCTGTTATGTTCTATTACTTCCTTTATTCACATCTTTCAATTTTTCTCACTATTTCATTTATTTCTCAGATCCTTTACTTGATCTCGAATGTCCTCGTGGGAACGATCTTGATTGCAGTCTTTTCCAAAAGTAGAAGTAGCACGTGGTGCTCTCCTGGCCGGGAGAGTCCCCCGTGGTGATCCTACCCTCAGTCAACCACCCCAAGGTCACTGACAGACGTAACGGTGACTACGGCACGCGCGATAAACGCACAGGTAGCTAGCCCGCACTGACACGCGGTCAGTCGTTTCCGTTAACGGGTGCGCCCAAAGCACAGCACGGAACCAGGGCAGAGCCCTCTCAGTAACAGGGGTCCAACCCCTCCACAGTAACCAAACCGGGGCCTTGCCCCTCCACAGTCCGCGCACCCTCGCCTGACTACCCTGGTTTGCCCTAGTGGGCCTAACAAGTCGGTGAAGGAGGCTAGCAGAACCCCGGGGCCCGTGGGGTAGCTAGTACTCTCCTAACACTACTAGCTCTCCTCGGTACTACGTACACGAGGGCCAACAAGTCGGTACAGAGCGGCCAATCCTAACCCCGGGTCCCTGGGGCGGCTGGCCCCACTCTGCACTAAACAGGTACAGGTACTTCCCTTGGTACTGCGTACCCAAGAGACAGTACAAACTACATCTCAGTTCCATTCCTTTTTCTTTCCAGGAGTTCCACTCCTAATTCCCCGTAGGGTTCCAGCTCTTTATCTCAGAACATCATATGTTTCACTTTCCAGATTCACGTTCTCAAAATCCATGATCTCAAACATGTTTCTTTATTCATAACAGGCAGCTGTTAATTCAAATTACAGGCAGCTTTATATTCCTTTCCATTTTTCCAAGACTGCAGTATTATACATTCCACTAGTTTTTCCATCCTAAGATTCATGCCACATCCTAGGATCTAGCATACAACTAGTTTTCCAGCCCTAGGATTCATGCATCACCTAGGAGCTTTCATTCCATACATTTCTCATTCCTAGGATTCATGCAATGTCCTAGATTCTAGTTATGGTTTCATACTTTAACAGATTTTATTAATAACTTAAGCCACTCTACCAGGTACAACGGGAGTAATGGGGGCGTGATCGGGAATCCCGCGTGCCTCCGCGACTCTCAAGACTGCAACTGAACGAGATCCTGTCACAAGGATCAAACACAAGGAGTGTCTCAAAACAGTGTATAGCTACTGTAGACGGGTAGAGGAATTAATTCTGCAACAAACGCAACTCGAATCGCGGAAAATGGAGCCCGAACGGACCCTAAACGGGTCGAAAAAGACGATACTGTGCAAAATCAGACGTCTGGAACTCCTTCCAGACGTCTTAAAGAGTGGATCAGAGAATTACCTGTTCAGCGTGGTTTCCCAGACGTCCAGAAGTCTGCGGGGACGTCTGCCTAGATCCCAGACGTCCGATGGTCCCTCCGGACGTCTGTAGGTCACTCCCGCCGTCTGGTACAACTTCCAGACGTCTGATTCGCAAAGGATGGCGAATCAACGAACCTGCGCACAGCCAACCCCCCTCCCTCAGTACGGTCAGTCGACAAGAAGGAAGAAGAAAGCGGAAACTCACCTTTCAGACGTCTGTATGATCTTACAGACGTCGACCTTGCCGTCTGGATATCAACCCAGACGTCTGATTCTGGAAATTTTTGCAGAATCAGTACCCTGCTCGGCCTCCGCTCGCGACGCCGCTCGCGTCGAACCTCGCGCGTCTGCTGCTCAACCCGCAGCAGGTCCCTCTCCGCGTCGCTCCGTGCCCCCCCGCGCCCTCCGTCGGCCGGCCAAGCCGCTCCGGCGAGCTCGCCTTCACGGCAGAGCTCCGCCCTCGCACGCCGCACCTCCGCGCTCATTGCGGCCGCCGCTGCCGCCCTCGCGTCCGCTCGCTCTCGCGCACAGGAAGGAGAAGGAGGAGACGGTGGAGTCGGGAGGGGAGGCGCGCCCCTTTTAACGCCGCGCGGAGAGGAGAGAGAGAAGGCGGCAGGCCGCCTGCAGCCGCAGAGAAAAGAGGGAATATGCGGTCTGCGCGCGCAGGCGACTCGCGTGTGTCGAAAATAACGGATTTCCAGACGTCTTGAAACTATCCCAGACGTCTTATCAGACGTCTGGTTGTGATCCCAGACGTCTTGTCCGACGTCTAAGCCACCTCCCAGACGTCTTAAAATACGTCTGGGGCACACATTCGTTACATGCATGAAGGACCTAAGTATAAACTATCTATTTCAAAACCTAAATGATGTCAAATTGCCTTCAAATTTTTATATGTGCTCAATTGAACATTTAAGACATTGATTTTACTTCTGATTTGGCCTTTCAAACTTATTTGTGTTCAATTGACGCATGGATCATCATTTGTATTTTGCTTTCAGAATATCTCATTTTTGTGACCTAATTATGAAGTTTTAACACAGAGTAAAGGTTTTAGATCTTTTTCTTTAATTCTCACACTTAACCCTTTTTATTTGTTAATTTGATATTGTTTTGCTTAGTGTCTAGCTTAATTTCAGCTTTTTAGCCATGATGAGTAGCCACTCATCACTACCCGTGCGTTTATCGCGGGTGCCGTAGTCACCGTTACGTCTGTCAGCTACCTTGGGGTGGTTGACTGAGGGTAGGACCACCACGGGGGACTCTCCCAGCCAGGAGAGCACCACGTGTTACTTCTACTTTTCGGAAAAAATTGCAATCAAGATCGTTCCCACGAGGAACATTCAAGATCAAGAGAAGGATCTGAGAAATAAGTCAATAGTAAAATAATAGAAAGACGTAAATAAAGAAAGTAAAAATATAACAGTTACTGTACACTCTACTGCTTCTTTAGCTTTTAGTTGCCACTCTACTCAGCGTTTCGCTGACGTGTCACCCTTGTTACCTTTTCAGGACCAGGTGTTGAGCAGCCAGAGTTAGCGGTTGCAGAGGACGCTGGGCCTAGTAGGGTCCAGTAGGGTTACTTGTAGTACTTTCTGTATTTTTCTTCCACTGTAGTGAGTAGTTTTCTTTGTTACTCCTTGTACTTTCTTTACCGAAAACTTTATGTTATATACATGTTTATTTCTCTGCTGTTGTGGTGGTATATACTGTAGTATTTCTTTCCTTTACTACTGTATTTTGTTACTGCTAGTTATATACATGGTGAATGTGGTTTATTTTACTGCTCTTTTGGTTACTTTCTCGTTGGACGACTGGGTCTTGGGATTAGTCGAGTCAGTCCGATTCTCATGTCTCATAGGGATTCGGGAATCGGGTCGTTACACTTGCTATCAAAATCTTATAGAAAAATGGGCTTAATTTGGAGAAATTGCAAATTTTTCTCGATATGTTCAAGAATTCATTCCCATCTTACACCAACTTAGGTTTCATTTCATGCAACCCCTTAGCTTGCTTTAATCCCCAACAAAGCCAACTATCTAACTATTTTGTGGGCTATATTTAGAAACTAAAGACTTAGAACATTATATGTAGATTATTCTCAAAACTTAAGAGTGAAGTCATGTTCATAAAACATAAGAAAGAGGAAATTGGCTACATGGAGGTATAAAATTGTCTACTTTAGAGGATTAAATCATGCTCCACAAAAATGCATGGACTTGAAGGTTTTCTTCATTGGAATTCAACCCCCTTAAATTAATGATAGGAGAGTCCAATCTAAACAAGCTTGAAACAGAAACAAAAACACATCAAAGACCCTTAAGATGAAGTGAAACATCTCATCTTAGAAGCTAAGAAAAAAAATTTTGATGACCACCTAAGAAAAAAAAATTTGTTGAACTACATAGGAAAAGTATATTGCTAAAAAATAGAAGTGCTATGCAATTCCCTATCACATGCATTTATTTATGCACCCATTAATAGGGTCTCTTTATGCCCACTTAAATGAGTATAAAATCCGAATAGGTTATAGATGATTAAGAGGGCCAAACTTTGAGATTTACTTAGGCAAGCACATGATTCATAAAGGTCTTTTGCTAAGTTACATTCCTAATGATGCAAACCTTGGGGAAGGCTAAGCTTTTGTTGCACTATGCAATGTTTGTTTACAATTGGCACATATGTTTTTTTGAACAAAATTTTGGGATTCGATCTCTTATTTTGGTGGTTGTGACAACTCGAATCTCGTCAAGCGACGAAACTCGAGTCGTTGTGTGCTAATAACTAGCGTAAACCACCCACAAGATCACAGTTATCCAATACATAGTCATAAAACAATAATATCAATCAAACAAAACGTAAAGCAACAGTGAAATAGAAAGAGATAAAGTACTGATTAGAGGATTTATCACAGAACATACGTACATAAGCCAAGAGATGCACAAACGGTATCTAGCAACCAAGAACACCATAGTACGGAACTCGAGAACATGTCAATAAAAACTGAGTAGAATAGAGCAACTAAAACAAATAGCAACCATAACAAAAGTATAGGAAAAGGGTGCTATATTAAAAGTTCATCCATTTACAGTTTGCTTTTTATCAAATTTCGTTTATGTAATTTGCCCATATTCTTATAGTTCACAATTCGTCAATCGACATCTCAGGACACGAGACGATCTCGTGTAACTTCCTACGGCACAAGACCAGCATAAGCCATCCTCCTAGCTAGGAAGATTGCTTATACCCATTAAGATACTGTTCTCCATCACCGTGGGGTCATTGCGGAAAGGGGTAGTGGTTACGTCGTATAGCGTGAACATGCACAAGTGCTATGTATGTTGAACCATAGACAGCTAATGATCTATCCACCAACCGAGAAAGAACCACTACAAGCCTTGAGCCGCTAAACCTAACTAAAGAGTCATAGGGAGACCAGCAACTCCCTAAACCAGCCCCTTAAATCGATTTGAAAAATCAAAGCTACAACCAAAATCTGACAAGTAGCAGAGCTAAAATCAATTATCCAATCCTTTTAATTTTCGACAAATATGTCGTACCGATTAATGATTTAATTTCAGATAATTGCATCCTTTATTTTTACCGATCAAGTCATACTTCACAATTTCACATTATTAAGTCCAAAAATAAAAGATATTCGCATTATCTTTCAACTTTATCAGTTCATAGTTAGTTTCCAAATTATGCCAGTGCTCCCATAATATTTAGAAATTACTGAAGACAACAGAACTTGTTTCACGAAAAACAGAGTTCGTTTCATATATGCGATAACAAAGGTACATGTGATCATTAAATCTTAATCATTCACGCATTGCTGCTACGTGTTAGGCGTGGATTGGCTCCCACTACACGCATGCAGATCACTCACCACACCTGCTCGCTTGACCGTCGCTACTCCCCTTGTGAAAATTACTGGTGGGAACCTTGTACTTTTCGCTATTTGGAAAAGGTCCCTGAATAGAAATTTTTAATTTTTCTAAAGGAAAGTCTTCAGCTTTTCCTTCTCTCTTCCTCTCTTGATTAAGAGGTTTAGAGACTAATGATAACCCAAGGACCTTATAGACCTAAATTCAATTGGGATTGGGATTTGTGAGGTGAGATCCCAAAATACTCCTATGGTTGGGTCCACCTTACATTTAGGTTCTTTTTGAATTGTTTTAGCCATAACTTGAGCTACATACCTCGAATTCGTGCGAAACAAGCGTCATCGAAAATCTTGCAACGAGCAGAATCCAAAGGTACCATACATGGCACTCTTTTGACAATGTTTGATTAGGGGTTGACTCGAAATACGTATTTTTTGGTAATTTAAGGCAGTGCTGACACTTGCATCGAACCACGACTAGGTTTTTGGGTTCGAAATGACCTAGACCACCCTGAAATGACTTGGAACCTGGGTTTTGGGACGTTATAGATATAACAATCTTAAAGGGAGTTTTATCCCCAAAACTCAAGCGAACGTGGAGGTAAAAGAGAAAGTTGTGCCAGGTGTATAACAACCTTATTGAAACAACCCAAGGAGTTATGAACTTACCCATGAGAAGCTCTGGGTACTTCTCCTTCATTTCCGCCTCTGGTTCCCACGTCGCCTCCTTGTATTTCTAACTCCTCCAAAGAACTTTCACCAGAGGGATCTCTTTCTTCTGTAGCCTTCGAATAATACGGTCTAGTATCTGCACCAGCTACTCCTAATAGGTCAAGTCCTCCTCTATCCCCATGCTCTCGTAGCTAGGAACATGGTCTGGATCCGACATGTACTTCTGCAGATTGGAGATATGGAAGATGTTGTGGATGTTGGCTAGCTGAGGTGGTAGGGCGAGTCTATAAGCAACTGGTCCGACCTGTTCCAATATCTCAAACGGGCCCACGAACCTCAGATCCTGCTTACCCTTCACCCTAAATCTCTGAATCCCCTTCATCGGTGACACTCTGAGGAACGTCGAGTCACCGACCTCAAACTATACATCCCATCACCGACAATCTGTATAGCTCTTCTGTCGACTCTGTGTGGTAAGGAGCTTCCTTCGAATCTGCTCGATGATCTCCTTGCTCTATTTGATCAGCCTGGGTCCTACCTCCCACTTCATGCCAACCTCATCCCAACAAAGTGGAGAAGTGCACTTCCGACCGTACAACACCTCATATGGAGCCATGTCGATACTGGAGTGATAATTGCTATTATATGTGAACTCCACCATAGGTAGGTGCTCCTCCTAAGAGTCTTTCCACTCAAGTATACAGGACCTCAATAAGTCCTCCAATATTTGAATGGTCCTCTCTGTCGTCCCATCGCTCTGTGGGTGATAGGATGTACTTAGGCGCAGCTATGTATCCAAGGCCTGTTGGAAGCTTCCCCAAAATTAGGAAGTGAAATGGGCATCTCTATCTAAAATGATCTCCTTAAGTACACCAAATGATCGCACGATCTCCCATATATATAACTTTGCTAGCTGTGAAGGACTGTAAGTTACTCTAATTGACAAGTATCGTGCTGACTTCGTTGAGCGATCCATAATCACCCAGACTGTGTCGTGTCCTCTCGGAGTCAATGGTAGCCCAGTCGCAAAGTCCATGGGGATGCTCTCCCACTTCCACTCTGGAACAGGAAGAGGTTGCAACTGACCAACTGGTCTCTAGTGCTCTGCCTCTACCTGCTGATAGATTGGGTACTGTCTCACAAACTCACTCACATCCTTCTTCAAACCACACCTTTAGAAGTCTCTCAGATTGTGGTACATCTTTGTGTTCTCTAGATGGATAGTGAGCCTGCTACAATGAGCCTCGGACAATAGTTCCCGTCGAAGTGTCTTATCTTTTGGAATACACAGCCTGCCACAGAGTAGGAGTACCTTGTGCACAAAGGTGAATGCGCTGGGGTTTCCCGCGAGTACTTGATCACGAAGGATCCGTAAGCTGGCATCCTCCATTTGCCTATCCACTATATGGGATATTAGATCAGGGCATGTGTGCTTCATCATTGTTAGCTCTCCTAGGTACCCTGTCACCTATGATGGCTTCCACTATGCTGCTTCAATCATACTGCTCCACCTCTATGCCTAAAGGGTTTCTAGTCGGGCTGGTGGCTTCCTAGTGAGAGTGTTTGCCACGACATTGTCCTTCCCTGGATGATAGACGATCGAGCAGTCGTAATCCTTTAAAAGCTCCATCTAGCATCTTTGTTTCAAGCTCTACTCCTTATGGTGAAAAACATACTTCAAGCTCTTGTGATCTATGTGAATCTCGAAGGTCTCACCATATAAGTAGTGGCATCAAATCTTCAGGGTGAAGACTATGGTTGCCAACTCTAAGTCGTGCATCGGATAGTTCTTCTCATACGCTTCAGTTGTTTCGAGGTGTAGGTGTTGTTGAGCGAGAGTTATCATTTAAATTATAACGTCGTAGTATAGGACAAAAATCGCTACAGCATTTAAATTTATAAACTTGAAAACACAATTGAGTCCGAGGTCATTCGCAAGGAGCAAATTTGAAAATTCACACACTAATTGCAATTAATAATAATGAGTTCAATAAGATATTCAATGAATAAGAGATTTACTCAAAATGATGTTCAATAATATCAAATGTATCTCAAGAAATAATGGGATAAAGAGAATATAAAAGTCCAAAAAAATGGTGATTTGAATCACCACTTAATCCCTCACATTAAACACATTTCCCAAGTATATCTCAAATATTGCTATAGTGGTCTTAAACCACTTATCGTGTCAGATAATAACTCAAATATGTCCACAGTATCAGCTCAACCACAATCATACATTGGGCATGATCCTCAGATGCCTTAAGTATCACTAAGCCTCAGAACAGACACAAGGGTGCCAAGCCTCAGAGATGCTAAGTGTGTGCACGCATCCCAAGGCATTGGGCACGAAACCCGAGGCAAAACCTACCCCTACCCTCCTCAGAAATTCTCCTTTTCTCAGCCGGATAATCGGGTTACTAATCAGGTATATAGATCCAAGTAGGGTCTAAACCCATGTGAATGTGGGCACGGGTGGAGGAGTGATAGGGAGTGCGGTACAGGGACCTCACCCCCTGTGAGAGGCAGCAAGCCCTCTTTGCTTTTTCCTTTTGTGCACTTCATGGATTTTCTCCCACATGATGTGCGACATCTGATGCACTATTCTCCCACGTAGCTGCAGGCGAGGCAACCTCTCCAATTCCATCTGCTATTTCTACGCGTTTGCTCAATTGAAGATGTGATGCTGCTCCAGAAGGGAAACTACTTCGATTAGGAGTGGCTGTAGGTCATGTGATAGCCGAAAAGAGGCGGTCAGTGTTAAGGAGGACGGAAGCATCGGCGGAGCTCCAGTGAAGTTACCTGCAACAGGAATACAAGCTATAAGCCCCAGTTAAAAAGCTCAGGGTGATCGTCGAGGCACGACGAGTGCATAGGTGGTCTTAGCGTGCTATGAAGGGGTGTGTCTCAGTGTGTTGGAGTCGAAGAAGACGCACTGTAGTGGGTGTGTTCGGTGGAGTGTTGGAGTGCGTGAAACTCCAAATTAGGAGAGGGATTTTGTAAGTGGAGTTGAGGCAGAGCTTATGGATGTGGAAGCATGGCATATGGTGGTCTGTGGCGGCGTGGTGGCTTTTCCGGAGGCATCGCCCTCATTGGAGAAGACGAAGTGTGAGGTAGTGGTTCAGCGGCTGAATTGAGGAGCTAAGGAGTTGATTCTAACCTAAGGGAGGAAAGGAGGAAGAATGACCTAGTTATGGAAGAAGGGAGGAAGGATTGGCGCCGGCTTCGATTGGTTGATGCCAAAGGGGATGAAATCTCTAGTGGGAGAGACAACGAGGAGGAAGGGGTCAAGGTAGCTCCTGTTTTGATCGGTAAGAAGCAGAGGAAGCTGAGGAAGAAGTTCCTTCTACCTATCATTTAAGGTAGAGGGCAATTGAAAGGACCCTTCTAAGGACCGTTGGGAGTTTTCCGGAAAGTTAGGGACGTAAACGCAAAAATTTTGACTCTTTGTGTTGAGTGTATGGGTTCTTCGGGACAGAGAGTTTGGCAGGGGAAACACCGCAACATTCCCTCTCTCTCTCCTCCCACACCCCACACACACTCACGCACACACACGCACACTCCATCCTCCCTACTCCAAACCCTAACCCATTTCTATTTAAACCCACCACCCTCTCCATCTCCACACCACCACCACCACTTCCACCACCTCCATCTCCTTCCTTGGTCTGCTAGCAAGCCACCAACAGCCCTCCTCCACTTGTAGCCGCATGTGATGGAGAGGAGCTCGCGTGAGGAGACGGAGAGAGGGAGAGAGTGTGTGTGCGGAAGAGCGAGGGTGTGGAGAGACGAGAGAGCTTGCGGGAGCTCAAGGAGGAGGTCGTGGGAGAGAGGACGCCGGAGGAGAGCTTCTCGATCTCCTGCAGTCGTTGAAGCAGCTGTTGCAGGCGTTGCGAGCGGAGGTTGGCGAGAACACAAGCGTCGCGAAAAGTTCTGCGTACTGGATTTTTCTAGTATCAGACGTTTGGAGCATCTGCCAGACTTCTAAAGCGGTAGTGGACGTCCAGAGTTGAAGCTGGACGTTTAAAAACTTGCGGAGTGCTGAGGTAAGCGTCTTAACGCGCATGCATGCGCGTGCGTTACGTACGTAACGTTGCGTTGTTGAGGTTTTAAACCTGCGAACATGTCCGTAGGTATAGGTCTTGGAGAGGCACGCAAGCACGCTCTTTAAGGTACCTTAGGACGTTTGGACGTCTCCACAGACGTCTGATAGACGCATTGGACGTTCAGGAGCACCAATAGACATCTGGAAAGACCCAGGACAACTGTAAAAGGGTTCTAGACATCAGCCAACAACTCAGGAAAGCAAGGTGAGGTTCTGAGATCGTTTAAGATGTCTGATTTGAGATAGTATGCACGTTTTTGGCCTATTTAGGGCCCAAATGAAGTTGGATTTATGCAAACAAAGTATCGTTGTTATCCGTTAGAGTTTCTCTACGTGTTAGTTTCAATTATATACTATTTTAACCTTGTCTGATTTGACATAGTCACTGGTATAGGTCTCCAACCTTTAGCGTGTTCGGGGCTTGCGGAGACGACATGATCTGCGATTCTTGCCTCCATTCCTCCTGTGTTTCCCGGTAGAGTGCTTTACTTTAATTTAAGATTTAAATGAGTAAAGTGCATGTTTAGAATAACTTGTTTGAACCCTAAGATGTGAATTGAACCCTAGGGAAGAAATGAATGAATATTGCTTGAACTACACTATTTACTTTAAGATGCATGTTAAACCCTATTTGCTAGCAAGTGTATCAATCACTTGATGTGAGGTTTTCTCAGTTATTAAAATACGAGCTGTCTGTTATAAAAATGAAACCCGGAATGTGAACAATAAGATCTGAATGTTGAGAAATGGAAGGAAATAAATACAAGCATGAACCTTACGGGGAATTAAGAGAAAAACTCTTGTATACGGAAAGAACCTTGCAACTAGACGGGAAGTGAGCTGGCCCTTGTGTACACTGTACAAAGGAGAGCAACTGTCCATTTAGAGTAGAGGGGAGCTTGCCGCCCTTGGGTTGAGACCCGATGTGGGTTTGGCCACTCTACATCGATTCTTGTTCGGCCTTCGCGTAGGTGGTACCCAGGTGAGCTACTTAGTGTAGAGAGGGAGCTAGCCGTCCCACGGGGCTCAGGGTTAGGATTAGCCACCCTACACTGACTCTTGTTAGGCCCACTGGACAAACCAGGATAATCGGACGAGGGTACACAGATTGTGGAGGGGCGAGACCCCTATTCTGTTTTGAGAGGGCAAGGCCCTGTGCTGTTCCGTGCTGTACTTTTAGGCGTACCCGCTAGCGGAAATGATTGACCGCATGCTAGTGCGGGGTAGCTACCCGTGCGCTTACTGTGCGTGCCTTAGTCACTACTATGTCACGACCGTGATCTTGAGGTGGTTGATTAGGTGTAGGACCACCACGGGGGACTCTCGGCTAGGAGAGCACCACGTGTACATCTTATATCATGAGAAAGACTGCAATCAAGATCGTCCCCTTGAGGGACAGCTAAGATCAAGAAATAACCAGATTCTTAAGTGAATAAACAAAACAGAATCACTTAGTTGAGCTAAATGGAATTAAATAATAAATTACTTGCTTATCTTATGTTAATTGCATATAAATGGATTAACTACCACTCTACTCAGCGTTAGCTGACTACGGATTTTATAATCTTGTTCAGGTCAGGGAGTTGAACAGCCAGCATCATTGGTTGCAGAGGAAGCTAGGCCCAGTCGAGCCCAGCCTTAGCTGTGTTTCATTTTCGTTTCAGAGCTTCCTTTGTTGTAGTGAGTATTGATATCTGTAATACTGTTTCTGTTACATTTCTGTTACTTTCCGCTGTTGTAGTTGTGATGACATGTAATATTGTGAAACATTTTCGTTCTGTTTCCCTTACTGTCTATTATTTTCTGCCTAGTTACATTGCATGTGTAGTTGTGGAATATTTTCTCTTTTTGGTTATTTCTCGTTAGACGACTGGGTCTTAGGATTAGTCGAGGCGAGCTGGTCTCGAATCCGATAAGGATGTGAGATCGGGTTGTAATAGTGATGAAGGAGATTTGAGGAGCCTGTCGGAGTCGTGACGGAGGTAGCCGGAGGGAGAGAAGGAAGATGATTTTTGGCCTAGATTGGACTAAAGAAGAGCCTGGCATCTAAAAGACTCTTTATAGAGCTTGAAACCAAGCTCTAATTGAGGAAAGAAGCTGAATTAATTGGAGATTAGGAAACCTAAATTCCCACAAATTTCTCGAGCTTGCCTGAGCTCTAAGATCATTCTCGACTTTTGAAATGAGGTTGATTTGATTCTCTATTGTGTGAACATCAATCTCACAAAATTTGGTAGGATTCGGTGTTGATTTGCGGGTATTTGAAGTCGGTCAAATATGGCGGTGCTAGGGTTTGACCGCCATTCACATTGTTCATAGTGGTAGGGGCATAATTGTGAAGAAGATGAAGAAGTTAGGGGCCTATTTGTGAGAAGCTCGAAGCCTAGGGGCTTGGATGTGAGAAATAGATTATTTATGGACTAAAATGTAAACTAAGTTAAGATGGGCTCTGATTTGGTCCAAATTTTGGTGCTAATCTAATTTGAACCCTAAAGAATCTAATGGTGAAGTTGGATTTGAGTTTTGACCACGTTTGACTTGACAAATTACACAGAGACTCAAATTAGGGTAAAATCCCGTTTGAAACTCTATTTTATATCAAAATAGATTTAGATCAAATCAATGGTACTAAACACCTTTTAATATTTTTCATATTTTTAGAAAATTTAGATAAATTTTTAAAATATCACTCGATGTGATTTCATACACTAACATCAACCTGACATATACCTTATCTATACCACATAAGATAGATATGGTGATAAATATACTCACAAGTAATTTTTTTTTTTTTTTTTTTTAAACACTTTCATATACATGAGATATTACAAGAGATCTTACCGATCATGAAATTTTAAAAAATAATAAAATTATACCAGGTCAAACTTTGATTTTAAATCTCTAAATGTTAAAAAGAAAAAAAATCTAATATACATCGATCATTCTTCTTGGACCCACTTTTTTTGCTTTAAAATATCACCTTTCATTTAAAAAAAAGGTACAGATTTGCGCTTTCAGAGTGATCAAGATTATTTCCCACATGCAAAGGCTCCGTTTCACCTTCTGGCAGGCAGAGAAGAGAAGGCCGACAGATCCTTACTTTCCCCATCTTCTCCCTTACCCCTCGTGGCCGGAGAAGGAAACGCGTCCAACGTATTGAGAGCTTAGATAGGTAGATAGATACAGAGATATTTGAGAAGAGAAGTATAGGAGGAGGAGGAGATCTGGTAGCCGCAGATGAAGATCACCGCCCTCCTCGTCCTGAAATCCCTCGATTCTTCCTCCTCCTCGTCTTCTTCTTCTTCTTCTTCTTCCTCGTCCTCCTCCGGTGACCCGATTGTCCTGGCGAACGCGTCCGACGTGAGCCACTTCGGGTTCTTCCAGCGACCCGCCGCCAAGGAGTTCATCCTCTTCGTCGCCCGCACCGTCGCCAAGAGGACACTTCCCGCCCAACGCCAGTCCGTAGAGCACGAAGGTCCCCACTTCCACACACACAACACACCACACACCCCCCCCCCCCCCCCCCCCCCCCCCCCGGCCGCTTGATCTGATCCCCCCCCCCCTCCTCCCCCTCGTCGAATCCCCACCGTCCGTTCCTTTTTGCCTCCACCGATGAGATAACCCCCAGCCTCTATCTCGATCTCGATCTCGATTCCATGCCGTTGCCATGTCGAGAGCCGAAACTTCGGGGCGAATAGTAGCGTAGAACTGCATCTCTATGTGTGTCGTTTTTTGCGAAATCGGAAGCGTAACGAACGGTTTGCGTGCGAATAATGCATCGTCCAATCTGTCGAATCCTCGCACGTTTCTCGTCACGAAGAAGATGAGAGTTGAGAATTGCGAGATGCCTTGTTTCCAAGCGCGAAGATGGTTAACCGTGGCTCTTCTTCTGTCCTTTCAGACTACAAGGTCCATGCTTACAACAGGGATGGCTTGTGCGCGCTGGCGTTCATGGACGACAGTTATCCCGTGAGGAGCGCGTTCTCCCTTCTCAACAAGGTTAAAAGTGTCTTCTGCTCCCTTTCGTTCCCTGGACCTCACTTACGTGCATTTCTCATTGCAATGATGTAGTCATTTGAGCGTAGAGATATTGGAGTTTCCATGCCAATATATCTTTTCTATCGCCTGTGTTTTCGATGGACAATTTGAATCTTGCGCCGATTGCTTATATCGATATGCTTCTCCACTGTGGGTTTTTTCGAGAAGATTGGGGTTGTATTGTTGGCTACCTGACGTGTGGATGTACCGTGGGTTAGAAGTTATGCAATTGCGTGGTTTCAGAATTGCCTTTCTGTTAGGAAGGTTGTCATTGGTTGTGTTTGTATGAATCCTTAAGGTATGGGTATTTTGTTTGCATTTTCAACTTCTACATCTGTATATTGCCCTTCTGAGCTCCACTTGTAGAGGTGTAGTACATTCTTAATGTAGGAGAAATGCCAGCTCGATACGGACAGATACGGAAGGAGGAAAGTTGCTGGAACCGCATGCTAGTCTTTATCATTTACCAGGACTTGCTCTGTATTTTTCTTAGCTTTTCACAGTTCAATTTTAAGCATGGTGGTTGAGTGCTGCATTGGTCCTCCCATATTCGCGAGAGTTCTTCATACAAAGTGATTAGCGGTGGGAAGTGGCAGTATCTAGCTACAAGTTTGGAACCTTAATTTATGTGACAAGGAATTTATACTTGAAATGTTTGGAAAATATTTGTTTTTTTTTTTTGCTTTTTCTTTTAAACTGTTTCTGGAAGATGTAAATTTTACTAAATAAATATATAACAAGGAATAATTTATTGAATTTATGAATGTCTGGGAAATTATATTGACTACCTATAACTGCACAAATAGTTTTACTTTTTAGCAAGAAATCATGAATGATGTATGATTTTATTTTCAAAATTTACTATTCTTGTGACCTCATGGTTGTGGAAGAATGCGTAGTTTAGTTTTTCCATTGAAATATTGGCACATCTTGCCAGATGCTAGACATTGTGACTGGGAGAATTTCAACTCAAGGTTGTTTCAACCAATTGATGCGAGTGAATAAAGTGATTGGGATTTAATAAATGGTGAATCAATATGTATCCACACCTATGTATCATGTGTGATGAGAAATTCTTCTGCAGAAATGAATGATGAAAATCTTGAAAGGGGTGCACTTATTGTCATGATACAATTGATAACCAAACATGTTGATATTCATCATTGAAATCTAGTATTTTAAGTGGAAATTGGTATCTTTTGTGAAATTTTCTTCTTATTGATTATTTCCTTGAAATGCCCTCTATGTGCATACATTGTGCCATTTTCTTAAGTTTTGGAGTTGAGGGAGCATTGATATATGTTATGATAGGCTTTGGTGACAAAGGGTGTGGATGCCTTGGATCTGTGGGAACTTAGATTATGGTGTTGAAGGGCAAGTTGTTGCAATGGTCCATCTTTTCTTCTAAGGGTAAATGTAAATTTAATCTCCACAGGTCAAGTTAGTAGCATGATTCACGCCTTTTGCTAGTCAAAGAAGATAAGTATTACACAATAAGAAAAACAATTCTCTGCAGTTTGAAAAAAGGAAAGCCTTGGGGCTTGCATTGGCAGCATATAAAGGCAATACATACAAGAAATACAAATAAATGCGTTCCAAGTGATCAAGATGGCCAGCTAGCTTGGGATGGAATACTGTAGCTCTCCCTACATATCTAGTTAGAAATCTCATTCTTTCTTTATGTGTTTGATACTTGGAGTTGTTATTTGACTCGAGAAACATTTCATTCAAGAAGTGCATGGAAAAAGTCATTCACTTCAACATTGTCTTTCTTTTTTTATTTCTTGTTTTTCCTCATTTTGTCTTTTTGTTTGTAAGATGAAAAGATGACTACTCTATTCCACAAGGACAAGATTTAATTTTCACCTTGAGTACAAGATAATTGTTAAGTGAGGTCATCTTTTATTGAAGAATGACAAGAGCTGAGAACTTAAGTTTGTATGAACTCAGGAATCTAAGGCTGTTTTCTGTTATTTAAGAAAACTTTCTTCCGCTATTTGATTTATTAAATCAAGTAAGCCTACAATAAGGATAGGCATTAATGTCAATTTTTTTCATAATTTTGGTGTTATATCGATTATTTCTGTTCCTTTGTACAATGAAAAGCTCGTTCATGTACAATAATGTAACTGTAGCAGGTACAGTTTAATGGTAAAGTCTGATTTCTTATATTAAAAACTAAACTACTTAAAGAGGGTAAAAGTAGAGAGAACAATTAAGATGGAAATATTTTACAAGATAAACACAGTGAAGAGCTAGAAGCAGATATACTGTGTGTCATTCCATTCTAACAATGTCACCGCCTGATCCATGTAAAGGTTTTTTCGGAAACAAGTTTCATTCATCCATCTTGGATGCAATGTCCGTTACTTTGTGCTTTGCTCGCCTTTGCACTCCTTTTTCTCCAGGCTTCATTTCTTTCTTTTTTTTCCCCTACCATTGATATTCTGAGGCAGAATTTATCTACACTATTAGTCATCTTGAACTTACTAACTTGCAGCTTTCTCTCCTCCCTAGCAAAGCACGGGTAGTACCAAATCAGAGTACAACCAATTATAAAGGACAATGTTCCTTATCCACTGAGGAAAAGTGATTATAGCCCATATTCTCAATTTTTTAAATCTTTGTGGGCCCAAGATGGGTAGTAACTAGCCTTTTACTTTCTTGATTAGTTGCTTAGTTGTCTTACTCTTTTAGGCTCAGCTGACTAGCAAGAAAGGATAGAAGCTTGGCTCTCCTGTGAAGAAGAAAATGATGCTTGACTGAGAATTCTATAATTCCCCTTACATTATTTGTAAGCCCCTTTTGCTGTCTTCTCTCACCCATCTCCTTTCACCTTACTTGCCACCTGCTTACTGCGTGCGTTCTGGGTCTGGCCTTAAAAGAAGAAAGCAGTAAGTCCGACACAAAAGAAAGCAAGCGAACTCTAGTTCCTTTTCCTCTCCGAGGTCGAGGACCACTTGTTTTTTGTGGATTCTCTTAAACAGCAAGGCCTTGCTCTGTTGATTTATGCTTCCCACCTGGGGATTATTTTGCTTCAGTCCATATGTTCTCATATGGGGATCTGAGCAGCCATGGCAACCAACATGAACCCATGCTTAAAGCGTAGTTGTTGGAGTCCACGATGGACGCTTGGAGGGTCCTCGTTGGACACATGAAGATGGTGTGGATCACCATCCAAGGATTCCAAGAGATCTCCACAATATCTTACTTGGTTATTTGCTATTTCTTGTTAGTCAAGTTTTATTGTTTAGAAAAGTTATCTTGTTGGTCAAGTTACTCAGTTGTCAAGTAAAGGTTGTTTAGGAAAATTTGTTAGCGATTAGGATTTGTGATTGGGATTAGATTTCTTTATATAGAGACCAATACCCCCTCTATGTTTCCTTGATTTCTCTACATTAATAATAAGAAAGTTCTCCACAATGTACTCTTCAATATTCTCCTCTCTCTCCCTCTTTCAATGTGAATATGTGTATGCTCTCCTCCCTCTTCTCCATTGCTGTAAACTCTCACAGTAGTCATTGCCTAAACCTTCCTTTAAGTGTGCACTTCGGGACCTACACGTCACAACTACATGGACCTTGCTCAGCTCAATCCCTGTTAAGTCTGTTTCATGGTCATGAAGATGCTGAGAAGTCAATTTGTATTTTTGACCTGTGTGCAGTCAAGTCATCATCATTGTCCTGATCAATTGATCTGAAAAATCTATTTGATGTTTAACATTAAGTACGGGTTAAACTAGAATAACTAGATGCAGGAAATTCTGTCTGGGAGGGTGACAACGAGACCGACACAGGCGAGAGGTTATATAATTTGCTGAGGGTGATGTGTTGAGGTCTCTGTAATTAATGGTTAGATGTCGACTCTGTTTCAGCAGTGGAAGCTCATTGAATGGAAAGCTGGAAGTTTAACAAATGAAACTGGAGTTTGAGATGACTATAATTGCATACTTCCAGCAGAAGCAGAAGAATTGGACAATGATAGCAGATGGTGTTCAAGATTCTATGACTTCGATAGATTCTTGTAATACTTATTTGGATTTCGGGTTTTCTTTCAACATGCCAACATTTTGGTCATGTGCAAGTAATTGGTGATTGCATCTCAGTCATTAGACATGTGGATGTGTGGCTCCGATACATGCTAGAACATCCACTGAAAACTAGTTGGCTTTGGATGGCAAGGATCAACCATTTGTTAACCATTTCTTTTAATCTTTGTAGATTTGAGTTAATCTCAACATAACAAGTGATGGTGTAATGCTATTTGATAAATTTAGCTGAGAAAATGTACATGGTTCTTAAATCTAAATCCTGAATTATTCTCTTTGGCTTACCCTAAATGCTTCCAAAGGACTAAATATTTTACTGGCAAAAGTAGAAATCTTTTTTATTTTTTGAAAACAAGAAAGGGTGGTTATCATAGGTTATATGTACGATAATCACCCAAATTCATTAATTACCAAGAAATTGCAACATTTGTCAATTACATGGAGAACTCCCAGAACGCCACTCGGGAAGAAATGGATGAGATAAAGTTCTCAATGGAAGGCCTCTGTACTCTAAAAATCACCCAATTCCTCCCCAACTAGATACCCTAAGGCTGCATTTGGCAAGGAGATAGTGCTATTCCGGGATAGAATTGGAGTGTAATAAGTATAAGAAGGTGTTTGGTTGGTGGAATTGTAATGATTGGTGGGATTATAATGATTGGTGGGTTTGTTAATGATTGGTATGTTGGTTTTGTGAAAGAGGAGAGAAAGTGGATTTTGATGTGGTGGATTGTAATTATTAGGTAGTGTTTTTTGAGTTATATGTAGGAAGAGAGAGTATTAGTGAGTTTTGATGTGATGGTCCTCGTATCCCGTGCACCCCACCCCTAAACCCATTCCTATCCCAGCAGATAGCCCCTATTCCACCTCCTATTCCCATGGCAAACACAACCTAAAAAACAACTAACACCTTTGCTCTATCCTTTTTCAATCTGAAGACACTAATCCTTCCCTATCTCCTGCACTTCTTGAATGATGTCTAGAAATTAGCCAGGCAATCACGGTTTATCCAATATATCCCCATTCTTCTCCAAACCTGCTCAGCAAAGGCACACTTAAAGAACAAGTGTTAAACGTCCTCCTCCATCAGTGCACAAAGAGAAGTCTTATCATCTGCAGGTGTCCATCTTGCCCTCCAAACCTTTATAATCACTCTTCCTTTTCTTAGCAACTATGCAAAAATCTTCACCTTAAGAGGGCAATCAACTACCCATAACGACTTGCAGTCTCGTACAAAGTCAACATGTATCTGTGCGAACCTCCTTAGCCTCCTGTAGGCCTCCGCAAGTGAAAACTTACCCTCTTCCTAGTGAAATCCATCCATCCCATCCTCTAGCTCCCACCCCTGCAGGCATTGCTGGTGCTCCTGCAACTCCTCTGCACTTTGATCTGAGAATGCCCCCCCTAAAATTGGGGCACTAAGCACCAGACCAGCAGCTCTTGACTGTCGCCTCTTTATGGGTAGCTCGGGAGAAGAGGCTAGGAAATCTGTCACACAGAGGGCCATCTCCTATCTAGTCATTCGTCCAAAATTTGAACACATCCCCCATACCCAACAAAGGGGAGAAAAAGTCGTGCACCTTCGAGATCATCGAGGCCAATCCTTGGAGGAAATGGGAAGCCCCAACCACAGGTGTCTCCAGAGTCATTCGGGATAAAAGGGATCCATAGCACTTATGCATAACACTCCCAAAAAGGTTTTGGTCCCCTCTTAGCAGTTTGGTTATCAACTTCATCAACAAACTCCTATTCATACAATCCATGTTCTGTACCTTGAGGCCGCCCTCTTGCATCACCCGGCACACCTTCTCCCACGCCACCAACCTTGCCCCTTTATCTATTGCTCCATAGTTTGTCTAGAAGAAATTACGCATCAGGCCAGTAATCTTCCTCTGTATTTGCTTCGGCAACCTAAGCATCGAAAGGAAGTAACTCGGTATGGAAGAAAGCATAGCCTTGACCAAGGTTAACCTGCCACCTCTTGACAACAACTTAGATGCCTACCCTACCAACCTCTTCTCCATCTTCTCTAATAGCGGCAATCATTCTTGCAATCTGAGACATCTGACCATCAAAGCGAGGCCCAGCTAAGATAAAGGTAGAGCACCAATAGCCATCTGGAGAGCCCTACTACACTCGCCACCAAATCCAACATATGAAAGGGCAACAAGATGGATTTTTCATAATTGATCTATAGGCTAGATGCCTTACCAAACAAGACAAGGCATGCAACCAAGGTTCGAAATGTCGATTTTGATGTCGTGCTTTTGAAATTGTAAGTATGCATTTCGTGGACATTCTAAGGGCAAGTTGTAGAAATGACTGTTTTTTGATGGCAGATTTCGACGATTTCAATGGCCCAAAAATATGCTATTTCTGAGGCATGCCGAGGGCATGCTGAGAGCATGTTGATGCATGCCGACAAAATGGTAGAAGTCAAAATGATATTAATTTGAAGAAAATTAAATCCTGATTATGTAACAATAAGAGTGTTACATCATAATATTCATATACAACATGACCATACAGTTTTAAAGTTCAATAATGAGATATCAAATATTCTTATCATGTTAAGAATACAGAGAATTTAAGAATGGAAGAATATAAAGAATTTAAGAATACAAAGCATTAAAGAATGAAAGAATCAAAGTATATAGTTTCAAAGTAAAAGTTGAAACTGTAATGTCTTGATGTAATAGAAGTCAGACAGAACTTAGAAGTTAGGACTTGGAACTTGAAAGTCGGATTTCACCAGAACCAAAAGTGTCTTGTTGGATCCATATCTCTATCATGGGTACTTTCACCACTTGATTGATACCATCGTTGACTATTGTGTCGATCGATACTTTGAATGTATTCACAGTAATCTTTCTAAGACATATATGAATACATTGTTTGATAATCCATTATGTGCTGCTTGTATTCATGTCCATTCATACTGACCAAAATCTCAAGATGGGGAAATCTACTATCTGTGTATGGTCTGTCACGTTGCCCACACGCACGATTAGTTGCACGTCTTTGGGAGAATTCTGCTGTTCTAGAACCATATTGTGATGATTCTAATCTTGGCATTTGAGGGGGAGCTTGGGGTTGGAACTGCTCAGGAAAATAATTTTGGAAGGTATCATACTCATATGGGTAAGAATATTCACTCCCAGTCCCATTCCCAAAAGTGTCAACATTTCTTGACTCAGCGTACGAATATGATGCATAATTATATGAAGGCGGTGGTGGTGTAAATGATTGCGGGTAGAATCATCGATTAATATTTTATGGGTTTTTTTACGTCCGTTGGTGAGTCACATACTATGCGAATGTATAAGTATAACTCACTGTACATCACTACATTGTACACCTCAATAATTGCTCAATCATGCTTCGTGTGGGGCCCGCCATTTGTGCATGTACTGACTCCTCTCTATGCTTTCCATAGAGTAAATGTTACTCTTTAGTTCAGACTCTAGACTCTACATTTAGTGAGCACACTGCTCATTTATTCCCGGGACAATAGCATTTGCGTGAAACGCAAGGGAATACACCATAATTTACCCATTCTCCACCACCAGATCCACCACTGTCCACCACACATCTTAATTCCCACCCCACTGGCCACTGCACTGTGCCGCTAGCATCGCACGACCTCCCGTTCCCTTCGCCCCCTTTCCCCTTCCCATCAAAAGAGTTATCACCGGAGGAAATCCTAGATGTGCGGCGGCCACCCCCTATCGGGAGACTCTCCCCCACCTCCCCAGCACATCCTCTCCCAGAAGCAATATCACCACCAGGTCCACCACCAAGAAGGCGAGAAGCTCTGTAATGATGCAGGTTGCAGCCTGCAGCAACGATGGAGCTAGCAGTGGCACTAGCGGAGCGGACTAGCACATAGCCTGCAATAGGCACATGCAGTCATCGGCATCGGCATGCCGTCGTGTTGACCATATCGACGACATGCCGTCGATATGGTTGGCATGCTGGGGAAATACCAGAATTTCGACAACAAACTCATCGGCATGGAGGTTTTTCAAAATAGGCCTTGTCGGTGGCATTTAAAACGTTGCATGCAACCGCAATGCCTCAACCGATGAGCCCTTTACTAAAAAGAGCGTGTCATCTACATATTGGAGAATCGGAATTTGATAATCTTAGCCAACTACAAAACCCCTGAAGGGGTTTCCTAAACATGTCTTTTCTGTAGCTTGTGCCAGGGCATCAACAACCAAGACAAACAACATAGGGGCAAGAGGACACCCTCGACGAACTCCTCTTCTGGGCTTCACCCAACCCCTGCGGGATTCCCATTTAGTAACACCGAGAACGAAGTTGTTGTGACGCACCTCTTTACCCAATCAATTCACCTCTGTGGAAAGCCTCTCCTAGTTAGGCTAGCCCATAGGAAGAACCACTGCACCGAGTCATAGGTCTTACTAAAATCCACCTTCCAGAGAAAGGCCTTCGTCCTCTTCCATGCAGCCAGGGCCACCGAAGCCACTACGAAGCCACCGAGGATTCCTCTCCTTGGTACAAAAGCAGTCTTCGCTGTAACGCCCCACGTAGTCTATTTGCCAGAACCTTTGCAATAATTAGGTAAATTGCATTAGATAGAGCAATTGGCCTGAAGTCTTCTATTGCCTCTGCTCCATCTTTCTTCGGCAACAAGAACTTATAGAACTTGTTGAGTCTGTCAAAACCCCTGTTCCCTTTCTCAAATTCCGCAATCACCTACATCACCTCCTTCTTGACAAGTGGCCAGAACTCTCTATAGAAGAAACTTAGAAAGTTGTCTGGGCTCGGGTACCCATCAACATTAAGCCCCCACATCGTTGCTCTAACCTCATCCTCCGAGAAATCCGCCTAGGCACCGGATAATACTTGCACATTGTCCCTTGCCCATCTCCATCTCCCCCGCCTGTGCCTCCCAATGAATTCCCTGAAGTAATCGGATGTTGCCTTCCCCACCTCCTCCCTGCCTGGCTAGCTCAACCCACGCACCATTAGTCTGTCTATCCAGTTCCTCCTCCTGGCCGAGGCCATCTAATGAAAGGATTTTGTGTTAGCGTCTCCTTCCCGCAACCACCTTTGCCTGGATTTCACCTTCCACTCGACCTCTGCCTTCTTATCCTCCTGCATGACCTATAATTGCTTCGTTCTGTGGGCCTTCTCCTCTGTAGACAGAGCCCCAACATCTTCCTGCCTATTAAACTACCCGATCTTTGCCAAAGCTCCCCTCTTCCTTCTTTCCCTTGCCTCCCTCACCTCTCTCCTGTAAATCTTCAGGTGCCCCCCTCAAAGCTGATAGCTTGGCGGTCGTTGAGCCGTTGCTGTGCTGCCAAGTCGTCGCTGTTCCCTCTGCCTGCAATGACTGCTACTTAGCCTCAACCATCTCCCTGAAATCAGCCTTCAACAGCCAAGATCTGTCAAACTTAAAATACATTACAAAAGACAACCCTTCTTTGGACTTCCACAACAATGGAGTGTGATCTAAGAACGGCCTATCCATTAGATCAACAGAGGCCAAGGGAAATGCCTTTGCGAGCTCTACATTGGATAGGAAGCGATCAATCCTAGATCTCTAATAGTTAGAGCTTCTCTACATGTACGGGCAAGAAGTCGGAGCCAAGTCAAGTAAACCATGCATCGTCACAAACTGAGCAATCTGGTTCGACCCCAGGGTCTTGCCTCCCTCTCCCCCTTGGTCTATCATCAACCTATAAAGTGACGTTGAAGTCCCTACCAACCAGTTAGGGCACCCTATGGTGCCTCTTCACCACCGCAGATAGCTCCCCCCATAAGATTGCTCTCGCCAGCGTATTTGTCAGGCCATAGACTCCAGAGACCACCATTTTCATCCCATCCCCTAACTTTTTAATGTGACGGATATGACATGCGCCCCCAAGAAGGAATCCATCTCAAAGATATCCGCTCGCTAACTTATCAACTGACCACCTGGCCGACCAACCGCATCTAGGTCCAAGAATCCCTCGATAGATCCACCCACCTGCCTCCAAACAGCCTTGTCACATGTCATCAGCTTTGTTTCCTACAGAAGAACCACATCTGCTTTCCACTGCTGAATGTATCCCCCCAACACTGCCCTTCTAGCAGGATCATTCAACCCCCCTAATATTCCAGGAAAGGACACCTGTCATTGGGTGCCAAACTGAGCCCCTCCCACAGCAGGCCTGAAGCCTACCACCTCTGCAACCTGACGCACCTCCATGCTATCCTTAGACCTTCCTACAGTATCCTGTTGCTGCACACACTCCCCTGAGCTATGCGCATCAACAATCATCCGGTTCCATTGTTCTCCACCGCCTTTATATTGATTAAATGGAAATAATTTAGGTTTAATGTAAAATAGCACACATTCAAGCATTTCACCTAGGCTCTTGCTTATTTGTGGGCATCTTTTTGGTTGGCCTCATATTGTAGAAAATATGCAACTTGCGCGGTTTCCTCGATCCAATTTAAAATAGTTGTATTCATTAATCCCTCTTTCTTCATGTTGGCAATTATTTTTCTAGTGCTTATATGTGTAGTTCTTGATCGTTTTAAGTATAATTCCATTGTCACCATTTATTACTCATGCTAATAATAAACTTCTGCATGGTTTTTATATTAGTGAGATTGTTCTAGGTTTTGTAGGGGTGTTCCCATTTTCTTTTCCTCAATCTGTTGAATTAGGATGCCAATTCCTTTATTATCTAGAAAGCATTGTCTTCTTTTTGAGCTAGAGTTAGATAGGAAAGAATGAAATCCGATCTATTTAGATTTTCTCCTATCAAAGTTGAAGATTTGATTATATTCTTGTGCTTTCTATGATTCTACTTTCTTTTTTATTGCAAAATATCGTAGAGATTTGAAGAAAATTTTTGGGTTGATGTGGGATTTTTTCTGATCAAATGTAGGGGTAGTAGGAAAGGAGGCGAGACTGGTGGTTTGGCAGGAGGTTTGTAGGCCGGTGCAGGAGGGGGGGCTTGGGGGTTAGAGATGTGGATAAGGTGAATATCAGTTTCCTTGCGAAGTGGATTACCAGGCTGATGGGTCGGGACCAGGGTCTATTTGGTGACGTCATGTGGAGTTGCTACGGGCCCTTCCTTTCTTTGGGGCTCTTAGAGTCTCCTCATGGGGCCTCCTTCCTTCGAGGTTTAGCGGAGGTGACGGGGAAGGTGTGAGATTTCTTTTCTCCCACTCTGGGGGAGGGGGTGCCTTCCGATTCTAGCAGGATGACTACCTGGGGGTCGGCTTAACCCTTAGTGCTAGATTTCCCCGTCTTTTTTGGGGGGGTGGTGGACCCATCGGCCTCGGTGGGGGACTGTTGGAACGGGGCTTGGTGCCCGATCTTTCGGGGGGACCTTTTCGACCAGGGGTGTGAGGACTTCTAGCGGCTACTGCAAGAGTTGGAAGGTTGGGAGTCGGAGGAGGGCGGTGACTCATACTCTTGGGAAGAGGGAGAATTCTGTGTGGCGAAGGTCTTTGTAGGTTGGGTATTGGCGTGGTCAACTCAGACATCGACTACTTGAGGGACTGCCATCTGTTATAGGCAGTAGAGTGCCCGCTGAAGGTGAAGATCTTCGCTTGGCTGGTGAGGAGGGAGAGGATAATGACGAAGCAGTGGAGGGTGAGATGGGCCCAGATGGATGATTTGAGTTGCCCCCTTTGCGAAGGAGCAGAGGAAGACATCCAACATCTTTTCTTTCAGTGTCCGTTTGTGGTGCAGGTGTGGCAAAGGATGGGGATCGGTTGGATTGCCCATCGGGACACGACTAGCTTCTGGTCTTCTTTCTGTAGAGGAAATGGCCAAGATAGAGTGATCTCTTTTAGATCAAAGAAGGATAGAGCAAGGGTCCTGGCGGTCTTGTGGGGTGTTTGGTTGGGAAGAAATGGAGTTTGTTTTAGGGGGGAGAGATTTTATGTAGAAAATTTTGTCAGGATCCTTCTTGAAGTCCTGATGTAATTCTTTTTATGAAATGAAATGAATGTGGGTGATTATCGCTTGGATTTTTCAAAAAAAAAAATATTGTAGAGGTTTTAAGAAAACATTGAAGAAAGATTGCTGCGACAGATATTGGTGCCTTATATCATCCCAGTAGGAGTGAACTAGATTGGATTTTCCTTTTCTTTTCTTCTTTGGCATGGATTGAAGTACATCTTTTCTCACTTTTCAAAAAATTCTTTCATGCCAATCCACTAATAATCGCTTTCCTTTGTTTTTAGTTGGTATCCTACCATCTTGTGCTTAGTTTCTGGCTGCTAATTTATATCAATTTTTTTTTGAAAAGGTAATTTATATCAAAATTCTATGCAGGTGTTAGATGAATACCAGAAGAACTTTAGAGAATCTTGGAGAACAGTACAGTCAGATGTTGCACAAACATGGCCATATTTAAATGAAGCTTTAACAAAATTTCAGGTAGATATTGTGTTTTAAGATGGCCACTTTTCCTGATTAAAAGACAGATTGGGAGCCATACTTGAAATTGGGAACTATTTTGCTGTTATTGTCACACACCCAATCCTCCCACATGAGCCCCATAAAGGCTTCCTCAAGGCCCCTGAATCAGAACCTAAAATGCACACCTTGAAAAAATACATCCCAAACATTTAAATATTTAAAAAACTACTCGACCAAGTGAACCCTGGTTATTTCCTGCATCCTGTCTTCAAAAAATGAAAAAGTTTGCTCCCCATCTGCTCCTTGACACCCACCAAGGGGTTACTCAGTGGTAGAGCATCCCACTAGTATTGTAGAGGTCATGGTATGAAATCTTATGTCTAACATATTTACCTTAAAAAAACAAAAACTGTCATCTAGTTCTATCATTGAAAGTTTGGCTTCAATTCTGAGAACTTGGATTGCTTGCTTAAGGAAGAAGATTTGGTGCATTCCTTGCTTTCAAATAAAATGCCATAGCATGATCTGCTTATATTTTGCATGGTTCTGTAGGAAAAATATATTCCTACATTTTCAGTGTACAAGCATATTCTATCTTCCATTAGCTTTGATACTGCTATCTTTTGCAAGGTCTTGGTACCTGAGTGATACTAAAATTATCCTTTTCATCAGGATCCTACAGAGGCTGATAAATTGATGAAGATCCAGAGAGACCTGGATGAGACGAAAATTATCCTTGTGAGTGCATTGTTGTCATTTTTGTTCTTTGGGGCTGGGTCTGTGCGCCCCCAGTATCTCCTAGTGGTTTTTGTGTTGATAGATTTTATTATTGGTGAATGTTTGGTTACAATATTGAAAGAATATTGATTAATTCACGTTCTCTTGTGTCCAAAACTATTGTAGCACAAGACCATCGATAGTGTTCTTGCTCGAGGTGAGAAGTTGGACAGCTTAGTCGAGAAGAGTTCTGATCTAAGTGCAGCCTCTCAGGTAAATTTAAATCAATGTTGCAGCCTTTAAAAACTGCACGTTGGAAGTAGAGCAGATTCAATTGTTGACACAATAAATAAAGTGTTTTTATACATATTTGGCAGTAATATCTGCATTATCATCAAAATTATAAATGGTTTAAATACATCTACAATTTTACTTGATTACTTGTAAGATGTTTTGATATATGTGCTCCGTCTACACATGGATATGGTATCACATGCCTTTGCAGTTATCAAGAATCATCAGCACCTGTGATTTGGATATAAATACGAGTGAACATATCTGCTTATGTTTAGGACTTGCCACATACCTCATTAATTGTGCTTTCATGTCTAGCTATGCACGCTGTAACCAACATTTTTGTTTTGTCTGATATTTTTGTAAACAGATGTTCTACAAGCAGGCCAAGAAGACTAACCAGTGCTGTACGGTACTATGAGGTGCTGGGAGTTCCTGATTTGTTACACAGATTTGTCTACCTTTTGGTGTAAAATTGTTCCAAAATCATGTTTTTAACCTCATTCTTCTCTAGTTTTGATTGCCTTTTGTTTGTTTGGCTATTTTATACGTTAATAGAACTTGCAGGGATTCTTGAAACTATTTGGATTATACGTTATCAATTTAACTAGGGTGGATATTTGCAATGATATCATTGCCGCTTCTACTCGTGTAATATTACTATACCATGGTCCATTGTAGGGTTACAATGGAATTTAGTTATTATGGTATCTCTCCAATTTTCGTATTATGATTATGCTGTATCTTTTATGTCTTGACCAATGCCAAGAGGTAATGAATGTAAGTGGTGTTGCTTCTCAAATGCTTTAAACTGCCAGACTAAATATAATCTGAACGGTACCTTAATAAACAGTGCTCCATTGAGAAAGTGGAAGGGAAAGGGCAATCTTTTATAAGGTTAAGTCTACTTACCAGGAGATGCTCTCTCTCGCAGATGTAGCCGAGCCAAACGGGCCCTTAGTCAATATGGGCAAGACTATTGCTTACACAACGTGTATTTCTTAATCCGAGTGATGGCAATTTTGTGCTTGTGCTATTCAGTCAGCCTATCGCAATTGAATTAGGTTTTGTTGTAGTGCCATTATGTTATTTATGACATGGCTTAACATTTACACAATGGGTAGAAGAGGTGACTTCTACCATATAAATTTTGAACAATGGAAGTAGCTATATGGGTGGAAGAGGTAACTTCTTTTTGTTGAGGCCAAATTGGTGGAATGGGCCACTCTCTCAACTGGGGGCTCAATCGAAGGGGAAGACTGTCTATCCGTATATATATATTTGAAGAGGGTCTGTGTTGATATAACGAAGCACGCAAATAAGGGTTAGTGGGCCTAATAAGTGAACTGGAAGGTTTATGGATTCTATTTTAACAGCATTTGCATTGGTAAGGAATTCTAGCCATACAGAGAAGTATCGATTGGTAGATGGAATGGGGAAGGTGAGATGAGCAAAGGATGAGCGGTGGAACAAGGCAAATGTCGTTTTATGTTTGGGAAGTTGCATGTAGGGATAAGTATTGGGTTGAGTTTTTTTAAGTTTAGTTTGGCTCAACCTAAGTTTATTTAATAAAAGAGCTGAAAAGAAAATTCAAGGGTTAACTTTAAATAAAGTTTCTTGATTTGAGTTTGACTTGGCTTAAAAAATAATGGAGTTGGGTTAGGTTGATTTATTTATTTATAATTTAATTATTTATTTTATTTATATTTGTAAAATAATATGGAAGTGAAGTTTCATATCAATAATTATTTTAAAAAATAAAAAATAAAATAATATAATATTATATTATTTTTATGATAGTGTTATTATATTTATTTTTTATCTATATAAAAATATCTTTAAGGCTTCTTAGATATACGGTTAACCAAAATAACCTAACTATTTGCATTACAAATATTTGATTTTATTATTTAACATATATATTGCATATGATAATTCAACTAAATGTAATTAAGTAGAGAAAAATTAAAATAAAAAATAAAAGTATCAACTTGTATGTTTATATTTAATTTGAATTTAGATATTCACGTTTTCTCTATGGTAAGAAGTAAATGATTCATATCTAATTCGAACAAGATTATAAAATTACACTATACAACTTACAGTTACAGAGAGTATAGGAGTTAAGGTTTTGTTGATTCAAAATAGCACAAGCAATTAATGTTTATTTAATAATATATATATATATAGCTAATTTTTAAGGTGACCCATAAATGAGCCAATATGTTAAATTTGATTTAGGTTATCTCAACTCAAGATCCAGTCTATTTAATAAGTAGGTCATATTTATAACTTAAATCTAACTCAAGTTAATTTTGATTTCGAACGTCGATCACCTAATTAGGTTGGACTTCAACCTAAGTCAGGTCGACTTGACTCAATGTTCATCTATAGCTGCATGTCATGCAAGAAGACAATGTGTTCTTATGCCTCTTGCAAGGGATAACTTGAAGAAGCCAGGTTGAATCAAGTTTTGTGATGATTTCATACCCAATTCCAGTGTAAGCCTATCACGGGATTTCCTTGGGCCAGATTCGGTATGATGGGGCCTGTCCCACATAACAAATGGAGCCAATAACATCGTCATTAGTTTAGATACCCACATAAAACTGTTAGCTCTGTGACCCATCCCCTCACATTGTATGTATGGTATCTTCCTTGTTCATTGACTTAGAGTACTAGCATCATAGCCCAGCCAGTCACATTGTATTTCCAGAATGTTCCTTGTTTATCTACAAAAGCAATCAGTTTCTCAACTCATCTCCTCATATTGTTTCTATGGTATCTTCCTTATTCATCACATTCTCTCATATGGAAACACCTTGACCCTAGTGAATTAAGGGCTAATTTACTTGGAATAACCATTTTGAGTGGAAACCCATGTATTTGGTGTGAAAACTGTTGTTAAGCCCTAAATAATGGTAACCCTTTTATCTTCTTCTTACCCTCTTAATATCATAGGTTAACTTTTGTTTGAAACAAATACAAACACTTCCAAAGGAGCATCCGTTCTCCTTTGAACATCGGGCTTTTCTAGCACCTTTAAGTAAACTAACTTTTAAGGAATAAATTCATCGATATAAAGAACCCTTACCTTCAGATCCTATTCAATATCCTACACGTGAGACTAAAACTCGTGTCAAAAGAAAGCCTTAGAAGCTTTAGATGCATTACGATTGTGTTGACGACAAGAAAAATTAAATCGCAAGCCACAACAGGGGTTACGAGACAATTCGGTGCCCAATCATCAAAATGGTCTCACAAGAAAGGTGAAAGCATCGGCCTGCGCGTAGGTTGGTTAGATATGCATATGATCCGTAGTTGCATGTCAAAACCCTCGGCGCGATGTTCAGCTGCTCGACAAGTTCCAGTTCAGATAATTCATAACCACAGATAAACATTTTTAAAAAAAAGGTATCCAACTAAAATTTTAGGTCTAGTAGTGGTTTGGATGCGACAGTCAAGACGTGGGAATTGATATTCTTTAGTCGAAAATTCAATTGAATGGAGGAGTGAGCTGTGTGCAGGATGTGATAGGCGAGCCAACATGTCTATCAGCATTTTTCATTGAAATTATTTTGTTGGGAATTTACAGGCTGATACAAGAAAGGAATTGTGTGAACCGTAATTCCATTTTCATCCATCTTCCAAATTTGCAACGCGGCTAAGTATCCCACTCGCACGTCCCCAAGCTATTCTATACCTAACTTTTGAAAGGTTTAGAAAATAGTGTTAACTAATATAAAATTAATATTAATATTTAATTTTATTTATTTACATAATATTATTAGCATTAATTTATATTTATTTGAATTGGTGTTAAGTTGAAATGTTAATATTTATGGTATTTAATTGTTAATGATGTTAAGAATTTGAATCATAGACTACCAGAACACAATAAAATTGTGAGATTTAAACATGGGTTTGTCTAACAATGATAGCAACTGACGTTAGACAAACTAATGTTAAGAGCTCTTAACCCATTTTAACCAAAACATGATCAATCTTTTAAGTAAACAAGGGTTAACCCCTTAAAAAGGAGATTAACCTCTCAAGTAAACTAATCTTAAGGGGTTAATCCTGTTTTTGTGATGTTAACCCTTGTTTACTTGGAGGGCTAATCCCCTTTTGATTAACACGGATTAAGATCTCTAAATATTGATTTGTTTAACATCAATTGCTACTAGTGTTAGACAAACCACGTATTTAAATTCCACGATTTTGTTGTTCTCTTACAATCTCTAATTTAAATTCTTAACACCACTAACAAGTAAATATTACAAAGATTAATATTCCAACTTAACATCAATTTAAGTAAATATAAGCTGATATTAATACCACGCTTCAAATAAATATAATTAATGATTAACATCAATTTTATATTTTTTAATACAAATTCCTTGACCATTTGAATAATCTAACCCTAAAGAAAAATTTTCCAATCAGAACCCCACCCACGGATCGCGATCCGCGTCCACCTGACATCTCCCAATCCCATCCTTTCATTGTCACCCTCCTCCTATTCATCCTACGGCCCAAACTTCACCTCTCCAACAGACTTAAAACGAAAAATCCCCACTCCCGCCATTTCCGCCCCCACTCCGATTCGTCCATCTCCCACACCCTTATCTCCATCTAAGTCCTAAACCAATCTCAAACCCTAATCCGTGGTCGTTGTACTCCTCCAATGGCCCGCACGAAGCAGACGGCACGCAAGTCGGCCCCCGCCTCCGGCGGCGTGAAGAAGCCCCACCGGTTCCGGCCAGGGACCGTCGCCCTCAGAGAGATCCGGAAATATCAGAAGAGCACGGAACCGCTGATCCAGAACTCGGCCCGGGCGGCCCTCCAGGAGGCCGCGGAGGCCTACCTGGTGGGGCTCTTCGAGGACACCAACCTCCGCGCCATCCACGCCAAGAGGGTCACCATCATGCCTAAGGACATCCAGCTTGTCCGTAGGATCCGTGGCGAGAGGGCCTCAGGTTATTTTGTTGAAATATAAGAATAGACAGTAAAATAAAATAATTTTTAATGTGATGTGCATTAACGGATGAGTTTATAATATTATAATATGATTATACGTATTTTAATTAATACGTTATATTAATGTGGTATAATTTGACAGTGATATTGATTGATCGAGTGAAATGAATTATATTATTTAATTTTTAGATTAATTTTTTTTGACTTGGGGATAAACCATCGAATAGGGAGGTAGGCTATCATCCTTATGTCTCCTACGGTACGGGATGTTCTGGCGGAAGTGGAGTGTGGGTTGTAACTCCACGGTAGTCCACAAAATAAATCTGATCCTCTGGCCTCTTTTCCATCTCATTTGACCAAGATCCACGGTCTCCTCCCTCCGCCTGCATTCCAACATCAATGGTCATATCCATGTACACTTACCAACGAAAGTTATGCTTTAAATGATCAGAAGCACGTCGGTGGACCAACCTCAGCTTGGCTGGTCCCTTTGGGTAAAGATGGGGTTGCATGTAGCTGAGTAGAGAATTGGAGTGCGAGGATAACAAGGCATGCTGTTGCTAGCAGGTAGGAGGGTCGACTCAAGGTGACGTATGCCTGGCGGATATTGTCTTGCTTTGCACCGAGGGTGGTGCGTTACGTGCAGCTTACAAATACTCGTGGACGAGACAGAGATTAATAATGGAGGGATGGGCAGAGAAGGGAAAGCACGTGGGAGTGGGGTATCTTGTTCTTCGATCATTTGGTAAGTGGATAAGGCTACATTTGGAAGTGAAGGGTAAGAATTATTTTGATATAAAATATCGTAGGGATAAGTGGAATAAAATATTTATTTGAGTGGTGAACGATAAATGATTGAAATGTCAATGTAATATTATTAAATGATTTTTTAATATTTTAATATGTGTGTGATTAGGTTGATGTGATATAGTAAATGTATTTTAATAAATATGTTATATTGAAGTAAATATATTTTAATATATATTAATGTTGATGTAATTTAATGGGAAGGTTTAATATGATGTTAGTTAATGGAGTGAGATAAGTTTCCTTTAATTTAAATTTTATTCTTTTGACATTTTTTTAAGTTATATCCGGTAACAGTTTAAAGTTTAAGAGTAGATAAGATTTAAGAGGTTTAAGAGCATATAAGAAGTAGGTTAATGACTATTGATGTCATATTATTAGTTTTTATTTATATTTATATTGGGAGAGGATTAGTAGGATGGATGTGACTGATGATAGTGTGTTGTTGAAGATAAGTATGGTAGGTGGGAGTAAGTTACTAGGAGATAGATATAATTGATGAGGGTAGATATCATAAATGATAGTAAATATGAGTGGTGGGAGATAAAAGTTTACACCGTTCATGCCATCTAACATTTATAACTGTCACGTGAGATAATTACCTCACCTTTAAAAATTACATCAAATGGGACCTTAACTTACATTTGAAAAGAATTATTTTTGGGAAAAAATAATATGATGATAAAATGGTTAATTATATTGATATGATATTAGTAGATATTTATTTAATATTAATATATAAATGGGAGTGGATTAATGTAATATTATAAATATATTTTAATGAATATGTTATCCTGTAATGGATATATTTTAATATATATCGATAATAATGTGATCTAATATTATATATAAAGTATTGATTAAGGTGACATGTCCCTATCCTCTCTTTTATGTTGTTGGCAAACGGGAGCGAAGAGGTTACATTGGAGGAGTACGTAAGTAATGACATCTTATTATTCATATGATAATTGTATTTTCGACTCTTCTGTTGTATGATAATTGTCTGCAGAAGTGGTTGGCAGAGAGGTTTAAAGAAAAGGGGTTGGAATGTGACTACCGCCACATCAATTCTTGGAACGAAAACAGCACACGAGGGATTTGAAACATATATATTGTAGTATGGTATTGGACGGTAAGAAATGAACTTTGGGAGCATATTTTTTCTTTTCATGCATAATCCAACATTTGACCACAGAAGACATGTTTATCAATCTTTCATTTGGTAACTCCATCCTCACACGTCGTTGTTGTTTCTCTTCTTCTTGGTGCATCCATTGTGAGGCGACGACCATGTAATAAGTTATCTTGTTTGGAACGTTCGCTTGTCATTTTAGCGCCAAACAATAACCATTTGATTGACCAAAATATAATAAGCCATATATACATCCACAATGTGTGTATGGCTGTATGATTCGTATGTTTACTTGAACACCGTTTCCTGTCCTACATGGTAGAGTGATGAGCCCAAAAGCATTATGCCGGAGAAAGGGTTATGCCTAGCAATTGATGCAGGAGAGGGCACAACTGAAAAATTATATGGATAAATAAATGGGTTGGGACAGGTCAAAATGAATCTATTTATAAATGAGTTAGATTTAGGTTAAGATAAATTCATTCATCAATGTCACGGATCCATTTATTTATAAGACTCGATCCATTTAAGTAAACACGTCCACGGGTCACTGGGGTCTGCAAGTTTCAAAAGGGTACATTGATCTTCTTAGTAGAGGTATTAATGGAATCGAATCTTAACAACCTACCCGAATTCAAATTTAATTTATTAAGGAAAATTGAGTTAAGATTTATAATTAATTTGTTAAGGATTTGAATATTAATCTAATTTTTATTGATCTTTGGGAGAAAATAAAAATATGTCACCTCAATTAATATTTTCATCTGTCACTCTATCATATCACATTAATGTTAATATATATTAAAATATATTTGCTTCAATATAATACATTTATCAAATAATCTACTCACATCAATACATTAATATTAAATAAATATTTACTAATATTATATTAATATCACTAATTAATTTATCCCTATAATATTTTATATCAAAATAACTCTTGAGACAATTATTTCTTCATTTGTCAAATTTTGTTTTTAAAGTTTATATTATATCTTAACGAGTTATTTTCTTCCATGGTTACCCATGAAATATTGTTTATGTATCAAATATTTCTTTAAATCTTAGGTGGGTTGATAATTATTGAAGTCTCTTATCACAAAAAAAATTATTTCTAAATAAGTCATCTTATATTAGTTAAAAATTTTCTTAATGTAAAAATCCTCTAAAATCTAAGGCTGGATAAGAAATCTCAAGTGACCATGCATATTACCTTAAGCTTCATCTAATCAGAAGAATAAATTTATAAAATAAATATAGAAATAGAAAATAAGTAAAATAAATAATAAAATAAGTAAATTAATTTATTTAAATATTTTAACAGATTAAAATTATGTAATCTCATGTAATTTCATTTAAAATTAAATATCATTTAATCTTATGTAAGTAAGTAAAAGATAGATTAAATAATGAATTAAATATTTAATTTGATGTAAATTTACTTAATCCATCGACTGAGAACTTAGTAATCAACTTTATCGGATTTTCCCATATTCTCGTGCTTCTTTTTCGCTCGCAAACGGTGGATGCACTCATTGAAGGTTAGACATGATATGACAGGTATGTGATCCATTTACACACTTTGCGACCGATAACAATAACATGAGACTCCGAAGACGAGTTACGCTTTCTGGCACTCAGTGCAAAGTATTAGAATGCGACAAGGAAGGCACCGTTCCCAAGATATAGCAATGTTAAGGCACGAACTCAGTCAAATTTCCCGGTCCACTTGGCTTATTTGTTGCAGATTCTTCTCCGCCAAGTATCATCCAATATCAACCAAATGATGCTACCGTCATAATTACAATTGACATATACTATTATTATAATATTATGTGTTATATATATACAAACATTAGATATTACATTTGACATCACTAAAGTAAACTAAAGATACAAATTTAATTATTTACATTTCATTAGGATATATAATTTGATATCTAGAAAATTTTAAGAGAAATGTAACCTTATGATAGGTGGGATTATCATTTTCATTTTTAGAGGTTGTGATTTTCAAAAGGATATGAGTGAATTGTGTATTTGATTTTTTATATTCTATCACAGAAAAAAATATAAATAAGGTTCATAACACAATCTAAGGGATATTCTTTGATTCAGTGTTTTTTTACTCTTACTCTTTAACTTTCTGGAAGTTCCATTGCTACTATCTTTTGTTGGAAAAGTAAATCTCATGACTTCAGAGGATTTCCGTAATCTTCTCGATACTTTTGCTACGATGGATTCACGTATCCCTCTATCACTTTCCTTTTTTTATTTTCATTTTGGTTGATGATATGCGGAATAGATATTTCTTAGAATTATATATATAGAAAATTATTTTAATTTTTATTCAAATTTAATTCTATCAAGTGGTATCAGAGCATTTTTATTCGTTATATTGTTGCATTAATGATTCTAATTTTGAAAAAAATAATTTCCCATTTGATTTTTGGATAGATTGAATCCCATTTAGATAAATAAATGTAAACTAATTTTTGTTTTTGATTTTTATGATTGTTTGTATTCCATATATGTTATCAAATCAAGTTTTCACTATTGGAAACTTGATTTGAGGTTTTTTCTTAAAATCTTGATTTCAGATCGTCGCGTTAGAATCGGGTCATAGCCGATCCGATACTAGTACTCATGATAAGTACCGGTATTGGTAAGATACGGGTACCGATTAGGTGCTTCTTGGAGCGTTGCCAGTATCAATGTAGTATCGGTACTCATGATGAGTCCCGGTATTAATGGAGTATTGATATTCACGATGAGTACTGGTATATGTGGAATACTGGTTAGTGATAAGGTATCGGTATTCATAATAAGTATCGATACAAGTAGAAAATTAGTATTGGTTCCAGGATTATTTTATTATTGATGTAGTATCGGTACATAAGATTAGTATTGGTATACATCATTCTGGTATCGGTATATAAGGTCCAGTACTAGTATTTAGTCATTATTGTTGGTACCGGTATCCATCATAAGTACCAATATTGGCGTGTTTATTGCGTAATAATTTTGTGCTCATGATTGATTTGGTACAAACATTGGTGATTGATTTTAATGTATTAAGTACTTTGTCACATTTAGTAATTCTTATTGAAGCGGGTTGCTTCTTGTGTTAGTTTATTTAAAATATTAAAGCGACTATGTATGTTGTATTCTTGTATGGGGTGCTTAATCTAAAGGTGAACCGTCTCATGACTAAATGCATATGTACACATTTAATGATAAATTTTATATTGAATTACTAGGTTTCATGTGGGTAGTTAAGTTAATTTAAAGATGATTTGATTACTTACATGAGTGTTTTTAATAGTTATTTATCATTTTTAAGACTGTCATTTACAATATTAATGTTTATTGTCCAAAGACAATATTAATGATTGTATTGTTTAGTTTATTTAATTCTGTGCATTTGTTTGGTTTATTTCCTTTGTTTTCCAGTTAACTTCTTTGCATCTGCTATAAGTGCCAACCTAAAATCTATTCCAGAACTAAATGAATCGAATTTTAAGTTCCGGAAGGAAAGTGCTCTTATCATCTTAAGATGTATGGATCTAGACTTTGCACTTAGGATTGATCCTTCCTCCTTTCTTATGGATAAGAGTTTTTCTGTTGAAAAAAGAACTCTAAGAGGTGGAAGTGATTAAATTGCATCTGTTTGATGATTATAAAATGTGTTATCCTAGAAAGCTTTAGGGGTACTATCTTAGAGGAATTAAATGTTAAGAAATTCATTGATGAGATTGAGAAAAGATTTGCTAAGAATGAGAAAGCTGAAATAAGTAATCTCCTTAACAAACTTATCTCACTTAAGTATGGGGCACTGGAAACATAAATGAGCATATCATGGAAATGTCCTATTTGGCCTCAAAACTAAAGACACTTAAGTTAGAGTTATCAGATGATCTCCTTATGCATTTGGTTTTGATTTCCCTCCCTATACAATATGAGCAGTTTAAGGTCAGCTATAACTACTAAAGGGACAAGTGGACTCTTAATAAGCTTATTTTTCATTGTATGCAAGAGGAAGAGAGGTTGAAATAGAGCAAACTAAAGAGTGCTCATCAGGTTTCTAGGCCTAAAAGGAAGCGGGTTAAGGATATAATTGCTGCCAGTTTATCCTCCTCTAAAGGGAGTTAGAAGTCGCTTCTTTTGTAAGGGAGAATGATACGTGAAGGAGTGTACCAAATATCACACTTGGCTTGAAAAAAAAGGTACATCACTCTCTTTGGTTTATTCACAAGTTAACTATGCTTCTGTAATCTTAGACATTTAGTGGATAAATTCGGGAACTATTATTCACATTAGTGTGACTGTGTAAGGTTGCCTAAGTTATTGAATGCTAAGTGATGGTGAAAAACACATCTATATGGGCGATGATAAGAAGGTGGAGGCAGAAGTCATCGTGGATTTCAAGTTGTCACTTACTACCGGTTACCAATTAGATTTGAAAGAAACATTTATTGTACTGTCGTTTAGATGAAATTTAGTTTCTGTTTATATATTGGACAAATATGATTATTCTTATTCATTTGGAGATAGATAATTTCGGTTATTTCTTAATTGAAATTTAGTTAATTTTGGTTTTTTGTATGTTAGTGATAAATTATATATGTGGCATACGTTTTCCTCCAATTTAGAAATCTTCAATGTAACTTTAAGTGGTATAAAGTATAAAATAACTCAAGAGAATTTCGCTTTATTGTGATATAAGCATTTAGGCCATATCTCTAAACAAATAATAGATATGCTTGTTTTGAATAGAATTTTTGATTTCCTTTATTACACGAATTTAGATGTTTGTTTAGGCTGTTTAAAAGGAAAAAGAATAAACAAAGAGGTGTATGTGATACTAAAGTTACAGGTGTCTTAAAATTAATATATACAAATATTTGTTCATTTTTTGTGGCTTCCTGGAATGGGTTACAATACTTTATTACGTTCATAGGCAACTACTCTAAATATGAGTATTTATTTCTCTTTCATGAAAAATCGCAGTCTTTGGATGCATTCAAGTCCTATAAGGTTGAGGTAGGAAACCAACTCGGGAAAATGATTAAGGCCATTAGATTTGACAAAGGTGGTGAATATTACAGCAGATATGATGCATCACTGGAACAACGTCCTGGACCATTTGCGCCTTTTCTAGATGAGTGTGACATAATACCTCAGTACACCATACTTAGGACATCAAGTATGATGGTGTTGCTGAATGTCGCAACATGACTCTTAAGACTATGGTATGGAATATGATTAGTCATATCTCTTTACTTGAATCTCTAGGGAATAAGTGCTAAAGACAACTGTGTGTTCTCAATAGAGTACCAACTAAAGTAATACCTAAAACCACATATGAAATGTGGACTATTAAAGTATTTAGTCTGAAACATTTTCATATTTGTGGGTGTTCAGTTGAAGCTCAACCTGTAGAAAGAAAACTGGACTCTAAGACGGTCACCTACTATTTTGTAGGATAGTTTGACAGGTTGAAGGATTATAAATTTTATGACCCAATGACTTGCTCATTTTTTGAGACTACGAATACCCACTTCTTTAAGCATATATGTTGGTTTGGGGGTGATAGTCGTTACATGTAACAACCCGGTTCCCGAGTCCCTACGAGACACGAGAACCGGATCGACTCGACTAATCCCAAGACCTAGTCGTCCAACGAGTAAGTAACCAAAAGAGCAGTAAAATAAACCTCATTTAGCATGAATATAACTAACAGTAAGAAAGTACAGCAGTAAGGAAAGAAACTACTACAGTATATACCACCACAACAGTAGAACAACATTTATCATATAACATGAACTGCAGGTAAAGAAAAGTACAGCGGAAACAAGAACTACACACTATAACGGAAACAAAGAGGTACAAAAGACAGTAGTAACTCTACTGGACCCTACTCGGCCCAGCGTCCTCTGCAGCCGCTGACCCTTGCTGCTCAACACCTGGTCCTGAAAAAAGGTAACGAGTGTAACACGTCAGCAAAACGCTGAGTAGAGTGGTAACTAAAACTAAAGACAACAGTAGAGTGTATAGTAGCTGTTATGTTCTATTAGTTTCTTTATTTACATCTTTCAATTGTCTCACTATTTCATTTATTTTTCAGATCTCTTACTTGATCTCGAATGTTCCTCGTGGGAACGATCTTGATTGCAGTTTTTTCCAAAAAGTAGAAGTAGCACGTGGTGCTCTCCTGGCCGGGAGAGTCCCCTGTGGTGATCCTACCCTCAGTCAACCACCCCAAGGTCACTGACAGACGTAACGGTGACTACGGCACGCGTGATAAACGCACAGGTAGCTAACCCGTACTGGCACGCGGTCAGTCGTTTCCGTTAACGGGTGCGCCCAAAGCACAACATGGAACCAGTACAGGGCAGAGCCCTCTCAGTAACAGGGGTCCAACCCCTCCACAGTAACCAAACTGGGGCCTTGCCCTTCCACAGTCCGCGCACCCTCGCTTGACTACCCTGGTTTGTCCCAGCGGGCCTAACAAGTCGGTGTGCGAGGCTAGCAGAACCCCGGGGTCCGTGGGGTAGCTAGTACCTCCTTACACTAGTAGCTCTCCTCGGTACTGCGTACGCGAGGGCCAGCAAGTCGGTACAGAGTGGCCAGTCCTAACCCCGGGTCCCTGGGGCGGCTGGCTCCGCTCTGCACTAAACAGGGGGGGACAGTCGCTCTCTTTGGTACTCCGTACTCAAGGGCCAGCTCACTTCCCCAAAACTATTCCATTCGCTTTCCAGGAGTTCTACTCCTACTTCCCCGTAGGGTTCCATCCTTTTTACTTAAACATCCAGGTTTCACTTTCCAGTTTCACATTCTTACAATCCATGTTCTCAACCACGTTATCTATTCACAACAGGCGGCTGTTAATTCAAATTATAGGCAACTTTATATCTCTTTCCATTTTCCAAGACTGCAGTATTATACATTCCACTAGTTTCCCATCCTAGGATTCAGGCCATATCCTAGGATCTATCATAGAATCTAGTTTTCCAGTCCTAGGATTCATGCAACACCTAGGAGCTATCATTCCATCTATTTCTCATTCTTAGGATTCATGCAATGTCCTACGTTCTATTTATGGTTTCATAATTTAACAAATTTTATTAATAACTTAAAGCCACTCTACTAGGCACAACGGGAGTAATGGGGGCGTGATCGGGAATCTCGCGTGCCTCCGCGATTCCCAAGACTGCAACTGAATGAGGTCCTATCACAAGGATCAAACACAAGGAAAATCTCAAAACAGTGTATAGCTACTGTAGACGGGTAGAGGAATTAATTCTGAAAAGAACGCAACTCGAATCGCGGAAAACGGAGCCCGAACGGGTCCTAAACGGGTCAACAAAGACGATACTGTGCAAAATCAGACATCTGGAAACGATCCCAGACATCTTGTCAGACGTCTGGGCCTGGGGCGCGCGTTCGTAACATTACATTACATTTGAAGAGTCAGATCATGTTCATAAGGAAACCATGAAACGTGGTCAAGTTTTTATTCTAAACGTTGTTCCCACAATATCAGGGGAAGAAAGTAATGCAAATAATTTTCCCATCAATCAAACCGAACAACCTCAAAAGATTCAAGATCCTACACCCATTAGGAGATCCAATAGAGAAAGAAGTGTAATATCTAATTATTATGCTATCTTTTGCTAGGAACTAGAGGCAGATCAAATGGATATAGATCTTATTTTGGTCACTCATGCAATGAGTTCTCATTCTCAGGACTGAATCATTGCCATAAATGAAGAGATGAAATCTATGAATGACAATGGGGTTTGAGATGTTGTGTCATTTTCTAAAGGTGTGAAGCCCATTGGGTGTAAATGGATATTTAAAATCAAGTGGGATTCACAAGGTAATGTTGACAAATATAAGACTTGTTTTGTTGCTAATGGATTCACTCAAAAATAAGGCATAGACTATAAAGAAATATTTTTGCCGATTTCGTCTAAGGATTTATTTAGAATTATAATGATTTTAGTAGCTCATTTTGATTTGGAGCTACATCAGATAGATGTAGAGATATCGTTTCTTAATGAAAACATTAATGAAACAATTTATATGGTGTAACCAGAAAATTTTGTATTAGAAGATGTAAAGGAAATTATTTGCAGATTAAATAAAGTTATTTATAGACTAAAGCAAGCTTCAAGATACTTGTATTACAAATTTTATCAAGTAATTGTCTCATTTGATTTTGAGACAAATTTGGTTGATAATTGTGTATATCATAAATTCTATAAGGGAAAACATGTTTTCTTGGTATTGTATGTTGATGACATTCTCCTTTCTTGTAACAACAATGGTTTACTTCAGGAAATCGAAACATTTCTCTCTAGTAATTTTAAACTGAAGGATCTTGGTGAAACTTTTTTTATATTAGGAATTCAAATACAATGAGATCATTTTCGAGGTATCTTTTGATTGTCACAAAGGAGATGCATTGATACATTCTAAGGCGATTTGTTATAGAGAATTGTAAATCAAGAGATACTTTTCTGACTAAGGAAGATAAATTCTTTCTTAACCAATGTCTCAAGAATGAATTTGAAGCTAAAGAGATGGAAAATATTTTCTATGCATCGGCAGTGAGAAGTTTGATGCATGCTCAAGTCTGCACGTGAGTAGACCTAGCATACATTATTAGCATGTTGGTTAAATATTTAAGCAAGTCTGGACTCGACTACTGAAAGGTAGCTAAATGGGTCATGCGTTACCTACAAAGAACAAGGGATTTCATGCTCATATACAGGAGATCAGATTATTTGGAGGTCCTTGAATATTTTGACTCTGACTTTACGGGATGTCAGGATACTTAAAGATCTTCTTCGGGATACATTTTTTTGCTGGTTGGAAGGGTTATCTCGTGGAGGAGTGCAAAGCAAATCTTGATAGCTACCTCCACTATGGAAGCAGAATACATAGTGTGCTTCGAGGCGTTAAATCATGTAGTATGGATTAGGAATTTTGTCATAGTACTACGGATCATTGATGGTGTCGAAAGATCACTTTGACTTTTCTGTGATGATAATTCGAGGGTGATGTACTTCAACAACAACAAAAGTTCTTCGAGGTCGAAACACATTGATTTCAAGTATTTATCGGTTAAGTAAAGAGTTCAAAGTGGATAGGTGTCCATTAAACACATTGGGACTAACTCTATTGTAGTAGACCCGATCACTAAAGGGTTAAGTTCAATGGTTTTTCATGAACATGTTGTCTGTATGGGTGTTGTATCTATTTTGTAATACAACAATTCAGTGAGAGTTTGTTCTATTTTGATGTTTTCATGTATAAACATGTTTTGGATTATGTGTATAATAATAAAGTTTTGCATATTTTGAACTCGTTAGTCTTTATCATGTGATCTCTTGTATGATAAAGTTTTGGACCAGTTGAAAATATGTATGTGTAAATTAAATTGGTATGTAATTTTCATGCTATGTACCTATATTAGATCTATGTCATTATTTGTGTTAATGTATTTGATTATTATTTGGTTTAGTTTATTTCATAATGGCAAAAATCAACTTTGTTTAAACGTTAACAAAGTATGGATGAAATTGGTGGAGATGTGATTTATTATGATGTTGTATTAATGAGCACATATAGGTATATATTAATGTATAATAATAAGGATGATATATGTGGTTCGATTGGGAGATTATTAGAATAATAATGGAATCGACATATATTATTATTACGAAATTATGTCATACATATATACTTACATTAATTAGATATCATATTTATGGTCGTTAAAGTGGTTTAATTATGTAAATTGATCATTTACATCTCATTAGGATATGGGATTTAATAAATAAAAATCTTAAGAGAATTGTAATTCTGTGATTGGTGGGATTGTCATTTTCATTTTTAGTAGTTATGGTTCTCAGAGGGGTGTGAGCAAAGTGGGTATTCGATTTTCTGACTCTTATCGTAGAAAATAATATAAATGGGTCCCATGACGAAACCCAAGGGATTTTCTCCAATTCAGTTCTCTTCTGCTTTCATTCTCTGAATTCTCTGGAAGTTCTATTGGCAACGCCTCTCATTGGAGAAGCAAACCCCATGGCTTCAGATGATCTCTATGATCTCCTCGATGTTATGATGAATTCAGGTATCTCTCTATTTTCCTTTTTCCATTTTCATTTTGATTAATAATATAGGAAATAGATTATTCTTAAGATTGTATATATAAAAAATTATTTGATTTTTATTTTTATTCAAATTTAATTTCATCGAATAGTACTGAGGTATCAAATCCAATTGATATCCAGATTTAAAATCCTTCAATCATGGTAGCCACTTAAGCACCAGCTATCCACTTCTTCCCCATGGCGTTAAAAAGGTTGGTCTTCCATTACATATTTCTTCATTCTTCCTTGTTTTTTTGGCAATCTACTTGTAGGTGTTCAACCCTAGAACTTTGGAATATAGAATCACCTCTTCTAACTGCTTTCCTTTCAAGGTACTTTTATATACATGTTGTCAATAACTATAAAAATTATTTAAATATAAAATTAATATCTCTTTATATGTTTACCATAAAAAGCTCAGTTTATTTACATAAATGTCAACCTGAGGAAATCTAAGCTACTCATTTACACTTTTAGATTCATGTTAATACTAGGATTGGCATGGTTCAAATTTTATCTTTAGTTGACCGATGACTTAATGCAAGAATTGTCATTTATCTAAATGGAATTAACTTTCTGAAGTATTTATATAAATATAGATTTTCTTATGACATTTAAACAATTTAGAATAATTTTTTATGATAATTATGCAAAAGCCTTTTTCTTCCGTGACAAAATCTTTGCGCTATATATAAGATAACTAATTAAAGAAATGAAGGCCCAATGCCTAATGATTTTCGGTTAGACCAACGCCTTGGTGAATGAGGACATACTTTGACCCTCAGTGTACATTTGACTTTATTTTCTCTCTCTTTCTGCGAACAACTTAATTTCATTTAAATGGAGAAAAATCGTCTTGATCCGCATCGCAAATGGGAGACCCACCAAGTCAAATAATAACATCATAGCCTCATAACCAAAATACAACAAGGAAATTTGGAGACACAATTGAAAGCCTCTAACACAGGTTTGTACACCCGTTTTGGACCCTTGAGTGGGCGTTCAAAACAGGTGTACAAACTTGTGTACATGTATTTCATATTCTTTCTTTAGTGTCGTACCATTTAGTGGTGGAATGGCTTCTCAGCATATATGATATGATCATTTTTCCAACAAACAGTGATAAGATATTGAATTTCCTGTTGATATAAGAGAGTATCTAGTATTACATGATAAACTCTTAGGGGTGTTTGGCATGGGAAATAAATTTTATAAAATAGATAGAGCAATTGAGAGGAGTAAAATAAAATGGTAAACAAAGTGGTGGTATTACATTGAAGATATTCATTGAAATATCACTAAAGATGTCAATATAGTATTTTTTGGTGGGGATCTAATCTAACTTGACTTGATTAGGATGAATTTTACTTGTCCTATTTAATAAATGAGTGGATTTGCATTTACTAAATTACCCTTGGTTAAATTTAGGTTTAGGTATGGGAAATGATATCCCCAAAATCATATACTTTATTAGGTGTAATATTTATGCTTTGTTTGATTTTGTGCATCATTTTTTTTTTTTCTGAAAATAACTCATTTTCACTCCTAAATCATCTTTTATATGATGTAGTAATCGTATAATTTAATAAATAATACACTTTTATAATATAAAAATATAACTTTCATTAGTTGTTTGTTGATAATTATTGACAGTTTTTATATAAACTTCATCTAATACCTAGTAAATATATAAAAGTAGACATATGAGACATGTTAATTGATACTTGTTGGGAAAATGGGTTTGGAGTGAGTTTTCTTTGCTAAGTAAATGGAGGGGGCATGGGAAATGAATATTTAAATAGCAATGGATTTTAATATTCTTAAATATCATCGGTGCAATTTAATTTGAAATTTAATAGGACTTTTACATAAATTTTTATATTAACATACATGCGTGCAAACGAATTTCATAAAGTGCAATTAAGATGAAAAGAATACTCCATGATGTGTTTGGATAATTACTTCAACGGGGTTGGCTCTGATTTATGTGATCTCATGTTAGTACATGCAACATAACTTCACATATTTTCCCTTCCAATTTGTACCATATCACTCACACATTCAGAACATCAAATATCTCGTAACTTAAAATTATTTCTTACAAACCCATCAGTCATGAGAGAATGTAACGGGAAACCTGAAAAGAGGGAAAGGGAGGGAGGCGCCTGAAAGACACCAGGTTAAGTTGCTCAACGAGAGAAAAAAATTGTGGGTTAAGTGTTGTTCCAGGGAGAGGGGTGGAACGGCGACTCCACCAGATTATCGTCTCTTGGCTCGAATCAACACCAAACACAGGTTAAGTGATAAAAATTCCAGCTACCAAAAACTGCCTAAGTATCTGTAAAAAATATATTCCCACGTACGCATATCTGACTGAAGATTAATGTGGTGCTAAATGTTTACACGGCGATGCCTCTTCTTTGTTCGGACTTCTCTCTTTGTCTGTGTCCATATGACAGAAAGTTTACGTGTAAGGCCCATGTTAATTGTGGGCCATTGCAAGGCCTGACTCATTGCTGGATTCCTCCCAGGCCTTTCTCTACATGTATAGAAGGAAATTGCATCGTCTCATTCCAAATAATTACTGGGAGAACTACTTTTTATCATTTCGCTGTCTGCGTTTATTTAATAACCTTCAGAGAAAAATGTCGGATTTTTTTTTTTGGGTTGAAAGATGTCAAAATTGGGCCTGTACTTTTGGCACGTTCGTTAATAGAACTTTTTGGCTGTCAATATCATTTACCCGCACGTCAGGCTACTTACCGGGCACGATCCAAATGATTTCTTTTTTACTGCATACATGGTCCACGACTTTATGGCAATATTGTAGCATCAAGTTCATGGTAATGATGCTATGATCCATGATGCTTCAAACTTCGATGATATAGCATTGATCTATGCAGTATTGGTGCTATGGTCTAGATGAACAAAGTGTACTAACACCAACATTGATGCTTTCGGGAGTGGTAAGGTGGATATGGGCATCTAAGGATCGATTCGTGCATGGATGTGTCTGTCTTCACTTTAATTTCTCTGTTAAAATAGGTAAATTAACTTCCACCATTGAACACAATAACAATTCCTTTATTGACGTACAGAACTAATGCATACTCGTGAAGGAGAGGACTGGTATCTCTTTAGGATCAGCAAGACTACTTAAAGAAAGAGAAGAAGGGGTGAAGATAGAGGGATATGGGCAGCTGGGATCAATTACCTCAGTTTCAGCTGCAGTACCATCGAATTTATAGACCAAACATCCAGGTTATTACGACAGCCATTGGCGGCTTCTTACACTTCAGCACAAAGTGACAACTTCTCAGTAACATGTCTGCTAGTAATATCCACAAATTAATTACGTACTCTGAAGTTCAAATGTTGTAAATCACAACTAATTATGATCATCGACAACTACATATTTTGTAGATTAATTCTTCGGAAGTTTCACAACAAGATGACATGCATGGAATTGGAGTCATTTATAATTACAGCAGTAATTAGTTTAATGCCATCCACCAGTGAAACCAAGCAGGTGGTCCACTCGTTTGTCTTTCCTCTACCTGTGACAATCTGTATGTGCATCTATGCACCCACCTGCTCTCCACTGTTAAATGGAGATCCAGTAGGTTTCATGCACACTAGTCGTGGGTTGATGAGGCAAGGAGACCCCCTCTCCCGGCTCCTATTCACGCTAGCTATCAATGTTTTATCTACGATTTTGTAGTATCAGACCCAGAAGGGATGGATTTTGCCTTCCAAGATCAAGGTTACTGTCTTCCCCACTCATCTTTTATTTGCTGACGACATTCTTATTTGCTGCAAAGCTAACTTTCGTTCAGCACAGGTCATAAAGAATGCCTTGGACACCCTTGTACACATTTCTAGGCTCAAGCTTAACGGTGCTAAAAGTTGTGCCTACATCTCCAACCATTGCTGCCATAAAATGGAAATCTACCTGCTCTTGGACATGCTTGAAGGTAGATTCCCCTGCTGCTATTTGGGGATTTCTTTGACAGTTGGAAGGGTTGCTAACCCTTCAGCTACTTTGGAAGATAAAGTGAAGGACCTCTTGGTAGGATGGAAGAGGAAATCACTCTTGAGGATGGGAAGGGTGAGATGGGTCAAATGAGGGATTGAGGGACTTCTAAAGTTCTGGCTTTCTTACACTATTATTAAGAAGACCTCCTTGGATAGAATCAAGGGTTAGATTGCTGATTTTATTTGGGATGGTAAATCTCATCTGATTGCTTGGGAAGACATTTGCAAGCCTCTCCAGGAGGGGGGGTTGAATCTTTGCAAACTTGAAGAGCTTCAGTTGAACGCTTTTGTTAAGCATGCCTATTGCTTGGTTTATGACAAAAATTTTATTTGGAGCAGTTGGATGAACGTAAGGTATGGGGATTGGGTCTCTGCCATGCCTTCAGCTATGGATTCTCCTTGGTGGAGATACTTCTTATCCTACAGAAACACATTGCTTACACACTTCCAAGGTTCTAATGGTTGGAAGTGTCCAACTCTCCTTGATGGATTTCTCTCTACAAAGCAGGATAGAGAAGCTATTAGGGAAAAGGGCACGACCCTTGATCAAGAAATCTGCTCTCAAGTGGAGCTGTTGTACTTGACTTGTCGCTAAGGGTAGGCTACTTATCCTTGACAAACTTGCAAAATGAGGATTGCCTATTGATACTTCTTCCAAACTTTGTGACACTTATGAGGAGATTCATGAGCACCTCTTCTTCTCTTGTAGCATCTCCTATGCTATTTGGATTCAGGTTCACTTGTCTCTTGGACTTGATAGTTCACCTGACATCAATCCATATGCATCACTCCCCTCCCTGAGTAGCAGTGACTTGTGGTCAGCAATTAATGATGCTACTTGGAGACATGGGGAAGCTTCCATTTTGGCCAACATTGTGGCTTCACTCATCATTTATGATTGTATTTAGGTCGATTTCTTATCATTATGTTGTTCCTCATCTCCCACTCCCTTGGATTTTGTAATGTAGTCCTCACCCGCCCTTCTTGTATATTGGTTGATTGGTCATTTTTTGAGTTAATACATTATCATTTGAGAAAAAGAAAATTTCCACCTCTTATGGTAGTAAAAAATGTTTATCAGTACTTGGAACTATTCCCTATTTGGACTTTGTACAACTTCCCTAATGTGCTCTAAAGAGATAGATGGAGTCTAATGACACACGTCCTTTGGCCCTTAATATGCCATATTGCTTTGTAGCACTAGTACGAAGGTGCTTGACACATATGTCCTCCAAACCCCGAAAATTTTCATTGGTGCATCTCAAATATACTTCAGGGCATAACACATTAGAAGCTTTCTAACGCAGATGCAACGTGTCTTAACTTTTAAATGATTCGTGATCCTTAATCGATTCGATTATATTTTTGAAATCTTTTACTTAGTTTACTGTTTCGAGATATAAGTTGGTTATGGTGCTTGATAAATGTTTACGTAAATCAATGAGTTTAAGAAAACTCCGGCATTTAAATTAAATCGATGCAATGGTTTTTACAGGTAGGATCTGGCAATTAAATAAACTTTTGTCTTTTGTATATCATTGTCCCTTTTATAGATAAAATATTATAGACGTGTATTTTCTTTTACATCCTTCTACTTCTGGTAGGCAATACGATGGCCAAATGTTAAACGCTATTTTTCCAGAAATTCAAGAGAAATTAGAACCTTGCAGATGATCGATGTTGCACTCGATTAAGTTAATATCTTTGCTATGGTTCTTAAATTTACACGGACACGTTTTGAAGTTTACGGGGCTGAAAAGAAAAAGGTTTGATGTCTAAATTTATTTGCACTGGGATTTGGTTACCCACAAGTCATACCTTCCTCTCTACCAACTTCTTTTGGAATCTTCCGGTAGGTGGGTTTTGATGGATGCTACTTCTATGTGTCATCCATCCCTTTTATGTACGGAGGGGAATTTTAAAATATCACCCCTATTTATCTTACCTTAGAACTCACATGGAATCTTACTCCTCTCCTTTGAAATCGGGGCTGATGCCCACATTGTGGACCCACGGGGAGTTTGTTTTTGTCTACCGCTGGAAATCCAACGGACGAAAGGCGGGATTGGTTGTAGATACAAGAGTGTGTAGACCAATGTTCGATCCTGGCGCCAAAATCAAATTTCTGGCTTCATCCTATACGTCTAAAGCTTAAAAAAGAGAAAGAATTGGTGGTTGTCGCTGATTTGGGCACACGGATGGTATAATTGAATTGTCGAAACGTTGATAAAGCTTCAACTCCCGTTCATACAAGGGATTGCAGAGGAAGTTCAATGGATTTTACCTTAACTCAGTGATGAGAGAAGAAAAATAAAAATCCTTCCGATTATAAAATAAACTCTATGATTCATATTCGCTTACTCGGTGATGTGATCAAATTTAGGTACCGATATTTTGGTTGGTATGATTATCTCAAGTTGGATTAAGTGAATCTGACTTGTCTGCCTAACATCTCGTAAGATTCGACAGAATCATTGTCGTTTGCTTGGCGACTTATCGGATCCGCCTACTCGAAAGATGGTCTAAACGTTTGAAGAAAAAATGCTGGATCGTTCCCACATCGTTAGGCCAGCTGGCATGGCATTTACGAGTCACCTCCCCGACCCCCATTAGATTAGATCGTGAGATTATGGCCAATGACCCATAACGTCGACAATCGAGCACCTATATATACTTAGGTTGTATGAAGGAGAGTGATTACGTAATTTGAGAGAAGAGTGGAGTAGGGAGTTTCTTTTGTATTTCATACTAAACAGTTCCATTTATTCTCGTGTGTGATTGCATTTAAATCGAGCATATTCATATTCAAAAAGACTCAATCACTTAATTTAATACATCCCTCTATAAATGCAACGATACAAGACATAGGTCTGCTCACCCTTTAAGATTACCTTGGCCGTCATCCTTCTTTTTTAATGACCTAAAATTCTATCTAAATAAGCCAGAGAGAAAATACCATCCCCGCACACCAATTCTCAAACTTAAGATATTTTCTGCTAAAGTTAAGAGTCATCATCACTTAGTTATTCCATGGTGGGAAAATTAAGAGGAGAGGGCATGGGGTTCCAAGTAAGGAGAAATGGGAGCATGTGAGCAGTGGATAGAGAAATGGGGATAGGAGACGAAGTTAGCAACCCTATCTCGTGCGTTAGTGGATGTTAGAGCAAGGAGATAGGGTTGACAACCCTATACCCCGACTTCGAGCTACCATGTACACATGAGACGAGGTTATCAACCTCATGTCATTTCCTTTCTCTCCTTCGATACCACCATGACTCCACTCCTCCCGACCTTTGGCCATAAGCTCCTCTCACACTATCCCCCTTGCTCGCTCCAACGAAGATGTGTGCGCATGTGCACATGTTGGGTGTAGTTTTGTGCAAGTGATATTTGTGTGTGTGTGTGTGTGTGTGTGTGAGAGAGAGAGAGAGAGAGAGAGAGAGGAAGGATGGAGAGGGAGGGAGATAAGCTAGGAATGCCATGGTGCAAGACGTGCGTAGTTGACCAACATGCACGTGCATTTGCCGACGTGGGTGGGCGTCGATTGGTGTGGGCGCACACTTAGGCCCTGTTTGGAATGCGGGATAAATTGAGGGGATAAATTATGTGTGGCAAGGGATAGAGGGAAAAGTGAAGGATAAATGTGATTTCTTGTTTGGTTTGACACGGGAGGATAGGGAGGGATAAATAGAAGCTATCTCTTGTTTGGTGTTTGGTGGAAGTTTTTGCAGGTGGGATAAATTGGTTATTTTGTGGTGAAATCAAAGGAAAATGTTGTTGAAAAATTTAATTTTGAACCTTTTTGTCCTTAAGATTTTCAGGGCATGAACATCAGCAAAAGTCTCACAAAATGATTAATAATTCAAGAAGGTTCATACAAAATCTTGGGTTTTAGGATTTCTTTATGAAAATTAATAATCCACATCCGGAATCATTCTCATCCAACATAAGCAAGTGGTATAAAATTCCTCCAATGGAAGTGGGAAATCACAGGAGTAGAATTTATCCACTTCTCTTTAGTAAACATCAATCTTTCATTTCACTTATTCAAGCATGAAAGCCCTTTAAATCAAGTGATGCAATACCGTAGAAAGCAAAATGTAACTCAAGCGATTCTTTCTTTTCTTACATAAAAAACTCAAGCCGTTTTCTTATTACTGAGTAGGATGATCCTCATAAAACAAATTCTAAGGAAACAATGTAGCAGTAAAAACAAAAAAATAAAAGCCCATTCATTTTGTACAAAGTGTCTTTTTTGAGCAAGGTAAGAATTGAACTATGATCTTTTGTTTGATAGCTCTCTGCTCCACCATCAATCTGATAAAGTCTCTATAAAGAATGTTTGCCTGTGCACTTAACGGAATAACTGAGCTTATAATTAAGTAGCATTAGCACTTACAGAAGTTGATAAAGAGTAGTGATGAGGGATTGAAATCCTTTTAATTACATGTTTAACAAATTTATCACAGATGATAAAAACCAACCGCCGTTAATCATCCATGCCAATGGTCTCAAACTATATTAAAAGAGCGAGCTTTTATTGTTTCAACGAGGTTATAAATGATTACAACAGAAGTTCAAAACCAAGACTTGGGAAGAATATGTTCATGTTGGCTCACTTTGGAACCGTCATTCAAAAATTATGCTGTCAGTAGATTTATTTCTTTCTGAAAAAAGCTCTAACCATATTATTCACAAATTTGAGAGGATTCCCATTCATGCTCGGGGCTACGGCAAGTAGATCTCAGTTGATCCCTGAATGATTTCCCATAACCAAATTTGACTAGCAAATTCAGTTATCTCCAGACAGTCTCATTGGCATAAGTAACGATGGCATTGTGATGTTGGATGAGATACTGTACAACTTCAATGGCACCATAATCAGGGGGTAAGCCATCATCTAATGGGATCAAAGAGGAGGTATTCGTCTTGTTTTCATCATCTGGTCCAATAGAAATAATAAATAAATAATTGAAATTAGTCTCATGTTCGCAGAAACCAATCCCATATTATTTAAAATTTTAAGGTGTGTAACAAGATTTTCTTTGAATAATAGTTCAACGACAAATATAGATTTGAAAAAGTATTAAAAAAAAGAGAGAAAATATATGGGATTGGATACAGCAAATCCTTATTAAATCGGGCAATGTTTATTGACAAGTGATTTAAAATAAGCAAAGGATAGCAAGATATCAGAATTCTCCTTTCAGAAGATTGGAGTTTGCTTGTGCAACATAGAAGAATCCAATAAAAAGGCACTGAAACACCTTTATGAAGGCATGAATGTAAAGAATCCAATACAGGGTCTGAAACACTCTATAGCCATGTGTGATAGGAAACTAAGAAATTGATACGTTAATCATTTACAAAAGACATAAATCAGATAAAAGATAATCTCAGAGTTCCTTGCACAGATGGCTATCACTGGTATTGGATTATAGAGAATAGTGGGTAGGTTTTCTGTGATGTCTGTCACTTCCTACAACTAATAACTAATTTGTAGATGACAAGTCAGTTCATACTAGTAAATGGATTCTATTGCAACAAAATAGTCAAACTTGTAAACTGTTTGTACACATGAAATACAATCGGAGAAACTTCTAACTGTGGCCATAAGTTATGTCAAATTGATAACAAAAAACTAGTTTTAAATTTGAATTTCATAGGCATGCATATATATATTGGAATGTATTGCAGAGAATGGAAGGTTTGAAGTACAAAAGTTACATAAGGTTGGGGAAGAGAACTCACTGCTTTCCTATAAGTAAATATACATTTATTGATTGAAAGTGTGTGGCAATTGGGATACTAATTAAGTTGGATGGACGCAAATTGGAAATAAGTTGCTGATTGCAAAGAATGGTTAAAATACTTAGCTGACATCGATCATATATAAGGAAGTTGAATTCTCCTGCAAAGAAGTTCCTACATGACCCCATTCAAGAAAGTAATTAAAATATGAGAAGTTAACGAAGAATTGAAATTTTCAATGGAAAACAACGTTACCATGACGTAGACAATGAAGGTATGAAACCATTATTTCTTGAGAAGGGGTTGAGTTCAGTTAGTTTAGTTGCTTTTAAGCAATCTCATTTGTAGACAATGCATTCACTAGGATGCCACAGCAGGTTTTGTTAACAACTTTGTACAAAGGCAAATCTGTTTGCATCCTGACAAACCTATAAGATGGGGTTGCATGGCCAAGGCCACTCTTTCTTACCATTTTATAGTGCATGTCTCCATCGATTGAATAAATTTGACATTTACTCAATTAGCTTGCATCATTGCCTGATTTAGTAATTGGAGAGTGCCTGCAAATTGAAGCCAAATTATATAAAACAATGAAAGATGCATTAAACATATAAGAAAGCTAAATAAGTTATCTAAAGTTAGCACTCCACGTAGAAACCGTTTAAACTTGAAATGGTAAGTGCAACAGACTACGATATCAACGTGTCATAATATACGAGAAGTTCTAAACACGCTAGTACATAACATGGTAATCCCACATGCAATACTTTAGGATAAGCTACAGAAGAAATATATCTAGAAGGAGTGGAAATTGTGGGAAGGGAAGATCCTTGAGAGTGTTGCGAAATATTTCGTCAACCTACAAGAGTTAACATATATGATATGTTACTTTTGTTTCATCTATATAAGGAATTAGAGAAATAAGTAGTACGTACCGTATCCCAGGCACCCTCATCGGGTGGGAGAATAAGGTTAGTGGTGTCATTCCAAAACCACCCTTCCATTTGGAGGAGATCGCAAGTAAGGAGGAACTTTTTCTTCAGGTGCTTCCACCTTTGGAATAGTGTAAGCAGTGGCAAGTTGACAAAGTTTTGTGCACTGTAGTTCTCACCTGAAATGAACCGTTGCCTTTTTAGTCGGATAAGACATCTGGAGTTTCAGTCAAACGTCTGGACATAGGCGTGGACGTCTGAAAGTAGAAATTTTCGTACGTTCCTTTATGCTCTGTGCGCAGAGCTTCTCTCTCCTCCACACCCCTCACCTTTAAACCCTAACCCCCTTCTATTTAAAACCTCCTTCTCAACACCCTCTTCTCCTCACCCCCTCACCACCAGCCACCGCCACCTCCAGCCGTCCTCCCTATGCAGTCGTAGTGAGGGAGAACGAGAGCGATGAGAGAGACGGTGAGAGAGGGAGAGAGGAAGGAAGATCGTGAAGGGAGGTCGGTGGACCTTCGGGGAGCTCAACGGAGCTCACACGGCCGACGGCGGGCGCTTGCACGAGGAGGGGCTTGGGGAGGCGGCCTCCTGGCCCTCTGCAACTGGTGAAGCTGCCACGGTGCACTGCAGGCGGCACTGCGAGGAGAAGAGCGTTACAGAGGAGATTCTGGTACTAGAAAAAATCCAGTATCAGACGTTTGGAGCATTGACCAGACGTCCGGCAAAGCATCAGGATGTCCGGAGCTGAAGCTGGACGTCTGAAAGCGTAATATCGCGCGAGGTACGTATCTTCCTACGCTACTTTTTGCCATGCAAATTGTAGCACAGGAGATGTCGGGCTGAGATTGGGCCTGCGACTTTCGTACGCAGGTGAAGGGCTTTGGGAAGGTGCGCAGTACGCTTTTTCAAGCACTTTTGGTTGTCTGATCACGTCGCTAGACGTCCAAAGGTACTTCCAGACAACCGGAGGCTTTGTTCGACGTCTGGAGCTGCCCCCAGACGGTCGTGGAAGGATCTAGACGTCTGAGGGTACCGCAGGAGATACAAGGTGAGATTTGACGTCTTTTAAGATGTTTGGGACTCTGATTTTGGACAGTAACCGTGTTTTTGGCCCATTTAGGGCTCAAACGGAATCAGATTTCCACAAACGAAGTACCACTGTTTTTCACTCGAGTTTCTCTACATGTTCTTGTTGAGTACCTACTGTTTTGACCTCGTCTGATGAAAATTAGTCGCTGGTACATGTTACCAGCCGGTGGCGTGTTCGGGGCCTGCGGAGACAACGAGATCTGCTGTGCAGGCCCCCATTCCTCCTGTGATACCCGGTAGAGTGGTTTAATTCATTTGTTAAGATGTGAATAAAGAATATGCTTGCTTAGATTAAATTGATTGAAACTATATGATGTGGAATGAACCCTAGGGTAGAAATGTATAAGCCTGATGCTGAGCTACTTTGTTTACTTGAGATGTATGTTAAAATACGAGCTGCCTGTATGTGAATGAGAAATTGAACTGTGAAACCACAAGCTGCATGTATATGATTGAGAATTGAATTGTGAAAATACGAGTTGCCTGTATATGGATGAGGAACGAGTTATGAAACATGAGAGCTGAATATGGATAAATGAGATGAATGTGAGCATGAACTCTACGGGAAATTAGGAGTAGAACTCCTATGTATGAAAGGAATCTAGAATGTAGATGGGAAGTGAGCTAGCCCTTGTGTACAAAGGACCAAGGAGAGGAATTGTCCCTTTTAGTGTAGAGGGGGAGCCAGCCACCTCTTGGGTTAAGACCCGGGGTAGGACTAGTCACTCTACATCGACTTCTGTTGGCCCTCGCGTACGTACTACCGAGGTGAGCTACTAGTGTAGGGAGGGAGCTAGCCGCCCCATGAGGCCTGGGGTTAGGACTAGCCAACCTACACCGACTTTTAGGCCCTCTGGGAAAACTGGGGTAGTCGGATAAGGGTACGCGGACTGTGGAGGGGCGAGACCCGTGTTCTAAGAGAGCAAGGCCCTATGCTGTTCCGTGCTATACCCTAAGCGTACCCACTAGCGGAAACAACTGACAGCGTGCCAGTGCAGGGTAGCTAGCCGTGCCCTTATCACGCGTGCCGTAGTCATCGCTATGTCGCGATAGTGACCTCAGGGTGGTTGATTGGGTGTAGGATTATTGTGAGGGACTCTCCTGTCCAAGAGAGCACCACGTGTACCTTCTACTCCACAAAAAAGACTGCAATCAAGATCGTTCTTACGAGGAACAAGCAAGATCAAGAAATACTTGGATACTTTGTGAGATAGATGAACCAGAAATACATAAATGAGATAAATAGAAATGAGAATAAAACCTACTTGTTGTTTTTACTTTACTTGCACATAAATAATGTACACAACACTCTATTCAGCGTTTGCTGACTCCATCTTTCGTAACCCTGTTTAGGACCAGGAGTTGAGCAGCCCGTGTTTCCGGTTGCAGAGGGAGCTGGGCCCAGCCGAGCCCAACCGTAGTAGTTTCTTTCCAACTCTTTTGTTTCTGCTATAGTTGTGAGTACTAGACTTTTAAATTACTGTCCCTGTTAATTTCTATTTTCTTTCCATTGTTGTTGTTGTGGTGGCATATACTATTTTGAGGCAGTTGCTTTATTTTCCTTTACTGTTTCTTTTTTCCTTCTACTTAGTTATATTGCATGTGTGAATGTGATTTATTTCTTACTTTTGTTTATTTCTCTTTGGACGACTAGGTCTTGGGATTAGTTGAGGCGAGCTGGTCTCGGGTCCTGTAGGGATCCGGGAACCGGGTCGTAACATCACCTACTATAGTCAATCCTTGCCTAGTGAGAGTGCGAAGGTACCATTCACTTGATTCAGCAACATCCTTAATATCACTTAGTAGTATCATATCTTTCTCTGTTGTCCAATTGTACACTTGATTCCTCATTTCAGAGCTGCAAGCGTGTATTATTATAGCAAAATATAGCATGGAATGTTATGGTTCCAAATACCTACTATGGCAGAAATTTAAGGTCTCAAAAATAACGATAATGGCAGGCAAATAATTATTACTATTACATCTAGCATGACAGGTTCCTCATCTTGTCAACAATTTCCGTATGCTTTGCATGTAACTCAGCTTCTTGTACACCTAATTCAATCTTTAGATCTTGCACCCTTTCATTCAACCTGCCTATGTCATGAAGATATCCTTGTACTTGTCCATGCAAGTTGTGATTTTCATTATGGGTGACCTCTATTTCATCCTCGGTTTCCTTAACCTTGTTTACGAGCCAATCAATGTACTCGTCATTTGCTTTTGAATTCCTTTTAATACGGGTATTGTCCAACTCTAGGCAATGATATTTCAGGGCAAGGAAGTACAACTCTGCATGACTTGCATTAAGAGATGGAGGGAGTTGTTGTGCTGTAACTTTGTAATTGCACCCCTGCAAAATTATTGTAATGATATAGAAATCTTAATAGCTTGAAATCCAATAACTACGATAATCTTACATGTTGCCGAAGCTGGCATATGTAGGAAAGGCGGTCCATTGGCGATAGATGTTATCTGCCATCAAGATCCAACCACAGCCGTGCAAGTCGTCCATAGTAACAACTTCGACCGTGGGTTGTGGTCATGAAACCATCCACCATACCTGCGCTATCTGTAAATCACTTTACATGCCTTACCTGCATTTATTTGTACAAAAGATAATTGTTTACTAGTTGTGCATTGCAGGAGGTCCGAGTAATAATTACAAACTAGTACGTTCAATTCAATTCAAATTACAACACATTACGTAGAACAACAGCAAATGAAAGTGTTAGTTCGACTGTTGGTTGTGGTCTGCCCAAAGCTATTGTGCTATTTGCTCTCTTACGAACTCTCCCTAACATACAGCTGCTTGGTCGATATCGTGCCACAAGATGTTAGTGTCGCCATCATCTTCAGTGTTGTCCAACGCCTCAACAAATAATTGATCTTCCAAATTCCAATGGTGGGTCATGTTGTGAATTACACAACATACCATTACAATCCGTCGTTGTGTATCAAATGTGTAATACAGACAAGTATCCAATATTTTAAACCTCCTCTTCAACACCCTAAATGCCCTCTCGACAACATTCCTTAATTGGGCATGTCTATTATTATAAATTCCTTGTATGACCTATACCTACGACCACGATCGCGGTACTCTTGTAGATGGTAGGAGATGCCCCGAAAAGGGGAAAGAAAACGATCCGTATTAGCATAACCTAAATCTACTAAGTATCTGCAACCCTGGGACACATTCATGCCTTCTCTCATTGCCCATTTGAGAACCCTCATGTCTGTTGCGGATCCTTCCCAACCAGTTCCAACAAAAATGAACTGGAGATCAAAGTCGATAGCTGCTATGACGTTTTGACTGGTCCATCCCTTCCGATTACGAAATCTCGCCTGATCCGCGACTAGAATAGTGGCACGGACATGACATCCGTCTATTGCACCTAAGATATCCTATAATGGAGAGTTTTGACATAATTCTTAATGAGAATGTAGCCTAAACTGTAAACATATTACAGTAATGTGAATATTGATCAATAATTTTACTGCTTACCTTGAAATACAAGAAAAATTTTAGGTTTGTCCTTATCTCAGCCGGGACCTCCGCATTCACTCTTAGCAAAGAAATAAAGGATCGACTAATTGAACATAATGCGAAGAGAATAATGTTGAAATATCGGGAGATTGTCTCCCCCGAATGTTGAAATCTCTCAATTAGATGTTGATTGGACGAGCCATGTGCGAGGGCATGCAAGAATATGGCAGGCTGTTCGTTGACGGTTACAAATCTTGGATTGTATAGTCCTCTTCTCTCCTTCAAAAAGTCCACAATTGCCGTGAATGCTTCCTTGCTTACCCTGAACTCATAAACCCAAATGTGTCTAGCAAAGTTCAAATTGACGTTGCAAGGTCCACGTGGTATAGGTTCATCATCAAATAGAGGAAAGTCCATCGCAAGAGGCAAGATGACCTCAATGAGTGGAAGTGGACTTCCCTCGATGCTACTATCAGTTGAGGATGACCTCTCATCATCGGAATCCATTCTTGTTATGCATGTTAACGATAGGAGAAACTTGCATATATGATAAAGATGGAAGTTCATAAATATAATTCAAACACAGTACCACATAAAGTTTAGTACATTATTCAAATCTGAATTACATAAGGAAATTACTTCTACATATTGTCCAAATGCGAATAATAATTGAACATTACAAATGGGATATGAGTCCAACCATGAGCATCGTAGACCCTCTGCGAGAAGTCGTAGTCACTACTTGCGTGCCTACAGAGGTATGCACCAAACTCAGCGTCATATGGGAGGAGATCCTTGAAGACAACCCTCTGGGATTTGTGCATTAGCAAGTTCACAATTGTAACGACATCATCTAGAGCAATTCCGGGCACCCTCTACTTCAGTAAGCGCGAACAATCACGGATCTCCTCACCTACAGTGTCACTTGTCTGTTGCGGAGATATGTGATGCTTAACAAGAGTCCTCAATAACTCTGTGAACTCATCAGCTTTAGCTGAGGATGCTGCTGCAGCAAATCCACCCGATCTCCTGCAGTTCCCCCCTCTAGACAAGCCAGTAGATTGCCACTTCATCCCACTTGCTTCAGGGCATAGTTGGGGTTGGGCTTCACCTTGCCCTGCTACAGGATTCAAATTTGAGGACAAAGGGATTGCTGAGGTACCAAATAAAGGACCAGTGTATGGTGCTTGTAGGAAACTCCAGACTTCCTCATTTGGAGCAAATCCAAATTGGAATTGAGTGGTTGTATGCACAGTTTCATTACGGAGATCATCGGTCAGATTGGTGACATCCACATCTCTGTTTGATGACAGAGCATGCTCCCCAGTAGTGGTGTCTCTCTTGACAATTGTGTGGACATCATCTCAATACAGGAATGGCTTATTTTGTAGGCACCTAAGTTCCACCGGTAGCTACGACAAAGGACATCGTAAGAAATGCTGATATACTCATTTGAAAGTAATTCTAAAATATACAAAGAGGACGGTGGAAATGTATAAATGTTACCACATGTCACACATCTAGAGATGGTGCAATTGGGCAATTAGTCATTGGATCCATACTCCACCTACTCTTGCGCAAAAGTTGAACGTATTGGCTGTGTTTCCTCTTAAGCTCCTTCCATCTATTCAATATATGGACATGTGACTAATTCATACGTGTCACAGCTTCAAACTTTGCATCGATCTCATTCCATACGTTCTTACTAAACGATCCTTCCCTCCAATGACCAACGTCATAGTGCCTCCTTAAGATCTTAAGTAACTCAGTTGTCAACTCGTAATTCCGATTCTTGCACTTATTCATCTTCAAAGGTCTCGGGTTCGATGTTGCCATTCTACACGTCGTTCACAACTTGAGACAATGTCACTCTACATAATGGTAGACGAAAAAGATCCACAAATTATAATCATACTTCCAGTAGGGAATAGCCAACTGTAAGTCATTTCTAGGTAATATAGACCTATGCGTAATTCCAAGTGGAATCTGACCATGGAATGGGTTACCTATGATTCCTAAAATGAGTATTGAAGTAAAGAAAGCCGAAAGGGTGACTTATGTTTCACAGTTTTCTTTCCATAAACCATACTTTGTAAATATTGTTTGAAATGATGAAACTACGATAACAAATAACTAACTTGGGGGTACGATGAATTGATTGATCTGAAACAACCTCCTCCAACGAGTCACCTAATATTCAATGTAAAATGATTTATTACAAAGTCATGTAAAATGAAACTTCACTAACCTGTTTCTAGCTAACAAATTAAAATAAATCTTACACCAAGCTTTTTTTAGTGAGATACACATTCTAGATTGGACAAGCTCATATGTCATTCATTCCAAAGAGTGGCACAAGCAATTCTACAAACCCAAACTATGGTTTATCCCACAATCATTCAAGAAGTCTTCTACCAAATTAACACGAAAAATAAATCATTCACTGAAATGTGCAAACATGACTCTATATGATACCGATCCCCTCAATGACAAAATGGTATTGGTGATTGACATGGGATTAGAGACCAGACCCAAGCACTAATGCAATATGGATTTGTTACGACCCGGTTCCTGAATCCCTGCAGGACCCAAGACCGACTCGACTCGACTAATCCCAAGACTCAGTAGTCTAACAAAAAATAACTGAAAAGCAGGAAAATGAATCACATTCACTATGCAAGGTAACTAATTGTAAAAGAGTACAAGTAGTAAGGAAGTAAAAGCTACTAAACTGTACATACCACTACAACAACAGAAAAGTAGAAATAAAAGTACAGTAGCAAAAATGGTAACAACAGTCTAAAACTCACTAGTAGTAAAGAGAGTACAATTACAACAGGAAACTACTGTTGGGCTCGACTGGGCCCAACACCCTCTGTAGCCGATAACTTAGGCTGCTCAACTCCTGGACCTGTAAAGGGTTATGTAAAAACAAAGTCAGCGAATGCTGAGTAGAGTGGTAACCAAACTATCTAAAGCAGTAAAAGCTAACAGGTAAAATTTATCTTTTCCAATTATTTTATTTTGCAAGTAATTCCTTTTCATCCAATGGTTTACTTTCAGATTTCTTTCTTGATCTCGCATGTTCCTCGTGGGAACGATCTTGATTGTAGTCTTTTTCGAAGAGTAGATGGCACATGTAGTGCTCTCCTGGTCAGGAAAGTCTCCTGTGGTGATCCTACACCCAGTCAACTGCCCCGAGGTCACGAACAGATGTAGCGGTGACTACGGCACACGCGATAATCGTACGGGTATCTACCCCGCACTGGCACGCGGTCAGTCGTTTCCGCTAGCGAGTACACCCAAAGTACAGCACAAAATAGTATAGGGCCTAGCCCTCTCAGTAACAGGGGTCTCGCCCCTCCACAGTTCGCGCACCCTCGTCTGACTACCTCGATTTGCCTAGTGGGCCTAACAAGTCGGTGTAGGGTGGCTAGCTCCCCCTCTACACTAGTAGCTCTCCCTGGTACAGTGTACGTGAGGGCTAACAGAAGTCGGTGTAGAGTAGCCAATCCTAACCCCGGGTCCCAACCCAAGGGCGGCTAACTCTCCTCTACACTAAACAGGGGACAGTCGCTCTCCCTGATACCATGTACTCAAGGGCTAGCACACTTCCCACTCACATTTCCAGATCTTTCCATTCATCCATAGGAGCTCTACTCCTAATTTCTTGTAGGGTTCATGCTCATATTCACCATATTATTCCATATCAGGTTTCATCATTCACAATTCCATTCTCGTATTATACACATGCAGCTCGTGTTAAGACCACGGCATCAAACGTCTTTTAAGACGTCTGGGAGTTGGTCCAGACGTCTAGTCAGACGTATGGAAATTAGTTTTTGCAGCATACAATTGCGAGTCTGCTTGCATGCGCGCGCAGACTGACCCGCTGCCCTCTTTTCTTCTCTCTCTTCCCTCCCCATCCTGCAGGCGCCATCTTTTCTTCCTCTCTCTCTCTCTCTACGGCACCTTCAAATATCTCCCCCTCTCCTCTCCCTCACCACCACTCCATCGTCTCCTCCTTCTTCTTCCAGTGACAGCGTGAGAGTGAGAGGGCGAGGGCAGCAGCTGCTTCCAGGTGTGTGCAGGGAGGAGGTGTAGCGAGAGGGAGAAGAGGCGGAGCGTGTAAGGAAGAGAGGGTGAGCTCGCCGGAGCAACCAGGGCCGGCCGGCCAGCGTGCAGCGGGAGCGCAGTGCTGGGGAAGTTGCCCTGGTGCTGCTGCAGCTCGGGCAACAGGTAAGCGCGGTGCGGCGCGGCACGGCCGTGCGCAGCAGGTGGAGGGCAAGGAGGTCCTGATTCTGGGAAATTTTCCCAGAATTAGATGTCTGGACCTACATCTAGACGGCGCGGGAGACGTCTGAAAGGTACAATATTTCTTTTCTTCTTCCTTTCGCGTGTACGACCATGTAGGCCGTTCTGCCGAAGGATTCTGCCTCTTTGCCGTGTTGAGGTCGGTTGCGTACGTGTGCAGGTTTCGTTCGGGAAGGTGCAAGGGCACGCCCTCCCACACAGATCAGACGTCTGGGCACAGCACCGGACATCGGAGAGAGTCTCCAGACGTTCGGAGTGATAGTCGGACGTCTGGAACTAGGTCCAGACTATTTAGCAGGATCCTGGACTTCTGAAGAACCGTGCAGAAACAAGGTATGATCTGAACCATCGTTTAAGACGTCTGGAAGGTATTCCAGACGTCTGATTTAGGGCAGGGTTGTCGTTTTTGACCCGTTTATGGTCTGTTCGAAGTCCGTTTTCCTCGTTTAAAATTTCGTTCTTCTCAGAATTAGCTCCTCTACTTGTTTAAAGTACTTGTATCCTATTCTGAGTAGTTCATTGTGTTCGATCCTTGTGATAGGACCTCGTTCTGTTGCGGATCTGGGGGTTGCGGAGGCATGTGGACCTGCCAATCACGCCCCCAGTATTCCTGGTTTTGCGGGTAGAGTGGCTCCCTTTAATTATTTATCAAAATTTATGCACTTGTGAGATAATTAATAGATTCTAAGGTATGGCATGAACCCTTGGACTGGAAAACTAGATTGAACGATAGATCCTAGGGTATGGCATGAATCCTAGGACTAGAAAACTAGATTGAATGATAGATCCTAGGGTGTGGCATGAATCCTAGGAACAAAAACATCAAAACGAATGTCGTGAATATATGAATTTGAGTCTTGGAAAAGTAGAAAGAAAAATGATAATTGCTTGTAATTGGATAACAGTTGCTTATTTATGAATGGATATTAACTACTGAGAACATGGGCTATATGAAATTAAAGTTGAAATGATGAAACCTAAATTGGCTTAGTTAAAGAAATATGAGTATAAACCTTACGGGGAATTAGGAGTAGAACACCTGAGAGGTGAATGGAATGGAATTGGGGAAGTGAGCTGGCCCTTGAGTACGGAGCACCAAGGAGAGCGACTGTCCCCCCTGTTTAGTGCAGAGCGGAGCTAGCCGCCCCAGGGACCCGGGGTTAGGTCTGGCCACTTTGTACCGACTTTTGGCCCTCGCGTACACAGTACCTGGGGAGAGCTACTAGTGTAGGGAGAGCACTAGCCACGCCACAGGCCTCGGGGTTCTGCTAGCCTTCCTACACCGACTTGTTAGGCCCACTGGGCAAACCAGGGTAGTCAAGCGAGGGTGCGCGGACTGTGGAGGGGCAAGACCCCTGTTTGGTTACTGTGGAGGGGCTGGACCCCTGTTACTGAGAGGGCTCTGCCCTATACTGGTTTCATGCTGTGCTTTGCGGCGCACCTGTTAACGGAAACGACTGACCGCGTGTCAGTGCGGGATAGCTACCTGTGCGTTTAGCGCGCGTGCCGTAGTCATCGTTACTTCTGTCAATGACCTTGGGGTGGTTGACTGAGGGTAGGACCACCATAGGAGACTCTCCCGGCCAGGAGAGCACCACATGCTACTTCTACTTTTTGGAAAAGATTGCAATCAAGATCGTTCCTACGAGAAACATTCGAGATCAAGAGAAAGATCTGAGGAATAATTCAAGAATGAGTAAATAGAAAAATAAAGAAAGAGATTAAAAATGACAGCTACCTGTCCACCTTACTGTTTTTCTTAGCTAGTTGGTTGCCACTCTATTCAGCGTTTCGTTGACGTGTAACCTTTGTCACCTTTTTAGGATCAGGAGTTGAGTAAACAGAGCCTGCGGCTACAGAGGGTGCCGGGCCTAGTCGAGCCCAATAGTTTTACTTGTGTTGTACCTACTGTACCGTTTCTTCTGTTGTAGTGAGTATTTTTTATTACAACTGTACTCTTTTGTTGTAAGCATCATGTTTATGCACTTGTTTAATTCTCTACTGTTGTGATGGTGTGTATTGTAGCAGTTCTTTTCTTTACTGTTGTACTTTTGTTACTGCTAGTTATGTGCATGGTGAATGTGATTTATTTTACTGCTCTTTTGGTTACTTTCTCGTTGGACGACTGGGTCTTGGGATTAGTCGAGTCGGTCCGATTCTTGTGTCTCGTAGGGATTCAAAAATCGGGTCGTAACAGCTTGCATTTTCACAATTTAACATATGCAACAAGTGATATTACAGGAAACTGTTTTTGTTATCTCAGACATCTCAAATTCCAACAGGCAGCTCATATTTATTAACAGACAGTTGTTTACAATTCCGTTCATTTATTTATGACTGCAATCCCAGCATGCATACAAACAGGGCAACTATTTCTCGTCCTAGGATTCATGTCACATCCTAGGTTTCTAGTTATCTAATTTTCATAATTGCATTCATGTTTTATAAATAAAATATGGGGAAACCACTCTACCAGACAATTTGGGAGTATTGGGGGCTCGAACGGCAGACTTACGTGCCTCTGCAAGCCCCGAACATGCAACAGGCCAAAGTCTTACACCAAGGAACATAATACAACGGAATGTTCAGAACAGTATAAAAAGGTTTCTAACATATAGAGGAACTCACAAGGAAACCACAGATATTTCGTTTGCGTAAAATAGACCCTAAACTAGTCAAAAACAGAACTGCAGAACCAAATCAGACGTCTGGAACAAAGTCCAGACGTCTTAAAAGTCACCAGAGTCACACTTCAAGTCCCTGAGTCGACCTCAGACGTCCAGGACTCCTATTTGACTGTCTAGACTCAGCTCCAGACGTCCGACCTATCCTCTTGTCACGACTCGGTCCCAAATCCCTACAGGATTTGCGATCGGCTCGCTTCGGTTAATCGTAAGACCCAGTCGTCCAACAAGAAATAACTAAGTAACATTCATCAAACCACAGTAATATTATGTAATAATACAGCCATCACAACAAAATGAGTACCTGTCGTTGAAGACAAAGCTATAAAAACTCACTATCAAATAGTAGAACTAAAGTTAGGCTCGACTAGGCCCAGCGTCCTCAGCAGCCGATGGCTCGGGTTGCTCAAATCCCTGACCTGTACAGAATTTATTTAACTGGAGTCAGCTAACGCTGAGTAGAGTGGTGGCTAAGAAGTAACATGCATTTAACAAGTAGTTAACATAAAATTTTACATTTTCCTATTATATTATACTTGTAGGTGAGTAGAGATCTCTAATTAGGATTTGTTAATTAATCTTCTTGTTCCCTATAGGAACGATTTTGCTTGCAGCTTCCCATGATATAGGATGCCCACGTGGCACTCTCCTGGCCGGAGGAGTCCCATCGTGGTAGTCCTATACTCGGTCTACCACCCCGAGATCACAGTCGTGACGTAGTGATGACTACGGCACACGTGATAAGCATGCGGGTAACTACCCCGCACTGGCACGCGGTCAGTTGTTTCCGCTAGCGGGTACGCCTCAACGTATAGTGCGGAACAGTATAGGGCCTTGTCATCTCAGAGCGGAACAAGGGTCTTGCCCCTCAAAACAGAACAGGGGTCTTTCCCCTCAGGGGTCTCGCCCCTCCTCAGTCTGCGTACCCTCATCCAACTACCCCGATTTGCCCAATGGGCTGACGAGAGTTGGTGTAGGGTGGCCATACCTAGCCCCGGACCCCTTTGGGCGGATAGCTCCCCCTACACTTAGTAGCTCACCTCGGTACCACGTACACGAGAGCTAGTAAGAGTCGTCGTAGAGTGGCAAAACCCACCCTGGGTCCCAACCCAAGGGCGGCAAGTTCCCCTCTACACTACAAGGGATAGTTGCTCTCTTCGGTACCATATACATGAAGGTCAGCTTACCTCCCTTAACAGCTACCCACAGGCAGCAAATTCCTAGAACCATCTGGTTCTCCGTAGTACGGTGTTCTTGTTTACATTCCCCGTGGGATTCATATAGGAGTTTCTTTTTCACATCCGGGTTGGAATGTTCGGAACAAACAGTTCAATTTTCATTTTATTACAGTAGGGGTCCATTTTAGATAAAAACAGGCAGCCTTTGATTATTCAATCATTCACATGCAGTTTCTTCTAACCCTAGTGTTCATGCCAAGACCTAGGGTTTAAGAATTTATTTTTGAGTATATGTTTATTCCTTCCTAGGGTTCATCTCAAGTCCTATGATTACTTACTTGCATGTACTAAATTAGAGATTTAAGGTTGTAACCACTTTACCTGGGTAACCAGATGGAATGGGGTCTCGTACAGTGGCTCCCGACGTCTCCACAGGTCCTGTACACTCGACGGACTGAAGAGCTTAAACATGGATACAAACAAGGTATAAACAGAGGTATCATTATATAGAGAAACTCGTACGAAAAACAGAGACGGTTTGTTTGCGGAAAAGCGATAATAATAGGGCCTTACACGGCCCAAAATACGTTGTCAAACGAAAATTAGACGTCTGGGAAAGGTCCCAGACGTCTTGAAACAGTTCTCAGGGATACCTTGATGAACCCCCGTGTTGCTACGCTAACGTGTTTGGTTTTGAAAGCCTGTCGTTGTAGTTTGAAAGAGAAGAACTTGTGTTCAACAAAAAAAATTTATATCGGAATGAAAATCCCGGGTCGAACGCAGGGAGGCGGACGTTTGATTTAAAAACACGCGTTTGTTTTATTTGTTCACTAAGTAAAATAATTGATTAGAAACTATCTAACTATTTAAAATAAATAGAAGAGAGAGAGAGAATATTACAAACAAAAATCAAAGAGAGATGTAGAATGAACATGGAATTTCATCATCAGAAAGATTGTTCATTACACTAGAAAGTGGGAAAATGATTACACTAGAAAGCAGTAAATCTACTCTAGAAAGCAGTAAATCTATTATAGAAAGCAGCAAAAAGAATGGGGAGAGAGATGTCCTCCTCGACGGTCGCTTGGATTACGACTCCTGGACGAAGGAGGACGGAGCAGGATGAAGGAGGACGAAGCGGAAGAACGGGAACGGAGCAGCACGTCGTCGTTGTCGCGGGATCCGCTTCCGAAAGGGGGACGAAAAATTGACTTTATCTCGCGAGAAGCGTTTCGGGTGTGGGACAAGCTTCTCTTGAGCTTTGGAGAGGGTGAGAAGAGAAGGAAGGGATGAGAATTTCGTATGGAGGGGTTCTCCTTTTATAGTTGTAAGGAGTGGGGGCAATTTGGTCATTACAACTCTAAAAACATTAATTTCGGAGCTTTAGTGATGGATAAAATTGTCGCTAAAGGTTTGAACGTGGCCTTCGTGGGCGGGGCACGCGTGCCCACTCGCCTTCCGCTCCTCAACTCACGTTCACGTACTTTAAATCTTGGCCGATCGATCATGAGATTGAATGGCTAAGATGCGTCCATCGAACACCTCAGTCGCGCGCCTCATCGCGTGTGAGCGCTATCGGGCGTGCACAACCGTTCGATGACGATCCGACGCTCCTCGCGCCCGTTCATCCACGCCCTGCGATTCGAATGTGTGTCTGAAGGCGACCGACCGCCTTGTCCACTACGCTGCGCGTGTGGATGGGCGGGCAGCCGAACATTTGAACTCACAACCAGGACCCTTGGATCAAGATCCAACGGCCCAGATTGCGCGTTGGATTTTCTTTGGACAGGCAACGGTGGTCCTGAGGGCCAGTTGGATGGCTGAGATGGTGCCACGTGGCGCCATCTTGGCTGTCCACCTTTTAGATGATGTAGATGGTGCCACGGGTGTCGGATTGAGTCGATTTTCGCACCGTTAGGCCGCGATCATCGATCTGAATCAATCCGTGCGGTTGGATTTGTCGTTTGACATGTGGATTCACACCATCTTGGCCCTTGATCTTCTAGGGTTCCCCGGTCACTATCTGATGCTATAGATGTTTGATTAGGGTGATCTTGGAGTCGTTAAACTCCAATCGTCGCTTTGATCACATCTGTACGGTTGGATCTTCGATTTGAGGCCTTGATAAAAATTTTACCCTGTCCATGTGGTGAGAACCTCATCATGAACCTTAACTAGCACATTTTGACCTAAATAAGTATACAAATGCTCCTACAAAACCTTAGGGAAAGCCTAAATCAAAGAACTATAAATTTAAGTATAAAGTAACTCACAAGGGATAAAACTACAATTTTACCAATGCAGTACGCAAACAAGATGTCTAAGGATCTAAACACAGGTCAAATGGGCTTAACAAGAAATAAAGTGGGATAATTTGATATGAAAAGGGTTGTAGCAACTTTTAGGAATTAAATGGCATTCTATAACCCTAAAAAATCCGCTTTAATTCATGAAGTTCCAGGCAAGATAAAAATCAATTAAACCTTCTAAAATTCATGAAAAAACATCCCCTAGGGTTTAGAACCTTCAATTTGGCCATTGGAACCTATCTTGACCTTGATTGAGAACCATACTCAATTTTTGACCTAATTTAGGTTTTTGTGCAAATTTACCAAGCAAACGTGGTCAAACCTAAAATCAAACTTCACCATTGGATTCCTTAGGTTCAAATTAGGTTTTTACCAAAATTTGGACCTAAGGGAAGGTCATTTTGACCTACTTTACAAATTGGTCCTCAAGAATTACCTTTTGATCCTTAACTTTTTGAACCCTTGCACTTAGCCCCTCAACTTTCCCTTCGTTCTTTGCAAGCTGGTCCCTCTGCCACCTGCAGCAGCTACCCATGCCTCCGGTGACTTTGCGCGTAAGATGGTGCCGCGCAGGGTATGGGGATCGGCCCCAGAAACGAGAGGGGGGTCCCCTGCATTGTCTTCTTCCGCATGGACCCCCTCCCATGCCTTACCGATGCCCATACCTCTCATGCGAACGCGCGAGAGGCATGGGTCTCTTCTCCGACCATTCTCCGGAGGCCTGCCCACGCTTCCACTCGAGATCTCCTCGCCAACATCTATTTAAGGAGCAGCAAGGGCTGCTAGTTGCTCCAAGCTTGATTTGGCCAGAGAACTCCCCCAAATTCGTCCCTCCTCACTCCGGCCAACAACCCGACGCTTCCGGTGACTCTTCCTCCCTCCTCTCGTCGCTCTGCCACCATACCAGTGGCAGAGCATGTCCACCATTCTCGTTTGCACCAGGCCGTACCAGCTGGCACTCTTCGACCCCTTCTCTTCGTCGCTGCCCCCTCCTCTGGCACCTTTGTCTCCGACGACGGCCAAGACACGCCGATCGCCATCTCCTCCCTTTCGTTCGCTTAGCTAGGTAAAAACTCTTCCCCGTACTCTCTCCTTTATTTCCCTCTATTAATTTGTTGTTTCTACCCTTCGACCACCACTGTCCATCGCCACGTTCTCCACCTCCGGCCATACCTCCGGCGAGGTTCTTCCGTCATTCCACTCACCCATCCACCTCGCCAAACACCTCAGAAGCTTCACCACTTCCCACTGACCACCTCTCACCCTTCCACTGACCACGCCACCCACTGAAACTACCCCCCGAACAAACCCATCCTCTCGGCCACAAGGTGACCGAGGCCATCCCGTGGCCAGCCAACCCCCGCCTCACCTTCGCCATGATACGGCGGAGGTTTTCTGATGTTCTGACGGAGCCGCGAGGTAGTGTTCATGCTTTCAGGTTCCGCACGCAAGCTGCCATTGCGACAAGCTTGGAGCAAGCTTGCTAGCAGCTCCAGGCCTCTACAGCCCTAGGTGGGAGACCCAGGCTACACGGGTGAGATTCACGCACGGTCCCAAGTCCCCAATCGAAGGTGAGAGCTCGTGTACCATTGCAATCGCGAGGTTTCTTGCTGCAGGTGAGGGCGCGAAATTTAGGTGGGACTTTTAGTCCCATCTCATAAACAGCTAGGTGTGGCGTGTCATATAAATTGAAAAAGTGTATTAGGCTTATCGCCTTCGATACACAGGGGTCAGGTCCCTCGCCCACGCACGTAGCGCGCCACGCGCTCGCACCTGCCCTCGCTCGTGCTCATTCCCTGTTGGCCAGGGTCCGATCCCGGTTACCCTACCATGCACTCCTCGCCCACCACTGCACGTTGGTGGGCTTGGTCCCGGGTGCGTTACCCTACCCATATACCCACGAATGCTCTGGGAGCGAACCTTTGAGAGAGAAATAGAGAGAGAGAGAGACGTGGGGCGGGTAGGGGTTAGGTTTTGCCTAACCGTGTAACGTGCAGGGAAGCAAGAGAAGAAAAAAGGAGGAGGAACAGCTGACGACTTAGCCGCACAGGAAAGTAGGAAAGATAGAAAGGAGGAAGAACGGAGCAGAAGAGAAGAAGAAGAGCCGCAGCTACTGAAGAAAGAAGAAGAAATCAAGGCAGAGGAGCAGTTGAGGAAACTTAGCCGCACAGAGCAGCTGAAGAAAAGAGGAAGAAGACAGGAAGGAAGAAGCTGCAGAGAGGAGAAGAAGAAGAAACCAAGAGAAGAAGAGTCTGCGAGGCACGGTAGCAAAGGGGCAGATAAGGTGTCTGATTCAAAGAATCAGACGTCCGAGAAAGGAAAGGCAGAGAAAGAAGAGAAGGAAGAGAGAATTAGAAAGAAAGAAAGAAAAGAAAAATCAAGAACAGGATCATTGAACACTCTCTCTCTTTAATTTTTGTAAAAGTAGTATATTGAATTGTAAAGTTGTGTGCTTCTAGAATCAAAGTGTGCTCCTTGAGTTCAACCTCGGGATATTTTAAATTTTGAGTTATAAATTTTTATTTATTTTCGCGGAGAGTTCATCTATATTACAACGAGATATCTGTTAAAACATGATCAAGCCTCCGTAGAAAACATTTTGGCACCATTGCCGGGGAGCAACGGGCATTCTAGAAGCTATTAATTCACAATTTCTGATTTACTGCCGACTTAGTCTCTTCTCTTTTGTTTTGCGGGCACATGAAAACAAGAAGGAACAAGCAGCCGCACAACAACTACACTAAGGGACAGGTAATTTTCTATCCTCTCTTTTAAGCCCCTAAAATTCTAAAGAGGAAGAAAAAGAAAAGTAATCTAGGAATTACCTGCCTTTCATACATAGTAAATCACAAGAGTTGCCTGTTTTTCAATTTTAACACATTCTATATGTATATCCTCTAGAGGTAATTAGGGCTAAAACCTTCTTGCTTGAGCCCTAGTTACTTAATCTTGAGGAAACTAAATTGGATCAATTAGAGCCAACCTAAAACTCAAAGCTAGGGTTTCAGAGACACACCTTCTAATCAAGAATTGAAAATTCCCAAAAGAAGTGTGCCTAAGCCATTGCTTGAAAAAATCTATTAAGAGAAACCCTAAGCAATCTGGCTCTTAAGTCACTTGAACCTTAAAAGACAAGACCTAATAAGCTCTCACAGGAACTAATAGGTGAAGTTGATCCCTTAGATCAACCAACCTTTAAATTAGGTCACTCTTTGCATTCAATAGGATAAAGTTCAAGTGAAACCCTAAGCACATTGATCCTAATTAAAAGTGGTAGAATTAAGAGGTCATGGTCCCCATTCTGGTCTACCTGGAATCTCAGTGACAAGAGAGGTCGGGTGGGGGAAACCCTGTAACCCGTGGGGGTGCTCTACCGTGTAGGGGTCTTCGTGGGACTCACCCTCTCTGGCTGCCCAGGTAATTCTCAGGTGGATAACCTTCTGATTAAGGGGTATCATTTGCCCCGAACCTCTATAGTCACCCAATATTTTGGGTATCTTGATTAGGTCCAGCACCTGCTAACCACATCCAATCCATCAATGTATGTTTGGTAGGAGGTCCTTGAAACCTCCTCTAGAAATTCACTCTCCCCGAGGCCAAGCCTCGGTACCCTTGTTTGGGCAACAACCTCTTTGCATAGACCTCTCTTCTGATTCTGAACCCAATTCCCCTTCTTCTTCCACAATGGCTTAGCCTGTTGAAGAAGAGAATAATCTTGAGCACCAGCTCCAGCGACTCAATGATCTCTTCCAGAACTTCATGAACCCACCGTAGCGTCCCATGATGCGAGATCACTATAATCCCGCTGTGGTGGCAATTGAGCCTCGAGTCAGAATCCCGAATGGAGGACCTGATTCCGAGTTAAAGCCTAACATGATCCACGCTATACCCAAATTCTATGGGCTTAACTCTAAAGACCCCTTCCAGCACATTAAACAGCTTAAGCATCTGGCCCAGACCTTCGGGTCAGATGCCTAGAATCGGGATATCCTACTTATGAAGATGTTCTCTTTCTCCCTTATGGACAAGGCAGCCCATTGGTATCGGACACTGGCCCGCTCGATCAACACTTGGGAGGAACTTCAGTCTGAGTTCTTGAAGAAGTTCTTCCCCGTTGGTCGGACCAATGCCTTGTGCCATCAGATTACTCACTTCACACAACAGACGGGAGAACCTCTTCATGAGGCATGGGATCGTTTTTAGGATCTCATGAGAAAGTGCCCCCATCACGGAGTTCCTAAATGGGAACAAGTCCAGTCTTTTTACCAGGGACTCCGTGAAGATATTAGACTGTTCGTCAATGCAACTTGCAGAGGGAATATCATGGGTCAACATGGGTCAACATGAAGACACCGTGCGGGAGATTCTCGAGAATATGTGCGAGAACTCTATCAACAATGACTTCATGGGATTATTCGACCGGACAAATACCTGCGCAGCGACGAACCTTAGGAGAGCACACGAGATGTAGGTCCTGTCCGCATTAGTCGACCTGAAATTAATAGCCAGTCGAATGGACAAGGTCTCTATTATTGAGAAGGTGGATGAGCTGACTCAGCATTTGCAGCGAGCCACCTCTGCGCAGAACTCCTTTGCACAGCCTCCTCTCGCACGGGAAACTGTGCAGAACATTTTCCACCGACCTTCTCCTGGGATGGACTTGTATCCACCGTCATCTGACTCTAGGATCGGAGGGACCTCCGATCCTTTCTACTCTTGCCGGGGAAGCCCTACTCCCCGATTCTCCGACTTTTCTGAGTCTCCTCAGACCTACGAGGACCTTAATGCCATCCAGAATGACCCATTTTCCAACACTTACATTCCTGGATGGCAAAACCATCCCAATATTCAGTGGGCGGGAAATTCTCTGAATTCGAGACCACCTTTTCAGCCCCATCCACAAGCCCTCGTCCTTATTAGCCGCCCCAGCTTTGGCCCAACCCCACTTATCCATCCGGGCCAAACCAAGATCAAATGTCCCTTATCCTCCAGACTCTGGCTGACATTCAGAGAACGAATGCGGCTATCCAAAAGCAACACAAGGACAAAATCACAGAGGTCCTCAACCAACTCGCCCAGTTGGCAAATTCTCGCCAACCTGGAATCTTCCTTCTTAGCCTCTTCCTAACCCTAATAGCGTGCCGACCCAGCAGCGCGTTATGAACCCAAACCCGGGCCAAGCACACTTGGTCTATCAGGCCCCTTCTATTCCTTCACCTGACGGGATGGAAGCTTCATCCTCCTATGCGGGTTACCAACAGTAGCAGCCCATCCTACCAACCCCTAACCAGAACCAGGCAGGAATAAATTCTGAAAAAACCCGTAGTGGTAAGGCAACACAAGATCCACCTTATCCAGACCACTCCAAGCCTGGTAGTGACCCAAACTCTAGGGCAGTCATCCAGGATGTTCCTATCCCTGTCCCAGATCAAAAGCCAGGACCTATCTTAGAGGAACCAACCAAGGTTCCATTTCTCGAGGCCTTGACCAAGGGAAAGAGGACGACCAAACCCGTGGCTCCTGAGGAGGACCTGGTCCAGCTCTTTAAGCAGGTCCAAATAAACATCCCCTTGATGGATGCAATCCGCCACATACCGGCTTACGCACGATTCTTGAAGAACGTGTGTACACTGCAGTGCAAGCTGAGAGACAAGAGTAGGAGTCCAATTGTATTGTCAGAGCAAGCCAGCTCTGTAATCCTGAGTAGACTCCCACCCAAGGCAAAAGACCCAGGCACTCCCCTGATTTCATGTAAGATCGATGAAACCCAGTTCGATAGAGCATTATTGGACCTAGGTGCTTCCAGAAACTTGATACCCACATCCCTACTTAACCATCTAGAAGAATCAGAGCTAAAATCGACCGATGTGACATTGCAATTAGCAGATCGATCTATCAGGTCACCTAAGGAAATTCTTGAGGACGTTATTGTGAGGGTGCGGGATTTCTACTTCCCTGTAGATTTCATAGTTTTAGATATGGATGCACCTGAAAACCCAAGAGATACACCAATCATACTAGGGAGGCCTTTTCTGGCCATTGCAAGGGTCAATATAAGTTGTGAAGAGGGCCTAATAGAACTGAAATTTGGGAATCAGACTCTAAAAATTTATATCTTTAAGGCCCAACAAGGGATCAATTGCGGTGTCATTGAACAAATTTGTGATATTAGAGCTGTGGTTGATGAACCACAACTTGAGGACATCTTGATTATTCCTCATCAACCACAAGAAGATCTTGAACCGCAATTAGAGGAGTCGGACCTTGATCTAGACAAACCTATAACTCCTACCCTTGTACCCCACACTCACTCTGAACCACCCGCTGCTACTGATAACCCCATTCTTGAACTCAAACCCCTTCCCAATCATTTAAAATACGTCTTTTTGGTTTCTAATCAGACATTTCTTGTGATTGTAAACTCCAAACTCACACCTGATCAGGAATCCCGTCTGATTACTGTTCTCCAGCAACATCGCAGAGCTATTGGTTGGACTCTCGATGATTTGACTGGAATAAGTCTCTCTTATTGCACACATCGTATCTATTCTGAAGAGGGCGCACGACCTTCCCGTGAAATGCAGAGACGTTTGAATCCCAATTTGCAGGAGGTTGTGAAAAAGATCATTAAGTGGTTAGATGCAAGGATCATCTACCCGATCTCCAACAGTCGTTGGGTAAGGCCAATCCAGGCCGTGCCTAAGAAGGCAGGGCTCACCACCATCACGACTGAAACCGGAGAGGTCATACCTACTCGTATAGCCAACATGTGGAAAGTCTGCATAGATTCCCGAAGACTCAATTCCTCCACGAAGAAGGATCATTTCCCACTACCATTCATTGATCAGATTCTCGGGAAATTAGCGGGAAATAGATTCTTCTGCTTTCTTGACGGGTACTCCGGTTATAACTAAGTGGCGATTCATCCAGAGGACCAAGAGAAGACCACATTCACCTGCCCCTTCGGGACGTACGCGTTCCGAAGGATGCCTTTCGATCTCTGTAATGCACCCGTGAGTTTTCAACGGTGCATGCTTGCCATATTCTCTGATATGGTAGGTGATTATTTGGAAGTCTTCATGGATGATTTCTCAGTTTTCGGGGCATCATTTGATGATTGCCTCCAGCACTTGGTTCACATACTTAGGCGTTGCATTGACATAAATCTGGTTCTTTCCTGAGAAAAGAGCCACTTTATGGTGCCTGAGGGGATCATCCTGGGACATTTAATTTCTGAGAAAGGCATCCAAGTGGAACGAGCCAAGGTTGATCTGATTTCTAGACTTCCTATGCCTAGCTCGATTAGGGATATTCGATCTTTTTTGGGGCACGTTGGTCTTTAACGTCATTTCATCCCTGATTTCTCAAAAATCGCGTCCCCCTGACTACTCTTCTCTCCAAGGATGTACCCTTTGAGATTTTCGAGGAATGCACTCAAGCTTTTGAGAACCTTGTGACTGAGTCACCCAAGCCCCGATCCTACAGTCCCCTGATTGGTCTCAACCCTTTGAGATCATCTGAGATGCATCTGACTTCGCTGTAGGAGCGATTCTGGGGCAGAAGATTGACGGGAAACTTGTGGTCATCTACTATGCTAGCAAGACACCTGACGAGGCTCAGCGTAACTACACGGTTACGGAAAAAGAGTTGCTAGCTGTAGTATTTGCCCTCGAAAAATTCCGATCTTATCTCCTGGGTTCCCACGTCATAATGTACTCGGATCACATAGCTGTGAGGCATCTCCTTGCAAAGAAGGACGCGAAGCCTCGATTAATCCGATGGCTCTTGCTGTTGCAAGAATTCGACCTCGAGATTCGCGACAAGGTAGGAAGATCGAACGTGGTAGCTAATCACTTGTCTCACCTTCTTCTGAGATCGTCGACCCTTCTGGACCCATCACGGAGCATTTTCCTGATGAGCACCTATTGACTATTGGTACTAGGCTTCCATGGTTTGCTGATATAGTAAACTACTTGGCATCTCATCAGATCCCGTCTGATTGGCCGAAGACCAAGAAAGATAAGTTGTGCTCCGATGCCAAGTACAACATCTGGGAAGACCTGTACCTTTTTTGCATAGGTGCTAACCAAGTCATCCAGCGGTGTGTCCCGGAAGGCAAAATCAATGACATTCTCTCTTGGTTACAGTTGTGCTAACCAAGCATGCGGTGGCCACTTCTCTGGGCACAAAATCGCATCAAAAATCCTCCAGTGTAGCTTTTACTTGCCCACTATCTTCAAGGACGCATACAGTCACTGTAAGGCATGTAGTCATTGCCAAACTTTGGGCAACATGAGCCATCGCGACATGATGCCTTTACAACCGATTCTCGTATGCGAGATTTTCAATATTTGGGGGAATGATTTTATGGGTCCCTTTCCTATTTCGGATGGCTTTGAGTATATTTTACTCGCTGTGGACTACATGTCCAAATGGATCGAAGCCATTCTGACCCGAACCTGTGATCACAAGATCGTTATCAAATTCGTTCACCAGAATATCTTCTCACGGTTCGGGATTCCTCGTGCAATCATCTCTGATGGAGGGACCCATTTTACCAATGCTCAGTTCGGGTCACTGATGACCAAATATGGGGTGTCTCATCGAATCTCTACTCCTTACCACCCCCACACTAATGGTCTAGTTGAGCTATCAAATCAGGAGATCAAGAAAATCCTATAGGTTACTGTTCGACCTGACTGGAAGGACTGGTCGTTCCGACTTCCGGAAGCTTTGTGGGCTTATAGGACTGCCCACAAGACCCAATTAAGCACGTCACCTTCCCGTCGAATTGGAGCACAAAGCTTATTGGGCAGTGCGGAGCAGCAACATAGATCTTTCTACGGCTGGAACCCACAGAAAGCTTCAGATGAGCGAGATTGGTGAATTACGCCTTGATGAGAATGAGAACTCGTGAATCTACAAAGAGTGGGTTAAAGCCTTTCATGACAAGTACATATCTAGAAAGATCTTCCACCCTGGTCAGAAGGTCCTGCTCTTCGATACCCGACTCAAACTCTTCCCTGGGAAACTGCGATCCAAGTGGGTCGGACCATATCTTGTCTGACAGATTTTTGGAAATGGAGCCGTCAAAATCAGTCTTTTCAGCCACGATTCTGAACCTTTCGTCGTGAATGGTCAGAGCCTCAAATTGTTCATTGACGTAACCAATACAGATTTGGCTGAGTCATCATTTATCCTCCATTCTCCCTGAGCTTATTGCGCCCAGCCGATGGCGTAAAACTCAGCGCTTAACAGGAGACAGCCCGTCATTCTTTTTGAAAAACCCATAACCTTTTCTGACATTTCTTTGCACTTTAAGTTCATCCTTTAGGACAGCCAACTTCACCTCAGGTACCCGTACTTGAGATTAGAAATCGTTCGCAACAGTCCCCTCGACCCATCCACTCACCAAATACCTGTCTTAATGTATGAACCAAGCCAAATAAAAACCCACCTAATGTACAATGAGGACATTGCAAATCTTAGGCATGAGGGGGTATGAAAGTGCAATAAAATAACAAGGAAAAGGTTTCAATAAAAAAATCTGCATATACGAAAAAAAAAAACTTTGAATGAGGAAGAAAGTGCCGGTAAACTTTATAGAAGGAGGAGAAAAAGAACAAAATGATAAAAAAGAGCACAAAATGAAAGAAAAGGGATAATCATTAGTAAGAAATTAAAGAATTAACCTAAGTTCTAGACCACATTAAGGAAAGGAAAAAGGAAAGTGCACAATAAGATTAGTAAGAACGCAAACCTTAGGCATTCTTGGATAAACTCTTAGTACCCATTAAGATCTAGATATTCCTCAAAAGGTTGAGGAAAATGAAAAGCTTAAGTATTAGGTCCAAGGCTTAGGGAGTATTCGGTCTCGTTAACTGACTTTCGGTTTACGGGACTCAGTAACCTAAGCATCCAAATTCACACATAGTCTGGTTCAGCGAGCATAAATATCAAAATCACGCAGAAGCGTTTGAAATATTCTGAAAATGTCACCTATATTAGGTGCAGTCGATCAACACAAGTTGATTTGGACGAGTTCCCGGCGCAGAGAGGTGGGAAATTTCCCTCGAAGATGCGTAACAACATATTATCTCCTCGGTGCTTGTCTCTTAGGATAATTACATATCCTACTGGGGGCATGTAAGTACTCTACTGGTTTAGATTCCATGGAGGGTGTTGGTGAAGCGTAGATCGCATTTTTGATATGAAAGAAATGCATCGTAGTATAGTCGCGAAGTATGATCCAACAAAGATATTGTTTTGCAAAAATAACGAGACTTGAGTCCTAGTCGTTCGTCTCTGGGAGGCATTATTTTTACTTTTGAAATCGATCTTTTATTTTTAAAGCCACTCTACTTTGTTTAAAGACGCATGCCAGTTTCCAATCTCCTAACTGAGACTTTACCACTCCTGTTATTAACTCGGATCACATGCGCATGCGTCAAGTAAATCAAAAAAGTGAACGTGTGAGTTTCTATGCGCACGATTCTAGTGAGGTGGTGATTACTTATGGAGAAAGCATTTATTGTCAGATTTTCGATATCCTCCAGAAATGACATGCTGGTGCGTAATATATAAACAGTTAAAGAATAGGCACGCAAATATGATAATCATTCAGCTAATGGTGATTTCGAACACATAAGAGATATATATAAAAATGCAATTTCATTCATCATTGGAGAGTTGTTGCACAAGGAAATCTAGAGGAAAGCTTATACATGAATGCTTAAAAATTAAACCTATCTACTAGAAAACGATTGCATACAAGAATCAACGGGGGGATTTCGCATGCATCATTGGGGGAGAAGTAAGACTACACTACTAAGTAGTAAATAAAAGCAGTAAATATACGAAAAGCTAAGCTACTAATCTAGTGGAAGGAAGGCATTCGGAGGTAGTCTCCAATGGCCTTTGAGTGGCTGAGAGAAGGAGGGGCGGCCAATGGAGCTTAGGCCGGCCCTTAGAGAGAGGTTGGGGAGCTGATCCAGCTTCCTGGCATGGAGATGGTGGCCTACATGGTGGTGCTCAACTCGTGGAGGTGGGGTGTGTAGATTTCCACTTGGAGGGGGTGAGATCAACGTGACATAAAAAATGCGGAATTGAAAAGATATCAATCTCACAAAATAAACAATCACACAAGGTACACAATTATTTCTAGGTGGAAACCTAAATCGGGTGAAAACCACCACCTAACTCTCTCGAGTTAGAATTTCCCGATCAACCAAGTTGATCAAATCCACTAAACGAATCACTTAAACGAGAGTGATTCAACCTTAGTTACAACCACGCTGCTTTATACGAGGGTAGCGTACCTCGAACCCCTTCTCTTCACGAGAAGGATTTTGTCCCACGAAGGAGATGGGAATTCGCAAGGCGAATACCCAACCAAAGAACAAAGATAAAATAACAACAGTCCTATAGAGCCAACAAACTAATTTTTAACCTAAGCTTCTATAGGAATTAAAATGCTTCCCTTTGCAAGGAGTGCGTCGAATCGATGACGCGGGTGCGACTGCGCAACGTCGCTCTTGTGAACTACGGCGGGAGAGTGGGTGCGCAAAGGCTTGATGCTCTCAAGATGAAGAACTTGAGCTTGGAGAGCAAGAGCTTTTCTAGGACACAAAAGAGTAGAAAGTATGTTACATGGGTGTGTCTTGGTGTGTCCAGGTGTGTGTTTGTGTGCAAGAGGTTCCTCTCTATTTATAGAGGCCTTAGGAAGGCTTTGGAAGGCTTTGGAAAGCTTCCATAACTGTTGGGTGCAAACCCCAAGAGAATCAGGCCGAAATCCGGAACAATGATTGCACTGACAGGGTTATCAGACGTCTGATGCTGGCATCGGACGTCTGGAAAACCAATTTAAGACGTCTAGGAACAAAGTCAGACGTCTGATTTTGGGCGGGTTTCTTCCTGACTTCAATCAGATCTAAACAGGGTTCTAGTGCAAGTCCATCAGACGACATACAGGACGTCTAGCACTATGTTTGGACGTTTGGAAACCTACTTTTTCTGCGGGAATGGATTTCCAAGAGTTGCAACGGCTAGAAAATCTCTGAGAAGAGATTTTGGGTCAGCCAAGGCAAAACGGTCATTTATCAGATGTCTGGAAAGGTTTAAGGACATCTGATAAGGCTTTAACGGTCATATCCTTCAGTGTTTGTTAAACCAGCCAACGGTCCACTAATTGGACGTCTGGCAAAATCATCAGACGTCTGGACTAAAGTCTGGACGTCTGATTTCTTCAAACAGAACTAGCTAAGTCCAACCTAAATGTTATCAGACGTCTGAATCAACAGTCAGATGTCTTAAAACTCATTATCAGATGTCTGGTTTTGGAATTAGACGTCTGAAAAGGCTGTTTGAACCCTATATTGATTTTCTAAGTTTTCTATAGAAAACCTAAGTGTCCTAGGGTTGTGCAGGTGTTCCTAGGACTACTATTAGGGTACTTTGAGGCTCTTTAACATGATGTTCTAAGGAACAAAAAGAGCAAGGAAATAAAGACAAAAGTACATGAAAGAAATAAACAGAATTCTATCCTATTCTTCTTGTTCTTCCATCTTCAATCTATCGCTTCTTGCGAGTCTCCTCTGTTCTCCATCAAGCTCCTTCAATCCATCCTGGATGCGAGCTCGAACTTCGTCTAATCACATCTCCATTTGCAATTGACTTGAAATCTAATACTCCAAGTGCAAATGTTAAATGACACGTGTTTTGTTATCATCAAAACAAACGATCGCGGTGCTCTAGCACCAACAGGGTGGAGATGGGAGTGGCTAGCCTACGTGGAATGAATGCCAAGGAAGTGAATGGGGGTGCTTGGCCGCCCAAGGGGTCTTTGACGTGCCTTCGTGCGTGTGTGTTAAGAGGTGTCGTTATAGTTGCACTTGATACGTCGGTTTTAAAAGAAGTAAACGGAGGGAGTCCGAGTGTCGATCTCAGGGAGGCGTGGAAATCGGATTTTGTTTACCACTTGTTGTCACGAAAAAGGCGGAGTTTTGCTTGCGAAAGAAACGGTTTTGAAAAGCGAGAGATAGAGAGAGTTTAGGGTTAGAAAGCTCTTTGGTTTTGATCATGCACTTTAAACAGAAATTAAAAAGGCAACTAAATGAAAAATAATTTCATTAAACATGCATCCATAGTTCATGGTTTACAATATTAAATACATGCTTCAACAAAAGTAAATGAAAGCTTTAAAAGAGAGAGAGAGAGGTAGAGAGAGAGTGGAGAGCGACGAGGCAGCCACGGCGGTGGAGGAGGCTCCGTCGGCGGCTCGTCGTCTCCGGCGATTACAAGAGTGCCTAAGACTAGCTAGGAGAGGAGTGGAGTAGTTGCAAGTGGGAGAGCATGCCTTGAATGGTGGTAGAAGGGGGTTTAAATAGAGTTAAGGGCTTCCTAAAAGAAGAATGTGCTTTAGCGACATCCAGAACGTCGCTAAAACCGCTTCCATATACGTCGGTGAAGGTCTGCTGCCGCCGGTCAGCCGCCCGCCCCTTTCTCTCTTCAGGCGCGATCCGTGGACGTCGAACGAGAGCCGTCCGATTGATGATCGGACGGCTGAGATCCTCCCGCGCCTGCGCTAGGATCGCGCTTCGGGCGTGCGTGCGCGCGCGCGTGGGAGGTGGGGCGCTGTCGTCGCGCCGCGTGGCGCGATCCTAGCCGCTCGCTTCTGATCGCGCGGCTCAATTTTGCCGCGCCCTTCGCCCGCAGACGATTTTTGCTCCGCGCGACTCGAACGCGCGTCGCCGCAACGTGGGCGTGCGCGCTAACCGTTGCGCCACGCCCACTCTTTGTCGCGGCGACTGCGGGCGAGCGCGCGGATCTCGGCCGTTCGATCGAAGATCAACGGCCGAGATGCGTCCTTGGCTGGCTTGGGGGCGTGCGGGCGGCGGGGGCGGGGCGACGTGGCGCATTCTAGGCCGTTGATCTCCAGATCAACGGTCAGGATTTCTTGGGCCCATTGTGGGAGCTCCGGATGTCGGATTTGGCCGATTTTGAGTCCGTTAGACTCCGTTCGTCGTCCTGAATCCATCCGTGCGGTCCGATTGCTCATCTGAGGCCTGCTTTGACAAATGCTTTACACAAATGGCCATTAATACAGTTTATAAGCAATCTTGGTACTTGATGCATGCAATGCTCCTATTCTACTTTATGTTGTGCCTTTTATTCTAAAGATGGGCCATATTCAACCTAATTAATACCCCCTTGCGTGGTGTTATCATACCCCCATACTTACTCCTTGCTAGTCCCTAGCAAGGTTTATTCTAGCCTTTATTTCTTTGGCGAATTCAAGAAGTAATTGCTTAGGCACTTCGTTACTTGTTAATAAGAGGAACTATACGAAGATCTTAATCTACAAAGACTAAGCAGCGCCCGGGTGTCTGCCAAAATACGAATCGCCCGAATCCTTGCTTTGTATATATAACTATACTTATGTATACGTATATATCTATATATGTCTTTTTAGAATTTTTAGAATTCAGTGTGGGTTGGTAACTTTTTACGGCTACCCAACCCACCCAAAACTCGGTCAAAACCCTAAGTGCTAAGCATCTTGGTGTGAATGTTGTGATAGACTTACTTAACGGTAATTGAGACAGACTTCGAGTTTCTACGCCTCTAGGTGACCGGAAAAGAAAATAAATTTTTGCCTGAAGGTGTATTTGTTCGATTGGTAGCTTTCTCCCTGCGTTCATTTTACTTGGGGTCAACACAAGGATTTTCCAGTGTATATCTCCCCGGCTTGTACTACTTCCCCGCTTCTTCCTTAGGTGTTTTTGGTCTTCTTTTTTTTGTGCAATTATTGAGCTGGGCTCTGGACAACCGACCAATGGGCTGTTACCCACGATCACTTGCCAGCCATACTTGTGCGGTGAAGTGTGGTTTATTTTCTTTTTTTTTTTTTTTTTTTTTTTTTTTTACGTAGGTGGCTTCCCTAATCTCAAATGTACCTAGAGGCAGTGAAAAAGAAATGGCCTGTGGCTGGGTTCTGGACAACCTGCCAATGGGCTGTTACCCACGATAACTTGCCAGCCATACCACCCTAGAGAGTTCATTAGCTACCCAATTTCTGTCAAAATCTCCGAGAAGTGAGTATGTGCAGAAATGTGTGCAGATGCTTAGACTCAAAGTTTTCCTGAGTTAGAGGATGAGTTGATAAGTCGTATACTTATCACCTTATTTATTAGGTGGATTAGAATAGCTTAAAGTTGCAAGGATTCGTCGCTAAATCCATATTTTAATGGACACTAGGGCTGATTAAGCCTGAAGGCCTGAAAAGTCTAAGCGTTTAAGTTCTTTTTGTATTATTTCCCACTATTGACAAGTTTCTAATGCCTAAGTTTTTCTTCCTAAATTCAAATTTTTTTTTTTTTTTTAATCAATTAATTTATTCATTCAGACTGATTAATTAAACTCAGGATTATGCAATTTACCATCCCCCCCATGCTTAAGTTGGACAATGTCCTCATTGGCAGATGCATGGATGCAGAAGGGTTCAAAAAGATAGTACCTGAGTGACGTAAACTTACCAGATCAGTCTGAATCCGCTGGGTTGCCTCCCAGGAAGCGCTGAGTTTAACGCCTCCAGCTGGGCGGTGCCTGGTGTCAGCCCTCAACAAGGGTGACACTCTCCTTGGGGGGTACCTGGGCCAGGAAATGCTTCAATCTTTGACCATTGACTGTAAAGGTGTGCCCGGTATTAAGATCGGCGATTTCGACTGCCCCGTTGGAATAGGGCTTGACCACCCGAAATGGTCCTGTCCATTTGGACCTAAGTTTCCCTGGAAAGAGTTTCAGGCGTGCATCAAATAGCCAGACTTGTTGGTTTGGCTCAAAGGTTTTCCTATGAATGAGTCGGTCGTGGACGGCTTTCATTTTCTCCTTATATAGCCGACTATTGTCAAAGGCGTCCCGACGAATTTCTTCAAGCTCGGATAATTGAAGAGTCCTTTGCGCACCAGCTAACTGGGGATCCATGTTACATTGCTTAACAGCCCAGTAAGCCCGGTGTTCCAATTCGACAGGGAGATGGCAAGCTTTGCCAAAGACCAAGCGGTAAGGTGACATGCCTATCGGGGTCTTAAAAGCGGTCCTGTATGCCCACAGGGCATCATCAAGTCGTGTGGACCAGTCTTTCCTGTCAGGTCTCACAGTCTTCTGTAAAATGTTCTTGATTTGTCTGTTTGAGACCTCAGTCTGCCCATTTGTTTGTGGATGATACGGGGTGGCAATGCGGTGGTTTACCCCGTATTTTCTAAGTAGGGCACGGAACTGGGAATGGATAAAATGGCTTCCACCATCACTGATCATGGCCTTGGGTATTCCAAAATGGGAAAAGATGTTCTTCTTTACAAAGTCCATGACCGTCTTGTGATCGCATCGTCGGGTGGCAACGGCTTCAATCCATTTGGAAACATAGTCTACCGAGACCAAGATATACTCGAAGCCGTTGGATGGTGGAAAGGGGCCCATAAAATCGATACCCCAAACGTCGAAAATTTCGACAATCAAAATGGGCTGAAGGGGCATCATATCTTTTTTGGTCATTGTCCCTAGTGTTTGGCATCGTGAGCAAGTCTTGGCAAAGATGTGTGCATCCTTGAATAGGGACGGCCAATAAAATCCAGACTGCAAAACTTTTGCAGCTGTTTTCTTGCCAGAGAAATGGCCGCCACATGCTTGGTCATGACAAAAGGAAAGCACACTCTGAACCTCGTCTTCGGGGAGGCACCTCCTGATGATCTGATCAGCACAGAGGCGAAACAGCATGGGATCATCCCAGAAATAGTGCTTGGCCTCAGCCAAGAACCTGTCCCGTTGCTGTTTGGACCAGCTGTGCGGGGTTTGTCCTATAACCAGGTAGTTGACATAGTCAGCATACCATGGCATTTTCTTGTCTTGCACGGCTAGGATGTGTTCATCAGGGAAGGTATCAGATAGAGGTAGGGAGGGTCCAATGTGGTCTGGATGAAGTCTTGACAGGTGGTCAGCCACCACATTTTTCGATCCGGCCTTGTCTTGGATTTCCAGGTCAAATTCCTGCAAAAGCAGGATCCATCTGATGAGCCTGGGTTTTGCATCCTTTTTGGCCAACAGGTGCCGGATGGCTGAATGGTCGGTGTAGATAGTCACGTGGGATCCCAGCAAGTATGATCGGAATTTTTCCAGTCCAAAGACTACAGCAAGCAACTCTTTTTCTGTGACCGTATAATTACGCTGGGCCTCGTCCAACGTTTTGCTCGCGTAGTAGATCACCACGGGCTTCTTGTCTTGCCTTTGTCCCAGGACAGCGCCTATGGCAAAATCTGATGCGTCACACATAATCTCAAAACCCTGGGACCAGTCTGGGGGTTGAAGTACAGGTGCGGTGGAGACTAAGTCCCGGAGGGTATGATAAGCCTGGGTGCAATCAGGAGACATGTGGAAAGTTGCGTCGTTGGCTAGAAGGTCGGTCAAGGGTTTGGAAAGTTTGGAAAAGTCTTTGATGAACCTTCGGTAGAAGCCAACATGTCCTAGAAAAGAGCGAATCTGTCGGACCGAACTAGGTGGAGGAAGTTTGGAAATTAAATCAACCTTAGCTCGATCTACCTCGATGCCCTTATGCGAAACGATGTGTCCGAGGACAATTCCTTCTTGAACCATAAAATGGCTCTTTTCCCAACTTAACACCAAGTTAACCTCGATACATCGTTTCAGGATTTTCTCCAAGTTGCTCAAACAATGGTCGAATGAATTCCCGAATACAGAGAAATCATCCATAAAGACCTCCAAGTATTCACCCACCATTTCTGAAAAAATGGCTAGCATGCAACGCTGGAAGGTTGCGGGTGCGTTGCATAACCCGAACGGCATTCGACGGAATGCAAATGTGCCATACGGGCAAGTGAATGTGGTCTTTTCCTGATCTTCCGGAGCAATTGCGACTTGGTTATATCCTGAATATCCATCCAGGAAGCAAAAATACTTCTGCCCTGCCAATCTTTCAAGGATTTGGTCAATGAATGGCAAGGGGAAGTGGTCCTTCTTAGTGGCTTCGTTAAGCTTCCTATAATCAATACACACCCGCCATGCGGTGGTGGTGCGGGTGGGAATGGATTCGCCATGATCATTAGTGACAACGGTGAGCCCAGCCTTCTTTGGAACCACTTGAGTGGGGCTCACCCAGGGGCTATCAGAGATAGGGTAGATGATGTCGGCGTCGAGCCACTTGATAATTTCTTTTTTAACGACCTCCCGCATGTTAGGGTTTAGCCGTCTCTGCATCTGGCGGGAAGGTCGGGCCCCGTCTTCCAGGTAAATCTTGTGGGTGCAATAGGTGGGGCTAATTCCTCTTAGATCTGAGATGGTCCAACCAATGGCGGCCCGATGTTCTGAAAGAGTTGCAGTCAACCTTAGTTCCTGATCCTTGGTTAGATGGGAATTAATAATCACTGGGAAGGTCTGGCCAGGTCCCAAGAAGACGTACTTGAGATTCTCGGGCAATGGTTTAAGTTCAGGTGCGGGTGGGACCACAGTCGATGGGAATGGAAAGGGCGGTAGTTGATCAACATTGATTTCTTCAAATGGTGTCATGTGATGATACTCAGCCTTACAGAGGTCCATAGGTAATGATGGTGGCGAGTCAGGACTACGGGTTTGGTGGTCTGAGACAGAGTTGAGGGTAAGGCATTCCTCGATTAAAGTTTCCACGGGATCATGTTCCTCAATGTAATCACAATCAAAAGACTTTGTTGCCCGGAAGATATCTAATTGCATTTTCCTGTCTCCGAAGGCGATTTCCATACATCCCGTGTCGCAATCGATGTTTGCTTTAGCCGTGGCTAAGAAAGGTCTGCCTAAGATTATGGGTGCGTTCTGTAATTTTTCAGGGACTTCCATGTCGAGCACCAAAAAGTCGACTGGGAAATAGAAGTCCTTGACCCGTACAATCACGTCCTCGACAACCCCCTTCGGGGTTTTCACTGATCTATCCGCCAGCTGGATGGTGACAGGGGTTGGTGCCAGCTCCCCAAAACCAAATTGGTGGTACAAGGTTGTGGGAATTAGGTTGATAGAAGCACCTAGGTCCAGGAGCGCTCTATCAAATGTCATGTCCCCGATGTTGCAGGAAATCAGGGGTGCTCCTGGGTCAGTTCGTTTGAGTGGAAGGTTGCTTGATATCACGGAACTGGCTTGCTCAGAGAGTACAACCTTCCTAGGTGCTTGAGGTCTCGTCTTACGCTTGGGTGTACAGGCATCCTTTAAGAACTTGGCGTAAGCGGGGATGTGTTTGACAGCTTCTAGAAGCGGAATATTAATCTGTACTTGTTTAAAAATTTCCATCAGCTCCTCAGTTTCCACAGTATTCTTTTTTCTCTTGATTGTTTCCAAGGCCTCAGGATAGGGTGTCTGGATTGGTTCCATGTTTGGGTCCTTGGTTGGTGCTTCTTCTAAGTCGGGTAAAGTCTCGGGGAGAGTCGGCCATTTGGGATCCTGGGTTTTGGTGCCGCTTCTCAAGGTCACCGCATTCGCAGAGGCATTGGGGCCATGGGGTGATCCTTGAGAAGATGAGGATGAAGAGGCGCCAAACCCAGGAGGTGTTTGTGGAGCCGGTTGGACCATATGAGCCTGCCCGGGGTTGCCTTGGAACCCTTGCGAATTGGGGCCTCTGCTAATTATGTTTCGCGGGTTTGGTTGTGGTTGGGAAGGTAGAGATCCTTGCTGTTTACAGTCCAAGAGTTGGCTTAACTGTCCCTTTACCAAGGCCATTTCTTCCTGATGTTTTTGGTTCATGTCAGCCATCATCTTTATTAGGGTGTCCATTTGGTTTTGTGGGGGAGGGGCCGCCCTCTTTTGGTTATATTGGGGTCTAACTGGTGGTCCTTGCTGATAGGGGGGCAAGTGTGGCTGTTGGTTTGGCCTAGGCTGGTTTTGGAATTGCGGTAGTTTCTGGTTTGTCCAACCAAAGTTGGGGTGATTACGCCAGCCGGTGTTGTAAGTGTTGGAGAAAGGGTCAGGTTTTGCATATCCTTGGACGGCTTGCACATCTTCTAGAATAGCCGATGTTGATGAAGAAGGAAGGGAGTAATCAAGGGTCGAGGGAGCAAAGGTCCCTCCTTGGAACATGGTTGGGGGTTGTTCCAAGTTTAGTTGGGTGAAGGGTTGGACCAGGTCAACATTATGTGCTCCTTTTGCTAGGGTGAAAGTCGGCAAGGGGTTCCTGGTCTGGTTCAGAAGCTCATCAATCTTTTTGTCCACCAATTCCACTCGATCCAATTTTTTGGCAATAATGTCCATGTCAACCATTCCAGAATTTGCTTGCACCTCATAAATCCCACCACGGGGTTGACTGGATCTGTTAAACTGGTTCATGGAGGCATTGTTGAGCGAATTCTCGCTCATAGACTCAAAGAGCTCAAACGCGCTCTCCTCGTCTTTGTTTAGGAAGTTTCCCCCGCATGAGGCATCGACGAAGTTCCGTAGGTTGCTATCCAGACCGTGGTAGAAGATCTGGGCCAATTGCCACCTTGGAACTTCGTGGTGTGGGCATTTCCTCAAAAGTTCATTGAATCTTTCCCACGCCTCATGAAATTGTTCCCCACCCTGGAGTGTGAAGGTAGTGATAGCTCTTCTGAGGGCATTGGTCTTTCCTATGGGGAAGAATTTCTTTAAAAATGCATGCCTCAGTTCCTCCCAGGTGGTGATGGGTCTACCTAGGGTTCTAAGCCAATGAGAAGCCTTGTCTCTTAATGAGAAAGGGAACATCTTGATTAGAACAATATCAAGGCTAATGTTCCTAGGTTTTACTGTTCTTGCTATGCGGTCGAGATCTTCTAGGTGCTGAAAGGGGTCTTCATTTGAGCTTCCATGAAAGTGGCTCTGGATTAGACTTAATACATTAGGTTTTAGCTCAAAATCGTCTCCCCCTTCGGGGATCCTAAGGTGTGGCTCGACTCTAATGGCAGAAGGGTTATAGAAATCACGGAGGGGTCTTGGCTGGTTCTGAAACGGTGGTAAATCAAGTGGTGGTTGTCCTGGTATGTCATTGAAAGGTGGTGGTTGTTCTTGCGGGTTCTGTAACCGTTGTATGGCTTGCATGATGGTGTGGATTTGTCGTTGCTGAAGCCGATGGTTAGCATTGATTTGAGCCTGGACGACAGCCATAGCATCTGGTGGGGGTTGATCTTCAGCCTCATCTACCCTAGGTTCAGCCATGTTTTCAACAGAGTTACGTCGCCTAGATTCCTGCCCCAAAACACACAATTCGGGATGCAGTGAGCGCCTCCCGTGCATACACTAGAGAAGAACTGGAGGGGATGCGGAGGGCGACAGATGCGAGAAATGTGTTTCAATCAAGCACGCAAGCCTAATCCTTATGGTGTATTCCTTAGGAGACCTAGAAATCTCACAAAGGGTGATTAAGTCCGTAAGCACTGGACTTCCCTTCTCAAGGCTAATCTGGCCAGGTTGATTACGAGGGGATTGCAGGGAAGGTTCTTCCTTTGGCTTACGCCTCCGGTTCCATAGACCCCACAACCACGGTCGTTTGACACTGCCCCGCAGCCTAGTCACCAGATTCTACCAAGGGAATGAAAGCCAAGTGCCTAGCGAACAAAACCTCACCTTTTGAGACTTAACTCAGTCCTGCCTAGGGCACGTCTACTCAGTTTTAACGGGTTAGGATAGTGCTTGTGCTTAGGGTAATGTGATGAGGCGTTGATTGGGGTGGTGCCTCTTAATTTTCCACTTTTCAAGGTGTGTGCTTCTACAAAACAGGGTTTTAAAGCAAGAATTTTTAGGGTGTGGTGTCTTTTAATGTTTCATCCTTACTTTAGTGTTTTTTTAGGGTTGACGTGTCTTAATGCTTTCAGACAAGTTTCAATGGGCACGTCAAGTTCTACACACAACTTGGTGAAAGTAGATTTCCTTTTTATCTTGTAGAGGCTCTAAAAACCCTAGTGTACTCATCCTAAAGATCGTGCAGCTTCTATTAGATGAGTTAGTTTTTAGGGTTGAGTGGTGCGGCCCAGGTCAACTCACGGTGGCTTCGCAAACACCACTCAAGAGAAAAAGCAAAGAACACTCCAAGAATTTGTCCAGTATATTAGAGTGTACATTTTTTTTGTAGGGTGGTGTGTTAAGAATGTGGGTCAAGCAATCATTCACCACGTCAATTTTTTTCAATTTTTATGATTTTTTTTTAGCTTTTTCACGCAAGCAAACAATGAGAGAGAGAGAGTACTCACTATCGGCCCTCGAGGCGTCTACTTCCTTGCTACCATAGTGGAATGCGTCGCTTCGCCGTCCATGCGCCGAATTCCTGCATCCGTCAAGTAAAAAGGAAAATAGGGCATTAGACGATATGAGAATGAAGGTGGAATGGAGGTGATAAAACAAATCTGTTGCCTCCCCGGCAGCGGCGCCAAAAACTGACGTGCCTTCGTGCGTGTGTGTTAAGAGGTGTCGTTATAGTTGCACTTGATACGTCGGTTTTAAAAGAAGTAAACGGAGGGAGTCCGAGTGTCGATCTCAGGGAGGCGTGGAAATCGGATTTTGTTTACCACTTGTTGTCACGAAAAAGGCGGAGTTTTGCTTGCGAAAGAAACGGTTTTGAAAAGCGAGAGATAGAGAGAGTTTAGGGTTAGAAAGCTCTTTGGTTTTGATCATGCACTTTAAACAGAAATTAAAAAGGCAACTAAATGAAAAATAATTTCATTAAACATGCATCCATAGTTCATGGTTTACAATATTAAATACATGCTTCAACAAAAGTAAATGAAAGCTTTAAAAGAGAGAGAGAGAGGTAGAGAGAGAGTGGAGAGCGACGAGGCAGCCACGGCGGTGGAGGAGGCTCCGTCGGCGGCTCGTCGTCTCCGGCGATTACAAGAGTGCCTAAGACTAGCTAGGAGAGGAGTGGAGTAGTTGCAAGTGGGAGAGCATGCCTTGAATGGTGGTAGAAGGGGGTTTAAATAGAGTTAAGGGCTTCCTAAAAGAAGAATGTGCTTTAGCGACATCCAGAACGTCGCTAAAACCGCTTCCATATACGTCGGTGAAGGTCTGCTGCCGCCGGTCAGCCGCCCGCCCCTTTCTCTCTTCAGGCGCGATCCGTGGACGTCGAACGAGAGCCGTCCGATTGATGATCGGACGGCTGAGATCCTCCCGCGCCTGCGCTAGGATCGCGCTTCGGGCGTGCGTGCGCGCGCGCGTTTCCGCCCGGCGTGCGCGCGCGTGTGGGAGGTGGGGCGCTGTCGTCGCGCCGCGTGGCGCGATCCTAGCCGCTCGCTTCTGATCGCGCGGCTCAATTTTGCCACGCCCTTCGCCCGCAGACGATTTTTGCTCCGCGCGACTCGAACGCGCGTCGCCGCAACGCGGGCGTGCGCGCTAACCGTTGCGCCACGCCCACGCTTTGTCGCGGCGACTGCGGGCGAGCGCGCGGATCTCGGCCGTTCGATCGAAGATCAACGGCCGAGATGCGTCCTTGGCTGGCTTGGGGGCGTGCGGGCGGCGGGGGCGGGGCGACGTGGCGCGTTCTAGGCCGTTGATCTCCAGATCAACGGTCATGATTTCTTGGGCCCATTGTGGGAGCTCCGGATGTCGGATTTGGCCGATTTTGAGTCCGTTAGACTCCGTTCGTCGTCCTGAATCCATCCGTGCGGTCCGATTGCTCATCTGAGGCCTGCTTTGACAAATGCTTTACACAAATGGCCATTAATACAGTTTATAAGCAATCTTGGTACTTGATGCATGCAATGCTCCTATTCTACTTTATGTTGTGCCTTTTATTCTAAAGATGGGCCATATTCAACCTAATTACTACCCCCTTGCGTGGTGTTATCAGTCTTTTTGTAGACCCAATGGCTTCTCTCTAGAGAGGTGTAGAACTCTATAGAGAGAGTCCAAGAGTGGCCGGCCACATGTGGGTGGAGATGGTCTTTAAGATCCAAGAATTGTGGATCTCAATTTGAATTCCTCTTGGTTGCTAAATTTGGCAACCAAGAGGTGGCACCATCTCAAGAGCTCTCTAGAGAATTCTAGAGAAGTGTGTGTGTGTGTGTGTGGTCGTGCTCTATGTGGCTAGGTGGCTTAGGTTAGGTCCTAAGGGGTTTGGGTAGGTGTAGGTCTTGAATTAGGGTTACAAACCCTAATTGCTAAGGGGAAAATGTAATTAAACTTAACCTAAGTTTAATTGAATGAGTGTGAAACTAATTGAGAGTAGAATAACTCAATTAGGTTGGGTTTAGGTCAATTGGACTCTCACCAAGTCTAATTAAACTTGTGTGGGTTGAGATCTAAGCTCAATTGGACTCAATGAGTCCAATTGACTTAGGTGAAGGTACTTGACTTTGATCTAAGTCAATTGGGTTTGGTGAGGACCTAATTAGATCCTTAGGTAGGTCTAGAGGTGATGTATTAGGGTTAGGACACCTTAATTTAGGTTCCTATGGGGTTGGAATTGGGTTTAGGGAGTTAGAGATCCAAGATCAAGACTTGAATCTCAAAACAGGGACTGGAGATCAGCATCAGACGTCCAATAAAAGGATCAGAAGACTTATACTCAAAAATTAGAAGTCCAGACTTCAGTTCTGGACGTCCAATTTGAGTTAGGGGGAAATCAGGGTTCTATTTTGGGTACTCTACAGAAATTGGACGTCTGACAAAGTGTCTGAACGTCCAATAACACTGCAGAAGTGGATTTGAGGTGTGCAGGAGATGGCTAAGACTCCTGGACGTCCTATAACTCATCTGGACGTCCAGATAAGGGCTGGAACTAGGGTTTTAAGGCTTCCTAGGGTGTTGTGACCTAATCTAAGGGTGGTTAATGCTTGAGGAAGTCTCTAGGCTATCCTAGGGCTAGGATTGACCTAAGCTCTTCACATTTTACTGTTTTATTCCTACTTAATAGCATAGCAAACCTTTAACTCCCTTACATTATTATTCCTACATCTAATCTAGGCCTTCTACTCCAGCTCTGCTGCAACTCTCATTATTCTAGATCCAACTTCAGATCCTTCTCCAGATCTGCTTATTCCCTGCAATTGACATAATGCACTTAATCAGCACATTATAACATTATTTCATGCATAGCTAAAGAAGGGCAGTAAAGATGCAGATAATGCGTATGTATGCATGAATAACCCTAACCTATGCTAAGTTCTAGTCTAATGTGGGTCAATTAAGACCTATGATTGTACGCAATCATACCTCCATGCCTAAATCTTGCTAGTCCCTAGCAAATGTAAGACTAAATTATTTACAGCAAGGGTCCCTAAGGGACTGATTATTTTATCAAGTGTATGCGTAGAGATTTTTCACCTTTTTGTTTTCATCCTATGCTCTAGAAATCCAGACAATCATGAAAGTGCAGCTATGTAGCTTTTGCAACGGATTCGAGTGAAAAACTAATTCACCTCTAAAGCCTGTACTTGACCCCTAATACAAACTCTAGCGGGATAGGCGAACTTCTTCCCTCGGGGTATTCAAAATATTCTATGAATTTTACCCCGGCTTTGGGCTTAGGAAGAGAATCTCTGAGAGAAAGGATTATATATTTGGTGGTTCACTCTCACTGGTGCTACATAGAGACTAATACTACAGAATCCAGATTCTCGGATTACTAAGTAACTCAACTTAGAGAAAGACGAGAAAAACTATGCTCTCTTTGATTCCTTTGCATTCATTCTCTCTTACTCTTTCTCTTTCTTTTTTTTAGAGCTCACAACCTCACCAGATTCACACGTATGTTCTGTATTTGGTGGTCTCAGTAGGCATTAACACTTTAATTGAGTTCTCATAACCTTAATACTAAGTTGGAATTCCTCAGCCAGTATTCGGGCGGTTAGAAACACAAGAAAAATAGGTTAAGGCCATATTTGGTGGAGCACAATTTTATTTGGTGGTATTGCCTCGATGAAATAAACACTAAATATTCATTCTTTCTTTTGCTTTTTCTTCTTTTTCTAATTTTTTCAGTTTTTCTTTCTTTTCATCATTTTTTTTTCTTTTTCTTTTTTTTTCTTTTTCTTTTTCTTTTTTTAACATAACACATCCATGACTTTATTGAGGAGGCATTATTAGGGATTGGTGGTACTCAAGAGACATTGGGTGGCTTATTTGGTGGAAGTGCCTACTCACGGCACCAGGAAAAATGGATAGGGCGGTGTAGTTCTGTCCTTGACATCAATACCCTCCTTCAGTTGAGGATACCGTAGAGAATGGTCGTAACCATTCACCTTAGCCCTAGTTTTATGAAAACTCGATCTCCGCGTATTTGCCTTATTTGGTTGCTCTCAAATTCGCTCAAAATGTATACGCAGGAACCGAGAGAGGAAACTATGCCTAATCTCTGAGTATCATCTCCTAATTATCTAGGATTCCAGATTCCTTGCACTAATCTTAGAGCACTAGTACACTCTACTCTCATCTCACACTATTTGGTGGATTTTTGGAAGAAAATCAACCTAACTCCCAAAACACTCTCCAGGGGTTCAGGAAAAGAAGCACTGCTTCTTCTCGACAGACTGAAGACATTTATCAACCTTCACCATGAATCCATTGCAAATTCTACGTGTGTGAAAAGTTGTACTGGATTCCAGATTATAGGAATCAACTAAAGGATAAAATCCCTAATGCATTCTCTTAATAAAATAATCTTATTCATGAATGCAATATGTATATATGCTATAAACATGTAACCTCGCATAATTTGTACTTTGTGAATTTCCCATATCGAGTTACAATCAGCTTGACCCTAAATTTAGAACAAAAGGTGAGCAAGTGAGTCGGAAGTGGCTGTTGCGGACGATTTCTAGCTCCAATGCGAGCACTGAAGGTGGAGCCGGTTGTTCTTTTATTTAAGGTCCTAAAGTACATTTTACATGCAGCTCCGAGGTTTTCCTAAGTGTTGGCATAAAATTTTTTTTCAGTTTCTCTGTATCTACCCCCCCATGCCTAAGTTCTTGCATGTCCTCATGCATGAATATAAAAGAAAATAAATACTGACAGAGGATGAGTGGGTAGAAGTCACCTGTAATTGCTCCTGAAATTATATTCAGCACCGGCCAACCTGTTAGCATGCAATATACACAAGGGAAATATGCTAAAAGAAAAATATGCTATGTATGGTTATGTATAGATGATGGTGAAGTGTGGAGTGAATGGTATTTAAATGTGCTGAGTTTAACACCTCTAGCTGGGTGAGCACTCAATCACACGTCCTCACTAATATGAATAGTCTCGTCAGGTGGAGGTGGTTTCTGGGCCAAATATGGCTTGAGGCGCTGGCCATTTACCGTGAATATATGCCCAGATTTTGGGTCCTTGATCTGGATTGCCCCATTAGGATATGGCTATATGACAACATACGGGCCAGTCCACTTGGACTTAAGCTTTCCCGTGAACAGTTTCAGTTGTGAATCGAACAACCAGACTCGCTGGTTGGGCGTGAATACTTTCCTCCGGATGTGGCGATCATGAAAGGCCTTGGTCTTGTCCTTATATATTAATGCATTCTCATAGGCCTCCCGCCGAATTTCTTCTAATTCGCTGAGCTGGAGTTTCCGTTCTCGACCTCCTGCATTGAGGTCAAGGTTGCATTTCCGCACCACCCAAAAGGCGCGGTGTTCCAGCTCTACAGGAAGGTGACAGGCCTTGCCATATACCATGCGATATGGTGACATTCCAAGTGGGGCCTTATATGCGATCCGATATGCCCAGAGTGCATCGATTAATTTGTCGGACCTGTCCTTCTTGTCTGGTCTAACTGTCTTCTGGAGAATCAGCTTGATTTGACGATTAGACACCTCAGCCTGCCCATTGGTCTGCGGGTGATACGGAGTGGCTATGTGGTGATGTACCTGGTATTTCTTTAATAAGGACCTGAAATGGGCGTGGATGAAGTGGCTTCCCCCGTTGCTAATCAGAGTGCGGGGTATTCCGAATCTCGCAAAAATATTTTGCCGTACGAAAGAAATGACGGTCTTGTGGTCAGCCCGTCTTGCCAGGATGGCCTCAACCCACTTCGAGACAATCAATGGCTAGCAATATGTACTCGAAGCCATGCGAATTCGAAAAAGGGCCCATAAAATCGATGCCCCAGACGTCGAACACTTCTACGACCATGATGGGTTGGAGTGGCATCATGTCTCTCCTGGTCATAGAACCGAACGACTGACATCGTTTGCAGTGTTGGGCGTAATCGTGTGTATCTCTGAAGATGGTTGGCCAGAATAATCCTGACTGCAAAATTTTTGCAGTGGTTTTCCGTCCCGAGAAATGGCCACCACACGCATCATTGTGGCAGAAAGATAACACACTGGGGATCTCAGAGTCTAGGATGCATCTGTGGATAATCTGATCCGCTCCAATGCGGAAGGGTAGTGGGTCATCCCAGAGATAGTATCTGGCCTTTGCAATGAATTTGAGTTTCTGGTCTTTGGATAGGTTCGCGGGAATTTTGTGATCCCAAAGATAGTATCTGGCCTCGCGGGAATTTGAGTTTCTAGTCTTTGGATAGGTCATCCCAGGGACCCTTGAGGATTGATGACGGGGACAAGGAATTCGGTACAGATCGTGTTGTGAAGCCAATCCTAATCTAGAATTAAAAAGAAAAGAGACAGAAAACTCTCCAAACGAATAAATCTTCTGTCTCTCTCTTACAAAACGCACTGCAAACTGAACCAAGGTTAAAAATATCTCAAGCATGAGTGCTTTAACCACAGAATCCAATAAACTTTAGGTTAGTTCCTGTAAGCCTTAAAAACCGTTGCTAAAGATTGAGGCTAAAGCTAGATAGATCTGGATCTTGGTTGGTACTAGAGTACCTTTTAGGCCTGTGATTGACATTCTGACCTAATCAAGGATACAAGAGGAAAAACACTTATCAAAACTTGATGGAAGAAATTCATGGTCTAAAACAAATGTTAAAACCTTACTTTTCTGCTAAGGGACTAGCAAAAGCTAGGCATGGGGGTATGATGAGAACCTCATCATGAACTCTAATTAGCACATTTTGACCTAAATAAGTATACAAAAGTTCCTACAAAACCTAAGGGAAAGCCTAAACGAAAGAACTATAAATTTAAGTATAAAGCAACTCACAAGGGGTAAAACTGCAATTTTACCAATGTAGTACACAAACGAGATGTCTAAGGGTCTAAACACAGGTCAAATGGGCTTAACAAGAAAGAAAGTGGGATAAATTGATCTAAAAAGGGTTAAAGCAACTTCTAGGAATTAAATGACATTCTGTAATCCTAAAACAAATATACTTTAATTCACGAAGCTCTAGGAAAGATAAAAATCAATTAAACCCTCTAAAATTCATGAGAAAACATCCCCTAGGGTTTAGAACCTTCAATTTGTCCATTGGAACCTATCTTGACCTAGATAGAGAACCATACCCAATTTTTGACCTAATTTGGATTTTGTGCAAATTTATCGGTCAAACGTGGTAAAACCTAAAATCAAAGTTCACCATTGGATTCCCTAGGTCCAAATTATGTTTGTACTAAAATTTGGACATAAGGGAAGTCCATTTTGATCTACTTTACAAATTGGCCCTCAAGAATTACTTTTTGAACCCTTGCACTTAGCCCCTCAACTTTGCTTTCGTTCTTTGCAAGCCGGTCCCTCTGCCACCCGCAGCAGCTGCCCATGCCTCCGACGACTTTGCACGGAGGATGACGCCGCGCAGGGAATGGGGACCAGCCCCAGAAACGAGAGGGGGTCCCCTGCATTGTCTTCTTCCGCATGGACCCCCTCCTATGCCCTGCCGATGCCCATACCTCTCGTGCGAACGCGTGAGAGGCATGGGTCTCTTCTCCGGCCATTCTCCGGTGACCTGCCCACGCTTCCTCCTCGAGATCTCCTCACCAACATCTACTTAAGGAGCGGTAGGAGCTGCTGGTTTCTCCAAGCTCGATTTGGCCAGAGAACTCCCCCAAATTCGTCCCTCCTCACTCCAACCAACAGCCCGATGCTTCTGGTGTCTCTTCCTCCCTCTTCTCGTCGCTCTGCCACCACACCAGTGGCAGAGCCAGCTCCGCCATTCACCTCCGCGCCAGGTCGTATCAGCTGGCACTCTCCGACCCCTTCTCTTCGTCACCGCCACCTCCTCTGGCACCTTTGTCTCCGACAACGGCCAAGATGCGTCGATCAACATCTCCTCCCTTTCGTCCGCTTAGCTAGGTAAAAATTCTTCCCCTTACTCTCTCCTTTATTTCCCCCTATTAATTTGTTGTTTCTACCCTTCGACCGCCACTGTCCATCGCCACCTTCTCCACCTCCGGCTAGACCTCCGGCGAGGTGCTTCCGTCATTCCACTCACCCATCCACCACACCAAACACCTCAGAAGCTTCACCACTTCCCACTGACCACCTCTTGCCCTTCCACCGACCACACCACCCACTGAAACTACCCCCCGAACAAACCCATCCTCTCTGCCACAGGGCGACCTAGGCATGCACTCCTAGGCCACCCCGTGGCCAACCAACCCCCTCCTCACCTTCGCTGTGATACAACGAAGGTTTTGTAACGACCCGATTCCCGAGTCCCTACGAGAAATGAGAACCGGACCAACTCGACTAATCCCAAGACCTGGTCGTCCAACGAGGAAGTAACCAAAAGAGCAGTAAAATAAACCACATTCAGCATGAATATAACTAACAGTAAGAAAATACAACAGTAAGGAAAGAAACCACTACAGTATATACCACCACAACAGTAGAACAACATTCATAACATAATATGAAACTGCAGGTAAGGAAAAGTACAGCGGTAACGAGAACTACTCACTACAGTGGAACGAAAAAGAGGTACAAGAGAACAGTGGTAACTCTACTGGACCCTACTCGGCCCAGCGTCCTCTGCAGCCGCTGACCTTGGCTGCTCAACACCTGGTCCTGAAAGGTAACGAGTGTAACACGTTAGCAAAACGCTGAGTAGAGTGGCAGCTAAACTAAAGAAATAGTAAAGTGTACAGTAAGATCACCACGGGGGACTCTCCCGGCCAGGAGAGCACCACATGCTACTTCTACTTTTTGGAAAAGACTGCAATCAAGATCGTTCCCACGAGAAACATCCGAGATCAAGTGAAGGATCTGAGAATTAGATAAATTTGAAACAATAGAAAGACGTAAATAAAGGAAGAAATAAAATTAAAACAGCTACTGTACACTTTACTGTTTCTTTAGTTTAGCTGCCACTCTACTCAGCGTTTTGCTGACGTGTTACACTCGTTACCTTTCAGGACCAGGTGTTGAGCAGCCAGGGTCAGCGGCTGCAGAGGACGCTGGGTCGAGTAGGGTCCAGTAGAGTTACCACTGTTCTCTTGTACCTCTTTTTCGTTCCACTGTAGTGAGTAGTTCTCGTTACCGCTGTACTTTTCCTTACCTGCAGTTTCATATTATGTTATGAATGTTGTTCTACTGTTGTGGTGGTATATACTGTAGTGGTTTCTTTCCTTACTGCTGTATTTTCTTACTGTTAGTTATATTCATGCTGAATGTGGTTTATTTTACTGCTCTTTTGGTTACTTCCTCGTTGGACGACCAGGTCTTGGGATTAGTCGAGTCGGTCCGGTTCTCGTGTCTCGTAGGGACTCGGGAATCGGGTCGTTACAGGTTTTCTGATGATCTGACAGAGTCGCGAGGCAGTGTTCATGCTTTCAGGTTTCGCATGCTAGCCGCCAATGCCGACGAGCTTGGAGCGAGCTTGCTAGCAGCTCCAAGCCTCTGCAACCACAGGTGGGAGACCCAGACTGCGTGGGTGAGATTCACGCACGGTCCCAAGTCACCAATTGAGGGCGAGAGCTCGCATACCACTGCAATCGCAAGGTTTCCTATTGCGGGTGAGGGTGCAAAATTTAGGTGGGACTTTTAGTCCCACCTCGTAAACAGCTGGGTGTGGCGTGTCATATAAATTGAAAAAGTGTATTAGTCTTATCACCTTCGATACACAGGGGTCAGGTCCCTCGCCCACGCATGCAGCGCGCCACGCGCTCGCACTCGCCCTCACCCGCGCTCACGCCTGTAACGACCCGAGTCCCTACGAGCCACGAGAACCGGACCGACTCGACTAATCCCAAGACTTAGTCATCCAACGAGGAAGTAACCAAAAGAGCAGTAAAATAAACCACATTCAGCATGAATATAACTAGCAGTAACAAGATACAGCAGTAAGAAAAGGAACTACTACAGTATATACCACCAAAACAATAGAACAACAATTATAACATAACATGAAGCAACAAGTAAAAAGTACAGAGAGTAACAAGAACTACTCACTACAGTGGAACAAAAGGGGTACAAAAAGAACTGCGGTAACTCTACTGGACCCTACTCGGCCCAGCGTCCTCTGCAGCCACTGACCCTGGCTGCTCAACACCTGCTCCTGAAAAGTAACGAGTGTAACAAGTCAGCGAAATGCAGAGTAGAGTGGCAGCTAAAACTAAAGAAACAGTAGAGTGTACAGTAGCTGTTATATTTTCTTTCTTCCTTTATTTACGTCTTTTTATTATTTCACAATTTATCTATTTCTCAGACCCTTCACTTGATCTCGAATGTTCCTCGTGGGAACGATCTTGATTGCAGTCTTTTCCGAAAATTAGAAGTAACACTTGATCTCCTAGCCGGGAGAGTCCCCGTGGTGATCCTACCCTCAGTCAACCACCCCAAGGTCACTGACAGACGTAACGGTGACTACGGCACGCGCGATAAACACACGGGTAGCTACCCCGCACAGGCACGCGGTCAGTAGTTTCCGTTAATGGGTGCGCCCAAGCATAGCACGGAACCAGTATAGGGCAGAGCCCTCTCAGTAACAGGGGTCCAACCCCTCCACGGTAACCAAACAGGGGCCTTGCCCCTCCCCAGTCCGCGCACCCTCGCTTGACTACCTTGGTTTGCCCAGTGGACCTAATAAGTCGGTGTAGGAGGGCTAGCAGAACCCCGGGACCCGTGGGGTAGCTAGTACTCTCCCTACACTAGTAGCTCTCCTCGGTACTGTGTACACGAGGGCCAAAAGTCGGTACAAAGTGGCCAGACCTAACCCCGGGTCCCTGGGGCGGCTAGCTCCGCTCTGCACTAAGAGGCAATGTGTGCTCTCTTTGGTACCACGTACCCAAGAGACAACACACTTCCACGTCTTTCCTTCTCAATTCCATCCCTTCTCTTTCCAGGAGTTCTACTCCTAATTCCCCGTAGGGTTCCAGCTCTTTTAACTCAGCACATTTAGGTTTCACCGTTCCAGTTTTATGTTCATACAACCCATATTCTCAATCATATTATTTCTTTATAACAGGCAGCGGTTAAATCAATTTACAGGCAGCTATTATTTCCTTTCCACCTTTCCAAGACTGCAATATTATATACATATCACTATTTTTCCAGTCCTAGGATTCATGCCGTACCCCAGGATCTACCATTCAATCTAGTTTCCAGTCCTAGGGTTCATGCAGTACCCTAGGATCTATCATTCAATCTAGTTTCTCAGTCCTAGGGTTCATGCAGTGCCCTAGACTCTATTAATTATTCTACAATTGTAACAAATTTGATTAAGTAAATTAAAAGCTACTCTACCAGCTACAACGGGGATACTGGGGGCGTGGTCGGAAATCCCGCGCACCTCCGCAATCCCCAAGACTGCAATGGAACGGGATATTAACACAAGGATCAAACACAAGGAGTTTCTCAGAATGGTATATAATTACTGTAAACGGGTAGAAGAATTTATTCTGGAAAGAACGCAACTCAAAACGCGGAAAACGAACTCCGAACGGGCCCTAAACAGGTCGAAAATGATGCAACTGCCCAAAATCAGACGTCTGGAACCTCTTCCAGACGTCTTAAAATGTGGGTCAGAGCGTACCTTCATTCTGTGTAATCCCTCAGAAGTCCAGAAGCCTGCAGGGGCGTCTGGCTTAGTTCCCAGACGTCTGATGATCACCCCGGACTTCTGGAAGTCCTCCCCGTCGTCTGGCAATGCGGCCAGATGCCCGATTCACGTGGGATGGAGAGCCCTCGCGCCCTCCTGAGCAGAACCTGTATGCGCCCACACCTGTTCTCAGTAAGACTAGTCGCAGACGAAGGAGCTGCGGACGGCCACATGGCCGTACACGCGAAAAAGGTAGAAGATAGAAATATCTTACCTAACAGACGTCTAGGCAGTCCTCTAGACGTCTTTACCGTCGTCTGGTCGTAAGCCCAGACATCTGATTCTGGAAAAATTTCCAGAACCAGAGCTCAACTCGCCCTCCGCCCGCGACGCACGGCCGCGCCGCGCCCCGTCCGCCTGCTGGTCGATCTGCAGCAGCCCCTCCGCGACACTCCACGCCCGCTGCTCCCCCGCCAGCCGGCTCTAGCTGCCCCGGCAAGCTCGAGCCCTCATGGTCGAGCGTCTCCTCCATCGCGCAACACCTCCTCCCGCACAGTTGCCGCGGCCGCTGCTGCCGCCGCTTGCTCGCACTCTCGCACCGGCTGGGAGAAGAAGGAGAGGAACACGGAGGAGATGAGGGTGAGGGAGAGGGCGAGGGGCCTTTTTAAGGCCGCGCAGGGAGAGAGAGAGACGCAGCGCCCTGCAGGAGGAGAGAGGGAAAAAGAGGGAAGAGAGTGGAGGGCATAGGTCTGCACGCACGTGCGCGCAGACGCAACCCCGTACGCCGCAAATATTAAATACTAGACGTCTGGGCCACTTCCCAAACGTCTTAAAAATCATCTTGAGGCCGCATTCGTATTAACGCCCCATGGGCTTGGGTCCGAACCCGATTACCCTACCGTGCACTCCTCGCCCACCACCACACGCTGGTGGGCCTGGTCCCGGGCACGTTACCCGACCCGTTTACCTGCGAATGTTCCGGAACCTTTGAGAGAGAAATAGAGAGAGAGAGATTTGCGAGGCGGGTAGGGGTTAGGTTTTGCCTAACCGTGTAACATGCAGGGAAGCAAGAGAAGAAGAAAGGAGGAGGAATGGCTAAAGACTTAGCCGCACAGGAAAGCAGGAAAGGAAGATAAGAGGAAGAGCAGAGCAGAAGAGAAGAAGAGCCGCAACTACTGAAGAAAGAAGAACTCAAGGCACAGGAGCAGCTGAGGACACTTAACCGCACAGTGCAGCTGAAGAAAAGAGGAAGAAGACAAGAAGGAAGAAGCTGCAGAGAGGAGAAGAAGAAGAAACCAAGTGAAGAAGAGCCTGCGAGGCACGGTAGCAAAGGGGCAGATAAGGTGTCTGATTCAAAGAATCAAACGTCCGAGAAAGGAAAGGCAGAGAATGAAGAGAAGGAAGAGAGAAGAAGAAAGAAAGAAAGAAAAGAAAAGAAAAATCAAGAACAGGATCTTTGTTCACTCGCTCTCTTTAATTTTCACTCGCTCTCTTTAATTTTTGTAAAAGTAGTATATTGAATTGTGAATTTGTATGCTTCTAGAATCAAAGTGTGCTCCCTTAGTTCGACCTCAGGATATTTTAAATTTTGACTTATAAATTTTTATTTGTTTTCGAGGAAAATTCATCTATATTACAACGAGATATCTATTAAAGCTCGATCAAGCCTTCGCAAAAAACACCATGAACATAAAAGGAGACAATTAACCTCCATTTTATTCAAACTACTCTAAATGCAAGATGTTGCATGTTATGCAATATTTATAGTATGTAATGCAATCCTATGCTTAAGAACATGCATAAATAGACATCTTAAGTAGTGTAAACATGTTTACATCATACCCCCATGCCTATCTTTTGCTAGTCCCTAGCAAAAACTATATGCTATTTATAAAAGTATCAGGTTGGATTATTTGGGCTTAAGTTATTTTCAATCATTAAGAAAATGTCTACTTAGGATCTGAACTTTCAAAGACACAACAGTGCTCGAGTATCTGTCAAAATGCAGACCGCCTCAAGCCCTCCCCTTATTCAAAGAAAATTTTCTTTTTCTCTTTTTCTTTTTTTCTTTTTTTTTTTGGATTTTCAAGTTTTAGGGTTTAAGGATGGCTTTCTACGGCCATTCAACTCACCCAAGATTTAAATGAGAACCCTAAGTTTTAAGCATCTTATTGTGAATGTGATAGAATCGTTGACCGGCAGTTAAAACGGACTTCGGATTTCTACGCCTCTAGGTGACCTAAAAAAGAGAATTCTGCCTAAAGGTGTATTTTTACAACCGATAGCTTTCTCCCTACTTTTATTTTTACGGGGTCAACACAAGGGTGAATTCAGTATATATCTCCCCGGTTATTCTACTTCTCCGCTTCTTCCTAAGTGTTTTGGGATTTTTTAGTGCATTTATTGAGATGGGTTCTGGACAACTGGTCGATGAGCTGTTACCACCGACAACTTGTCAGCCATACTCGTGCGGCGAAGTGTGACCTTTTTTTTCTTTTCTCCTTTTCTTCTTTTCGTTTTCTTTTCTTTTTGATTTTTTTTTTTAAGTAGGTGGCTTCCCTGGTCTAAGATTTACCTAAAGGCAGCAAAAAGAGAAAGATCCAGCGACTAGGAACTAGACAACCTACCTATGGGCTGTTACCCATGATAACTTGCCAGTTATATCACCCTAGAAGGTTTATTAGCTACCCAATTTCCGTTAGAATCGTTGAACAACGAGTCAGTGACAAGATAGTGTGTAGATGCTTTGAAACTCAAAATTCCCTCAAATCAGAGGGTGGGTTGATAAGTCGTATACTTATCACCCAAACTTATTTACTCCAATTAAAATAGAATTTAGGTTGGCGAGGTCTTGAAAAATAAATCCACATTTTAGTGGATACACGAACTGATTAAGTCCAAAGACCTGAAGGGTCTTTGTGTTCAAATCATAATGCAGTATTTCCTAAGATTAAAAATTTTCTTAAACCCAAGTTATCTTTCCTAATTTCAATTTTTTCTGTTAATAATAAAATAAAATAAAACAAATCAACGGAGCTGATGACTTAATTCAGAGATGAATATCCACCCCCCTCATGCCTATCTAATGCAATGTCCTCATTGTATTAAAAAAACATAAAACAGAATGGAATAACGTAGAAAGCACCTGAATTACGTGAATGTCAGGTCCACTCCGAGATGAAAACTAAAAAGAACTGCATACGTGCTGAATTTAGTGCCTTCAACTGGACACACTATACAAAGAAGAGAAATAAAGAATTCACAGGTGTAAGTTAGAATCAGAATAAACATAAGAATCCTCTGACCTGTCAGCAAATGTCCACAGATGTGGATCAGATTGTGGTGCAGACCCATACCCCATAATCGAGAATATCTTACCTTCTGGATAAAAATTACCCAAAACCTAAAATCAGTATGCAAGCAGGGTTGGGCCTGCGATTTATGAGGATGCAACCTAAGACCAAAAAGTCGGGTTACAGAAAATTCAAGCACCAAAGGATAAGCAACGAATGTGTGCTTAGGTTGAACATCCTCAGAACAGATGTCGTAAGGGTCTTGGTTTGATGGTTTCAATTTAATAGGAACCCTTCGACTCAATCTTCTATTTCCTCCGGAACTAACTTCCCAAATTAGAACTTCCCGGCTCCTATCCTCCTCATTCAGCATGTCAATTTCCGGGACCTCTTGCATATTAATCACCCCATATGAAATCTCCAAGTCTAAATGATGTGGCTGAATCAGAATTGACTTGGGTCTAATTATCTCAGAAACAGAATCATCGCTAAGCTCAATGGGATGTAACTGACAATCAGGGCATTGAGTTGAATCCTCCAGAAAATGCGATTCTGGATCCGTAATGTGAGCCCTAATAAGATTAGTTTCCTCAATTATTGGGCTATCAAATGATCTATCAGATTCCTCAGGCCCAATTGTCTCACAAAAATCGTGTTCTGTAAACTTACGTGAGACTTTGCAACTTGAATCTTCACCATCAGAATCAAAGAAATTAAGATCCGTATTAATGTATGTCCCAAAATCATCTGTCACTTTCTGTTCCAAGGAGACATACGTTTTCTCGTACCTTGGCTCAGGGATCTCTGGTGAAGAAATCAGATCTTCCTTAATTGGTTGCTCTAATTCAATCTGGTCAGCCTTGTAACACGTGTCCCCCCCAATAGGTGCCAGAATGGATTCTGAAATTGGCCGTCCTGAAGGGAGTTCATCCTGGAAATCATCCCACGACTGAACTAAAGCAACCACAAATCTCATCCTCAATTTCGCTAACTTCCCAAGTAGAAACTCACCCGGGTTCTTATCCTTAACATCTTGGAGCCAATCCAACAAATACATATTCAAATCATCAATCATTTCAATCAGGGGCTCCAATCTCTCAACGCAAGGTATTGGTTGAACTTCTAAAGATTGTATGACATTTCTCAAGTTAGCCAGAACCTTATCTTGAACCTGGTTACCCTAAATCAAATGAGTTGGTTCAGGGTTGGGCAGGTTTGGGGTCAATACAGGGGAATTAACGAATTGAGATTCGTTATACCCTTCCTGATAATAGGTCATTTCAGATTGTTCAAAAGGTGGTAATGACCTAAAGACAGTGTAATCAGAGGATGGGTAAGAATCAATGTATCCTTCTTGATTGTAGATCGTATTAGGTTGTTCATGAAAGGGTGCCGATCTATAATCGATGTGGCTCTGAGAAGGATAAAAATCACAATCATAGTGTTCAGGGTTAGACCCTAAACACGAAGGTCTGGAATTGTATCCCCAATCCGAGTTATCCCAACTAACTGATGGTTGATTACAGTACGAGTCGGAATAATTGTCATGTTGAGGATAATTCAAAACATGAGGGAAAGAGTGGGAATGCATGTAATATGTGGAAGGATTCATGAGAGACAGGAGGAAGAAAGGTGCCCTGCAATACAAACAATCATACATGTCCTTAAGTGGGCTAGCCTACAGACCTACAGACTCCCAAAACCCGTCTTGAGATAAAGGAACGATTTGATCTACTTCTGTCTGCTCAATCCAACCAGTTAGAAGGAGGGACTAGGGAGAAGGTTCTTCCTTCGGCTTGTGCCTCCGGTTCCTAGTATAAACCCCAGCCACGATCGTTTGATTCTGCTCCCCTAGCTAGACATCAAATTGAACAGTAGAAACAGAATAATCGAAAATAATCTCGTTCTAGGCTCTGAAGAGTGAGTCAAATCCTTAAGGCCAACGTCTACTCTATTTTATTTAGGGCTAGGTTTGAATGTGCTTTGGAATGTGATGGGCCCTTTATCTGGGTTGTGCCCTTAATGATTGATTGATGTGTGTGTGCGTGCACAACCAATGGTTTTCAAGCAAGATTACTTTTGATGCGGCGAATTTTAGGGTTTAAATCTTGCTTAGTAGCTTTTAGGATACAACTTTAGGTGTTTTCAAACAAGTTTTGTTGGCACACCAGGTTTTGAAAGCACAGGTGAAGATGTTTTCCTTTAAAACTTAAAAGAATGTGGAGTGCCTGGTAAATCCCTAAGAGTTGAACCTAAGTGGCAGCTACTTGATGAATTGATTTTAATTAAAGTGGCGCGGCCCAATCAACTCAAACAATTTGCCTGTTGCACCACTTAATTAGGCACACAAATGATTACCTAATCTGATTTCTACTCAATTATGTGTTTGGATGTGTGTACCAGCTCCAAACGTTAGTTTACCGGTCGAGTTTGAAAATCAGATGAGGTTGTGTACCTCTGTGAGATTTTTTTTTTAATTTTCTTTTTAAATATGGAGGTTGGGGTGAGTATGGGTGTCAAACAACAAACAATCTAACCTTAGAGTTTATAAGAACACCTAGGTTGATTGATGTTTATGTTATTACGTGGTGGAATGAAATCTAACGGGTGGGAGGTGGGGGATAACTTACAAAACCTTCTACAACACTTTACTCCAATCTATCGCTTTTGCTCGTCTCAAAAGAGTACCTGCAATCACAATAAGAAAGGAGAGAAGTGAGGTAAATGACTTATAAGTTAGAAAACGCGAATAAAAAATCCAATAACGTCGCCTCCCCGGCAACGGCGCCAAAATGTTCAACGCCCGAGTTGCTACGCTAACGTGTTTGGTTTTGAAAACCTGTCTCTGTAGTTTGAAAGCAAAGAACTAGTGTTCAACAAATAAAATTTTTACCTGAATGAAAATCCCAGGTCGAACACAGGGTGGTGGACGTTTGATTTAAAAACACGCGTTTGTTTTATTTGTCACGAAATAAAATAATTGATTGGAAACTATCTAATTATTTACAATAAATAGAAGAGAGAGAGAATATTACAAACAAAAACAAAAAAGAGATGTAGAATGAACATGTAATTTCATCATCAGAAAGATTGTTCATTACATTAGAAAGAGGGAAAATGATTACACTAGAAAGCAGTAAATCTATTCTAAAAAGCAATAAAAAGAATGGGGAGAGAGATATCCTCCTCGACGGTGGCTTGGAGGACGAGACGGACGGGACGATGCCTGAATGAAGGAGGACGACGTGGAAGAACGGGAACGGGGCAACACGTCGTCGTCGTCATGGGATCCACTTCCGAAAGGGGGACGAAAAATTGACTTTATCTATCGAGAAGCATCCCGGGTGTGGGACAAGCTTCTCTTGAGCGTTGGAGAGGGAGAGAAGAGAAGGAAGGGATGAGAATTTTGTATGAAAGGGGTCTCCTTTTATAGTTGTAAGGAATGGGGGCAATTTGGTCATTACAACTTTAAAAACATTAATTCTGGACCTTTAGTGACGGGTAAAACCGTCGCTAAAGGTTCGAACATGGCCTTCATGGGCAGCATGTGCTCGCGCTTGCTCGCCTTCAGCTCCTCAATGCACGTTCATGTACTTTAAATCTTGGCCGTTCGATCGCGAGATCGAACGGCTAAGATGCGTCCATCGCTCGCCTCAACCGCGAACCTCATCGCGTGTGATGACGCGTCTTCGCCGCGCGTCTAATAGCGCATGAGCGCTATTGGGCGCACACAGCTGTTCGATGACGATCCGACGCTCCTCGCGCCCGCTCGCCCACGCCCTACGATTCGAGCGTGTGTCTGAAGGCGACCAAACGCCTTATCCACTGCGTTGCGCGCGGGGCGGGCAGCCGAACTTTTGAACACGCGATTAGGACCATTGGATCAAGATCCAACGGCCCAGATCATGCATTGGATTTTCTTTGAGAGGCAGCGGCGGTCCTGAGGGTTGGTTGGATGACTGAGATGGCGCCACGTAGTGCCATCTTGGTCGTCCATCTTCTGGATGATGTAGATGGTGCCACGGGTGTCGGATTGAGTCGATTTTCGTGCCGTTAAGCTGCGATCGTCCATCCGAATCCATCCGTGCGGTCGGATTTGTCATTTGAAGTTTGGATTCACACGATCTTGGCCCTTGATCTTCTAGGGTTCCCCAATCACTATCTAATGCTACAGATGTCTGATTAGGGCGATCTTGGAGTCGTTGAACTCCAATCGTCACCCTGATTACATTTGTACGGTTGGATCTTCGGATCCGAGGCTCTGATAAAAAGCTTTCCCTGTCCATGAACATAAAAGGAGACAATTAACCTCCATTTTATTCAAACTACTCTAAATGCAAGATGATGCCTATTATACAATATTTATAGTATGCAATGCAATCCTATGCTTAAGAACATGCATAAATAGACATCTTAAGTAGTGTAAACATATTTACATCATACCTCTCTCGGTGTTCCGCTATCAGACGTCTGGAACTTAATGCTGACGTCCGAGGACTCCGTCAGACGTCTGGGGGTGCTCCCGAACGTCTAAAACTTCCTTGGCTACACTCTCACCTTCTGACACATACACGTACGCTGTCAGGACTTGTCAGAGGGAAAAAGTACGAAAAGTAGATCTCTACCAGACAACTTGCTCTGCCTTTGGATATCCGGTAAGACGTCTGGGTGTCTCTTTGGCCGTTTGATTTCGCAGAAAAATGACTTCCGCGGAACCGCTCTAGCTCCCCTTGCCTGCAGATGCTGCAGCAGAACGGCCCTACACCCTCCGCTCTCATGCCTCCTCTCGCTCGGGCTCTCCGCTCTTCACTCGCTCTCACCTTCGCTCTGCTCTTAGCTACGGGGTGAGCAACGAAGAGGAGGGGGAGAGGTTTATAAAGGGAGAGGAGGTGAGCAAGGCGGAAAGGCGAAGCATGGCGCGGAGTGGAGTCATAGGAGGAGGTGCGTTGAGGCGCGGTGAGAGAAGAAGTATGGCGTATGTACGTTCTGCGTTGAAAAGTATTTTCAGACGTCTGGTGAACATCCCAGACGTCTTAAATGACCAAAGGGGTGCTGGGTTGTTTCACCTCCAGTCGTCTGGGAATGCCTCCGGTCGTCTAATAAGCTGTCCATACATCCGAAATGCGTGGGAGGACGTGCCGTGAGCCTTCCCAAAGCTGCTTCTGCAAACGACAGAGCAGCACGTCCTTATTTAACCAAGCAAATCATAATGTGAAGCGGCCTGCATGGCCGCAGCTGCGGAAATGACGTACCTTCGCAAATACCTGCTTTCAGACGTCCGGTGTTGTCACCAGACGTCCAGCCCATCGTCTAGAAGGCACTCCGGACGTCTGATACTGGAAAGGTTCCAGTACCAGAACGAGCTCTCGCTCCTCTCACCGCGCTCCACTGCGGCTTCTCCCTCTCGTCTACAGCTCCAGCCGTAGCAGGAAGTTGGGGACAGCTCCCCGACGTTCTCCTCCTTCTGCACGCGCCGCGGTGGCTATGCACACTTTGGCGAGCTCCCACGAAGCTCGCGAGCTCAACCTCCTCTCTTCACGCCGCTTCTCCTCGCTCTTGCTCCCTCTCTCTCACTCGTCTCTCTCACGGCAATGGAGAGGAAGTAAGGTGGTGGTGATGGAGTGGTGAGGAGGGAAAGGGGGCACTTATATAGGCGATGGGGTTAGGGTTCGGTGTGGGGGAGAAAAGAAGAAGAGAGAGAAGGAAAGTTGTCTGCGCGCAGCCAGTGCGCAGAACCGACCCTACGTACAGATTTTTCAATTTCCAGATGTCTGGGAAGGAATCCAAATGCCTGACCATACATCTGACTGACAGTCCAGACGTCTTAAAAGGCTCAAAACAGAACAAATCTTTACAGGATTTTAGTCATATAGAATTACCTTAGGATGCATCTTGGAAGATATTGATTAAGTCCTTAGCATGTTGATTTTTTTTAGAAAGGAAAAAGGGTAATCTAACAAGATATGTCAGTCTCAATAAAAGTCCATCAAAAACTAATGGTTCCAAGAATTACAAAGAAAACCACAGTGATTTACAACGCCATCATCATAGGAGATTTCCCCCTAAAAGATATGATTTCCTTACAACCATTGACACCAAAGGACGATGGAGGCACTCCTAAACTGATCTTCAATCACTTCGGCAGAATTGCCTCAAAGGAATCAACCTCAATCAGCCAACTGCAACCAAGTTCCAATCAGATTTAAAAAAAGGATAGAAGATTAGAGGCCCCAAATCCTCTTAAGGCAAAGTGGCAGAAGATTCAAAAGGCACTGATATTAGGCACCCATATTCTAAACTCATGTGCAACAATATTCCTCCCCAAAACCCAAATAAAAAATCTCACTTTCAAGGGGACATTTACCTCCATACTGTTTTGCAGTCACTACACAATAGGGATTGGGGTTGCTAATTAAGAGAGAAATCCCTGCTCCCATCTCCATCCATCCCTCTCATAGCAAATAGCACCTCCTAAAAAGCCTGAAGAGCAAAAAGTAGTTCCCCCATTCTAGCATCAAAGACAATAGATGGCAAATTCAACAAGAACCATAAATATAACAGTTTGAAACAATATCCATCAGATTAAAAGCTATAGCAGACCTCTACAACATGTCAAGAGGTCTCTAAAAATGAGACTGCAAACAAAATTTACTATCACCACCAAGAACACTCACAGACCTTTGTCAATAACATTACCAAGACTTGCCAAAGGAAAGAATAATTCCTGATAACAACCCTTCTCACTCACTGATCAATAAGATCACCAAAGGAAACATTTGATTTTATACAAATCTTCTACAAATTTGCAATACATGTATATATGAAACTAAGATTGGAAACATGAGAAATTGACTTGGCTCAACCAAACACTCAAAGTCCTCACTTATTAGAAAATTTTCATCACAAGGCTCAACAAATTTAGATCATTTAAAAGATTTTATAGAGATTTTTAATCAATTATCCCTATTGTCATGAGATTTTATGGAATTAGTGCGCAAACAGGGTAGACTGACACAACTTAATTCAAACAGTAGGGCACCACAATAAATAGTATCAGAAATTTGTTTTAGTTATACTAGGTTAAAACACATTTTAAAGGAAGTATGATTGACACTGAGAAACTCAAGCATGGCAATACATATCTGACATTGGAAACACTGATGGAAAATGCACCATTGAACTGCTGCTTCGGATATAAGAAAATCTAAGAAATTACCAAATAAGCATCATGTAGATTGATAATAAATCAATTTTTTAAAAAATATTGTAGAATAAATCAAGTTTTAAGAACTAAATAAGCATATTAGATATAACCTCCTTGAAATGATAGATTCAGAGGTTAAAATGCAAACCAAATTCATTAAACATGGTTAGGCAAGAATGGGAAAACCAAGCAAGTCCATTAAGGTGAAATTTACTACTTGTGTTTACGAGTATCTCATTATAAATAGAAACTTATATAATGAGCCATTTTACCTGATTCACCCTCTGAGCCCTCGGATTGCTAATCCTCTTCTTCCTTGCCCTTGTAGAGGAAGATCAACAAAATGAGGATAAGTGCTTGGCATTGGAGTTGAAGGGTCTTCTTATAGGCCCTTCTCTTCCTCACAGCACAACATATTCTCATCCATCTGCCACCACTGATGGCAGACACATGAGACCTCGAAGAATGCGAGTTTGCCATGAAGAGACAAGAGCTCGATGATAGCAGGTAAAGGAATCCTTGCTATCCCACGAGAATCCATCACCTGATAGTCTTAAACACAACAATCCATCGGCCGATGGTTTGAAAGGGCGTTACTCCATGAGTAAAAGCTTCACCTACCCTCGGATGATGAAGAAAAGATTCCTTCACCCATAACACGCCAAACCACCCAAAAGCTGATAATACGGCAAAGACCACGAGCGAATCGCACAGAAAAAAAGCCAATCAAAAGCTAATGAGAAGATCGCGCAAGATTCCATGGATCCACTACCGAAGACTATCGAAAGGAGGAAAAAAGGAACAATATCACCCTAGCCATGAATCGATCACCTCCCAAATCCCTTCTCCCAACATCACCTTCATCTACATGTCCCCTCCGAGATCATGGATCAACACTGATGATCGACTCCGTTGCCCTCTGCATCACCTCCGCAATCGTCGTCGAAGCACTTCGCCTGCAACTACAGTACCACCAGGGTTCCAATGATCTCCCACCCCCATTCGCAAGGGCAAAGATTGGGGGGACATGAACGGGATAAATCTTCATACAGTCAGGGGAAATGAATGGGATAAATGTCACACGGAGGGGGGGCCGTGTTGCATGACCATCCTGTGTTACCTTTAACGCAAGAGAAATGGGTCCAAATGAAGGATATGGGCCGAATGACACCTTTCAAACAGGGCCTTACTGGTGGACGCGTGCGCCAGATCGGTGGGTAGGTGTGTGAGTTTGACCAGCCAGGGTGGACATCGACGACGTATGTTTCTTTACGTGAGTGAGAGAGGGAAGGGAGGGAAGAAGGGAAACGGGGAGGTGAGGATGGCGATGGCGATAATGTTGCCACGGGGTGAGAGGGGGTGGGTGTGAGGAAAGAGATCGAAGAGAAGGGAGGAAGAGGAGGAGTGCGGTACTTATCGTGGTGCGGTGGTATAGCCATGAGCGTGAAACAGAAGGTGTGGACGTGATGGCTGCTGTGGTTAGCGTGCTCGATCCTTATGACATTTGAGGTGAGTGTTAATGGAAAATGAGGTTGTTAATCCTATCTCACACCTCCATGTACTTTTCGATACTTCGCTCTTATGCTTCTATTTTTTTGTTCCTCGAAATTTTTGCACCCTCCTTCTCCCACAACCATCCGATGCTTACAACCGGACGACAAGTGGGGAGCGGGGCCCACTTCCTACCCATGAGACTGAGAGGGAGGGAGGGTATCTTTTGGACCAAGGAAGCACCGTACATTTCGAATTATATATATACACATGCTATAATATATCAAAGGGAGGGAGAGGGAGAGGGAGAGGGAGAGGACAGACATGCAAGAGGTCAGGGAGACGGTCTGCTCTTCGGTATCTGCATATCCATATATAAAGCATGCAGCAGTGCCACATTAATTACAAATACATAATAATGTATAGGACAGAGCTCTGGAATATGGAATATGGAATGAGCACCACCACCATCTCTCCCTACACAAAACCTCTCTCTCTCAGCGTGTGTACACTCTCTCTTCGGTTTGCTCCTCCTCCTGCAGGGGAATTGAATCGCCATCAATGAGGTTTGGTGCAAGTCCCTGTCGCCCACCAATGTAGATATATAACAAACTGTAAAGATCCGAGGAAACCCAACCCCCCTTCCCACACCCATACGTTACTTCCTCCAATCTCCACTCTCTCTCTCTCTCTCTCTCTCTCTCTCTCTCTCTCTCTCTCTCTCTCTCTCCACCCCAATTCCCCTCGAGTTGGTAATTGTTCCGCACTTTCCACCTCCCCTCTCCTCCTCCTCCTCCTCCTCCTCCTCGATGAGCTGGTCAGAGCTGATCATGGCTGTGCTGGTGTGCCTCCTCTTGCTCCTTCCCTGCAGCTTTGGACGGCCAGGATTCGCCAGGGAGATCAACAGAAGGCACCGGCAGGCCGTGAGGAGCACAAGGTTTCCAGTACTACTCCATGGTGAGACCCCCCTTTTTGGGAAGAACGCGACTGGGGAGGAGGTGGAGAGGGTGGTGCCCACCGGACCCAACCCACTCCACAACAGGTGATGATGATGGATGTGGGCGCGCAGCTATAGGCAGGTGCATGGAAATTAGAATAAAGAAGAGGAGATTGGAGGGAACTCTGTGTGTATGTGTGAGTGTTCTCTCATTCTCCTTCCTTCCTGCTCGATTTATATACGTAGATGTATGATCATGGTGTGGAGGTCTTCAATATTGGTATCTGACCGGAGGAGAGGATACCGGTGGTCATATTGTAAAGTCTTGCTCGGTCATTTCCCCCTTCTTCTGATTGGCATGTGTCGTTTGTGGATGTTTTGATGAAACGAGGTGGAGAATGTGGCAGAGGAGTGGGTTTAATTAATTATTGCCCGCCCTTACTTGATAAATTAATTGGAGGAAATTATTAGTTTGTGCGCGCTTGAATTACTTCTATTAATTTCTCTCATGCCTGCGAGGGAGTGACCTCACCTGCTCTCGTTAATCATTCTTCTCTTCGAATTTTAAATTATTTCCGTTGCATTATATAATAAAAAATTCATCCATGGAATCAAATTTTGGGCATATACTGAACGGTGGTGCTTTGACGTTTTTGGATATGTCGTGTGTTATGGTATGGAACTGTTTTTCCAAGTATGGTAGCACAGCCATATATATTTCATATACTTTGTATACTAATAATTATATATACTTGCCTGACAAAAACACATACACCTGACGCAAAGGTTAGTACCAGTTTGCATACTCCATCGCTAGTATATCTCTTGTCGCACCCTGCCTCCTCTACCAATATAGCTAGGATTTGAAGCTGGAGATGAAAGGCTATAGATATTTATAGGTAGTCAAAAAGGTTGGGGCTAATGCACCTTTTTTGTTTTTGACATCACAACGTGATCAAGGAATGAAATGCAACCCACATTTCCCCTCATTCTCTACTCTCTAGGGGTGTAAATTCTCACGAAAGAAATCCTCGAAACGCACAAATTAATCCAAGTCCTTGGGTGCAAATTCACCAAACAATTGAGTTGATCGTAACTAGAATCTCCCAAGCTGTCATCTTCCTATTTGGGCACCAAACAACAAAGGCAGCACAACATGCGTGAACACGTCCATAAATGACACATAATTTATTAACCCATTTTGTCCAGGTACAGGATACCCATGGCTCCCCCCACCACCCAAATTTATCCGATAAACGACGAAGGTAAATTGCATGGTGGTGTTCGGTCAAAAAAGCCAAAATGAACCAAAGAGAAGAGGGGTCGAATTAATTAATGGAGCTGTTACATGGATGGATGGGCCCATTTACGCTGCGTGTTGTAGCAACCACACTGGTGGAGGGTCAGAAGGGAACCATTCATCATGGATGCTGCAGGTCGAGGGGGGAGGGCTCTGACATGAAATTGGATAATATATATATATATATATATATTTGGGAGCCCCCGAGGTGACCGCCAACCACTTCGATCCATTGCCCCCCATCCCTTTGCTCTTCCCCACTCCCTTCCTCCGCCGATCCACTGAGACCATTCTGGAGAGACGATGGAGGTCGTGCGAGGAGGTGGTGCCGGTGAACTGCCACCTTTTCTTTCCTTCTTTCTTTCTTTTCTTTTCTTTTCCTTCACCTGCTATGCTATCGTATTTACAACCACCCCCTCGTTCGTGATGCCAAAAATTCCATGCAGGATCTAATGATTTCGCCATTATCATTTTTTATCCTCTGTTTTTGGTTTCAATCGATCGCCAGAATTAAAAAAACAAAAGGTACTGTTGAGTTCGTCACGTGGGACTCATTTTACGTGACATGAGAGGCCTTATCAAAGAATTGATTAATTATGGGGAAGACTTTTTTTTTTTCGTTTTTTTCTTTGTTTGGTGCCCCTACGGTCAAATGCCATTTATTGTAAGATTTGGGACATTCTGTCTTCTTCCTCTTGTCTTTTAGTTTACACGTTGCCTTTGCGGATGGATAATTGTTACCCTGTTTGGTAGATGTTCAGGAAATTTCATGGACGAATAGGTGGATGGGTAAGAATAGTTGAATTTGATATATTATTATTATTATTATTATATTTGTATTGAGAGTGGATTGATGGAAGATAGATGTGATGAGTGTAATGAGTTAATGGAAATATATATAATTGGTGAAGAGTAGATGTGATGATGAAAATTAAATTTTTACATTAGTTATTTAATGCGACGGTGTCACGATCTGATCTTAAATTTCTACAGGATTCGAGATCCGTTAATCTCGAATAATCTCAAGATCTAGTCGTCCAACGAGAAATAATCAAATAACATATACCAATCCATAACCACAAAAGTAATGTAACTAAGTAGAGAGAAATTTGCAACGAAAGGAGAAACAGAACAGTAATACTAAAATATTATATGCCTTCAAGAACAGAAATACAGCCATCACAGCCAACAACTAGTACATAGATGATAGAGAATACAATGGAAAAGTACTGGAAAATGTAACTACAGAAACTCACTAGCAGCAGAAATTATGGCTGGGCCCGACTAAGCTAAGCATCCTCAGCAGCCAGTGACTTGGGTTGCTCAAATCCCTGACCTGTATGAGATTATACATCTGGAGTCAGCTAACGCTGAGTAGAATGGTGGCTAAAACATAAAATGCATTTAACAAGTAGCTTAACATATTACTTTCCGGTTCCAATTATCTTATAACAATTTGCTGTGTAGAGATCTTCAATTAAGATCCATTACATTACTTAATCTTCTTGTTCCCTAGAGAAATGATCTTGCTTGCAGTTTTCCCGTGATGTAGAATGCACACGTGACACTCTTCTAGCTGGGAGAGTCCCTACGTGGTAGTCCTACACCCGGTCGACCACCCCGAGGTCATGGTTGCGACGTAGCGGTGACTACGGCATGTGTGATAAGCGCGTGGGTAGCTACCCCGCACTGGCACGCGGTTAGTCGTTTCCGCTAGAGGGTACGCCCAAACGTATAGTATGGAACAGCACAGGGCCTTGCCATCTCAGAACAGGATAGGGATCTCGCCTCTCCACAGTCTGTGTACCCTCGTTCGACTATCCCGGTTTGCCCAACGGGCTAACAAAAGTCGGTGTAGGGTGGCCATGCCTAACCCCGGGTCCCCTTGGGGTGGCTAGCTCCCCCTACACTAAGTAGCTCACCTCGGTACCACGTACGCGAGGGTCAACAGGAGTCGACGTAGAGTAGCCAAACTCACCCCGGGTCTCAACCCAAGGGCGGCAAGCTTTCCATTACACTACAAGGGATAGTTGCTCTCTTCGGTACTACGTACACGAAGGTCAGCTCACTTCTCTTAACGGCGCCCATGGACGGCAATTTCAAAAACATCCGATTCTCCATGGTACGGTATCCGTTCTACATTCCCCATAGGATTTGTACATGAATTTATATCCTGTTTGTTCCATACAGGCAGTTCAATCATAGTACCGGTTTTCTTATAATGTGGTCAATTCCAGATAATACAGATAGCTCATGATTTACTCAATCATTTACATGCATTTTTCTCTAGCCCTAGTGTTCATGTTACAACTTAGGGTTCAATTGAATAGATGTATTCTAGGGTATACGTTTGTTTCCTCCTAGGATTCATCTCACATCCTAGGTTTTAACTAATTGCATATATTTTATTAACTTGGAGATTTATAGTCAGAACCACTCTACCAGGATAACCGGGTGGAATGCGGGCTCGTACAGTAGCTCCCGACATCTCTACAGGTCCCGTACACCTGATGAACTGGAGACCTAAAATATGGATTGACAGGTTAAAAGGGTTTCAAATGATACAAATAAGGTACCATTATGTGAAGAAATTCGTATGAAAAACAAGGACGTTTCATTTACGGAAAATCGACATCATTTAGGCCTTGTACGGGCCTAAAAACATGAGGTCTGACAGAAATCAGACGTCTTAAACTAACTCGCAGGCATACCTATCTCGGGGCACCTCTATCGGATGTCTGGAACGCAGTGTCGACGTCCGAGGGTTCTGTCAGACGTCTGGAGATGCTCTCAGACATTTGAAATTGCCTTGGTCCTCGCTCTGACGCGCCTCCCAACTTCTGACATAGGCGCATGCTGTGTCAGGACTTGGCAGAGAAATTACGGGAAAAATAGATCTCTACCAGACGTCTCATCCTACCTTCGGACGTCCGCCCCGACGTCTGGAGGTCACTCCGGACGTCTGATTCCGCGAAAAAAATGACTTTCGTGGAACTGCTCTGGACTCTCCTCGCTGCAGAAGCTGTAGCAGAGCGGCACGACGCCCTCCGCTTCTCCACTCAGACCCACGATCTGCTCTCCGCTCTCCGCTCGCTCTCTCCCTCTCTGGCTCAGCTGCGGTGGTGTGAGACGAAGAGGAGGGGCTTATAAAGGGAGAGGAGGTGAGGGGAAGGGCATGGGTGAGGGAATGGTACGGAGTGGGGAGGAGTGCGGGAGATGGCTGTCGTAGGGGAAGGATCGGTGAGGCGTGTGGTGAGGGAGAAAGACGTGACGTGCGTACGGTACGCGTGGAAGAGAAAAAAAGATATTTTCAGACGTTCGGCGATCTCCTCAGATGTCTGGACAGACATCTGGTGAATATTTCAGATATCTTAAACTACGAAAAAGTGACAGATCATTTCAGATAGTTATGATGATAAGTACTTGTTACATTTCATTTCAAATTTTTTTATGACACTCTATATCTAGCCTTTAGCTCGAGAGAAGATTTGTGGAAGATATCTTTTCTTTTTTTCTTAAGATGGTAAAATTTACACTCTCATCTTTTGGATGAGAATTTACCTATTCAACCACTAGACCATTCATGTTATATGTGCACAAGTTATAAATAAGTTTGGTTAAAATTGACTAGTTGCATTGATTTCCTTCCATCTACCTATTGCAAAGCAATGTTATCGAATTAAGATTGCCTCTGATCTTCAATGCACACCCCACCCCCACCCTTTAATAAACAACCTCCTTCCTTGAATAGACTTCTAGATAACCACATAAATGGAGCAAAGAACTTCATCTTAATTAGAGCGGATAACGATGGATTGTCTAACTCATCGTCAGTGGTGGATGATGAGTCCACGGGATTGATAATACAAAAATATTAGACTTAGAATGAATTGTCCATCATTGCTTGATGAAATTGGTATAAAGTTCCAAATGAAATGGAAAAGATCGAAAGGGATTCATTTCCAAAGTTGTTCCTCCACCTAGCAAGATGATTATTCCTTGACCTGGCAAGATGATATCTCTTCTTGCCTCACATGATGTCGTGGATGCGTGTGTATAAATATCCTTTCATTTTGCATAGCATTATCATTGGTTCTCCGTCGCTTACATTTTCATGTGGGTGAAAACAAGCATGGTTTTTGGCGTACAATCAATCCCCTTGATTTAAAGTCTCTGATGATTGGTTCTTTTTGTAACTTTTGCCGTTCTTCTTGGGTTACACATTGATGTACTCGATGTTGTTGCTCCAAATTTGAAGAATGATGTAGCTGTAACTTGGACATCTTGCCTGCAGATTAATAATATTGGTAATTTTTATTTTGATCAGAAAAATTAAAATGGATTGGCTTGCTTTCGTTTTCAACATGTTTTTTTTGTAACCCATTTCATTATTTCGGACTATTTTGAACTGTGTTTAGGTAGGGATATTAGAACTTCAATTTGGTTGCCAATAACTTATAACCCAAATTATAACCGTCTAATGTGTGTGCATATATATATATATATGCATGTATTTTGGAGATCCAGAGTACATGTTCATCTTGATGGCCATTGCAAGCTTGAGTAAAAACTACTAGGATTAATTTATGTTGTCGGATTTGAAAATTCAGCCTTACATTTGTGCAAGTAAGGTTAACCTCTTTTTGGAGTATATACAATCTGCAGAAGGCTTATGTTGGGATTTAGTTTGTGTTGCAGTGTTAACCATGCGAACAAAACCCAAATTTGGGTTTGCACAGACCAGAGATTAATTTTTTGTAAAAAATTTGGGTCACCGTAACTCCTTAAAAACCACTGCAATAAAAGTAGGGCTAATTAATAAACTATGTACAAGAGAACTACATATGCGAAGGATTCTAACTCCATGCATGCATGAATTTGAGTGAATTCCAAATCTAGTTTGGTCCTAGAGTTGATCTTCCATTTTCTTCCTCATCTATTTTGTGCAATAACTATGATTAAAAGATCCACCTGTCTTTGAAGAGAGAAGATTCTTCTTATATATGCATTCATATATCCAATGGTACTAACTAACAGCCTACACTCGCCTCTGGTTAGTCTACCAATGGAGACGGATTATAGATGGCAGTTGGCAGAGTGGTGTGGTTGGACGGAGGTCCAACTTGTTTGCCCCTTTATTATCAACCAATCACGATTAACGAAATTCTGCTTGCCATCCATATATAGGTACGGTTGTGAAGCATAGCTGAGCTCAATGTATAAATTAAAATGCTGCACCCACCGTACATTTGCATTCAAGTTGATTCCGATCTGATCGTACGTACCCCCTAGACGAGCTCCTTCGCTATGATTGTCGTAGACGTGAAAATGTGTTTTTTAAGGTCTAATTTATTTGATGGTTAACTCTTCGAAAGAGTTGTTTATGGTTGTTTATTTTATCATTTAATATCTTATCTGATAATTTTACTTTTGTTATTTTAACACAAATTTACGTAACATCCATTTTGATCGAAGTTAGTTAAATTCAGGTTAAAGTAATATTTTACTCCTATCTTTAATATTTCTCATATTTCATATTCTTAATATTATCATCAATTAAATATCACAAGGATTAACATCGTAATTTAATATCAATTTAAGTAAATAAAAATTTATATTAATATTACTCTACAAGTAAATACAATTACGAGTTAATATCAATTCTATATTTCTTAACACCAAATTCCTAATATCCCAAGTAAATTAACCTCGATGATAATGGAAGTGTTAGTCCTAGATAGTATATGAAAAAAAAAAACAAACGGGGGATGATGTCATCATCGGGCCAATTTATGTAAGGGTTAAGATATTGGTGTTAAACCTCAATTCTATTTACTTACAGGATAGTGTTAACATCAATTTCTATTTACTTAAACCAGTGTTAAGCTGTGACGTTGACCTTTGTGGTGCTTATTTGAACTAATATTAGCACCCGTTTCTAGAGAGTGGGGTTTGCATATGGGGGAGTTATGAAGTTAATACATGGTAATTTGCTAACATCACTTAAAATTAATGTTAGCAAAACAAGTGTTAATCTCCCAAAACAAATGTTAAAACTATGCATGTTAATCCCCTGAAAGAGGAGTTAACCCCTCAAATATACTAACCTTAAGGGTTAGATTACTTCGAAGGTTAGGAAATTGATATTAAGAAATGTAAAATTAGTGTTAATCATTATTTCTATTTACTTGTAGAGTATTATTAATACCAATTTTTATTTACTTGAATTGGTGTTAAGCTGTGGTGTTAATCATTGTGGTGTTTACTTAAATTAGTGTTAACATCAATTTCTGAAAATTAAGATTTAGGTTGGAGAGAGTCACAAAATTAATACCTTGCTAACATTACCCAAAATTGATATTATGGTAAAATTGGCGTTAAAGGATCCTTAACTTAGATTTTCATCATACAAGTTAATCCTTCAAGTAAACGAGGCTTAACTCCTCTTTCGGAGGCTTAACCCAACCAATAAACTAACCCCAAAGTGTGCCGATACCATTCTGTTCTCGACATCTGCGACAATCCTCAAAATTGTATCAATTTGTGTTCCGACCCGGTTCCCGAATCCCTACAGGACAAGAGATCGGACCGACTCGACTGATCCCAAGACACAGTCGTCCAACAAGAAAGTAACCAAAAAACAGTAAAATAAACTACATTCACCATGTAAGCAACTAACGGTAACAAAAGTACAGCAGTAAAAAAGTAAACTACTACAGTACACACCACCACAACAGTAGAAAATTAAACAGGTACAGGAATATAAAGTTCACAATAAAAGAGTACAAAAGTGTAACAACTACTCACTACAACAGGGAACGGAATACAACAGAAAGCTACAACACTGGGCTCTACTGGGCCCAGCACCTTCAGCAGCCGTAGACTCTGGCTGCTCAATACCTGGACGTGAAAAAGGTTATGAGTACATGAAATTAGCAAACGCTTAGTAGAGTGGCAACCAGCTAACTAAAACAGTAAAGGTGGATAGGTAGCTGTTGTTTTTCAATTTCTTTCTTTAACTAATTATTCTTTCTTTCATCACTTGATTTATTTATCAGGTCTCTTTCTTGATCTCGAATGTTCCTCATGGGAACGATCTTGATTGTAGTCTTTTCCGAAGAGTAGAAGTAGCACGTGGTGCTCTCCTGACTGGGAGAGTCTCCCGTGGTGGTCCTACACTCAGTCAACCACCCCAAGGTCGCTGACAGACGTAAAGGTGACTACGGCACGCGCGATAAACGTACGGGTAGCTACCCTACACTGGCACACAGTCAGTTGTTTCCGTTAGCAGGTGCGCCCAAAGCACAGCACAGAACCAATATAGGACATAGTCCTCTCAGTAACAGAGGTCTAGCCCTTAAGAACCAAACAGGGGTCTCGTCCCTCCACAGTCCGCGCACCCTCGCCTGGCTACCCTAGTTTTCCCAGTGGGCCTAATAAGTCGATGTAAGGCGGCTAGCTGAACCCCAGGCCCTGTGGGGTGGCTAGCTCTCTCCCTACACTAGTAGCTCTCCCCGGTACTTTGTACGCGAGAGCCAAAAAGTCGGTACAAAGTGGCCAATCCTAACCTCGGGTCCCAACCTTAGCGCGGCTAGCTCCGCTCTGCACTAAAAGGGGGACAGTCGCTCTCCGTGGTACTCCGTACTCAAGGGTCAGCTCACTTCCCCATTCATATTTCCAGTTCCATCCCATTTATTTCCAGGAGCTCTACTCCTAATTCCCCGTATGGTTCATGCTCATATTTCTCAGGCCAAGCCATACCAGGTTTCATCATTTCTATTTCCATTTCTCAGGTTCAACACATGTAGCATGTAACTTTATTATTCACATTCCAAGTTTATTCGCAGGTAGCTCGTGTTTCCAACATTCAATCTTCCATTTCTAGTTCATATACAGGCAGCTCGTATTTAACGTAAACAACTGAAATTTACATGCAATAGTTTGCTAACACCAATACTTTACATTTCACAGGCAGCTGTTATCCATTTACAGGCAATTGTTATTATTCTATCTACTAATCCAAGACTGCAATCCATACATTCTATACAAATATTCCAGTATTTTTAGTCCTAGGATTCATGCCATACACTAGGATCTAACATTCATTTCCACATATGCATTCATGTTTATAATTAAACTAGGGGAAGCCACTCTACCGGTAAAACCAGGAGTAATAGGGGCTTGATCGACAAGTCCACGTGCCTCAGCAAACCCTAAATCTGCAACGGAACGAGGTCCTATCACAAGGATCAAACACAAGAGACCACTCATAACAGGATAAAAGTATTCCAACAAGTAAAGGAACTTATACGGAGAACAATGGAATCTTAATTGCGGAAATCAGACATCAAACGGACCTTAAACGGGTCAAAAACAGTAATTCTTATTCATACCAGACATCTGGAACACCTTCCAGACGTCTTAAAAGAGTCCAGAACCATACTTCAACTCCTGCGCCACTCCTCAGACGTCCAGGAACTCCGCTGGACCGTCTGAACCCAGTTCCAGACGTCTGACCACTTCTCAGGACGTCTGGAAACGCTTCCCGCCGTTTGGTGCCACGCCCAGATGTCTGAACTGCGTGAGAGGGCGTGTCTCATGCCTTCCTAAAGCGAATCCTGCATGCAGCGACGCAAATCTCCTCAATATGTCATGGAACAGTACCTCGGTGGAATGGCCTGTATGGCCATATCCGCAAGGAATGTGTAAGTCGCAGGACTTACCTCTCAGTCATCTGGAACCTCCTCCAGACGTCGTCTGCGTCGTCTGGATGTCGATCCAGACGTCTGATTCTAGGAAAATTTCAGAACCAGAAACTACCTTCGCCTTCTCGCGCTACGTGCGGCCACGCCGCGTCCGCTCACCCGCTGCTTTGGCTGCAGCAGTGTCGGGGAGGACCTCTCCGACGCACCTCTCAGCCTCGCGCATGCCCGACCGGCCATGAGCTCTCCGGTGAGCTCCCTCACAAGCTCGCACTCTTGCTCTCCTCTCTTCCCCTCGCTGCTCCTCTCCTCTCACGCCCACTGCTTGCTACTTGCCACTCATTGCTCTCGCGCTGGAGGAAGGAGGAGGGTGGCTGAAGGTAAGGTGAACGAGGGAGAGGAGGGGAGTTTAAGTAGGTGCTGGGTTAGGGTTGCGTCGACGAGAGAAGGAGAGAAGAAAATGAGGCTGCGTACTGTCTGCACACAGACACGAGGACGTACACGAAAAAATTTGATTTCCAGATGTCTGGGAAGGTCTCCAGACATTTGACCAGACGTCTGACTCAAGTTCTAGACGTCTTAAATGACTCTAATAGCACGGATCTTAACCGTTTGACACTCAAAAAATTGGATTGCACGTTTTAAGCCTTGATGATATTATATTAATCGGTAACTTAGACTTCTTAAGTGTTTTAAGTGATAGCAGGGCCCACATATGTCTAATAAGTGATCAAGGCTATCTTTTATCAACTAAGCTTAGATTTAGCCTTAGGTCATAATAAATGATATTCAAGTTGAACTTTCTCTGACGGAAGGAAAGGATTACCAAGAGGTGAATTTACCATTAGTAAAAGAAATTAACTAATAGAAAAAATAAGCTATCGAAAGGTAGAGCTAGAAAATCAAAAAATTTAATAGTTGACTATAAATGTCGAGAAGATTATGCGACAACACAACGAGCTAGTGTTTAAGCATTTCACCGTGATAGCCTTAATCTGTTTGAGCCCACGTCAAAAAGTCACCAAGGCAAGTTTCCCTGAAGGGAACGTTATGACTTTTACCTGACAAGTCAAAGGCGTGGCTTACTTTTTTAGCTATACCATATATATATATATATATATATATATATATATATATATATTTGGGAATTGCTCCAATTAATGTTGAGGAAAAATTTGTGCTTGGGATATCGTATGATAAACTACAAGAGTGCTGAGGCTCTCACGCATGGATGATGAGTTGCGTGGGTAAGCACATTGAAAGTGGGCATGCACACGTCGGCAGATTGACTTATATATGGAGGTGCGAGAATAATGCTGCTGTTGTTGACCAGAGGTTCATGGATAAGGGCATTGCTAAGGAATCTTATGGCGGTGTTAATTTGTTGAGGGGGAATAGATGTATGGTTAATTAAATAGAAAAGTAGTGAAATAAAATGATGCAGTAAGTAAATTTTGGTGTTTGCAAGTGCAGATGGGTTAAACTTATTTCATATAGGGCGGGGGTTGATATAAGGAGAACTTAAATGGGTGCAAATGTGTGCCAGAGAATCTAAGTTTGCATTTGCTCATCTTCCACGTAGCAGGCTCTTCAATCTCAGCAAACATCCCGTTCCCACAAGAGAATGGAGTCAAATTTTTGCAGTAGACATCCCGATATTATCTTTTCAGAGGTATAACGAAGTCAATGGAAGGGCACACAAGTCGTCAAGAATAGAGAAAGAAATAAAAGAATGGGCTGGGGGTGGTGGAATTCGAAAGAAGTACTTTTCCTATTAGCATTTGCTCTTCTTTAACAAGCCTTGTTCTCATGTTCTGGGTATATGGTAAGGAGATCTCCATATACATTGCTGGTCTTATAACTAATCGATAAGGTCAATTTTGTATAACTAATTAGCTAGACTTGTCTGATCTGTAGGAGAGGAGTTAATATGTGTGTGTGTGTGTGTGTTAGAATAGAGACACCTTCAGAAGCAAAACACCCTTCCCGTTTTCTACTCCCACGTACTTAATAATTATATAAGCCTACCTTTATAACAGGTGTTGTGGCCTTGGTCATAGATAGAAAAGAGAATGATGCATTAATTTGTTTTTGAGTAGTACAGGCATAGGGACTCCTCAAAACACATACAATAAATTGGAAAAGCCAACTGCATGCATTAACCATCACATATCACCATTCTCGGTAGCATGGATAGGACATAAGCGCAGGGGTAGAAAAGCCACCCTTTAAGGTATAGTTCAGGAATTAATACTTGACAAATCTAGAATACTATGGCCGATTTAATTTTCAATCTTTCAAAGAGGGTCATTTAATATTTAATTTTGGGAGACAAGATAAGATATAGCGAAAGCGTGGAGATTAACAAGCAAACTATAAGGACAAATATTTACAAGGTATCTTTATTAGAGTGCGATTCGTTAATCTCAAGTGGATACGCTAATGATACTGCTGGGGTAGTCTACCAAGATTTAAGAAAAAAAAAAAAAAAAAAAGTTAGACGTAGAGAATTGTGGTTAAAATTAATAATAAATCTCTTTTATACCGATATAAATTAATTTAATTATTTTTTAAATTATTTTATATCGATGTAAAATTATTATATTATTTTTTAAATAATTTTATACTAATATAAATTTAAATTTTAAGTATTTTTCACCTATAATAATTAATTTTTACTTAAAAGTGAATTTTCACCTTAAAATTTATGATTTAATCTTTAGTATTAAAATTTAGGTTCCCTCAATCCTAAGTTGAAAAATCATTTCTCATTGGTGAAACTATTTTTCATATACTTAAACTCTAAATCATAAATCTTAAATCCAAAACTCATAAATAAAAATCACTTTACACCAATACAAAACCACCAGATCACCTTCGGAATAATTTTGTACCGACACATAATGAGTTTACATCGATGTAAAGTCACCTTAAAATAATTTATTACCAGTGTAAAATCACCAAGAATAATTTATCACTGATACGAAGTTATTTATCACTTGTAAATTTTAATTCAAAATACTGTGATGATTTTTTCAATACGATAAAACCAATAACATAATAAATCTTACCTTCTTTTATATTTTTTACATTAAATATTAAATAAAAATTACACTCCTCCATCTTATACCACAAAATACGTCACCTCATATATTTCCTCAAAACCCACGATACTTAGATAGGTGTCATTATTAAATTAACTAAGGTGCCCTTGCCATTTGTACTATCTTCTAGAGTGGACAAGTGTTTGGTCCTACAATGGACGTCTTCGAATCCCAACGAACACACGGTAGGAAGGATTGTTGAGGTAAGACCAACAGGCGCTCTCGTGGCGGAAGCTTAGGGGCTGTCAAGGTCACCTTAAAAGCTTGTAGTGCTTAGGTAGGGACCTTAGAGCGCATGCCGTCGTTGGTGATTAGTGAAATCATTACATTGGGTGTTTAGTAGGTGAATTAAGCATGTTAACTTATATTTGTTTAACACTTAACCTACCTTTCATTTACATGAGGTTAAGATAAGTTAACCTAATGTAAATTTATTTCACCTATTCTTTGAAATAAGTTCAACCAACTTAAACACCTATATACTAAAATTCACTTATTTTATCATCTTATTTCACTTTTTTATTCCTATACTCATCCCACAAACCTATTCCTTTTATCAAATGCCACCTTACGATTCAATATGAAGTACATGTAGAAAGCAGAAAATGTAGGGAATAAGATATGTCAGATCCATATCTGGTTCGTCCTCTTTGCCCGTGATACACAGATGGAAGAAGGAAGAGATTGTATTAGTTGTTATAAATAATTCCAGAGAGCGAGCAACGTTATTCTAGTGTTCAGATGGCAACCTATGAGTCTTCCAACTAGGGAAATAAGATGGTGTCGTGTGTCCTAGCTAGGGAATGCGGACCCATTGGTATAGTCTTCGATAAAGATCATAGATAAGATAACCTAATTTTTTGTTAAGCAGGGCATAAGGTTAAAATGTGGACAAGCAATGGAAGGAGGAACTGAGGCCATGGAAGGAGGACATGTTCCCTATTCCCACTCAAGGATGGAATTACAATTTTAAAATGGCTGGTCAATTCTTATCTTGCCACTCAAAAAGCAAGGTATCCTACCTTTTAAGGGGATATCTTGCCAGCCAAATTAAGCCTAGATGTCTCGTATATATTTGGATGGCCATCTGCACACAGTTCTGAATCAGAGACAAGATTGCTGCAACTTGACCCCTTCCAATCTTCATGTAGATCCTTAAGACCTAATCATATTCCATTCTTGTTGACAAGTCCTAGCTATACTTCATTCTTCCCGAGTTAAATGGATAGATTGATTTTAACTCACCTTACCTTTTATACTGTCGCCCACAACATGCGCCCCCCACTTCCCACAACAGCATACAACATTTGAATCCAATATGATGTTGGATGACCACTTATACATAGATTTTACATCTAGAGAGATAGAATCCTCTTATTATATCGATAAGATAAGATTGTTGCTACTCCACCACCCCCTTCCAATCTGCTGGGGTTATTACATTTACATCTCCAAGACCTAGCCGCATTAATCCATTCTCCTGAGTTATATGGATAGATTAGTTAACTCACCTAACCTTTTCATACCATCCCCAATTGTGGAGTTCAAAGGAGAAGTGCTTCCTAATTTGATTCTAAATGACTAAAATGAGGGAGAATGGGTCGATCGACAAAAGAGAGTAGCCTCACAGGATATCCCCCCTTAAAAGTCCCCCTCAATTCATTCTCATATTACTACTCCTTAAATACAGAAGAAAGAGAAAAACCTTGCAAGGCTTTGGCCATCCCATTCCTTATCCATCACCAAAAAAGCAACCAAAGAATTCCTTGGTAAACCAGGTGAAAATTGATAGTAAGCACATAGATATTTTTGGGAAGAAATGAGCATATAAAAAATAATGCTATTGCAGCTATACCTCTACTTTAGCAGGCATACTTCAAAGAATGGTGCTGACCACTAACTTGCGCAATTCATAAAACAAATGTCAATCTCCCTTTAGAAGTCCTCATATGGAAAAGGGGGAGAAGTTTCTTACGTCGTCAACGAGACCGTTGCAACTCCACCTCCAATCTTCTGGAGATATTGCATTTACTTCCCTAAGACCTACCCATATTCCATTGTTCTAGTTTATATGGATAAATTGGTTGATTCATGTAGAACAAGAATTTGAATTATTACTTAATAGATTTGCAAATCATCAAAACACACAGCGTTTAAAAATAGTGATTGTATTAAAAACTCTAAGGATTTACATCCATGTCCCTGGAAACTTTCCTAATTACATTCATACCCACATCAAGTCGATAATTGTATCTATATCTTTATAAACCTATGTCGTTACTCATATATGTAGATTTTCCTACTAGGAGTAGGTGACGTAATAAAATGCGGAATAAAATATAAACAATCTCACAAAAAATTCAATCACACAATGTGCACAATTATTTTTAGGTGGAAACCCAAACCGGGTGAAAACCACCACCTAACCCTCTCGAGTTAGGATTTTTCGATCAACCAAGTTGATCAAATCAACTAAACGAATCACTTAAACGAGGGTGATTCAACATCAATTACAACCACGTTACTTTATACGAGGGTAGCGTACCTCAAACCCCTTCTCTTCACGAGAAGGATTTTGACCCACGAAGGAGACGGGAATTCGCAAAGCGAATACCCAATAATAAAACACTTATTGGGTATGCATTCCATGAATTCACCCTATGCCCCTCTTGATGCTTGTTGGTATCTCTATCCATTCCATACTACTAATCTTATGCTCATCCAAATTTTATCCCCATCCACATTGTTACGACCTCGTTCCGAATCCCTACAGGACACGAGATCGGCTCGACTCGACTAATCCCAAGACCCAATCGAGCCGGTCTCGTGTCCTTTAGGGATTCGGGAATCGGGTCGTAACAAGATGGTATCAAAGCATGGTCGTCCCAAGAAATGAACCAACTAGCTTGAGAATAACCAATTCACGTACATGTAACTAGATAACCACAACAACGTACCGCTTGACATCTGTTCTGAATTCTTTCGCTGAAGTCCGTTAGAGTTGACTTCTTTTTGTTCTGTCTTCGGCGTCTCCTTGCAGGAGATGCCTCGACGTGGAGTCCCTGAGGCAGGCTGCGAACACGGCTGTGGACGAGGTCGAAGGGGCGGACGTGCCGGGCCCAAGGTGTCAGTTAACCAGCCACTTCTCCCGGATGTTCAGGCCTAGGACCTCGCTCAGTTGATACGAGACATAGTACGAGATGAGCTCCACCCACCTCCACGGGCACCTCTCCCTGGGGATGTGGAGGGGGAGTCCTCTGTGGGGCCGCGAGACCGGCACAGCGCTGGACAAAGGGGAGGGGGTGGTCCTCCACAGCCCCCACCGCACTCTGACACTTCTGAGCACGAGCCCTCCCTACCTGGAGGTGTGCCTGTTCCCCCACTACAGCTATACTACGAGCTTTTCGGACAGTTCCGGAAGCTGAAGCCCCCCTCCTTCAAGGGGGATGATGACCCGTCTGATGCAGAGGACATGCTGGAGCATATTGAGAAGGTGTTTGACACCCTTAGCCCCCCTGCGGAGTGTCGCGTGGCCTTTGCTACGTACCAGCTGGAGAGTGCGACACACAGGTGGTGGAGGGCGGTTAGAGGCCAGGAGAGGGGAGAACCGACGTGGTGTTGGTGCTAGAGCACCACGATCATTTGTTTTGATGATAACAAAACACGTGTTATTTAACATTTGCAATTTGAGTCCTAGATTTCAGGTCAATTGCAAATGAGGACGTGTTTAGACGGAGTTCGAGCTCGCATCCAGGACGGATTGGAGGAGCTTGACGGAAAACAGAGGAGGTTCGCGTGGAGCGAAAGATTGGAGATGGAAGACAAGAAGAATAGGATAGATTCTTTTTTATCCTTTCATGTATCTCTTGTATTTATTTTCTTGCTCTTTTTGATTCCTTAGAACATTATGTTAAAGAGCCTCAAAGTACCCTAAAAGTAGTCCTAGGAACACCTGCACAACCCTAGGATACTTAGGTTTTCTGTAGAATACTTAGAAAACCAATATAGGGTTCAAACAGCATTTCCAGACGTCTAATTCCAAACTCAGACGTCTGATAAAGAATTTTAAGACGTCTGACTGTTGTTTCAGACGTCCGATAACTGTTAGGCTGGACATAGTTAGTTCTGTCTGATGAAATCAGACGTCCAGACCATAGACCAGACGTCTTAGGAGACGTCTGATGACTTTGCCAGACGTCCAGTTAGTGGACCGTTGGCTGGCTTAGAAGACACTCAAGAATATGACCGTTAGAGCCTTATCAGACGTCCATAGGACTTTACAGACGTCTGATAAATGACCGTTTTGCCTCGGCTGACCCAAAATCTCTTCTCAGAGATTTTCTAGCCGTTGCAACGTTTGGAAATCAATTCCCACAGTAAAAGTAGGTTTCCAAACGTCCAGACATAGTACCAGACGTCCTGTATGTCGTCTGATGGACTTGCACAAAAACCCTGTTTAGATCTGATTCGAGTCAGGGAGAAACCCGCATAGAATCAGACGTCTGACCTTGGAATCAGACGTCTTAAAGTGGCCTTCCAGACGTCTGATGCCAGAATTAGACGTCTGATAACCCTGTCAAAAGCAATCATTGTCCTGATTTCAGCCTGATTCTCTTGGGCTTTGCACCCAACGGCTATGGAAGCTTTTCCAAGCCTTCCAAAGCCTTCCTAAGGCCTCTATAAATAGAGGGGAACCTTTGTAACACAAATAGAACATAAGAGACACTTAGAAATACACTTGGATACACTTAGCCACACATTTTCACACTCTTGTGTCCAAGAAGTTCTTGCTCTCCAAGCTCAAGTTCTACATCTTGAGAGCATCAAACAGTTTGCGCGGCCGCTCTCCCGCTGTTGATAACGAGAGCGACATAGCGCCATCGCGTGGCACACGCACCGCGTCATCGTCGACGCACTCCTTGCAAAGGGGAGTTTCCTATTTCCTATAGAAGCTAGGTTTAATTTTGTTGGCTCTATAGGACTGTTATTTTATTTTATCTTTGTATTTTGGTTGGGTATTCGCTTTGCGAATTCCTGTCTCCTTCGTGGGACAAAATCCTTCTCGTGGAGAGAAGGGGTTGAGGAACGCTACCCTAGTACTTGTAGCGTGGTTGTACTGAGGTTGAATCACCCTCGTTCAAAGTGATTCATTTAGTGGATTTTGATCAACTTGGTTGATCGGAAAATCCTAACTCGAGAGGGTTAGGTGGTGGTTTTCACCCGGTTTGGGTTTCCACCTAAAAATACCTGTGTACATTGTGCGATTGATTTTTGAGATTGCTTTATATTTTTATTTCCGCAAGTTTATTACGTCACCCCTTCTGGTAGGGAAGAACCTTCACGTGGGACCAGTTCATGACCCTCTTCTATGAGCAGTACTTCCCGCAGACTTGACAGCACCAAAGGAGGCGAGAGTTCAACACTCTCCGCCAGGGGACGATGACAGTTAGCGCGTACCACACGCGCTTCCTGGAGCTGTCACGTTTTGCTACGACAGCTCTAGCTACTAAGGAGAAGCGCCTATGGAGGTTCACTGAGGGGCTCTGGCCTGCCATTCGAGGATATGTCAAACCCTTGAAGCTGCCCACCTTCTCGAGAATGGTGGAGGCAGCTATGACGTACAAGGAGACCAACCTGGCCGCACGAGACACCGACAGCGGATGGAAGAGGCCCCACCAGCCAGAGTACTCATAGGGCCGACGAAAGAGGAGGCACGCGATGCCCGCAAGAGAGCCGTCTCGTTTTGCGGGGCTGTCAGTGACTTTTAGGGACCCCCGACAGGGGTCAGCTGTCAGCACTAGACCCCCGCCCAGCCGTCAGCAGGAACCTACCGAGGGAGGGAGTCGAGTTCCCCTCTGCTACCACTGTGACTAGCTGGGCAACATCAGGAGGGATTGCCCATCTAGGGCTGGAGCGCAGCAGATGCTCCCCGCACCGAGCGCTGGAGGCCAAGCAAGTGGTCGTGGTTCCGAGGCACGCAGGGGAGGACAGCAACTGCGGGGAGGGTACCGGCCAGCAGCTACCCATCCGACGCAGTGTGTGGCTGCTTCTTCTGCACCGAGAGCTAAGGGGCGTATCAACGTCCTAACACACAAAGACGCTAGGGCATCAGGTTCAGTGGTGGCAGATATGGTTACAGTTTCCGACAGATTAGTTTACGTACTTTTTGATTCTGGTGCCACGCACTCATTTGTTGCTGCGAGTTTTGCAGTCAGTTTGGGGCTGGACTGCGTGTTGTTAGAGGATCAATTTGTGATCAGAGGTCCGGGTGGTCAGCTGTTTGTAGCTAAGGAGGTCTACATAGACTGTGAGGTCAGTATTGGGGGACACAGCCTCCCCGCTGACTTGATCGTGATACCAATGGAGGATTTTGACGTGATTCTAGGGATGGATTGGTTGTCCCCTTACCATGCTTTGGACTATTTTGAGAGGAAGATCATCTTATCCATACCGGAGATGCCTTCCTTTGAGTTTCACGGAAAGCCGGTGGACAAAGGCTTCAGGTGCATTTCTGCACATTGAGCAGCAAGACTTTCGAGCCAGGGGTGTGACGACTTTTTAGCTTGTGTGGTGGTAGAGCCCAGTCCCGTGGTAAACTTTTAAAGCATCCCGGTGGTCAGAGAGTACCCCGACGTGTTCCTAGAGGAGCTACTAGGACTACCACCTAAGCGTGAGATCGGGTTTGAGATCTAATTGGTACCGGAGACCAGCCCTATTTCTACGACATCGTACCGGATGGCACCACTTGAGCTACGAGAGCTCAAGTCACAGCTACAGGACCTGTTGGAGAAGGGCTTTATGAGACCCAGTGCGTCCCCGTGGGGAGCCCCTATGTTATTTGTGAAGAAGGATGGTACCCTGTGCCTTTGTGTTGACTATAGACAACTGAATAGGGTCGCCATCAAGAACAGGTATTCGCTGCCGAGAATGGATGATCTGTTTGACAAGCTACGAGGTGCCACGGTATTCTCCAAGATAGATCAGAGATCAGGCTACCACCAGTTGAGAATCAGGGAGACCGACGTCTCCAAGACAGCTTTCCGCATCCGGTACGGACACTACGAGTTTTTGGTCATGCCATTTAGGCTGACCAACGCCCCCTTGCCTTCATGGATTTGATGAACCGGGTGTTCAGACCGTATCTGGATCAGCTTGTGGTGGTATTCATTGATGACGTGCTTATTTACTCCAGGGATCAGGCATAGCAAGAACAGCACTTACGGATGGTTCTGGATACTTTGAGACGGTGCAGGCTGTATGCCAAATACAGTAAGTGCGAGTTTTGGTTGAGACAGGTGACCTTGGGCCATGTGATTTCAGGGGATGACTTGGCTGTGGGTCCAGCCAAGGCTGAGGCAGTACTCAGGTAGGAAAGACCACATACAGTGACAGAGATATGCAGTTTCTTAGGACTGGCAGGTTACTACCAGTGAAGGAGAGGCTGACTTCGACTCCTGCGCTTACCATCCCAGATAGCAGTGGTGGTTTTGTGGTCTACACGGATGCTTCGTTGCAGCAGTTAGGGGGTGTGCTCATGTAGTGGGGTCACATTGTCGCTTACGCTTCGCGGCAACTGAAGCCCCATGAGCATAGCTACCCTACCCATAACTTAAAGCTGGCATCTGTTGTCTTCACGCTGAAGACATGGAGGCACTACCTTTACAGTGAGACCTTTGAGATTTTCACGTATCATAAGAGCCTCAAGTATTTGTTTGATGAGAATGAGCTTAACATGAGATAAAGACGTTGGTTAGAGCTCCTGGAGGACTATGACTGCAACATCTCCTACCATTCAGGGAACGCCAACGTGGTGGCTGACGCCTTTTGCCGAAAGGCACCCACCCACTTGGCCAGTTTACAGGCACAAAGTTGGAGACTCATGGAGGAGTTGGGCAGTTGGCAACCCTTAGAGTTACAGGAGCTTTGTGGGGCAGTAACGGTGACATGATAGACGAGACCAGAAGTGTTAAATCGCATCATCACAGGATAGATGACAGATCCGTACCTGCAGTCGTTGCGAGACAGAGTACTGTCAGGGGACCTAGGAGACTTCTCTTTTACAGACGAGGTGCTGCACATGAGGGGACGTTTGTGTGATCCCAGGGACGAGGAGTTGTTGAGAGAGCTCCTAACTGAGGCACATGGGTCTAGGTTCACCATACATCCCGGGAGCACGAAAATGTATCATGATCTGAGACGTGACTTTTGGTGGAGAGGGATGACACGGGATGTAGGTGAGTTCATGTAGTAGTATTTGGTGTGCCAGTAAGTGAAGGCCGAACATCAGAGGCCTGCAAGGCCGTTGTAGCCACTTCCCGTGCTAGAGTGGAAGTGGGAGAGCATCACCATGGACTTGGTGGTGGGCTTACCCGTTACCCAGCGAGGACACGACGCAGTCTGGGTGATTGTAGACAGATTGACAAAGACGGCACGTTTCTTGCCGATCCGAGTCACCTTGGGTCCAACGCAGTTGGCAGAGAGATATATTCATGATGTGGTACGTCTGTATAGAGTTCCATGTGAGATTGTATCCAACCGGGATACCCATTTTACTTTCCAGTTTTGGGCTGAGTTTCAGCAGGCCTTGGGGACACGGTTGAGGTTCAATACGGCATACCACCCTCAGACGGACGGACAGTCAGAGCGCACTATACAGACACTTGAGGACCTTTTGCGCCCCTGTGTACTAGACTAGAGGGGCTCTTGGGAGGAGCACTTACCCCTCGCAGAGTTTGCATATAATAACAGCTATCACTCGAGTATCGACATGGCACCCTACGAGGCTCTATACGGACGGAGGTGTGTTGCACGCTTGAGTTGGGTTGAGGTGGGGATTAAGTGAGAGGTTGGCCCTAGGCTGATATGGCAGAGTCAGGAGGTAATAGAGTAGATTCACAGACGACTTCGCACTGTCAGGAGCAGACAGAAGAGTTATGCCGATCGGAAGTGCAGAGAGGTGCAGTTCAAGGTTAAGGATCACGGCTTTCTTCGCGTTTCGCCCATGAAGGGCCTACAGTGTTTTGGGGTGAAAGGGAAGCTTGTGACGAGGTTTGTGGGGCCCTTTGAAGTCCTGGAGCGGGTAGGACCCGCTGCTTACCGGCTTGCCCTTCCTCCCCAGCTTTCTGGTGTGCACGACGTGTTCCATGTGTCCAACCTCCAGAAGTACGTCGCTGATCCCAATCACATTCTGAGCCACGAGAGTGTCGAGGTGGGTGACAACCTGACCTACCCCGAGAGACCAGTGCAGATACCAGACAAAATCGTCCGGAGTTTGAGACAGAAGTAAGTACCCCTAGTGAAGGTCTTGTGGAGGAGCCAACGGTATGAGGATGCTACCTAGGAGCCTGAGGCGGCGATGCGGGAGCAGTACCGCGAGCTTTTTGCGGGTACATCTTTTCGGACCGGCTTCAGTCCTCTTTAAGTTTGTTATGCGTATATATTTCCTTTTCTGCACCCTAGTTAGCTCAAGTTTCGGGAACGAAACTTCCTTTAAGTTTGTTATGATGTAAAGACCCGTTCTATTCTGAGTCCTTTAAGACGTCTGAACTGTTGGTCAGACGTCTGGTCCGATGTCTGGACCTCTTTCCAGACGTCTGGAAATTGAAAATTTGTACGTAGCTTCGCGTTTATGCGCAAGCTACCTTTTTCCTCTCTTCTCTCTCTTCTTTCTTCCTCGCAGAACCCTAGCGCACCCTTATAAAAAAACCCCTCTCCCCCTTCCTCTCCTCCCCACTCCACCATAGCCACCTTCCTTCCTCTCTACTGCAGTGAGAGGGGCGAGCGCAAGAGAAGGTGCGAGAGCGAGCAACGAGGAGGAGAGGCGACGTGAAGAGACGAGAAAGAACTTGCGTCCGTGAGCTCGTGGGAGCTCGCCGGATGACGCACCGCCGGAGCGGCGCGTGCAGGAGGAGGAGTGCGTCGGGGGAGACGTCCCCGACACTTTGCTGCAGCCAGAGCTGCAAGCGAGGGGAGAGGCCGCGGCTGCGCGCGGCAAGGAGTAGAAGGTCGTTCTGGTTATGGGATTTTCCCAGAATCAGACGCCTGGCGTGCAGTCCAGACAATGGGTTGGATATCTGGTGACGACATCGGACGTCTGAAAGCAATACTCCGCGAAGGTATGTTCCTCTTGCGGTTACGGCCACGCAGGCCACACCGCAGCTTCGATCTGCATGGCTAAAAGTGGATGACTCGCCTATCGCGTGCTGAGATAGCTTCAGGAAGGCGCGGGGCACATCCTCCCATGCGTTTCGGACGTCTGGACAGCTTGCCAGACGTCCTGAAACACTTCCAGACAACTGGAGGAAAGGTCGGACGTCTGTAGTTGGATCCAGACAGTCAAATAGGGGTTCTGGACGTCTGAAGTCAACACAGGAACCTTAGGTGAGACTCTGGTTACTTTTAAGACATCTGGACCTTGTGCCAGACGTCTGATTTAGGTCTGCAATTCTGTTTTAACCCATTTAGGATACGTTTGAAGTCCGTTTTACGCAAACAAGATATCTGTGGATTCCTTGTGAGTTCCACTACATGTTAGAAGGTCTTTTATACTATTCTGAATATTCTGTTATGTTATATTCCTTGTTATAGGATTTCGATCTGTTGCGTTTTCAGGACCTACAGAGGCACGTGAACCTGCCGTTTGAGCCCCCAGTATTCTTGAATTGTCTGGTAAAGTGATTTCCCTCTATTTTAATTACAAAACATGAATGCATATGTGAAATTTGATAACTAGAAACCTAGAATGTGGCATGAATCATAAGACGAGAAGTACTTGCACTGTTTGTATGCGTGCTTGAGATTGTAGACTTAAATGAATGAATAGAAATATAAACTGTCTGTTAATAAACTAGAGATGCCTGTGAAATATGAAATGCAAGTACTAGTTAGACAGATACATGTAATATTTCCTGTTGTATATGCAGATTGTGGAAATACGAGCTGCATGTGTAAAATCTAATAATGAAAATGTGAATGAGAAAACCTGGTATGGAGTAACATGGGGATTACGAGCATGAACCCTACGGGGAATTAGGAGTGGAGCTCCTATGGATAAATGGAATGAATCTGGAAATGTGAGTGAGAAGTGTCCTGCCCTTGAGTACGTGATACCAAGGAAAGCGACTGTCCCCTGTTTAGTGTAGAGCGGAGCTAGTCGCCCTTGGGTTGAGACCCGAGGTTAGGATTGACCACTCTACACCGACTTCTTTGATCCCCGCATACACTGTACCAAGGAGAGCTACTAGTGTAGGGAGCTAGCCATCCCACGGGACCCGAGGTTCAGCTAGCCACCCTACACTAACTTGTTAGACCCACTAGGCAAACCAGGGTAGTCAGACGAGGATACGTAAACTGTGGAGGGGCCAGACCTCAGTTTGGTTCTGAGGAGCTAGACCCTTGTTACTGAGAAAACTAGGCTCTATACTGTTCCGTGATGTACTTTTGACGTACCCGCTAGCGAAAATGGCTGACCGCGTGCTAATGCAGGGTAGCTACCCGTGTGCTTATCGCGCGTGACGTAGTCACCGCTACGTCTGTCTATGACCTCGGGGTGGTTGACTGAGTGTAGGATTACCACGATGGACTCTCTCGACCAAGAGCACCACGTGTGCCTTCTACTCTTCGAAAAAGGCTGCAATCAAGATCGTTCCCACGAGGAACATACGAGATCAAGAAAGATATCTGAAAAATAAACCAATGGATAAAAAAGAATGACTTGTAAAACAAATAATTGAAAAGATAAATTTACCTATTAACCCTTATTGCTTTAATAGTTAGTTACCACTCTACTCAACGTTCGCGAACTTCATTTTACTCATATCCCCTTTATAAGTCTAAAAGTTGAGTAGCCCGAACCACCAGCTGCAGAGGATACTGAACCCAATTGAACCCAACAGTAATTGCTGTTGTTATTGTACCTTCTTTTTACTGGTGAGTTAGATTATTATTACTCTTTTTATTCTGTACTTTATTCTACTATACTACTGTGGCAGTGATATATACTATTAACAACTTTTACTTCCTTTACTACTGTATTCTTTTACTGTTAGTTACTTAGTATAATGAATGTAATTTATTTTCCTATTTTTTTGTTATTTCTTGTTGGACGACTGAATCTTAAGATTAATCAAATCGAACCGATTTCGTGTCCTATAGAAATTCAAGAACAAAGTCATAACACACATTCTCATCCTTGTCTTCATCCTTATCCTAATCCAATTATGATCCTTATCCCATCTCATCCTCATCCATATCCAATTCTTATCCTTATCCATTCATCCTTATGCACATTCTCATCATTATTTAATTCTCACCCTTAATTAGCTACATGTAGCCAGAGTTACCATGGTTATAGTTGAACTCATGGGTTGTACCAACTGTATACATCCATTTAACTTCATCCAACTTGTTCATTAAATCAGATTTCCTTCTTTGTTGTCATCTTCAAATATGACACTTATCAAAGTACCTCCAGTTTACGTACATAATTGGCAACTTAAGATGGATATTAAAGGAGTCAAATTTTGCATCATTATATGACCACATCTGATTAGCAAGTTTGTAAAGGTACATATATAAATATTACCTTTATGTGGGTGGGGATGTACACTTGGAAAATTGACAGGTACATGACAATAAAATTCCAAAAATCTACAATCCAACGATAGTTCTGAATGTTGACTGCAATCAGGTACAGGGGTTAGCACCACCTAGCAAGAATATACTCACTCTTTGGAATGCTCCAATGTAATTGAACTCCAATAATTGCTTTCTCCGTCTACTCTAATAGTTATATCATGCAAATTACAATTGATCCAATCATGATATCTATCAAGGCTGGTAACCATGGCATTATCCTATAACACTATAGCCTCATCAAATTATTTGCAATGTAAGGTAATCTGACTTGCATCATAGCAGATCATGAAATACAACAATAGAGTGCATCAAAAACAAATACTAGAATTCATTCTAATTTTTTTCCAATTCAAAGAAATCCATGCAATCAAATCATATCCTGAAAATCTATATAGGGCTTAAAAGACTACATAAGCTTCTCTAGAAAATTTATACCAATCTGAATCCTAGATTTTAACCATATAAGGTTCAGAGATGCTAACTTTACTCATTCCTCCAGACAGAGACTCTTATTCCTGCTCCTATAAAACAGAAAAAAGAAAGGAGGAGATCATGCCAAATGAGTTAAGCTCAATAGAAAAGAACCTCAGTTTTAAAACTCTCGTTTGCCCTGTTCTTCGTGCATCTCCTTCCAAAGCTAAATATCACCAATGCCTTTTTTTACATCAACAGTGTGTTTTAGTTGTTTATGAAAAGAAATCACTGGTTCATTTCAAAAAAGCACCAGTGAAATTTACATTTTGGGAGAGAGCACCTGAAAAAAAATCATATAATATACTTCCAGAAAAAACAGATGAGGATATGCTATAAAAAGTTCTACGATCTGTAAGGTACCACAATAACTTCTAGTTCTGGAATTTCGATATCAAAGTCCAATAAAAAGCATGGCCTTGTGGTTTATTTAAACTTTACAACATAAACTTAAAACAGGAAAAGAGATATTTACACATGAAGGACCGGGGTTGTAAAATAAGCAACACATCAAGAAAAAGATTAAATTTAATTAGATTAATGCTTGCAGCTGCATAACCGATTGCTGATGCCACGTTGGTTCTGCCATTAGATCAAACCTTTTACTCAGAAGAGTCGCCATCACTCTCCTGCTCATATATCTGATATTCTCCATCGCTTGAATCAGTCTCCTGTGCCTTCCCCATGTTATCTTTGGACCGAAAACCAGACAAGATATCCTGCAAGTATTCACCAGAGATATCTTTTCCATGGCTGTCTGCTCAAAATATAGGAAATTCCGTTGTATTCTAGAAGCAGAACTATAGGATGAGAAGTTATGATGAGTGCCCATATCAAGATCTTTTATATCCAGAATAATCCGAATATAAGTAAAAAAAGGAAAGAATCAAAATGTCCAATGTGAAAAAGATATTTACCTAGTCTTCAAATAATGAATCGATCATATGTGATTCTCCTACAAAATTAGGCTGGCAAAGCATCAAGAAGTTTAAAAAGCTTTGAGAAAAATGGACTTGTGAAAGCTGACAAAGTAGTATTTATTATATTTTTCTTTGTGGAATCTTTGGAGAAGCCTTGAGAATTTTCTTAGAAAATGCCAAGAGGGATACATGCCTTTTTTGCACTCTCTAAACACTCAAAATCCAGAACTCTTTTTACAGAACACAATCCTCAGAAGTAATGAATTGCAGAAATTATTCTTTTTAACTAAAATTTCATGACCGCAAAATCTTAAACTGTCAAGTAAAGAAAATTCAATATAATGTTCCAGAAAAAAATGAAAGCAAAGGATACAAGAACATGGATTCAAAGTAAAACCTCGATCACCACCTCCCTGTCAAGGCAAATGCATAAAAACCCAATTATAATACAGATATGAGTAGAATAATAGCAAATGAAATAGGAAAAAACTACCAAAGATAGCAATCCATAATCATCAGGTCCTTCTTCCTCATTTTCTTCATCCTCAACTTCAGGGCTATCAGATCCGTCCTCATCATCACGGACAGGATGTAGGCTAGACTGATTGATGGCCTCATTAGGATCGTCTCCATCCTGATATCTGCTGTGTAGATTGGAGGATCTTGTTTCCCTATGCCCTTTAAGCATGACAAAATTAAAATTGATCACCGACCAAAGTTAAAGGGAGATAAGCAAAAAGATGCGAAAAAACTGAAGTAGAAACCATCATCAGCGTCAGAATCATCTTCATTGGATTCCACATCACCCATAAGAAGAAGCCTCTTGTTCTTTTCAAGCTGTTTGCAAGTGCTCTTGAGCAGGTTTCTTGCAACATCATTGTCAAATATTGACAAAAACCTCACCCTGACATGCAGTGATAGGATTTCGTGGGCATGTTTAGATAGCCAGCCAGTGGAATGCTGCACAATAGATCTGTCAGGAATCCATGGTGTTCACCTACCAAAAAATATGAGCCTTGCAAATAAAAAGGTTCTTACACAAATGCCCCTGTAAACACATACAACTACATGCACATGCATGCCTCTTCCTTTCACATAGTTATACTGATGCCCCTAAAAACTTCACATGCCTCCCTAAAAAAAAGGCCCAAGAGTTTTGGACTAAAATGTAAGTGTATATTGTGAAACCATCCCTAGATTTTCAATATACTTATCTAAATTCGTCCTATTTCATCTCATTCCCTTCCTCCTCCAACCCAACTAGCCACCATCAACAACATTCTTCCCCTCCCCACCACCACCCTCAACCTCTTGGCCACTGGCTGCAACATTATTGGTAGCAAAAATGGCAGCCTCAAGTCCGTCCTGCATTGCTCATCCTACCAATAATAAAACAATATCACCAAATTTTCTGTCCTGGCCATCAAAGCCCCCCCCCCCCCCACCCCCACACACACACATTCGTATTGCTGCAACTCTAAAAACATGGTTGCCTGCCACCTCAAGACACTAGGAGGGGTGGAAGGGGAATGGGTAGACTGTAGGATGCAATGATGCAGGATAAGGTGTCCAACAAGGGAGAGGACCTAAATCTGCGAACCGAGGAGGTAGTGCCAGGAATGGTTAAGAGGTACGGAGTGGGGGAGGGTGATAACGATGAATGTCTTGGAGAAGGCAAACTATGGGAGTATGAATAGGATCACTTATATTAGGTGTATAGGTAATAGGATAGTGGTGTGCTGATGAGGAAAAGCTATTTGTAGAGATTTGGGAGAGCTTTATGAATAAGGAGTTCATCATGAAGAAGGTCCTAGTTTTCACATGACATTGAATTTTGCAAGATGGGTTTAGAGGCAAATGATATAGGTGAGAGGAGGTGGACTCAAGGAGGAAAAGGATGGATAGGAGAAAGGAGGATGGGAGGAAGTTGTAAAAGAAGAAAAAGATTTAAAAAATTGGGATCATTATGTAAAACATCCATAAATTAGTCTGGACCATTGAAATCAACAATTGTTTTGATGAAGGCCAACAGGTAGCATTTCTTGTAAATGGCATGATGCTTTCGGTGACATCATTGTAAATGAAAAAAAGGTAAATGGATATGTAGAGATTTTAGGTGGGCGAAATATTGGTTGTTATTATTGATAAAAGAGACCCTTGCCCTATTTATATAGAGAGGGGCAAGGGTATACATGGAAATTCCAATTAAGCCCTTTACTAAAAATAGACATGACTAAATAAGGAGATAGAATCTCTAACTTTATTTCCTAACACTCCCCCGCAAGAAAAGACGTGAGAGACGGCGAAGTCTTGGATCCATAAGGTAGTGAAGATACACTCTCATCGTCGTAGTAGTCCGCTTCTTCGTGTCTTCAACCCTAGGTGCCCCTGCTTGTACACCCTCACAAGGCCAATCAATGCTCGGTTTCTCTTGAGATGCGTGAGTGCTGCCTGAACTTCGACATCTTGAGGCGACTCCCGTCTTCAAATCTTGTATCTTCAACTCAACATATGGAGACCCAACTGAGATAAACTCAAAACTTTGAGGGGTTATCGACAAATACCCATCACTAAGAGACTCATCTTTAAAGAAAACAAAAGATTGGACTTAAGCATAAATAACACTAATTTTTTTTATCAAAAACACCTAACCTAAAAGAGCATTTCTCCTCTTCATTTTTCTTCTCTGTCACCGCCTCCACAACCAAGTTGACACCGTCCTCCTCTTCGCCTTCTCCATCAAGGGCTTGCGAGAAGGCCGATCGCACTAAGGGGGTGGACCAGATCGCCACCTTCTTCTCAATTGTTTTTTCTTTCTTGCTGTCAGCAACGCCACTGTAGCAAGGACATCGGTGGCGGAGCTCCAGTGAGTCGGAGGAGGTTCGGACCACCTTGGGTCGATAGGGTATCTCCCAAGGATCTCGATGGTGCCCTCAAACCCTCAAACGAGCAAGGTTTGAGGGTCTAAAACAAAGATCCGATCTTCCATCTTCAGGGGCGGTGCTCCGGCTTGTTAAGGTTGCTGGCGGCGTGTGGCTCGCCAAAGGACTACCGGCGGGGGTCGATCTGTTCGCTAAAGCTCCAACAACCACCCCACCGGTGGTTCATCGTCGAATGGTGGCTGAAGGCGACGCTGGTGGCAATTTTCCCTCCGGAGATGAGAAGACCAGTAATAGAGAAAACAAAGAGAAAGAAGAGAAGAGTGATTTGGGAGAGGAGAGAGCCTCTTCGATGGCTCGCCGAAGGCCGGCGCCGTCGTTGGAGGGCCTCCCCCCTCTAGATTTTCTTCTTCTAAACTCTAGACCACCAAGATCGGTGTCTCTGATGCCATGTAGAGATTTTAAATGGGCAAAATATTTGTTGTTATTATTGATAAAAGAGAACCTAGCCGTCTTTATATAGAGAGGGGCAAGAGTATACATGGAAACACCAATTAAGTCATTTACTGAAAATAGACAACTAAATAAGGAGATAGAATCTTCAACTTTATTTCCTAACAGTATACATGTAATTGCATGTCTTTGCAAAGACATTCATGTACAAACTATTTTGTTGACATGTAATATCAAATATGAATTAGCCATTCCAAATTTCAGCACCATCGATTAGAGGTGTTTCTCGCAATCACTGACTTTCACCTCAACTATGCAGCAATACCTTAATAAAGAAGCAGAATCATTTGACATTTAGTTTGCATGGCCACTCTCCCAATGAAGTTCCATTTAAAGGGGAGAGGTCACTCAACCTTAATAAAGAAGGCACAATGCTGAATTGTTTGGATTTCAAGTCTAAAGGCAATTCCAAAGGCTACCAAACATTGACAGAAGTGTTCAGGTTCCATGTCCCCAATTTCAAGTGTTTACAGTGATTGCAAAGAACTTCATCCAATTCCTGATACTTCTTTGTTTTTCCAAAAAGAAATTACTGGTTTTGTGTGGCACTATCTTGTACGCAACTCGAAAGAAGTAGCAGAATCCTTTAGGCCCCATTTATATGAGTAAACCATGGGGTAGGCGACATGGCTAGGGCAAATGACCAATGCATGAATAGTAACATGATTAAAGCATGGTCTACAACAAATATCAATTCAATTCTCTACCTATAATATATTGGCTCACCTATCACATCTAACCCTACCTACTTCACTTTCCAACAAAACACTCATAAAAAATAACCCAATATTAAATATAAAACAACTAGACTACAACCCACTACATTTAAATCTCATCAACATATAACTTTACAACATATCAATCAATCTATCACAACTATCATCCACTAACCCATCACTTACACCACTACCTCTACAACTTACCCCTTCCTAATTTTTACCCAGGGACAAACACTAATCCTCATCTAAATGGGGCCTCAGGAAATTTCAAAGAACTATTAGAATCATTACATCTTTACTCATCTTCCTTGTCTTCTCCTAACTTCAGTTTCTCTTTGTTAGATTCAGGGGCATCAATTAGCTACTCTTTATCAAATAGAGAATGGTCAGATGTACAAGAGGTCATGGCATTAGTTTGAAATCCAATATCAACACATGGAACCCGAACAGGGAATGAAACTGATGCAAGTAAGATGCAAGTCAAGGAAGCTAATAAAAAGACACTACAGTGCAATTCTTCTTTTGCGCAGGTTTTGTCAACTCTTGTTGAATGTAGTCATCTTCCAGTTCATAGAATTGCAGATTAGTAAAGGACTTTGTTGGTAAAGCTTGAAAACTACACAAGTCCTTCCATTTTGGCGTTGACCTGTAACAAAAACAGCAAATATTTTGAAATCAAAGAAAGGACTGACAAAATTAATAGGGTAAAGATTTAGGCACAAAGAATGCAACAGGAGTGCAGATCTATAAAACAGGCAATAATGCAGTTAACAAAAGAAAACTTGCTATGTGCTGCGGAAGATTAATATAAGCTCAATTTGAATGTAAAAGCACATTACAGAAAATGATCACCTCATTCAGAAATTATACTTGTAGCATACACTTTATGCTTTTTCTGCTGGAACCTCTGGAGATTTGCATCCACATTTCTTCTTAAAGTACCATTTAAAGCCATAATTGGTACTCTACCCTGCTACTACTAGACTCTACAAGGGGTTAACATAATTTTTTTTTTGTTTTAAGAAGTAAGGGGTTAACATAATCAAACTGCTTTTTACCACCAACAACATATCATTGCAAAAGAAAACCTAGTCACAACAGCGAAGAACTAAATGACAACAGTCTGTAATGTCATTATTTCAAGGTTTGTTAACCCTTCTTTTCTTCAATCAATATTTCAAGGTATGGCATATTAACATGGACCTAGAACAAAGTCCTACGGTTGAAATTTTACTTATTACAACACTAGTACATGCTATGAAGGTACCATGGAAATAACAAATCAATATATTTTATACCCTCCATGGACCAGCTACTGTAACTTTTTTTTTTCAAATCCAAATTTACCCATGTTAACTTTTCCACACTCCTTTGGTGTCCTCTCCATCACATGAGCAGTGTAGCAAAAGTGGACACTGAAATATTTGCCTTTTTGACAGTTTTACTCACACTTTTGAATGAGAGCAGGAAGCAGTTGCATACAGATTGGGGGTTGGATAGCATTGAATGCCAAATAAGACATGCTTTTATTTTATTTTTTTACCTTTTTAGGTGGGAAGTGTCTAGACTAATAAGATGAGAAGTTTATGTTTGTGGCAAAGAAACAGTTCAAATTGGATAAATTCTTTATGGAAGAAATCAAATGATTTAAATTTGTTTATGATTAATATTATCTTAGCTGATTTGAAGAGAATTTGCAAGCAAATTTTATGTTCAAGTTTTAAGAAAGTCTCCAATATACAAATCTCATGGAAAAAAAAAAACTCAAGGAATTAGTTTAGATGTATATGAATTTCAGATGTCTACTAATAAATTAAATTTATACCCAACAAAGCATGTGCTCAATTTAAAAAAAAAAAAAAGTTTTTTCTTCAAATCTTACAACTTTTGCAGTTTTATGATTTCAAGAAATTTAAAGCATTAAACATGTTTATAATCATCCTTTGCAAAACATTATACAGATGCTATTGTATAGTTGTTACAATCTAATATATATGGATTATTCAGGATCATCCATCTATATGCATCTCTCTCTTTGTACTTACTGTTACGAAGAAGTGTAATAATCAAAATATCATCCGATCATTTCTATAGTATCGCAATAAGGTTATTAATAATATATAGCGACAAAATGAGAGAATCTCACTACTATTTCATATATATAAATATATCATCAATTAACAATATATATACCATTTGTTTTATATATCTGTATCACAGTAGGTTCCGTCAAATAATACTGGGACTCTTGCATATAATATGCTCTTCCATTTTTAGTAGCATAGAATTGACACATTTGAAAATTACATCTCCCATAAGATGTTAAAACAATTGCCCATTATACTCATGCATTTTTAACACTGTAGTCGTTTTTTTTTCAAGTTACTTTCAACAAGAGAAGTGTGTCCACGCTCAGAAAGCAGGTCATGCTACAAGAACTATAAACACTACAATAGCATAATAAGAGAGAAGGTTTCATTAACATGCTCCATTTGGAACTTTTTTTTTTTTTGAAAGGCCATTTGGAACCTTCAGAGATGTGCATCTACATTTCTTTTCAAACAATGTAATGATGGTGACAGTAGTGTCACTTGGTGCCATAATCCTCATTACGATTGGGCTGTATTAGGGGTTAAACCTTCTATTACCAACAACATATCATTGTAAAGGAAACCTAGTCATGACAGAAAATACTAAAAGATGATGGCCTACTACATCATTATTTCAAGGTACAGCACACAAAATAGATCTCCACAAAGTACATGCTAAAAGGGTACTTCAGAAGCGACAGATATTACAATAAACACTAGAATAGCATAATAAAAGAAAAAGGTTTCACTAACAGGACCCCATTCTAACTGGTAGTTCTCCATAAATGTGGTCCACCAGTTTTCTAATCCCTTCATCTTGCTAACATTAGCTATTCAGGGGCCTAGTAATGCCATCTGCCATATGGGTAACGATAATTAGTACAAGGATGAGCAAAAAGCAAATTGGATTCCATTTATATGATTTAACAAAACCGGTTTAATTTACTTATTCCTTAAAGAAGTCTAAATCTTCTAACTCACGCCTCTTCTAAGCTTCTAAGTAGTGTACAGAAGTATAGATCATGGATCATATCAATTAACTTAATTTGAGTAGAATCCTGGATACAGAAGGAACAATTGCACATCTACTGGTGGTGGGAACTCTACAGATTAGCTAATAATGTTGTCGTTTGAAAAAGAATTTGAGATGTGTTCAAACCTTGAGTAACAATGATGGTTTTTTTTTTTAAAGGGGGAAGGATGGCTACCAAAAGTCAGTAGTCATCCAATGTGTTAGATTATATAAAAGTAGGATAAAATTGGGTTTAGCGTGGAAACATCACTCATAAAAAGCGGGGAGAAAATCATAGGAAAAAGCCCCTAAGAGCTGATAATCATTCTTCTTTTCTCAAAGAAAAAATGGGAGGATACAATAGCCTTTTATAGCCAACCCACTCACACACAAACTTGTCCACACACAATGTGGGACTCAAATGCCTCTCCCAATACTCCCCTTCAATCAACTGGGGCTTCAAAGGTGTCACCATCGTCATTGCCATCACCTCCTAGATCGAAGCTCCAAGCATTGACGAGAGCCTCATGGCCCGCCTCACGCAAGTCCTTGCTCGAGCCCAGCAACCACAACATATCAGCTACCAACGTCACATCCTCATTCCTTGCTGGCATCGATCTGCCTAACGATGTCGTACTGTCGCTGCAAAGATCTTCTACCGATTGGGTGTGTCACCGAGATCTCCACTACCTTGTCCTCATCACCTCCGTCTACCGATAGGGTTCTAAGAAACCAACAGGAACACGCCATCGCTCCTTCCTTTAGGAGCACGGTGCTCCATCAACACTCTCACAGCATTGCTTAGGCGTCGATATGGAGCATGGTGCGACCTCCACAACATGAGGCTCCTCCTCCTCCCTCAGAACCCACAAGCACTCCTACTTCATCGAGGATTACCTAATCCTTTGTGCCCTGCTCGCGGGGCTCCCTTAAGATAAACAAAGAACTCCAAGAAATGATAATGATAAAATTCGTGAAAATAATTTCCCAAGAATCGACTAAACTAATATCATGTTAGAATATATAAAAGTGGGATAAAATGGGTATGAAATCAAAGCACGGCAATAAAGAACACTTGAGTTTAACGTAGAAACCCCACTCACAAAGAACGAGGAGAAAACTATGGGAAAAGGCCCCTAAGGGCTAATATTCATTCTTCTCTTCTAAAAGACAATGGAGGGATACAATAGCCTTTTATAGGTAACCCAATCACACACAAACTTGTCCATACATTATGTGGGACTAAAATGCCTCTCAACAACACTCCATCTCATCAACATGCTTGCCTGAGTTCCTCCTAGAAATTCGATCTAGCTGGGTCATCGCACAAGTCGTAGACGATCGTAAAAATAAAGCCACGAAAAGGCACCAAATCCCAGTAAAATGTGAGATCGGGTCAAAAACAGAACCCTTCCATGCAATCAACATGCCACCAAAATGTCCGATAGAGTCAACCACCGAAAATGAGTCAAAAGTACTTCCCCTAATCTCCCTCTTTGTTGTGGCCTCCAAAGACTCAAGCTTCATTTCTTGGATAAGTAGGGAATCAGCCCCCCACTCCATCGCATATCTGTGTAGAGCACCTCTTTGATCCAAGTTTCAAAGTCCCTTAACATTCCCCCCAAATTCCTTTTGGGTGTTCTGAGTCCCCCTCGAATGGAGGGAGGGCACCGACTAGAAAGGGGGGCATGGGGAGTTTTCCCCCCAGATTCCATTGAAAAGAAAAAAGGAGGTGAGCTCCAGCGAGCCGATCAATAGTAGCATGCTCGAGCATGCGTCATCAGGGTGGTGAGTTTAAGTAGAGTTAACCATCACCCCTTGAGGTGAAGTTATACCATAATCAATAGACCTCACCACCCATTCAATAAGGAGAGTGAGTGCTACCCTGGCCAGGTAGCACGAGGGAGCCGAGTAGCATGCTTCCGAAAGCATGCGTCATAAGGAGGTTGAGGTTTCAGTCCAGTAAGTTGAACCCCCCCAAAGTAGAAGTTGGCAATGTCTTTTTGATCCCAATCACATTAAACACCTTGAAATCAATTTGTGAAGGTTTGAATGTTGCCTCCTGGAGTAAATTCTTATGCTCTATCCCCCTACTCACATAGAACCTGCGCTTGTTACCAGGGAAGGATTCGCCGGCAGATGCACTTTCACAAGCAGAGTCTTCGGGCATCTCAGTTTTCTTGCGATCTGCATTAACTATAACGAACCACTGGAAGAAGAGGCAGCACCACTTGCCACTACAGCACCTCTACTAGAACCAGCAACACTTCCCCCATTCGGTCCTGCCTTGTCTGTAGTCCAAGGCCATAAGAGGACCCTCATGACCAAATGTCACCCTATCAGCCGTCATCACCTCCTTGCCCATCGCACCCTATCAGCGGTCTGCTAGTATCGCAGATGTGTTGGAATCTCCCATGTCTCACCTGCCTATTAGTTATTTGGGTTTAGTTTTGTGAAGCAAAATATTGGTGACATCTGATTGGAATGGCTTGTTGGAAAGGATGACAAAGAAACTTGCCTCATAGAGAGGAAGATTCTTTTCACGTGGAGGGTGCCTTGTTCTGCTTAAGTCCGTTCTTACAGCCATCCCTGTTTTCTATTTACCTGTCTGTAGGCCACAGAAAATGGTCTTTCGAAAGTTAGACATGATGGTGAAAAGATTTTTCTGGATGGGGGTGGACCATGAGGGACAATTCTAAGCGATTAAGTGGGATGACATTTGCAAACCAAAGAGACTTGGTGGTCTAGGAATCTGCAGTCTAAAGAAATTCAATGATTCCTGTTGCTGAAATGGGCCACTAGATTTCTTACGGGGCAGGATGATCTTTGGATTCAGCTCCTACATGATTCTTATGGAAAAAAATTTAACAAATCAACTAGAACATGCTTTAGAAGAGGTGACTCCTCCTTTTGGATGGCATTGCAACAAATTATGAAGCAGCATTAGTCTTTCTTTAGACCCCTTTTATATGGGTGATCAGTTTGCTTTTTGGAAGGATGATTAAGATTGCAAGTGGTCCTCTGGCTGAGCTTTTTCCTCATGTCTACCAGTTAACCCAAAATAAAAATGAGATGGTCAACAAAAGATGGGACCAGGCCACATGTTCTTGGAGTTTTTCCTTGCCCAGCAGCTTGTCTGAAACCACTCTGAAGGAATTCAAGCAACTTTTGGAGCTTATTTCAGATCTGAAACCTTCGACAGATAGTGATAAACTTGTGTGGAGTGGTAGCGATTTTTCGATCAAAAAGGCATACAGAAAGTTGAAGGATGTTCATGGTAACTTGGGTGCTTTGAAGCATGACTATCAGTTGTTCTGGAAGTTGAAATTACTGATGAAAATTAAGATCTTTCTATGGTTATTCAAAAGGGGCAAACTAATTACAAATGCAATTAGAAGTACGTGGCAACCCAGCTTGGATGCAACTTGTACGTTGTGTGCTAAGGATGACAAAAGTGCCAAACATCTCTTCCACTCTTGTGATTTTTCAAGAAATGTTTGGGGGAGATTTGATCTTCGAGGTGTGGGTACATCTAGCTTTGATTTATTCTGGGGTGAGTTTCAAGCAATTGTCCACGCCAATACAGAAGGTTAGACTAAAGCGGCAACAATTCTTTGAAGCATCTGGCTTCAGCGAAATTTGGTGATTTTCAAGAATAAGTGGGCTTGGGTTGAGAATATTTTTAATTAGGCTTTTTTCTTCCTGAGTTTTGGCTCCAAAACATATATGTCCGTTCCAATTTTACTTTATTAATGAATTTTCCTTGGATGATTACTGATCATCCTTTTTCTTTCAAGAAAAAAATAATTTTCACAAATCTCAAGAAGTGGCAAAGACACCTTTTTTGATTACATAATGAATAAGAATTGCTGCAGCAACATAGTTTGTAACTATGAAAGAAGAAATAAGTTTCTTATTTCTCGAAGGAAACCTAGCATCTCGTTTATAGAAGAGAGTATGAGATAAATTACAGAGAATCCAACCCAAAATAAAAGAGTAATACCCCTCAAAAGTACACGTTAATACTCCTCCTTAAGTTGGGATGTATATATCTGTAAGCCTCAACTTGTCACACAGGAAATCATGCCTCTTTCACTTGAGTGCCTTGGTGAGAATGTATACCAGTTGGAACTCTAAGGAGATGTAGGGAGTGTTAATCCATATGTGCATGACCACATTCTTAATAAAGTGGCCCTCTACCTCAATGTGTTTCACTCATGGAAAATTGGGTTGAAAGCAATATAAGTCACCGATTGGTTATCATAGTAAAGTATGACAGGCATCTCAACCTTCACTCTTATGTCCTATAGAAAACCCACATGATCTCACATGCAACATGGGCCATGACGCGGTACTCTGCCTCAGCATTGGAGCAGGCGACCACACTCTGCTTCTTGCTACGCCAAGAAATAGGATTTCCATCGAGGAACAAGACATACCTCGAAGTAGAACGACACCCCTCTATAAACCCAACATAATCTACATCAGAATAGGCCATGATATCCATGGACCTATTATCTCTGTAGTAGAGTCCCCAACCAAGAGTACCCTTGAAGTATCTCAAGAGGAGGCATACCTCAAGCCAGTGGGTGTAGTATGGTGTCTACATATGTTGACTAGCTCTACCAATTGCAAAGCTTATGTCTAGTCGAGTGATGGTCAAGTATAATAGTCACCCTACCAAACTACGATATCTGGTAACATTCTCATACAAGGGATCATCCTCCTCCATGCTATGACCCTGCTGTGCCGCAACTGGGATACCAAAAGGCTTGGCTCCCAAAAAATCATCGTCCTCAAGTATCTGTAGAGTATATTGTCTCTGTGACAATGACAAATGTGATCCTTATCCAACAACCTCAATACTAAGGAAGTACCATAGATTACCAAGGTCCTTAGTCACAAACGTGGACTACAGGAAAGCCATGGTCTAACAAATGCCTTCCTCACCATGTCATCTACATAAACTGCCAAGACTACCACTCTGCTCATAATCACATCCCCAATCTTTCGAATGAAAATAGAGTGGTCAGAGGATGACAGCTGGAAGCTAATCTTCTGAATCTCTGAACTCAGATGCTCAAACCACGGCCTCAAGCTCTGCTTCAGGCCATAAATGTCCTTCCTCAAATGACAAATACTCCCCCTAAATACTCTACCCGGGTGGCTATCTCATGTAAGCCTCCTTTGTAAGATCTTCACATAAAAAGGTATTTTTGATGTCCTGTTGATACAACAGCCATCCTTGATTGACTACCACTGAAATAACAATCCCGCTAAACGAGATACGCACCGCAGGAGAAAATGCCTCTAAGTAGTCAATGACAAAAGTTTGTATAAAACCTTTGGCAACTACTTGAGCCTTGTACCTATCAATCATACCATCAGCCCAATACTTGATAGTATAGACCCAGCGACAGTCCACAACAGTAGCGTCAGGAGGGTATAGCATTAGATCCCATGTCCCTCTAGACTAGAGGGCCTACATCTCCTCCATGGTTGTATGCCACCTAGCAGTAGTAATGGTGGAGGCAAAATGTTTAACCTCCCCCTCTAGGTGAGAAGTCCCAGTGTAATGAGACATAGGCATTGGAACCTAGTTCCACCTTCCTTTATGTTTTGATGTTAACAAAACTGTTTTAAATCTAATGAGTTTGTGAAGTGATATTTACAGGGAAAATCACAGGATTATAGGAAGTGTGGATGATGACAACGAAGAAGTTTAAAGTGGATGAAGATTATGTTGATGTTTATTTGTTATAATTTAGAAGTTTGTATGTCTCTTAAACAAGAAAAAATTGACTTAGGAAGTAAAATCAAAATAGAGATAATTAGATATCAAACTTACATATAATTGTTCATTTGAAAAATTAGAATCGTTTCCTCGTTATACTAAACATTTAATTGAGTTTGAAAATCACTAAAATTGATTAAAAGTGTTAATTCTAGGTACTTGTGGCAAATATCGGTATTGTTCATAAGTACCGGTACCCAAGATTCGAAATGCCGATTTCGACGCCGTACCGATGAGATTCTAAGTGTACATTTTGTGGGCATGTCGTGGAAATGCCCGTTTTTCGATGGCCATGCCGATGGGCAATGCCGTGCAAATGTCAAGGGCACACCGACAAAAATTCACATAAATACTAAAATGATGTAAAAAAATATTCAAATTGTGTGTGTCCCCAAACAAACCTCCTATCCTGAACCTCCCCAAACAGACCTTAGTAACAGCACTCACGCCCAGACTACCATTTCGAATTTCGAACCTCCCACCCAACAACAGCACTCGCACCCAGGCATCGAAATCTGTCGACATGCCACTAATATCGTCGGCATGCCTACATTTCGGTAACTTATTCGTGTCAACAAGCCCCCCTTCCGAAAATGGCCTTGCCGATGGTATGCCGCCAGCATTTAAAACGCTGCCGGTACTTGCAGGGCATAGGTTTGAGCCATAACCTCAAACTATGAACAAATACCGATACTTAGCATGAGTACCAGCATCACGTGCTCACAGTTTGTGGAGACTACTCGTGCATGGACCTTACAAGTATCCGTACTCATCATAAGTACCGATACATGTAGGTTACAGTGCTTGGTTAATCTCAAACTTGTAAGTCACAAGTACTGGTATCCTTGATGAGTACCGATACCTGGTGACTTAGTTGGTACTCAATTGGAAGCACCGAGTACCGGTACCCAAGCTCTGTTGCGCTGGCTACTGAGTAATTGTGAGCAGCTAGTACCCTAACTGTTGTGCCAAACCTAAACGACTATTTTGTGGTTAAACTTAATTATAGCACCCTAATTATGCCCCCAATGGCTAGGGAGCGTAGGAGGGTTGTTTAGTGATCTATAAGACCCTTGTGAGCTATTTTTATAATATACAAGAATCATATTCGACCTTAGCTTCCAAAAATCACTTTTTCACTATTTTTGTTGCAAGGTATTAGTACTTGTTGCCTATTGCTCTTAAAGGTTTTCTCTGATATTGCAACAAGTTTGTTGGCACATTTTTTAGCTCTCTGTAAATCATTTTTGCACATTGTTTTTCATGCTAGATCTACAATAAAATATTATTAATTATATTCTTGTTGGAGACATAGGTTTCTAGTTGTAAGCTTTCCAATTTTCTTGCTTACACCTATATTTTCTTGTTTTCATTTCTATTTTATAATTAGGTTGAGATAACCTGTTAATTACCTCATATTTAGTAAATTGATTCCCTCCGGGTTGAGGGAATCAGGTTAAAAATCATAAGTCGGGAGACTTAGGTAGTGGAATACCCAAGTGAAGTGAATCATTATATATTTGGTGTTCAATTTCTGTGGCTTGTATTATTTGTATAATTTTTTTTTCACACTATTCATCCCCTTTCTAGTGTGCTTGTGTTCTTAAGATCCTACAAGTGGTATCAGAGCGAGGTTGCAAGAAGACGTAACTCAACTCGCAGATGGCATCATCTTCAACCAAGAGCACCAAAGGCCAGTCATCCACACGTGCTCCCTACTTTGATGGGACGGACTATGGATACTGAAAGAAACGTATGCAAGTGTTCCTCAAGTCCATGGATGAGGATGCTTGGACGCTCATTCAAGTAAGATACTCAGATCTGGAGCCACAACAAGGAGAAGCATGGACGGCAGATCATAAGAAGATGATAGTTAGCAATACAAAGGTGATGAATGCACTTTATTATGCATTATCCAAGGAGGAGTTCAACCGTATCTTGGCTTGCAAGTTCGCATACGAGATATGGAACATGCTTCAAGTCACATACGAAGGAACTAATAAGGTAAAAGAAACTCGCACGCCCATTCTAACGGAAAGTTATGAGTGTTTTAGGATGAAGAAAGGCGAGACGATCAAAGCTATGTGCACAAGGTTTGGGAAAATAGTCAACCCCATGAAGAACCTTGGAGTGAAGTTCACGGAAGGGCAGCTTGTAAGAAAGAACTTGAGATCTCTTACAAGTGATTGGTCTCCAAAATCGACAGTGATTCAAGAGGCAAAAGATTTTTCAATCCTTCCTCTTGACGATCTGATTGGAAGCCTCATGACCTACAACGTTCAACTGGAGAACATGAAGAAAAATAAGGAGAAACCCATAAGCAAGAAGAAAGTGCTTGCTTTCAAAGCTTAAAGGGAAGATTCAAACCTCAACGACTCCGACTCCGATGAAGAGCTTGCTCTTCTAACAAGGAGATTTCGACAATTCATCTGAAAGCAAGATAAAAGAGTGAATACGTTTTCAAATGACAATATGTTTTGAATGCAATAAAAAGGAGCATGTACGAAAGGATTGCCCATTAATCAAGAAGAAAAAAGAAATAAAGAAAGAAAAAGAAATTGACCAGAAGAAGACCTCAAGAAAGGCATATAAAGTGACTTAAGACGACAGCGATTCCAACATGGAATCCTCTTTTGAAGAATCCAAGGAAAATGAAGTTGCCAATCTATGTTTGATGGCAAATGACGATAGCCTGAAAAATGAGGTAGAATCTGAAATTTCATTTAATGAATTGTTGCAAGCATATGAAGATTTATATCATAAGGCTAAGTTAATTAAAAAAGAAAATAAAGCTTTGCATAGTAACTATAAGACATTGAAAATAGAAAATTCATGTTTAGTAATAGAGTTAGATATGGCAAAAGATACCAATTCACAATTGCATGCAAAAATAAGAGAGTTAGAAGATATTTATGAGCATTTTGAGGGAACTTTAAATAATCTTAAAACAACTACTAGATTGAATACTGAATTTTGTGATGCTTTAAAAGAAAATTTTCAAAATAAAAAGAACACAAAGTAAATCACATGCACCTAGGCATGCATGGATTTATCAAAAGGTCAAAAATCCCAAAAATTATAGATCTAACATAAAAGAGGTCTATAAATCTCAGAATTTGAAAGGAACTACCATCCAAAGACCCGAAAGAAAATAGGTACCTAAATCAGATTTATTAAACTGTTTTGCAGGCCAAGAAAGACAAGTGGATCCTAGACAGTCGATGTTCCAAGTACATGACAGGACACTCCAACCTATTTATCAAGTGGACGAGAATTCAAGATGAAGGATACGTCAAGTTGAGCAACAACAAACGTTATCACATTATTGGTGAAGGTACAATGGGTAATTCAACTAAGCAGGTACGAAATGTACTTTTAGCAGAAAATTTAAAACATAACCTGCTTAGCATTAGTCAAATTTGTGACAATGGTTGCGAAGTATTGTTTACAAAAACTGGATTTAAAATATTAAAAGAAAGAACTAATACGGTTTTAATTGAAGGTTTTAGATATAAAAATAATTACGCTTTTCACTTTTCACAAGAGAAATTTGTGAAACGTCTGCTTGCTACTCATGTTAAAGTAGATTTATAGCACCGTAGGCTATGTCACATAAATTACAAACACCTAAATAAACTAGCAAAAAATAAGTTAGTAAGGGACCTACCCAAACTAACTTATAAAAAGGATGCATTGTGCAAATCACACACCCTTTAGAATTGTTACACATTGATCTATTTAGGCTAACATGATTTGAGAGCCTAAATGGATCAAAATTTTTCCTAGTTATTGTTTTATAACTTCTCAAGGTTCACTTTGGTTATCTTCTTGAAACATAAGAATAACTAATTTGACTCCTTCCTAAGTCTTGCTCGACTTCAAAAGGAAAAATCTTCTATTCTTAGACTTAGGACTGATCATGGGGGTGAATTTGAAAATGAAAAGTTTTAAAGTTTTTGTGTCAATTCTGGTAAATCCCATGAATTTTCATTCCCTCGAACACCATCTCAAAATGGTGTTGTAGAGTGCAAGAATTGCACTCTACAAGAATGTGCTCGAACTTTGCTCTTGAAGTCTGGGCTTCAAAACTATTTCTGAGTTGAAGCCATTAATATGGCATGTAATGTTCTTAATCAAACTATTTTAAGACCTATTATTAAGAAAACTCCATATGAGCTATATTATGAGAAGTCCCCTAGGATTTCATATTTTAGGGTGTTTAGAAGTTTGTGTTATTTATTAAACACCTAAGATCGACTTGAAAAGTTTGATGCTAAAGGTGATGAAGGCATCTTTATTGGCTATTCAACCAGAAGCAAAGCTTATCAAGTCTTTAACAAAGGGACTTTTGTAGTAGAAGAATCGTTGCATATTTCATTTAATGAAACAACATTAAGAGAACCTGAACCAAATCAACTAGAGTCTGATGACGATGATACCCCCTTCATCGATGTATCAAAAATGGAAGATACATGAAATGTACATGATTTTCCAAAAGAACGGGTACATCACAAGGATCACCCTCAAGATCAAATTATTGGTGATATTGAACAAAGTGTAAAAACCCGATCTCAATTAAGGGCTGACTTTGCCCTTAATGCCTTTGTTTCTCAACTTGAACCCAAGAAAATTGATGAGGCATTAAAGAATGAGTCTTGGGTTGTAGCTATGTAGGAAGAGCTACTCCCATTTACAAGGAACAATGTATGTGACTTGATACGCGTTCCTAAGGGTAATTTCATTATTGGAACCAAGTGGGTGTTCCGAAATAAATTAAATGAATCTGATACGGTAATCAGGAATAAGGGTAGACTCGTAGCTCAAGGCTATAACCAACAGGAGGGAATTGACTTTGATGAGACGTTTGCTCCTATTGCCCGCTTGGAGTCCATTCGGATGCTACTTGCCTTTGCAAATGCAAAGGGCTTCAAGTTATTTCAAATGGATGTCAAGAGCACATTCCTTAATGGCTATATTAAGGAAGAAGTTTATGTTCATCAGCCTCTCGAGTTCAAGGACCCAGCACACCCAGAGCATGTATCAAGCTTAATAAGGCATTATATGGACTTAAACAAAGCTCCTAGGGCCTGGTATGGACTTAGGTCCTCCTGCATGGCTATCATATTGGAGTTGCTGATTCAACTCTTTTTGTAAAGGAAGAAGGAAATGGCATCCTGTTAGTCCAAATATACATCAACGATATCATATTTGGATCAACCAAGGAGATTTTTGTGAGACTATGAAGACTAGGTTCGAAATGAGTATGATAGGAAAACTCATTCTTTTTAGGCCTCCAAATCCATCAATTGTGTAACAACCCGAGTCTCGCCAAGTGACGAAACTCGAGTCACTGTGTGGTAACAACTAGCACGAACATCCACAAGATTGCAGTCACCCAACATATAGTAATAAAACATCAATAACCAACATTCGTTTATAATGCATTAAATGAAAGAAAACTAAAGTGCTGACAATATAATAAAAATTCACTCTAAAGCAGAAATTAAATAGAGTCATACAATCACCAAAAAAACAGTAAATCCTAACAACGGAAAGAAACCTACTACTACGAGCCACTAGCTCAGTACGAACCGTCTCCTCAAGTTGGACCTGATTCCACAGAAGTCTGATCGACAGCAGCCATTGTACCCGACTACTCAACAACACCTAAGTATGGAACCCGATACAAAACTTCAGTGAAAACTAAGTAGAGTAGAACTAGACAAATAACCAAAGTAACAAAGTACAGGAAAAGAGGCACTATGCCAAGAGTTTATCCGTTTACAATTTATTTCATATCCAGTTCCGTTTATGTAATTTACCCATACTATCACTATTCTCAATATGTAAATCGACATCTCAGGCACGAGATGATCTCGTGTAACTTCCTACCGCTACAGACCGTTTCCTCAAGTTGGACCCGATTCCGCAGAAGTCTGATCGACAGCAGCCGTTGTACCCGACTGCTCATGGAACCCGATATAAAACATCAGTGAAAACTGAGTAGAGTAGAACTAGACAGGTAACCAAAGTAACAAAGTACAGGAAAAGGAGCACTATGCCAAGAGTTCGTCCGTTTACAATTTATTTGATATCCAGTTCCGTTTATGTAATTTGCCCATACTATCACTGTTCTCAATCTGTCAAACGACATCTCAGGCACGAGACGATCTCGTGTAACTTCCTGCCGTGCAAGATCGATATAAGCCACCCTCCTGGTCGGGATGACTACTTATACCCATCGAGTCGCCACACTCCACCCTAGGGTCATTGCGGAAAGGGGTAGCGGCTACGTCGTATAGCATGAACACATACAAACGTTATGTATGCTGAACCACAAACAGCCAATGATCCACCCATCGACTGAGAAGAACCACTCTAAACCTCGATCCTACAATCCGCTATCCCAGTTGACCGCTAAGCCTAACCAAAAAGTCATAGGGAGGCCAGCAACTCCCTAAACCACCCCATGAAACCGGTTTGAAAGACCAAAACTACAACCAAAACCCGACGAGCAGTAGGGCTGAAACCAGTTATCTAATCATTTTCATTCTCGACATATCCATCGTATTAATTATATAACCAATTATTTATATCTTTTATTTTCATCAAATCAAGCCATATTTAATAATCCCACATTATTCAATCCAGGAATTTCAGATATTCACATTAACCTTCAAATGTATAAGTTTACAGATAATTTTCAAATTATGACATCAGTCCCATACTATTTATTAATCAATGAGCACAATGGAACTTGTTTCACGGAAATCGAAGTTCATTTCATGCATTCGATACAAATGGTATATATAATCATTAATTCTTAATCCTTCTCATAAAACATGTTATTTCTTATTTAAAGTGCCCATAAGTCAGGGAAACTACCAGAGGGGTTCCAAACTCGGTAAAAAGGAGGGGCATATGCTAATCAAAGCAGTACACGTGAAAAATCACCTTAGACGGGTCCACAGGTACCCAGAAATCGATTGGAGTTGAGAAAAGGAAAGACTACTCTACCTAATGTCATCAGAGGTCACGGTGACTCCAAACCGTGTGTACAGGGCCTGGGGATAGTCTCCACACCCTCAAGATTTGTGCACACATCAGGGGTAAGACCTTGTTTACACAAACCATAAATAGGTTCTAAAACACCTAATTACATTTTTGATTTTTCACTAAAGGAAAAGTACTCAAAAGTGCAAATAAATCATACCAACGCATAGTACACGTTGATACAAGTCCAACAGTACCTTATTTGTCGAAATCCGACATCGGAAAGGCCTCGAACTGAATGAAACAGCGTAAGGGGGTCACTGAACCAACCAATTCGACCAGACCGGTCATCCAGTCAACAGTGGACCCACACGCAACACATGTCGCAGTCTGATTCGTCCTCACGCGCTCCTACTGAACACCAACGCCCGCGTACGCTCCCCGTAGCCGTTGGATCGACCACGCGTCGCTGATCCAAGCACTCGCCATGCTCCTGCTCAGCGCAATCGCGTGCACAAGCACGAACTCACCTCGCCACATGTCGAGCGCCGCCCGTGCCACCGCTGCTTTTTGCGAGTTTTGCAGTAGGAAGCCCACAAAACTCGAAATCGCACTTGGGTCCCCGACAACTTTTTAAATTTTTTTAATGGAAAATCCTAAGCTTTTCCTTTTCTCTTCCTCTCTTAATTAAAAGGCTTAGAGATTGATGACGACCCAAGGACCCAAGGGGGTCCTTTTATAGGCATAAAAGTTTATTGGAATAGGTTTAGTAGGGTGAAATATCCAAAATACCCCTAGGGTTCGGTCCACCTTACATTTAGGTCCTTGACTTGTTTTGGCCATAACTAGAGCTTTACACCTCGAATTCGCACGAAACAAGCGTCGTCGGAAAGCTTGCGACGAGAGAAATCCAATGGTATCATATATGACACCCTTTTGCCAACGTTTGGCTAGGGGCTGACTCGAAATATGCATTTTTTGACAATTTAAGGAAATGCTGACACCAGCACCGAACCACAACCGTGTTTCCGGGTTCGAATTAACCTGGACCACCTTGAAATGACTCGGAACCTGGATTTTGGGATGTTACAAATTGAACATAGGTATCTACTTTAGTCAAACAAAGTATGTTTTTGAAATTCTTAAGAAGTTTGACTTTGAAAAAGTAAATGGAAAAGAGGCTCCAATTGATCCATCTACTTCTCTTGGTGAAGACTTATCCGACAAGGTAGATGAAAAGAAATACCGGGATATGATAGATTCACTACTATACCTTACAGTCTCTAGACCTGATATTCTTTTTGCTACATATTTATGTGCTACTCATCTTCCGAATTTGTTCCAATGACTTATCCTTATCCTGAAGCTGAAATGCCTTGGGTTAATTTGTCTCATGTACTTGGAACTGACCCCACCATGATCAACACATTCAACTATATTAGTCAAAATCTCACAAATCTTAACTTTGACATCCATCAAATGTAACGCAAGTTCCATAAGCTTTCTCTTTCTATTGAGTGCACCTGTTTTGCTTCTTCCACTCAACAACTTAAGCAACAAAAGTGAACTCAACCAAAGGCACCCATGGAATATAGTGAAAGAAGGCAAAAGTATTTTCAAGACCCATCTCAAGTCTCTTCACAAATGGAGGAAGAACTTATTCTTAGTGATGACGAAGAAGACATTCATGAAGATGAGGATATTCCAGATGCTAAAGATGAAGATGAAGGATATGACGAAGAAGCTGAAGATGAAGATGATAATGACGATGATAGTGGCGATGATGACAATGGCGGTGGAAACATCGTTCAGAAATATATTAGAAAAAAAGCTCGCAATTAGTTTAGTTTCTAGTTTTCTGTTATGTAGTTTGATGTATGAACCTTTACTCCAACTTTTTGTATGAGACTATTATTTACTTTGGTTGTTTGTTGTGATGTATGAACTTCAAATCTTTTTGAATGCTTTAGATATGTTTTACTTACTAATTTCTTCACATATTTTATCAATGCTTGATCCTCATCTATTCATACTTCTATTCCTTTTGTATGCTTGACAAAAAGGGGGAGAAATGGTAGATACCCATATTTAAAAAGAGAGCTTAGTTTGAAGGAGAGGTTTCACTCCTAGTGGAGGTTTTTGTATTCCTCTTATGAAATTTCTATCTTTAAAATATGTGTATTTCTTTTGTTTTATCAACACCAAAAAAGGGAAGATTGTTGGAACCTAGTTCCACCCCTCTTTATATTTTGGTGTTAACAAAACTATTTTAAATCTAATGAGTTTGTAAAGTGATATTTACAAGGAAAATCACAGGATTATAGGAAGTGTAGATGATGACAAGAAAGAAGTTTAAAGTGGATGAAGATTATGTTGGTGTTTATTTGTTGTAATTTAGAAGTTTGTATGTCTCCTAGACAAGAAAAAATTGACTTAAGTAAAATCAAAATAGAGATAATTAGGTATCAAACTCATATATAATTACTCATTTGAAAAATTAGAATCGTTTCTTAGTTATATTAAAAGTTTAATTGAGTTTGAAAAGCACTAAAATTGATTAAAAGTGTTAATTCTAGGTACTTGTGGTAAGTAGCGGTATTGTTCATAAGTACCGGTACCTGCAGGGCACAGGTTTAAGACATAGGCTCAAACTGTGAACAAGTACCGATACTTATCATGAGACCGATATCAGGTGCTCACAATTTGTGGAGACTGCTCCTGCCTGGACCTTACAAGTACTCGTACTCATTATGAGTACCGATACATGTAAGTCACAGTACTTGGTTCATCTCAAACCTGTGAGTCACAAGTATCGGTACCCTTGATGAATAGGAATACCTGGTAACTTAGTTGGTACTCAACTGGAAGCACTAAGTGCCAATACCTATGATGAGTACCGGTACCCAGGCTCTGTTGTGTTGGCTACTGAGTAACTGTAAGCAGCTAGTACCGGTACCACCACTTTAGTACCGGTACCAACTAACTGTTGTACCAAACCTGAACGGCTATTTTATGGTTAAACTTAATTATAGCACCCTAATTACGCCCCCAACGGCTAGGGAGCGTAGGAGGGTTGTTTAGTGGTCTATAAAAGACCCTTGTAAGCTATTTTTATAATATACAAGAATCATATTCCACTTTAGCTTCCAGAAATCATTTTTTCACTATTTTTATTACAAGGTGTTAGCCTATTGCTCTTAAAGGTTTTCTCTGATATTGCAACAAGTTTGTTGGTGCATTTTTTAGCTCTCTACAAATCATTTTTGCACATTGTTTTTCACGCTAGATCTACAATAAAATATTGTTAATTATATTCTTGTTGGAGACATAGGTTTCTAGTTGTAAGCTTTCTAATTTTCTTGCTTACATCTATATTTTCTTGTTCTCATTTCTATCTTGTAATTGGGTTGAGGTAACCCGTTAATTACCTCATATTTAGTAAATTGATTCCCTCCGAGTTGAGGGAATTAGATTAAAAATCCTAAGTCTGAAGACTTTGGTAGTGGAGTACTCAAGTAAGGGGAATCACTATATATTTGGTGTTCAATTTCTGTGGCTTATATTATTTGCATAATTTTTGTTTCCACTATTCATCCCCCCTTCTAATGTACTTGCATTCTTAAGATCCTACAATAGGATGTAAAGTGCATGGCTAACTGGGCTTTCTCAAGGAAATTGGTCTCTCACCATTAGAATCTAAATCAAGAACCACAGTGGTAGTGGCTGGAGAGGGATCCTAAGGCACTACAGAAGGTGCAGCTAACCAACGATGGTAAACCTAAGTCTCTCTGGGAGCCAATTCTATGATGTAACTCTCTGCAAAGTAATATGGTACCTTCTTAAAGAAGGTAACATGTGCAATAACTATATAATGCTTATGCACAGAGTCATAACATCTGTAACCTTTTTGAGTCCTAAAGTAGCCCAGAAAGATACAATTCACTGCCCTTAGGAAAAATTTATCCTGGTTCTCAAGTGCCTGAACAAAACATGAGAACCTAAACACCCGTAAAGGCAAGGCAAAAGATCTATCACACTGTGGAAGCAACACCTGATATGGAATACTCTTAAGCAGCACAAAAAATGGAACCATGTTGATCAAGTATGCAACAATAAGTATAGCATCACCCAAAAACTGCTTAGGCATCTTCATATGGATCATCAACGTCCGTGCAACATCTAAAATATGCCTCAACTTACGCTCTGCCATACCATTCTACTATGATGTGTGCGTGCAAGAAGTTTGGTGAATGGTCCTACGTGCACTAAATAAGTCCTCCATCTCCCTCTGAATAAACTCCAAGGCATTATCGCTCCAGAACACTCTAACGTTAGCAAAGCACTGCATCTGAGCCTCGGAAAAGAATCTATGAGTAATCTGTTGTATCTCCGATCTAGCCTTCATCAAGAAAACCGAAGTGAGGCGGCTATGACCGTCAACAAACACTGCATAGTGCATGTGTACTCAATACTATCGCTAGCCCCTACACATCACAGTGAACCAAATCAAAGGGCATCACACTCACCGCATCACATCACCACGAAAAGGTGTTCCTGTGATGCTTTACCAACTAACAATCCTCGCACTCAAGTAATAGTGAGTCTGGTAAATCAGGATACATCTGGTGCATCTTCCTAACAGAGGGATGTTCAAGTCACCTATGCCAAAGCCAGGGATCACTGACAATGGATACTGTTCTAGCAAACAAAGTGGTGTATCTAGTTAGTAGAGTTCATCTCTCTCTAATCCACCACCAATAATCTTATTAGTGCATCTATCCTGAAAGCAACAATGTTTGTCATCAAAAACAACTCTACAATAGAGGTCATTATGTATCTTGCTAATCGACATAAGACTTATGGGAAACTCTGGAGCACAATGCACAACTCCAATCTTCAAGGCAGAAGAAACCTAGACCTCTCCAACTATGGTAACCGTAGAGGCTGCCCCATTGGCAATACTAACCTCTCTGATTTCACATAGCCTGGATCCATTTCTCAACTCCTCTGCCCTCTTGGTAAGATGAATCAAAGCACCTAAGTCAATGATCCATGGTCTGAAACTGCTGCTGCTCTTCCTTGATCCTCCATAAACGAAAAAACCAACACCACATAGATCTGATTTTTGCCTTTTCTTAGGCAAAAACAAGTCATTTTGCAGAAGAAAAGACTCATCATGCTATCAAGAAGAAATTCCAACATAAACAGTGCGAGAAGGCTCATTACCAACCAAATCTTAGAGCTTACTCATGAGAGAAGGCTCATCACATAGTAACTCAAGGAGTGAACATCATCTCCTACTCTTTTGGACATCCCACACGCATGCAAAGACCCCTCAACAGCTACAGCAGGCTCCCCATGCTCATCCCTGCTACTAGTGCACCCTCTTTATCTTCTGGTGGTGCCGCTAGGAATGCCACCAGCAGTGGCAGCGCCACTGGAGAGGCTGTCGGTGGCAGCGACACCGCTGCTAGGGCAGTACCGCTGCTGCTACCGTGCTTCTCTCACCCAATCTTCACGTTAGATTACCACAATGTTGGTGATCAGATCATCTTGTTTGGTAGGTATTTGGTGAGATACCAGGCCATTGATCTAAACTCGCTACTCTGATATCATGTGAAAGGTGAAATATGTTTCTTATTTCTCAAAGGAAACCCTAGCATCTCTTTTATAGAAGAGAGCACGAGATAAATTATAAGAGAGTCCAACCCAAAATAAAAGAGTAATAGTCCCTCAAAAGTACATGTTAACAGTAACTATAAAAAATTTGCCCTGCCCACAGAAAACGTGGTGTAATGGTAGGATGTTTAGGATGATTTCAAGAAAAAGCTGATCAATTCAGATGACTGCATAAAATAGAAATAACCAGTATCTCGAGCAACTGAATGGAAGAGATGCAAAACTTATTTCTTATGGTGGTGAAAGTTGGCCTTAAAAGTATCTCCAAAGAATGATCAACAAATGTATCATACCTGTGCTTTGCACCAGAAATGAAAACCTTCCGAAGTTGTTCAGGAACTCGAAAATCTACTCTCTGATATCTGCTTGAAGTCAAAATCCAGGAAGTCAGCATCAATTGGTATGAACAAAGATATGACCCTGAAAATGACCATTTTGGGTCTCTCAAATAGGTGCATGTGCAAATAAAAAAGATTTAAGATCATTGTACAATATGATCAAAATGGGACAAATGAAACACATAGGTATATTTTACTTTAATAAATTAAAAGGAAGTGGAATGTTGGGATGACAATGAATAGATGAGATAGAGACAACTAAGTCCTTAACAGAGAAAATATCATAAACCTTTCAACATATTACAGAGACGCTGGAATAGGTGTTTTATGAGAGCATAATCCTCTAAACTAGATTGACAGAAAGAAGGATGATTTTTCATTTTGATTACTACAACAGAATTGAGAAAAAGAAGCATCTTATAGAGTTTTTGAAAAGAGAAGCATCATATAGATTTGTTTTGTATAGTTTGAAGAAATGCAGAATAGAGTTTGCAACGAGGAAACTAGAATAGAGTTTTCCAATGAGAAAAGCAACCGCTTTGCTTGGCAAGGCATCAGCAGCACAAGAGAACTAAACATTGGAGTCTAATAAAAATAGAAACTAAAAGCATGACATGAATTACAAAAAATCCTTAGTAATAACAGAGATAGCAATGACATGGGAAAGTTGGCGATGGAATAAATCTCCATATACCAACCAAATTTATTTGGGCATTCAAAATCTCCAATTAGTAATGCCTAGTTCAAACTACATGATATCTTTTTTTTTCTGAAAGGCCAAACTACAGAACATCTGAAATGAAATAGAGGCCTTACATCTTTGACTCAGGATCTATGCGTGGATCATATCCTTTCCTGATCCAAAATTTCCCAAACGGTCCTGTAGCAAAATAATATCCAGTTCTAGCTAGAAGCCTGAGACACAAAAGAACCTTTATCAGTCATAGGTAGCTCTTCTTTTTTTTTATTTGAGGAGATAGGTAGCTCAATTAATATTAACAAAGTAATTGACTATCTGCTATAGAGGGGGGAAATAATACTAAAGATAAAGAATCAAAACTAGAAAAGAAAAACCTTCTCATCTGGTGGTTGCTAACTTGTTGACCATCACTGACCAAGCGATCATTAAGAGAATTTCGGGGCCATATAGGTCTCTCATCAAAAAGTCTGGATACAGCTGATTGACATTGCCAGTCGATTGAACCCCTGGAAACATGAAATTCCCAATCGACCTTCCCAGGAATCTTTATGAATGTTAAGTTTCACCACGAACTAAAAGTTGAAGAACAAATGAGAATGATACCTTTTCACAAGTTACATAAGCCAACCATTTATATGCTTAAGTAATTTTCTATGCCCTGCTGCCAAGAATAAGATTCTCTCTGTTTCAGCATGTCTTAACCATGTATATTAGGTAAAAAGAGTTATAAACCTTTTCTCCATTCATTTACTAGTTCTTTAATGGAAGACAATTCCAAGGTCAAATGAACTAAACTGTACAAAAGGGAGCAAAGAGAAAAATACATGTTGTTCCAGTCATTTCTTATGCTTCATTGATATGGGGAAGTACATATGTATGAGTGGATGTTACATCTGTTTTCGTTCATAATGTATATGAAAGAGGATTGGTTTCTTACAAGATTGGTAAGATTTTATAACAGGTCTCTTGTAATAAAGCCAACTGCCGAAGCATTGTTGTTTCAGTGAGTTGGAAGATTGGACTGCATATAAGAATTAATCCATTTTCTATCCAACAAGGAAGCAATAAAAAGCCCTAGTCACCGACAGGGAATAAAAATGTTGAGAAATTGAATAATATACCTTGTACTGTTAGATATCTTAGACATCACGTTTCTTTTTTTTTGGGGAAAGGAAAACGGGTGGTTGTTCTTAAGGCAACGGTTCCCCAATTTATGAATCATTCAAACTACATAAAGAGATACTAACCCAACGCAACGCCAGATACATGGCACAATGGGAGACACATAAGACCTAAGACTCCTAAAAAAAAAACACCATTTCTTTCAAGCCACATTGCCCATAAAGCCACTAGTACTTTAGCCCCCTCCATTTACTACTCATGTTTCCTTATAATTGTGGATGTATTATGCATTTACTCTGTATGATTGGGCTATTATGTAAATTTTTTTACTTAATAAATATCTAAATATAAGAATTACTTTGCTAACAAAGAGTTGTCTATGCTCCGTTCAACATGGGCACACTGATAACAATAAAGACGAATAAGATCCACCACCTTCCCTTCGGTTCATCCACCTGCCTCCCTCCTTCGATTTCGATTTAATTCACCTCACAATTTGAGGTTGGACTGGTGTCCGTGTACACTACTATTAATTGTTTTAAAACAAAAATACACTCACATATCTTCCATGAACCACCTTTAATGAACTCCAACGATGCCCTAGAACACAATACAAAATGTCGCAATCTACAACCCAGGCCATGTGAGTATGGCCTGAATGACAAAAGTCAAAGATATAACCAATAATTCCACAAATATTAGGGGTATTGACATATATCAGCAAAACTAGGTGCACATAGGCACTTCTTCCAAAAATTTCCAGAGTTTCTCCTCTCCTCACCATGAGGAAACATTATGAATGTATGAATTTATCTTTAATTTTCCATGTAGTATTTTTTGTCTTTGACGATAATATTTAACCTTCTTTATGTACCTTAAAGCTGCAACTTGTGTAAAGACCAGGGACGGATTGACAGGTTACTTTAATATCACCATGGCCAACATCAAGATCAACTTTAAGCCCTTATCTCTTTGCCTTGGTCATGTATGAGTTGACAAAGCATATCTAAGCTGAGGTGCCATAGTGTATGCTTTTTGTTGATGACATTGTATTGATTGATGAGACGAGATGGAGTGAATAGAAAACTTGAGCTTTGGAGAGAAGCCCTAGAAACTAAAGGCTTGCGCCTAAGTAGGACAACTAAGCATATGCAATGTAAGTTAAGTAGTAGAGGGAACAATATAGGGATGCATTTTGTAAAAAGATGCTTTTAAATACTTGGGATCCATTTTTCAACAAGATGGTAAAATTAATAAAGATGTTACACGTAGAGCTAAAGCAAGGTGGTTGAAATGAAAGGGATCATCTTATGTTCTTTGTGATAAAATGATTCCTTCGAAAGTTAAAGGAAAATACTATCGTACAACTGGAAGACCTACCATTTTGTATGGTTTTAAATGTTGGGCGCTCAACTATAGGCATGTGCAAAATAAATCTATGGCAGAAATAAAAATGTTAAGATAAATGTGTGGTCATACAAAGATCATATTTCAAATGAGATTATTCGAGAAAAGGTTGGGGTGGCACCAATTGAGGATAAAATGAGAGAGACGTCTAAGTTGGTTTGGACATTTGCAAAGAAAACCACTAAATGCTCTAGTCAGGAGATGTGAGAAGCTAGGGGTTGAACTCGCTCGAAGGGGTGAGGAACACCAAAAAAGTGTTGGAAAAAAGCTATTAAGTATAACCTCAATTACTTCAATTTAAATCCAGAAATAACTCAAAACATATTTAAGTAGAGGCAAAAAAATCCATGTAGCCGACCCCACTTAGTGTGTGAGAACGCTTGGTTGCATTTTTAATAGAAGTGATTATATGTGTTTCCTATGTGATTTGATTTCTTAAAGCTTGTCCTTAGAACTAAGATAATGACGATCCAACATCCAAGACAGAATACAAAATGACAAACTCAACTAAATCCATGCGGCCCCAGAGAATTACCACCAAAATGGCCACACTGTACTTTGACAGCTCCAACAAGCAGTCATCCTTGATGGTCTTTGATGCCGGCTAAGTTTTGTTCCATATTCCTTAACAGAAACCAGAGATCTCTCCCGTATCATATTTGCTTTCAGGTGAGATCTCCACTCACCTCAACTCAAAAGCATCACATTGATCTCAGTATCATGAAGTCTTCTTTAGGAGAGTGGAAGGACGGAGATGAGGTACAGTAACTTGTTTAGATAACTAAAGACCATAACCTTTCGATCTTCTGGAGAACCTAACTACATTCCCACCAAAACCCCATTAGTAGCATATACTACAAGACCACCAAGTAGGCTGCTAAAGAAACCAACCCTCACTAAATCTGCCCAGCTTCGGACTTGATTGGATAGAAGAAGTTCAAAGTCAATTCGAATTTGTCTCAGTTTGAAATCCTGGATTCAAGTTAAGTCCGATATTCATATTTGTTTTGTTGATTATTCAATAAGGATTTTGTTGAGTAATGTACGGTAGATATTTTTATTATTTTGTGTAGTGAAATGATATGCTTGTAATTCTCTCTCTAGTGCCTCTCTATATAAAGGCTCAAGATCTCTCCAAATAAATTAATTCATTTCGCTCCTAATATTGTATCAAAGCAGTGGCCCTAGACTGGGACTCTAGTATCCCACCAAACCCTAGCCTCCACCCTCTCTCCTAAGCTATGCTGTCGGCCTCCAAGGCTAGCAGCTTTGCCCCTCCATCGCCAGTCTGCCGACCTTTCCCCGCGCTATCGTGCATCATCCTACGCAACCGCCATCGCCTAAGGCAACGTCGATTGCCTTCCCCTCTCCTGCGCTGCCGCGCTAGGCCACAAAGGGTCGCTGCAAGGACCTCTTCTCTCGCCTGAGCTACTGCGCTAGCCCTCATAGGGCCGTCACCGCCGCAGGAGCCCTCACAAGGCCTCCTCCGCCACAGGGCCTTCCTCCCATGCACCATCACCCTTGCTCCAGGTCCACACAGCCTCTAGGCCACCTCTAGAGGCTGTGTTGGCCTAGATTAGGAACGCGCGGGCTTTACACAACTCAAGAGAGGAGTTTCTGTTGATTGGAAAGCACCGCTAGGGCTATTCCTATGACCTAGCGTGTGCAAACAAATTTCTTTGTAGTACCAACAGAGTACATGATCTGAAAATCACCTTTGTGCAACTTGGATGTTTTTTGGAGGCATTTGCAGTCTGAAATCAGAGTTTTCAAACCTTGAAGATAGTATTTTTTGTGGATCTCGACTCCAGACATCATAGGGGATCAAAAAGAACCGTGAGTAACTCGGTGGGGAAGATTTCTACAACGAGTGCTCCCCCTCACATGTAGGGAACATCTATCAAGTTGGATGGATCCAACTTTTTGCATTGGTCCAGTTCTTTTTTCCCAGTTTGTCGGATCCCATCAAAAGTACATTCTGACCAATGTCGTGCCTGACGTGAAGTTTGCAGATTAGGAGGCAGACAATAGCTGGGTGGCCACTTGCGCTCTTAACAGTGTTACACAGACCATTGCCAAGCAAATCATGGCCCATGCCTCAGCCAAGAAGACATGGAAGGTAATGCATGAGATACACTGCCACAAGAGTAATACTACAAGGCTATATAGAGTCGTTGAGGATATCCACAACCTTCGGAAAGACACCACAACCTTATGCGAGTATTATTACACTATGAAAAATCTTTGGGATGAGCAAGATGTGTATCAACCTATCTCTACATATGAACCTATTATTGCCATACAAAGCAGTGAAAGATCAATTCATGACTCTAAATGAAGTTCCTTCACCATAACAGATCTATGCTCGTCTCTCCAAGCTTACTACCTCAGATTCCATCCCTACTTCTAATGCCTCTGCCATGGTTGCTGTTGGCCATGATAGAGCAAATTCGTGTGGACAAGGTGGCAGAGCTCGTGGTGGTGGTGGTACACGTGGACATGGTCATGGTTGGAATTCCTTCTTCTATGAGTTCTGTCACAGGAATGGACACACTGTGGACCAATGCTGGGTCAAGTACGGTTATCCACAGGGTATGGATCCACGTGCCCACCAAGTATCTATAGAAGATAACTCTCAAGTGCAGGAGGATGATAGCCAGATCACTGTTTCCAGGGCTGATTATGAGTTTGTTAAAACTTCTCAAGGATCTACTTCTACCTCAATTCAAAGGTCTACAGGTACTCCTGCCATGTCAGTAAAATCCCAAGCTCTTGTCTGACTTGCGGATTCTAGTGCCTCCTCCCACGTTACCGGTGACTATTCTTTTTTCTTCTCTACGAGACCTTGCTACGCCATTTCAAGTTAAAGTGGCTGATGGGGGCTTGTCACCAGTCATTGGTCTCAAAAATATCTCTATTTCTAACACTTTGCGTCTCTCAAATGTCACGCATGCTCCCAAATTTATGCTTAATTTAATGTCTATTTACTAAATTACCAAAGATTTGAGATGTCGGGCTGTGTTTCATGACCAATATTTTTTCTTGCAGGACCTCTAGACGATGAGGCAGATTGGTGAAGGACTTAAACAGAACAGTCTCCAGTGGCATTTGAGTTTTGGTCATCCCAATTTCCAAATTTTGCACCATCAGTATCTTGCATTGTCTTTTCTCGATGTTTTGAGGTGTGAAGCTTATCAGTTAGCCAAGCACCAGAGGTTATCTTTTCCATCAAATAATAAAAGAGCTGAATATGTTTTTGCTCTTGTTCATGCTAATGTTTGGAGCCCTTGTAGGGTCAAGAGTGTTAGAAAATTTCGATATTTTCTTATTCTTGTGGATGATCATACTAAGATGTCCTGAGTTTTTATGATGAAAGAAAAATCCGAAATCTTTCATATTATTAAAAATTTTATTGTAGAAATAAAGACAGTTTCTACTGTTATTAAGATTTTTTGGAGTGAAAATGGATTGGAGTTTGTGAATGCTAGGACAAATGTTTTTTTCAAATCCTTTGATATTATTCACAGACCACTTGCGTTCATAGTTCCTAACAAAATGAGGTTGTTGAACGTAACCCTTGACATTAACTTGATGTGGCCCTATTTATTATGTTTCAAATGAATATTCCATCACATTTCTCGGCTGATGTTGTTCTTACCACTACTTATCTGGTGAACCGAGTTTGTTCCTCTATCTTAGGGGGTAAAACTCTATACTCTATGTTATTTCCTGGCAAGGACCTTTTTCCGGTCACTCCTGTTGTCTATGTTGTGTGTGTTTTGTCCATTTGCATAAAGTGGATAAGATTTCCCCTCGCTCTGTGAAGTGCATGTTTTTAGGCTACTCTAGGACCCAGAAAGGGTACAAATGCTATAACCATGTTTCACGGAGATTTTATATTTATGCCGATGTCACGTTTTTTGAGGAGATTTCATATTACCAAAACAGGGGGAGCAACCTACTGAGGCATCACATGAGGTTCCACTTCCTATGCCCACTGAGCCACCTACATCTAGGGCTAGTCAACCTGATCTGAGTCCATTCCCGTATCGTCCTGAAATTCCTTATACGAAAACTTTTCCTATGCATTTTTAGCGCAAAACCTGAGATGTTTCTCAGGTGGATGAACCACTGTCTACTGTTTCTGCTCAGTCCCCACCAGCTGCTGATGATTTGTCTAAGGACCAGGTACTTCCTACCACTAAGGACACTACTCTGGACCTTCCTATTGCACAAAAGGCTCCACGTTCTTGTGCTAACTATTTTGTATCTCAGTTTATGTCCCTTGATAGTTTGTCTATAGTTGGACGTCAGTTTTCCCTGGCCATTGACAGTGTGCAGGTACCACGAGATCATCATGAGGCCTTCCGAGATCCTTCCTGGAACTTGGCAATCGAGAAGGAGATGGTAGCTTTACAATCTCGTGGCAAGTGGGACTTTGTTGATCTACTCCCAGGTGCTACTATTGTGGGGTGTAGATGAGTGTTTACCCTCAACTGTCATCCTAATGATGCTATGGAATGGTACAAGGCATGCTTGGTGGCCAACGGATTTACTTAGACGTTCAGGATTGACTACTTTAAGACTTTTTCCTTGATAGCTTATCTTAATTATGTTTAGATATTGCTATCTCTTGTTGTCAACAGGCATTGGACTGTCCATTAACTTGATACCAAAAATGCCTTTCTATATGGCGATTTGGAGGAGGAAGTTTATATAGTGCAACCACCAAGCTTCCCTACTTAGGGGGAGTGTCAAAAGGTGTGTAGACTGAAGAAAGCTACTTATGGACTGAAACAAAGTCCCAAAGCTTGGTTTAAGAGGTTCAGCAGGGTGGTTGAGGATTATGGCTTCACCAAATCTTCGGCTAATCATTTTGTCTTTACATTGCATAAAAAGATAGGCTCAGTCATACTAGTTGTTTATGTGGATGATATATTTTTTACTGGCAATGACAAATAAGGCATAGAGGAAATGAAAAAAATGCTACAGTCACAGTTTGTTACCAAGGATTTAGGCCCCATCAACTATTTCCTTGGTATTAAGGTGCAACACACTGGAAGAGGACTTATGTTATCCCAACGTAAGTACGTTCTTGACATGCTGAGAGACATGGGTATGCTGGGATGCAAACCAGTATACATTCTCATGGATGTGTCATTGCCTATTGCAGATGATGACAACCCCCTACTGCAAGATGTCACTAGATACTGTGTAGTGATTGGTAAGCTATTGTATCTAACTGTTACCCGTGCTGGCATTGCCTTTGCAATTAAAAGGTTGAGCTAGTTTATGCAGTTGCCAAGAGAAGTCCAATGGAATGGTGTTTGCCAGATTGTCAGGTACTTAAAAAGTGCACCTGGGAAAGGACTCCTTTTTAAAGATAATGGACACTTGGATGTTTGTGGATACTTTGATGCAGACTATGCAGGTGCTCATGAGGATCGGAAATCCACCACAAGATATTGTACATTTGTTGGGGGCAATCTGGTTACATGGAGGAGTGAGAAACAGATAATGGTATCTAGATCTAGTGCTGAATTTGAATACAGGGCCATGTCTCATATTACTTGTGAGTTACTCTAGGTCCATTCCATTCTAGAAGACTTTGCAGTGCATGTACCTGATCCTATTCCGATGGATTGTGACAACAAGGTTGCCACCTTTATTGCACCTGTTTCCCATAAGAGGACCAAGCATATTGAAGTAGATTGTCACTTCTTCAAAGAAGCAATTTTAGCTAAGGTTTCTACACCCTACATATGCACTGAAGACCAATTGGTAGATATCTTCACTAAAGCACTTCCCAAGAAGAGATCACACTATATTTGTTCCAAGTTTAGCATGTTTGATGTTTATGTTTCAGCTTGAGGGGGAGTGTTGAGTTATGTACAATGGATGTTTTTATTGTTATAGTGAAAGGATATACTTGTAATTTTCTCTTTGGTACCTCTCTATATAAGGGCCCAAGATCTCTCCGAGTAAACTAATTCATTTCGATCCTCATAGATTTAATAATTTGATTCTACACCAAGATCTTCTATTTCAATGCAGAACGCAGATTCCTTAGTTTGAAAGTACTCATTCAACACTACTAAGTTTTTCAATTGATATTTTGTATGAGTTTGAATAATAATTTTTCTTTTGATGGATTATATTTTTTTCTTGAAAAGTTGAAGGACAATAACCATAGCTCATTGACCATTCGCTTCACTCAAACAGAGAGGAAAAATTTACATCATCTATATCCAGGCACCAAACATCAAACATCATATTTCCATGGATTATAAATGAGCAATTAATTAAAAAATAGGCCTATAAGAAATATCTTAAATTGATTGAGTTATTTGGTGGTAACTGATCAAGTTGATTTCTAGAGGACTGACGAAGGGGCACAGACTGGGGATGGGAGAAATTCGAGTGGGGGCATCGAATTTGAGACTACTGTGAATCACAAAATATCTCCTCCAACAGCTAAATTCAACACTATTTGACCAGGTGAACTTTACCTGACCAGTCGAAATATTTTTCCTGACCAGTCGACGATTTCCTGATTGGTTAAAAATAGAATTATCACCAAATTTGGTTTCTCACATGTAGAAATCACTTAAAAGACCTACTAAACTTGGTTCTAACGGTTGAAAACCAAACATGCTCACTTCTACTTGGTCTAGGTTATCTAACAGATCAATTAAATTACTTTTTTCATTAGGTGGGTCATGGGGTGAATATGTGGGGTGGGGGTTATTTTAAGTGGTTGTTTAAGTTGGTTCGTTAATTAATTTATATTTGCTTTTTGGCATATAGATTGGTTTTAAAATAGAAATGTTAAGAGTATGTAGTTGATTTAGTCCCACATAGTAAAGTAAAACTTTATGTTATGTGGTGGCCTATAGATAGGCATATGCCCCACAACTTGTTTCTTTAAGAAGAATATAGAGAAATCAGCCCTACCAGGAGCCTTCTCCCATGGTTTTCTTCCCACTCTTCATGAGTAAGATTTCCATTTAAACCCAAGTGTTCTTTATGTGATGCTTTTGATATCTTATTATTTTACTTCAACTTTTTCATATTATTCAACTGCAAATCATTCTTGGATTATTATTTTATTTCGGATTTCTATTCTTCTTCAATTTATTTGTTGATCTCAACATCGGCCCAAAGAGGAGAGCATCGCCCTAATGCTTGTCGTTCATAATAATCTCTTGCAAGAGATTGCAAGATCAGAGCGAAGAAGGCACTAATCAAGGGCAAATCTGCCCACTGGGCAACGTTGGGGATCAAGGCAACCCTCTAGGCAATGTTGTAAGGGTGCAGGAGCACTGGTGAAGCACCAAGGCAATGTCGCTCGAGGAAGGCAATGGTGCTACCCTGTGGTTGAGAGAGGGCAGCGAGACCGCCGCATCGATCGTCGTTGGCAACGCCATCTTGGTGGCGCAATGGCACGATCAGAGAGCAACAACAGCAATCGCCATCTTTGATCCTTGCTTCGATCAGAGAGAAATTGCAGCGAGAGGTCGTTGAGATGCTCACCTTAAGGAGAAAGAGAAGATCGCACGAAGAAGGCGAGAATCGCGGCGACATTGAAGGCAGTAAGGATCTCGGGATCCCCACGTGCTCGAAGAGCGCCAAGATCAACGCCTGGAGGATCGCCACTAATGGTAGCATCGATAGCTACAATGGGTCACGAGAAGAGGTCACATGGGAGCAAACAAAGGCCGTGACCAGAATTGCAAAAGGTGCGGTGAGTGTTTTTTTTCCTCTCTGTTAGGTTTTTTTTAGAAGGTGAAGTGGAGTAAAAAAAGGGGGGAGAGAGGCAAGAACACAAAGAGAGGGAAAAAAAGGAAAAAAAATGGAGAAAGAAGACAGTAGAAATAAAAAAAGAGGGCGAAGGAAAAATTTTAAAAAAGTAGCAAAAAAGGGAGGAAAATATTTTAAAAAGAGGTAAAAAAAGGAAGAAAATGGGGGAGAAAATGGGAAAAAAAGGTTTGAATTAAAGAAAAGAGGGGGAGAAGCTCTTTTCTTCATGATTTTTTTTTCTTCCCATTGTTATATTCATCTCCCATAAAATATGAGAGACAGAGAGAGTATGGATCCTATTATAGTCATCCCTTTGTTCGAGGTCACCATATAAGTAACCAAACTCTAGAAGGTCCAGAGTTTCAAAGTCTCCAGAGAGGGAGATCCAGTTTCAAGGTCCTTAGGAGAAGGGCCCATGTTAGACTTCTATGTGGAAGATCCAGTTTCGTGGACTCCAGAGAGGGAGATCTAGTTTCGAGGACTTCAGAGGAAGACCGTGTTAGGGATACTAAATGATGAGCCACTAGCACCGCTGAGGTCTTTAGAGGAGAAGCCCTTGTCATAACCAGCTACAGCAGTTCGTCCAGTAGCTCCAGCCCTATCGTCATTAGCACATCTGCCTACAAGCAAGAACTAAAGAGTTGGTACAGGCTAAACATTGCATACTCTAGGTTGAGGGGGAGTGTTAGAGTATGTAGTTGGTTTAGTCCAACATAATGGAGTAGTACTTTGTGTTATATGTGATGGCATGTAAATAAGCATGTACCCCCCCTCCCCCACTTATTTCTTTGAGAAGAAAACAGAAAAATCAACCCTATCATGGGCCTTTTCCCGTGGTTTTTTCCCCGCTCTTCATAAGTGAAATTTCCACGTAAACCCAAATATTCTTTATGAGATACTTTTTGATATCTTGTTATTTTACGTCCACTTATTCATACTATTCAACTAGAAACAATAGTATTAAATACATATATAGATAATAAATACAAGTACTCAAATATTGTTGAGTTGTACTTGTAACCGGGTAATTAGATCTTGAGGGTGAATCCATTTAACCTGGTATCTATAAATACTATAACATCCCCCACCATTCGTTGTTGTTGAAAACAAATGAAAACCCTAACCACCAGTAAACGCTAGGCATCCATTCCCATGGTGTTTCCTTTCTGTTGAGAAGGATTTTCCATGTACATCATTGTGTTTGTGTGATTGCTATTCTTTTTCATTTTCAACATGGTATCAAAACATGTTTAATCATGTTGTTACCAAACCAATTACCATTGCCCTTGAGTCCACAATTTTTTTTTGAAAGGCATGCATCCACAAAATGAGAAGAAAGGATACTCCCAGGAACACTTCTATATTCATTTGCCCTCAAACAAAAAGATGTTTCGTGCCCCAACTAGCCATTACATGCTACAACTTCCCCTCTCATTTTTTTCACCTCTATATAGCAAATATCACTAAGCTCAACAAGAAAACTCAACAATCACCCAAATTATCAAGTTATGTAGGTTGTTCTCCTGCTTCACATGAAGAAGAGAATATCTTTGCTACAAAAAATTTCAAGAGACACAAGAAAATTAAAATCCAAAATAACATCAGAACCAAAAAACTAAGAACTGTATAATAAAAAAATTGAACAAAATAGAAAACCAACAAATGCCATTTTGCTTGAGGATATTGTCTATATTGAACGGGAGAGCAAGGCAAGGTTCCATATCCATCTGAAAAATCGAAAAGGAAATAACATTCATGTAAAATATGTCTATGATCAGTATAAGTCATGTAAAGTACAAGAAGAAATTAACAGATGCATTTAAATGCTGCAAAACGTGAAGAAACAGATAATGCATGCAAGTCATAGGACCTTGCTGAAGTTATTATAATCTCAAAAACATTCCATTTTTTCATGTTTTTTATTCTTCATTTTAAAAAAAAAATGAACCAAAATCAGCGGATGTGTGTGGGGCTACCGGGCCAACCAATAGCCCTGGGTATTTAAGCCATTTAAGGAATAACCAACCATTCTGAAACTAATCAATATTAAATGCATGGTGACCAGAAAGTAATAATCAACACCATGTCACAACAAAAATACAAGTGATTGCAACAATTTTGATGACAATTTCTTTTGGAGACAAAGTTGAATATTGAAAAAAAGTCAACAAAGTTAGCTATTGACAACTGCTAAAGATTTATTTCTTCCCTTGTCAATTTCCTTCTTTGTTCGCTAAAAATGATGATTGGCTTTGTTTTTTCTTCACAAGTTCTGGTTTTTCACCTGATTTCATGAACTAGAGGGCCTTTTTTTTTTGTTTTGAAAAGGACTAAAGGGCTTCTAGGCCTCATTTTCAGTCAACAAAGGCCTCAATTTTGTGAGGATAGCATCTTCAGATACCTTGGAAGTGACATCTAGGATGGCAAAGATTGCAAGGCACAAGTACCTGTTTCTGGTCTTACGGTCAGGTTGGACAAAACCAACCAGGTCCAATGGTCACAAACGCTGTCAAGGCGTTAAGTAGTTGCAAGGCAACAAGCTTCTTAATCGCCCGAGGCGAGAGGCGACAAAAAAGCGATTGCCCAATTGAATTGAGGTGACAGATCTTTTTATTTCTTAAAATATTGAATATGTCTAATAAACTCCTATGGTAACATTGACTTTCATAAGAAACATATGATAATACTATTTAAGTGAACAAAAAAATAATGATCTTATCATATTTAAGTAACAATAACATATATATTTATATTATCATACAATGTATAAACATATATATTACATTTATAATTATAGGCCAAAACAAACAATCAAAATATATATAATATATATCTATCAAAACAAGATAGTGACATGTATTTATTTTGAAGAAGAAAAGAAGGGTTAGCAATGGATGTTAACCCTCCACTGCATTAATAAAAGAAGCTAATTACACCAAATATTACAAAGAACATTATAATAATAAAGCACTCCCTTTATTAAGACTCCCACTCCATTGAGTTTGAGCCAAATGCACTACAATAAAGTGAAGACCTTCCTCAAGGTAGAGGCATCCACCAATGGCCCACAAATGCTAACCCAAAAGATTTGTCTCCAAGTCATACTCAAGACAATGACGTGTATTATAATATACTATATTTACAATACAATACAAACTTAATGCCATAACTTATACATATATTGTTATATATCATTAGACAATTGTAGACAATAACAAATATATACATACATACATCGTTAAACTACAATATATCATAATTATATCGTTATAGATATACAATAATGTATATGTATAACTTATACATATGTCTTAATAGACAAACAATAGTCTAAGTTAGGAAAAGAAAGCAACATTGAGCATATAAAAGCTGTCAATAGCATATATGTATGTATGAATTATGTATATACAACAATATATAACACAAACATATCTATAATATATGTAACTTAAGACCAAATAAAAGTCTTATGATCTTACCTAAAGTAAATTAGGAGTAAAGCGACAAGGTGCAAGTCGACCCAGGCGACAAAGAAGGCGACTAAGCAATATCCTAGACGAAGCCCTTAGCCTGAAATAGCTACAAGGCGACTTTTGGCTTTCTCTCCTGACCCAGTAGCCCGATAGCCTGAGGCGATAGCCTTGATAACATAGAACCAATGCTTTAAAAACCAGACCAAATTGGCCGGTCAAACTAGTTCAACCAAAAATTGGTAGATGATCAGCTAAACCATCCAATTTTTATACTGGAACTGCCAACCAATTGGAACCGCAGGAACCTGGCTCAACCAATGTGAACCGATGAATCGAGTCTTAACCAATACCCCACCCAAGTTCCAAAAAAAACAAAAACGAAAATGTTGGGTTAGGAACAACACCGCCCACTCCTCTTGAGCTAACACCCCACCCCCCGTGCAATGCCCTCCACTCTACCTCTCTCATAAACCCTAAACCCCTCCTCCCCACACTAGACGTCACTTCTCTCCTCCCTTCGTCGAATGCCGCTCCATCCTCCTATTGTAGGATGCTTCACGTCGAAGCCCTCCTCTCCCCTATTGCTTCATCCACCTCCTCCCTGTGGTCAATCTCCTTCCACTCCTTTTACTCCACCTCCATTGCCGCTGATCAGACCACCAACCCACACCCCTGCCTCCCCAGTCCTTCTACCTCCCCTCCCTCTCCTCCTCTCTAACTCCAACACCACCACCACCTCCTCCCCTCCAAGCAACAAAACCACCACCCCCTCACCTCCCTCCCTTCTCCTCCCCAACCACCACCACCCCCAACCAATGTTTACTCTCTTTTTTCGTGAAAGTATGAAGGGTGATTATCCAAATGATAACCACCCAGAAAATATGTTAATTAATAGCAGCCATCATTACAAAGTATTCGACCAATAACTTGCTAAAGATAAAATACAAAAAATAAAATTTTCAAGATAAGTTGCCCCTTAAAGATTGTTGCATTCCTTCCAAGCCAGATTCCCCATAAGACTGCCAAAGCTTTTTCCTTCTCCTTCTTTGTCCTAAATGAATTTAATCCTCCATTATGATTTCCAATCCTAAAGGATCTTCAAAATTTAGAATTAGTAGAGTGCATTATCCATGTTAGGTGGAAATGTCCCTAGACTTGCACAAAGAAAGGGCATCCAAAGAACAAATGTTTTATGTCCTCATCAAACACTTGGCAAAACAAGCAAGCCTTGTCCATCCCTTTCACCCATCTAACTCTCCAAACTTTGGTCACCAACCTTTCTCTTCTAAGCAAACATGCAAAGATTTTTACCTTCATAGGACAAGTGGCTGACCAAATCTATCTGCAATCTCTAAAAAAATCGAGATCCATCGTCCTCCATCTCCTAGCCTTCGATACACTTCTCTGACAATGAACTCTCCACCATCCCACATGAAAGCATCTACTCCACCCTCTAGCTAATAACCTTGCAATTCATGTCACAAAAATTGGAGCTCTTGGATCCTCTAGTTCGAGAGGTTTCCCACAAAGGTAGAATTCCAAGACCCCTCCCAACAATCAAACACCCCCGTATGCTTGTCAACAACCAAAGTAAAAAGTCTCGGGAATCAATCCCTCAACTTACCCTGCCCCATCCAATCATCCATCCAAAACAGAAAAGAATCACCCGCACCTACAAAGGGGGAAATAAATCTTTGTACCTCAAGCATTACTAAAAACAACCCCTTGATGAAGTGAGAGGTTCCATTCTAAGGTAAGGCCAATAGATCCCAACTCCTCGGAATTCCATAGCAGGACTCCATAATCCTCCCCAAAAGACCTTGTCTACACTCCAAGAGTCTAACAATCCACTTTGCCAAAAGATTGTCATTCATCTTCCTTATGTCTCTAACTCCTAAACCCCCTTCTTTTAATAACGTACAAACATCTTCCCATGCCACCACCCCGGGACCTCTCCAATAGAACCACGGTTAGTCCAGAAAAAATCTCTCATCAGACCCAATATCATCTTTTCAAAGATCCTCTTTTCAATCTTCTGTGGCATTCTCAGGACGAACGTAAAATAAGTCATGGAGGCCAACACTACCTTCAAAAGGATCAGTCTTCTGGCTCTGGAAATAACTTTAGATACCCAACTGCTAGCCTACTCTCTTTTTATTTGCTAAGAAGATATGTGATTAAATGTGGATTATTATATTATGGCTTGTGAATTGAATAACTTGAATTAGTTAAGTCGTGGATTAGATGTGGATTAGCTATCATGTTAAAGTAAACAAGTTGATAAAATCCTTTATTCAATGTTAGTTTTTCATTTGTTATATACTTACCTTTCATGTCTTTTATTTTAATACATGCATTTTATTATACGGTATGATTAACTATCTAGAAATAACATTTTCTAATAGCTATGTTTACTTATTTTTAATGAACTAAACCCCAATCTAACCGAACTCTTGAAAATAGCCACATTTCTCATAATAAAGACATTATCCCTTAAAAATAGCCACGTTCCTTCCCAACCAAATGCCTCAGAGGACCACCAAAACCTTTGCCTTCTTTGTTTTCTAACACCCACTCTAGCATCTGCCCTTAAAGGACCTCCAGAAATTAGCAAAGCTTGAATGTTCTAACCACTCATAACAGAAGTGTCTTCATACTTGTGTAGAAAATGAGCATCCGAAAAATAAATGGTCCACGTCCTCATCTGCCACAAAATAAAGCAGGCAAGTCTTCTCTACCTCCAGAGCCAATCTAGCTTTCCACACTCTCGTCATAAGCCTACCCCTCCTTAGCAACCAAGCAAAAACTTTGATCTTCAATGGACAAGTAGCCGATCATATCTATCTACAATCCCTGCTAAAATCCACATCTGTCATCAAACCTCCATTTCCCAATCTTCTATAAGCCTTCCTGGCAAAGAACTCACCCATCCTACAGGAAAGAATCAACACCACCTTCCGATTGATAGCCATCCAACTCCTGCAACAAGGATTGGAGCTCCTGTATCCACCGATTTGATAAGTTCCCATGAAGGAAGGGTACCAAGATCCATCCAAATAATTAGCCACCCTCACATCCCTAGAAGTAACCAAAGCATAAAACCTTAGAAACTGATCTTTCAGCTTTCCCTGGCTCATCCAGTCATCCAGCCAAAATTGAAAAGAATCACCCTTGTCAATGTAGGGAGAGAAAAGGCTTTGTATCTTAGGCACCACCAAAGACAATCCTCTAAAGAATGAGAAGTACACGTGGAGGAGACGACACGAAATCCCAGTTCATGGCATTGCCATAGCAGGACAAAATAATGTTCCCCAAAAGGTCCTCCCTACGCTCAAGGAATCTACTAATCCACTTAGCTAGAAAATTGTCATTCATCTTCCCCAATTCTTCAACCCTCAAACCCCCTTCTTTCACAGGCTTACATACCTCCTCCCATGCCACCACCCTCGCTTCTCTTTGCTAACCCATAGTTTGTCCAAAAAAAAATTTTTATCAGGCTCAATATCTTCTTTTCGATCCTCTACAGCAGTTTTAAAACAGATGTAAAGTAAGAAGGCATGGAAGACATCGCCTTCAAGAGCACGAACCTTCCCCCTCTAAATAGAATCTTAGATGCTCATCCTGCCAACCTCCTTTCCAATTTATCTATCAAAGGGATTCATTCCTGCAAAGAGACCCTCATGTCCATTAAAGGAAGGTTGAGATAGGAGATGGGTAAGGATCCACCCTCTGTATGATGAGCCATACTGCACCTGCTAGCCTCCTTAGTCGTCATCAGTATACAAACAAAAGTTGACTCTGATAAATTTATCTGCAACCCCAATGCCTCACCAAACAGCGCCAGTAGTATGCACAACCCTCTTGCCTCTACCCCAAAGCCTTCCACAAAGAACATGTCATCAGCATATTGAAGCACCGGGACCTCTATCCCATCCCCCAACGAGAAACCCTTAATCAGATTCCTCACACATGCTCTAACAATGGATAACACCAGTGTATATGCTGCCAACACAAACAACGTTAGTGCCAAAAGGCACCCCTGCCTAACACCTTTCCTCAATTGTATCCATCCACCTGCTAGATTTCAATTAACAAGAATTGAGAAGGACGTCATTGTTACGCACCACTTCATCCAATCCATCCACCAAGGAGGGAAACCCCTTTTCACCAAGGAGGCCTAAATAAAAGACCATTATACCAAGTCATACCTAAAAGTTCACTTACCAAAGAAGTGCACTCTTCCTCTCCCTCCTCCAAACAACGAGAATATTCGAAGCAATAACAAAGCCATCCAAGATATTACGGCCCGAGACAAAAGCAAGGTTTGAAGTGTCAGTGGCATATCGGCGATATGTCACCGATATGTCGATGTTGACAGGTCCTTTTCCCTAATATCGATAGACATCATCGATATCGAGGGATATCAGCGATATATCGCAAAAAATGAAGCACTGCAATACAAATTTTCCCTCAAATCGATGACATGTGACCAACATGGGGATATGTCGGTCACATATCTCTGTCTACTAGTGCTGGAGTTTCTAGACACGCATTCTCTTCATTTCTTCTCCTCCCTCCTGCCCCATCGTTCTCTCTGGTCTCTAGTCTCTACTACCCACCTATTGCAGCCTGCAGCACCTCTAAATCCTCTTTCTTCATCAATGGAACAGAATTTTACATGAAAAACCCTCACAATAAGTAGGAAAAATCACAAAAGCACAACACCTAGCATCCACTAGCTACTAGGCTTTTCTTCAATAAGACACAACAAAAGGTGGGTTTTAGTGTAATACACCAGCAAGGTAAATCCACTAGCTACTAGGCTTTTCTTCAATAAGACACAACAAAAGGTGGGTTTTAGTGTAATACACCGGCAAGGTAAATGAATTCATACCAAGGATCTATTTACTTGAATACAACTCAATTCTTCCCATTCAGCAAATCAAAGATGGCCAACTTGCCACTCATCTCCTTGAATTTGGAGGACGTAAACCCCTTATTGAAGATGTCTGCACCCTAATCACCCAAACTTCATATATGGTAAGCACAACACCATAGCATCAATCTTCTCACAAGTGTATGCCCAACTCTGCATGCTTCATACAATCTTGAAGGATTGAGTTATTAGTCAGGATGCTAAAGCATATAGGAGTCCATGGTTGAAAAACAATGTCAAATAGAATCCATAGCATCTTTATAACTCCTAAAGCCAACAATGTATATTCAACATCGACATTTAAAACCTTGGACAAAAGTTGACATAATCCCTTCTAGGGCCCTTCTCAACCTATTAGTAAGAACCTTCACCACAGTAAGGTAGATAGCATTTAACAACGCAATGGGTTTGTACTCTTTAATGGCCTCTACCCCATCCTTCTTATGCCATAAGAACATAAAGAACTTATTAAGCCTGTCGAAACCATGATTACCCTCTACAAACTCAATCACCACCTGCAAAACGTACTCCTTAACGAGAAGCCAAAACTCCTTATAAAAATGCATTGGAAACCCATCTAGATAGGGGTTGCCATCAACATTCAACCCCCAAACAACTTTTCGAAACTCATCTTCACTAAAAGGCAAAGTAAGCTCTTCAACTTGCTCCCCACTGATGCTCGGGATTTCCTTCCCTGACCATCTCCATCTCCTTATCCTTCTTCTAGCGAACTCCCTATAATACTTCGTTGACACACTGCCTCCAGCATCCTTGCCCACGAACTCCATGCCATTCACCTACAACTTGTCTATCCAATTTTTTCATCACCTCCCTGAAGCCACCATACCTGGTGTTGGAATCACCCTTCAACCATTTCTGCATAATTCTCGTCTTCCACTCAACCTCCACCTTTTGATCCTCCACCTGAACCATATTCAGGTGCACATCTCTAACCACCCAGTCTTCCTGAGACAAGAGGCCAAGATCCTCCACCCTATCCAGCCTCATAATCTCAACCAACACTTCACCCTTCCTCTTGTTTCATTCCTCTCTACCCTGCTTCTTATAAGAATTTAGAAACATCCTCAACTCCCACAATTTAGCCTCCAACCTAGCCACTGCTAACCCACTCAACTGAAAAGACTGCCACTTCTCCTCTACCTGCCTTCTAAACCCCTCCTATATTAGCCAAGATTTATCAAACTTGAAGTAAGTCCAAAACTGCCCACCTTCATTCGACTGCCACAGCAAATGTGTATGATCTAAAAACGGCCTTTCCAAGGATCGAACATCCGCAAAAGGGAAACCCTTAATGACTTCTACAGTAGAAAGAAATCTATCAATCCGAGATCTTTGGACCCCAACACTCCACCAAGTGAAAGCACATGAACTCCGAAGCAATCCCATCATGCCATGCATAGAAATGAACTCTACAAACTCCTCCAAGCCACGATTTCTCCCACCATGTCACCCGACTTGTCTTCTAGAAGCAAACATTGAAATTACCCCCACTCAGCTAGGGCCAACCCTGAAACCTCCCAGCCACTCGATTCAAGTCCTCCTACAATCGAGGCCACGTGGCATCATCATTCAATCCATGCACCGTAGAGATAACAAAAAGAAAGCTGTCTCGATGTCTCATAAGCTACACACAACAAAAGAACCCACGATAGAGTCTACCACACTAAATGCATCCTCTTTCCACCCCACAATCACGCCACATGAACATCCAACTGAAATCATCCAACCACCTACATTGGTCACGTTGCTCTAGTTTTGTTTCATGGAGCAACACCACCACAAGACCCCAAGAATGGATGTATCCCCTAGGGTTGCCCTTCTTGAGGGGTACCCCCTAACATTCTAAGAAAGAATCTTCGTCACATCCCACATCAATCACCTCCCTCGTATACGTGTCTGAACCCTGCCACATCCGCAACTCACTCTCGTTCTACCTCCTCTACATCACCTTCCCCCACCACAGCATCAACAACATGAGCCTCCCCAACAGAGCTACATCCAACAACCACTCCAGCCAGCAGCTTCACATCTCATCGCCACATCGGCACAGATTAACCTCGCCATCACCTCCAAAATCGCAGCCACCAATCGCAAGAACACCTTCACCCACCCCCACTAATACGGCCTCCACCCTATCAACTTCGTCAATGCATTGCAAAGCTCCACTCCTCACCGCCATAAAAGGTCTGCCCCCATCCACCAAGACCTTCACTTCGCCACTCCTTGCCGAGGGCTTAAACGCTGGTACTCACCATTGACCCCCTCCTCGACCTCCCTCGAAAGCTCCACCTTAGCCTAAAAAAGATACTTGGTGAAGGTCGCTTCATCGGTCTACACTTTACCGAACACAGCTACAGCTCCTCCCTGCAAAACTCCGCACGACTCTGTCGCCCCTCAAAGGGGGCTCACTCACAAGCCATCGCAAACCCCTCCTCACGTGTGAGGCTTTATATCTAAAACTATCCAAATGCAATAAGCCCGCAATCGGGGTCAAGTCAAAAAAGCACCTCTTGGTTTCATATCCAAGTTTAGGTCTGAGACTCCCTCTCATAAATATCTTCTCCACATAATCAACCACCCCCACCTTCATTTGCACCTTCTCGTTTGCCCTCAATAAAAGCACTCCATTGCTAGCTTTGTGCATAATCACCGCTTCGACTCCCTCCCTCACTGATGTGCCGCAATCAAGGAGCGTTGCAACCAATTGCACGAAAATCGTGCCCTCCCCAAGATCCACAACATGACCCCTCCCCTCCCAAACTTGCTTCACTAGCTTCCTGGTGATGCTACCACTCCCAACTTGCCCCCCGATAGCCCCACCACTCTCCATTTAACTACCCTCGGTCAACCCCAAGGTGGTGACTCTTTTCTCCTCCCTCCAGCCACCCTCAACCAAAACTTGGGCATAGGACCTCCCCACCTCCTCCACAAGCAAAATTCCTATCACCAACCACAAACCCCCGAGGAGCAAAGTAACCTTCCTTAGAAGCTACATGCTAGGGTTGAGCTTAACGACCACCCTGATCATCAACAAGTCCCCCTTAATAAGGCCCAGACTAGAACACGACCTAACCATCGCAAAAGGCTCAAGAACCGCTTCGACTACCTCCCTCGTGCGAAACCTTAAGGGCTAGTTGACTTGAGGGGTTAACCCCCTTTTTGAGGGGTTAACCCTTGTTTACTTGGAGGGTTAACCCCCTTTTGGTTAACACGGATTAAGAGCTCTTAACACTAGTTTGTCTAACACTAATTGCTACTGGTGTTAGGCAAACCCGTGTTTAAGTCCCACGATTTTGTTGTGCTCTCGCAGTTTCTGATTCAAATTCTTAGCACCACTAACAAGTAAACACTACAATGGTTAACACTCCAACTTAACACAAATTCAAGTAAACACAAATTGACGTTAACACCACTCTGCAAGTAAACACAATTGAGGGTTAACACCAATTTCGCATTTCTTAACACAACTTCCTTAACCCTCCAAGTAAACTAGCCCTAAATGTACTCCTTCCACGTCCACCACAATCTTCATTTTCCTCAAAGGCCTCTCCATCGTGGTGCCATCATTCATCGACAGCTGCCTCCACCAAACCTTCACTCCCTTAACCCTCGTAACCTTAAAGATGAGAGTCTGCATCACCTTCAGAGGCAAGCAGAAAATGAGGAATCTCCTAAGATTGAGTGTCACCACCTTTAAGGTACCCCGTAGCTAAGCAAAAGCATTATGCCCTCCTTCAGCTTCGCTCTTTCAAACTCTCCATGCAACACCTTGCCACAATAGCCCCTGCAAGCTCTCTATCCAACAGCCTGACTAGCGCAGACCACGGAGCCAACACCTCAACTAAGGGTGCCCCCTCTAAAGGGGGAGGAGGGCTCCAAAGCTTGGTCTCAATCACCACTCTTTATCAATGGAGACATACCCTCCTATGATGGCCTATGGCACCACACCTCACAAGGTCTCTACAACTCCGCGTAAGATGCCCCCACCCCAAGCACTTGAAGCACCTTAACTCCTTCGATCTCCTCCATGAACTCCTCGGCCAACGACCACCCAACCACCTTCATTGCCCCTTCTCTCTCTCTCTCTCTCTCTCTCTCTCTCTCTCATGTTCGTGTCCACCCAACTCCTTTTGTATCTTTGGTTGGAAAGGAATGGGATCAAAAAATGAGAATTTCCCCAAGCCATCTGTGTTTTATGGTCATTGTCCTCTTCCTTTTAAGCTTGCACAATCATCTTCAAAGGTGAGTATAAATTTTGAAGTTTCCAATGATGTGGTGGTTGGTAACGCTTTAGGTACCCAAGGAGATAACCATGATGATATGGCTCACTTAAGCCTATTGATAACCTTGCAAAAGGCACCTCGCAGCTATATTATGCATCATATTTCCAAGCATATTTCTATGATATGTCTTAGACCTTCCTTCATGTAGTTTTCTTTGGCATTGTCAACAATTTTGAAATCATCATCACATCATCACGTGCTATTTGATCCAAAGTAGCAAGAAGTTATGGAAGGTGAGTTAACATCCCTTGCTTCCCACAACACTCAGAAGCTTACTAATCCACCACTTAATGCTACAATGGTAAGGTCTAAGTGGTTGTTTATGGTGAAACACAATCCAAACAGATCCATTACAAGATGCAAAGCCAAGCTGATTGCAAAAAGGGTTTACTCAGACAAAGGGAGTGGACTTCTTCAACACATGTTCAACATTGGACAAACGTGCTAAAGTCAAGATTTTCATTTTTGTTGTAGACCAGCACAATTGACCTATTCACCAACTACATTTGTTTCATGTAAAAAATGACTCTGAAGAATTGCAAAAGGTGATTTATAGGTAATAGCCACCCTATCTTAAGGTACAAGGGAATGTGATAGGGTAAGTCACCTTTAGAAAGTAACACATGGTCTAAAGTATAGTCCCAAAGCCCTCTTTCCAAAAGCTAACCAAGGTAATAGGAAATGTCAACTTCCATAATTCATCCTCGGATCACTCTCTAGGCAGAGGATAGAGAAAAAACTAGCTACGATGCTCATCTATGTTGACAATATTATGCTGTCTAGAGATAATGCATAAGGAATGGCCGATTTAAAGAAATGTTTGGCAGAGGCCTTTACCGTGAAGGATCTTGGCCCACTTCAATGCTTCCTTGAAATAGAGGTTGCCAATAGTAGTTGGTTGTTGCTTTGACTTAGAGGAAGTATGATACAAACATACTATAGGAGATTGGGATGCTAGGAGTCAAACCAACTCACATTCCCATGCACCTTAAGGTTCATCTATGTTTAATGCTTCAAGATGACTACTCAAGGATAGTAGTCATCCATAGTTCGTTAATACCTCGCCAAAGGTTACATGTAGGAGTTACAATACACCCTACTCCACAATTGACGCTCAGACACTCAAAACAAGATTCTCAACATAAGCCATGTTACTACTAAAACCATTGTGTACCTTATTTCCAGATTTCCTCTTTCACTCTTGGATACACCTGACCAATATATAAGCCTTCCTCTCCTGAAGGACTGCACAAAGGCTAAAGGCATCAAATGATGTAGAATCCACTCAATCAATAATAGACTCGGAGCAAGCCATAGTTGCAAACAGATGAGTAGAACAAGTGATTACCATTCTTTACCCCTTCACCACAAAGGCGACATGAGTATCAGCATTAGGCATCTATTTGTTGCAACAAGTCCTCGTCACCAACCTCTGTTTTCTAAATTCCCAAGCAAAGAGGGACGGAGGGAGATGGGTGTTAGCGTCCGACATAGGGGGAGAGAGGGGGCAATGGGGGTGGCTTCCACTCTCATTGTCTCCGTGACGTGGTGTGTTACAAGTGTCATGGGAGGGGACATTTGGCGAGGGACTGTAGAGATCCGGTGGTTTGTCTCCTTTGCAGAAGTTGTGGACATCATCGGAGATCGTGCCCCATGAGAAGATCTGGTGGTGTGCCTTCTAATGCGCAAGATTTGCCACCCCCACCATGTGAACCTCCTTCCTCGAAGGTGGAGTCTTCTTGGTCGCAGGAGGTGAAAGCGATGGACTCCCTTTTGGAGTTCTAGTCGGAACTTTTGTTCATAGTTCACCAAAGGTGGAAGTGGTAAGATCGTTCCTATCTCGTTTCGAGTTGTCATCGCCTAATTAGAAGGTGATGATTTTATTAGAGAACAAGGTGGTGGTTTTTGGTGTGAACGAATCAAATGTCACTCATTTGAAGTTTAAAGAGATGCATTTTGATTGTGTCCACATCTGGTGGTCCTCTCCGAGTATCTATGAAGGTGTTAGTGATGAGCGAATTCTGTTGTGTTCTATTATCATTTTTGTATTTTCGGGATTCCGCTTAGGTTGAGAACGGTGGGGACCGTGGCGTCGTTGTGCTCTTCTTTTGCTCGTGTTCGAAGGTGTCTTGGTGTTGGGCTACAAGAAGGTGACGCGAATTCGGTTTTGGTTGATAGGGAATTATTAATTGGGAAGGCCTTGCCCAACAAGGAGGTTCTACATTTTGGTGGTTGTGCTTGCGTAGTTTCATTTGAGTAGGTGATGGGGGAGGCGCGGCAACGCACATCATACGCGCAAGCGATGGCTTCTGGCAGTTCTGGTGGCGCTACAGCCACTATTCCAACGGGAGGTGGCAGAGCTCCGGACGCTGGGGCATCTACTACGATGGTGCATGGTCCTGCAAGATCACGCTGCGTCTGGACGCCAATTCCAAACCGGCTTGCCAACAAGGATATTTTCGAGTTTCAAAGGTACAAGGTGCAACTAGCAGTTCCCATAACTGTCTCCCTTATTTTAGGGCCAATGGGTTTCCTTTTTTGGAATACAATCCAAATTATGTGGCTAAGGTGGCGGAAAATATTCCCGGCTCTAAACAAGTGGCTTCCAGATCCGTTTACGAATCCGAATGTGGTGAGTCGAACTTGTTTGACAATAACCGTTTTCATTTATTACATTTCGAGGGTGGTGGCCCCTCTTCTGTTGCTGTGGGCGACTGTCTGCAGGGTAGGGATTCGACGGCGCATCAGGAGGGTTTGTAGGACCCGACAATGCATGCAGCGACCGGCGTTGAGGCTGTCAGGACAAAGCTCTAGATGATCAAAGACATCCTAGGAATGAGAGTGCTGGTCAAAGGGTGCCTTATAATGCAAATGCAACGACAAGGATCAACCATGGGGTTTTTGAAAGTGTATTTGGTTGTTCACAGGTTGCTGCCAGACCCAATCTTGGGTCCGAGCATGGTGAGTTTATTCCTAACATACTTCTTCCACAATAAATGGATGGTTGTTTTTGTCAAAATGTTAGGGTTTTTGTTGGTGCTTTTTATATGATGCAGGAGGTGCTGATTCCTATCACTTTTGGATCAATTTTTGAGGTGTCAAGTCATGAGGAACCTCATCGAATCGGTCTTGGTTGGCTCAATGAAGAAGAGATAATGGGAGTCGCTTTGCAACAAAACAAAGGCCTCAAAGATGCAGTCTCTGATGTGGGAAACTGTGTGTGGCTGGGGAGAAATACATGCAAGGAAAAAAAACATACTACACAGATCCTCTTCAAGCATATCATCATGTCCTACCAAAGTGATCTCGCAGAAACATAAGTTGGTCCTTAGCACCTCCTACATACGTAAAAAAATCACAAAGAAACCAATGACTAAGAGTATTCATGACAATTTTGAGGGGGAGGCATTGGAGGTGGATGGATCATGAACACATGGCCAATGTGATTGCTGTGAAGGTGCACAAGGGAGGGGTGAAGAAAACTCTTGATGATTAAAGTCCTTTCTTGAAATGTTTGTGGCCTTTGTGATGAAGAAGATCGATTTTGAGGAGGCATTTAGCAGAATGGAAAGTTGATATTACACTTCTACAAGAAACTCACTTGGATAGTTTATCTTCACAATTGAAGAACAACCTATGTGGTGACAGATATACAGAATATCTTAATGTGAAAGCAGAGAGGAGGTCAAGTGGTATTATTTTGATGTGGCATGGTGATTATTTTGAGCTGGTATCTTCTTTATTGGCTAGGAGGATGGTGACCACGATGCTTACAAGAAAGATGGATGGCTTGTCCTTGGCTTTTTCCTATGTGTATGGTCCTTGTGATGATTCTACCAGGATACATTTTTGGGAGGAGATTACCTAGGCTTCCCCTTTTGTGGATGGAATGTCGTGGCTGATTAACGAGGGATTCTAATGCGATGCTACATTTAGAGGATAGACCGGATGGAAGGTGTGACAAGTTTACAGTTGATTTTCAGCATACCTTACAGGAACCTAAACTAATGGATTTACCCTTAACAGGGGCCCAATACACATGAAGAAATGGGAGTGGGGCTGCTTCTTGCATTGATAGATTTTTGTGCAATGTGATGATGGCTGAATCCTTTCATGGTTCGGAGGTGGTGGCCTGTGACAGGCCTGTTTCAGACCACACACCTCTCCTGTGGTGTAGCAATGAATCTGTAAGCTTCTCAACTTATTTCAAATTTCATAAGTCCTAGCTAAAGGAACATGGTTTTAAAGAGTTGATACGGGACAGGCGATCTTCCACGCCCGCTTCATCTTCGACCACACACACCTTAGCATGTAAGATTCAGGCCATTCGGGAGGCAATGATTGACTTTGAGCATGATCTCTGAATGCGTAGAGAGACAAGGAGGAATGAGGCGTTGTTGAAGAGACCCTCCTTTAATAGACAGGAGGAGGTGTCACCTTTGACCAATGAAGAATGCTAGTAACGCAGGAAAATACAGGTGGTCGTTTTAGAGGAGGATCATAAAAAGGAGATGGATTGGAGGCAAAAAATCTCTCCAGTTTTGGCTTAGGGAGGGTGACGCCAGAGGGTGACGCCAATACAAAATTTTTTCATTTGGCAGCCAACATCAAGAGAAGATGAAATATAATCAACGTGTTGAAGGTTGCCGAGAATATGGTGCATCAAAGAAACCAAATTTGTGAAGCTTTCCGTTCACAATTTCATGATTTCAATCTAAGGCAACCGAGCAGAGATCGATGGCTAGGCACCTCGGATATGGACCAAGTGAAGGAGGAGGCAAAGGAGGAACTCCTTGGAGATATTGGAGAGGAGATTATTAGATCTCTTAATGTATTGAAGGCGGAAGGCTCATCGGGACCTGATGAGCTGCAAGTTCTCTTTTACAAAGAGATGTGGGATGTGGTGGGGCCAGATATAGTGGCTACGATTCGTGAATTTTTTAGGGGTAATGACGATTTTGATAAGCTTAACCACTTTTATTTGTTTCTCTTGCCCAAGAAGCCTAGAGCAAATTCAGTGGATGACTTCAGACTAATTGCCCTATCCAATTCCATATATTTGGTGGTGGCTAAGATCTTGGCGAATAGCCTTTGAGTGGTTATGCCTGATATCATCTCTTAGGTCTAGTCGACTTTTATAAAGGGTAGATCACTGTAAGATTCTTTTATGATGGTTGAGGAGATGCTGGCTGCGTAGAAGAAAAGAGGTGTCCCAGCTTTTCTTTGGAAAGTGGATTTTTCCAAAGCATATGATTCGATCTCTTGGATGTATCTTTGGGAAATTCCTAAGAGGAGGGGTTTTCCAAAGAGACAGATTCAGTTGGTGAAAAGGTGTGTCACTACTTCCTCATTTTCAGTTTGGTAAATGGTCGTTCGAATGGCTCATGGATTCAACCTCAGCATGGCGTAAGGAATGGATGTTCGTTGGCACCGTTGTTTAACATTGCAGTTGATACACTTGCTTCTTTGGCCTTTAAGGCGTACAAAGGACACCTTTTCTCTAGATTTACTTGCCAAGGTGATAATTCGCTACTTACTCCTCTTTTGCAATACACGGATAATACAACATTTTTTGTGGAGGGAAGTAGTCCTGAGGCAGTCCACGTGTGATCACTGGTGAGGATTTTCGTTGTTATATCTAGGCTGAAGATTAACAGGGGCAAATCCCTTTTTGCCCCCTTCGCTATTCCCGAGTCCAAAGGGGGGGAAATGCCTAGTGTGTTGGAGACTCCTGTGGCTCGTTTGCCAATTAGGTACCTTGGCCTCCCCTTCAAAGGCAAGAAATGGGTAGCTTCTGATTGGAATTGTATGGTGGAACGTATAAAAAGAAGCTCTCTTCATGGAGTGGAAGGCTGCTTTCTAGAGGGGGACGATTGGTTTTACTCAAGTCAATTTTATCTTCCATTTAGAATTTCTTCTCGGTTTTTAAACCTCCGAAGAAAATTTTGAAAAAGTTAAAGGTGATTAGAAAAAGAATTTTCTGGAAGGAAGTAGATTTTGTGGCAGATTTGCTCAATTAATTTCTTGGAATGAGATTTGTAGAGCCAAGAATAAAGGTGATTTGGGGGTGCGGTGTTTGGATGCTTTTAATAAATCTTTGCTCTTGAAGTGGGTGATGAGTTTATTACCCGAAGAGACATCTATGGTCACTAAGATGTTAAATGATTCTTATGGTGTGAATATGAATTTGGTTGGAAGAGCGATGTTCACAAGAGGGGCTTCATCGTTTCGGCAGTCAATACAGCTGGTTATACAAGAGTATGCATGTAATTTTAGCCCAGTGTTAGGAAATGGAACATTGTTCAAGTTCTGGTTGGACAATTGGAGTGAAATGTGTGCATTTTCAAACCTTTTCCCAAGGATTTTTTCAGTTGGTTAACGAGAAAGATGCCATAGTTAATGATGTGTGGGATGAACAACCGAAAACATGGAATTTCATATTGCCTCCACACTTATCTGAGCCGACTTTTGCTAATTTTCAGCAACTTTTGGAGGGAATTTCAGACGTCTGCCAGGTTGCAAATGAGACTGGTAAGTTCTATTTGGAACTTTCTCAGTCAAGGAAATCTATGCCAAGATGGTCTGTAGCAGCACACCGTTGGATGAGATTTGGTCTGATACTAGAATGATTTGGAAATGCAGGCTTCCTTTGAAAATCAAAATTTTCTTATGGTTGCTTAGAAGAGAGCAGTTAGTCACCAAGGCTCTCAGGAAGAGGTGGTCTGATAACAGATACAGCCTGTCCCTTTTGCCAACAAGCAGAGGAAGATGTGCAACAACTTTTTTTCATGTGTGATTTCTCAAGGGAGGTTTGGCAGTAGCTTAATTTTCACACGGTGGATGCTTCTAATGTGAATGGCTTCTGGAACTCATTTCGGGACCATTTCGACCTTGATGTGGCTGGTTGGATCAAGGCTTTTGCTACCCTTTGGTGTATATGGCTGCAGTGGAACGGCAAGATATTCTAAGATGAGAGATGTTGGGTGGTTAATATTGTGAGGGACGTTCATTTTTTATCTGAATTTTGGCTCAATAATCTATAAATCCATTCCAATTTTTTTAATACAAATCTTTGGAGGATTACCAATCTTCGGTAATCTTCCTTGTTCTTTTTCAAAAAAAAATCCCAAGCAAAGAATTGTACCCTCAAAGGTGCCTTTTCCTTCCATAATAGATGACAAACTCTCGAGAATTTCTCACCACGTGCTTGCAAGGACATTCTCAAGGCATCACCTACTCGCCATACAAGCTATATGGTACTCTCTCCAAGGCATTTTGACAAAGATTAGCATCTGGATTTACCTTCATCTGAAATCAATCGTAGTTTCTTTTTTTCTTCAAAGGCCCTATCCAAAATCCAGAAAGAGAGAAGAGAAAACATACTATCCAAACATGATTATGGAAGAAACAAACCCATTCCTCTTTGAAGCCAATTCCATTCTCAAGCTCAATCCACTAATGCATACTAATGCAATATGATTTTCTTTCTCAGAATTAGCATCAAGAGCAGTTGAGATACAGAGACAACGGTGATACAGAATACCAGCACTGTAAATAATCTCTTTTTTCCTAGCCCTAGAAGCAAGCAACTGTTTTAACATATTCAAACAACATGGTAAATGTGCATACGCAAGAGGTTAGAGATGGCAAAATCTTACCTCCCAACGTTGCTCAACCACTCCCTTTTGCAACTGCTTTGAGACCAGGTTGGGAGAAGGCTTCAGCCTAAGAAATAAAAAAGGCAACTACATAACTAAAACAAGAAAGCTAACGATACCTTGAGTTAGACATGAAAAATTTTCCAAGGCTTAGCCATCTAACCAAATGCATAGTGCAAGAGATACAGCCAACATCGAATCAACTTCAAAATGAAGAGGGGGGAAAAGCTAGTTACACTATCTGTTCGGGGATATCCTTAAGCGAGAACAATGGAGGCACCAACATCATCACCTCATCATCCTCTAAATCCATGACCCGACCCTTCTCTGGGAAAATAACATAAAGCACAAACAAACAAGTGATGAACATAACAAGCAACGAAAGGGGAGCACGACATCCCATCCAAATAGCACATTGCTTTCCAAACAGCATTCAAAATATGAACACACTGTTGACCAACCGAATCTCAACTCCAGATCCAACCGGCCCCTCTTCTTCCTCCCCGACTTCGCGGCATGCACCGGGAGGACGTACTGATAGTCCGCCATCCCTGAAAACATTCATCATCGTATCACAACAGAGCGCAAGCAACAAGCTCTCTCCAACTAACCCCCACCGAAAAAAGCTCTCACCTTCAAAGTGATACGCCTGCCTAACCCTCGCAACAACGTCCGCACACAACTGAGTCGAGCCCGCCGCGGGTTCCTCCCCACAAGGCTGCGACTTCTCACCCGTGGGACATCCTATCTTCTTGGTGATCTTAAGCAGAAGCCCGGAGCCTCTCCTCAGGTCCCCAAACGTGGGGTGGCAGTCGGGATCCTCCGGTCGGAACCGCAGTTCCAAGTACCCATTTTTCGAGCTTCTCCTCTGCCGCGAGCCGCAATGCACGCAATTAGGGTTATATGCCTAAAGGAGCTACAAATGTATAGCATGGAAAAGGAGTAATTTGCTTACCCTGACGATCTCGTCGATGCCACCGAGGGTTTCGATGGCACGGGCGGTAGACGAGGGGTACGCGGGGTAGTGCACCGCGAAACCCTCGGTCTCCGGCAGGAAGCCGTGGACGACGCCGTCCTCGATCACGCCCATTGTCAGAAGGAGCGATTGCTATCGGAGATTGGGCGATCGAAGGGGGATAGGAGTGGGATGGGAGTAAACGATTAGGGTTTGGGAGTTCTCACGAGGACGAAGGATGCGTTGGTGAGAAGCGACGGTGAAGAATTGAGGGAGAGGGGGAGCTTCCAGGATGGACGACGACGACGTGGGCGGAAAGGGCGAAAGGGAGTTTTGCCTGGGGTTTGGAGAATGTCCCTCAATTTATACGTTTTTAGATGGAAATATTATCGAAAGGTCCTGTTCCGACAAGAACCGTCTAACCGTCTAAAAAATAAAGTTTAGCTCACATCATAATCTACGGCAAAGCTTTCGCCCCCTTGTACAGGGGCACACGGCCAGAGGGGGCAGCTGCTCCCATCATCTAAAATGGTTGGTGTTGATTTGCATGAGATTTATCGTGAAACACGGCTCAAGAAAATCGGCGCTACGTTAAAAAAGTTCTCTAACCTTGCATAGAAATCAAATATGATCATCAATGACTCAGGTGGAATTGTCTATTACTTGGGCTCAACTTGCAAGCCCAACTTAATGCGACTCCAACTTAGTACAAAATAATTTCTAACTATTCTTAAAATTAAAATAAATATTTTACCACCATGTAGTTATCCTCTAAGCCTATTTCCATGGAAAGTGTCTGACACGGAGACAATCCATTTTAACCATAACCTTATATTATAAATTTCTCATCATTTGTTTTTCTTTAGTCAAGCCTACTTTACATGGGTCTTATTTGGGTTCTCAATATAGAAAAAAGGTTTGTTCCATAAATTGTTGTCGATAATAGTTGTTATATCCACACTTAGAAATTTTATAAGATCCTTCTCAAACATGTGCTAGCTTATCACCAGATTTGGCCAAGTGAGATGCTTCTACACGTCGTAAAACTAATTCTTCTCCATAAAATTTTCGTTTACAAACCTACCTATTATAGTCGGATGGCACAACTTATTTATATTTTGAGGATAAGGCTAGCACTTCTTCCCTTGTTTCATCGATTGGATCCAACACCAAATAGAGTTGGTCTTCATTGGAGGCAGGATCATAGAACTGCATTCAGTAAGAAGGGAGGAAATATTTCTAAGAGGATTTTTGCCTTTATCCCATATATTAGGCTGAACAAGATATGGTCAGTAGAAGACTTCTGGCCAGTCAAATATACCCATAAGACATCCAGCAATTCTTCCGCCCATGGCCCTTTTACGAAGTCCAACTTACACTTTAACGTGGTTGCAATAGTGTGATTCATTACTTTCACCTGCCCATTTGCTCAAGGTTAAGATATAGAGGTAAAATGTAGTTGGATCCCCCAACTAGTAGAGAAGTCCTTGAACTTCTTAGACGTGAATTAAATGCCATTGTCCATAACTATGATTTGTGGTATACCATATCAGTAGATGATGTCTTTACATACAAAGCTAGTAACTCTTTCTGCATTTTGGGCTAGCCATGATCTCGACCTCGACCCACTTAGAGAAACAGTCTACAACAACGAGGATGTATTTTTCCTGAAGAGGCACAGGCAAGAATGGGCCCATGAAATCCATTCCCTACCTTACAAAAGGGATCAGGGAGAAATTTGGGACCATCTCCACATGTGACAAGCGAGGGACATTGGTGTAGCATTGGCATTTGTCACATTTCCTTATGAAATGCTCAGATCACTACCTCATTTAGGACCAAAAATAGTTGTATTGAAGCAGGCAAGCTACAAAAGCCGACTTTTATGGTTCCTGCATATTCTTTTGTGTACTTCTTTGAGGGCTCTCGAAGCCTCGGCTTCGGTAACACATTTCAGTAGGGGGTGGAGTAACCCCTCTTTTATAGTTATCCTTCTAAGAGGATGTAACAAGAGGCCTTTAGTTAAAATGACTTAGGTCGTGGCATGCCTGGCAAGACGTCACCGCTACTTAAATAACTCATTATAGGCATCATCCATGAAATCGTCACCTAAAGCATCAAGGTGTGTAGAGAAGAGACCGTTGGTCTTGATAGTTTGTTAAGGCAAATATCGTCACCTTCACCAGTAGGAATGGTAGATGCCAATTTAGCTAAGGCATCGACCAAGAGATTGTTAGATCATGATAGCTAACTAATCATGGTAGTTTTGAATTCTGGCAACCTCCCTTTATCCTTTTTAGTGTAAGTGGCCATGTTGGCATCTTTTTTTTAACATCCACCATTAAGTTGGCTAGCCACCTGCTGGGAATCAATGAATATTTCAAGAACTTGAGCCCCTAAGGACTTAGCAAGGCATAGTCTAGCAAGCAAGGCTTTATACTTTGCCACGTTATTTGTAGTTGGGTAATCCAACTTCATAGAATGCTTGTGAGTTTGGCCGTTAGACGAGGTTATGGCAATTCCCGCCCCTAACTTGATATTCATAGAGGATCCATCTACAAATAGCTACGAGGGATTGTCAACTATCAACTTAGCTAGAGTAAACTAAACGAGAAAGTCTGCTAGAACTTGGCCCTTGATTAACAAGCATGATTGATATTTGCTCTAATGCCCACTTCATCTATCGGCTTGAACCTGAAGGTTTGTGTAACATCCTTTGTAAAGGATAGTCCAACAATACAATAATTGAGTGAGCTTGAAAGTATGGATAAAGTTTTTCGGTGGTAGCTATAAGAGTCAAATCCAACCTCTCAATGGGTGGATATATAGCTTTAGTGCCTTGGTAAGTTATATTCACAAAGTAAATTGCACACTAAATCCCTCCTTTGTCACGCACTAAGGCAGCATTGATGGCTGATAAGGAGGTAGCTAAATACAAAAATAATGGTTCTCTTGGTTTTAGGTCAAATAAAATAGGCAACCACTAAAGGGCCCCCTTTATCTCCTCTAAGGCCTCTTGACACGATGGGGCCTAATAGAATAAATTATTACATTTTCCCTTTTTAATGCAATCAAAGAAATGGAGGCATTATTCAAGAACCATGATAGAAAGCAACCCAAGGTGGCAACTTTTCCAACTAGGGAATGCATGACTTTTAAGTTAGTCAGTGAGCGTAAATTTATAATCGCTTGAATGTTGTCAAGATTTTCTTCAATCCCCCTACTTGAGACTAGGAAACCCAAAATTTTCCTCGAAAGGATGCCAAAAGCGCACTTCTCATGGTTAAGCCTAAGCCAGATGTCCCTTAATAGTTGGAAGACCTCGACCAAATTTGCTAAGTGAACATTGAAACTAAGACCCTTTACAAGCATATCATCAATGCACACTTCAAAAGGTTTTCTAATTATCTTAGAAAATACCATATTTACAAGGCGCTGATAAGTGGCACCGGAGTTTTTCAAGCCGAAAGGCATTACACGATATTAGAATAGCCCTCGATCCATTATAAAGAATGTGTGGGGTCGATCTGCTGGTGCCAAACTTATCTGGTGATGCCTATTATAGGCATCTAAGAAGGACATATACGACTGTCCTGAACAAGAGTTGACAAGGTCGTCAATCTTCGATAATGGAAAGTCATCTTTTAGGTAGGCGTCATTTAAGTGTATGAAGTTCACACACATACGTCGTTTGCCATTAGACTTCCCTACCATGGTGATGTTTGAGAGCCAAGAAGGATAAAGAGATTCCTTAATAAATCCTACCTCAAGTAGTTTGTCGACTTCTACCGAGGCTGCCTACCATTGGTTAAAGAGCATCTGTCATTGAGCTTGTTTTATTAGTCAGGCACCCAACTGAATATTTAGCCAATGCTCAATTCTGGTTAGGTTTACTCTCACAGGTCCTTGGCGAACCAAGTGAGAATATCGACAGTGTCTGATACGCTAGATTTTAACATGAGAAGATTTAAGTTAGAAACCCATCGTTGCAGTGCGTAAAAATCCGCTATTAGATAAATTTACCAAAACTCTAATGAGCCCCAGGTCGAATACGGGGAGGCAAACGCTTGATTTAAAATCCACATTTATTTTTATAAAGTAAAGTAGCTGGTTGAAATTAATCTACGCAGACTAAACTACTTAAAAAATAAAGAATAGAAGAAAGAGAGATAATAATACAAAGAAAGAGAAAAATATAGAGATAATAAACAAATATTTCATAATCATCGAAACATGTTCATTACATCTATTTGCATAATTAAATCTACACTAGAAAATAGTAAAAAAATAGGGATGAGAAAAATTCTCCTCAACGGCCACTCAGAGAACGAGCCGCGTTGATGGAGTGCCCGGGAGAGAGTGATGAGGAGCTAGAAGAGGGAGGATGAAGTGGGATGAATCGGGGATGAGATAGGGTGGCGTCGTAGCGGGATACGCTTCCTGAATGATGGTGAAAAGACAACCACCAATGTTCCTCGAAGGGGATGAGAAGATGGACAAAAATTATTTTTTTACTCTATAAGAGCATCCCGGGTTTGGGACTAGGTCCTAAGAGCTTTGGAAAGGAGAGATTGAAAAAGGAAGGGATGATAAAAAATGAGAGGTATGAGGCCCCTTTTATAGTTGAGGAAGAAGGGCATAAGAGTCATTTTAAACGCCTTAAGATTTAATATATAGCCTTTAGTGACACATGTAAGCTTTACTAAAGCCAACCGTTGCTGAAGGCGCATGGAATGAGAGCCCTTGGATCACGATCAGACGACCGCGATTGTGTGTCGCATGCGCTTCAGCTGTTCAGGCTCAGATCACACCGCATCAAGATCAGTTGTCCGATCGTGCTATCGGACAACTTAAAAGTCTCACGTGCTTCGCCTTCACAACGCGCACAGTGCCCACGTACAATGGCACATGGTAGCCCGTGTCATCGCGCACATGTGCGTGCTTTCCCTTTCAGTGCACCTAGCGCTGCCATGTAGCCGCTTCCAGCGATGTTCGATCGATATCAAACATCTGAATTTCAACGCAAGCACCAACGTTGGGGATTGGTGTGGGTGCGGAGACTCGAACTCGTGCCTCAGGCTTTGCTCGAGACATTGAACCACTGCGCTAGTGGTCGCGGATTGTCAAGAAGGTCATTATCCACACTCTCACTCACAACCATTTGATCAAAGATCAACGACTGTGATCTCCTGATGGCCACCTCTTTGGAAAGAAGGATCTTGCTGAGGAGTGGTCTCGACCGTTAGATTGTGATCCAATGTTCGAGATTAAATCTTGAATGCCTCTTTGAAAGGGAGGGGTGTTGTGGATGGCTGTGGACGGCTTGGATGATGCCACGTGGCATCATTTAAGCCATCTATCTTCTTTTGCTCATAAGAGGTGCCACGGGTATCGGATTTGATCGATTTTCACGCCGTTAACCTATGATTGTCGATCGAAATCCATCCATATGGTTGGATTCTTCATATGAGGTTTGGATTTTCACCTACTTGCCCCTTAGCCTCTGATCTTCCTCTAACTGTATATGATTCTACAGAAATCCTATCGGGGCAATCTCAGAGGCGTTGGACTCCGATCGTTACTCTGATCACATTCGTATGGTTGGATCTTCAATTCGAGACCTCAAAATGATGTCACCTTGTCCCCTTGCCATAAAAAGAGAGAATTAAGCTATAATTTGTACAATCTATTCTAAATGCAGAATGATGCATGTTATGCAATATTTATAATGTTGAATGCAATTATGAGCCTAGGAACATGCATAAATAGACAGTTTATATGAAATAGATGTATCTACATCATTATCCCAAAGGAGCAATAGTAGTTGTTGGACTTTTGTAATGCTTAGATCCACCTCAACTTGCACCAATTTGTCAGAGGTGTCGAGGAAAAGTTGGATGGCCATCATTGACAATTCAAGGCTAACAGCTAGTGGAGTTGAAGGAGGTATCAAGAGAGAATTAAGCTATAATTTGTACAATCTATTCTAAATGCAGAATGATGCATGTTATGTAATATTTATAATGTTGAATGCAATTATGAGCCTAGGAATATGCATAAATAGACAGTTTATATGAAATAGATGTATCTACATCATTATCCCAAAGGATCAATAGTAGTTGTTGGACTTTTGTAATGCTTAGATCCACCCCAACTTGCACCAACTTGTCAGAGGTGTCGGGGAAAAGTTGGATGGCCATCATTGACGACTCAAGGCTAACAACTAGTGGAGTTGAAGGTGGTATCAAGACCTCCCCTTGGACAACGCTAATTCAAGCCCTCTTCTTCCCCCATTTTTGTGGCTTCTTAAGCCTCCTTTTCATGGTGTGTTCAAGTTCTAGATGGAGAAGTTTGCGGCCAATTAACTGATCCCCATGTACTGTGTCTATTCCATTTGGTGATTGGAATAGGACTAGCTGAAAGTATGAGGGGATAGCTCGAAACCCATGGGTAGACAGGAGACCAATGATGCCATCAATAGTTGTTGTCAAGATGGCTATTGTAAAAGTGGTTGTCCTGTTCAAGTGTTGCCTACCGTCATAGAAGGAGACCGGTTGCTCAATCTCTCCTTTGGACATGACCTTGTGGTTGCCAAAACCAACCATTGAAAATGTCGAAGGGGTTAAGTCCTTTTCTTGGAACCCCAATTTGATGAGGGCTTTAAGAAAAAAGACATTGATTATGCTCCCTTCATCTACTAGGAGGCGTGATTAGACCTACCTAGCCACTAATAAGGTAATTAGGAGGGGATCTGAGTGAGTACTTGGGTCTGGAAGAAGCTTGTATAGGGCGGAGGCGACTTGCCCTACTTCACTTCAGGAAGCCAGTCTCAGCCACTACACAGTGGCGTAGACATCACGGGTCCTTACCTCCCCCATCAGGTTCAACAAGGGTGGAGGTGTGGCATTAACTCCGAATATCACTTCAATGTCCTCCCTTTTGCCCAGGGAGGGAATAGAGGGTTGTTCCCAACTAAACGTGTCGGCTTGCTGGGTAACCCTTTACTTGGATAAAAGAGCGAAGGCCTTATGGTGGTACTCCTCTAGTGGGAGGTAATGGGAGAGGCCATGCCCTTCTAGGTCGTCAATGGCATTAGACGATGCATCATCTTCCATGAGGACCATGTTTATGCCTCGTAGCTGTTGGAGCTTCTCCTTGTGGTACCATTTAGGTCCTTTAAAGGGACTTTTTCCTTTATCTTGGTTTTTGTTTCGTCTTATGAACTAAGCCAAATTGTCATGTTAGATTTGATATTCTATCTGATCTCTAAGATCGTAGCAATTCTCGATGGAGTGACCTCGAGGCTTATTGTATCTGTAATAAGGCCCTATAGTTATCTACTTCCTTGTGGGGAGAGTAGGCAGCAAGAGGTCTTTGTTGGTCGACTAGACCTCCGTCAGTACGTCATCCTAGTCGACAACAAGGGGTGTGTACTCCTGGTATAAATCCCACCGAGGCTACTAGGTTCTGTTATCACGATTGCAGACTAGATTGTCTCCCACCTAATCGAGAAAAGTCCCTTTTCGCTTGTTGAAGCAGGGGCCTCCGACTCGGTTGTTGTTTGCCTTACCAATTGCCCTCTTGTCGTCGGGGGAATGGTAGTGATCTACCCCCAAATTATCGACCATCTTACTGAACAAACCACATGGTTCTATCCTACAACTCTGCCATGTTCCTAGGCAAGAAATCATCAATGTAATAGTAGTCCTAACTTAAAGTAGTGGATGGCGATAGCGTCATGAGGTCACTTGCACTTGAAATATTGGGTTTTAAATATTCTGTTGAGGTAGTTGTGAAAGGATTCTCCTTTCTGTTACCTAACCTCGGACAGTCTTTTAAGGTTGTCTCAACTCGTTGTTAGCTAGCAAAGCACTGGCAAATTTGTCAGCCAACTATTAAAAACAAGAGATTTGTCCTGTCGACAATTCATTGAACCACTCATAAGCCATGTCAACAAAGTAGGAATGGAATACTTAGCAAAGCACCCTGTCAGGACACCCATGAAGTAGCATTATCTGACTATAGCTTTCGACAAAGTTGTTTGAGTCAGACGTGCCATCATACTGTGGAAGAGTGAGGTGCTTGAATTTCTCTAAAAGGGGTGCATTCATCACCTCTCCGTAAAGGGGTATGTTATGTATGCCTAGGGACAAATGCTCTTCATCGGTTGTGTGACCTGTCGAACGATCTCAAAAAGAGAGCTGCCTCTGCTAAGGGTCAAAACCCATGCACCTGATAACTCTTCTGTGTCATGCAGAAGCGGGGGAGGAGGACCTGGAGCATATGGAACCTCTCCCTCACAACTGTTGATTTGCTGCTTGAGTTGCTCAAGCTGCTCGCATAGGCAAGCATTCTCCTTATCGACCATGCAATGTCAATGTGCTTGATCATCCGCTTGGCTTGATGCTGGGGGTGGGAGTGCGGGTAGGGGAAGGAAGCTACAACTCAACCTTCTCTTTTTGCTATTGCACCTCACGAAGTTATCCCATGACTAGCTCTTGTTCTGCTTAGAGGGTGGTTAGTTGGGCAAGAAACTCTTGTTTCTACTCCTGGGCTTCTTCTAACGGGTCGATGAGAGGCTACTCGACTTTGTGAGTAGCACTTTTTGGTTTATTGGCCTCTTTAGCCTGCCATCGATAATGAGAGTGAGCCATACTAGACTCTTCAAGCCCAGGTAAGTAGGACAAAGGCAAAGAAAGAGTATTTTCCAACAGACTGTGCCAATGATCTAAGCTTATTTTAAATGGGCCCTATTTGCATTTTCAATAGGGAAAGAAGGCTTGTTCACAATAAACAATCACACAAAGAGATGGAGAGATTTGGTGATGGGAACACCATCATAGGCCCTAACTAGCCACTTTTAGTCAGGTTTAAAAAATAAATGCTCCTACAGAACCATCTGAGGGTTATAACTCCACTTCAAGCTGTTTTGAGAAGAGAACAGGAAACTATGGTTAATTCTGTAATTTTAATAGCATATCATTAACACAGAATAACCAAAGGGCTTTCTAGGAGAGAAATAAAGGTCAATTGAGCATTAAATATTAATAAGTGGGTCCACACAGACAGAAACGAGTTTTCGCATATTTCAAGAATCAATATAGTACCCAAAACCAAAATTTCAAACTCGCTTAAATTACAGAGCTTCTAGTTAGGATAAAATTCATATAAACCTTCTAAAATTCATATAAAAATATTCCATGAGGCTTGGTATTCTTGATTTGACCTTTGGAACCTATTTTAACTTTAAACAAAGTCTTAGACGAAATTCTGCCCTAATTTGGGTCTTTGCGTAAATTGCTCAGTCAAACTTAGCCAAAACTGAAATCCAACCCCACCATCAGATTCCTTGGGTCTAAACTAGGTTTATACCAAAATTTGGGCCCAATCAGAGTCCATCTTGACCTAGTTTGCATTTTAATCCATTTAAACTTTATTTCTCTCAATTAAGCCCCTAACTTTTCAAATATTTGCAATCAGGTCCCTAACTTTGTCATCATTTCTTGCAAAATGGTCCCTTCCGCCATTGGTGTGAACGCAGCAACTTCGTTGAGATTCGAGCGAGGATTTCTCGCTCGATTCTCAATCAAACCCTTCCAAAATTGAAAGGGGGATTCCTCATGAGATCTTCTACCTTCTGGATCAAGAATTGGACCTTGATACGCCCTAGATCTCTCATGCGAATGCTCGAAAATTTAGCGATTTTTTCATCCCTAGGTTCTCAAGCTCGTGAAGCTTGTTTACATGCTTGGATGCCTTTCTAAGGTCTTTAAATAGACCCCTTTTACGACTCTGGGCTTCTTAGCGAAGTTTCGTGTCAAAATACCCTCATCTCCTCCAGCCATCCGCACCTTCATCTTCAGCGAGCTCCTCTGTCCTCTTCATCTAGTCGACCAACGGTCAAATTGGCCAGCCCACTACCTTCTTTTCATCGCGATCGTCACCCACCTACGTACGACCGCTCTCTCCCTCTCCTTCATTGCCACCGTATCGCCGTCAACACTTTCTTCTCCAGCTTCAGTCCATCACAACTGGAGCCCTCCACCCGCCATCTCTCTCGGTAAGTCCCTCTATCTCTCCCTCTTCCCTTCTTGACCTCCTACAACCGCTTAGCCCTTAAGTTCGACCACCAACACCACCACAACCACCGTCATCTCCCTCAACTCCGGCCAATCTCTGGTGAAGGCCTCCGCCCACTTCACTACACCAAACCACACACCAATGACCGCTGCACCTTCGACGTGTCCTCATGACCAAAACCCCTCAAGAAATTGAGGGGATTGGCCATGCACACATGCCACCGAGCTCGAGCTTCACTACACTTCTTTCTTGAGTTTGCGAAACATTCACAAGCACTCCCACTCCATGCAAGCACCACCGGCACGCTCGCCTTCACACGGCAATCCTTCTAAGCATACTGATTGGGGCATTTAGCCCATCTTCTTCTTTTTAGGTGATAGCTGGACCTCCGTCGTCGCCCTCAATGTCTCCGACCTTAGTTGCAGTCCTCCGGCCACAATCTCTCCAGATTCCATCCCCAGGACGCGTGACTGACTCCCAGGTCCTCTTCTAGGACCTCAATTGGATCCATTAGCCACGCCATCAACCTCAATTGAAGGCGCTTCCTCCTACAACTGTTGTGGGAAAGAGAGGGCCAATGATAGTCCCACATCGTCAATGTTGAAGCACTACGCAGCGGATAAAAGTTTTTTGTGCCTACGACCCCTCGCCTAGTACACGAGGGGTCGGGTCCCTCCATGCACACATACGCACACCTCACCTGCTACACCTCACAAGCGGGTCTAGTCCTTGCTTTGACCCGATAACCCGAATTTGAACCCTGTTACACCCAGGTCTGAGAGAAGCTAAGAGGGGAATTTGTGAGAGAGAGGGGGGTGGGTTTTGCTCTGCTGAGACCTTGGAGCTTGCCCTCTCTCGCGACACCTAGAGAAATCTGAAGCCTTGGTTGTTGCTACTGTTGTGGAGAAGAGAGGACCTTGTGCCTCTTCTGTTAAGGCATCTTGATGCCTTGCCCATCGTGTGGGGTCCTCTGCTAGTTACTTTGGATACTTAACTGACGTGGAAATTTGATTATGGTTACTGTGCATTTATTTGAATATTTGTGAGCTTTAAACTTAAGGGTTAATTTGGTGATTTAAATTACTATTTTAATCCAATCTTTTTACACTATTATTCTGATTTATTGAAACATGATTTTGATTAATCATTACTTTCAAATGCTTATATTTCTTGAGATTAGTGATATTTAAATTGTATCTTTGCTCCCTGCGAACGACCTCGGACTCTATTTTCTGAATCTGAGCATATAAATTTAAATGATTTGAGTGATTTTATTCTATACCACGATGCATTTTTTAAACAACGACAACGTCGCCTGAAAATTTGGTTATCCAATTTCACCTAAAAAGTGTACGTCTGAGGAGAGTGGAAGCACTCTAAGAAATTTCACTATATTTTCTTTCAGTACAAGAAAATATTTATTCAAAAATATTTGGAAGCACTCCAATTTCATAACGCATATTGCTCAAGCAAGATTTTCATATCATGACAATTAAGGTCAAATGCTCAGTAATTGATTGACAACCATGTTTGACACGTTGGCCACATTCTTCAATGAACGTGAGGACACAATCTTAGTTGGTTGTAACAGTCATCTTTTTGATGGTCAGGTGGTTCATTTGCCGAGTCAACTAGCTAGATAAAACTTCACTTCACCGACAGAGCCTTCAGGTGGGCAAAGGCAAAAAGGTGTCCGCCTAGTCAATCAAGCAGACATGGAGCCTTCCCAGCTATGTCTCCTTAGCCAGTCGTCCTTTGCTCTGCATATGCCTATTAGGCGGATTTTCAGGTATTGTCCGTTTGAAGGGGTTCTTGTAGCTTTTGCTTGTTGGGCCTCTTTCAGCCTATTCTTGGGTCTGTAAAAGGCCTTTAGCAACTAGGGGCAATTGACAATTTCTCCTTCCCTTGCCACTCCCACTCGCTAATTTTTCCCCCTTACTAATTTTTTGAAACAAAATAAGAGAATATCTAGAATAGAAGTCAATAATTTGACTAGTTAATAACTCACTCCAGCCTAGTCCAACTTGATCCATGCTTGCAAGTTGGGTTGCATCAGATCAGATAAAAGGGGGGGTAACATTAGGTTGGAAATATTCCCAACCTATTGATATTGGATTAGAGTTAAATTCCTAACCTGAGCCATGTGAATCTCTGGACTCAAGTATTCAAGAGAGATGTTTTTTAAGTGGAAAAATGATTTGTCCACTCCCTCCCCTACACATTGACCAACACTTCTCCCTACCCCTATCCAAGTCCAAAACACAATGTGGAAACTATCACTGCACATAATTCTGTGCCATAGGTTGCTAGCGGTGCCTGAATGAAATGACCCTTCCCAAGGGTCCTTCAGAAATTTCCCAAAATTGTGGGGGTGTTACTGCAATTGCAAACCCCCTCGATTTTTAATTTGTGGACTCTACAGGAATAGGAGGCTTCCGTGGGGTCATCTTTGCAAAAACCCCCATGCCATGCCCCTACACCACCATGCCCACCATGCCCATACCTCCCACATACCTCCCACCATATCCATGCCCATCCCTCACCCATCCATAAACCCCCCTCCTCCATTTCTCTCCACCACCGCAACTGAGTGAGGGAGGAGAGGAAGAACAGGGAGCGAGAGGAGCTCAAGAGGGAGGAGAGCGTGGGCGAGGGACAGGGAAAGAGAGTGGGCGAAGAGGGCGACAGGAGGTCCGTAGCACGTTGGTAGAAGCTGCTGTTGCGGGGTGCAATAGCACACAGAGGAAAGAAGCTCGCGAAGGTTCTGCGAAGTCATTTTTCTCCAGAATCAGACGTTTGTGGAGTTTGACAGATGTCTGGTAAGACGTCCATAGGTAATACCAGACATCTGATGGCGCACAGTTTTCAATTATTTTTTCCCTTGACGAGTTCTGATCGTGCATGTGTATGTTAGGGGTTGGGAAGGCACGCTGGTGCGAGGATCAAGGTGGTTTCAGACATCCGAGAGTGTTACCAGATCCCTGAAGACCCCTCAAATGTCTGCAAGGAGTTACAGGCGTATGAAAAAGACGCAGAGAGTAAGGTGAGCCACTACATTCGTTTAAGACGTCTGGGACTCTTCCCAGACGTCTGATTTTGGTCAGAGTTATGTTTTTTAGCCTATTCAGGGCCCAAACGCAGTCAATTTTTTACAAACGAATTATCGTTGATTTCCTTTCGCAATTCTCTACGTTGTGGTATAGTGTCTACACTGTTTTGAGCTCTTTTTGACATGTGGGTGAATGTGATAGGTCATCTGTTCGAATAGAGTGCACGAGACCTGCGGAGGCTGCGAGATCCATCGTTTGTGTCCTCACATCTCCCGGTTATTTTGGTAGAGTGGTTTTCACCTTAATCCAGGAGTTAATAATTAAATTGCATGCATAGAATTATTTGAATCCTAGGTTATGAGATGAACCCTATGACTGAAAAGAGACAAATGCATGCTACTTTAAAATACATTCGATTGAACCCTAGGTTGTGAAATGAACACTAGGGCTGGAAGAAATGCATGTGTAGTTAATAAATGATTGAGTTACTGTGATGCTTCCTAAAAGAAATAAATCATGAGCTGCCTATACTACCTATAATGAACCATGTCATGAATGGAAATATATACCTGTACTGAGTAATCAATGGTGAAATTGAGTTGCTTGTTCTTCATGTAACAAACCAAATATTGAAATAAAAAGGTCCATGTATGAACCCTACAGGGAATTTAGAAAGAAACTAAGAATACTGTAGTACGGGAAACCTGATGGTTTTGGAACATGTTGCCTACGGGCGGCTATTTAGACTTGGTTAAGAGAAGTGCGCAGGTCCTTGTATACCGATGAGAGCAACTGTCCCTTTAGTGTGGAAAGTGAGCTGGCCCTTGTGTACGCGGTACCAAGGAAAGCGACTGTCTTGCATATGCGGTGCCAAGGGAGCCATTGTCCCTTTAGTGTAGAGGGGAGCTAGTCGCCCCTTGGGTTGAGACCCGGGGTTAGGACTAGTCACTCTACACCGACTCTTGTTTGGCCCTCACGTACGTGATACCGAGGTGAACTACTTAGGGTAGGGAGGGAACTAGCTACCTCATGGGGCCTGGGGTTAGGACTAGCCACCCTACATCAACTCTTGCTAGGTCCACTGGGCGAATCGAGATAGTCGGACGAGGGTACATGGACTGTGGAGGGGCGAGACCCCTGTTCTGTTCTGAGGGGCGAGACCCCTGCTCTGAGAGGGTAAGGCCCTGTGCTGTACTTTTGGGCGTATTCGCTAGCAGAAATGACTGACCATGTGCCAGTGCGAGGTAGCTACCCGTGCACTTATCGTACGTGCTGTAGTCACCACTACGTCGCGACCATGACCTCAGGGTGGTAGATCGGGTGTAGGACTACCACAGGGGACTCTCTCGGCCAGGAGAGTACCACGTGTACATCTTGCATCGCGGGAAAACTAGAAGTGAGATCTTAATTGATATCGCTCCCTTAGGAAACAAGAAGATTTAGCAATGCTATGGATCTTGATTAGAGTACTCAACTCAGAAACACACAAATGAGATAAACGGAAACGAATGATAATAAATAACCGGCAATGTATGATTAGCTAGTTGCTTGTTTAATTATGTCTGGTTGCATGTAAATGACTTAACTACCACTCTACTCAGCGTTAGTTGACCATAAATTTCTATAACCATGTCCAGGTTAGGGATTTGAGTAGCCAGTGCCACCGACTATTGAGGATGCTGGGCTCAGTCAAGCCCAGCCGTAGTCTTCTCTCTTGTTCCACTGCAGAGTTTTTTTTAGTAGTGAGTATCTGTAGCATGTAGTGATTATTCTATTATATTTCTACCAATTGCCGTTGTGATGCTATGTTTTGTATTAGTACTTTCCGCTGGTGACCTGTAATATCTTGAGATATACTGTTCTATTTCCTTTACTGTCTACCATGTACTTTCTACTTAGTTACATTGCACATGTGGTTGTGGAATAATATGCATTTGGTTGTTTCTCGTTGGACTACTGGGTCTTGGGGTTAGTCGAGGCGAGCCATTCTCGGGTTCTGTAGGGAGCCAGGAACGAGTCATAACTAGATGGTATCAAAGCAAGGTTGTCCTGAGAAATGAACCAAATGGTCTGGAAGTAACCACTCATGTGCATGTAGATAGGACAGCCATCAAAGCGTATTGTCTTGATCTTTACTTCCGAGTCTCGTTCCTTCTGTAACCTAGTATGGTTGACAGTCCCTACCCTTTCTCTTCTATCTCCTTGTTGGAGAAGCCTCATCAAGGAGCTCGCATAGTAGGCCGCAGACGTGGCCGTGGGCATGGACGAGGGGGTGGACATGTTGGACTCGAGGCAACAGTTGATCCACTCCTCTTCCTGGGCATCCAGGCCCAGGACCTCATCCAGCTGATTCGGGAGATCGTACGGGAGGAGGTTCAGCATCTACCACCTTTACCGTCTCCTCATGTCTCTTCAGAGGATGCGGAGGGGGAGCCTCCCGTGAGACATGAGAATCATTGCAATGTTAGGTGAGCCAGAGGAGGACAAAAGAGGCCCTACCAACCCGGTCACTCCCAGGGCCGCCGGGGGAGGCGACACTTTTCGCCCAGTTACCAGCAGGGGCAGATGGAGGGAGGAAGTCATTGCCCTTTCTACTACCAGTGTGGCCAGCTGAGCCACATACAGAGGGACTGCCCATCTAGAGCCAGAGCACAATATATAGTCCTAGCACCGAGTACTGGAGGCCAATCTGGCGACCACGGTTACCTGATCCGAGGGGGAGGACAACAGTCACAAAGAGGCTACCGGCCAACCGCCACTCACTCGGCCCAGAGCATGCCTATCTCTTCCGCACCTAGGGCAGAGGGCGTGTCAACGCCCTAACTCACAGAGACGCTAGAGTGTCGAATTCTGTGATGGCAGGTATGGTTACAGTTTTCGACAGATTAGCTTACGTGCTATTTGATTTTGGTACCACGCAACCGTTGTCTCGAGTTTTGTCATTAGTTGGGGCTGAACAGTATACTGTTTGAGGATCTGTTCCTGATTAGAGGCCTAGGTGAATAGTTATTTGCTGCCGAGGAGGTTTTCACTGATTGTGAGGTCGCTATAGGGGGACACAGTCTTCCGATTGACCTGATCGTGATCCTGATGAAGGATTTTGGCACGATCTTAGGGATGAACTAGCTAGCTGCTTATCATGCCCTAGTGGACTATTTTGGGAGGGAAATCGTCTTCTCCATATCAAAGCTGCCTCCCTTCGAGTTCCACGGCCAGCCAGTAGACGGAGGATTCAGGTGCATCTCCACATTTTAAGTAGCGAAGCTATTGAGTCAGGGGTGTGAGGGCTTTCTATCTTGTGTCGTAGTAGAACCTAACCCCGTGATCGACTTGCAAAGTATTCCGGTGGTCCGTGAGTACCCCGACGTCTTTCTAGAGGAGCTGTCAAGATTACCATCTGAGCGTAAGATCAAGTTTGAGATCTCACTGGTACCAGGGACCAGTCCCATCTCTACTACACCATACAGGATGGCCCCATTTGAGCTGCGAGAGCTCAAGTCTCAGTTACATGATTGATGAGAACTTCATCATGAACCCTAACTAGCATAATTTAATCCAAATAAGTGTGAAGAAGCTCCTACAAAACCTAAAGAGAGGCCTAACTCAGAGAATTCTGAGTTAAAGAATATGACAAATTATAAGGGGTAAAACTGCAATTTCACCAATGCAGTGCGCAAACAGGGAAATTAAGGGTCTTCATGAAGGTCAAATGAGCTTAATAAGGAGGAAAGTGGGATAATCTGATCTGAAAAGGGTTATTGCAACTTCTAGGAATTAAATGACATTCTATAACCCTAAAATAAACTCACTTTAATTCATGAGGTTCGAGGCAGGATAAAAATCAAATAAACCCTCTAAAATTTATGGAAAAATATTCCCTAGGGTTTAGAGCCTTCAATTTGGCCTTTGCAACCTATTTTGACCTAAAATGAAAATCATGCCCAATTTATGACTTAATTTGGATTTTTACGTAAATTGAACGGTCAAACATGGCTCAACCTAAAATCAAATTTCACCATTAAAATCCTTAGGTTCAAATTATCCTGGTATAAAAACTTGGGCCTAAGAAAAGATCATCTTGACCAACTTTACAAATTGGTCCTCCTAAATTACTTTTTGACCCTTATCTCTTGAAATCCTTGCAGAACGGTCCTCCTTGCCATTTCTGCATAGCGCCATACCTTCGGCGACCTTGCGCGGAGGATGATGCCGGGTAGGGCAAGGCGCTCGTCCTCAGGAACGAGCGAGGGGTTCCCTGCGTCGTCCTCTGTCGCAGGGACCCTCCCCTGACCTCTGCAACCGACCATGCCTCTTGTGCGAATGCACGAAAGGCATGGGTGTCCATTTCCGGCCACACTCCGGCGAGCACGGCACGTCGCCTCCTCGATCTCCTCTCCTCGCCAGTGCCTATATAAGGAGCGGCAGGGTCTACCGTCTCCTTCAAGCTAGTTTTGGCCGAGAGAAACCCTAGATTTCGTCTCTCCCCTCTCCGGTCAGGCAGCCTAAGCTTCCGGCGATCCTTGCTCCTCCTCTTCGTCGCTCTGCTGCCATACCTGCAGCAAAGCCTACTTTGCTCCGTCGTCCCACGCCAGGTCGCACCAACTGGCGTCCTCAGATCTCCTCGTCGCCGACAACCCCCTCCTGGGCTTCTTCGTCCCCAGCTCCGGCAGGCACGAGCCGGACGCCTTCCTCTCCCCCTTCGTCGACTAAATAGGTTTTGCACTGATCGTTGTGTGTGCGCGCAGGGAAGAAGGAAAAAGAAGAAGCAAGCGAAGGAAGAAGAAGAGAGGAAGGAGAGGAGCTGAAGAAAAGAAGAAGAGCCGCACTGTAGCAAACGCATAGTTAAGTCGTTTGAGCACCGAGTCAGATGACGGAAGGGCAGCAGCCAGAGCAGAAGAAGGCAGGCTGAAGAAGAAAGAAAGAAGACGCAAAGAAGAAGAAGAAGAAGACAAGAAGGAGAAAGAAAGAAAGAAGAGGAACGGCCAGAGCAGAAGAAAAAGGAGAAGAAGAAGAAAAGAAGGAAGAAGAAAGGAAGACTTAGCAGCTGAGAGCAAGAGAAGGCAGAAGCCTCTACAGCCGCAAGGAAAGAAGAAAATCAGAAAGGAAGAAAGGAGAAAGATAAAAGGTCACCACAGCCGCAGCAGAAAAAAAAGAAGAGAGAAGAAGGCAGATTGAAGAAAGAGAAGAATCAGCTGCAAGAGAAGAAGAAAAGAGAAGAGGAAGAGAGAAAAAGAAGAAGCCAACAAAAAAGAGAACTTTTGCTCTCTCTCTCTCTCTCTCTCTCTCTCTTAATTTTTGTAAAATCTTATATTGTGAATATATGTTTCTAGAATTATAGTTGTTTCCTGAGTTCAACCTCGGGAAACTTATCATTCCGAGTAAAAAAATTGTATTAAACTGGTAACTATTTTGTCATATAGCACAACGACTATAAATAACAATAAAGACCAAACAGGCATCACCAGTTTTTGGCGTGTAAGCCGCCAACCAAGAGTGGGAGTCCAATTGTATTGTCAGAGCAAGCCAGCTCTGTAATCTTGAGCAGACTCTCACCTAAGGCAAAAGATCCAGGTACTCCCCTGATTTCATGTAAAATAGGTGAAACCCAGTTCGACAGAGCATTGCTAGACTTGGGTGCTTCCATAAATCTGATACCCACATCCTTACTTAACCACCTAGAAGAATCTGAGCTAAAACTGACTGAGGTGACACTACAGTTAGCAGATCGATCTATAAAGTCACATAAAGAGATTCTTGAGGATGTTATTGTAAGAGTGCCGGATTTCTATTTTCCTGTAGACTTCATAGTCTTAAACATGGACGCACCTGAAAATCCTAGGGATACACCGATCATTTTAGGGAGACCTTTCCTGACCACTGCTAGAGTCAACATCAGTTGTGAGGAGGGCCTAATAGAACTGAAATTTGGGAATCAAACTCTCAAAATTGATATCTTTAAGGCCCAACAAGGAATCAATTGCGGTGTCATTAAATAAATCTGTGATATTAGGGCTTTAGTTGATGAAATACATTTTGAGAATAACCTGATTATGCCCCATCAACCACAGAAAGCACTTGAACCGCAATTAGAGGAGTCAGACCCTGATTTAGACAAACCCATTACTCCTATCCTTGAACCTCACATTTACCCTGAACCACCCGCTGCTGCTGATAACCCCATCCTTAAATTAAAACCCCTTCCCGATCATTTGAAATACATCTTTTTGGGTTCTAATCAGACTTTTCCTGTGATTATAAACTCCAAGCTTACTCCTGATCAGGAATCCCGTCTGATTGATGTTCTCCAGCAACATCGTAGAGCCATTGGTTGGACTCTCAATGACTTGACTGGAATAAGTTCCTCTTTTTGCACACACCGTATTTATTCAGAAGAGGGCGCACGACTTTCCCGTGTGTAACGACCCGATTCCCAAGTCCCTACGAGACACGAGAACCGGACCGACTCGACTAATCCCAAGACCTAGTCGTCCAACGAGGAAGTAACCAAAAGAGCAGTAAAATAAACCACATTCAACATAAAATATAACTAGCAGTAACAAAATACAGCAGTAAGAAAAAGAATTACTACAGCATGTACCACCACAACAGTAGAACTACATTTAACATAACATGAACTACAAGTAAAGAAAAGTATATAGAGTAACAAGAACTACTCACTACAGTGGAACAAAATGGGCACAAAAGAACAGTGGTAACTCTACTAGACCCTACTCGGCCCAGCGTCCTCTACAGCCGCTGACCCTGGCTGCTCAACACCTGATCCTGAAAAGTAACGAGTGTAACACGTCAGCGAAACGCTAAATAGAGTGGCAGTTAAACTAAAGAAGCAGTAAAGTGTACAGAAGCTGTTTTATTTTATTTCTTCCATTATTTACGTCTTTCTATTGTTTCACCATCTATCTATTTCTTAGATCCTTCACTTGATCTCGAATGTTCCTCATGGGAACAATCCTGATTGCAGTCTTTTTCGAACAGTAGAAGTAACACGTGGTGCTCTCCTGGCCAGGAGAGTCCCCCGTGGTGATCCTACTCTCAGTCAACCACCCCAAGGTCACTGACAGACGTAACGGTGACTACGGCACGTGCGGTAAACGCACGGGTAGCTAACCCGCACTGACATGCGGTTAGTCGTTTCCGTTAACGGGTGCGCCTAAAGCACAGCACGGAACCAGTATAGGGCAGAGCCCTCTCAGTAACAGGGGTCCAACCCCTCCACAGTAACCAAACAGGGGCCTTGCCCCTCCACAGTCCGCGCACCCTCGCCTGACTACCCTGGTTTGCCCAGTGGGCCTAACAAGTCGGTGTAGGTGAGCTAGCAGAACCCCGGGGCCCGTGGGGTAGCTAGTACTCGCCCTACACTAGTAGCTCTCCTCGGTACTGTGTACACGAGGGCCAACAAGTTGGTACAAAGTGGCCAGACCTAACCCCGGGTCCCTGGGGCGGCTGGCTCCGCTCTACACTAAGCAGGTAATAGGTGCTTCCCCTGGCACTACGTACCCAAGAGACAACGCACCTCCACATCTTTCCTTCTCAGTTCCATTTCATTCTCTTTCCAGGAGTTCTACTCCTAATTCCCCGTGGGTTTCCAGCCCTTTTAACTCAGCACATTCAGGTTTCACCATTCCAGTTTCACGTTCTTACAACCCATATTCTCAATCATGTTCATTTATTCATAACAGGCAGCTGTTAAGTCAATTTATAGGCAGCTATTATTTCCTTTCCACATTTTCCAACACTGCAATATCTATATTCATATCACTAGTTTTCCAGTCCTAGGATTCATGCCGTACCCTAGGATCTATCATTCAATCTAGTTTTCTAGCCCTAGGATTTATGCAATACCCTAGGATCTATCATTCAATCTGGTTTCTCATTCCTAGGATTCATGCAATGCCCTAGGTTCTATTAATTGTTCCATAATTGTAACAAATTATGTTAATAATTTCTAAAGCCACTCTACCAGCTACAACGGAAGTACTGGGGGCGTGGTCGGAAATCCCACGCGCCTCCGCAACCCCTGAGACTGCAATGGAACGGGGTCCTAACACAAGGATCAAACACAAGGAGTTTCTCAGAAAAGTATATAATTACTGTAGACGGGTAGAGGATTTTATTCCGAAAGGAACGCAACTTGAAACGCGGAAAACGGACTCTGAACGAGCCCTAAACGGGTCGAAAATGACGAAACAGTCCAAAATTAGATGTTTGGAATCTCTTCCAGACGTCTTAAAAAGTGGGTCAGATGGTACCTTTGTTCTGCGTAGTCTCTCAGACGTCCAGAAGCCTGCGGGGGAGTCTGACCTAGTTTCCAGACGTCCGATGGTCACCCAGGACGTCTAGAAGTCCTTCCAGTCGTCTGGTTGGAAGCCCAGACGTCTGATTCTGGAAAAATTTCCAGAATCAGAGCTCGACGCGCTCTCCGCCCGTGACGCACGGCCGCGCCTCGTCCGCCTGCTACTCGAGCTGCAGCAGCCCTCCCGCGTCACTCTGCACCCGCTACTCCCCCGCCGGCCGGCTCCAGCTGCCCCGGCAAGCTCGAGCCCTCACGGCCGAGAATCTCCTCCCTCGCGCAACGCCTCCTCCCGCATACCCGCCGTGGCTGCCGCCGCTCGCTCACTCTTGCACCGGCTGGAAGGAGAAGGAAACGGAGGAGATGAGAGTGAGGGAGAGGGCGAGGGCCCTTTTTAAAGCCGCGCGGGGAGAGAGAGAAAGGGGGGCAGCGCCTGCGTCCGCAGGAGGAGAGGGAAAAAGAAGGGCATCTGCATGTCTGCGCGCGCAGGCGCGTAGACGAAATCCACCGTGCCGCAGAAATCAAATCCCAGACGTCTAGAAGGGGTTCCAGACGTCTGGTCAGAAGTTTGGGCCACCTCCCAGACGTCTTAAAAGACGTCTTGAAGCCGCGTTCGTAACACCGTGTGATGCAGAGACATTTGAATCCCAATCTGTAGGAGGTCGTGAAAAAGGAGATCATTAAATGGTTAGATGCAGGGATCATCTACCCGATCTCCAACAGTCGTTGGGTGAGTCCAATTCAGGTCGTGCCTAAAAAGGTAGGGCTCACCACCATTACGACTGAAACCGGAGAAATCATACCTACCCGAATAGCCAACTCGTGGAGAGTCTGCATAGATTACCGACGACTCAATTCCTCCACGTAGAAGGGTCATTTCCCACTACCTTTCATTGATCAGATTCTCGAGAAATTAGCGGGAAATCGATTCTTCTGCTTTCTTGACGGGTACTCCGGTTATAACCAAGTGACTATTCATCCTGAGGACCAAGAGAAGACCACGTTCACCTGCCCCTTCGGAACTTACGCATTCCGAAGGATGCCTTTCGGTCTCAGCAATGCACCCGCGACTTTTCAGCGGTGCATGCTTGCCATATTCTCTGATATGGTAGGCGATTATCTGGAAGTCTTCATGGATGACTTCTCAGTTTTTGGGGCATCATTTGATGATTGCCTCCAACACTTGGTTCATATACTCAGGCATTGCATCGATGTTAATTTGGTTCTTTCCTGGGAAAAGAACCATTTTATGGTGCCTGAGGGGATCGTCCTAGGACATCTAATTTCTGAGAAAGGCATCCAAGTGGATCGAGCCAAGGTTGATCTAATTTCTTGGCTTCCTATGCCTAGCTCGATCAAGGACATCCGTTCTTTTCTAGGGCACGTCGGTTTTTACCATCGTTTCATTCTTGATTTTTCGAAGATCACGCGCCCCCTGACTACTCTTCTCTCTAAGGATGTACCCTTTGAGATCTCCAAGGAATGCACTAAAGCCTTTGAGAACCTCCGTGACCGAGTCACCAGGCCCCGATCCTACAATCCCCTGATTGGTCTTAACCCTTTGAGATCATGTGCGATGCATCTCATTTCGCTGTAGGAGCGGTTCTGGGGCAGAAAGTTGACATGAAACCCGTGGTCATCTACTACGCTAGCAAGACACTTGACGAGGCTCAGCGTAACTATACAGTTACGGAGAAAGAGTTGTTATCTCCTGGGTTCTCACGTCATCATCTACTCGGATCACACGGCTGTGAAGCATCTCCTTGCCAAGAAGGACGCGAAGCCCTGGCTAATCCGATGGATCTTGCTGTTGCAAGAATTCGACCTCAAGATTCGCGACAAGGCGGGAAGACAAAACGTGGTATCTGACCATTTGTCTCGCCTTCCTTCTGAGATCATCAACCCTTCTGGACCCATCACGGAGCATTTCCCTGATGAGCACCTACTGACTATTGGTACTAGTCTTCCATGGTTTGCTAATATAGTAAACTACTTGGCATCTCATCAAATCTCGTCTGATTGGCCAAAGGTCAAGAAAGACATATTGCGCTCTGATGCCAAGTACTACATCTGGGAAGATCCGTACCTCTTCCGCATAGGTGCTGACCAAATCATCCGGTGATGTATTTTGGAAGGTGAAATCAATGATATTCTCTCCTTTTGCCATGACCAGGCATGCGGTGGCCACTTCTCTGGGCACAAAACCGCATCAAAAATCCTCCAGTGTGGCTTTTATTGGCACACTTTATTCAAGGACGCATACAATCACTGCAAGGCATTCAGTCGTTGCCAAACTTTGGGCAACATAAGCCATCGCGACATGATGCCTTTGCAGCCGATTCTCGTATGCGAAATCTTTGATATTTGGGGGATTGATTTTATGGGCCCCTTTCCTGTTTCGGATGGCTTAGAGTACATTTTACTGGCTGTGGACTACGTGTCCAAATGGATCGAAGCCATAGCGACCCGAACCTGTGATCATAAAATCCTTATCAAATTCATTCATCACAATATCTTCTCACGGTTCGGGATTCCTCGTGCAATCATCTCTGACGGGGGGATCCATTTTACGAATGCTCAGTTCAGGTCACTGATGACCAAATACGAGGTGTCTCACCGAATCTCCACTCCTTATCACCCCCAGACTAATGGTCTAGTTGAGCTATCAAATCGGGAGATCAAGAAAATCCTACAGGTCACTATTCGGCCTGATAGGAAGGACAGGTCGTCACGACTTCCGGAAGCTTTGTGGGCTTATAGGACCACCCATAAAACCCAATTAGGCATGTCTCCTTTAAGACTGGTGTACGGGAAGGCGTGTCACCTTCCCGTTGAACTGGAGCACAAAGCCTATTGGGCATAACAGAGCTGTAATTTAGATCTTTCTAAGGTTGGAACCCACAGAAAGCTTCAGATAAGCGAGATTGATGAATTACGCCTTGATGCGTACGAGAACTTGCGAATCTACAAAGAGCGGGTTAAAGCCTTCCATGACAAGCACATATCTAGAAAGATCTTTTATCCTGATCACAAGGTCCTACTCTTTGATGCCCGACTCAAACTCTTTCCTGGGAAACTGCGATCCAAGTGGGTCAGACCATACCTTGTCCGACAAGTTTTTGGAAATGGAGCCGTCGAAATCAGTTCGCTCAGCCATGATTCCGAACCTTTCACCATGAACGGTCAGAGACTTAAACCGTTCATTCATGTAACCTCTACAGATTTGGCTGAATCATCATTTATCCTCCATTTTCCCTGAGCATATTGCACCCAGCCGATGGCGTAAAACTCAGCGCTCAACAGGAGGCAGCTCGTCATTCTTTTTGAAAAGAAACCCTGAAACCTTTTCTAACACCTCTTCGCACTTAAGGTTCACCCTTTAAGATAGCCAACTCAACCTCAGGTGCTTGATTCTGAGACTAGAAATCGTCCGCACTGTCACCCCGACCCATTCAATCATTAAAATATCTGTCCTAATGTATGAACTAAGTTAAATAAAAAACCCACCTAAGTTACAATGAGGACATTGCAAATCTTAGGCACGGGAGGTATGAAAGTGCAAAACTCACAAGAAAAGGTTTAAACAAAAAAAAATTCACATATGCCAAAAACACCATAAAAATTAAAAAAAAAATTGAAAAAGAATAATAAAATGAGAGGAGTAAAGAAATTTTGTGGACGCTACAAAGGAGGAGGAGAAAAAAAAAGAAAATGATCAAAAGAAGGAGCACAAAATGAAGGAAAAATGATAGTCATTAGTAAGAAATTAACGAGTTAACCTAAGTTCTAGACCTCATTCAGGAAAGGAAATGGAAAGTGCACAGTGAGATTAGTAAGAACGCAAACCTTAGGAATTCTTGGATAGACTTTTAGTATCCATTAAGATCTAGACATTCCTCAAGAGGTTGAGGAAAATGAAAAGCTTAAGTATTAGGTCCAAGGCTTAGGGTGTATTTGGCCTCGTTAACTAACTTTTGGTTTACGGGACTCAATAACCTAAGTACCCTAACTTCACACACAGCCTGGTTTAGTAAGCATAAAAATCAAAATCACGCAGAAGTGTTGAAAAATTTTTGAAAATGATACCTAGAGTAGGAGCAGCCGATCAACACAAGTTGATTTGGATGAGTTCCCAGCGTGGAGAGGTGGGAAATTCCCCTCGAAGATGCGTAACAAAATATCATCTCCTCGATGCTTGTCTCTTAGGATATTTACATATCCTACTGGGGGCATGTAAGCACTCTGCTAGTTCAGATTCCATGGATGGCATTATCACGAAGTGTCAATTGCCAGGGTCTGAATTCGGCCACGGAACACCATGGATGGGATTATCTCGAAATCTCAAAAGCCAGGGTTCTGGGGGTTACCATGGGCGGTGCTATCTCGATGCATCGACTACCAGGAACCCTTGAGGATTGATGATGGAGACAAGGAATCTGATACAGACCGAGTTGAGAAGCCAATCCCAAGCTAGAATTAAAAAGAAAAAAGAGAGAGAAAACTCTCCAAACATATAAATCTTCTACCTCTCTTTCTTACAAAACGCACTGCGAACTGAGCCAGGGCTAAAATTATCTCAAGCATGGGTGCTTTAACAACAAAGTCCAATAAGCCTTAGGTTAGCTCTTGTAGGCTTTAAAAACCTGTGCTAAGGACTGAGGCTAAGGCTAGACATATCTGGATCTTGGTTGGTACTAGAGTACCTTTTAGGCCTATGGTTGGCATTCTGACCTAATCAAGGTTACAAAAGAAAAAGCAGTTATTTAAACTCATTAAGAACTTCATGGCCTGGAACAAGGGTTGAAATCTTAAAATTTTGCTAAGGGACTAGCAAAAGCTAGGCATGGGCATATGATGAGAACCTTATTATGAACCCTAACTACCACAATTTAATCTAAATAAGTGTGAAGAAGCTCCTACAAAACCTAAAGAGAGGGCTAACTCAGAAAATTCTGAGTTAAAGAATAAGACCAATTATAAGGGGTAAAACTGTAATTTCACCAATGCAGTGCGCAAACAGGGAAATTAAGGGTCTTAATGAAGGTCAAATGAGCTTAATAAGGAGGGAAGTGGGATGATCTGATCTGAAAAGGGTCATAGCAACTTCTAGGAATTAAATGACATTCTATAACTCTAAAACAAACCCACTTTAATTCACGAGGTTCGAGGCAGGATAAAAATCAACTAAACCCTCTAAAATTCATGGAAAAATATTCCCTACGGTTTAGAACCTTCAATTTGACCTTTACAACCTATTTTGACCTAAAATGAGAACCATGCCCAATTTATGACTTAATTTGGATTTTTACGTAAATTGACCGGTCAAACATGGCCCAACCTAAAATCAAATTTCACCATTAAAATACTTAGGTTCAAATTAGCCTGGTATAAAAACTTGGGCCTAAGAAAAGACCATCTTCACCGACATTACAAATTGGTCCTCCCAAATTACTTTTTGACCCTTATCTCTTGAAACCCTTGCAAATGACCCCCTAACTTTCTCGTCGTTCTTTGCAGAATGGTCCTCCATGCCATTTCTGTGCAGCGCCATACCTCCGGCGACCTTGCGTGGATGATGACGCCGTGCAGGGCAAGGCGCCCGTCCTCAGGAACGAGCGGGGGGTTCCCTACGTCGTCCTCTGTCGCAGGGACCCTCCCCTGACCTCTGCAACCGACCATGCCTCTCGTGTGAACGCACGAAAGGCATGGGTGTCCATTTCCGGTCACACTCCGGCGAGCACGGCACGTCGCCTCCTCGATCTCCTCTCCTCGCCAGTGCCTATATAAGGAGCGACAGGGTCTGCCGTCTCCTCAAGCTAGTTTTGGCCGAGAGAAACCCAAGATTTCGTCTCTCCCCTCTCCAGTCAGGCAGTCCGAGCTTCCGACGATCCTCCCTCCTCCTCGTCGCTCTACTGCCATACCTGCAGCAGAGCCTACTCTGCTCCGTCGTCCCACGCCAGGCCACACCAGCTGGCGTCCTCAAATCTCCTCCTCGTCGCCGACAACCCCCTCCTGGGCTTCTTCGTCCCCAGCTCCGGCAGGCACGAGCCGGATGCCTTCCTCTCCCCCTTCGTCGACTAAGTAGGTTTTGCACTGATCGTTGTGTGTGCGCGCAGGGAAGAAGGAAAAAGAAGAAGAAGCAAGTGAAGGAAGAAGAAGAGAGGAAGGAGAGGGGCTAAAGAAAAGAAGAGCTGCACTGTAGCAAACGCATAGTTAAGCCGTCTGAGCATCGAGTCAGATGACGGAAGGGCAGCAGCCAGAGCAGAAGAAGGCAGGCTGAAGAAGAAAGCAAGAAGATGCAGAGAAGAAGAAGAAGACAAGAAGGAGAAAGAAAGAAAGAAGAGGAACGGCCAGAGCAGAAGAAAAAGGAGAAGAAGAAGAAAAGAAGGAAGAAGAAAGGAAGACTTAGCAGCTGAGAGCAAGAGAAGGTAGAAGCCTCTGCAGCCGCAAGGAAAGAAGAAAATCAGAAAGGAAGAAAGGAGAAAGAGAAAGGGTCACCACAGCCGTAGCAGAAAAAAAAAGAAGAGAGAAGAAGGCAGATTGAAGAAAGAGAAGAATCAGTTGCAAGAGAAGAAAAGAGAAGAGGAAGAGAGAAGAAGAAGCCAACAAAAAAGAGAACTTTTGCTCTCTCTCTCCCTATCTTTTAATTTTTGTAAAATTTTATATTCTGAATTTATGTTTTTAGAATTATAGTTGCTCCTTGAGTTCGACCTCGAGAAACTTGTCATTCCAAGTAAAAAAAATGTATTAAACTGGTAACTGTTTTGTCATATACCACAACGCCTATAAATAATAATAAAGACCAAACAGACATCACCAATGATCTATTGGAGAAGGGCTTTGTGAGGTCCAGTGCATCCCCATAGGGAGCCCCTATCCTGTTTGTGAAGAAAAAGTACGGTACCCTTCGGCTGTGCATTGATTACAGATAGCTAAACCGAGTCACCGTCAAGAACAAGTACCAACTGCCTCGTACTGATGATCTCTTCGACCGGCTAAGAGACACCACGGTGTTCTCCAAGATAGATCTGAGGTCGAGTTACCATCAGTTGAGGATTAGGGAGACCGATGTCTCCAAGGCAGCCTTCCGCACGCAGTATGGTCACTACGAGTTCTTGGTTATGCCGTTTGGGCTGACCAACGCCCCCGCCGCTTTCATGGAGCAATTGAACCGTGTCTACAGGTCATACCTGGATCAGTTAGTGGTAGTATTCATTGACGACGTGCTTGTCTACTCTCGGGATCATGCACAACATGGACAACATCTCCACATAGTACTGGACACTTTAAGATGGCACAAGCTGTACGCCAAGTACAGCAAGTGTGAGTTCTGGTTAAGACAGGTTACCTTCTTGGGCCATGTGGTCTTGGGAGATGGGTTGGCAGCAAATCAAGCTAAGGTTGAGGCCATCCTCAGGTGGGAGAGGCCGCGTACAGTGACAGAGATACGCAGCTTCCTAGGGCTGGCAGACTACTACAAGCGATTTATCCAAGGTTTCTTGTAGATCGCACGTCCTATGACTCAGTTGACCTGAAAGGATGTCCCCTTCGCCTAGACAGATGAGTGTGAGTTGTGCTTCCAGGTGCTGAAGGAGAGGCTGACTTCAACTCCTGTACCCACCATCCCGAATAGCAGTGGCGGATTCCTGGTCTACACCGACACCTCGTTGCAGGGATTGGATGGTGTGTTCATGCAGCGAGGCTATGTTGTCGCTTACACTTCGCTGCAACTAAAGCCCCATGAGCATAACTATCCTACCAATGACTTAGAGACTCATGGAGGAGGTAGGCAGTTGGTGACCCCAGGAGTCACGGGGCAATTGTTCACAACGCTTTGTCGTGTTTTTAAATTAGTCTCGTTGCAGTATAGTTGAAAAAGCATTATAAACAATTAATAATTTTATTACTCGAAAATGAAAATATCCAAGGTCGAACTCAAGGAGCAAATTGGTATTTTAAAAACTAAATCACAATTTCAAATTACTCAAAAGATGATATTAATGCAGTCTAATGTATATGAAAACTAGAGATAGAAAATCCAAAAATAAATTTGTCTTTCTTCTTCTTTCTCTCTTCTCTTTCTTTTCCTTTTTCTTTCTTTTGCTTGGCTGCACCTTCTCCTTCTTTCTTTCTCTGTCTTTCCTTTCTCAGACGTTTGATTCTGTGAATCAGACAGCTTATCTAGTGATTGCTATAGTGTTCACTCTTCCTTCTTCTTCTTCTTTTCTTCTTCACTTGGCTTTCCTCCTTTCTGTCTTCTTCCTCTGTCTTCAACTGCTCCTCTTCTTCTTCTTTTGCAGCTTCCTCCTTGGCTTCTCCTCTTCTTCTTAGTCTTTCTATGTCTTCTTTTCTCTGTTGTGCCTTGTCCTTCTTCACTTGGCCTCTGTAGTCTTTTTCTTCTTTTTCTTCTCTTCCTTTGCCACTCCTCTGCCTTGAGTTCTCCTTCCTTCTTCTTCTGCCTTTGCCTTCAACCACACCTTCTCCTTCACAAGTCCTTCAGCAGCTGCCTCTTCCTTCTACTTCTGTCCCTGCATAGCACAGAGAGTAAAACCTATCCCTTACCCTCCCCGCGTCTCTCTCTCTCTCTCTCTCTCTCTCTCTCTCTCTCTCTCTCTCTCTCTCTCTCAGGAATGCTCTCCCAGAGTCGAGTAATCGGGTCGGGTCAAGCGCACCCGGGTCCAGGCCCACCGGCGTGTGTGGTGGGCGAGGAGTGCGTGGGGTAGGTAATCGGGTCGGGTGCCAGATTCGCGGGGGCAGGTCGCGGACGATGCGTGAAGGGCGAGTAGGACCTCACCCCTATGTACTAGAGGCGATGAGATAAGAGCACAAATTCAATTTAAGTGTCACAGCATACCCCTTAGTTTACGAGGTGGGACTAAATGTCCCACCCGCTTCGCTCGTGCCCGCAAAGGAGGACTTCGCCTAATCGCCGCAGCTGCAGTCGCTCTCCAGGCTCATTCTCAGTCTGGATGTGTGCGCGCCCTCAACTCGCGCCACCTGGAGTGCAGCTCCTGGGTTGATGCGGCTTGAAGCGATGCTTGCAAGCTCCTTCAAGCCATCGCTAATGGCGGCAAGGGGGGTCGACTTGAGATTCATGCATACGGCCTTGTGGCCTCATCAGAGCACATGGGAAGCTTCGCCATGTCACGGTGAAGGTGCCTAGCTGGGTGGTTGGCTGCGGGGCGACCTAGGCGTGCGTGCCTAGGTTGCTCTGTGGTAGTTGTGATGGGTGTGTTCAATGGAGGTGTGGAGCGTGTGTGGCGGGCAGTGAGTGGGCGGAAAGTGGATAGTGGACGAAGGTGGAGCTTGTGAGGTGGTTGGCGAGGCGTGAGGGTGCGCGGAGTGATGGATGCGTGCTACGAACGTGGGCAACAGACGTAGTTTAAGACGTCTGGGAAGTGGCCCAAACGTCTGGCCAGACGTCCGGAACCCTTCCCAGAAGTCTGGTAATAAATTTTTTCGGCGTACGGGTTCGCGTCTACGCGCTTGTGCGCGCAGAATGAACCCGCCGCCTTCGTCTTCGCTTTCTCTCCCTGCAGGCGCCGCATTTCCTCTCTCTCTCCTCGCGGCTACCTTATAAAACACTCCCCTCCCGCTCACCCTCACTCCATCTGCCTTCATCTTCTCCTTCCCCCTGCGAGCGAGCGAGAGCGTGAGCGAGCAAGTGCGGCAGCAGCGGCCGCAGCGAGCGTGCGGGAAGGAGGAGAGTTGCGAGAGGATGGAAGAAGCTCGACCGCGACGGTGCGAGCTTGCCGGGGAAGCTAGAGCCGATCGGCGGAGGAGCAACGGGCGTGGGTTGTCGCGGAGGGGCTGCTATAGCTCGGGCAGCAGGCAGACACGGCGCGGCGCGGCCGTACGTCGCGGGCGGAGAGCGAACCGGGTTCTAATTCTAGGAAAATTTCCCAGAATCAGACGTCTGGACTTACGTCCAGACGACGTCGAAGACGTCTAGAGGATGATCCAGACGTCTGACAGGTACAATAATTTCCTACCTTCTCCTGTTTACACGGTACGGCCATGGAGCCGTCTGCCGCGTTCTCTACTCCTCTTTGTGATGAGAGCAGTTGCGTGTGTGCACAGGTTTTGTTCGGGAGGGCGCGAGGGCACGCCATCCCACACGGATCAGACGTCTGGCCATAGTACCAGACGACGGATAGGACCTCCAAACGTCCGGGATGACAATCGGACGTCTGGAAACTAAGGCCAGACGATCTAGTGGGCTTCTGGACATCTGAAGGACTGCGTAGACCGAGGTACGACATGATCAACCTTTTAAGACATCTGGAAGAAGTTCCAGACATCTGATTTTGGATAGATTAGTCATTTTTGGCCCGTTTAGGGCCCGTTCGGAGTCCATTTTTCGCGTTTCGAGTTGCGCTCTTTCCGGATTTATTTTCTCTACCTGCTTATAGTAATTGTATACTGTTCTGAGAAATTACTTGTGTTGATCCTTGTGTTAGGTCCCCATTCCATTGCGGCTCTGGGGGTTGCGGAGGCACGCGGGATTGCCGACCACGCCCCCAGTACTCCGGGTTTCGCGGGTAGAGTGAACATTTAATTTATTTAACAAAATTGGTACAATTATGAGACAATTGATAGAGTCTAGGGCATTGCATGAACCTTGGGACTGAGAAATTAGATTGAATGATAGATCCTAGGGTATTGCATGAATCCTAGGACTGGAAAACTAGATTGAATGCTAGATCCTAGGGTATTGCATGAATCTTAGGACTGGAAAACCAGATTGAATGCTAGATCCTAGGGTACGGCATGAATCCTAGGACTGAAAAACTAGTTGATTATATAAACATTGCAGTCTTGGAAAAGTGGAAAGGAAATGATAACTACCTGTAAATTGGTTAACAGCTGCCTGTTATAAATGGATAATTGCAGTTGAGAACATGAATTGTATGGACACAAAGCTGGAATGGTGAAACCTGAATTGGCTAAGTTAAAAGAGCTTGAATCCTACGGGGAATGAGGAGTAGAACTCCTGGAAAGGGAATGGAGTAGAATTGGGGAGGTGAGCTGGCCCTTGAGTACGGAGTACCAAGGAGAGCGATTGTCCCCCTGTTTAGTGCAGAGCGGAGCTAGCCACCCCAGGGACCTGAGGTTAGGACTGGCCACTTTGTACCGACTTTTGTCCCTCGTGTACACAGTACCAAGGAGAGCTACTAGTGTAGGGAGAGCACTAGCTACCCCACGGGCCCCGAGGTTCTGCTAGCTCTCCTACACCGACTTGTTAGGCCCACTGGACAAACCAGGGTAGTCAGGCGACGGTGCGTGGACTGTGGAAGGGCAAGAACCCTGTTTGGTTACTGTGGAGGGGCTAGACCCCTGTTACTGAGAGGGCTCTGCCCTATACTGGTTCTGTGTTGTGCTTTGGGCGCACCCGTTAACGGAAACGACTGACCGCGTGCCAGTGTGGGGTAGCTACTCGTGCGTCTATCGCGCGTGCCGTAGTCACCGTTACGTCTGTCAGCGACCTTGGGGTGGTTGACTGAGGGTAGGACCACCACGGGGGACTCTCCTGGCTAGGAGAGCACCACGTGTTACTTCTACTTTTTAGAAAAGACTGCAATTAAGATCGTTCCCACGAGGAACACCCAAGATCAAGAGAAGGACCTAAGAAATAAATAAACAGTAAATAAATGGAAAGATATAAATAAAGAAAGTAAAAACATAACAGCTACTGTCCACTCTACTGCTTCTTCTAGCTTTTAGTTTCCACTCTACTCAGCGTTTCGCCGATGTGTCACCCTTGTTACCTTTTCAGGACCAGGTGTTGAGCAGCCAGAGTCAGCAGCTACGAAGGGCGCTGGGCCTAGTAGAGCCCAGTAGAGTTACCTGTAGTACCTTCTGTACTTTTCTTTCCGCTGTAGTGAGTAGTTTTCTATTATTCCCTGTACTCTATTTCTTGTTAGCTTCCTGTTATGTACATGTTTATTTCTCTACTGTTGTGGTGGTGTATACTGTAGTGTTTCTTTCCTTTACTGCAGTATTTTGTTACTGCTAGTTATATATATGATGAATATGGTTTATTTTACTACTCTTTTGGTTACTTTCTCGTTGGACGACTGGGTCTTAGGATTAGTCGAGTCGGTCCGATTCTTGTGCCTTGTAGGGATTCGGGAATCGGGTCGTTACAATGCGTCTTGCCAGAGGTCAACCGGAGATGGGGAAGATGAGGGTGGACAGCGGCAATCGAGGGGTGGTTTGTGAAATAAAAGGAGGGAAAATAAAAGGTAGGGAGAGAGGAACTTAACTGAGGGACTTGGAGCGAAGGGGGGGAGGAGGAGATGAACGGCGCGTATGTACCGTTGTCGGAGAAGACAGCCCTGAGTTGGAGATAACGACGACGAGGAGGAGGTTAGGCAGGCATGCGTTGGTGCGACGCAACGCAGAGGAACGAGGCGGAGATGACTCTACCACTGGTACGTTGGCAGAGTGACAAGAGGAGGGAGGAGAATTCGTCGGAGGATGCGGGCAGATGGCCGGAGACGAGGAGAGACAAATTTCAGGAGATATCTATGGCCAAAACAAGCTTACATCATGCGGAGGGATCTGGATCTTCCTATATAGGCACTAGCAGAGGGAGAGTCACAAGGAGGCGGCCAAAAGTCTTTGTCGGAGGCATGGCTGGAGTGAACCCATACCTCTCAAGCATTCGCACGAGAGGTATGGGGTGATTCAGGGCATGGGGAGCTGCTCATGCGGTAGGAGGCTTCATAGAGAGCTCCCCTTTCAAATCTGGGAGCAGCTCCCTAGGAAAACGAGAGAACCACCTCAAAACCTCACCGGAGGTATGGGTCCACGCTACAATTGCATAGGGACCTGAATGAATTAAGTGACGAAAAGTTGAGTGGATTCTTGCAAGGGTTTCCAAAAGTTAAGGGCCAGAATGTAATTGGGTGGACCATTTTGCAAAGTAAGTCAAGATGACCTTCCCTTAGGTCCAAATTTTGGTAAAAACCTAATTTGGACTTAAGGAATCCAATGGTAAAGTTGTATTTTAGGTTTGACCACGTTTGATTGGATATTTTACACAAAAACCCAAATTAGGTCAAATATTGGGCTCGGACACCAATCTAGGTCAAAACAGGTTCGAAAGGCCAAATTGAAGGTTCCAAACCCTAGAGAATATTTTTTCATGAATTTTAGAGGGTTTATTTGATTTTTATCTTACCTAGAACCTTGTGAATTTAAGTGGATTTGTTTTAGGGTTACAGAATGTCATTTAATTCTTAAATTTCCCAATAACCCTTTTCTGACTGAACCATCCCACTTTTTCTCTTATTAAGTCCAATTGACCTATGTCTAGATCCTGAGAAATCCCGTTGATGAACTACACTAGTAAAATTACAGTTTTACCTTTTGTTTTATGTATTCTTTTCAGATCAGTAATCCCCTGAATTAGGCTTTTCTCTTAATTATGTAGGAGCTTTTATTCATTTTATTAGATCAAAATAAGCTAGTTAGGGCTCATGATGAGGTTCTCATCATGTGGGTACTGCGGGGCAGTGACAGTGACGAGGCGGGCATGACCGGAGCTGATAGATCGTATTGTTACTAGATAGATGACAGATCTGTATCTGCAAACACTGCTAGACTGGGTATTGACAGGGAACCTAGGAGAGTTCTCTTTTTCTGATGAGATCCTTCGGATGAGGGGACGCTTGAGCGTTACTGATGAGTTACGATTCATCATAGCTAAATTGCATAAGTTAAGCTAGAAACTAGGTTAAACATAATGGAATTAACACATAAAAAAGGTTAATTGTAAGAAATAATAGAAAAGGCCTAAAACATCAATTTTGTGCTAAAAACGCATAATCAGGTCAATTATTGAGATATTCTATTAATAAATACAAAATGGTGATCCAATTGCAAATTAATTACACAAATGAGCTCAAAACTCCAAATCAAAAGGAAAATTAACTTCTGATATGTTCAATTAAGATTCATTAAAAACCTAGTTGCGTTTGGACATCATTAGGGCCTTGTATTTAAAGATTCTCATTTAGGTCCATAGTGCATCACATTCATGCTTAGACATTCTTCCAAGGACCTTTATGAAAACTACAGGGACCTATTTGCAAGCCTATAGGGACTGCTCTGTCACCATTCCTACCACTTATGGGCCTCCCTACAAATTTCACACCCCTTCGCGCAGGGGCTTCTAGCGTAATTTTGCTAAATAACCCTCAAGCACCTGCAACTCCCGTGGTCACTATTCACCGCGAAGAACACGGGTTGATGGGAACACCATCATGAACCATAACTAGCTCAATTTGATATGATTAAGTCATTAAATGCCCCTACATAACTGCTAAAGAGCCCTACTTCATTGTATAATCATTCTGAGAGAAATACAGTAAAATAAGGGTAAAACTGCAGTGTTAACAGTATATCTCAATTGTTGTACAATCATGGGATTTCTAAGGGGACAATTAAAGGTCAGATAACAAGAGGGTTAGAACAGACAAAAAAGGGTTTTCGCATATTTTGAGAATTAAATGACATCTGAAACCTTAAAAACAGATCCTCTTAATTGACTGAGGTTCTGGTTAGGATAAAATTCACCTAAACCCTCTAAATATCATAAAAAATATTCTCTAGGATTTGGTATCTTCAATTTGACCATCAGAATCCGTCTTGACCCAAAACAAAGTCTCAGACTGATATTTGCCCTAATTTGGGTTTTTACATAAATTTCCCTGTCAAACGAGGTCAAATCTTAAATCCAACTTCATCATTGGATTCCTTGGGTCCAAATTAGATTTGTACCAAAATTTAGACCCAATCTAAGATCATCTTAACCAAGTTTGCATTTTGACCCAGTCAGACTCTTTATCTTATTCAGATCCTTAGCCTTTGAATTCCCTACAAATGGCCCCCCAGCTTTGTTGTCTTGTTCACAAAAATGTCCTTGCCGCCATGAAATCCTACTCCTACAACTCCGGCGACCTTCGATTGAAGAGAACTTCTCTGATCAGTCAATCCCTTCCAAAATTGGAAGGGAGATTTCTTGAGGAGTCATCTTTCCATTGAATCCATCCATGGGCCCCAAAACCTTCCCAATCACTCATACGAATGCATGAGAGATTAGGGTATCCTAGAGAATTCCAACTCCAACAACATTCCAAGCTTGGGAAGCTTGCTTCCCAAGCCCAAAACACCATCCAGAGGCCTATAAAAGGACCCCCAGATCAGACCAAATTCCCCAGACTCGATTGCGGCCAGAGAATCCCCAATTTCCTCTTCCCTCATCCGGCCGAATAACTCCTCAAGCTCCGAAGACTCCCTCCGACCCCTCTCGTCATCTGACCACAATACCAGTGGCAGATTCGTCTTCCTCACCTTCCTCCGCGTCGCACCATACCAACAGGCGTCCCCAATTTTCCGTCATTGTCGCCATCCCCCTCTACCGGAGTATCCTCTTCCCCGGCATAGGCCTACCAACGTCGGTGACGTTCTTCCCCCTTCATCCATTAGTTTAGGGTTAGCTTAGTATCTTTTAGCTCTTAGGATTAGTTCCTTACCCAAAATCCCAAAAATCTCCCCTCGACGCCACCGTTCACCTCCATCGTCGTCACCTCCTGCCAGTCCTCCAACAAGGGCTTTCGTCTGCTACACACAACCATCCCCCTTGCCAACTATCCCTACACCTCCGCCTCAACCCAAGGGCCAAAAGCGCTCCATCTATTTCATCGATTCATCCCCAAACTCGCCCTTGAACAGACCCATTATCGCACACCAACTTCGTCACCGTTCGGCCACCTCAGCCACTCCCACTCCACGCTACACCCACCACCACAATCGCCGTCTCACGGTGATCCCGCCGAACGTTTCTGACAGGGCCAAAAGCCCGTGCTTGTGTTTTCAGGTAGCAAGTCCTCCGTCGCCATTGCCGTAGCTTCGAGCGAAGCTTGAAGCGTGCTTCAGCACCTGCAAGCCCCAAGTGAAGTCCCAGATAGTGTGGCTTACTCCCAGGAAGCCTCCCAGGCATCCAATTAAAGCTGCCAGGGCGCACTCACGCTCCAATTGAGGGAGGAACACCTACTGTGGCCTGCACGAAGGAAGGGTGGGACTTTTAGTCCCACCTCGGAAACGTACGAAGTGAAAAGCCCACATAAATTATTTTTGTGATTGGGGCTTATTGCCTCCAACCACGAGGGTGAGGTCCTTACCCACGCACGCCTCATCCGTGACATGTCCCTCATGGGTCTGGCGCATCCGATTACCCACCTAAGCCCTATTCACACCTCGCTCACCACCCACTGCCGGTGAGCTTGGTCCCAGGTGCGCGTGTGCCTGTTTACCCGAGAACCTAGACCTTGGCCTTAGGAAGGCGGAAAAGAAGAAGGAAACCAAGAGAGGAAGAAAAAGAGAGCAGGGGTTAGGGGGGTTTTGCTCTCTGTGGCACTTAGCCAAATCTGAGAGTGCTTCCCCCTGTGATAAAGAGAAGGGAGAAGGCCTGCAGGAGGAGAAGAAGAGAAGAGGCTGAAGATAGACAAAAGAAAGAAGAAGAGGAGGAGAGCAGCTAAAGAAGAGGCTTAGAAAAGAGGAGAAAGAAGAGAAGAGAAGCCAAGAAAAGAAGAGAAGGAAGAAGAACAGTGCTTCTCTAGCACTGTAGCACTTGTTGGTTAAATCGTTTGGTCATCAGACCTGACATCCAATTTGAGGCTTGATACTTTGAATGATTGATTTAGAATTACTGTTGAAATATTTAAATTTGTTGAATGCTTGATATATATATAAATTTAGAGAGTGATTGGTGATTTAAATCACCAATGTTTTAGCTTCTGTACTTTTTTATTGTCTCAAGATACATGAGAATTCATTAAATATCTAATGTGACAGATTAGTATTTATTGAATATCATTATTTGGTTTAAGTTCTTGTGCTCAGTTACATATTATTTCAAATTAGTGTGTAAATTCTTATTTGCTCCCTGTGTTTGACCTTCGACTTTCAGTCAAGTAATAAATTCTATTTGCTTTTCACGCTGATTCAACCTATACTACACGCATTGATTTTAAAACCCAATTCAAAGCGATTAACACGGGTCATCATAGTCGTCCATCCCTTGAGCCGCTCGATTTGTGACTCTCTTTGATTCGTACGTTCGCGCGACTTGGAGTGTACGATCACCACCTCACCCAAATCTGATCCTACGGTCCACATTTGGCCTAGGATTACGTGCGCTCCTCTCCTTAAATCTCCACCGCCCAAGACCTAATCACCTATCCTTACCTCTACGGTGAGAGGATTCAATCTTGATTCTGCTTAAGGAGTTTCTCTGCCTCGCGCGCAAAGGATCGACCTCCTCTCCTACTTCCTTGAGGCCGATCCCTTCCTCCCCTCCAGCTCCCCTTATCCTTTCACTCGCCACATCAGTGACAGTGGTGTGGTTTTTCACCACCAGTTCCTCCCTCGTCGCTAGGGATGACGTACGCCTGAGGATGACCCTAAAGCTCCTCTTGTGGACTTTTCCTTCACTGGAGATCACCCTCCATTCCTCCTCCTTAGCCACCAGCTTTGGATCAAAAGGTCCCATTTGTCTAATTAGATTAGGATTTACTGCTTTCTAGAGTAGCTGTAGTGATAATTAGAGTAATTTAGGAGTAGAAATTAGACGTAGATTTATTCTGATATGATTCTGTGATGTTAGTTAGCTTAGGACTAGATTTAGAGTAAAATTCGCACTCCACCTCTTCTTATCATTTCAGATCAGAGGAGATGATTCCACCCCCTCATTGATCACTATTTTCTCCCTCTTCGTATTTCCATTTCGCTTTCTGATTTCCCTCGAATTTTAATCCGCAATCCACTCATCCATTTGGAGTCAAACCCTCATCTCATTGCTCTCAAGCTTTGAGATGAGGATTTGCGCTCAAATCCATATAGGGGTCTCCCATTCATTTTAGAAATCCACAAAGACTTCTAATCTTGATTTAAAATGGAATTGGTTCGCTTGATCTTATTTTAATTTGGTTTTCAATGCAAGATCGCGAGGTTTTGATCCATTTGAGTTCTAAGGGATTTTTGATCGAGTGAACTGATATATTTTTGTATTCTTTAGTCCATGGCAATGAATTTGAGATGATTTTAATAATAGATTCTCCCTTAGATGAGCCATGGTTGAATTTGGTTTTAATTGGAAATGTTGATGGTTTTCAATGTGTGGGAAAGCCAAGGAGAATCAACTCTGTTGATTTGAGGCCCTACCTAGTATTTGTGAGTTATTTTTGAGTGAGATTCTGATTTTTAACCTAAGGAATTTTCAATATTCCTCAAGGTTTCAGAGGTTTGGGATTCAAGTTTTTGGATTAAATTGACTGATTTAACCTCTTCCTTCATACTGTCTATAGCAAAAGAAAGGGGTTAGGTTAGTGTCCTTTCTTTGATTTCAAGTGGAGAGTGACGTTTAAGAGTTTTTCATGAAGATTTAACACTTCAAATTTGATGTAAACACATTTACACTACTTAAGATGTCTATTTATGTATGTTCTTAAGCATAGGATTGCATTGCATGATATAAATATTGTATAACATGCATCATCTTGCATTTAGAGTAGTTTGAATAAAATGGAGGTTAATTGTCTCCTTTTATGTGCTTGGACAGGGCAAGCTCTTTATCATGGCCTCGGATCGAAGATCCAACCATACAGATGTGATCAGGGCGATGATTGGAGTTCAACGACTCCAAGATCGCCCTAATCAGGCATCTGTAGCATCAAATAATGACCGGGGAACCCTATAAGATCAAGGGCCAGGATAGTGTAAATCTGCACTTCAAATGACAAATCCGACCGCACGGATGAAGTCTGATCGACGATCGCAGCCTAACGACGCAAAAATCGAGTCAATCCGACACCCGTGGCACCATCTACAACATCCATAAGATGGACGGCCAAGATGGCGCCACGTGGTGCCATCTAGGCCGCCCAAATACCACATACATCCACTGAAGCCCCCACATCCGCCCCCTCTCCACCGTTGGATCTCGATCCAACGGCTGTGGACGGCTGCACCTAAAAATGTTCGCTCGACCATCCGCGCTCCGTAGCGCAGCGGTTGCGAGGCGCTCCGCGTTCACAAGACGCAGGTTCGAATTGCGATCTGCGGGCGAACTCGATTAAAGGGGACCGCCCGATCGGCTGCGGGCGGCTCAGATCTTCCAATAGCAGCCACGCGCTATTTCACGCGAGGCGAGGACGCGCCATCGCACGCGTTGGGGCGGGCGCGCAACAGCGGGCGAAGGCGTAATCACAGCCGTCCCATCTTGCGATCGGACAGCTGTGGATGGTTGAACGTGTGGATGCGTTGAGAGAGAGAGCAGCTGAGCGGGCACGCGTGGGGAGCGCCCACTATGCCCACGTTAGGGCTTTAGCGACGGTTTTATCCGTCACTAAAGACCCCTGATTTAATGTTTTAAAGATGTAATGACTAATTTGCCCCCACTCCTTGCAACTATAAAAGGAGACCCCCTCCACACGAAATTCTCATCCCTTCCTTCTCTTCTCTACCTCTCCAAAGCTCAAGAGAAGCTTGTCCCACACCCGGGATGCTCCTCGCAAGATAAAGTCCAAATTTTCGTTCCCCTTCAGAAGTGGATCCTGTGACGTCGGCGACATGCTGCTCTATTCCCGTTCTTCTGCTCCGTCCTCCTTCGTCCAGGCGTCGTCCCGTCTGGCTCGTCCTCTAAGCGATCGTTGTAACGACCCGGTTCCCGAGTCCCTACGAGACACGAGAACCGGTCCGACTCGACTAATCTCAAGACCTAGTCGTCCAACGAGAAAGTAACCAAAAGAGCAGTAAAATAAACCACATTCAACATGAATATAACTAACAGTAAGGAAGTACAGCAGTAAGGAAAGAAACTACTACAGTAGATACCACCACAACAGTAGAACAACATTTATCATATAACAAGAACTGCAGGTAAAGAAAGTACAGCGGAAACAAGAACTACTCACTATAACAGAAACAAAAGAGGTACAAAAGACTGTGGTAAACTCTACTGGACCCTACTCGACCCAGCGTCCTCTGCAGTCGCTGACCCTGGCTGCTCAACACCTGGTCCTGAAAAAGGTAACGAGTGTAACACGTCAGCAAAACGCTGAGTAGAGTGACAAACTAACTAAAGACAACAGTAGAGTGTACAGTAGCTGTTATGTTCTATTACTTCCTTTATTCTCATCTTTCAATTTTCTCACTATTTCATTTATTTCTTAGATCCTTTACTTGATCTCGAATGTCCTCGTGGGAACGATCCTGATTGCAGTCTTTTCCAAAAGTAGAAGTAGCACGTGGTGCTCTCCTGGCTGGGAGAGTCCCCCGTGGTGATCCTACCCTCAGTCAACCACCCCAAGGTCACTGACAGACGTAACGGTGACTACGACACGCGCGATAAACGCACAGGTAGCTAGCCCGCACTGGCACGCGGTCAATCGTTTCCGTTAATGGGTGCGCCCAAAGCACAGCACGGAACCAGGGCAGAGCCCTCTCAGTAACAGGGGTCTAACCCCTCCACAGTAACCAAACCGGAGCCTTGCCCCTCCACAGTCCGCGCACCCTCGCCTGACTACCCTGGTTTGCCCTAGTGGGCCTAACAAGTCGGTGAAGGAGGCTAGCAGAACCCCGGGACCCGTGGGGTAGCTAGTACTCTCCTAACACTACTAGCTCTCCTCGGTACTACGTACACGAGGGCCAACAAGTCGGTACAGAGTGGCCAGTCCTAATCCCGGGTCCCTGGGGCGGCTAGCTCCGCTCTGCACTAAACAGGGGGACAGTCGCTCTCCTTGGTACTCCGTACTCAAGGGCCACCTCACTTCCCCAAAACTATTCCATTCACCTTCCAGGAGTTATACTCCTACTTCCCCGTAGGGTTCCATCCTTTTTACTCAAACATCCAGGTTTCACTTTCCAGTTTCACATTCTTACAATCCATGTTCTCAACCACGTTATCTATTCACAACAGGCAGCTGTTAATTCAATTTACAGGCAGCTTTATGTTCCTTTCCATTTTTCCAAGACTGCAGTATTATACATTCCACTAGTTTTTCCATCCTAGGATTCATGCCACATCCTAGGATCTAGCATACAACTAGTTTTCCAGCCCTAGGATTCATGCATCACCTAGGAGCTATCATTCCATGCATTTCTCATTCCTAGGATTCATGCAATGTCCTAGATTCTAGTTATGGTTCCATACTTTAACAGATTTTAATAATAAACTTAAGCCACTCTACCAGGTACAACGGGAGTAATGGGGGCGTGATCGGGAATCCCGCGTGCCTCCGCGACTCCCAAGACTGCAACTGAACGAGGTCCCATCACAAGGATCAAACACAAAGAGTGTCTCAAAACAGTGTATAGCTACTGTAGACGGGTAGAGGAATTAATTCTGAAAAGAACGCAACTCGAATCGCGGAAAACGGAGCCCGAACGGGCCCTAAACGGGTCGAAAAAGACGATACTGTGCAAGATCAGACGTCTGGAACTTCTTCCAGACGTCTTAAAAAGTGGATCAGAGAATTACTTGTTTAGCGTGGTTTCCCAGACGTCCAGAAGTCTGCGGGGACGTCTGTCCTATCTCCCAGACGTCCGATGGTCACCCCGGACGTCTGGATGTCACTCTCACCGTCTGGTACAACTTCCAGACGTCTGATTCGCAAAGGATGGCGAATCAGCGAACCTACGCACAGCCAACTGCCTCCCTCAGTACGGTCAGTCGACAGGAAGGAAGAAGAAGGCGGAATACTCACCTTTCAGACGTCTGTATGAGCTTCTAGACGTCGTCCTCGCCCTCTGTCTATCAACCCACACGTCTGATTCTGGAATTTTTTTCCAGAATCAGGGCGCGACCCGTCCTACGCTCGCGACGCCGCCCGCGTCGTACCTCGCGCGTCTGCTGCTCAGACCGCAGCAGGTCCCTCTCCGCGTCGTTCCGCGACCCCTGCGCCCTCCGTCGGCTGGCCAAGCCGCTCCGGTGAGCTCGCCCTCACGGCAGAGCTCCGCCCTCGCACGCCGCACCTCCTCCGCGCTCACTGCAGCCGCCGCTGCAGCCCTCGCGCTCTCTCGCTCTCGCGCACAGGAAGGAGAAGAGGAAGGAGATGGTGGAGACGGGAGGGGAGGCGAGCCCTTTTTAAGGCCGCGCGGAGAGGAGAGAGAAGGATTCGCGGCAGGGGAATCTGCAGCCGCGGAGGGAGGAAAGGCGAATATGCGGTCTGCGCGCGCAGGCGCGCAGACGACTCGCGCGTGTGGAAGATAACGGTTTTTCAGACGTCTGTAAACCATCCCAGACGTCTGGCAAGACGTCTGGATGTAATCCCAGACGTCTGGTCAGACGTCTGGGACACCTCCCAGACGTCTTAAAATACGTCCGGGGCACACGTTCGTAACAATCGTCGAGGAGGATAACTTCCCTCTCCTATTCTTCTTTACAGCTTTTCTAGTGTAGAATTTTCCTGCTTTCTAGTGTAGCTGATTTCCCGCTTTCTAGTATAATTTTTATTTGATTTTATTGTATAAACATTTTGAAATATTAAATGCATGTTCTCTCTCTCTTTCTTTTAGTCTGATAGCTTCGTTGTAATTATATCGCCTCGCTTTTCAAAAAACTCTAAAAAAAAAATATAATTGCGAATATAGATCAACGTAGCCTCCCTGTGTTCAACCCGGAATTAAAATTTCGGTATAAATTTTATTTGTTGAACACGAATTTTTCGCTTTCAAGCTACAACGACAAGGTTTTAAAAAATACGTTAGCGTTGCAATTTGTACGTTCAGCAAAATTGATTTTAAAATGATTTTCAAGTCTTATCAGATCTTAAGGTTGTTTAGTGTTTTGGTTTTGAATCCCAATTCAACACATTAAAGTGCTGCTTCAGCAGCTACATTTCCATGGATTTTCCAACTCCCATTTGATAAAAATTGATATTAACTCAAAATCATGACTCAAATTCAGTATGCATGATCCCTGATCAAACTTTCTTAAGTCTGGTCTGGGATAATTCATACTGAATTTGATATCAGATCTTGCTCCAGCTGCTGGATGGATGTTTTGATGCACTGCAGTAGTCTTTGACACTCATTTAAGACGTCTGAATTTAATTCAAATGATCTGAATTGGGCTACAACAACAGCAGCAGATCCTATAGCTGCTGTTTCAGCAGCTGTAGGATCTGTTCTGTTGTTGCTGAAGCTTGCATCAGTGGCTATTTTGGCTAATCAAAAGGACAGTAGGCTAGGATTTTAGTTGTTGTAATTAGCTGATATGTTTTCAGTGTTGTACATAATTTAGACAAGCATAATGTACCGATATTGATTCTAAATTGCATTTGAATGCTTGTATCTTGTTTTAAATCTTTATTGTCAGCTAGCTTATGTATCCAACTATCCAAATCTGCAACTTAAAGAAGAAATTAGATAAAAATCATGTTTAATGGATGGAACATACCTCTTAGATTCTATAGAGCATATTTGAATGTTTCCACTGCTTATCCAGCCTTTAGATTCTCATTAGAAATTCTCTTTAAGACCTAGAATATGCTATCTTTGTAGATAAATAAAATGACTTAAAAAATTTAAAAAAATAAAATAAACCTACCTTGGTGAAGATTAGGTATATTTCTAGGTGTACACTAAGTTTTGAGATCATCTGAACCCTCGACTTGATAAAACATACCAGCCAACAGTTCAGTATACCTCTTAACTTAATAAAAGAAACTAATCTATAAAAACCCCAAAAACACACACTCTCTCTCATATCTTTCTTTCTCTCTCATCTCCTATCTCTACAAAATATACAAAACCCATAAAAAGAAGAAAAACCACAAAAATACTCAAAAATACATGTATACTAGGTATATACTTGTAAATATAAGCTATATAGTAAGTTATACATGTATATATTGTAAAATAGATGTATAATAGGTGTAAATAACTTATATATATTATATATATTGTAAATTAAATATTTGAGATTATTTAAACTGTACATAACCTAATTATATAATTATCTACTATTTATATTAACTTATAAGTACTATAACTTAAGTAAATATATAAAATCCTGTATATAAATGTAATTACTAATTATACTACATATATATGTTTATATATATATTATGTACATAATGAACCCCGTAACATAATTTAATTATGTATATATAATAAATAATTAATTTATTAAGTTACTAGCTAAGTTATTAGATTAAATTAAAATAAATCAGTAATTTAAGTTATAACTGAACTAACTTATATTGTACATTTATATTATTATATTTTAAGTAAATTAAGCTAATTTAACTATATTTATAATATATTATGCTATTTATAACTTAAATTATATTTATACACCCTGAATTCAACTATTTAAATGTAAATAAACCAAAATAAATTGTGTAAAATACAATAAAAATATTAATTATATACTTTATTATATGTATTACTACTGTAATAGGTCAATTAGACCATTAATTAACTAATTTAACATGTAATTAAGGAATAAACCTAATTAACAGTATGAATAAAGTGTAAACTTTAACTAATTTATTTATATAATAAACACAATTGATTTTGTAAATAAATTATATAATCATGTACCCTTATGTAAATACTTTAATAGCCTATAATTTAATTTTAAATTATAATAATTTATACCCCTCAAATCGAGGGTCAAAATCACGAAATCCACACATGCACGCTGAGATTTCAACGCTGAGGTTGTGCTAACATAGCGTCACATCGTGGGTGTAAGAGCACCTGCAGCGCTATAAATTATTTTTACTCCCCTCTCTTGCTAGTCGTCACAGGTGACGGGCACCCGAAACACACCCCTATCTCTTATGAGCATTTGTCTGAGCATTGGTTGTGACTATGGCATTGAATGAGTATGTAAGTGTGGTGCAAGCTGGGAGCTTGGCGCTGTGCATGGGCCTGTGTCGGCCCAATATTGGGCATAATACAAGATTAATGGGCCAATTAACAAATCAAGGTGACCTAAGTAGAGGTCTAGTCCTACCTTTTGAGGGTGCTGTGTATCTTTCGAAAGGGTCGCCTGCCAATTAAGAACCTAATTTTTTATTAATGAGCAGTAACCAAGGGTGTTAAGTACCAAGGGGTGATGAAGAAGTATAGAGAAGAACTAAGCACATGCATATGTACTGTAAATAAGTGTATGTAGTATAAATATATATACTGTATATAAGAATAAACGTATATAGGTATACTGTAAATAAATAATAGGTATATGTATAGTGTTTGAACTCTTATATGTATATAAATAACATAATAGCTTTAGTGACGAGTACATATGTCACTCTATATAGATATATCTGTTAGAATAAGTAGTGTATGCCTTATGTATTGTAAATATGTTACTAAGGCTATACCGACATTTTTATATGTCACTGTATATAGAATAAACGTCAGTATAGATCCTATTTTTTACCTTAGCTTATATATATATTTCTTTTTTCCCTAAGGTTTAGCGACGTTTATAGAAGTCGCTGTACATATTATATATGCTACTATAGGCATTAATATATTAAGTTAGGTTAGTATGATCCATATTATAGCATATTATTGTATGGATATATGAGTATTAGTCTTATAAGCCGTAAATAGATAGTATATAATATTTAATTAAAGTATTTGATGCTTGTTTATAGATAAATATTTGCAAGTATTTTAGTTCATTCTTTTGTACATAAATTGTTTCATTCTTTCATTTATTAATTCATTCATTCATATTTGTACATAAAATCAATCTTTTTGGAATTAAAGAATAGAACTGAACTTAGAGAGTGATGTATATTAATAACTGCCTCCCAGTCAACGACCTGGAATAAATCAATAAAAATTAAGTAAACAAATAAATTTGACGTAACAACGATTTTTATTTATGACATATACTACAACAACGATGTTTTTTATACAAACCGTGGTCGATCGCTTCAGTTCCTAGAGACGAAAAGCTATTGAGAGAGCTCCTGACTGAGGCACACGGGTCCAGACTCACCATACATCCCAAGAACACAAAGATGTATCACGACCTACGACACGATTTCTGGTGGAGGGGGATGAAGCGGGATATTGGTAGATTTGTTCAGCAGCGTTTGGTATGCCAGCAGGTAAAGGCCGAGCACCAGAGGCCTATAAAGCCGCTATAACCCCTTCTTGTGCCGGAGTGGAAGTGGGAGAGTGTCACTATGGATTTGGTAGTGGGGTTACCTGTGACACAACGAGGACACGATGCAGTCTAGGTGATAATAGACATATTGATGAAGACAACACGATTTTTGCTAATCCAAGTCACTTTTGGACCAGCACAGTTGGTAGAGTGCTATATCCGAGACGTGGTGCACCTTCACGGAGTCCCTCATGAGATTATTTCAGACAAAGACACTCGTCTCATTTCCCAGTTCTAGACGGAGTTTCAGCGGGCTTTGGGGACTCGTCTGAGGTTCAGTACAACCTATCACCCCCAGACCGACGGACAATCGGAGCACACCATTTAGACCCTTAAGGATCTCCTACATGCTTGCATATTGAATTGGAGAGGCTCCTGGGAGGAGCATTTACCTCTGGCAGAGTTTGTATATAACAACAGCTACTACTCGAGCATTGGCATGGCACTGTATGAGGCTCTGTATGGGAGGAAGTGTACTGCTCCTTTGAGTTGGGTTGAGGTGGGGACCAAGTGGGAAGTTGGTCCCAGGTTGATACGCTACAGTTAGGAGGTGATCGAGCAGATCCACAAATAACTCCGTATTGTCAGGAGCAGGCAGAAGAGCTACGTTGACCTGAAGCGTAGGGAGGTACAGTTTGAGGTTGGAGACCACGTCTTCTTCCGTGTTTCACCTATGAAGGGTTTGTAGCAGTTTGGGGTGAGAGGGAAGCTTAGTCAAGGTTTGTAGGGCCTTTTGAGATCTTGGAGCAGGTAGGATCTGTTGCTTTCCAGCTTGCCCTTCCTCCCCAGCTCTCTGGAGTGCACGACGTGTTCCACGTGTCCAACCTTAGGAAATAAATCGCCAACCCTAGCCATGTTTTGAGCCACGAGAACATCGAGGTGGGGAACGACCTGACCTATCCTGAGAGGCTAGTACAGATACTAGACAGAGCCGTCTAGAGTCTGAGACGGAAGGAGGTACCCCTGGTGAAGGTCGTGTGGAAAAGCCAGCGGTACGAGGGGGCCACTTAAGAGCCTGAGGTGGCAATGCGAGAATACTACCCAGAGCATTTTTAGGGTACGTCGCTTTTGACCTACTTTGATCCTCTTTAAGTTTGTTATGCGCATTATCCGTTTATTTCCGCACCCTAGTTAGCTCAAGTTTCGGGGATGAAACTTCCTTTAAGTTTGTTATGCTGAAATGATCCTTCCCAAGAGTTGTTTGAAAATTTCCTAGAATTGTAGGGGTGTTACTATAGTTGTAAACCCCCTGGGTTTTTAATTTGTGGGCTTTACGGGAATAGGAGGCTTCCGCAAGGTCATCTTTACAAAAACCCTCATGCCATGCCCCTACACCACCATGCCCACCATGCCCATCCCTCACCCATCCATAAAACCCCCTTCCTCCATTTCTCTCCACCATCGCAATCGAGTGAGGGAGGAGAGGAAGAACGGGGAGCGCGAGGAGCTTGAGAGGGAGGAGAGCGTGGGCGAAGGAGAGAGAAAGAGAGTGGGTGAAGAGGGCAGTAGGAGGTCCACAGCACGTTGGCAGAAGCTGCTGCTACAGGGTGCAACAGCACACAGAGGAAAGAAGCTCACGAAGGGTTCTGCGGAGCCATTTTTCCTCAGAATCAGACGTCTGTGGAGTTTGACAGACATCTGGTAAGACATCCGGAGGTAATACCAGACGTCTGATGGTGCACAATTTCATTTTTTTTTCTGTCGAGTTCTGATCGTACATTTGTATGTCAAGAGTTGGGAAGGCAGGCTGGTGCGAGGATCGAGGTGGTTTCAGACGTCCAAGAGTGTTGCCAGACATCTGAAGACCCCTCAGACATCTGCAAGGAGTTCCAGATGTCTGAAAAAGATGCAGAGAGTAAGGTGAGCCACTGCGTTCGTTTAAGACGTCTGGGACTCTTCCCAGATGTCTGATTTTGGTCAGAGTTGTGTTTTTGGGCTTGTTTAGGGCCCAAACGGAGTCGATTTTCCGCAAACGAATTATCGCTGGTTTCCATTCGAAATTCTCTACGTTGTGGTATAGTGTCTACATTGTTTTGAGCTCCTTTTGACACGTAGGTGAATGTGATAGGACATTTGTTCGTGGTGTGCACGGGACCTACCGGGGCTGCGAGATCTGTCATTTGTGCCCCCACATCTCCCACTTATCTTGGTAGAGTGGTTTTCACCTTAATCTCGGAGTTAATAATTAAATTGCATGCGTAGAATTATTTGAACCCTAAGACTGAAAAGAGAAAATGCATGCTACTTTAAAATATATTCGATTGAATCCTAAGTTGTGAAATGAATACTAGGGCTGGAAGAAATGCATTTGTAGTTAATAAATGATTGAGTTACCATGATGCTTTCTGAAAAGAAATAAATCATGAGTTACCTATACTACCTGTAATGAATCAAGTCATGAATGGAAATACATACCTGTACTGAGTAATCAATGGTGAAATTGAGTTTCCTGTTCTACATATAATGAAGCAAATATGGAAATAAAAAAGTCCATATATGAACCCTACGGAGAATTTAGAAAGATAATAAGAATACTGTAGTACGGAAAACCTGATGGTTTTGGAACATGTTGCCTACGGGCGGCTATTCGGACTTGGTTAAGGGAAGTTCGCTAGCTCTCGTATACCGAGGAGAGCAACTGTCCCTTTAGTGTGGAAAGTGAGCTGGTCCTTGTGTATGCGGTACCGAGGAGAGCAACTATCTTGCTTACGTGGTACTAAGGGAGCCACTGTCCCTTTAGTGTGGAAGGGAGCTAGTCGCCTCTTGGGTTGAGACCCAGGGTTAAGACTAGTCACTCTACACCGACTCATGTTTGGCTCTCGAGTACGTGGTACCGAGGTGAGCTACTTAGTGTAAAGAGGGAACTAGCCACCCCATGGGGCTTAGGGTTAAGACTAGCCACCATACACCGACTTTTGTTAGGCCCACTGAGTGAACCAAGATAGTCAGACGAGGGTACGCGGACTGTGGAGAGGCGAGACCCCTATTTTGAGAGGGTAAGGCCCTGTGCTGTACTTTTGGGCTACCCATTAGCGAAAATGACTGACTACGTGTCAGTGCAGGGTAGCTACCCATGCGCTTATTTCGCGTGCCGTAGTCACCACTACGTCGCGACCGTGACCTCGGGATGGTAGACTGGGTGTAGGACTACCATGGGGGACTCTCTCGACTAAGAGAGTGCCACGTGTACATCCTGCATCATGGAAAAACTACAAGTGAGATCTTAATTAAGATCGTTCCCTTAGGGAACAAGAATATTTAGCAATGATATGGATCCTGATTAGAGTACTCGGCTTAGAAACGCATAAATGAGATAAACAGAAACGAATGATAATAAATAACCGAAAATGTATGATTAGCTAGCTGCTTGTTTAATTATGTTTAGTTGCATGTAAATGACTTAACCACCACTCTACTAAGCGTTAGCTGACCACGAATTTCTATAACTATATTTAGGCTAGGGATTTGAGTAGCCACCGCCATCGGTTGCTGAGGGCGTTGGGTCCAGTCGAGTCCAACCGTAGTCTTCTCTCTTGTTCCATTGCAGTATTTTTTTTAGTAGTGAGTATCTGTAGTGACTGTTCTATTATATTTCTACCAATTGCCGCTGTGATGCTATGTTTTGTACTAGTACTTTCCGCTGGTGACCTGTAATATCTTGAGATATACTGTTCTATTTCTTTTACTGTCTACCATGTACTTTCTGCTTAGTTATATTGCACGTATAGTTGTGAAATAGTATGTATTTGGTTGTTTCTCGTTGGACAACTGGATTTTGAGGTTAGTTGAGGCGAGCCATTCTCAAATTCTGTAGAGAATCAAGAATGGGTCGTAACACTGAACAATGAGGGAATAATGGAGAAACGTTTATGTGGGATTAGGTGTTGGAAAAGATGCAGAGGAACCATTTCTCTTTGAGCTATTCACGAGGGTTGTTTTTTCTTATTTTTCACATTAAGGGGCAAAGGTTACAATTCTCCTGCAAAGCCCGAAAATGAGATTGGGTCAAATAAATTGAAATTTATCCATATTTAGGAATTAAAGAACATCGGAAAGTTATAAAAGAGAGTGCATTTCTATAGCCTCAAAATAGAGCGGTTGAGAAGGGTAGGTCTCCTGCGCTTGCAATTTGGCTCAATCATGTGCCTTAGAGTAATAGTTGAATCGGTTGCATCAACTAAACCTGGATGTCAAATAGCCATGGCATGAAGGCCAAAGAATTAAAGCCAAGCCAATCAAGGGTGAACCCAAAATAGAACTAAGCAAGGAACTTCTCCAAATGAAATGAAACCTGTCACTTAGAGGCTAAATGGATAAGAAGCGACCATTTTGAGGTATCATTTGATTAGAGAAATTGATTCAGAAGAATAAGTATGGGAAGATGATGAAATAAGAGGACAAATGGAGAATAAGAGTATTTTGGCGTTAGGTATCGTATGTGTCACATCAAGAGATAAGGTGGAGATATGTGAGGAGGATTATTTTAAAGATGGTTGAATAAATTCTACCATGCAATTTCTCTCATTTCCACGTGAACTCTTTTTATTGCAAGGTTTCTAAAGTCAAATAGAAGAGCTTTCTCCTAATTCTGGATGACAAACAATGCATGATGAGTCCTCGAGCACTCAAACCCACCTCTCTGATGAATGAGAGAGGTATGTGATATCCTCGAGAACTGCTAATAAATCATCACTCATTGCAATCACTCTCTCTCAAGGAGGACTTTTCACGTAAATTGCCCCCAATAGTTCTCAATCTAAAAAGGGGCCCTGAGAACATTTTTCTTCATCTTGGAACTTTATTCTCATAGCTTTTAGTAACAGATTTAAAAGGTTATTATTGCCAAATGGGGACCTTTTCTTCAATGAATTATGGATGAGTTTGAAGGATTATTTGAAGTTTCCATCTCATGTTCTCCCATCCCTAAGTTTAATAAGGTTGTCTTCTCAAATGAACATATCCTTTAGGTTCCGTTTGATAAGAGAAATAAATTTGTAAAATAAATAAATAAATAAAAGATAAGTGAAATAAATTATGTAATAAGTGTTAAGTTAATTCATTAATATGTTTTAATTGATTAAAATTATTTTTATAGAGACAACGAAATAATTTTATCCCGATTTAAACTTCACTTAACCTAATGCAAATGACGAACAGATTAAATACTTAATTTAATACAAATCTACTTAACCCATCAACCAAATAATTACTTATAGGACATCAACCGAGGCCTCAAGGAAAGAGACGAAACGCAAGAGATTGGGTTATGGAGATGGCTTTAGACTGCGAAGTACTTTTCAACGAGGTCAAACTCAGCAAAGAAATAATCAACAATGTTCCTCTTTATTTCCTCCATTTGATTCAATTTTCGGTGCCTTATTCTCTGGACAATGGGTACGGTACACTAAACAGGATGCCTTCGATTTTATTGTCGCTTGGCAACTCAAGTTCCTAAAGAAACGAATACGACTTGGATAAATCGGCAACCCAAACCACACGGATTGGGTCGAAATCGAAATTGATCGCTCTGATGAATCAGACCACATTGGGATTTTGGCTAGCTGCTCTGGACTGAATTGAGTTTGGTGGACGACAGTCAACCGATTTGAACGAATCCAATCCATAGTTGGCTTTTTTAGGACCTGGATTAATATTTTGACCTCAAAGGAGCGAGGCCACCTTGGAAGTAGTTATGGCGTGCTGGCTTTAAGGTTGGTCCATTGCAAGGAAATTTATGATTTTACATTGCATCCAAGATGGCCAATTCACAAAATTAGCATGAAGAGTAGGAGTAGCCATGCTTTGGAGCCATCACACTCGCAGTTGGAGTGGCAGAAAAGCTTTCTTAACAAAATTATTCCTGGAGGCAATGTGGAACCACGGAACTTGGGAATCTTATGGCTTTAAGGTTGATCAGCTTAAATCAAGCCGCAAACTTTGCTGCATTTGGATGCAATTTAATTTTTACTCCGGGGTCAATTTTGGGATAGATTTTAGAAGGTATTTGAACTAATGGTGGACTAAACAATAAAATATGATGTAATTTATAATTTGATACGATTTAAATAAACAGTGTTATGATTTATTTATTTTATGTTTGATGTTGTGCTTTGTTTTGTTATTATTCCTGAAGTTAAAATGTACATAAACACATGACACGATATACACATATGGTCAAAGTGGTATCCATTATAATAACCTTAAGGTGTGTTTGATGATGGAATTTAGTAAACTTTTAGTCAACTAATGATGTTTGTTTAATTTTTTCTCATCACTTCAACACAAATTCTTATACAATTAATTTAATACTTTCAATCAAATCTTAATAATATTTATTCTCACTTTTACAATTAAATATATATCCACAGACATTTTTCACTCCCATAAAAATATCTACATTTATTTCACTTTAATCTCCAAACAGACCCTCTCGCTGACAGTCGTCACCATAATACACTCTCCAAGGAATATAAAGTACAACCTCGTATTACTTGAGCTCATATGTCAGCACTGACTTAATCTCTTTCCCTTTTATTTATCAATCAAGCACCATCAGTGGTCTGGTCCAACCAAAGAATCTAATCAAGCACAGTGCAGAACGAAATGCATTCAACTGCCCTCCCTAATTTTCTGAATTAGACTGAAGTCAATATTATATCAAGAGATCATCGAACACAATGCGGATCTTCATGCATTCAACTGCCCTTTCTAATTTTTCAAATTAAACAGAAATCTATCTTATTATATCAAGATATACTTTTACATCTCATCTATCTATACCGGTGATGTAATTTTAATCCTTATCCTTTTAATTTAACCTCCTCTTACAATTTCAACTGATAGCCGTAATTTCCTTCGCCTTTCCTACCCAAATCCCCCACTCGACTTTACTATTGAGATGGTAAAACAGCATATGGAACATATAATTTTGTTACGAAATCTCGGTGACCGTTGCATGTGATTTTATATTGATGTCATGGTATCTATCTGATACGTACTCGAGCTAACAATCCATCGACGCGAAGTTGTTGATAAAGTCATAAATTTATATGAATTATGTATCTTATCATTACTATTTTTTAGATATTTATTTTGTACATATAATAATTATATATATTTCTTTATATTTTGTTAAAGATAATATTTTCTTTATTTTTATATTTTAGGCAAAGTGACGAAAGATTCATAGGTGATCCAAGATGATAATTTTCTAAACTCATTTAAGCGTTGACGTCACGAAAAATCAAGAAATACACCTATTTAGGTTGGGTGGTGCTACATATGTAAGGTAAAAAGATAAAAATTATACTTTTAATGGCATTAGAATTTATTTTGCTTCCTAAAATAACCCTCTTATCTCATTGCTATGAATTTCAAAAATTTTTAAAAAATTTCTAAAGATTCTTAAGTTTATAAATGAGCCTCAGGACCCAAGCCAAGGGATTCTTTTACTCTCAAACCTCTCTTCCACTTTCTAGAGGTCATTGATGCTCCTCCTCCAACCTTCATTCGGTAGCTGTTGACGTGCACCTTCACACCATCCTACGTCTCCATCAGCGCCACTTCGTTTTATTGGTCCTATTAAATTTTAATTCTAATATTTTATTTGTTGCTTTACAATTATAGTAATTAATTCCTGCAACTTTTGCTTTAATTATTAATAATAATAAAAACTCTCTTGTGCAATTGCTCTACTTATTTCTTACTTATTAGAATGTTTAATTTGTTTTTACTATTTGCTTACTTCATTTGCATTTGAATTAGTTATTAAATAATTACATTTTCTTCTCGAATTTTTGTATTAACTTTTGTGCAATAAAAAATTCCAAAAATTTTATTTTTTGTTTCTTCATATTAGTTTATCATATCCAAAAAAATTGTGTAAAAAGTTATGACAGAAAAAAATTAAAAAATTATTTTACATTCAGCTCCTCATATTGTCATAATTCAATCCAAAAAAGTTATTTTCACTTTTCCTTTATGTGTTCTAGACAAGATTCAAAAGCCGATATGCAATATGTAATCAATTGGGTCACCGTATAAATAGTATACATTATATGAATGAGTATTTAGATGATTATGTGATTTTATATTTTTCATTGAAAAAAATAAAATAATTAGTCAAAGTCTAACAAATAATATATAAATAATAAACATGAAACGTAAACTCACATGTAAAACCATAACAATCAACCTTACAACCAAATCATTCCTAAAATATCCTTTTTTTCAGAAAAAAAAAACTTAATATGAAATTTATCACAAAATCAATTTCCTACTTCATCAACTACTCAAGTATTCGACCCAAATAATTGATTTGACCTCTTTAATAAATCACCTAAGGATACTCGATGCAAAAAGAGAGTATGTGATCGCATAATCAACCTCCTTGACCGACTTCCTAAACATAGGTTCTAAGAGTCCTATTAACTTGAAATTTGATTGAGTTCTTAGTTAGGTAGTTAGAAGAGTCCAAAATCTTTCCTATAAGTTTTACATTTTCGAAAAGTTAATTTCACACAAATTGTGTTTTAAGTCCCTGCTACTGCATTTTAATCTCTATCCTTAGTTCTCACAGGCTTAGCATCTCTTTAAAATACCAAAAAAATCTAAATAATCAAAAAACATCAAAGATAAGTTAGTTTAACATAGTATGAAATAATTTGAAACATTTTGCCTTCTTATAAGACGACTCATGACTCTTGCTTTACTCCATCTTATTCTTTGAAAGTTTAAAATTTAATTAAACGATTGTGATTTCATATTACAACAATGTTATTATCTTTTTGCTAATCCCACAGTCAGTTGTGTCATTCATAAACAATAGAAATCACCAAATCAAAGGCAAGTGCCGTTCAAAGACGTTTGAATCCAATTCAGCTGCAACGTAAGCATCACTACATTTCAATCCTTTCTTATTTGCAAGGTAAAAACTTAGTTTAGCTAACCTTGTTTAATATTCAAACAGATAGGTGCATCTCTGCTGCTCTGTGCGGACTTTTCTTTAGTTGCTTAATTTGGTCCGTCAACGCTTCTTGCCCTGTTAAAGGTAGGCGAAATTATCCATGATTTATCCAGCAAGACCGCTATTAATTCTGAAAGGAAAAAAATTTATGCAATGTACCATTAAAAGTTCTTTGATATGTAAAGATTGATTAGCGATGTATCTATTTGCCCTATCATTTAGAGGGCATACAATTTTTTTATCTGACATAAATACACTAGTTGGGTTGAGAATTTCATTTTCACCACAAAGCTTAGATACCGAAATCTACCTGACCTAAATTTCATGCTAATGATATACTCCTAGTTCTGTCCCAGACATTTTAATCCCAAAACCAACCGAAACATCTTGGGAGCTAGGAGAATTGTAATAGCATATAATTAGGGTTGTACAGTCCTAAAGAGCACTAATAAGTAATAACCACAACTTGGCCAAACTGAACCTTAAGGGGTAGTATAGCAGCCAGGTTAATCTACAAAAATGTGGGTTAGCCTTTTTTTGATAGACAAAGACTCTAAGGGCCCGCTGACGTCATGGGACATCACATGTCTTCACGAGATATCCCGGAAAATAAGTGAACCTGTGTTTTACCCTAAACCTGGGTTTCCTTAAACCCGGGTATAGATCAGAGATGAGTTATCCCATGTCCTAATCCCTTGCAACCCTCTCCCTGCAGCTCGCACTCTTTCCGCATTTGCCCTTCCCTTCCTGCTTGCCTTTAAAAAAAGAAAAAATTCACTAACCAACATAACCACCAACCTACACGTATTGTTGTCTTTTGACAACTTATCCCTCCTTTCATCTCTCATTTCCACGTAAATATCCTAATTTTCTATCCTTAGCTTATTCTCACCTTATCCCAGATTACACGTAAACACCAACATAAGATCCCCCATTTGAAAGTTTTTATCCCGTGAAATACATCCCACAATTTGAACTAACCCTAAAGCCCAAAAAACCCCGAGGTGCAAAAGGTCTATTTTGCAGTTCTGAAATCAACAGCCCCCATCTCAAAAGGTCGTTTTGTAAACTTGTCCCAGTGCTTATTTCCCGCATCTTTACTAAACAACCGCAGATCACAACGTAGATTATCCACTGAAATTCTCAAATAGAAATTCAAGTTAACCCACAAAATTTATCTCACTTACCAAACTAGCCCTTAACCCCAAAACACAAGCAACTAGCAAATCCAGTTATGCACCACCTTACGACCTCCATTTTCCGTCATGTTTCTGGAGTAAGGGCATAAAAATAATTTTTGAATGCTACAGCCAGATCTTATCAAACAAATTCCCACAATATCACACCTAAAAAATCAATGGTGAGCTTCAGGTAGGATTTACTTAGGATTGAAAGAGAGATAAGTCAATATACCTGAGAATAAATGTTCGCTGCGCCATAATAAAACAAATGCGCTTCTTACCAAATAAGCATACTCAAGCAGATGATAGAAGCACCCTATGATTGGAAAGCCTCCACGAGATGGACCTCAATGTCCACCAGGAAGCCCCTGCTCGAAATATAAACCCTGCAAAAAGATGCATGTGCTGACGGCACTGTCAATAGCCAAACAAACTTATAACAATCATAACAGAGTATTTTGTAAAATAAAACATAATGCAACACACCGACTGATGATGAAATGAAAGGTAAATACGGATGCCAATAACACCTGTAATGGTGAGACATGTACAATCGCAGCAAAAAATGATGCTTATGAAAGGAATTGCATGAAATCACCAGCAAGAGTTCAGTATGACAGTTCTATGAATCTGATCTTTTTTTGACAGATAGTACAGCTCTTTTGGCATCTTCATGGCATACATGCATTAATTGTGCAAAAGAACGACTGTGATCATTTATTAGCTAAAATTCTGCCACAATGAAAGTTTTCATCAGTGTATATCCATGATTTCTAACCGATTAGAGGTTGTAAGACAATTGAAGTGTTTATTTAAGGCTTTGCGGAGGAAGAAGCCAGCATCCACTAGAAAAGAAGTTCTTTTTTTCAAAAAAAAAGAACGGAATAGAGGAAATCAGAAACTGGCTCCCTCCACACCTAATCCTCCATTTCTACAGATCATCTTTGCCCCAAATCTTCTTCTTTGTAACCCCCACCATGCATTCCAACCAACCAAATGCTTTTTCCTCCCCTCAAACATGTGTCCCTGGGAACACCCTCTGCAAGGAGGCTATTTCTTTTCTGCTTTCCTGCAAGGTAGGCTACGTGCCCCTATAGCCCTACCTACCAGGGCTTTTTGCCCCATATAGCTTTTAACCAACAACTCCTTGGGGTTACAACCTTGTATCCTCTGTATAACGTGCAACATCCACCTCTGTGCCAATGGAGGTTGGACAACAGGACATATAGCAGAAAATCAAAGAGATTCATGCCAACATTTTTCACTGCTTTGAGTTAAGGAATTCAACAACATCTGCAACTCCTTGGAGAAGTGCAAAAAGGCCTGCTTCATCGCTTTCGGATGCTACAGTTCAAACACCCTGTGGACTCCACTAATCTCTTTTTGTTTAAAAACAGTGGACTCCACTAATCTTGGAATGTGTCAACAATACATGATCCTTGGCCTTGGAAGGATCATGGTTGATCTAGACAAAGTGATCATAAATAAGAAGTGGCAGAGACACAGCCATGCAGTGTCAACTGCTTCCTTGAGGCGTACAATTGCCATTTTATGCAGTACACAACTCATCCGAATTTTTGCATGCAAAGCATCCTTTCCACTTCAATTTCTAGACTCTACATGATGAGTGCATAGAAGTGGTCAAAAATAGCATGATCTACTCATGCCTGTGGAGATAGGCTATTAAGAGCAACTAGAATTGAGAATGGTGCATGCGAAGGAGTTGAGAGAACTTGGCGAAGCACATACACTTGTAGGTGACAACATGTTTTTGGAAATTTGAAAATGGAACCTATCTCTCCATGCAAGTTTGGTGAAATCCAGATGATGATGATGATGATGATGATGAGAATACCTAAACCTAATAGAAAGAGCTATCTCATTCTGAAAGAACAACTTCACATTCCAGGAAACGACTGGAGTTACAGAAATGAAACCACTTAAGTTACAAAAACTTTACAACTCTCACAATGTCAGTAGCTCAGAAACATCTAGTTAGCACATCAATATACCCACCTAACCCACATTATTCCCCACCAAAGTTGCAGCTGACATCCCAGGTGATCGAACTGGTGATGATGGATATATCCTTTGTCCCCTTTGGTGGCTTGCTGGTGAGGAAGTAAAGCACGCTTTCCTAACTTTTCTTTGCAAATTCTAGTTAAGTCCTCTCACTCAACAACAACATTTATACCTTTTCCTATAACATCCTTTATTTCAGATATTATAAAAAATTCTGACATGAGAAGTAGAAAGTTGTTCAACATATTAAAACTTCAGAAGGCGGCAACAGATTACACCTCTTGGTGCAGCCATTGGTTTGTGCATTCCAAAGAAGAAGCAATGCTACAATTTCTTCACTTCCCCAGACCATATCCAAGTAGGGTGCTTGGATTAAGACTTGTAGTGACTTGCCTCCCTTCACCATACCAGCGAAGTTGTTGATAGTGGACTTTTTCCAAGGCATACTTGAGTTCAGACAAGGCAACCCAAGTACTTTTTCTATGACCTGGAATTCTGGGGTCCCCACAAATGTCTGGTGCGAATCTGTGAAGGCTGTCATTTCAACTGATGTGAGAAATGACTCCCCCCAGTATCATGGAAGTGGGATTCAATCTAACTTCCTCCTCCAAAGTCATGGATCACAACCAACTGGACTATGGCCACTCCACACATATTTCTTCACTATTTTGATGTAGGTATTTCCAACTCTAGTTGACCAAGCTACTCGTAGAGAAACAGTTCCACATTGATACTTTTCCAAATAAGTCCAACCATCCCACCATCTCCTCAAAGTAGATAAAACTATAGAGCAAAGTATTCTAAAAATTTATAGCACTTATGTCCAAGTCTGATTTTCCCTTGTAGTCATCTCTTTCAAGAGCATCTGTTTTCTAGCTTCAAAAACAAAGCGTGGCCATCAATATTGTCCAGCTGAATCCAAAGGTTGAATTTTGTAGATCTTCACATGTACTTAAGCAACCACCACTGAACCATGTGGGAAATAGGTGACAAATTTTTCTTGAATAAAGGAAATAGGCAACAAGTTTAAGTCAAAAATTTGCTTCATTATTTGAATGACAGCTTAATAAGTTCACGAGCATTATTTGAATAGACCATTGTCAGTGATAAATTCAAAATCAAAGGAAAAGAAAGGGCATATAATCACATTCAACATCAATTCCTTCCAACTGATTTAAGCTGTAGCTACAGCTGTACAGTGTACCAAAAAATCATGCCAGTTTTTTTGGATGGTCCCATAAATTCTTCTTTTCGTTGTTATTCAAAATTAACTGACCAAACAAAAACTACTATTGTTTTACTGCTTTTCATCATGCATAGTCTTATCCTTGCTTTACCCGTTAGAATTCCAGCAGATGGATCCATGCTCCTACCAGAAAATGGTATTGGAAGAGCTAATAGTTGTTAAAGCCAATTAGGCTATTGAATCAGAAGCAAATATTTAGCAATTTCCACCATAATTCATGTGGGTGTTGCATGCAATAAGGATGTATAACATGAAATGTTATGGCTCATGCAAATGTGTATCATCCAAATTTTTTAAGAGGCTGTATGGCATCCAAATGTTGTACTCAAGGGTGGAAGTGAAGCCAGCAATATGACCTCCAAGAATAAGCTGATTACAATGCATGGAGGCATATTCCATTCTCTCTTGTATAACCAAACACTTCATGTGAAAGGACCAGACCTACAAGGTAGGATTTCTTCTTCTTTTTTTTTGGAGTTTGACTCACTTAGGAACTACCGAAAGTCATGAAATTTCAATAGTTCCAGAAAATTCTTCATGCCTTACGGCAGATAACTGGGTCATGACATGCATGACCACTTTCATTATGTTTTTGCTACTTTCTGATTCCAGTGATTTTTTATCTGAAATTGCACTGATCAATCACCTAAGTTGCAGACCAACAAAATGCCCCCTTTGGTTAGGTTTTTTAAAGTAATTAAAATGCTAAATGAAATTGCGAAGCATGCAAGGCTACCTCATGCCATCATTTCGATTGACCATGGATTGATAAGTGAAAAAGAAGCTCCTGTCACTGTAAAATTTTCAAAACTACTTATAATAATAATAAAAAAAAAATTAGACTGAAACACGGATATAGAACACAAGAAAGGTAACTAACTGCAGACGAGATGAGTTTCCTGGTATGCAAGACATCACAAAAGCCAGAAGGAAATCAACAACAAGGACTAAACTTCATGTTATTTGGAAACATATTATCTTGATTCAAGGTAGAGTTCTGTGTAACCACGTTCAACAACATTTTCTACTAACCACTTTAAAAATCTCGTTAAATTTATTCCACATTTTTCTTCAAAAAAAAAAAATTCCACATTAATATGAATCATATATCCTTAAGATGGTAATGGCATCACCTATAGACAATTCACCATGATGGTTACGTATGGTAAATATGCCCTCTCATAGAGATAAAACACACCATAAAGATGGCTAAGTATTTCAACTGCACAGATATTAAGCAGGAATCCTTGTAAGCACAGATTTTGCAGATAATGCTATATTCTGATGTATCCAATTATTCCAGTGCAGGTAAGTCTTGAGGTTCTTTTTTATTTTCTTGAGATCTTTTTTTTCTTGAAAGAAAAAAGGATGGTTGCATGAGATTAACGACCATCTTTTGAGATCCAAATCCACATGGATATAAAAAGGGAGATGCAATTTTAGAGACCACGAAATGTAGGCTTTCAATTTTTAGGGTAACAAATTATAATAAAAATGAACTGACAAAAGGAAAATCAATATAGATACCAGTCACCTCGATAAAGAAAGCAGAGTAAGCAGATGTTACCATTTAACCATTAAAGCTATCCTTAAGATATACACCAAATGATGCTGGAAAACTCACTAATGATTTTCATAACTTTACAACTTCACCAAGTCGTCACACTAAGTATTTCTGTAAATCTAACATACCCCTCCTGCAGCAGCTATAATCTGTAGGAGACTAGCCAATTGTGGCTGTTATGGAAGACATTCCCTTGAGGAAGATAAATCTACAAAACTTCACCAACTGAAAAGAATGTTCCTAATTCTTGTGGCTCCTCTGATATCTGCCTTTTCTAGCATAAATTGTCACTGGGAAGACCAGCAGAAATTTTGTTTTGACACCCAAATCTTGACCTGCCAGGCACATATCCTGTCCTTGGTGCCAACTTCTGCCTAATAGTCTGTATAGAGTGGCCCGAGGACCGGCCAGCCACATAACAAATTCTTCCCATATGTGTAATATCAACCAGAAGCAGTCAGAATAAACCAGTCTGATGAACCACTCCACAACAATTTTATAAAGAACAAACTGTGAAGTTATTGTGTTTTATTCATCAAATGAATGAACATGAATTTTTTCAAGCAGAAATGGCCAGTCTTCCCCCAGTTGCTGTGGGTTCAGTTGCATGGCAACCTTGAAATCCTGTAAAGATATCAAATGCCTACTTCTGGTCTCGGAAGGACCTTCAGAAGAGGTACTTCTACCTGGTAATTGCACATGGTTCCCTTGCCACATGCCATTAACAGATTTCGCATGTGGCAGCTGCTTGTTTATTGGATTTCTCATTGGCTCATATCCTGACCTAGAACCTACTAGCTGAACACAAGACTTGATTAATCTTGTCAAATAAGAATCCAACACATTATTCAATAAACTGGCAGAATCAAGTGACACTTCCCCCAGATCCTGAGCTTTCACGATCCGGTCCATTCTTTTCTTCAAATCCATGTTGTGACACAATGCACCAGTAGAACAGTTGCTACTCATGCTGGTGCTTTCAGTGTCCGATGCCAAGCGCCTGCATGACCCACGGGGACTTGGTGGACAGATCGGAATCCCAAGAGGAGCGAGCAAAGGCTTAGTAGGGTAAACATCTTGCGTTGGAAGGCCTTTCTCCACATCATCTGTTACCACAACTTTGTCAGCAGAGTAGCTGTTCACTGAGAACTTATCACCTTCTAATGTCTTCTCCATACGTTGTCTTTTAGATGGCATCTCGTCGATTCCCACTTGCCCATTCTCCTTTAAAACAAGATCATGCAAAGATTGATGTGGAACACTACTTGATTTCCCAGCAGGGCCCAGAGGACTAGGCCTGTCTTTATACCTCCTCTCCCGAACTCCGGACCTGCATCTGCGAGGGGGTGGTATTTCTCCATTGGTCCAAGTGCCCATAGAGGATACCGGATACTGATGGAATACATCTTTTCCACGAAGCGCCAAAGGAGGAGCCTTTGCCTGGTAAGCATTCTTGATGATGGCTCGTATGAGCTGATTGTGCAATGCAATGTTCTCTTCACCCAAAGCTACATAGCAGATTTTGTCGAACTCCAATTTACTGAGCTTCCTCGACAGGAATCTCTCCAAGCAGCCAAAGTAATTGCCGGCTCTCTCTGGACCAAGCCTCTGACTTATCGCGAACCTCAACTCTGTAACATTTATGTGGGAATTACGCATAGGCATTGGCATCTCCTCCGGACCTCCTCCCTTACTGCATCGATACAGCTAAAAAAACCCAACTTCAGCCTGAAAAACTCAGCCGAATTGACGGTTTTCGGGTGCGGTATCAGGGAAATTACTGACTTAGGGTTTGCTCCTCTTCCTGCAAACTTTACTCGTGAAGCTCAACTCCCCGGAACCGTGATGGAGCAATGCAGCCAAAGATGGCATGTTTCGAGGACAACACAAACCCAACAAGGAAATCTCTACCTTCCGGCTCAGGCACCAAAAACCCACATCCGAATCCACCCGAATTGCGTCACAGGCCCAGAAATATCCTGCCGTTTGGCATCAACCGAACACCCCAGGATCACCCAATGCACCACGATCGAACAGACCCACTTCAACTACTCGGATCGCGGGAAGAGCTACAGTAAAAAAAGCAAGCACAAGGAGAGCGGAATCAGAAGCGGGAAAGAGTTGGGTAACGAGGAAATCGACCTAATTCTTGATTTCTGCGAGCAAGGCGTCGCCTTTAGAGCTGACCTGCCGGACTTCGCGCGATCGGAAGCTTCCACCCGAGTTCCAGGGACGATCGCCGATCCCTACCTCCTCCTGCGAAGCGAACTCCAGTTGGGTAGCTGTTAGATACGAGTACCAATCTTGCTCTCGATCCACGTCCAGATGTGGGGTGTGATCTTCTTCTTCTCACCACCTCAAGCTTGAAGCTTCCACCCGAGTTCCAGGGACGATCGTCGACCCCTACCTCCTGCGAAGCGAACTCCAGTTGGGTAGCTCTTAGATACGAGTAGCAATCTTGCTCTCGATCCACGTCCAGATGTGGGGTCTGATCTTCTTCTTCTCGCCACCACCTCAAGCTTGAAGCTTATCCTCCCACCCTTCCCCCGCACACCGCCGCCCCCCCCCCCCCCCCCCCGCCCCACACCCCCTGCCCCCCACTCTCTCCCTCTGTTCTCTCGGCTCGGCGTGTGTTATGTCGGGTGGGTGCGTTGGTCAAAGGGGTCTTTGGGTGGGAGAACAAACATATGCCCGAATAGGGAACTTGTGGGGGTGTGAGACTCGAGGGGGTTGGGAATTAAGAAGGGGTTGGGGGCCAATGGACCTGTCGTGGTGCCTTTTGTGGGTTGACGGCGGAGGTGGGGATGGGGGCATTAACTGGTATTGATGGTGTGGTTGGGTTTAACCCATGGTTTAACCGAAGCTCGGGTCAGTTTGTATCAGATCTTTCATTGGGTTGTGTTGGGTTGCATTTGTATCAACCCTTTGCGAAATTGGTTGGGCTAAGTCGGATTCGTCTTTTGACCATGCACAGGGTACGTTATAGTATATTTCTAATTCTAATTTATCCATTTCTCATCGTAGTATCTTGTTCTGCCCAACTCTATCCCTTGGGAGAGCTTATTAACACATGAGATCTCGTGTGAATACACATCTAAAGCTAATGGAATTATCTTCCATCTAAGAGTTACACGAGTGTCCCGAAAATATTTGATTAAGGCCCCCTTCCTCAATGCCAACAATCAAGAAGGGAATTCACTAAGTCTATAATGGAGGTAACAAACGGTATTTGATTATCTAACACCCTTCACATCACCATTCGTGTGCCTCGCAATGTGTTTCCTCATTTAACCCATTGCATGACAATCTCCATTACAATTATATATCATCACCAACTATTGCAATCACATTTCATATACGGTCAATTAAAGTTATTATATCACTTAAAACTTAAATTTTGTGTTTATATGCATGCTTTTTATTCTTTTCTATATCTTTTTAATTCACATGATTGTTTGAGTAGATGCTTATGATCGGATAATTTTGTAATCATATATAGGGAAGAGCACGAAGAAAGAAGCCCATTGGCTTAAATAGTTAACCTAATGGCATTGATTTGTTTCATTTGCATGGAGATGGATATGATTGGTTTACGAGAAGAATGGGTTGCGTTAACTTAAAAAACTAATGATTTGTTAAAATGAAATTAGGTTAACACCAGTATTTTAAAAATTAGACTAAGTCGGTTGATTGAACCAATTAGATTACAAATCAATGCTCAATTGGTCTGATCAGCTCATTTAGGTAGAAAAGTCAAAATCACCTTAAACCTGTTGTTCCATTAGTTAATTTGATTCATGAGTGTCTTTTTTTTAAAAAAAGAAAGAAAACATAAAAAATCTAAACCTCAAACACATTTCACCCACAACAGATAAAACCTAAACTTCTCTTCGCAAACATGACCCACCTTCTGCACCATCCTTACACCCAGTGACCTCCTTAATCTTAACTCTTGATTGATTATCCTCACCTTGTCGGTGGTTCTCATTGCTGGAACTCTTTGATGGTGGCCCAACATCGGCACCTCCTATCCATCACCATTTTACTTCGTCCGCCTCCGGTGTTCCACGCAACATGTTGCACACACTCAACTCATGTGATGCCACGCGAAAAAATTTGATTTTTTTTTCCTTTTACACAATTCCTTAATAAAGATGTAACTTGTAATTTCAATTTGCATTTAAATTTCAACAACAAATAATGCATTATGTTGAAGATCAATTTTGTTAAATTGTCAAATATGAACATGCCCATTTCTTCTTCTTCTTTATATAAAGTAATTAACCTCTTAACTTAAAGGTGCATTCATTCAAATAGTCTATGATTTTCAAATCTACATCTTCCTTAAAGTTAAACTCTCAATTTCGGTTATATCTTTTATTTTTAGTTTGACACTTGCTAAATACATGTTACTTGTAGTGTAGTGAGAGATGAAAAGTAATAATTTCTACTACATATCTTTCTATATTTCTACTTAATGCTTATTCAACTTGATTGGCTTAATTTAATCAAACTAAATATCTCATGGTTTGATTTTTTTTCAATTTTTTCAAGTGACACTATCATGTTAATGTCATCATTGATTCGATTGATTGATGAGTTACGACTTATCATAGCTAAAATGCTCAAGTTAAGTTAGAAACTAGGTTAAATACTATTGAATTAACACATAAAATTGGTTAAGTGAGGGAAATAACAGAAAAGTCCTAAAACATCAATTTTGTGCTAAAAATGCATAATTAGGTTATTAAATGAGATATTCTATTAAAAAAGGATAAATGGTGAGCCAATTGCAAATTGAACACACAAATGAGTTCAAAACTCCAAATCAAAAGGGAAATTAACTTCTAATAGGTTCAATTAAGCTTCAATAAAAATCTGGTTGCATTTGGACATCATTAGAGCCTTGAAATTAAGGATTTTCATTTAGGTCCTTCACACATCACATTTTGTTCACTAGAAAACCTCTAAGGACCTACTTGAAGGTCGTAGGGACCTATTTGCAAGTCTATAAGGACCACTCTATAACCTTCCTTAACTACTAATGGGTTGCCTTGAAATGTTTCCATTGTTTCGCGCAGGGGTCTCTTGTGCATTTTCACCAAAATAAAACCCAGCACCTGAAGCTCCTCGCGGTCACTGTAGCCGTGAAGAACTAAGGCCATCGTGGCCGTTGATCCTCTAGACCCACTCGATCTGTGGCTCTACATGATTGGAAGCTTCGCACGACTCAACGCGTAGCCTCACCTCCTTGCCCAGATCCCATCCAACAGCCCATTTTTGGATTAAACTGGCGAACGCTACTCTCCTCTCATCCTCACTGCCCAAGCCCTTTTTGTCTAATCCCATCGCATGATGGGGAGATTCACTGATTGTTCTACTTACGCACCTCACTAGCCTCGCGCACGAGGGATCGACCTCCGCTCCTACTTCCTTGAGGCCGATCCCTTCGTCCTCTCCATCTCTTCTAACCATGTCACTCGCCACATCAGTGACAATGGTGTGGTTTTTCACCTCCCATTCTTCCTCACCACTAGGGATGGCGTACGCTTAAGGACGACCCTAAAGCTTTTCTCATGGGCTTTTCACTCGCTGGAGATCCCCCTCCATTCGTCCTCCTTAGCCGCCGACTCTAGATCTAAAGGTCCCATTCCTTTGATTAGATTAGGATTTACTATTTTCTAGAGTAGTTGTAGTGATATTTAGAGTAATTTAGGAGTAGAAATTAGATGTAGACTTGATCTGATCTGATTGTGCGATTGTAGATAGCTTAGAAGTAGTGTAGTGTAGAATCCACACACCCACCTCCTCTAATCAATTCAGATAGGAGGAGATGAATTCATATCGCCCCACCGATCACTGATCTTCCCCCTCACAGCACCATTTCATGTTCTGAATGTCCCTCATGTTTTAATTCACAATTCCCCCCATCCATTTGAGTCAAACCTTCATCTCATTTCTCTCTAGCTTTGAGATGAAGATTTGCGCTCAAAAACCACCTAGGGGTCTCTTCACTCATGTCATTTTCTTCACAAAGACCCCTGATCTGATTTAAAAAGGATCGATTTGCTTGATCTGATTTCAATTTGGTTTTTAAGGTGAGATCGCGAGATTTTGATCAGATTGAGTTTTGAAGGGTTTTGATCAAGCGAATTGATATGTTTTTGTGTTATTCAGCTCATGGTAATGAATCTGAGATATTTTTAATGAAAAATCTTTCCTCAGATAAGCCATGTCTTAATTTGGCATGAATTAGGGTTTTAAAGAGTGTGGTAGAGCTAAGGAAAATCAATCATGTGGATTTGAGGTTCTATCAATAATTTCTGAGTTATTTTGAGTGAAAATCTGATTTCTAACCGAAGGAATTTTCAGTATTCCTTAAGGTTCCTAAGTAATTGGGATTCATGATTGGTTGAATTTAATAGCCTGTTCTAAGATCCTTCTACATGCTGCCTATAGCATTAGGAAGGTATTAGATCAGTGGTTTTTCCTGATTTGAATTAAATATCATTACTGAGAATTTTTTGATGAGAAGTTTGACACCTCAATCTGGTTTCAACGTGATTTTCAGACTTTGTCAGACTTTGAAAGTGTTTTATGTTGTTTGTAGAATCCCAATTAATTAACACAGTAAAGTGCTGCATTGGCAGCTACATATCCAAAGGTTTTCAACCCTAAATTCAATGCAAATCTCTCCCTGACTTTGGATACTTTTGATCCATGATCAGACTTCCCTAAGTCTAATCTTGGATGAGTTTTATACTGAAATCTCCAATTCAACACTGTTGGAATTAAGACATGGCTGCATGGCAACCCTTTGAAATGAATATTTAAGACATCTGAGAAGCTCCTTGGGCTGTGGTGCGCCGCCTTGTTTGTCTTTATAGTTATTATAGTCGTTGTGGTATATAACAAAGCGGTTATCAGTCTAATACAATTTATTACTCGAAATGAAGAGTTTCTCGAGGTCGAACTCAGGGAGCAAACTAAAATTCTAGAAGCATATAAATTCATAATATATGTATATCTGGTTTTACAAAAAATAAGAGAGAGAGAGAGAAAGAAAGAGAAAGAGGGTAATTGGCTTTTTCTTCTTCTCTTTCTTCAGCTACTCTTCTCTTCAACTTATATTCTTCTTTTCTTCTTCTCTATTTCTTCTTTCTTTTCTTCTTCCTCTTCTGCCTTTCTTCTTCTTCTTCTTCTTTGCGTCTTCTTCTCTTCTTCTTCTGCCTTTCTTCTTCTTTCTTCTTCTTCTTCTTTGCATCTTCTTTCTTCTTCTTTAGCCTGCCTTCTTCTTTCTTCTTCTTCAGCAGTTGCGGTTCCTCTTTGCTCTGGCTGCTGACCCTCCTCTTTTGCCGACGTCTGATTCAGCGCTCAGACGGCTTAACTGCACGATTACTACAGTACGGTTGCTACAGTGCGGCTCCTCTTCTTTTCCTTCAGCTTCTTTTCTTCCTTTCTTCTTCTCTGCTTAGTCTTTCCTCTTTTCTTCTTTCCTGCGCACACACGCAAACATCAGCGCAAAACCTACCCCTACCCCTTCCCCGCGTCTCTCTCTCTCTGAATCTCTCTTTGGGAAGCTCTCCCAGAGATGGGTAATCGGGTCGGGTCGCGTGCCCGGGTCCAGGCGCACCGGCGTGGGTGATGCACGGGGAGTGCACAGGAGTGGGAAGTTGGGTCTGGTCAGATCCGCGTGGGTGTGCCGCAGACAAGACCCAGTGAGTAGGTGAGGGACCTCACCCCAGTGCTATCGGAGGCAACCATCCGATAGCACTTTTTCAATTTATGTATGGGCTTGCGCCCATACACTTCCGAGGTGGGACTAAAGTCCCACCTCCGCTCCGCTTGCCCGCTGGCGAGAAGCAGCTGTCAATTGGGCAACAGCGAAGGCTTCGCGCTCCCAATTGAGAACCTGGGTGCGGGCGTGACTTCTTTCCATGTCACCTGGAGCCCTCACCTGGCGTCGAAGAGACCTGGAGCTGCCTGTGAAGAAGCTCCAGCAGCTCGTCAATGGCGGCGAGGAGGTTGAACCCTGAAATTACGAAGACGGTCTCTCGACCACGTCAGACAACACATGGAGCTTTGTCGAAGTGTGGCGAAGGAGGTGCGAGGGGCGGCGTGTGGTGAGAGTGCTTGTGGGTGTGCACCTAGGGCAGACTGCGTGTGCGAAAGTGGGTGTGTGCGGGGGGTGATCTGGAGGTGCAGGGTGATGCATGGAGTAGGGGAATCGCTAGAGTGGAGTGAGGGGGAGCTTCTAGTCTTGTTGGCGAGGGGTGGAGAGGTCTGTGGAAGTGGGGCGGTCTCACCGAAGATGGTGGCCGGAGATGGAGCAGATGAAGGTGGTTGTGGCAGTCGAGAGGTTTAAAAGACTAATTCAAGAAGGGAAAAGTGAGAGGAGAGTAAGGAGAAAATTCCTACCTACTTAGTCGACGAAGAGGGAGAGGGGGACTGCCCAACGCGTGCCTGCCGAAGCTGAGGGCGAAGGTGCCCAAGGGAGGAGTGACAGCAACGAGGAAGAGGTCTGAGGACGCCAACTGGTGCGGCATAGCGTGGGACGACAAGGCAGAGTGGGCTCTGCTGCAGGTATGGCAGCAGAGCGACGAGGAGGAGGAGAGTTCGTCGGAAGCTAGGGCACTCTGACATGAGAGAGGGCAGACGAAATAAAGGATTTTTCTCCGCCAGAAGTAGCTTGCCTTGGACGGTAGCCCTCACCGCTCCTTATAAAGGCGTTGGCGAGGAGAGCGGCTCGAGGGAACGGCATGCAGAGCACACCGGAGATGGCCGGAGAAGGAGACCCATGCCTTTCGTGCGTTCGCATGAGAGGCATGGGCGGTTGCAGGACACAAGGGAGCATCCCTGCGACAAAGGACGACGCAGGGAACCTCCCGTTCGTTCCTGAGAACGGGCGCCATGCCCTGCGCGGCGCCATCCTCCGCGCAAGGTCGCCAGAGGTATGGCGCTACTCAGAATGGCAGGGAGGACCGTTCTGCAAAGAACGATGAGAAAGATAGGGGGCAATGTGTAAGGGTTTCAAAAGATAAGGGTCAAAAAGTAATTCAAGAGGACCAATTTGTGAAGTCGGTCAAGATGGTCTTTTCTTAGGCCCAAATTTTTATACCAGCCTAATTTGATCCTAAGGATTTTAATGGTGAAATTTTATTTTAGGTTTGACCATGTTTGACCGGTCAATTTACCCAAAAACCCAAATTAGGTCATAAATTAGGCATGGTTCTCATTTTAAGTCAAAATAGGTTGCAAAGGTCAAATTGAAGGTTCTAAACCCTAGGAAATATTTTTTCATGAATTTTAGAGGATTTAGTTGATTTTTATCCTGCCTCGAATCTCGCAAATTAAAGTGGATTTGTTTTAGGGTTATAGAATGTCATTTAATTCCTAGAAGTTGCTTTAACCATTTCCAGATCAGATCATCCCACTTCCCTCCTTATTAAGCTTATTTTTCCTGTGTTTAGACCCTTAATTACCCTGTTTGCATACTGTATTGGTAAAATTACAGTTTTACCCCTTATGATTTGTCTTATTCTTTAATTCAGAATTCTCTGAGTTAAGCTTCTCTTTAGGTTTTGTAGGAGCTTCTTCACACTTAGTTAGATTAAATTGTGCTAGTTAGGGTTCATGATGAGGCTCTCATCAGGCTGCTGAGTGGTTGCTGTAGTTGTTGCTGCAATGGCTGCTGCTGCTGAATCTCAACAGTAGTGCTGCTGCTGTTGCTTGATGCTATTGCTGCAGGTGTTTTTTCTGATGGCAGACACGGGCTGAATCAATATGGCAGTAAGCTAGGAATTAATTTTGTTGTAGGGCTAACATGTTCTGTAATGTAGAATTTTTCTTGTACACGCTTTCATGTACTGATAGTGTTAAATTCAACTTGAATTGCTTGTAATCATGTATATAAATTCCTTTGTCAGCCATAAACTTGTATCCAACTGTCCATATTTAGAAATTAGATGAAATCATAGTAGAAATCAAGTTTAATTTTTCATGCATGTTGAATGTAGTGTGCTGAATGTTTTAGAGCGTTTTCACTACTATTCCAGCCACTGGAACTCTTTTTAAGGTCTTAGGTTCTTTTGAAAATACTTAAAAGACTTTAAATGTGCTTAACTTGTACATAAATAAAAACCCTATAAAAAATCAAAAAAATAAAATAAAATAAACCTGTAGTGAGTAGGATTAGATATATTTCTAAGTATATGTCAAGTTTCATGGTATTCTGAATCCTTAGCTTAGTAGAACATACCAGCTGACGGTTCAGTCTACCTTAAAACTTAATAAAAGACATCAACTCTTAAAAATCCCAAAAGCACTCTCTCTTTCACCCATTTCTTTCTTTCTCATCCCTTACCTTTGTAAAACACCTAAAACCCATAAAAAGAAGAAAAACTCCAAAAATACACAAAAATACCATATATATTATGTATATACTTGTAAATATAAGTTATATAGTAAGCTATATGTATATATATTGTAAAATAGGTGTATAATATTTATAAATAACTTGTATATGTATTGTATAATGTAAATTAAATATTTAAGATTATTAAAACTGTATATAATTTAATTGTATAATTATTTATTATTCATATTAACTTATAAGCACTATAACTTAAGTAAACATATAAAACCCTGTAAATAACTATATTTACTAATGATACTGTATATACATATATATATATATGTATTATGTATATTATAAACCTTGTATCATAATTTAATTATGTATATATAATAAATAATTAATTTATTATGTTACTAGCTAAGTTATTAAGTTAAATTAAAATAAATTAGTAAATTAAGTTATAACTGAGATAATTTATACTGTATAGTTGTATTATAGTATTTTAAGTAAATTAAACTAATTTAACTATATTTATAATGTATTATATTATTTATACTTAATTTATATGAATAACTCCCTGAATACACTTATTTAAATGTAAATAAATTAAAATAAATCGTGTAAAATATAATAAAAATATGTATTAAATACTTTATTATATGTATTAACTCTATATTAAGTTAATTAGAAGATTCTCTAACTAATTTAACCTATATTTAAGAAATAAATACACTTAACAGTATGTACAAATTTTCAATTTTGACTAATTTATTTATATAGTAAATGTAATTAATTTTGTAAATAAATTGTATAATCATGTAACCCTATGTAAATACTTCAAAATCATATAATTTAATTTTAAATTATAATAATTTATGACCCTCAAATCGAAGGCCAAAATCACCAAATCAGATGCTGGCGCGCAAGAGTAGCAGCGCCTGAGGAGGCGCTAACAAAGTGCCACATCGTTGACATTAGAAGGTGCGCAGCGCTATAAGTTGAATTCCTCATATGGCCTCTTCAGTCGTCACGGGCACTGGGTGCCCAAAATCCATCATCCTTTCCCCTCTAAGCTTGAATTGAGATTGGCATTGAGAATGTTTGTGTGCAGTGCGAGCCGGGGGTTTGGCATTGTGCGTGGGCCTAATTGGGCCCATTAATGAGCATAAATCGAAATTGAGAGGCCTAATTAATAAATTAGGGTGGCTCTTAGTAGAGGTCTACTCCTACCCATTGAGGGTGCTGTGTATCCCTCGAAAAGGTCACCCACCAATAACAAACCTAATTTTGTCATTAAGGAAAGTAACCCTTAAGTAAATTAATTAAGCGTTGAGAGGCGTGTGTAAAACGACTAAGTCCCTAAGGTAAAACAGAGAAGAAAGGCCTAAGTGATAAGTGTATAACAGAGAAGAAGAAGGAAAAAGAAGCTAAGTGTTAAGAGACCTAAGAGAGGCTAAGAAGAAGAAAAAGTGTGTGTGTGCATATGTATATATGTATTAGATAATATATATAGTACATAGGTAAATACAAATATATAGGTATACGTAGTATATAGTGTTTGAGCTCATATTTGTATATAAATAACATGTGAGCTTTACTGATAGATTTATACGTCACTGTATATAGAATAAATGTTAGTAAAGACCCTAGTTTTTACCTTAGCTTATGTATGTAGTTTTTCCTAAGGTTTAGCGACGTTTATATATGTCACTATACATATTATATATGTTACTATAGATGTTAATATATTAAGTTAAGTTAGTATGATATATTTTATAACATATTATTGTATAGATATGTAAGTATTAGTACTATAAGTTATAAATAGATAGTATATAGTATGTATTTATAATTTTTGATGCTTGTTTGTACATAGTTGTTTTCAAGCATTGTATTTATTTGTAATTCATTCTTTTATATGTAATTGATTCATTCTTGATTCTTTGATTGATTCATTCATTGTTGTACATAAAATCAATCTTTTTGGAATTAAAGAATAATATTGAACTTAGAGAGTGATGTATATCAATAACTGACTTTCAGTGAACGACTTAGAATAAACCAATAAAAATTAAGTAAATAAAATTGACACGACAACGGTTTGTATTTGTGACATATACTACAATAACGATCCCTTTTTTGTACGAACCGATAGTCGGACGATCATATTTTTGACGTTGTTGCCGAGGATAAAAACTCAACAATAGCGCTTTATTGTAATTGTTTGATTACATGTCGCAGAAAGTCAATTACTGATCTGAACTACTAAAATCTAAATCCGTCACCTAACCAAGTCAATTGCATGTCTGATTTTTTAAAACATACAAGTTAGGCCCCAACACGTTCTAACCCTATCCATGTGCAACCGATGATCTCTTCCTCTTCTCATGCAATGACTTGAAGTTGTAACCGTGTTTTCTTAACTTGGCCAAACTACAGAAGTGGATGGAGTGTCATAAAAAGGTAACATTCAATCTATATACTTCGATTTGTTAAAAACATAGCGAAACTACACTTGGGTCAAGGTTTGGTTCGTGTATTCCATTTCCAATAGTATACCCCAGTTAGTCACATTCGCATATGACAACATATGACCCTTTCCTCCAATTTCCATTTTGATTTATACTAATCAACTACATGAGACTTGTTATGAGTACCGACATTTAGTCGTCATTAATTTGCTTAGTAGAGTCCTAGTGGCCATCGTGGCTATACCTCTGTCCCACACAATGGTTACTCGATTTGATTTTTTTTTCTCATATTACATGAATCTACCTACTTTGATTCTATTTTAATGTTTGGGTAGGTGGAGTATTTTGGCGAATAGAAATTTTAAGAACCATTAAGCATGTTATTTTTTTTTTCTAATTGTATAATATATCATGTCGAATGCCAAACGCAGAAGAATATATATATAGAAAAGAACAACATCCTGTTCAATTCCATTCACTGGTCTTAGGGTAAACACAAAAGCAAAAACATAATGATATTAATTATGGATTTGTTAACATAACTTTTTCATTTGTATTGAAGCTATAGCGATCCAAGTTACTACACTCACACAACTTAAATGTGCTGAGATGCACAATCCTACAAATGTTCAAGTAATTGTGATGGATTTGAAGACCTCTAGGCCCTTCCTAGTGGAACCCTAAACCTAGAGCAACCCTTTCGCACGGAAACTTAACAATCATTGTTAGGCAGGGCCCCAGCTGGCCTTGCATTGGCTGGGGCCCCCACCCTCTCCCTTGACGCCCTCCCTCCTCTCCATCCCTTCCACCCCTACAGTAACCTTCCTTTGGTGTGTCTCAGCTGTGGAGCAACGTGAGCAGTTTTCTGATTTGGGGGCATCTTGCTGTAGGATCACTTCAACTTTGGGGCTTCCGCTGGTGGATGGCAGTGATGACCGTAGGTAAGCTCTCTTTCCTTGCTTCCTCCTCGATAGGGGCTTCAGATGCATCTACAACGACTTCGTGTTCCTGAGGCATCTGCAGCTCCCTCCAAGCCGACTCTTTTTTGATGCCAAGATCTTGATGTGGTTGCTGTGGGCGATGAGGCACTTACATCATCATCCCTGCATCCTCGGTGTCCTAGGCGATTTTTGCTATTATGTGTTATTTTTTTCTTTATTCTTGTTGTTTTTCCTTTCTAAGAGATGGGTTACACTAAAAACCATGCTAAATACAATCAAGTCCTTGTTGGTGCTAGAGCACCACGATCGTTTATTTTGATGATAACAAAACACGTCTTTTAACATTTGCATTTGAGTTCTAGTTTTCAGGTCAAATTGCAAATAGAGACAAGTGTTTAGACAGAGTTCGAGCTCTCATCCATGGCGGATTGGAGAAGTTGGACAAAGGTAGAGGAGTTTCGCGAGGAGCGAAAGCTTGAAGAAGGAAGGAGATGAAGAATAGGATAGATTTCACTTTATCTTGTTCTATGTAATTTTGTTTCTTTGTTTTTCTCTTTATTTTTTGTCTTAGATTTTATGTTAAAGAGCCTCAAAGAACCCTTAAAGTAGTCCTAAGAACACTTGCACTACCCTAGAATACTTAGATTTTCTATAAAGAACTTAGAAAACCAAAATAGGGTTCAAACAGCCTTATCAGACGTCCAATATGAAAATCAGACGTCTGATATTGACTTTTAAGACGTCTGACTGTTTGATCAGACGTTTGACTGTTTGATCAAACATCCAAACCATTTGGGTTGGACTTAGTAGGTTTTGTCTGTTAGAATCAGTCGTCCAAGCCTTAGTCCAGACATCTTAGCAGGCGTCTGATGCCTTTGCCAGACGTCCAATTAGTGGAACGTTGGCTGCCTTAGTAAACATTGAGGAAATGACCGTTAGCCTCATATCAGACGTCCGTAGAGGACCCCAGACGTCTGATACATGACCGTTTTGCCTCGACTGACCCAAAATCTTCCTTCAGAGATTTTCTAGCCGTTGTACTTCCTTGGGAATCCATTTCCGCATAACAATAGGTTTCCAGACGTCCTGACCTAGTGCCAGACGTCCTATGTGTCGTCTGATGGACATACACTAGAACCCTGTTTAGGTCCGATTCAAATCAGGAAGGAAACTCGCCTAGAATCAGATGTCTGACTTAGTTCCCAAACGTCTTAAACGAGTTTTCCAGACGTCTGATGCCAGGACTAGAAGTCTGATGACCCTGTCAGAATCTTGATTAATTCTGACTACGGCCTGATTTTCTTTGGATTTGCATCCAACAGCTATGGAAGCCTTCCAAGGCCTTTCAAAGCCTTCTTAGGCCCTCTATAAATAGAGGAGGATCCCTTGGCTTGTTTCCACACCCAAGACACACCTTGCAAGAACATTTCCACTCATTTGTGTGTCAAATTGAAGTAGAAGAAGCACTTGCTCTCAAAGGCTTGTTTCCACATCCAAGTGCCTCATCCAACCTGTGCACCCGCTCTCCCTCTGCGAGTACGAGAGCAAAAAAGTGCAGCCGCGTGATTCATACACCCGCGTTGTCACATCGATGCATTTCCACCAAAGGGAAGTTTCCTACCTCTTATAGAAGCTAGGGTTAATTATTTAAGGCTCTATAGGATTGTTGTACATTTTATTATCTTTGGTTGGGTATTCGCTTTGCGAATTCTCGTCTCCTTCGCGAGATAAATTCTTTTTTGTGAAGAGAAGGGGTTTTGAGGAACACTACCCTCGGTCTAAGTAGTGTGGTTGTAATCGAGGTTCAGTCACCCTCGTTCAAGTGACTGGGTTTAGTGGATTTGATCGACTAGGTCGATCAGAAAATCCTAACTCGAGAGGGTTAGGTGGTGGTTTTCACCCGGTTTGGGTTTCCACCTAAAAATACTTGTGCTTATTGTGTGATTGCTTATTTTTTGAGACTGTCTATTTTAATTCCGCATTTTATATTACGTCACACATATCTCATCCCCCTCTAAGTAAGGAATTACAGTCCTGACCAATGTTGCCTATTGGTTTTCCCTGTCTTACACGATTCATTGACTTTGTTAAGAAGGCCAATCTAGCTGCATTTGAGTATTTAGAAAGAGTAAAAGGGGAATGCAGCCAACATAGCTTTGCTAATTAGGCACACAATTACTACATAACAAGCAACATAGCTAAGTGAATCATTCAATTCATGTATAAGTGATGCAAAGCTAAGGGTTGTTTGTGACATGGTTGATTGCTTTAAATAGAAGTTAAATGGAATACATCAAACAATGCACTAAAGAATCGCAAGGGTTCATTGTGAGGTGATCAAATAATAGAAATGTGAAGGTTGAGATGGCAACTAATCGATTTGTGCTTGATGTCGTGGTAAGAGAATGTAGCTATAGGAAGTGGCAAGCCACGAGTATGGTTTGTCCACGTGTTGTTGCAACACTTAGCAGTACAAGACGGGTGCAACGGGAGGAATACGTCAGTGAGTATTTCACAATTAAGAAGTATCTGTTAACATATGTAGGGTCAATTGCTCCCTTACCAGATAAAGATGCTTGGGAGAAAATCACTCTCCCACATGTTGTAAGTACCCTATATTGCAAGAGGCCTCCAAGAAAGCCTCAAAAGAGCAAAATCAAGAGTAAAGGTGAGGACCTCAACATAAGAAGGCATAAGTGCACTAGATATGCAGTGTGTGGTCATCACCGCAATAGTTACAAGGCTCCAATCAATGTTGCTCAAACCCAAGCCTCTCAACTAACCCCCTCTATACAACAATCACAAACAAGAGGCAATAATGATCCTAATGACATCTCTCTTGCTACTCAAGGGCAATTTCATTTCTAACCATATCAAATTTATAGTTAACTTCTTATAATACATGCACAAATTACACAAGCTAACTAATCCCATTTCAACTAAGTGATGTCTCTTTCAAAACTACCTAGCAACAATAATGGAAGGAAGAAATCTAAAAAGAAGATTGGCCCTTCAAGGAAAAAGGGTAGGCCTAGAAAGGGAGCTCCATTGACATGCTTCCAAATGGTCCAATAGTCTAATTGGACTAGGTCTTTGTAGGTAGGTAGGTACGTATACCTAAAAAAGAATGATTGGATCCACTTTGATGAGACTAAAGCAATCCTCTATTTTTATGCAAGTCAAGGGTTTTTATGCAGGTCAAGGTAGGTGTAGGAAGGTCTTTTGTACAAGTCAAGGACTTTTGGTGCTTGAGAATTTCCTATAGGTTCCATTTTGTTGTAGGTATCAGTAGTTCCTCATTCTCTAATTACTTCATGTCCACAATGCAGGAATTGAGTAGTTTTTTCCTTGACATTGTAGGTTCTTCATTTTGATTGGTATAGATTCAACTGATATTGAATGCCACTCCATGCATATTTTTTTGCAATGCATGAGGTCTTACCATTTTTCTTTGGAATAGTGACAAACTTACGGTCATTGCATATAGAGTGATATGCAATCCTATGAGATGGACTGATTTACAAGTTAGCACTTTTTTGTGTGACAGTGGACTAATTAATTTAAATGTTATGCCTTAGGAATTAGGTATTATGTGCATTGATGTAGACCTTATGGACTATTCTACTTCTTCTGTGAAGTATTATTAGGTTATGTTTGGGCATTACTTACTTCTTAAGTCCATTGTTCACATGTTTTATGTGTAACACATATTGTCCTCTCGAATTGGTAGATTTTCCATTCTCAAGGATTTGAAGATGTTAGAAACAAGGAACAAAGATTTTAGTAGCAGGTAATCTTTCCAATCTTTATCCAATGTACATGTTGACTACCACTATTATAATTAGACACACTAGAACTCCTTTCATATAGAGTATCAATTCATTGACTTGCTCTTTCATAAAAGTTACATTAGCATTAATATCCTCAAGCCTTTCTTTGATGTCAGTTAGGTCACTTTATCGCTTTCTCTTCCATTTGTGAGGTGATTCCCACCCCTGTAACCCACTTAAAGAAGTTGTAGGCCTTGATGCAACATGTGAAGAGCTTCCTCCCACTGTTCCAAGGTCGCCTAAAGGTCTTCAATGGCAAGCAACTCATGCGGATTGAGAAGATTGATAGGAAGAGGCTTGTGATTGTTCCACCGTAAACCTACAGTAAGTTGTATCATTGATTTTGTAATGTTATAACTTGATGCAATGAAAAAAAAATGTGATTAGACATAAAATACTCATACTTACCTTCATATTTGCAATAAAAATTCCCCTCTTATTTTTTTTCTAGAGTCCTCTTAATGAAGCTTGTTCATTTCAAGCCAAAATAAGGCTTTAACTAGCAAAAAAAGGCTCCCATTTCAATCTGGCCATTGGAGGGTATTTTGGGAAATACCTCTCTTTCCCAACTACCATATTAACGGCTAAAATGAGCCTCCAACATGTCAGATGACTCTAAAAATGGGTTGACTTCACTCAAACTTAACATCCATTAACACCTCAATTGACGAATGTTAATCCCAGAGGTATTTTCATAAGACACCACTAGTTTTAAGAGACATTAATAACAATATTTACAACCCAATATCACAAAAATAACATATATATATATATGTGTGTGTGTGTGTGAAAACCCCTACTCAGAATTGTATATATATATTTTTCAATTTCAAGTATGAAAAGAGGAGAACACTAGTAGTTAATGTTCAAAGCTTGTTATGTGTAAATTTACATTTATCATGATATTTAAGCTTATATTCTATCAAGAGTTAAATTATGATCCTAGGGTGTGTTTATGTGATCTTGACATTTTCATATTTGTTAAGAGTTTGATGAGGGGCAAAAATCTCCATCGGATTTAAAACTTCGCACGAAGTCCAAAAAAGGATCCGACTATCCGGATACTAAGTAAAAGGTGGATCCGACTCTATCCAACCTACCTGCGCTCAGGCAAATCTAGATCCACCTTCATCTAAGTGGATCTGGACAAGCCTGACCCGCTAGAGGACTCGATTTGACTGAAGTCAGAGAGGCGGTGCTAATGTCCACTATGCCCACTCAACAGTAACAGTGCCGGAGAATCCGTAAAGATCGATCTTACGTCGCTAAGATACTTCATGTACTATAAATAGTAAAGGAAAGCCCTTGAGGTTTCTCTTTATGCAATCCGAGATAGAGAAAGTAAGAGAGATTGTACTATTGCTACTTCTAGTGGATATTTAGGAACACTGCCCTCTCCTCAAACGTACATCTCTTACAATGGAACTAAATCACCAATTCTTATGTCTTTCTTGTGATTGCTTGCTCGTAATTTGTTGAGTGGGATCCTCCAAATACTTAGGAGATCCTATTAGAGTTAAATTATGTTCCTGGTGTATGTGTTCATGTGATCTTAACATTCATTGTCTAAGATAGGCATTAATTACTTAGTTAAAAGTCAAATAAAATAAGTGAATAAAATGAAAAAGCTATAAGTAGATTAGTAGATGAAAGTTTACTTTAGGGAAGATATTCATCAAATCAATAGATAGATAAAAAGAGTTATAATGAGTATAGCAATTGTTTTCCACTTTGTGAGCATCGTCTGTCATCTAATCCTTAACGGTCTTATGTTTCCAATTTGTAAGAACATCAGTTACGCCTAAAATTAGGATCATGAGAAATTCAAATGGCAAGACTTCAAGGCTTAGTTAATGTTATTTCCAAGTGTATATATATGTATATAACCCTCACATGGATGAAAAGGGATAAGTAAATTTGTTTTGAAATTGAAGAAAAATATTTTACATAGAAAGTTAGGAGTGAGTGTGGGTTACGTACAGACAGGCTTTTGCAAGCCGTGAAGGTTTAAGGGATAACCCAAGAGAATAAGTTAATGTGAATTGGTGGATTGAAGTATGGAAAATTTACATGAAATGAACCCTCAAATTAAATGAAACATAAGATACTGCGGTAAACGTTTGAGATATTGAGCCCATTTGTTTTTACATTAATTTAAAATAGATATTCATTTAGGTCTTATTTGATTGGTGAATTAATTATTTAATTCATCACTTAATCAGTCTCCTATTTACGTCAGATTAAGTAGATTTAACTCGACGTAAAGTTATTTCTCTCTCTATAAAATAACTTTACCTTATCAAAATATTTAAATAAATTAATTTAACTATTCCAACCTTTATTTTATTTTATTTTTTAATTTATTCTGTAAATTTATTTTACTTACCAAACGAACTCTTAAGCAAGTAAAATAATAGCCGAAGCTCCCACTGCAACCATAACCGCTCCAATCATGGTTGCGGCTTTTTCTCACAGTCAGGTCATTGTCTCGTGGCCTTTGCAGTTGCGCGGCCAAATCAAACAAGTTTATCTTTATTGATTTCCTAATGTCAGTGGTAATACTATTATTGTTTGATTTTCATACTTTTCTGTTCCAATGATTACTAAACGTTTTGCCCGTAAAAATTTTATTACGATATTTTGATCACAGGTAATTATGAAAAAAAGTAAATCGTTAAACACGAATGAACGTCTTACTTGCTGTTTACTTATCTTAGACTTAGGTGTGCAGGCTTCTTGTCACTTTTGTTTCCCTGTATTCCTTAGTATCTAGTTATAATTTTTTGTTATTTTTCCATTATTGGTATTTAATGGTATGTACGGTTACCTTTTGAAGAATGTTTAATAATTTCCTATTACGTAATTATCGTATTCAAATTGTGTGATTGCGTTTAATATTTTCGGAGTCAAGTTTGTCCGGATTGGGGTTGCTACATAATGTTTTGTTAGGTGAAATAAGCAGAATACTGACACATTGAGCTAAAGATGATTAACCTACAACGGATCATAGTTACCAAAATTTGAGGCATTTATGAAAGTTAGTGGATGCTATTCGTAATTTCCGGAACGGTTTTAACGCTTCAACCGAATCCCGCCCAAAACCTAATTCATTTATGAAAGTTACAGTTGAAAAGTGGAATAATAGGATTAGATATAATAGGACAGTTATTATGGTGTAAACAGATAATGTAATTGATATGTCTCTTAAATTATGCTTGCACCGTGACATTATTCATATGCTATTTATCTATACATGTCATGTCACATATTCCATGTTTTAAATCCTCAACCACACCGAGCCTAAGAGAGCTATGATTTACAAATATTTAGAGCTAAAGCCTAAAAGGGGAGGTAGATGGTCCATGGAGGTGGATGACAGGGAAGGGGAATCTAAAGGGAGCGAAAGAGGAAGGGGGAGAAAGAAAGTGGTGCCTCTTCACTGCCTGATGGTAATTCAACATCAAAGCAGCTAGATTATTCCCTCAGAAGAAAAATTTCCATCAAGTTCTGAAAAAGATGTATTTATGCGTAAATGTACCATCCTGCTGTTTCCATCACGTATGAGATTCTTACACCAAATCTTTCTAAAAAAAGTGTAAAAACTGTATCAAGGAGATACCCTCTCATAGGCAAAAAATAGAAGAAAATGCATATAGAGAACAAAGTTTCATCCATTAAGAACCTTCTGAGGATCTAACTGTCCACTACAGTAGCTGGACGGTACGACTGATAGCTCCTGCCGCCCTTTCCACTCTTCCCCAGGCCTTAGGGTGACGGGAGTCTCAATAGCTGCAGCTTCAACACATACCATGTACTTGTATTCATCATCCCCAAAATCTTGCATCGCTTTGGCTTTCTTGTCCCAAGGATTCCATACAACTACAAGATAGGATGTTCCATAAATTAAACTCGCATTCATGATTTACAAAAAAATACTATGTTTGGTTATTCAAGAAAGAAATACTTCATAAATCATAAATTAAACAAGTATATGTTACTGACCAGCATCAGGCAAACCATCTTTCTTCAGGACCAGCGTTCTTTTCCTCTCATGATCCAGAACTGCGATTTTAGTCGGTGTGCTCAGATATATCCTATCGATCTTGATGATGAGAAAGAGTTAGCACCAAGGACTAACAAGAGTGAAAAGAATGAACTTCCATAGATTTACTGACTTCACATTCGAAGGTTATCGAATCACCCTGTTCTGTGAAGCGTTCCCTTGACTTTAAGTTGTCTAGATAATCTAAAGTCTCCAACCCTTCAACTCGAACTTCACTAAAGAAAGTTGTTGAAATTGAAGATCAAATTTCAAAGCACTCAGAAAGCAGTTGTTTGCCATGCATCCTTGGTAAGCCAACACCACATGAGAAATGTAGCATGAAATAGCATAAGTTCTATGAAAGTAAAAGATCTTTAGCATGCCAAGACCTATAAACAATAAAACAAGCATATGTACCCAGTAAGCCCCCTTGAAGATGTTATCTACCACTTCATGTTTTTATGTAATTTAGAATGAATCACCTCGAATATCTTCAATCAAAGATCTTGTCAAGATTGTTGATAATACATTCCTTTTTGCTTTCTTTGTTGCCTATATCGTAACCAAGGTTCAAGAATCTATATAAGTTCAATGTAACTGGGCTTTTAGTAGTAACAACCAAGTACAAACTTCTGTCCTCAAATCTCTGATCCAGGTTATGCAAATCAAACTTTCCAAGACATTAGGGCCTAGTTTGGTTACTGGGAAAACCCAGAAAGGCATGGGTTATCCCTGTTTGGTTTATAGGACTACTCAACCAGTGTTAGAATGATTTAACCCAGGATAAGCCATCCCAGTGGAGTGGTGGGATAGGCTTATCCTGCAAGTAAGTCATCCCTCCCATCTCATACAACAAAGGATAACCCCTCAAGTTATCCCTCTGCCTACCAAATAGTTACAAATTAACTCAACAAAATAACCTTTCTGCATTCCAAACAAGATGAAGGATAACCCAGCTCCAAAAATGCTCTCACAGAAGTTGCCCCCATTACCAAACTAGGCCTAAGATGGCAAGTTCAGTCTGCCTAGGTGCATATCTTAGCAATCGTAGTCTCAAAAAGTTTAGTTGTCCCCATTACTTCAAATTACACCCTTCCTAGGATTAGCCCATAAACTGGTACCAGGCAGCAAAGGGCTTGCATTGCAATGAGGGTATGGACAGCATATAGCCAAATAACATGCGACAAGAATTTCATGAAGCCATAGATAAGACAGCACCATTGTAAAATGCACTAACAAGGCAATATCACCTAGATACATACAAATAGCCACAGAATTATAGGATTGCAACAACTTTGGCCTAGTCTGGTTGAAGGAACTTTTGTGCAATAGGGATAAATCCATTTCTTATTTGGTTGGGGATTATGGCAAAATGCAAGTAGTGGAGGGAAAGGAGAGAGGAGAAAGAGATTTAATATTATCCTCACTCAAAACCAGAGTAACTATTCCAGTATTCCTGGCCCCAATTTATCCCACCAACATTAAATGGGGATATCCCCCTTGTTTGAAGGCTATACCGCCAACCAAGTGTTCGCATACAAGACATAATATGCACTTGTGGAATTGCAAATAGTGGCTCTGTAAAAATGGATGTCAACTCCAGCCAAACAAATGAAGAAACCAAAGCAATATCGAACATGATAGCAGGCATTAACTAGTGAATGGTCTGCAATATAGTGGTTTTTCACAATTAATATTGACAGTGCCTACTATTATTATCATTTTTTTTGGAGAAGGCATTATCATCAACTATTGTGTTGGAAAGATTTATTACTAAGTAGTTTGGTAAATGAATCATGCCAACAATTCATTAGTCTTTAGCATTGGTGTTTTATGTTCAGTCCCACCTTGCTTATTGAGAGCTTAGGTGCATGGTTTAAATATGCAGTCTCAGAATGTGTGATTTTACGGAGAAGATAATGAAGGGGATCCAACTCTTTAGGCTGCTTCCCCAATTGAGTAGTGTTGAGAGAAAACCTATCCTTTATTTATCACAAAATCCTAGGCCCTCTATTTATACATAGAAGGGCCACAGGAGAAATTGCATACATAGACCCTCTACTATAAAGTAATAAAGGAAAAGGAACAAGAACAAGAGAAACAACAAAATATGATGACACCTCTCAACACTCTCTCTTAAGATGGAGTATAGATGTCAATCATCTTCAGCTCAAAACAACATCTATAGAATGTGAAACGAGGGGGTGCCTTTGTAAACATGTCCGCTACCTAATCACTAGATGGCACATGCACAATACAGATATACCCCTTCTGGATTATGTCCCTCGTATAATGGCAATCCAGTTTCACATGCTTGATTCGCTCATAGAAGACAGGATCATTGGCAATGAATGAGGTAGCCTTGTTATCACATCTTATCTCTATAGGATCAGCAGCTATAATTTGAAGATCTGTGAGTACCAAGCGAATCCACATAAACTTGTAGCTTGTGCCATGACTCTATACTATGATTCTACACTCAACCTAACCACAACGATTTGTTTCTTACTACGTCATGTGAGCATATTTCCTTCACGAATGAATAAAAGCTTGTGGTGGACTTCCTATCCTTCAAGCATCCTGCATGGTCTGCACCAATGTATAACATCACTCTTAAGGAATCAACTCAGGTGAATATCGATCCTTTCCCTAGTGCAGACTTCAAGTATCTTAGAATCATGATCACCGCATCCCAATGGATCCTCCTCAGCTTATCTATGAATTGACCCACCCTGCTAATTGCTAGGGCAATGTCAAGTCAAGTAACTGTTACATACAAGAGCTTTCCCACGAGGCCTCTAAACTGCCTTGCATCTACCAAAGTCAAATCATCTTCATATAAGTGCACATTAGGGTCCATTGAAATGGAGGCCGGTTTGGCACCCAGCAGGCATGTCTCCAGTCAAAGACCAAGCACATACTTTCTCTAGAAAAGTATAACACCCCTTGCATTGCAAGCAACTTCAATGCCAAGGAAATATCTAAGTGGGCTCAGATCCTTCATGACAATGTTTTTTCAGAAATTCCTTAATAGTATCTATGTTGCTAATGTCATCACCTATCAAGATGTCTAGATGATATCATCGACATAAACCAACATCACAACTCGCCAATGTGCTATCATCCTCACAAACAAGGAGTAATCTACCGCAAACCTCTAGAACCCAAGGTGCTCAACCATTTTAGATAATTTCTAAAACCATGCGTGTGGGCTCTGTTTAAGGTCATTAATAGCCTTATGTAACCTATAAACCCTAGTACACTCCTCTTACTCAAATCCAAGGGGCTACTGCATATAAACTTCTTGGAGATCACCATAGAGATGCACTTTTAACATCCAACTAATGTAACGGACAATCAAGTGAACTAAAATGAGGTTACGAACTATAGGCAATCTCGCTACTAGAGAGAAGGTATCAAAATAACCAATGCCATAAGTTAGCACATACCCTTTTGCCACTAGTCTCTTCTTGTATTGGACCACAAATCTATCATATAGGTACTTAACATTGAAGGCCCACTTGCATCCTACAATGATGGCATTGGATGTTGGGTCGAAAAGACTCCATGTCCCTCATGACCGTACTGCTGACATTTCATCCTCCATGGCTTTCCACCACTTTGGATCTCCAAGTGCCAGTTAACATGTAGCAAGAACCTGTGTACTAGATAAAGTCGAGACAAAGTTCTTGCATTCTAAAGATAGATTGGCCAAGGACAAATACTTAAAGATAGGGTGCAAAGTGCATGCTCTAGTCCCCTTTCTCAAAGTGATCGACAGATCAAGATCACTATCTCCCTAGCTATCTATGGACTCCTTGGTAGAGACATGCTATGGTGGTAAAGAGATATGCTAAGGAATTAGAGTGTCTAGAGTATCTGGTGCAGCAGAGCTAAAAGGATTGTGAGTACTAACAGGGGAAGGGATTCCCACAGGTGTAGATAATGGCACAGGCACTGAAGGAGAGGGGGGTCCTGTTGTTGCCTAGGCTAACGTGAATAGACAAGTCTAAACTATTTGTCATCTTATCCCACCTCAAGCATCAGTCTCCGATCAGCATCACGAATCATAATAGGAATGACCAAGTCACTCGTAGGGTCAGAAGCCACAATACAAGAGCTACTGAAGAGTAACATGGGACTGACTCAAAGGAGACATAGTGGTGTCTGCCGACCAGGTCATAACACCTATACCCCTTCCATGTCCAAGAGTATCCCACAAAGATGCACTTGACAGCTCTGGGTGACAATTTATCCTTGTTGGGACAAGAGATACGACGAAAAGACACACACCCAAGGATTGTAGGAGGGACCCCGAAGAGTTCCTTGTTAGGAAATAAAAGAGTAGGAAACCTCCTCATCAAGGATGGAAGAGGGCATACCATTTTTCAGGTAGCATGTAGTGAGAACATCTCCCCAATACGAGGAACATTATTATGAATAAGGAGGGTTCTGCCAACATCCAAGATATGGCGATGCTTTCTCTCAACACCACCATTCTGCTAGATGTAAAGGGACAACTAGTCTGGTGGATTATCCTATACCCCTGAAACAAGAACTAAAGGGAAAACGTACAGAATTCCAAGACATTGTCGGTTCTAACAATTTTCTCTAAACCATTGTCGTTGCGACCAGTTATTGAATTCTCTGTGATCGATGTCCTGTTGTGGTTGTGAAGCTGGGAGGTTGATGGAGGTTGATGAAGATTTCTGTTCGAGCTTCTTGAAAGTGATTTCTTATTGAGGGTTGGGCATTTCAGAAGGTGATTTGTCCCAAGTTTATGTCCAAGGAGAGTTGTTGAAGGGTAAGGTTTTGCCGCAAGAAGCAATTGTATGGTGCGATGGTTGTTCGTGCCTCTTGCAATTTCAGAGATGTTCGTTGGCATGTGGAAAGACTTTCGTTGAGGTCCTTGTGGCTATCCATCGGAGGGAGGGAGGTGGTGGTGTTCCAAGGAGAAATGTGAAACAGATTTGGAAGGCAAAAGGCAATCAATCAATTCAAATTTTGAACTGGGTGCCAACAAATCTATTCCTACAATTAAGGAGTTGTTAAAGATGTCGCCAGTTGGAGATCCAATCCCTGCAGCGATGGAATTTTTAGCACAAAGAGCTGTAGCAATAGGAAATTGCAATGCTAACGTGGCAAATAAGCAAATTTGGAAGGCAAAGGGGCAATCGACCAATTCAAATTTTGAAATGGGTGCCGTGGAACGTTCCAAATCTGTTCCTACAATTATGGAGCAGTCAAAGATGTCGCTAGTTGGAGATCCTATCCCTATTGCAATGGAATTTTCAACACAAAGAGCTGTTGCAATGGGAAATTGCAGTGTTGTCGTGGCAAATAAAATTATTTTCCACTCTACAAGTAGTCCTTTTGGCACTAAACAGGGTACCTCCAGATCTAGAAAAGGATCCGAAGTTGGTGAGTTCCTTTTTCGACCTTTCTCGGATCGAGTTTTGTTTGGACCCGATAACCCGAGTCTCTTTTCTTCTTCTCACAACCATGTTGTTCCTTTTTCCTAAATTCTATCTGCAAGAGAAATGGTACTTCCTCGTCTAGGAGCACTGCTGACAATGGTAGGGCCTACGATCAGCATGATATCAAGTCTGTAGCGATGCAGCAAGTTGGCGATGCTGCTACTGATCTGAGGAGTTGCAGTAGGATGTCTGCATCTGCTACGTCATCTTTTGTCATACCTGTTTCTGATGCTACTGCGTAGGAGGCAGCAATTGAGACCAATGCGAATGATGTAGGGAACCTCCATTTGGATCATGTTTCCATGGGCAGAGGTTTAGATGTCTGTGTAAAGGTGCTTATCATGGTTCGTACTTCGTCAAAGTTGGTTTGTGGTAGAAGGGGAGATTGTTTTTCTTCTAATTCCAAAAGCTTGGACGCTTGTAGGGCCCTACATGTTAAGAGTGGCGTGATGTACCAAGGTGGCCAAAGGCTTAAATCTGACGAAGGTTCCACATGCTTGTGGCAATGGGGGTGCAATGGTATCTCATGGTTAAAGTCCTTTTGTGGAATGTGAAAGGACTCCATAATCAGACGAAGAGGTCAATTTTGAGAAGTTATTTAGCTGAGGAGAGAGTTGACCTAACTCTATTGAAAGAGATGCACATTGAGATTTTAGATCAATTGGTTAGAGATGGTGTTAGGGGCAGGGCCTTGTCAGTTTCCTATTGATTGATGCATCCAGGAGATCAAGTGGCCAGTGGTTTATTGCAATGAGGATTTGTTTAGGCTTGAAGACTCTTTAGTGGGCCCTTATGTTGTCACTGGGATTCTCTCGCAAATTAGATGGCATCGATTTTGCTATCACTGGTGTTTATGGACCTTGTGATGCTTCTTTGAGGGGATGCTTCTGGGAAGAGTTGAAGTAGGCAGCATCCAAGGTCGATGGTAACCCTTGGCTAGTTAGAGGTGATTTCAATGCTACACTGTCCATAGAGGACCAACCCGATGGGAGGTTGGACCCTTCCTATGCAGATTTTCGTAAGGTGATTAATGATTTGGGATTCATGGATCTTCTAGTTTCGGGAATGCGCTTTACTTGGAGAAATGGGTCCGGTCAGATGTTGCGCATTGATGAGTTTTTCTACAGTGTTTCTTCAGCAGAATCTTTCCATGGTGCTTTTGCTTCTGCTTTGGTGAGACCCTTTTTTGATCATACTCCTTTGTTGTGGGATAGTGGAGAGGATGCCCTTTGTGCAACATATTTAATGTTCCAAAAGTCTTGGCTTCTAGAGTCTGATTTTCAGTATATGGTGAAAGAGAAGTGGCAAGAGGTTCCTGTCTCTAGCTCTATGATCTATACAATGGCTGAGCACATCAAGGTTATTAGGCAGGCAATGACGGAGTTCAGGAAGGAGGCGAGAAGGAGGCATGACAGTGTGAGAAGGGAAGCTTTAGAGGCTCTAGCAGAGTTAGATAGAAAGGCGGAGCTCGGTGAACTTAATGTTGCAAGGCAGAGCAAGAGAGCTACCATACAGAACAAAATTAAAGAGGACTATAAGAGAGATTGATTGGAGGCAGAAATCCAAGCAGTTATGGCTTCGAGAGGGCGACTCCAACACGATTTTTTTTTTCATTTGTCTGCTAATGCCAGGAGGATGAACTTGATTATGTCTATTCGGGTTGGTGATGTGTCCCTCTCCCAGAGACAGCAGATCTATAGGGTGTTTGTTGATCACAATCATAGCTTTACCAGGAGATAGCCAAAGGGTAGATGAAGACTTGGTTCCTTTGAATTAGGCAGAATGGATGAGGCCACAAAGATAGATCTGATCAAGCCTATTTCTAGTAAAGAGGTATTAGAGGCAGTTCGCAACTTGAAGGTGAAAGGCTCGCCTGGACTGGATGGGTTGCCTGTCTTATTCTTTAGGGAGTTTTGGGATGTGGTTGGGGAGGATGTCTTGGCAGTGGTAAGGGAAGTCTTTCAAGAGAATCGTGGTTTTGAGATGTTGAATCGGTTCTTCCTCTTCCTTCTTCCTAAGAAGCATACTACTGATGATTTCTGACCTATTGCTCTATCGAATGCAATTCATTTGATTGTGGCCAAGACTCTTGCAAATCGCCTGCGGTCTGTGCTGCCTTTGTTTATATCTCCGGTGTAATCTGCTTTATTCCTAAGAGATCCATCATGGATTCTTTTGTGCTAGCTAAGGAGATGGTGGCTTCCTGGAACCAGTCTATTTGATTTGCATTTGTAGAAGGTGGACTACTCAAAGGCCTATGATTCTATCTCTTGGGCCTATTTATGGGAGGAGTGGATTTACAGAGGTCTAGGTTGAACTCATGAGGCGATGTGTCATGACAACATCCTTCTCGATGCTTATTAATGGGAGATCCTCTGGGACGTGGACACAACCGCAAAAGGGGGTCAGGCAATGATGTTCATTGGTACCTTTGCTTTTCAATGTGGTAGTTGATACCCCTTCTCAACTTTCAAGGGATACAGGGAGGGTCTTTTCTCTGGTTTTACGTTGACCAGTGATGGCTTGTTGCTCACTCCGTTGTTACAGTATGCAGATGACGCAATTTTTTTTTTTGGGTCGGGGCGAGGGCGGGTGGGGTTTTGCCAAGCTAAAGCGCATTGGACAATTTGTTAGGTTGTTTGGAGATATATCACTGGACTTTTAGTTAATGGCCAAAAGTCGACTTTCATTCCTTTTCATTTAGACAGAAGCACAAAGGAGGGTATCTCTCGCATCCTCAAGACGCCAGTGGTTAAACTGCCAATTACGTACTTTGGTTTACCACTAAAGGGTAAGCATTTGGTGATGTCGGACTGGAGACCTGTAGAAGAAAGGCTAACCAAGAGGTTGAATGGTTGGAGGGGTAAGCTCCTTTCCATAAGGGACAGGCTTGGTCTGGTTAAGGCGATGTTGCTGGCAATTCCGATCTTTTACCTATCTTTGTTTAGATCTCCAAAGAAAGTCATGACAAGATTGAAGATGGCATGCAAAAGATTCTTTTGGAAGAGACTTGTCCATCAAGGTCGTTTCTTACACTGGTTCCTTGGAGAGAGATCTGTAGACCAAGGAAAAAAGGTGGTTTAGGTGTAAGACAACTTGAAGATTTCAACACTATGCTTCTTACAAGGTGGGTGGAGAGATTTTTAGTAAGAGGAGATGGCTTCCTAGGTAAACTGTTGATGAGAGTCTTATGAGTCCCCTATTGATGTTATTTTTAGGCATTGCCAACCAATGTGACCATTAGCTTTTTGGGTTTATGTTGTGCCTCTATTTGATCGCAGCATGTCTTCAGGTTTCTTTAGGCCAAGACTTGGTAGTGGATGTTCCTTCCGATTTTGGAAGGATGATTGGATGGGGAGCGGCAGTTGTGTCTTTGGAAGAGTTGCAAGCATTGCTTGAATTACTTCATAGGATTTCTATTGGCGTAGAGACTTTGGATGGTTTCAAATGGATGGATGGTGTTTTCTCAGTGGCTAAGGCTTATACGTAGTTGACACAACAAATAGGGCTGCCCCCCCTAGTTTGGGAATTGGGAGGACTGTTCTTTAGTTTGGAAGTAACCAATTCCTTTAAAGGTCAAAATCTTCTCATAATTGTCCAGGAGAGATACGAAAGCTTTTCGGTCTAGATGGGCTAGTGATGAGGATTTGAGTTGCATTTTTTACAGGGTTGCAACAAAAGATCTTGAGCACCAATTCTTTCAGTGCATCCTATCTATGGAGGTCTAGGCTAGATGTAATACACCAGGCTAATATGTCTTCCTTGCAGCTTGGTGGGATTCTTTCCGTGCTCTGGTGCATGTGCATGCAAGATGGGTGAAGGCTACGGCAACGTTACGGTCAATTTGGGTCAATTTGGTTGCAGCGTAATCATTCAATTTTTAGGAGGGAAAGAGCGTAAGTTGAAAATGTTCTAAGGAAGGCATGTTGTTGCTCCGAGAGTTGGCTAAACAATATATAAGTGCATTCCCATTTTTATGACTATATAATACTCTAGATGGTTATCGAGTGTCAATACCTATCCTTTTTTTCCTCTAAAAAAATAATTTTTAAATGGACACCAAACTAATTCTTTATTTCAAGAAGAATTTTTTTTATTACACCGCCAACTTCAGATTTAGACTTCAACAAAAGCCCATTACAATGTAGAAAAGTCATCAACCGCTACAAAATAAAACTTGTCCGATACGATTAGGAGCACAACTCAGATCCCAAACGTCAAAATGAATCAACTGGAAAGAGACTCAACTACAACACTACCGACTAAGAAATGAGCTCATGTGATGCTTTCCCAATTAACAGGTCCCACACTTAAAGGTGGCGATAGGTGAAATCTCAAGTACCATAGATAACTAGAAAAGCCTCCAATAGAAATAATAGCCTGCCCAACGTGGGGTGACTGTAGAAGGTGATAAACCCCCCTTCCTCAGGGCCATAGCCAATCACCTACCATGTCAATAGATCGTAAAATACAAGAGAATGTCAAAAATGGCCCAACAATTCAACTCTTTTGTAATACGACTGACTAAAAGAATATTTAAAGGAAATACAGGGCATGGAGACCATTCTCCAGCTATATGTGAGGGACTATCTGAACCTCCTCCCAACCTATGACGGGGGAATTCCACCCATCTACAACAACAATGGTCTTGCCTGACGAATCTAGTTGCAATCTAGCAAACTATTGAGCCTTCCCAAAAATATGTCGAGAGGCACCAGAATTAACTAGCCAATCTACATCATCAATCCCAACATGACAGGCAAGACATCTACCTAAAGGCTTCGCAATAGCAGCCATATCTCCAAATCAGAAAGGAGCTCAGAATAATAACTGGTGGTGTTGATATCCCATGCTAGGATAGTTTCTGAATCAAATCATCATACTCAACTCTGGAAATAGGGACAAACTCGGGACTCATCTCCGAACCAGCTACAGCCTGATGAGCACTGATGGGCTTCCCATACTTGGACCAGCAACTCTCCTCTAAGTGACTAGGCTTCCCACAATGGAAACTTTGGGGCCTAACATGACCCTGACTACCTTGCCCTCATTTGCAGCCATGAGTAAAGTGTCTAGTGCCTTTACCTATTCTCTGAGAGGTAGCCATGGCTTATGTGTGCTTAACACGAATAGAGGGCGAGAGCTGTACCAGAAGTCTGCTCAAGCGCTTATACGCCTCTTCCATAGTCAATATCTTGAGCAACATCAGCATCTAGGATCTTGCTACCTTATAAGCGTCGTCCAACCCAACCAGGAAATGTTCAACCATAGTTTATGTCCTGTAGAGTTTCTGTGACTCGCAAAAGTACACAGGTGTGTAGGCATTTCACCTCCCAAATGTCGACTCAAGTGCAAAGTAGTACTGAGCAAGTGGCCTTCCGTCTTACCTTATGTGGGCAATATCATGATTAAGCTGCAGAATGCATGCAACATTCTTATCCTAAGAATATGTGTGGCAAAGCACATCCCACATTTCTTTTTCTATCATGCAATACATAATCTTAATGGCAGTCCGTTGTATGGTGGTGTTCATGATCAATGCCCTAACCATGGCATTATCCTTTTTCCAAGTGGCATACTTGCTTACCTTCTCAATGAGTTCCGATTCTAGTAGTATATGTTCCTTATCATGACCCTCAACTACATTGAGGATCGATTGTGACCACAGTGCATAATTAGACCCATCAACCTTCACAATTGGGCCAAAAAAAAGGTTCTTGAATTCCCTATGGCTTTCCTCTTCTTGAGCGGAAGAATCAATGACTTTAGAAGATATACTACTCATAATCGAAAAGCCAAAACTTCAAAATAGTAAGAAATCTTCACTGGTAATGCATGCCAATCATTCACTCTCCTATTTAAGGCCACATAACAAGGAAACACACACTTCACCTTACTATCACTCAGCATAGACCGTGCAACAGGCTAGAAATTACTCCATAGCAAAGCTCCGACAGCAGCTCCAATGATCCGATGGTTGTCGATCAAGGGCAAGTAGAGGAGGAAGCTAGGGCGACCCCAGCAATGCCCTAAGGGAGACAAAAGGGGGACACGAGAAGGCCTCCTTTAGTTGCTGCACTAGCAATGACATTGCTAGGGAGAGCCCTACTAGAGACAGTGTTGCAATGGTTGATGGCAAGGAGGGTCTTGGCCAATCGAGGATGAGCGATGACCCCTTTCGTGCCTTAGGCTAAAAAGAGCACCCAATGCCTCCTCTTTCTCTTAGATACCCAGCAGCGGCACTAAGAAGGAGAAGCTCACTAGCGATGCCCTTGCCGATGATGGTCGACCATAAGGGGCCCAACTGGTAGGCCAAGAGCCAGCGACCCCTTCACAGGTGAGTTGAAGGTGGTCGCAAGCGAAAGTGGCAAGTTTCTACCTTCTTCAAGGTGAGCAGCAAGGATTGTGTTCTTTGGAGAAGCTTCCTAAGGCATGGTTTCCAATGCAACGAAGTTTTCTTGATGGATTTAGAATCCCAATGCAAGAGAAGAAGCTCTAATTGTTGTTTGGTGGAGAAAGAAAAGGGATGAGAGATCGAGGTATAGAGTTCCAACCTAGGACTGCTGCTCTAATACTATGTTGAAAGAAAATCTTTCCTTTATTTATCACGAAACCCTAGGCCCACTATTTATAGAGATTAGGCCCTGGGAGAAATTGCATGCATAGCCCCTTTATTATAAAGCAAAAAAAGAAAAGGAACAATAACAAGAGAAACAACAAAATATGGTGACAACTCTCAACAAGTAGTTTGGCACCATGCCTTAAAGAGCAGCATAAATCCAAGATCTTCATTTGTGTTTCTTAGTACTACAATTATGTATTGTAGAAATCCACATGCTAACTCCTTAGGGAGGAGGATAAAACAAAAAGTCCTATCATTGGGCAGAACAAGGGAACAAACATCACATGTAGTAAAATATCAAAGTGGAAAAGGTAGTGAGTTAGCCCAATGGAGAAGAGATGATGCCAAACCAACCACAGAAGAACAGGATGACAAATCATGATAAGCTGAGCCAACGAATAAAGATGTCCCTTAAAAGTTAAAATTTTGATCCTGTTTAGTAGATTTCCATGAGTTTCAGTTATAAATCCTATTCAAATAATTCAGATGAATTCTACCTCCAGAATTTTTTAGCACCCTCTTCAATTAACCACCAAAGTAGCAAATGATTATCTACTAAATAATAGGACAAAAGTCACGAGGGTACTCTCAAAAAAAAAAAAAAAGGAGTCACAAGAATGCTTGAAGAAGAGAAGCTAGAATGTTCATCTCTCAACAAGGAAAAGAAAAATATGAGCTTCATACGTTTTAATCAAGGCTAGCCAAACCCTTTCTCAAGCTCTATACCAACAACCTAAAAAGTATTTCCAAAACTATGCATATTGTTTGTGGAGAGGAAAGAGGTTTGAAGAATGATAAGAGGGATAAAAGCTTAACCTAGATAAGTTAATTTGATCATTTGGTAAGTGATCGAGGTCACATGAGGGAATAAGTTTGAAGAGGTATTCAGTTTAGATAATAAGAGGCAAATATGGGGTTAGATAATTATACTTCGTAACACAACAAAGACCCAATAGGTGTTCTTTGAATCAGATGAAAGAATAAAATCATTAGGGTTGCAAGTTTTTTTCAACCCGACCAAACTAAGGGTGCACAGAAGTTTGGGTCCAAACCCCCAACCTAGCTCGATGAGTCTGGTTGGGTTGGAGAAGCAACTCAACTCAACCCAACCCAATCTAAAATCCATTCCAAACTGTTAAACCTTTATATATATATATATATATATATATATATATATATATATATATATATATATATATAGAGAGAGAGAGAGAGAGAGAGAGAGAGAGTGTGTGTGTGTGTGTGTGGAGTTATCTAGTAAGCCTAGGACTCAAATTACTTACTTGAACCAAACTCATTCAATTACATATGAATCCTCAAATAACAAATCCATCAGTACGGATTGAAGGTTTACTATTTGAATAGGTTGTATCTAAAATTTCATCAAAAATGAAAATTATTTTATCATTTGACACATTTTGTAAGTTCCACGTCACATTTTGCAAGATACATAAAAGCTTTGTAAATTACATAAGAGTTCCGTAAAATCTATTGTAGCATTTTTTAATGGGATAAATTAAGTTGTTTAAGCCCAGGCTCACCGGATAATTTTCCTATCTGTGTGCGTATGTGCACGCGTGTGTGCGTAAAGCATTGATGCTACCCACCCTTCCTCTCTCAAGTGAATTTGAAATTACCCAAACCAAAACAAAAGTTTCCCACACACAAGCACAACAAACCCCCCAAGATAAAATTTTTCCTACCCACTCACAGAGTCACAACACATTCACACTAAACCTTGCACTCAAACCCTTCCCTTCCTAGTTCCATGGCCACCCCCTTCCCCACCAAGGCACCCCCAACTCCATTTTCCTCTTTGGCAATGGCAAGCTTCCATCTCTAACAATTCCAACCATTTTTCCCCTCCTCCTTAAAAGGTAGGTAGCCCACCATCCCCCACCTCCCCTCCCCATGACCCACCTCTTTTCCCTTAACCCAATTCCCCAACCAACCCTCCACCACTTCTCCAACCTTCCTACAACCCCCCTCCTCCCCTACCCTACCCTATCCCCTACACAAAACATCTAAAATAGTCTACAATTCTTTCCTACAATAGGTTTTTTTTGCAATTCTTGTCTATTGTTTACTTGTTTATGAATCAAATCATTGTTTAACTTGTAAATTTGTGATCAAATTCTCATTAACATGAACCATCAAGTTTGGCTAGTCAACAACCCGACCCAATTTGACCTAGTTTTATTGGTTAGGTTGGGTTGGGTTGGGTTGGGTTAGGTGATATAATAGGTTGGGACCACTGGGTTGGATTTTGAGTTAGGTCCCAATCCAACCCAAACCAACCTGCGTATGGCCTTAACCCCAAACCCAACCTACTTGACCCGGCTAAAATGGGTAAAGCCTAACGCATTTATAAATGGGTATGAGTATGGGTTTAAATTTGACTCCATTGGGCATGAGCATGGGTATGTGATTGATTCCTTACCCATTGACACAACCTGATTACCCACATACATACAAATATAATATAAATATTAAATATAACACATATGATCTCATGTTTTTTAAAGTAAATTTCTTTTATGCTTCCATGTCAAGAATGGATTGCCAATGATTTCCATTGTTAAGTCTAGATGTGGATAGTTTTATGTGCAAGTTGCTAACATCATTTAAATATAAATGTTTGACGGTTAACAGGCATAATAGGCATAATAATGAAATAAATGTCTTCTGCATCCTAGGTGGAATAAAGTTATTCTAGAACTAAGAGGCTCACATTGAAATTTCTCAATTCTAGAATAATTCATACCAAACCAGGAATAAGCAACTTGTTCCCAACAAACAGCCCCTGAATGTCCCTATTTATGGGCAAACATAATAGTTGAAAGATCAAAATAATGCGGAAGCAATAATATCAAAGCATAAAATAATAGAAATGTTTAGGTTTACGTGGAAACTCCATTCACGAATAACGGGGAGAAAATCAGGGGAAAAGCATCCTATGGGCATGTTTCTCTATATTTCCTCTCAAAAGAATAGGTGGGGGGTACACATCTATTTATAGGCCACCACACACTAACAAAAGTCCCACTCCACTACGTTAGACTAAACCACTACACATTTCTCTCAACACTCCCCCTCAAGCTAGAGCATAAAATGCTCAGCTTATAACACAGAGAAATCTACTCTACACAACATAATACAATCTCTAGACTGGTTCTTGCTTGTAGGTGGGAACACGAGCTAGAGCTGTTGGACGAACTGTAGCTGGCTTCTAACAATAGCTTCTTGATGTAAACACATTTACACTACTTAAAATGTCTATTTATGCATGTTCTTAAGCATAAGATTGCATTTCATGATATAAATATTGCATTACATGCATCATCTTGCATTTAGAATAGTTTGAATAAAATGGAGGTTAATTGTCTCCTTTTATGTGCTTGGACAGGGCAAATATTTTATCGGGGCCTCGGATCAAAGATCCAACCGTATGGATATGATCAGGACGACGATTGGAGTTCAACGACTCCAAGATCGCCCTAATCAGGCATCCGTAGCATCAGATAGAGACCGGGGAACCCTAGAAGATCAAGGGCCAGGATGGTGTAAATCCGCACTTCAGATGGAAAATCCGACCACACGGATGAATTCGGATCGACGATCGCAGCCGAACGACACAAAAATCGAGTCAATCCGACATCCGTGGCACCATCTACAACTTCCAGAAGATGGACGGCCAAGATAGCGCCACGTGGCGCCATCCCAGCCGCCCAATCGGCCGCGGGGGTCCAGTGAAGACTGCGCACCGTCTCCTCTCCGCCGTTGGATCTCGATCCAACGGCTGCGGTCGCGCGCGTTTAAAAACGTCCGCGCGACCATTTCGCCCGCGTAGCGCAGCGGCGACGCAGCTGCGGGCGAAGCGGAGGTCGCGGGTTCGAGCCGCGGAGAGGGGGTCGAAGGCGCGGGCGAGCGGGCGCGCACGAGCGTCGGATGAAGATCCAACGGCCGCGCGCGCCCGATAGCGCCGACGCGCAATTGGACGCTCTGGTGGGCGCGCGATCGCACGCGGGCGGCGCGCTACGCAGCGGGCGCGGACGCGATCTAAGCCGTCCGATCTCGCGATCGGACGGCTGAGACGACGCGGACGTGCGTCTGCGTTACGCGCGCAGGCCAGCCGAGCGGGCGCGTGTGGGTGCGGCGGCGACGGCGACGGCGGGGCTTTAGCGACGGTTTTATCCGTCACTAAAGACCCCTTATTTATTATTTTGAAGATGTAATGTCCATTTTGCCCCCACTCCTTGCAACTATGAAAGGAGACCCCCTCCATACGAAATTTTCATCCCTTCCTTCTCCTCTCTACCTCTCCAAAGCTCAAGAGAAGCTTGTCCCACACCCGGGATGCTTCTCGCGAGATAAAGTCCAAATTTTCGTCCCCCTTCGGAAGTGGATCCCGCGACGACGACGGCGTGCTGCTTCGTTCCCGTTCTTCTGCTTCGTCCTCCTTCGTCCCGCTTCGTTCTCCTTCGTCCAGGCGTCGTCCCGTCCGGCTCGTCCTCCAAGCGACCGTCGAGGAGGATTCTCTCTCCCTATTCTTTTTACTGCTTTCTAGTATAGATTTACTGCTTTCTAGAGTAGTCTATTCGTCCTCCGAGCGATCGTCGAGGAGGACATTTCTCCCTCCATTCTTTTAATGCTTTCTAGAGTAATTGTTTTATGTTTTCTAGTTGTAAGGAACGAACTCTTTTATGATAAATTCCTTGTCTATTCTACATCTCATTTTGATTTCCATGTATAGTATTCTTTCTCTCTCTCTTACTCCCTCTCTCTCTTTTATTTGTTGTAGATACTTAGATAGTTTAAATTGAATTTCTTCGTGACAAAATAAAAAAAACGAAACGCGAAGTTTTTAAATCAAACGTTCGCCTCCCTGTGTTCGACCCGGAATTCTTATTTCGGTATAAATTTTATTTGTTGAACACGAATCCTTCGCTTTCGAACTACAACGACGGATTTTCCAAAACCAAACACGTTAGCGTAGATTCTCGTTCAACACTTCTCCTCTGGAAACCTGATGCTGGTAGCTTCCCATTCAATATCCCTGAAAAGGATATTCCTCTGAAGACCTCGAAAGTAAATCTCCCTCTTTAGAGTCCACAAAATTGGATCTCCCACATAGAAACCTATAATGGGCCCTTCCTTTGAGGACCTCGAAACTGGATCTCCTTCTCTGGACCTCCCATAGTTATGGTTTCTCATGTGTAGTCTAGGAACAAAAAGGGCTCCCGGATGAATGTGACTATAACAAGCTTCCACACTCCCCTTCTCCCATACTCATATGGGAGAAGAAACAAACATAGAGAAGAAATGAGAATAAAATAGAAAAGAGCTTCTCCACCTCTTCTCATAAGCATTCATTTCTTTTTTTATTTTCCTCCTTTTTTTAAAAAAATTTTCCTTCTTTCTCCTTTTTTTTCAAAACTTTCCTTCTCTTTATTTTCCTGCTTCTCCTTTTTTTTTCTCTCCCCCTTTTTTCTCCTCTTTTCTTCAAGTCCTTTTTTAACTCTTTTTCTCCCCCCCCCCCTTTTTGCTTTTCACAACACAGAGAAAAAGCCCTTCACCTTCCTCTCTGTGGGGTTAGAAACAAACCCATCGGATGCTCCTAAAGGACCGTGTCTCTCGTGCCTCCCTTAGCATCGCCTTCATCCTCTTCGTCTCCCACAACGACGCAGTGCTGACTTTAAATCGTTGGATTCAAGGTTGTCTCCGTTGATGGGGTTGTACTCAGAGGCGGGGGTGGAGGCAAAGGGGACCTGGAGGGGTGCTCACTGGACGAGGTCAAGGGTGGTGCGTGAGCGGAAGTCGAGGAGGTTAGGGTTCGAGAGGGACCCCGGATGCCCTATAGTTGTGGAGGACGGGCCTTCGTCGTTCAGATCCACTGTGATCGCGATGATCCGATGCGACGCCGACGCCAGCACACTCCAAGGAGATCTATTCTCTTCAGTCTTCATATTCGCTCTGTTCACTTCGGTGCTCCCGACCGACAACGAGAGATGAGCGCATCGATGAGGTCGAGGTTGAGGTTCTATGTGACCGTATGTCTTAGCCCTCCTGCACGGTCCTTATCTTCTGCAAGGTCAATGGCATCGACACTGCCACCGACAACAAGAACCATAGGGATTCGGTGGCACCTCGCTTCCTCCACGTGTTGCCATCTATGATTTCCACTCGCCTGCTCCGTCGTCTAAGCACACCATTGAGCACCGCTCTTAGGTCAAGCCCGACGCAGTCGCCAGGACCAACGCCATAGTAGTTGCCTTACCATGATCTCCACCGAGGACATCCTCCTCGAGCGGTCCCGATGGAAGATCGGCTTGCCACATACTCCTCACTGCCAGGCCTCCTCGATTCTCCTTTAGATCAAGAGATTGGAACTCCAAAAATAATAATAAACATATCCTTAAGAACGAAAATGATAACCCAAGAACAAACCCGATCTAATACTGAGTTGAAAGCTCTAAATAATGTGGAAGCAATAATATCAAAACATGAAATAATAAAAATACTTGAATTTACATGGAAACCCCACTCACGAAGAGCAGAAAGAACCACAGGAGAAGCACCCTATGGGCATGTTTCTTTATATTTCTTCTCAAAAGAATAGGGCCAATAGGTGGGAGATACATGCTTATTTATAGGCCACCACACACTAACAAAAGTCTCACTCCACTATGTAGGACTAAACCACTACACATTTCTCTTACCATATCAAAACTAGTAACAACATCTAACAAGTTCCTTTGATATGGTTGCAAAGACAAACTAAAAGAGAGCAAATTTAAAAAAAAAAAAGTGATTGGGTGACAAAAAGCAAGGATATACCTGATGTCTGTTACAGAGAAGTATGTGTGGTAAGCAAATGTGAATGAGAAGGGCTTGCCATCAGTTCCAGTATTTCTTATGCGTGATATAAGTTTGAGGTCCCCTGTAGGTCCCAGTGTAACTCTTAGACGAAACTCATAACTGCAAGTCAGATATTGGATATAATCAATTCACATGGAGCTAACCATGATATTTTATAAGCACAAAATCTCTAGGCATCTTACTGAAACAATGGCAAGAGTGTGTGTGTGCACGTATGTGAATGTATTGTTCAACAAATCATCAAACAATACGAGCTGGGTCGCATTATTTGGAGGGAAAGTAAAGCAATTAACCTGTGTGGCCAGATCCTAGCATCTTCTTCAGAGGGCTTCAGGATTAAGTCAACAAAGGCTTTGTTGGAACTACATGTGGGGAAAGGAGGTGGGTCTTTCTCAACACTCCACAACCTGTTCCTTGCAAATCCATGTGGCTCAAGAGGTCCCATGTTTGAGAACTGAAATTTTGGAGCAGAGCAAAATCAAATACATACATATATATAAAATAAAATCAATGTTTAGAATATAGACTTTGCAGATTCCTCTAAATAGAAAGATATAAGAATTTACACAGCCCAGTATTAATATAGATGTTTGAGGAAAAATTATAATGACCGAAGAACTGTAGATCAAGGAAGAGAACAAAGAATGTATTTAAGCAACTACCTGAGGAAAACATATTGGAATGCCTCCACGTATTGCCTTAGGAGGCTTGAAGATAGACTGAAAAGAGAAATACGCAAGTAATGTGAAGACATGCACAGGGAAACATGCATGCATGCATTCGTGAACATATGCACAGTCAAACACGTGTATGCATAAAAGCATGCAAACACTTAAATATGGAAAAGTTGATTCTTCAGCCATACATTTAACAATGAATTTAGAATATTGCACTAGCAGTGGAAAAATAAGGGCAAAAATACTAAAATGCTGACTGGCAAAAAGAAATTAGCAAAAAAGCTTTCATAGAGAGATTGATTCTGCATGATCAATTAGGACCATGGACATACTGCAGAAATGCTAAATTGAAATCATGCAAAGGAAAAAAAAAAACGAAACGAAAAAGAAATCATGCAGATGCAGACACTTGCAAGAAAAAAAGAAAAAGAAAAAGAAATCATGCAGGTGCAGACACATAAATATCTAAAATCTATTTAATCTTGAAGCTAGCCACTTCTGTCAAACAAACTTTAAAAACAAAACTTCTCCAGGCAATAAATTACCATCAACCAGTGATAGTTTTTGAATAGCCACAAGTGGTTACAAATTTTAAGGACTTATGGATTAACTAAAAGTCGTTTCTTTTTTTTGAAAAGGATAAATGTGTGATGGGTCTCTGGAGGCTTCCTTCGGCCATCAAAAAATTTATAAGGGGAGAGAATGTCGCATAGCCATAAGATATCCATCGTTGGGAGGATATGGCTGAGCCTCCTTCGTGATGGGAGGTCTCGACCCAACAAATCTTAAACAATCGCAAGAGAGGCACGAGAGATTTGATGACCCAGTTTCACCGCAAGGGGTGTACGTCTCGGAGGAGGATGATACTCCTAACTATGCACTAGAATTTGTGAGGTTACAAAATTTTCTCTCCCTCTCGGTCCCCTTTACTTAGGGGCCCCTCCCTCTATTGTAATATGGAAAGACCCCTAGCTTAGTGGCTTCTAGTACCATTTATGTCAAACTACTCATTATTGTCAGGATATAGGTGGCCACTTCCATCTTGTCATATCTTTGGCCTTGACTGCGTCGAATCTTTTGGGATGTTGAGTGGATCCCGATTTAGGTCCAACTAGTCGTAGGCGAGACGGGTGGTACCAGTCCCGCTTGCTTACCCTGTATTCGAGTAATTGGATCCTCTGCTAGGTCATGGGCGGAGTTTTGGATCCAAGGGCGATTTTTGCCCTTCATCATATGCCCCCACCTTCTAACTAGTGTGAGCTGCTGAGAATAGTGAGAGTACTCAAAACTCCACTGTGGATGATGCCCACAAATGTTCTACCAGCCGAAATGAAGCAGGGAGGATATTTGTGACGAAGGAGTTGGGTGACTTTCCCTTGTTTCCTGCCTCTTGCATGAGGTCCGTGTTTATATATGGTAAGGGCATATGAGCCCGAGTTTATGTCGGCCTTAGGAGGCATTATGCCGAACTTGAACGTTGGGCTGCTGAGCCCGAGTTTGTGCTGGCCTTAGGAGGTGGTACCTCGTCGATCATGAGCATTGGGCTTATGAGCCCTAGCTCGCGCCACCCTTAGGAGAAGACGTTCGTTAAGCCTAGGGCGTATGAGCCCTAGCTCACACCAACCTTAGGAGGCAACGTTCGTTGAGCCTGAGGCATATGAGCCCCAGTTGGCGCCGGCCTTAGGGGGCGACATTTTGCTGAACTTGAACGTTGGACTGATGAGCCCGAGTTTATGTCGGCCTTGGGAGGTGGCACCTCGTCGGTCTTGAGCGTTGGACTTATGAGCCCTAGCTCGTGCCGACCTTAGGAGGTGACGTTCATTGAGCCTAGGACGTATGAGCCCTATCTCGCACCGGCCTTGGGAGGCAGCGTTCGTTGAGCCTGGGGTGTATGAGCCCTATCTCGCGCCGGCCTTAGGAGGTGGCGTATAAGCCTTAACTCGCACCGGCCTTAGGAGGAGGCATTCGTTGAGCCCAGGGCTTATGAGCCCTAGCTCACGCCGGCCTTAGGGGGCAGCATTTTGCCAAACTTGAACGTTGAGCTGATGAGCCCGAGTTCATGTCGGCCTTGGGAAGTGGCACCTTGTCAGTCTTGAGTATTGGGCTTATGAGCCCTAGCTTGCGTCGACCTTAGGAGGTGGTGTTCGTTGAGCCTGGGGCATATGAGCCCTAGCTGGCACCGGCCTTAAGGGCGACATTTTACCGAACTTGACCATTGGGCTGATGAGCCCAAGTTCATACAGACCTTGGGAGACAACACCTTGTCGGTCTTAATTATTGGGCTTATGAGCCCTAGCTTGCACTGACCTTAGGAGATGGCCTATGAGCCCTAGCTTGCACCGACCTTAGGAGGCGACGTATGAGCCTTAGCTCGCACCAGCCTTAGGAGGCGATGTTTGAGGAATTGCTTTGGCGTGTAATTGGCCAAGGCGGGCATTAATTTTTGTTGCCGTGAGAGGTCATGGCCTCAAATGTCGTTCTCACTCAAAAAAGGCAACCAATGCTTCTCATAGCGTCAATCCGAGTGCCAATGTGTTATAAAGTACAAAGTCCTTGACCAACGATTTTGTTAGTGCAGTCAAGTTGCCGAGTAATTCATGCCGTATCTTGGGGGATTTTGTTCCTCGGGAACCTACGACCCGCAGGAGGGGTGGAATGACGTCACCGCCGTCGGAAGACTGTGTCGAGGGGGTTATAAATAGGGGTCTACGGTATGTCTTTGTTCACGACCCTTTGCCCCTCTTTATTGTGTTTAAGTGGCTTATGAGTTGTGTGGAGGAACGTTTTCCTTCGTTCGCTCCTTTGATAGAACTCTGTCATCGAACCTATGCGCATTCGTCGAAGTAGCCGAAGGGTGATTATGTGCGGTTCTTCAGATAGGGGTAAGCCCCTCTTGATGCCTCCACTCGACGCACGGGTTGAGGTAAGGGCTCCCTGTCTTTTTTGTAGTTTGATATGCCTATTGCAACGTTGGTGGGTTCGAGAGATTGGCTGTTTTCCGCGGTGAAGGGGTGTTTCAAGGGCCGCTTTTCTCCTTTCAGGCGTGCTCATTTTGTTTTGTTCCTTGGCACAGTCTTTTGGGGTTTTTTTCCGTCAGGCAATTTTGGACGTTGCGACGGGTTCTCCCGATATGGGGCCCATCTCGTGTAGGAGAGGAGCGCAAGTCAAGGTAAGAAGATTTCTTATGGTCGGCGAGTTCAAGAGGAGGCAGATCGGCAACGAAGAGGTGGAGCGGGATTCCTCAAGGCATCTGCAAGGGGAGCTTAGCAAGACGTTCATTGGGAGGGAGCCAACTACGTCCATCCTCTGGATCCAAGCGAGGATGAAGCGGAGTCTGTTCCACTAGGGGTGCCATCCCCTTTTGTTCTGTGTAGAGAACCCGCCGAATGTTGGGTTGCGGAGGCACCGCTCGAGGCCTAGGTGAAGGTCGCTCCTTTGTGGAGGCTCGATGCTTCTACCACTTTGCTCGGCTCCCTTGGTGACTCCACAAGGGTGGAGTAGGAGCTGCTGCTGCCGACAGCTCCTCTTGTAGGAGTATATTTGCCCGGCCAGATGTGGGGCAAAGCTCAACGGGGGCGCTGGCAAGAGCGAGTGCTTTTGGTAAGAAGGTGCCCGCAGCGCCCGCCTAGGCAATTGAGTTCAACTGGTTATTCCCCGTAGAATGACCTGCTAGAGGCCATATAGCATTGAGTAGGTGGGGTATCTCATTGATACATTGAAGGGTACTCTACATCTTCAAGCTGCTTCACTTGCCTCAAGCAACCGTCGTGGCACAAGACTTGCCAATCCATCAGCGAGTTCCTCATTCAGCAATTCTTCCTCTGCAGAGGGGGCTGGGGAGGCTGTACCATCAAAACCAAAGGGTTCGCTGGGGACGTGGGCAAGAGGCGCTAGATGGGAAGAGATTGGTCTTCATCGAGGAGTCATCTAAGGTAGGTCTGCCAAAGGTTGTAGGGTCTACCAGTCTTGACGCTGCACTATCACCCATGTAGCTTAGGGTGGGCAAGCTCGAAGACATGGGGCGAAACCGCTGAATCCTGATGAACGGTGTTGTCATTATCTTTGTACTAACTTGTCTCCTTTTTATTGTAAATTAGCTGAAAACGATGATCCTGGGGAATGTAACAGTTGATATTTCTGATAAAAGGAAGCAGATTTCTGTTTCTTCTTTTCTCCTCTTTCCTTTTTATGCTGTTGTTATAAATTGCTCGTATGCCAAGTATGAGGAACTGGTTTGCCGCCCAAGATTTATCACTTGCAAGGGTTATGCGGACCGCTTTCACGAGTTTTTGCTCGATCCCTATTGTGGGGCGTCCCGATTATTCACTCAAATGACTTGGCAAAAAGGTTTGTCCTGTTACTTCATCCTTGCTGTTTTTTGGCGAGGCTGGATGGAATGCCCAAGGCAACGACCGGGTGCCTATGTTCTATGCTTGGGTAGACATGGGTGTGTGATCCATAGGGATCCTCCGGCATATTCCGTAGTCTAACCACTTGTCTGGCGCCTTACCCACCCATTTTCGCCTGACACATAGTATGATTGTGTCGACTGTGGGGGGGTTGACAAAAGAATGCCAGGATTAGCGCTAATTCTCCAGGCGAAAGGTGGTGTCGAGGCTACTCGGTATTTAGTGCTCTTGCACACACTTAGAACTTATCCTTCATGGAATAGTTGAGCTAAGAGCGATTGCTTTGCGTGCCTCGATTTGAAAAGCTTTCCTGATGAGATAGCAAAAGGAGGGGGCAAAAGGCCCCTAGCTGACTCAGCGGCTTTTAAGCGAAATGCCCTGGTCTATGGCGCACTCTTCGGAGCTGGTTGTCGCCGATGGGCCATCGACATGTAGCTCGTCAGGGTGGAGTGAGGACAGTACTCAAGCTCCACTGGTGCCACCCAAGCCCTTTTTCTTGGTACCCAGGGGCTTAAAAGGCTATGGTCGCCTGGATCATGTCAATATCCGCTTGCCTCTCTGTTGGAGACTAAGGGGCTTCGGAGCTCCTTGTTTGAGATTCGAGGATGCCCCTTTGTATAGGAATCGTTCAGACAAATTTCATAGGAAATTTGTTAGTTGGGGTAAGGCTAATTTTGGTAGCACTCGTTGCGAGTCCCGCGTGGGGGTTGGGCAGAATTGCCTGTTGTAGGAGTTCTTCAGCGCCTATCCTTGATAAGGGAGCCTTAGGGTAGGCTTTGCCAGTGGGGCCTGTGCACGTGCCTCGTTTAGGGTAGCTGCCCCCCCTTCGAGAGTCGTACCCGACGTGGGGGTTTGATAGAATTGCCTTGAAGAAGTTCCCTTGCCTCAGCCTTGGCCTTTTGTTGTGGCTTAGCTGAGTTATAACAGCCTAAATGGACGAGTCCTTCACCTACACGACAGAGTAGGATTGAGTAGCCGCAGCTGAAGAGCCTGACTGAATCCACAAAGGGGACTAGCTCAAATCTGATTGTTCGATCGTGATCCATCTCCCCAGCTCTTTGTAGAGATAAGGGTTTGGATGTCAATCCAGCTATTTTGGGCAGGGCTATTTTGCAGCTAGGTCCGTCCTTGTTATACGTGGATAAAGGGCGATTTTGTTAATGTAGCCACAGGGTGTAACACCGCCGCACGTTATCCTGGTTGGTTGTACCCTGGGACAGGGAAAGCGCAAGAGGACATTTGCGAGGGCCAACCCTTTGAGGTGACCACAAACGAGAGCCTACCTTATAAGGTGGCAATGAAAGGGGGTCGACCTTGGGAGGTGTTAACGAAAGCCGAGTGCCGACGCACGGATTCTCTTCGCCAGAAATCCGAGTGTGCGTTAGGCGAACTTGAGGCGTAGGAGCCCAAGCTAATGTCGTTGTATTACGACATGTCGTCCGGAACATGGGGCGCTAGAGCCCCAATTCCTACCAACCTTAGCGGCTGGTATAATAACATTAGGCGAGGTGGCCCAAATTCTCGCCATTTATTCTAGTTAACAGATGCTACTAAGAGTAAAGCAACTAAAATTCTACCATTAGGCCATATTAGCACGTGTGGGACTTTAGGGCGCATGGGCCTAAGTTCCTACCGACCCAAGGAGCTGGCATTATATTCGATGGAACGTGGGGCGTGGGAGCCGTAGTTCCTGATATTCTTAAGGAGCAGCATTATATTTATCGATAAGAGGGACATGAGCGCCTTTGTTTAAATTCATGCCAGTCTTAAGAGGTGGCTTGCTAGCCTCAAGGAACGGCACTATAAGAGAACGCCAAGCGGGTCCGCTCGAATGCCAACTAACCTTAAAAGGTGGCTTACCGATCTTAGGAGGCAGTAATATAAGGGAACGTCAAGAGCGTCGGCTCGAGTTCTAACCAACGTTAAGAGGTCGCTTGCCAACCTTAAGAGGTGGCAATATAAAGGAACATCAGACACGTCCGTCCGAGTTCTAGTCGACCTTAAGAGGTGGCTTGATGACCTTACAAAGCAGTGATAATAGGGAACATCGGGTGCATCCGTCCAAGTTCTAGCTGATCTTAAGAGGTGGCTTGCCAGCCTTAAGAGGCGGCGATATAAGAGAACGTCAAACGCTTCCATTCGAGTTCTAGCTGACCTTAAGAGGTGACTTGCCGACCTTAAGAGGCAGCCATACGAGGGATCCTAAGGCGCGTCTTCCCGAATCCCTGCCATCCTCAAGAGGAGGCTTGCAAAGGGTGCAAAGGTAAACCGATGCCTGGTCTTCGCCAGCCTTAAGAGGTGGTTCGCTAACCCTAAGGGGTAGTTACCCGAGTAGTGATGCGGCATGAGTGTCGCCCTCCACAAGTGATAGCCAGTCACGATGGAGAGTAAGTCTTGAGTTTATGACAAGACTGGACATTGATTGTTGTCGCCGGCATCGATGGGTTGCCCCTCTTCTCCCGGGGCCGCCGCTTCTAGGCATGCTCGCCCTATCCTAAGCGAGGGTGGCAATCCATGGGCCTTTGAGGGTAGCAATATTTCCTCCAACCAATGTGAGCTCGATAGTGTTGCGAGAGTACCAAAGAGCCTAGGCGCAATCATGGAGTGGCCGACGAGTGAGCCGGGATTGCCTTTTGCTAGATTACCTGGACTTAGTTTTCCTCTTAGGTCACTTTAGTTCGACCCTTAGGAGTTTTCGCCAGGTTACTTGGTTCTCAGGGAGATCAGGGAAGCGTCAAGAGGGCTTGGCGATAGGTGTGTATTAATGATCAGCCTACGAAGCTATCCAGCGCTATCGTTAGCCCAGCCACTGTGATGGCCACTCAGTTGAGGTGCCCGTCCTCGTCGTGGTCTAACGGAGGAGGGTCGATTCCTCCCCCTTTGGCCTTTCTCCGAGGTTGTCAAAGGTTCGCGACCGGAGTGGCCAATGGAGGGAGGAGCATTATTTTGAGGCCTTAGCCGATCTGCCGACAGGGGCGTTGTCACTAGAGTAGGGAGGGTGTCATGGACGCACTAACCCAAAGGGAGCGGCTTGTTAGCTACGAAGGCTAGATGGACCTTCGTCTCGAGAGTTGAGCGCCTCAGAGTAGTGCGGGCATCGTTGTCATCCTCAGGAAGTTAAATACGCAGGTTACTAACATGCCTAGTCGTTGATGGGCCTTCAACCTTGGTCCTTGTTTTGCCTGACGAGGCGATCTGTGCTTCCGCATCGGGTCTAATTATGCAGGTCAGGGCATCTATCAACAATGTATCTGTGGGCCCTACGCACACACGACACGTCCGTCGGGTCAATGGCCTGGGGAGTGTATTCCTTTAAAGGCTTAGATTGGTGCTGCCCTACTGCAAGGAGTGTCACAGAAGCAAGCCAGGCGCTCCACTAGATTAGACGAGGAGGTGATTGACCGGGGCCCTACTTGCATGGTTCTGCCCTCCTCGTCCCATTAAGGGTTGGGGGAAGGCATTCAGGAGTACCTCCTCGGAAGGAAAGGGTTGCCGACCTAGGGCGGCGTCGACCCGAAAATTTCCCTAGCTCCTGTGCTGATATGTTCAGGAGACATGGGGCGAGGGCTTCAGGTGATGCATGTGCTGCTGCCGGGATTTAGCCTAATCGGGCGAGGTGTCAGCCAACTCGGCCCTCGACCCGCTAGGAAGGTCATATTGGTTGCGTGCTATTATCAGGGCTTTTTCTCATGGTGGTCTTTCGGGCCCTTCAAGGGCCCACTGCGTCTTCTCCGCTGCGGACTTGCCTGAAGAGGCGAGCCAGGTTCCCACGCCAGTTCTAGGAACCTGAGGCAGGCTTCGGGTATGTAGCTCCGAGCCCTAAGGCGCTTATGGCGGGGCTCGGAGCTAGCTTCCCTTTGTGGAATTCAGGGGTGGTAGGCCCTCGCTCGTAGGCCAACTCCCCTTAAGCACGCCCACCTAGTTCATAGACAAGGAAGAGCATTTCTTACGGAACTCCCTTCTTGCCAAGTGGGTCCGTAATAGCAATCCTCAATGGGTCTACCGCTATGTTGGGGAAGGTGCCCCTTCGCATGCAGAAGGGGCCGCTTTCGTGGACGAAGGAGGGGGCATGCCTACCAAGGGTCCTCTTACCTCCTTTGGGATTGACGTCGTTATCACATCCCTTCGACCAATTAACCGCAGGAACGGGAGGAGTTGCTCCGCTCCGCGATCGTCACAGCTTTTCTCGGAGCTCCACTGGGTGCTCCGGAGCGTGTTCACTGACGCTATACCCGAGCCTTCGAGTCAAACGGCCCGGCTCGGGGTGTTGGGCAGTTGTTGCCTCACAGGGCCCACCGCCTATGAGGTGCCAAGCCTTGAACTTATCCGAGTAGGATCGAAAGGACTCCGTCTTCCGCTGCCTGGCTCCTGACAGCCTATTAGGGTTGTTTCCCGCCCTTCGTCGCTCAACAAAATGCCTTTAGGACTCGCCTTCTCAGGGTCAAGGAGCTGGCAGCTTGGTTGGCTGACTGGTCGACGGACCATTAATGGGCCATGCTGGACAAACACGATCAAGAGAGCCCGGTAGGGTCTTCCGACGGGACGGTCATGCCCCCCACACCATCCAGGGGTGGCTCCGAAGTACACCTCTAGGGTCTGCCATCCTCTGCGTTGGGTCTCGACTAGCTCTTTGAGCTCTTCTATCGGAAGGCCGCCACTATCTTCCTTAGGAGTGGCCAGACGGTACGCACGGGGCCGTATACTCAAGGTCGTCAGCCTCGACTCCACATCTTTTTTCTTCCCAATCCACACCTCGGAGGGAGGAGGTTCGCTTCAGGGCCTCGAGCAACCGGTCGGGACGTACCTGCTTCCCCTTATTGGGACTAGCGTGGCAAGGGTATCGTCAAGGCGCCTAGATGCCAAATCTCGACCGGGCCCCTCTTAGGTGGGAGGAGCCGTGAGTACAGCCGCGAGTGGTTAAGACCATCACGGAAGTTCCTACTTAGGGAGGTCAAGGTAGGGCGCTGGAGGGGCATCTCCTCCCAGCAATTGGATGCTTAGAAGAGCAATGGCATTTTTGTTGACACTTCCCACAGACGGCACCATTTGATGGGTCTCTGGAGGCTTCCTTTTGCCATCAAAAGATTTATAAGGGAAGGGAACGTCACATAGCCATAAGACATCCATCGTTAGGAAGGATATGGCCAAGCCTCCTTCGTGATGAGAGGGTCTCGACCCAATAAATCTCACACAATGGCAAGAGAGGCATAAGAGATTTAATGACCTAGTTCCACCGCAAGGGGTGTACGTATGGGGAGAGGATGATACTCCCAACTATGCACTAGAACTTGTGAGGTTACAGGATTTTCTCTCCTTCTCGAGCCCCTTTACTTGGGAGCCTCTCTATTTATAACATGGAAAGACCCCTAGCCTAATGGCATCTAATATCCTTTCTGTCAAACTGCTCGTCTGTTGTTAGGATATAGGTGGTCACTTCTATCTTGTTATATCTTTGGCCTTAACTGCGTCGAATCTTTTGGCAAGTTGGGCGGATCTCAGTTTGGGTCCGACTAGTCGTAGGCAAGACAGGTAGTACCGATCCCGCCTACTTACCCTGTATTCAAATAACTGGATCCTCTGCTGGGTCATGGGTGGAGTTTTGGATCCGAGGGCGATTTTTGCCCCTCATCAGTGCATTAATTGCAACTTGTTATCCTATTTCTTTTTTTGTTGATTAACTAAAATCTTCTCTATACTCTTCCAACAAATATAACTCGTCACCCTACCACACACCTTGTTTAGCAACTGTTGAGATATGTATGGTTGGTCTTTTTATTATTTTGTGTAGTGAAAGGTATACCTGTAATTCTCTTTCTATAGGCTCGGCCCAAGGGCTCTCTAAATAAACTATCATTTCAGTCCCAACATGGTATCAAAGCAACGATCCTAGACCAATGATCTGGTATCCCACCAACCCTAGCCTCTCTACACCACCACCGAAACCCTCACCTCCTCTCTCCGACGTCACCATTGTCTCCAGCGGCCTTCCACTGGCGGTCCTTGCCCCATCACACCACCAGCAAGTCTAAGAGGGTTCGCAGCTCTGCCAAGCGAGGTGGTTGAAACCCCTCAGTGCCACCGCCGGTGACTCTCTGCGATGGCGATCTAAAGCTCTAGTGAGGAAGCTTCCTTGCCCAAGGTCATCACATAAGGACTTCCTCGCTGGTATGAGGCTCCGATGATGCAACATCTTCGCCCAGGGCTTCCCTCGCATCCACTGATGGCCTGAGGATCTAAGCACTGCCACTCAGCAAGGATTAATATATCGATATCGCTGGGTCAACACATATCGATATCAGCCTTAGTATCTTTTTTCCAAGGTATTACCGATATATCACCCATATCGTCGATATATCACCGATATTGGTGATATATCAGAGATATATCACCAATATCATGGACTTTTGTTGAACTTTAGAGTTGTATATGCTAGGGTTCTTGCTCCCTTGTAGTACATCAAATATGTCAACTTTAGAGCTGTACATCCTCTATCGACAATTCAGTCATTGCACTTGATTTTCCTTATTGAAAAATAAAAAGATTCTAAAACATCGGTGAGAAATACGTTAGCATCTTCAAACATCTATAAAAAGATGCATAAAACCAAGTATTTGATAATCCATGGGGGTATTGAAAGGGCTATCTTGTCATCTTCCTTTGATTAAAGGATGTCATCCATGATGGTTCTTCTTTCTTTCCCCTACAACAACCTAGGGTTGACAAGCTCACTTGTTTCAGCATGGTTTATCTAAGTACTTACGTGACGGTGCTTTGTTGATCTCCACTAATCGTACAAACTATGCATTATGCTATGATGGGCACAATTTCTCTCTAGTTATTTGAGCATTTATATTTGTCCATTATATACGCTTGTGTTATCTAAACCATGTCTTATTTCACCAAGTGCATCTTTGTTGGTAGGAGATGTGATTTCATGTGTTGAGTTCATAATGAAAAGAGTAATAGGGTGGTTCATGAAATGTGAGACAGATCAATGAGAAAAAGAAGAGTATTGCAATGGAGAACGTGCTGGAACTGATAAGAAAATTAGGGGTCTAATTATTTGACCATTTATATTTGTTCATTATATACTCCTGTGTAATCAAAATCACATCTTCTATCACCAAGTGCATCTTTGATGATAGTATTTGTGATTTCATATCTTGAGATCGTAATAAGAAGAGTAATAGGATGAGTAATAGGTAATCGTGGTCATGGTGCAAGTGGATGTGGTCGTGGTCGTGGTCGTGATCGGAGTTCCTTCTTCTGTGAGTATTATCATAGGATTTGACACACTGTGGACCGATACTGGGTGAAATACGGTTACCGACAGGATATGGATCCACATGCCAATCAGGTATCTGCAGAGGAGACTACCTTGGTGAAAGAGGATGATAGTTAGATCACTGTTTCCAGAGCTGATTACGAGCTATTCATGGCTTCTCAGGGATCTACTTCTGCTTCTGTTCAAAGGTCTGCAGGCACTTCTGCCATGTCAGTTAAATCCCAAGTTCCTATCTGGCTTGCGAATTCCGATGACTCCTACATTACTGGTGACACTACTCTCTTTTCTTCTCTACAGGACCTTGTTACACCATTTTAGGTTAAAGTGGCTGATGAGGGTTTGTCACCGGTCACTGGACTCGGAAATATCTCTATCTCTAGTACTCTGCCTCTTTCTAATGTCATGCATGCTCCTAAATTTGTGTTTAACTTAAGGTCTATTAGCCAAATTACCTGAGATTTGAGATGCCGAGCTGCAATTCATAATCAATATTTCTTCTTACAGGACCTCTAGACAATGAGGCAGATTGGTAGACTTGAGCAAAACGACCTCTACTACCTACATATTCCTCCTTCCAATGCTGATGTTGTTTGTGCCACTACTGCTCTCCAGTGGCACTTGAGACTTGGTCATCCTAGTTTGCAAGTTTTGCGCCGTTAGTTTCTTGCATTGTCTTTTCATATTTTGAGGTGTGATGCCTATCAGTTAGGCAAACACCATAGGTCTTCTTTTCTACCAAATAATAAAAGAGCTAAGTCTGCTTTTGCTCTTGTTCATGATGATATTTAGGGCCCTTGTATGGTCAAGAGTGTTCGAGAATTTCGATATTTTCTTATTCTTGTGGATGATCATACTAGGATGGCCTGAGTTTTTATGATGAAAGAAAAATCCAAAGTCTTTGATATTGTCAAAAATTTTATGGTCAAAATAAAGACTCAGTTTTGTACTATTGTTAAGATTTTTTGGAGTGACAATGGGTTGGAATTTTTGAATGCCAGGACAAATGTTTTTCTCAAATCTTTTGGTATTATTTACCAAACCACTTGCGTTCATACTTCCCAACAAAATGGGGTTGCAGCAAGCAAGCTTCGACACCTTCTTGATGTAGCCCATTCTATTATGTTTCACAAGAATGTTTCGTCACAATTTTGGGCCGATGCTGTTCTTACTACTATTTATCTGGCGAATTGAGTTTGCTCCTCTATCTTAAGGCGTAAAACTCCATATTCTTTATTGTTTCCTAGTAAGGACATTTTTTCTCTTACTCCTGTTGTCTTAGGCTGTGTGCTTTGTCCATTTGCATAAAGTGGATAAGATTTCTCCTCGCTCTGTGAAGTGCATGTTTCTGAACTACTCTAGGACCCAGAAAGAGTATAGATACTATAACCCTGTTTCACAGAGATTTTATGTTTCTGCTAATGTCACCTTTTTTGAGGAGATTTCATATTACCAAAAACAGGAGGAGGAACCTACTGAGCCATCACATGAGGTTCCCCTTCCTATGCCCACTAAGCCATCATAGCCCACTGAGCCACCTATACCAAGGGCTGCTCAGCCTGATCCAGGTCTTTTTTCGTATCGTCCTAAGATTCCTGATACGGATACTTTTCCTAAGCATTTCCAACGCAAGACCCAAGATGTTTCTCAGGTGGATGTACCACTATCTACTGTTTCTGCTCAGTCCCCACGAACTACTAATGATTTGTCTGGGGAACAAGCAATTCCTACTACTTAAGACACTACTCTGGACCTTCCTATTGCACAAAGGAAGGCTCCACGTTCTTGTGCTAAATACTCGGCATCTCAGTTTATGTCCCTTGACAACCTATCTATAGTTAGATGCCAGTTTTCCTCGACCATTGACAGTGTGTAGGTACCGGGAAATCATCATGAGGCATTCCGAGATCCATCTTGGACATTAGCAATGGAGATGGCAGCTTTACAGTCCCGTGGCACATGAGACCTTGTTGATCTACCCCTAAGTGCTACTATTGTGAGGTGTAGATTGGTATTCACCCTCAAATGTCGTCCTGATGGCACCGTGGATCGATACAAGGCAGGCTTGGTGGCCAAAGGATATACTTAGACGTTCGAGGTTGACTACTTTGAGACTTTTTCCCCAGTAGCTCGTCTTAACTTTGTTCGGATATTGTTATATCTTGTTGTCAATAGACATTGGACCGTCCATCAGCTTGATATCAAAAATATCTTTCTGTATAGCAATTTGGAGAAGGAAGTCTACATGAAGCAACCACCAGTCTTCCCTACTAAGGGGGAGTGTCAAAAGGTGTATAGACTGAAGAAAGCTATATGTGGACTAAAACAAAGTTCTAGAGCTTGGTTTGAGAGGCTCAGCAGGGTGGTCCAAGATTATAGCTTCATTAGATCTTTTGCTGACCATTCTACCTTTACATTACATAAAAAGACAGAATTAGTCATACTTGTGTATATGGATAACATACTTTTGGCTGGCATAGAGGAAACGAAGAAGATGCTACTGTCACAGTTTGTTACCAAGGATTTAGGCCCCATTAACTATTTCCTTGGTATTGAGGTGCAACACACTGAAGGACTTGTGCTATCCCAACGTAAGTACGTTCTTGACATGCTGAGAGACATGGGTATGCTGGGGTGCAAACCGGCATACGTGCTCATGGATGTGTCCTTGCCTATTGCAGATGATGACAATTTTCTACTGCAAGATGTCACTAAATACCGTGAAGCAATTGTTAAGCTACTGTATCTGACTGTTACTCATCCTGACATTAACTTTGCAGTTGGAAGGTTGAACCAGTTTATGCAATCGCCAAAAGAAGTCCACTAGGATGGTGTTCGTTAAATTCTCAGGTATTTAAAAAATACACCTGGGAAAGGACTCCTTTTCAAAGATAATAGGCACTTGGATATTTGTGGATACTCTGATATAGACTATGCAGGTGCTCATGAGGATCGGAAATCCACTACAAGATACTGCACTTTTACTGGAGGCAATCTGGTTACATAAAGAAGCAAGAAACAGGCAGTGGTATCTAGATCTAGTGTTGAATCTGAATACAGGGCCATGTTGTGAGTTACTCTGGGTTCGTTCCATTTTAGATGACTTTGGAGTGCAGGTACCTGATCCTATTCCGACGCACTGTAACAACAAGGTGGCCACCTTTATTGCAAATAATCATGTTTTCCATAAGAAGACCAAGTATATTGAAGTGGATTGTCACTTCATCAAATAGGTCATTCTAGCTAAGAAGATTTACACTCCCTACATATGCATTGAAGATCAACTAGCAGGCATCTTTACTAAAGTACTTCCCAAGAAGAGATTACATTATATTTGTTCCAAACTAAGCATGTTTGATTTTTATGTTCCAGCTTGAGGGAGAGTGTTGAGTTATGTATGGTGGATCTTTTTATTATTTTGTGTAATGAAAGGGTATACTTGTAATTCTCTTTCTATGGGCTCTCTATATAAAGCAGCCTAAGGTCTCTCTGAATAAACTATGTCATTTCAGTCCTAACAGCAATCTTTAAGTGAAGTTTGCTTGCTTGTGAGGTAAGGAATAAGGAACAACTTTGAGTTTTTGGGTTAAGGAATAAATCTAGTTGATTCTCCATTCTCACTTGTTTACAAACGAGATAAAACATGGGATATTGTCCCTTATTCCACAAGATTTGCCATGAAAGAACATGCGAAGAAGATCAAAGAAGTGCTAAAAAGAAACCATTAGGTGTAATCTTAATTACTCATGACTAGGCTCCGGAATGGTTCGGGGTGGATCTAAGTGGATTCAAAGAATTCATACCTAGTGTGGGCAAAGGATTTGTTTTAAATTCTTAACATAGTATTTGGAGATATGCATGTCTTTTTTAGTCACATTAGTCAAGTCAACTTGCAGCCTGCTTGAATTGATTGGCATTTGCAAACAACTACCAAGCTTGTGGGACCAACACCTACCTTAACATTATTAAGTTCGCAGCCATAAGCCTGCTTATGCTCTAGAAAAACTAAGTCAAAACAATTGTTATTCGTGAAGTGTAAGACTTAACACCTTTAACAACGGTGCTTTCCTTTTTGTTCTCTTTTGTTGTTTTTAATCATGGGTGGATGGTTGTTGATATGGTTATGGCCATATTGATAACCAGAATTCAGGTTTATTCAAGCTTGGCATGATGCAAGATTATATTTTTCACTGGATGTTGCTTCAGAACCAGGCTCGGCTATTTATTAAAAGTTGAACTTGAGCTCAATATGTTAAGCCTGAGCTTTCATATAGGCATAACCTCATAAATTCAGTTTATTGCACCAGATTTGCCTTTGTGTTTAGCTTTCAGGCAAGGACAATCCAAGAGAAGCATGTCAATAGTAAAGATTGAATGAAAAAAAGAGTGAAACAAGAAAATTAAGGCAAAGAATAATTAATTCGTTCTTGATAATCTTGGTGGCTTGACCCAGCAATTGAGACTTTATAATCAAAGATACAATTTTTTTTGAACAGGTGATTCAAGACCTACCTCTAAGTCAATATTTTATTTACTTTTCCTGAAAACTGGTTAAATCAATAAGCATTTATGGATGAAGCAAATCATCCTCATTTGTCAACTGGATCAAGTTTATTCAGTCCCCTTCATTCAACAATATAGCAAATTTTGCCAATCAGCATGACAGGCCCATTGTTTTTCTATCAGTGTTAAGCAAATTGAGAGCATAAACTCAAAACAAAGTTGGCATGAGTGGAGAGGCTCAAAGTCTAATCCACATCATTAGAACATAAACTATCTCTCAATGCACTCGCTTCTTTAGGTTCAGCGCCGGACAAAACAAAGAGGAGAAACCTCGATGGTTAGACCACTGTGGCTCTAATACAATGCAGGGGAAGGGATCCAACTCAAAACCAGACAACTTGAGTAAAGAGGCCCAAAGTTATTAATAACTTGTGTTACAACTACCACATTTGTAGTTGTGGGACTACTCTCTCAACATATTCTTTTCCAAAAAGCATTTCAGAGAGTAGTCCCACAGTCATTGATAGTAAATAGTTGGACTTTTCCACTCAAGCCAATTGCTTTGAGTTGGATACTGTTATATGGTATCAGAGCCCACATCAATGGTTGAGATTTAATCTTCAACTAACTCATTATTTGTCAAGAGATAGAACTCACAAAAGGCTAGGGGACGCAGTTTGAAAGAATAATCCAACATCTTAAGGTGTGGAAATTAAGGTGTGTTTGAAATTAAATAGTCGGGCCTCTCGATTTGAGTTAACTGGTTCTGAGCTAGATGCTCCCAAGAGATTATACTATTTAACAGACTGCCAGAAAAAAAGTAGAACATAGCTTCTTGGTTAAATACTTTTCCGCATTCATAGCAAATAACATACACAAGACATGGTATGAAGACATGAGGCAAAAATGAAATTGAAAACAAAGTATCAATTTGTGTCTGCTAATTTATTATAATTATCACTTTGAGAGCATTAGAGAAAATAGATGTGTTAGATTATCAGTTTGGTTTAGTACCTTGTTGCTCAGAAAAAGCAACTCCACCCCACGGTCATTTTTCCACGAACTCACATGGGCCCCATAGAGATGTATCTACAGTCGGCCAACAATGCACGAAACAACGTTACAGCTTGCAAATGATGGTTGCAAACAAAGGCTGAAAAGAAATCAGATGAAGTGATATGTGCATGAACAGATAACCTATGTGATGCCTCAGGTCACAAAAATGGCTAAATAGCTCTTTAATTATGTAGCAAAGGCAACAAAAACAGGTAAGAACTCAAAGCTTTCCTTCTAAAGGCGGCAAAAGCAGTGATGAGGAAAAGCAATAAGTGAAAACAAATAGCATACCAAAAAAGAACTATCATACAACAATCACACAAAATACAATTAATCATACGTAGCTTTTGACAATGCAATGTTTACTTGTTGGTGTTAAGATCTTACGTTGCTTCTTGCAACAGCTCTAACAATTAGTTACCAGATAGACTCAAGATAACAATCCAAAGTACTTAAAGCCCAATGTGAGAGATAATAATCAACTTGTAGATAGTTTACTTCTGACTAAAATCTCAGAGAGGTGGGACGAAACTTGGGATGGTGCATCCTCCACTTGCAACCAGAAGTCCGCATTGGGGTTCATATAATTACTTATTGTAATCCCAGGCTAAGAATCCTGCCAAAATTTTTTACTACTTAGCTCCAATAGCATTCGAAACGATCAAAGTCTTGAATATCATTGAGAAAGGTTGTCCATCAACTTGTTGGTTTAGGTCAAAGGAAAAGAGCAATCAAAACCATTGGTAGTACTCCTCAACACCTAGACTCTTGTATAACTTAATCCAAACTCAAATTTTTGTGAGACAAATCAATGGCCTACTGCTGCACTTGCAACATGCAAAAGGTATTTCTTTTATGGTATCACGTAGGTCGAGATACCAGGCAGCACAAGTAACCACCCAACTTGTGGATGGGTGCACATGAATTCTAAAGTATAACAGAAAAAGCTAGTCTAGAGATTGTTCGTACATATTAGCTTTTTCTGTTTCCTCTTATTATAAGGTCTATGATAGTCTTTATCCCTCAAGGATATTTATGTACTTTTAACTCTACGGTCTCTCCTATATAAAGAGAACCTAAGGTTCCTAATGAAATCAACCATTTTCATCCAATTTGGTATCAGAGTACCAATCCTAGATCATGGCTCTAGGTATCTCACCCCTCAAGGCCTCCTAAACCCTAACACTGAATCCCGATTTCCTCTCTTCCTTCCTCGGCGGCAGCAGCGGCCTCCGGCAGCCCTCCAGCTACACGCAGTAGCCCCAGCGACCCCTGGCAGCGCTCCGGAGGCACACTTCAGCCCTGACAACGAGGCTGCAGCAACACGGGGGTTGCTGAACCACCACAGCGGCGCTCAAGCGAGGGTCAATCGACCTAGTAGCGGCGCTGCAGCTACGCTGCGACCTGCTACAGCAACTAGCGGAGGCACTGCCAATCCAAGGACCCTCCGCGACGCTCTGCAGCAGGTGCTAGCGCCAGCGACAAGCTTTAGATTGGCAACGGCAACCTCTTCAGCACCGCAGCAACCAGCTGCGGCTGCGACTGGCGACGATCGGTGATGCAGCCACCTGCTGAAGCGGCACACGGGGCTTTTGATCTCTATACAACGATCGTGAGGGGCACCTTGCCCTGATCCAGGGATTGCAGTCCCTGTTCTTGTTGCGAGAAGGAGGCTAGATCTCTTTGGGGCCTCCTTGGGTGTTCTCCTTGCACCCTAAGGAGGTCAACATCTGTACAAGGAAGCCTCTTATCAACTATGCAGATCTGAATCTGTTGATTTTCAGATTATTTGATGGTTTCTTGATCCTAGACGCTTGATCGAGTCTTCCGGATTGCCAAGATGGCTTCAGATGATCAGTCCGAGGTGTCTTCAGGCTCTATTTCAAACACCTGGGTACTCAAAAACCCGTTCTTTAGTCCTGTTGTTAAGTTGGATGAGACCAACTACCCACGGTGATCCCAGACCTTTCTTATGATCGTCAGGGGTCATAAAAAGAGCCATATACTTACAGATCTGGAGCCTGAGGACAAGATTGGCACAAATATCAACTAGGATAGTGATAATGCCATGGTTTGTGCGTGGTTGATATAGACAATTATTCCCCGAATAGGAGATGAGATCATGTATTATACTACAGCAAAGGAGATGTGGGAGTCTTTGCGTGATACCTATTCACACGCCAAGAACTCCGCACGAGTTTTCCAAGTCTTTTAGGATCTTTTCTATCTGCGTCAAGAGGGACACACGCTGTCACAGTATTACTCCCTTATGAAGGGAATGCTGGAGAGGCACTACTCCTACCTGCCAGGATGTGCCTGTGAGTCCTGGAGGAGTTTCAGGAGACAGTTGGTTGTCTCTCTTTTCCTGACTGGCCTTGGACCTGAATATGCTGTAGCCAGAGATCAGATTCTCACTATTCCTGAACTTCCTACCCTGGAGGAAACATATAGTAGACTCAGCAGAATTGCAGTGCGCACTCCTACTCCTGACTTTACTGCTTAGTCGTCTGCGCTAGCTGAGATTCCTAGACGTGGCAGGGGTACCACTTGTCCTGCATGTGGTCATGGACGTGAACGTTCTTCTGGTATACGCACCAGGACCCCATGTACTTATTGTGGCAGACTTGGTTACTCTGAGGCTACATGTTGGCAGAAGCATGGTAGACCACCTGTGACCAATCAGGCAGCTGAGATTTCATATTCAGCTCTTTCTACCTCTGATATTAACTCCTTAAGTACTAAAAATGAAACTTTGCAGCAGCAGATTGCTCAGTCGACTCAAACTTCTTCCCCTCAGATTCCTAGCACTACAGCTATGGCTACCTCTTCAGAGACACCTGCGACTGGTATGTCATCCCTTTTGTCTTCTGGTGAGTGGCTGATTGATTCTGGTGCATCCAAGCACCTATGTGGCGACAGAAGCTCTTTCTCTCAGTTAACACCTGTTACACCTGCCAGGACAGTACAGGTGGCTAATGGGAAACACTCACCACTTGTTGGCAAGGAAGATATGTCTTTATCTTCTACCTTGAGGTTAGCAGATGTTTATTATGTGCCTGATTTTCCTTTAAGTTTATTGTCTGTTAGCAGTATCACTAGAGATCTGAACTGCTAAGCTATTTTTTATGCGTCCTTTTGTGTCTTGCAGGGCAAATTCACTGAGAAGATGATTAGTGGAGGGCGTGAGGAAGATAGGGTGTACCGTCTGAGCCATACTGCTTTTGCTGCCTCAGCTACTCAGGGCATTCTACTGGATCTCCTCTCCAGTGGCACCACCGCCTTGACCATCTACCCATTCATCACCTTAGACGTGTTCTACCACATATCCCCTCCACTACTACTTTCACCTGTGATGCTTGTCAGCTTGGCAAGCACCACAGGACTAGTTTCTCCAGTTCTTCCTCTGTTTCATTTGCTACTGCATTTGATCTAATCCATACGGACGTGTAGGGTCCCAGTCGTACTCTTGATCGACTTAGGAACAAATATTATCTCATTTTAGTTGATGACTTTTCTCGTATTTCTTGGATGTTTTTCTTGAAAAATAAGTCTGATGTGGGACAAATTATTGAGAACTTTGTCAAGGAAATAAAAACTCAGCATTCGTGTTTGGTGAAATGCTTTCGTTCTGATAATGCCTTAGAGTTTTATACTATGCGTTTGCGCAGTTTCTTTTCTAGTTGTGGCATTATCCATGAGACATGTCATCATACCTCTCAGTAAAATGGTGTTGTCCGTACTTTATTGATTCATCATTCGGTCCCATCTCTTTACTGGGGTGATGTTGTTTTGACTACATATTTTTTGATTAATCGGATGCCCAATGCTGCGTTACGTGAACGGATTTCTCTTCAGGTCATGTATCCTGATCGCCCCCTATTTCACATCACCCCTTGGACTTTTGGTTGTATTGCTTTTGTCCATTTGTTGGGATCAGGTCAGGATAAGCTTGCACCGAGAGCAGTTACATGCGTCTTTCTAGGGTATACCCAGACACAAAAAGGGTATCGTTGTTTTGATCCGTTTACTTCTCGATATTATGTTTCTGTAGATGTTATCTTCCATAAGGCTGTACCTTTCTTTTCTGTGACAGCTGCTGAAATACCTCATGAGGGTGATATGGCACCTATGCCATATACTCCCATTCTCTTTGGGAGCTTTCTTGATATTCCTGTCCCTACTGCACCACCACTACCTCCTGCTACGCATCCCTTTCCACACCTGACAAGGCCACTCCATGCATATGTTCGCCCTCATAGTACCTATCAGGGACCCCCACTCTCACCACCATCGGCTTCCTAAGTGAGTCCTTTAGACACTGACGTATGTTTGCCATGAGATGGTCACAGGGACAAGACATGTGATGTGCCAGGTGATGATCTTGATCTTCCAATAGCCATTTGAAAGCGACCACAGACCTGCACCACTTATCCCACGGCAGAGGCACTTGCTGCTGACAGTTTAGGTCCTAGATTTGCTGGATTTACTCAGGCGTTAGCTACTACGCAGATTCCAGCTACTCACCGTGAGGCCATGCTTAATCCTAAATGGCGGGCAGCCATGGAGGATGAGATGTCGCTCTTTGGGGTCGTAGGACTTGGAAGCTAACTCCACTTCCTAATGGTGCTGCACTCGTTGGCTGCCGGTGGGTATTTACTATGAAGTTCAATCTGATGGTAGTGTTGCTAAGTACAAAGTCCGCCTCGAGGCAAAGGAGTTCACCCAGACTTATGGGGTGGACTTTTTTAACACCTTCTCACCAGTTACCAGGCTTCTCACGATCTGGGTATTGGTTGCAGTGGCAGTTCAGTCAGATTGACCATTGCATCAACTAGATGTCAAGAATGCTTTCCTTTATGGTGATCTCCAAGAGGAAATCTATATGCAGCAACCACCTGGCTTTGAGAGTCAGGAGGAGTGTGTATGCCGATTATGGAAGGCTATATATGGCCTCAAACAGAATCCCAGATCCTGATTTCAGATATTGTCACAGGTTATTGAGGCAGCTAAATTCAGGAGATCGACAGCTGATTTTTCACGCTTTGTCAAGAGGACTACACGAGATACTGTGGTACTTCTTATTTATGTTGATTTGATTATCACAAGAGACGATGAGTAGGGCATTGCTGAGGTCAAGTGCATCCTTGCAGAGCAGTTTATCATGAAGGACTTGGGGGCTCCATAGTATTTCCTTGGTATTGAGGTTGCTCGCAGCAAGAAGGGTGTGGTCTTATCTCAAAGGAAGTATACTTTAAATATCTTGTAGGAGATTGGTATGCTTGGGGCTAAGGAGGCCAATATTCCTATGGACCTCAAGATGCTATTCTATGATGAAGATGCACAAGTGGTGGACAGTAGACAGTACAGACAGCTTGTGGGCAAGCTATTGTATCTCACTATCACGAGGCTAGATATAGTTGGGAGACTAAGTTCATGGCCAAGCCAACACGTCAGCATTGAGATGCAGCATTGATGATACTTAGCTATATCAAGAAGACTCTTGGGAAGGGTCTTTTCTTCTCCAAAGGGTCTTCTATGACATTGGTTGGCTACTCTGATACAGACTATGCTGAATGTCATGTGGGTTACAAATCCACTACTGGGTACTGCACCTTCTTAGTAAGGAATTTGATTATATGGAGGAGCAAGAAATATGACACAATTGTGAGATCCAGTGCTGAATCTGAGTACAAAGCTATGGCTCAGACGATTGCTGAGATGATGTGGATCAAATCCTTGCTTATTGATCTACAAGTGTAGTTGTCTAGCCCCATGGAGATGTGGTGTGATAATAAAGCAACCACTTTCATTACTAACAACCCAGCATTTCACGAGAGGATGAAGTATGTTGAGGTTGATTGTTACTATACCAGGGACATTATTCAGAAGGGGCTACTATATACCACTTCAATTGCATTTAAGGAGCAAATTGTAGATATTTTCACCAAGCCCTTGGCCAGATCTTCATTTTATTCTTGTATTTCCAAGTTGAACATGATAGATATCTATGCTCCAGCTTGAGGGAGAGTGTTAATACATATTAGCTTTTTATTTTTCCTCTTATTGTAAGGGCTATGATAGTCTTTGTCCCTCAGGGATATTTATGTACTTTTGACTCTACGGTCTCTCTATATATAAAGAGGGCCTAGAATTTCTAATGAAATCAACTCTTTTCATCCAATTGAGATCGTTGAAGATCAACGCCAAAGGTGTATCAATGCATGTCCCTCTTTGCATGATTGGTTCAAAGAAATGACTGTTCTATATCAACAAGAAAACATAATCCTCATTTTATGGAGGATTCAAGAAAAGTACCAATAGGCCTTCATACAACTAGTAGATAACAAGCAATAAGAAATAAAAACAAAGCCAATCTTTATACTCTCCATCAAGCTAGAACATAGATATCAATCATGCTTAACTTAGAATAACATCTATCAAATGAGACTCGTGGAAGTGCTTTGGTAAATATGTCAACCAACCAATCCTCAAAAGAAACCTAGGTGATGTGAATAAGCCCTCACTAGATCAAATCTCTAATATAAGGGCAATCAATTTTATCAGGTTTTGTCTCCTCATGGAACATAGGATTATTTGCATTATAAGTACCTGCTCATTATCACATCTCATCTCATAGTGGAATCAACTAAAATATATAATCTAATAAAATCACACATCAGCTCTGTAGTCATTTGGGCCATTGCCCAATATTCTGATTCTACACTATACATGAAACCACAACTTGCTTCTTATTTCTCCATGTGACTAAATTGTCAGCGACATAAAAATGGGAAGTTGTTATAGACTTTTTATCCACAAGACAGCCAGTAGAATATGCATCAACGTATGCCACATTATCAAAAGTAGAGCTCTTTGTAAACAATAGGCCCTTGCCACAAGAGGACTTTAAATACTTTAGCACTAGCACAACTACATCCTAAAGTTCCTAAGTAGGCTTATATATAAATTGACCTATCTTACCATCAGCCAAGGAAATGATAGGTCACGTTACGGTCAAATATAAATGATTACTCATGAGACACCAATATTGGTAAGCATCTACAAGTTCTAAATTTCAGCATAGAGATGTACCTTGGGGTTCATAGATATACACACAAGCTAGGCTCCCAGAATGCATGTCTCCCAAAGCAAAACAATATCTTTTGCAAGGATAAAACAACTCCTACATTGCAAGCCACCTTTATCCCAAGAAAGTAAGGGTACCTAGAACCTTGATAACAAAATTCTCTGCACATACACATGCGCCATGCACATGCTGCTACCAGTAAGCATGATGTCAACCACATACACTAGCATCACAACCAAACCCTTATTATCTACATAAATAGTAAGTGATACAAAGATAACATGCAAAAGTCAAATGTGTTGGTGCTAGAGTACTACAATCGTTTATTTTGATGATAACAAAACACATGTTATTTAACATTTGCACTTGAAGTCTTAGTTCTCAGATAAAATTACAAATGGAAACGTGTTTAGATAGAGTTCGAGCTCGCATCATAGTGGATCGGAGGAGCTTGATGGAGGAGATTCGTGAGGAGCAAAAGCGTGAAGAGAAGAATATGATAGATTCTCTTTTCATGTATTCTTTTGTAATCCTTTTGCTCTTTATTCTTTGTGTTTAGATCTTATGTTAAAGAGCCTCAAAGAACCCTTAAAATAGTCCTAAGAACACCTGCACTACCCTAAGATACTTAGGTTTTCGGTAGAGAGCTTAAAAAATCAAAATAGGGTTCTGACAGCCTAATCAAACGTCTAATTTGGAAATCATACGTCTGATAGTGACTTTTAAGATGTCTGACTGTTGACTCAGACATCCAATAACTTAGGCTAGACTTTGTAGCTTCTGTCTAATGAAATCAGACGTCCAAACCTTAGTCCAAATGTCTTAGAAGACGTCTGATGGCTGTGCCAGACGTCCAATTAGTGGAACGTTGACTGCCTATGTAATCGTTGAGGAAAATGACTATTAGCCTTATATCAGACGTCCGTAGAGGACCCCAGACGTCTGATATGTGACCGTTTTGCCTCAACTGACCCAAATCTCCTTTGTGAGATTTTCTAGCTGTTACCCTTCTTGGGAATCCATTCCCGCAGAACAAATAGGTTTTCAGACGTCCAGACATAGTGACAGACGTCTTGTATGTCATCTGATGACCATACACTAGAACCATGTTTAGGTCTGAATCAAGTCAGGAAAGAAACCCGCCTAGAATCAGACATCTGACTTAGTTCCCAGACGTCTTAAATAGGGTTTCCAGACGTCTGATACCCGGACCAAACATCTGATGACCCTGTCAGAATCATGATTGATTTTGATTATGGTCTGTTTTGCCTTGGGTTCAACCCCAACAGCTATGGAAGCCTTCTAAGGCCTTCCTAGGCACTTTATAAATAGAGGACCCCTTGGCTTGCAAAGGACACCAAGACACACCAAGCAACACATTTTCCACAACTTTTGTATCCAAGAGAAATAGAAGAAGCTCTAGCTCTCCAAGCACTCATTCCACACCTAAGAGCTTCATCCTGCTATGCACCTACTTTCCCGCCGATGTTATGAGAGCTCTGTTGTGCCAAAGCGTGGTTCACGCACCCTCGTCAAACCGACGAACTTCCAAGCAAAGGGAAGTCTCTTTACCTATAGTAGCTAGGTTTATTTTGTGGCTCTATAAGTTGTAATCTTTACTTTGTTATTTGATTGGGTATTCGCATTGCGAATTCCCATCTCCTTCGCGAGACAAAATCCTTCATGTGAAGAGAAGGAATTTTGAGATACACTACCCTCGGTCTAAGTAGTGTTGTAATTGAGGTTCAGTCACCCTCGTTTAAGTGACTGAGTTTAGTGGATTTGATCGACTTTGTCAATCGGAAAATCCTAACTCGAGAGGGTTAGGTGGTGGTTTTCACTCGGTTTGGGTTTCCACCTAAAAATACTTGTGTCTTGTGTGTTTGCTCATTTTGTGAGATTGTTATCCTTTTAATTCCGCATTTTATACATTACGCATATCTCATCCCCCTCAAGTAGGGAATTACAAAATGTCCTAAGGCTTTAGACAGCTTCTAAAACTAGGCCAACTTTGCTTTAGGCCATAATTACCTTATGAAGATTATACACCTACTATTACTACCCTTAAGCCTGGTAATTGCTGCACGTAAATCACCTCCTTTAGGTTACAATAAAGGAAGGCATTCTTCACATCTAGCTAGTGAAGAGGTCAATCCCACTAAACTGCCACTGAAATCAAGACCCTAATAATAGGGAGTCATGCCACTAGATAGGTGTCAAAGAAGTCCACCCCAAACATCTAAGTGAATCTCTTGGCAACAATTTTGACCTTGTATCATGAAACAGATCCATCTGAAATGCGCTTTAGAATGAAGACCCACTAAGACCATACCACCATGGCATCATATTGGGGTGACTAAGCTCCCATGTGCCATGAGAACTTAAGAGTAGACATCTCTTCCTCCATATCCCACATCAATAGTACATCAATGGTAGGAATAGGCATCACAAATAGCGCTAAAGAAAACTACGTGAAATAAGGTCCAAGATACACTATAAAAACATGCTTAGAAATAGGATGCATGGTGCAGCTACAGGTAGCCTTTCATAAGGCTATCGATAGGTTTAAGATTGCTCTATCATCATGACCATTGCCATCAACCAACTACTCATCTACCACTACGCTATCAAAACCCTAAAAAATGTACTTATCTCTGAAGACAATGTTATGCATGCTCAAACGAGGTAGGAGGACAACTATAAACCACTAGGAGATTGCAGTACCTAGGAGGATCCAAAGTAATAGACTAGAATTTCCTCTAATTGTGTGCAACAAGCACAGACAGCAAATCATGCACCATGCTCGCACGCAACCTTTTCGGCAAAAAGTATAAAACATACTCAAAAAACATCACACCCGCACTAGCATAATAACAATGTTAAAGAAGATCATAAAACCGATACCTCTATTATGACATGGAATACTCCAAGAAGACGCACTCCATTGCTTTGGTGACCAGATTATCCTTACAAGTACCAAGAAGATGAACAAATTTCACACATCGAAATACGCAAGGTAAACAAAGAATAACTCCCCATCTAGATATAAGAGTTGTACCAGAGAAGTGTTCCTTGAGCATTCAGGATGGCATAAAATTGATGAGATAGCAAGTTATATGACCTGCACTTCCCTAATATGTAGAAGATATTTCTGATCAACAATTTCTTGGCAGCATACAAAATACGGTAATGTTTGTACCCAGCAACAATGTTCTATTGTAAGGTATGTAGACAAATAATTTGATATATTATTCCTTGGGGCTTATAAAAATCACATAGAAACATGATGTAAAACTCCGAGGAATTGTCTAAACAAATAATCTTAGTTGTGGAACCAAACTTTGTCTTCATCTTCAAAACAAAACTCCTAATAATCATCCCTACAGCAGACTGCTTTAGCCAACTCATCAATAATCACCAAATACTAACAATGCCCCATCCTATCAGGGACACAACTAGGACCTTAGACATCCTTGTGAATGAGGCCAGATTGAGATTTAGACCTCTTAAGTCTGGAAGGACAAGCGTTTCCGTGTTATTTCCTCGATTAACGTGCCTTATACTCAATCTTACAAGTAGGAGAAATCTAAGGAATGACATGATGGTACTCAAGAGGTGACCAAAGCACAAGGACCACTGAAGAGCAAATGTAGAAGTAGGCACATTAGAATAGGCAACATATCAAGACAGAAGTAGTTGGTACACTCCACCTTCTTTGAGGCCGCAACCAATGGTCCTTCCCATTAAAATATCTTTAAAGGTATAGGAAACAAGATCAAACATAGCTTGACAATTCACTTTTTTAATAATTTTGCTAACTAAGAGAAAGCTAATAGAAAAGTCAACGACATGGAAAACAACAGGGATAATTACCACGTCCCTCTAAACAGTGATGGGACATCTCCCATCAGCCATCCAAATCGTCCATCTTGCAAGAACCAATTAAACATGGTTGAATCATTGTTGATCACCACATAAATAATGTAATTCCCTAAATTTACAAGCCAATTCAAGTCACGCATACCATCGATACAAGCAAACAAAGAAACATGACTGAAGTATGATTCCCTGAGGCCATCCCACATTTCCTATGTTACCTTATGTTGGAATGTGGAATAAAGAGCCATGTGGATTGTCCATGTGGCAATCAATAAAGCCACGTGAATAGTCCACGTGGCAACGTCTGAGGAGCCCAATAAGGTAGTCGGTCGTGGGTTCTAGAACCCAAGTTGGAGTCTTTTGCTTAAAAGTCAAATTTTCTAGTTTTAATAAATATGTTTTAGGAAAAGTAGTTGTGATGTGATTTAATTAGAGAGATAAGATATTTCCTTATGGGATAAGATCTTTAGTTTCCAAGAATAAGGATATGTGCTCTCTATAAAAGAGAGCATTCTCTCTTTGTAATCTCTTGAGTCCATTAATAATATTTCCTATTCTAAGGTTCATGTCCTCTTTCTTCTCTCAACATAACCGACCACCATCACCACCAAGGCCGACCACCCTCGCCAGCCAATAGGGGCAGCCGGTGGCTACTCTCCTCCCTGATTTCTCCACGTAGACAACCCCTGTTGAGTTGTTTTCAATATCTAAGTCAGCCTCCACGCTCCACCTTGCGTGATTCTCAACATGGTATCACAACAGTAACACTCTAAGCCATTATTCTCTTCATGTGTGTGAAAAGGAGAAAGGAGTGTAGTACTGCACCACCAAACTGCATCAACCTTGTTAGCATATATGGTCTTTTTATTTTTCCTTATTGTAAGGGCTATGGGTGTTTTGTCCCTCGGGGACATTTCTATACTTTTGACTCTACAGTCTCTCTCTATATAAAAGAGCCCTAAGGTTTCTAATGAAACTAAGCCATTTCATCCTATTTGGTATCAGAGCACCAATCCTAGATCATGGCTCTAGGTATCCCACCCCTCAAGGCCTCCTAAAACCTACCACCAAATCTCGATCGCCTCTCCCTTCCTTAGGGGCAGCAGTGGCACCTAACTGCGCTCCAGCAGTACGTAGCAACGCTGCGGCAACGTAAGGCCTACTGCACCAGTCTAGGGCGCTCCGACAGCGCGCAGCGACGCTACGATGACGCAAGGGGCCTTCTGCAACAGCAAGCAACGGCGCTACAGCCTCTAGGCTCACTAGCGAGGCCTGCGACACCCAGCAACAAGCAACGTTAGCCCCCAGCAGCTTCACGGCAACCTTGTGCGACACAGCAACAGTGGTCTACGGCAGTGATTGGCGATGCAGATCAGCAGCAAGGCAATGCACAGTGCTTCGGTCCCTGTGCAACAATCGTGAGGGGCTTCTTGCCCTAATCTAGGGACTGCAGTCCGTGTGGTCATTGCGAAAGGGAGGCTAGGTCTCCTTGGGGCCATCTTAGATATTCTCCTTGCACCCAGGTGAGGCCAACATCTATCCAAGAAGGCCTCTTATCAGCAATGCAGATCTGAATCTGTTTAATTTCATATTATTTGATGATTTCTTGGTGATAGACGTTTGATCGAGGCTTCCGGATTGCGAAGATGGCTTCAAATGATCAATCCGAGGGGACTTCGAGCTCTATTTCGGACACCGGGGCACTTAAGAACCCGTTCATTGGTCCCGTTGTTAAGTTGGATGAGACCAACTACCCGTGATGGTCCCAGACCTTTCTTATGACCGTCAAGGGTCATAAAATGAGCCATATTCTTATCGATCCAGAGCCTGAAAACAAAACAGGCACAAATGTCAATTGGGATAGTGACAATGCCATGGTTTGTACATGGCTGATACAGATGGTTATTCCCTGAATAGGGGATGATATCATGTACTATACTACAACAAGGGAGATGTAAGAATCTTTGTGTGATACCTATTCACATGCAAAGAACTCCGCACAAGTTTTTTAGGTCTTTTATGACCCTTTCTATCTGCGTCAGAAGGGACCAACGTTGTCACAATATTATTCCCTCGTGAAGGGAATGTTAGAGAGACACTACTCCTACCTGTCAGGGTGTGCTTGTTAATCTTGGAGGAGTTTTAGGAGACAGTTGATTGTCTCTCTTTTCTTAGCTGGCCTTGGACCTGAGTGTGCGGCAGCCAAAGATCAGATCCTCACTGCTCCTAAACTGCCTATCATGGAGGAAGCATATAGTAGACTCAGTAGAGTTGCAATGCGCACTTTTACTACTGACTTTACTGCTCAGTCGTCCGCACTGGCTGCGATCCTTGGACGTGGCAGGGGTACCACTTATCCTGCACGTGGGCATGGACGTGGACGTGGACGTGGACATGAATGCTCTTTTGATACACATACTAGGACTCCGTGTACTTACTGTGGCAAACTTGGTCACTCTAAGGTTACATGTCGGCAGAAGCATAATAGACCACCTGTAGCCAATCAGGCAGTTGAGATCTCAGATGCAGCTCTCCCTACTTTTGATATTAGTTCCTTAAGCACTGAGATTGATCCATTGCACCAGCAGATTGCTTAGTTGACTCAGGCTTTTTCCTCTCAGACTCCAGACACTGCAGCTATTGCTACCACTTCAAAGACACCTGCAACTAGTGTGTCGTCCATTTTGTCTTCTAGTGAGTGGTTGATTGATTTGGTGCATTCAAGCACCTATGTGGCGACAGAAACTCTTTCTCTCAGTTAGCACCTGTTACACCTGGGAGGACAATACAAGTGGTTGATGGGAGGCACTCGCCACTTGTTGGCAAGGGAGATGTCTTTATCTCCTACTTTGAGACTAGCAAATGTCTATTATGTGCTTGATTTTCCTTTGAGTTTATTGTGTGTTAGCAGTATTACTAGATATCTGAACTGCTGAACTATTTTTGATACATCCTCTTGTGTCTTGTAGGACAAATTCACTGGGAAGACGATTAGTGGAAGGCGTGAGGAACATGGGGTGTACCGTCTGAGCCATACTGCTTTTGCTACCTCTACTACTCAGGGCCTTGCTTCTGCTGGATCTCCTCTCTAGTGGCATCACCGCCTTGGCCATCTACCCATTCATCACCTTAGACGTGTTCTACTGCACATCCCCTCCACTACTACTCTTACCTATGATGCTTGTCAGCTTGGCAAGCACTATAGGACTAGTTTTTCCAGTTCTACTTCTACTTCATTTGTTGCTGCATTTGATTTGATTCATATGGACGTGTTGGGTCTCAATCGTACTCCTGATCGACTTGGGAACAAATATTATCTTGTTTTAGTTGATGACTTTTCTCCTATTTCTTGGATGTTTCTCTTGAAAAATAAGTCCGATGTAGGACTTACCTGTGATGCATGTCAGCTTGGCAAGCACCACAGGGCTAGTTTTTCTAGTTCTACTTCTGTTTTATCGTTGTTGCATTTGATTTGATTCATATGGACGTGTGGGGTCTCAGTCGTATTCCTAATCGACTTGGAAACAAATATTATCTTGCTTTAGTTGTTGACTTTTCTCATATTTCTTGAATGTTTCTCTTGAAAGATAAGTTCAATGTGGAACAAATTATTGAGAACTTCGTCAAGGAAATAAAAACTCAGCATTTCTGTTCGGTGAAGTGCTTTCATTCTGATAATGCCTTGGAGTTTTGTACTATGCGTTTACGCAGTTTCTTTTCTTATTGTGGCACTATCCATGGGACAACATATCCTCATGCCTCTCAGCAAAATAGTGTTGATGAGAGGAAATATCGCCATATTCTTGATGTTGCTTGCACTTTGTTATTCATCATTTGGTCCCCTCTCTCTACTGGGGTGACGTTGTTTTGACTGCATATTTTTTGATTAATCGCATGCCCAATATTGCAATACATGAACGGATTCCTCTTCAGGTCATGTATCCTAATCAACCCTTGTTTCACGTCACCTCTCGAACTTTTGGTTGTGTTGCCTTTGTCTATTTGTTGAAATCGGGTCGGGATAAACTAGCACCAAGAGCAATTAAGTGCGTCTTTCTTGGGTATACCCGGACACAAAAGGAGTATCGCTGTTTTGATCCGCTTACTTCCCGGCACTATGTTTCAGCAGATGTTACCTTTCATGAGGTTGTATCTTTCTTTTCTGTGATGGCTACTAAGATACCTCCTGAGGGTGATATGGCGCCTATGCCATATACTTCCATTCGCTTTGGAAGCTTTCCTGAGATTCCTATCCCTACTACACCAACACCACCTCCTGCCACGCATCTCTTTCCATGCCTGACTAGGCCATTCCAAACATATGTCCACCCTCATATTACCTACCAGGGACCCCCACCCTCGCCTTCACCATCGGCTTCTCAGGTGAGTCCTTTAGGCACTGACCTATGTTTGCCATGTAATGGTTAAAGGGACAGGACAGGTTATGTGTCAAGCAATGATCTTGATTTTCCAATAGCCATTGGGAAGCGACTACAGATTTGCACTACTTATCCTAAGCGAGGGCACTTGCTACTGATAGTCTAGCTCCTGGATTTGTTGGATTCACTCAGGCGTTAGCTACCACACAGATTCCGATGACTCATCGTGAGGTCATGCTTGATCCAAAATGGTGGCCAGTCATGGAGGATGAGATGGTCGCTCTTCGAGGTGTTGCTAGGTACAAAACCCGCCTCGTGGCAAAGGGTTTCACCCAAACTTATGAGGTGGACTTTTTTGATACCTTCTCACCAAGTGCCAAGCTTCCCACGGTCTAGGTATTGGTTGCAGTGGCAATTCAACTAAATTGGCCCTTGCATCAGTTAGACGTGAAGAATGCCTTCCTTTATGGTGATCTCCAAGAGGAAGCCTATATGCAGCAACCACTTGGCTTTGAGAGTAAGGGGAAATGTGTATGCCGATTACGGAATGCTATATATGACCCCAAACAGAGTCCTAGATCCTAGTTCCAGAGGTTGTCACAGGTTGTGGAGGCAGCTAGATTCAGGAGATCGACAACTGATTTTTCGCTCTTTATCAGGTGGACTAGACGAGGTACTATGGTACTTTTTATTTATGTTGATGATTTAACCATCACAAGGGACGATGAGCTGGGTATTACTGAGGTTAAATGCATCCTAGCAGAGTAGTTTGTCATGAAGGACCTAGGGGCTCTACAATATTTCCTTGATATTGAAGTTGCTCGCAGTAAGAATGGTGTGGTCTGGTTTCAAAGCAAGTATGCTTTAAATATCCTGCAGGTGGTTAGTATGCTGAGAGCCAAGGAGGCCAACATTCCTATGGACCCCAAAATGTCACTATATGATGATGATGCACAGGTAGTGGACAACAGACAATACAGGCAGCTTATGGGCAAGCTGTTGTATCTCACTATCACGAGACCAAATATCTCCTTTGTAGTTGAGAGACTGAGTCAGTTCATGTCTAAGCCAACACGTCAGCATTGAGATGCAGCATTGATGGTGCTTAGATATGTCAAGAAGGCTCCTGGGAAGGGTCTCTTCTACTCCAAGGGATCTTCTATAACGTTGATTGGCTACTTTAATATAGACTATGCCGGATGTCATGTGGATCGCAAATCCACTACTGGGTTCTACACCTTCTTAGCAGGAAATTTGATAACATGGAGAAGCAAAAAACAGGACACAGTTGCGAGATCCAATATCGAGTCTAAGTACAGAGCTATGGCTCAAACAACTGCAGAGATGATGTGGATCAGATCCTTGTTTATTGACCTACAGGTGCAGTTTTCTAGTCCCATGGAGATGCAATGTAATAATAGAGTAGCCACCTTCATTGCCAACAACCCAGAATTTCACGAAAGGATGAAGCATGTTGAGGTTGATTGTCATTATATCAGTAACATTATTCAGAAGGGGTTGCTATATACCACTTCTATTGCATTTAAGGAGCAAACTACAAATATTTTCACAAAGCCCTTGGCCAGATCTTCATTTGATTCTTGTATGTCCAAGCTGAGCATGAGAGATATTTATGCTCCAACTTAAAGGGGAGTGTTAGCATATATGATCTTTTTTATTTTCCTTATTGTAAGGGTTATAGGTGTTTTGCCCCTCAGGGACATTTCTGTACTTTTGACTCCACGGTCTCTCTCTATATAAGAAAGCCCTAGGATTTCTAATGAAACTAAGTCATTTCATTCAATTAACCTCAACCAAAGTCGAAGTCTTTCCCGACCTTTAAAAGCCGAAGTCTTTCCTGGCCTTCTACCAGAACCAAAATCTTTTCCGATTCAAACTATCTCGAGGAAGATGGCGGAGAACAAAGCAATGTTGACCACCGAAGGAGCAAAAGATGAAATAAAATAAGAGAATAATGAGGAGATTTATCAAAAGATATTTCAAGTCATATGGTATTTTTTGTATTCAATTTTTTACTCTTCAAAAGAAGAGGTTTTTTTGAAACAAAAGGTACCAAATAGATCAAATGAGCAAAGAACGAGCACCATGACGATTGCTTCAACTTCGACTCAAGGGGAAGAAGAGGCACAGTGTAGCCTCTAGAAGAGCACCACAACTACATCGACTTTTCCACTTTCTCTTGGTGACCTCGACTCAAAGAAAAGCCAAAGGTCATTTTCAACTCACAAGCAAGGAGCCATACTTTTCGAAGAGGCACGTGGAACCCTCCTAACACATCAGAGAACGTCAAGATGAAGGGCTCGATTCTCGAGCCTAGAAGAAGAAGCACGAAGATCATCCTTAACTCTTCAAGAGAAAAATAATGTAGCAATATCAAGTTCGGCAAGCTAGCATCCTGCCGACCTCGACTTGAGGGGGAGCGTTGGAACGTGGAATAAAGAGCCACGTGGATTGTCCACGCAAACAGTCCACGTGGCAGCGTCTAAGGAGCCCAATAGGGTAGTCGGTCATGGGTTCTAGAACCCAAGTTTGAGTATTTTACTTAAGAGTCAAGTTTTCTATTTTTAGTAAATGTGTTTTAAGAAATGTATTTGTGACGTGATTTAATTAGAGGGATAATATCTTTCCTTATGGAATAAGATCTTTGATTTCCAAAAATAGAAATGTGTACTCTCTATAAAATAGAGCCTTCCCTCTTTGTAATCTTTTAAGTCCATTAATAATATTTCCTATTCTAAAGCTCCTCTCCTCTCTCTTTCTTCTCTCAACATAGCCAACCACCATCACCACCAAGGCCGACCACCCTCGTCGACCAACAAGGACAGTCAGTGGATGCTCTCCTCCTCCCTAATTTCTCCATGTGGGCAGCCCCTGTTGGGTTTTTTTCAACATCCAAGGAAGCCTCCACGCTCCACCTTGCATGATTCTCAACACCTTATAATACATAATTTTGTCATGAATGCAAAGATCTTGTCCACCATCCAAACTCTATAGCACTATTCCTTTTCCATGTGACATATTTGCCAATCTTTTCTTTGGCTCCACTTCCATGAGAAGGTACTTCTTATCATGACTCTCCACTGTTATAATGAACATATGTAATCATCAGCCATCAGGCATAGTTGGTCTCGTCCAACTTCACTATAAAACCAAAAAAGCAGGTCCTAGATTCCCGTACTTGTAATCACAAACGCCACCTCCATGGTAACCAATGCAGTCATCTCTCACACAAAAAGGACCCTCAAAAAGTAGGAAAATAATAACCAAGAGCATGGTTAGATCATGAGATTGGGTACTAGGATCAATTTCACAACCTAGGGGAGCTCAAACAGCCCACCACAGGGCCAAAGATACCCTCTGGCAAATAGCTAAGCTAATGGTGGCCAGCAAGGTCTAGCCGATTAGAGCAGACAACGGCAACCATCATCAGACCTAGGCAGCAACTGGCAGGGACCACTGTATTAAAGCTATAGACAGAGAACCAACAGGGTAATAGGCATTGATATTTATAGACCTCTGTACAGAGTTAGTTAAGGAAGGACTAATACATACAGCTCAAGGACAAGGACACCTGACCAGAAGTTGTTATACCTTTTTTCTGACACACACCTTTATGCCTGATTTCGGTTGCATATGGTGTAATGCCTCCCCTCAAACTGCTGGGCCTGCAGTTTGGTGCACAGTTGCTGAAATGGAGTGGCTACCAGGGCTTTTGTAAAAATGTCGGCAATCAAATCCTTGCTGGAGATTAATTTAACATGAAGTTGGTGTTTGGCTACCTAGTCCAACAAAACGACAGTCTATTTCAATATGTTTCATCCTTGCCTGGAACAAAGAATTGGATGTTAGAGAAGTAGAACCAAGGTTGTCACCAAATAGAGTTAGAGGTGAGAATTTGAGACCCAATTCTCGCATAAGGGATTGAAGCCATAATAATTCAGCTGTAGTATACGCAAGGGCCTGGTATTCTGCCTCCATAGAAGATCTGGCAGCATTGATTTGTTTCTTTGAGAGCCATGAAATTGGGTGTGCACCAAAGAAGATAATAAGACCAATTGTGAAGCACCTATTAGTTGGACAGCTGGCCCAATCTGCATCAAAGAAGGCTTGTATTTGGAGCATTGTCTTTGATGAATAATAGAGACCATAAGGCACAGTTCCTTTAATGTAATGAAGTAGGCGTTTCAAAAATTCAAAATGAAGTTCAGTGGGATGTTGCATGAACTGAGAGAGTTTGTTCACATCAAAACTCAACTCTGACCTTGTCATAGTTGCATGCTGAAGACTGCCAATTAATTGTCTGTATTCACATGGATTAGAGATTGGTTTACTTGTATCTTTTGGAAGAAGTGATAAAGCATTGCTGGCCATAGGAGTCCTTAGTGGTTTCAAGCCATCAAAGTTGAATTTAATTAGCATATCACCCAGGTACTTCTGTTGAGATTCATGTAGGGCATCAGCTGTGCGTGTAAACTCCATTCCCAAGAAATATTTTGGGAAGGCAAGTTCTCAAATAGGAAATTCCTTCTTAAGTTCAGTAAGAAGAGATTGCATGGGTGCCCTAGAACTGCTGATCAGTAGTATATTATCCACGTATACAAGGAGATACATTGAGTGATTGGCTCCATGATTAATATAAAGTGATATATCCATTTTAGACCCTTGAAATCCCAGTGGTAATAAGTATTGGGTGAGATGAGTAAACCATGCTTGGGGGGCATGTTCAAGTTCGTACAAGGACTTGTTCAATTTGCAGACATAGGATGGAAAATCCAGATGAATGAAGCCTGGTGGCTGCAACATGAAAACTTCTCCATCTAGATAACCATGTAAGAACGCATTGTTGATATCCAATTGAGTAATAAACCACATGTTTGTTAGCATCTAGATATTCAATTTGGTGGAATCCTTTTGTGACTAACCGGGCTCTATAGTGTTCTATAGAGCCATCAGGGCGTCCTTTGATCTTAGATACCCATTTGTTTACTAAAACATTCATAGATGAATCATATGGCACCAAGGACCAAGTGTTGTTCTTTTGTAAAGCATGGAACTCTTCATGCATTGCATCAACCCACTGTTTCTGTTTAGAGGCCTAAGTATATGAAGTTGGTTCCCTCTCGTTATATAAATGTTGCAAATGACCAAGTAGAGGGTGAGCAGTAGCAAAATAAACCTTTTTCTTACTAATACCATGCATAGACCATGTTGTCATACCATGTGTACATTGTAGGATTGTGGAAGAAGCCTGTTGTTGTTGTGTAGAAGAATGTTGCAGAGCTGTAGTAGGAGTAGGTGGAAGGGGGGTTGGCACAGAGGGCTCTGGATTTTGTGGTTGTGGTGGGGGTGGAAGTGGTGGAGTTGGTGAATTTAAAGATAATAGATCATGTGGAATAGGTATAAGATTTGTTGAAGTGGAGGGAGGCAGTGGAGATGAATTGGTGGAGGAGGTTTTGAATGCATAGGATTATTCATCAAACATACATGGCGTGACAGAATTAATTTGTTATTGAGAGGGTTCAAGCAATAACATGCTTTGTGATGCTTGCCATATGTAATGTCGAACACGACTGCAATTTGTGCTTTGTTTATGGTCAAAGTAGTGGATAGCAAGCACAACCGAACATATGTGGGAATTCATAATCTGGTGTAGTATTGAATAAGAGCTAATGAGGAGAGAAATTGTTTGTCACCCTGGATGGAAGAATATTAACAAGCTAGGCAGCCATGAAGAATGCAAAAGACCAGTATCTAAAACGAACTCCAGCATGTGTAAGCATAGCTAATGCAATCTCTGTTAAATGACATTTCTTGCATACAGCGGAGCCATTTTGTTTAGGTGTATAGGGAGCCAATATGCGGTGAATAACACCATTATCAAGACACCATCTGTGGATTTTATGATAATCGCTACCCTAATCGGTATGAATCACTTTGACATGTGCATCAAATTGAGCATGAATATAGGCAATAAATTGCTGAAAAACCAGAAACACTTGATCCTTTGAAGATAAGGGAAAAACCTAAATATATTTACTATTATCATCAATAAAGTAACGAGATATTTATGACACTGAAATGAGAGGACCGGGAAGGTTCATACATCAGAGAAAATAAGGGCAGAGAGCCTATCACTGATAGTATCAGTTGGATACAATGGCTATTTATAGGCCTTTGCTTGTTGACAAGCATTACAATGACCTAAATTGATGCTGCAAGAGGCAGGTAACTTGAAAGAGGAAAGTACTTGATGAACAAATTGTTCATTTGCATGGCCAAGAAAAAAATGCCAAATTGAGAAAGGGGCCTTCTCAGATAATACTTGACCAGCTGATCCTTTAAGCAGCAGGTGCTTTGTGGTAAAATCCTTCACCTTCAGATGTTTTGGATAAATCTTAAAGTAGCAGGAATTATCATTTGGAAACTTACAGATAAAGAGAAGATTTTTAGAAGCCTCTGGAACATGAAGAACATCATTCATATATAAAGGCCAAAGAGAATGATCGATATATTTAGAACATATATGATTAATACAAGAACCGTGTCCATTTGCAAAGTGTACCTCATCAGGACCAGTCTATTCCTGTGACAAATCTAGATTGACAATATTATTAGTGATGTAATGCATTGCGCCCAAGTCAAGGTGCCATAAATGATGATCTGCAAAATTAATCTGAGGAGATGAAGTGGGTTGATCATATCTGTAATAGCATGTAATGGCAGTGTGGTTACTCCTGCCACAAATTTGGCATGGATTGCCATTATAAGTGTTTCTCCCTCGGCCATGAGGAGCTGAAGCGAAAGTTCTACCTCGCCCAAATTGATCAGTCTAAAAGCATGACCACCTCTGGGGTCAGATCTTCCACAAGCACCCCTAGAGAAGCCTTCCCTCTGGCGATTGTTTCCAACCACCTGATTAATGTCAATCACCTGTTGATTTTTCAGGCGTTGCTGCTGATGGCTAAGCAATAAGCCTAGCACTTCATCATAATTACGAGCACAAGACTTACTTGTAATAACAGAAACTAAGGGCTCATAATCAGGACCAAGTCTTTGTAGAATGGCATAAACAAGGTCTTCTTCGTCGAGGGTTTACCATATATAGCTAAATTAGTGGAGTTCTTTTGCCTTGTTATAATGGTCAATAACAAGGGCATCACCCTTTTTTTTTTATGAAGAAGGCATCACCCTTTTTAAGTGTATTAAGTTTAGAACAATACTGATAAATTTGTGCTCTTGTTTGAGTGGCAAAGTCAATTTCAAGGAATAACCACCTTACGGGCAGAAGATAAACCAAAGATTTGAGAGCAAATGCTCTGAGTCATGGAAGAGATTAACCAACTCATTACTCCTTAGTCTCTTCTACACCACTTCTGATATGCCCCATTGATACCAGCCACCTTCCCTTCAGCATCCTTGAGAAATTGATCAGTGATGCCCATAAGATCGTAGGCATTCAAGATCGGGGTGAGTTGCACCTTCCAGAGATTGTAATTGGATGCATTTTAGTTTGAAGGGTATGCGGGTATGAATAGTGGCTGAAGGAGCACCAAGTGCTCCATGATCCAGGTCCCCCATGAAAGGGTCAAACGAGCAAAGGCTTGTCTATAGCTCTGATACCATGGTAGAGCTATAGACAGAGAGAGCAGAAGAATGGGAAAAAGGAAATGAAAGCTGGGCCATACAACACCAACATAGTAATAGGCATTGATATTTATAGAGCTCCATACAGAGTTAGTTAGGGAAGGACTAATACGTACAACTCAGGGATAAGGACAGCTGACAAGAGGTTGTTGTACCTTTTTCTAGCACAAACCTTTATACCTAAATTTGGTTGCATATGGTGTAATACACTATAGTCTTGAACAAGGCAGTAGTAGGTGGCTGCTTGCCTACTGATCATCGAATCCAGCTCAGGTACCAAGTTAGAAGAAACAATTATTCTATTTCAACTCAACACAAAACCCTAAAACTCGTTATATAGAGGATTTGGGAAATGTTAACTAGTGAATAACGAGGAACAAGAAATAAAAACAAAGTGAAGTCTAACCTCAACAAGCTCCTTGCCCCTTCTCAAAAAGGAAAAAGAAGAGGAGAGAACCAAAAGGGAAATTGTGTCAAATATCTGTTGGCATCAAAGAATTGGCATCTACATAAACCCAGTTAGAATTGTGGTCAACTTTCATGGGATTCCTTTCCATGTTATTTGCTTCCAATGGAGCATGACCTCCAAATAATGAAACCCAAGGTGGCAAAAATTGACATACTCAGTTAAATACAAGGAGCAGTGGCTTCACCCAATCTAGTTTCAGTACTTGGTCCAGCACCACCTTGCCTGAGGCCCTGAGAAGCTATTTCAATTAATCGGTTACTCAGCCAATTACTACGTTGATTTTCACATGGAAGTTGGCATGCCATATGTCTTTCAGCATTTCAGTGTGAAATAATCCCCATTTTCTCTTCTTCACCTCGAAGGTGACTTATAAAGTGCACGAATATCACAGACCAACATGCATCGTCTGGTAAGATCGGTGTATTCTCTCATATGCTTACAATATGCCTATATTATCTAATTATCTTAAAATATGATATCAGGAAACGGATTAATCCCCTACTACTCCCCCAAATATGGTTTGCAGTCCGTCAACCTCTTTGACTTTCTCCAGCTGAACACTGACACCAAGTTTGGTAATCTTGACGCAACTCCGATGCTCGATTAGCTAAGAGCGAGAAAATACAGTTCCAACTACCTAAGCCATTTATTGGGTAATCTATCCGACGCCAGAATAGCTATAGACACATCTTGTAGGTTGTTGAGGACGTTATACTGCCATCCAACTACATCAGGACGAATCCACGAAATAAAACCACATTAGCTGCACAAACGCGCGGATCGGAATCGAGAACATGGATCATCCATCACAGATAACATCAGAACATGAAACATCCTAACACCAATCGAAACAAGAGATCCCACTTAGCTGACCAAAACGGCACCAACAGATTCCCGAATGGCACCGCATCCCAATCCCTCCTACCCGAAGATCGCGAGCACTTGGCCGCAATCCACCGAAACCGCTCGTGCACGACCCGTTCCTCACCAGATCCCATCCATCCCCTCACTCGTCCACGACAGATTCCCACCTCGATCCACTCGGGAACGTCGAGAGAATCTACATGGGGAAGAGACGAACCTCGGCGGAGCTCCCTTTGACCTCCCTGAGAACGATCTTGTCGAGGCCGTTGACGCCCTTGCAGCGCTGCACGTACGCGAAGTCCTCCGCCATCGCTCGGGATCGGAGTGGGAAGTGCGAGGAGGGTAGACGGGGGTTGTTGTGGGGTAGAGGGGATATTTATAGGTGAGGGGAGAATGTGGAGGCGTGCGTGCGTACGAACGTGGAATTCGAGGGAGCGCGAGCTGCAGTTGCAGAGTGGTGGCAACCACGCCGTCACCTCGTCGTCCTTGATTCCATATTTTTGTGAGGGGGACACGGTATCTGGGAGGGGAGGATAATGTGATTTTTGATTCGTTTTCGTGTATTTTAACGTATAGACATCCTTTTCTTGTATATCCGTCGCAATCCGGTTGGCTACTTCATATCTGTAAGAGCTCGCTGCTAGTGCGTGTGCTTGTTTTTTTATTTTTTCATGTTTTCTCTCTTTTAATTATTTACATAGAAGGATCATGTATATAGAAAATTTCGGTAGGTAGATTCAATTTTGTAGAAATGTATTTATCATCCTTCCTTAAACTTGATTTTAAATAATATATATACAAGGCTGGCTAATCCCATCTTACGCTTCTTATCTCCATTTTCATAAGAGGAAAAAGAAAGAATCCTAAAGATTGACGAGGATTAATCTCTTTAAAGAAGGAAAAGGGAAAATGAAATGATTGAAGAATAAGATACATTTATTGTTTCACTATGACATCTATAGATCAAAATGAGAATCACTTAAATATTTTTATCAAATCAATTATTGGAAGATATGTTAAAAAGGTGCTTAGCTGGGGTAAAATAAAATAAGAAAATCGATGTTTAATTGAATAGATATAATGTATTTACCTTTAACCCTATGTATGGATATCAATAGTGGAGATTAAACAACCTTATGCGAGGAAACATAATTAAATTGTGAATGAAGGAGCTTAATAAGAGAAATGGATCCATAACCCTGAAATGAAAGGCTTATTTATTAATCCACTAGCTAAAAGCAATGAATCTAGTAAATAGAAGGGATTTAACCACTTCAAGGGACAATTATATTGAACCTAAAGGTCTATATAAATTGTGGCTTGAGCTATAAAGGAATTATGTAAAGATGAAGATAAGTCTTGAACGACAGCAAATCACTTCTTGATATGAAATTAATTCACTTGTATTTCTTTTTATTCATGCAAAATTAGTTCAAATATACATAAGCATACCACCAAAATATTATAAAAAATTGTTATGAAAAATAATGAAACTTGTAAATAACTCAAACCAGGTTGTGTAAAATATGATGAGAATGTTATATAAATAAATCCTAAAATCAATGAGTACAAGCCATAGACCTGAAAACCAAGGAATTTGTATAAAACTCTAGTGACCATTGAATTTAAGAAACTTGATCATTTGAAACCCTAACATCTACCTCACTCATGCTTCTTGTATACCCTTACAATATTAAAAAAGTTGACCAAGCAAAACCATGAAAAAAATCTTACTCTAGAGATAGAGTACATCATGCTAGAGTTTGGACCTATATTGACTAGTTGATCAATGTATGAGGTCAATCAACTAACAAATCACTTTGGAGCCATAGAAGTAGAACAAAAACACAAAGTGCATACTTTAGGAATAGATGTAATTTGATGCTACCATGATATGATCTTGAGCCTTGGGTGACCATGAATTATCCCTAGTTAACTAGATGTTACATATAGAATGCTTTGAACGCGAGAGAGATAGAGAGAGAGAGAGATAATTTAGAAAGGTTGATCTTTATCGAAAGATTCTTTAAGTCGCATTAGGTAATTTTTGGGAATCCAACCTAAGAAGCTAATAGATCTAAATTAGTGCAATGTCCAAACCTAATTCCCTAATACCATCATTAGCATGAATGGAGCATCTTATTTACAGTAATCTTGAGACATATTCTCAGTTACTTTTCATCAACACATAAAAATGTAAACAAAAAATTTATAAAGATGCTAAATAATACATTATACTCTTATAGCAAAGTATAACATCCCCAACAAATATAAACTTCAAGAATAGTCCTTTTTTACTATAAGAAAGAATATGAAGACTCCAAAGAAATGTAAAGCCCCTTTGTTTTGTTTGACTCATTCTTCAAGACAATGGCTAAAACTTCTTCCCACAAGACTTCCAAATTGTACTTGTTGTCAGCTTCATTTTGAGGATTTTGATTCTCTACCATTACTTGGATGACAATGAATCCATGAAAAATAAGGAGTGAGCCAAAAAATATACCAAGGAAAAAAAATGATGTATAATGATCCGAGTCTAAATTCAAGTCAAATTGTAAAAAAATTAGCTCCAATAACTCATTAGGTATTGGCTCAAATGTCTCTAAGACAACTACCTAAAATGCTTAAACCAAAATTGTTGAGTAGTTATTCCTAATCCCTTTACATTCTACCACTCAATTTCTCGAGTTTACAATTGTAACACTATTTTTGGGGGTGTTACACATTTGCATTGCACAAAGTAGTAGCCAACTCGATCTTACACACTTGATTCCCCTTTACTTTTTTCATCAATTTCACCAACTTTATTTTGCAATCTCAATTCAATTTCTCAATGTCCTGTTTCCAACAATGACAATATATTGCATTTAAGATGATCATGACCTTAGCAAGAGGTTTGTAAAGTTTTATAGGTGATGAGATACCAAAGTAATTAGCTTGAGTACCAGTAGGGAATTGATTTATAAAACTTCCACCTACATCAACTTTAACACACCACTAGCATTTGGTTGATGTAGCTAAAGGGATATTACTGCTATAAGTCAACTATTACATGATAGTTGAGCATGGAGTCATTCGTATGATTGAATAAGTGATAGAAGATCAAAGGCAAGTGAGAAGAGCTAAGTTTAAGTCTAAGGAACTTCCTGTTGGTGCTAGAGCACCACGATCATTTGTTTTGATGATAACAAAACACGTGTTATTTAACATTTGCAATTTGAGTCCTAGATTTCAGGCCAATTGCAAATGTGGACGTGTTTAGACGGAGTTCGAGCTCGCATCCAGGACGGATTGGAGGAGCTTGACGGAAAACTGAGGAGGTTCGCGTGGAGCGACAGATTGAAGATGGAAGGAAATGAAGAATAGGATAGATTTCCTTCTTTTGTACTTGTATTTTTCGTTTCTTTTGTTTCTCTTTATTTCCTTAGATATTTCTTGTTAAAGAGCCTCAAAGAACCCTAACAGTAGTCCTAGGAACACCGGCACAACCCTAGGATACTTAGGTTTTCTGTAGAATACTTAGAAAACCAATATAGGGTTCAAACAACACTTCCAGGCGTCTAATTCCCAAATCAGACGTCTGGTAAAGTATTCTAAGACGTCTGACTGTTGTTTCAGACGTCTGATAACTGTTAGGCTGGACATAGCTAGTTCTGTCTGATGAAATCAGACGTCCAGACCTTAGTCCAGACGTCTTAGAAGACGTCTGATGGACGTGCCAGACGTCCAGATCGTGGACCGTTGGATAGCTTAGTAGACACTGCAGAATATGACCGTTAGAGCCTTATCAGACGTCCTTAGGTGTAACGAATGTGTGCCCCAGACGTCTTTTAAGACGTCTGGGAGGTGGCTCAGACGTCGGACAAGACGTCTGGGATCACAACAAGACGTCTGATAAGACGTCTGGGATCGTTTCCAGACGTCTGGAAATCCGTTATTTTTGACACACGCGAGTCGCCTGCGCGCCTGAGCGCGCAGACCGCATATTCCCTCTTTTTTTCTCTCTGCGGCTGCAGGCGGCCTGCCACCTCCTCTCTCCTCCTCGCGCGGCCTTAAAAGGGCCACGCCTCCCCTCCCGTCTCCACAGTCTCCTCCTTCTTCTCCTTCCTGTGCGCGAGAGCGAGCGGACGCGAGGGCGGCAGCGACGGCCGCAGTGAGCGCGGAGGTGCGGCGTGCGAGGGCGGAGCTCTGCCGTGAGGGCGAGCTCGCCGGAGCGGCTTGGCCGGCTGGCGGGCGCAGGGGGCGCGGAGCGACGCGGAGAGGGACCTGCTGCGGTCTGAGCAGCAGGAGCGCGAGGTGCGACACGGGCGGCGTCGCGAGCGGAGGCCGAGCAGGGTTCTGATTCTGGAAAAATTTCCAGAATCAGACGTCTGGGTTGATAGCCAGACGGCAAGGTCGACGTCTGTAAGATCATACAGACGTCTGAAAGGTGAGTTTCCGCTTTCTTCTTCCTTCTTGTCGACTGACCGTACTGAGGGAGGGGGGTTGGCTGTGTGCAGGTTCGCTGATTCGCCATCCTTTGCGAATCAGACGTCTGGAAGTTGTACCAGACGGCGGGAGTGACCTACAGACGTCCGTATGGACCATCGGACGTCTGGGGTATAGGACAGACGTCCTCGCAGACTTCTGGACGTCTGAGAAACCACGCTGAACAGGTAATTCTCTGATCCACCGTTTAAGACGTCTAGAAGGAGTTCCAGACGTCTGATTTTGCACAGTATCGTCTTTTTCGACCCGTTTAGGGCCCGTTCGGGCTCCGTTTTCCACGATTCGAGTTGCGTTCGTTTCAGAATTTATTTCCTCTACCCGTCTACAGTAGCTATACACTATTTTGAGACACTCCTTGTGTTTGATCCTTGTGATAGGACCTCGTTCAGTTGCAGTCTTGAGAGTCGCGGAGGCACGCGGGATTCCCGATCACGCCCCCATTACTCCCGTTGTACCTGGTAGAGTGGCTTTAAGTATTAATAAAATTTGTTAAAGTATGGATCCATAACTAGAACCTAGGACATTGCATGAATCCTAGGAATGAGAAATATATGGAATGATAGTTCCTAGATGTTGCATGAATCCTAGGGCCGGAAAACTAAATTGTATGATAGACCCTAGGATATGGCATGAATCATAGGATGGAAAAACTAGTGGAATATATAATAATGCAGTCTTGAAAAAATGGAAAGGAATATATGAAGCTGCCTGTAAATTGAGTTCACAGCTGCCTGTTATGAATAAAGAAACATGATTGGGATCATGGTTTGTAAGAACGTGAAACTGGAAAGTAAGACATAAGATGTTCTGGAACCCTACGGGGAAGTAGGAGTAGAACTCCTGGAAAGCGAATGGAATAGAATTGGGGAAGTGAGCTGGCCCTTGAGTACGGAGTACCAAGGAGAGCGACTGTCCCCCTGTTTAGTGCAGAGCTGAGCTAGCCACCCCAGGGACCCGGGGGTTAGGACTGGTCACTCTGTACCGACTTGTTGGCCCTCGTGTACGTAGTACCGAGGAGAGCTAGTAGTGTTAGGAGAGTACTAGCTACCCCACGGGCCCCGGGGTTCTGCTAGCCTCCTTCACCGACTTGTTAGGTCCACTAGGGCAAACCAGGGTAGTCAGGCGAGGGTGCGCGGACTGTGGAGGGGCAAGGCCCCGGTTTGGTTACTGTGGAGGGGTTGGACCCCTGTTACTGAGAGGGCTCTGCCCTGGTTCCGTGCTGTGCTTTGGGCGCACCCGTTAACGGAAACGACTGACCGCGTGCCAGTGCGGGCTAGCTACCTGTGCGTTTATCGCGTGTGCCGTAGTCACCGTTACGTCTGTCAGTGACCTTGGGGTGGTTGACTGAGGGTAGGATCACCACGAGGGACTCTCCCGGCCAGGAGAGCACCACGTGCTACTTCTACTTTTGGAAAAGACTACAATCAAGATCGTTCCCACGAGGACATTCGAGATCAAGTAAAGGATCTGAGAAATAAATGAAATAGTGAGAAAAATTGAAAGATGTGAATAAAGGAAGTAATAGAACATAACAGCTACTGTACACTCTACTGTTGCCTTTAGTTAGTTTGCCACTCTACTCAGCGTTTTGCTGACGTGTTACACTCGTTACCTTTTTCAGGACCAGGTGTTGAGCAGCCAGGGTCGGTGGCTGCAGAGGACGCTGGGCCGAGTAGGGTCCAGCAGAGTTACCACAGCCTTTTGTATCTCTTTTGTTTCTGTTCTAGTGAGTAGTTTTTGTTTCCGCTGTACCTTCTTTACCTGCAGTTTTTGTTATATGATAAATGCTGTTTTACTGTTGTGGTGGTACCTACTGTAGTAGTTTCTTTCCTTACTGCTGTACTTTCTTACTGTTAGCTATATTCATGCTGAATGTGGTTTACTTTACTGTCTTTTGGTTACTTCCTCGTTGGACGACTAGGTCTTGGGATTAGTCGAGTCGGTCCGGTTCTCGTGTCTCGTAGGGACTCGGGAATCGGGTCGTTACATTAGGCCTTTCCAGACGTCTGATAAATGACCGTTTTGCCTCGGCTGACCCAAAATCTCTTCTCAGAGATTTTCTAGCCGTTGCAACGTTTGGAAATCAATTCCCACAGTAAAAGTAGGTTTCCAGACGTCCAGACTTAGTGCCAGACGTCCTGTATGTCGTCTGATGGACTTGCACAAAAACCCTGTTTAGATCTGATTCAAGTCAGGGAGAAACCCGCATAGAATCAGACGTCTGACCTTTAAATTAGACGTCTTAAAGTGGCCTTCCAGACGTCTGATGGCAGAGTTAGACGTCTGATAAGCCTGTCAGAACAATGATTGTTCCTGATTTCGGCCTGATTCTCTTGGACTTTGTTCCCAACGGCTATAGAACCCTTTCTAAGCCTTCCAAAGCCTTCCTAAGGCCTCTATAAATAGAGGGGAACCCTTGCAACACAAATACACACCAAGAGAAACCTTTATACACTAGAGATACGAAAGGATACACTTAGCTACACACTTTTACACTCTTGTGTCTAAGAAGCTCTTGCTCTCTAAGCTCAAGTTCTACATCTTGAGAGCATCAAACCGTTGCGCACCCGTTCTCCCGCCGTTGTCTACGAGAGCAAAGTTGCGCCGTTGCGTGGCTCACGCACCCGCGTCATCGTCGACGCACTCCTTGCAAAGGGGAGTTTCCTAAATCCTATAGAAGCTTAGGTTTATTACTTTGTTGGCTCTATAGGTTTGTTGTTTTATTTTACCTTTATAATTTGGTTGGGTATTCGCTTTGCGAATTCCCGTCTCCTTCGTGGGACAAAATCCTTCTCGTGGAGAGAAGGGGTTGAGGAACGCTACCCTCGTACTTGTAGCGTGGTTGTATTGAGGTTGAATCACCCTCGTTTTAAGTGATTCGGTTTAGTGGATTTTGATCAACTAGGTTGATCGGAAAATCCTAACTCGAGAGGGTTAGGTGGTGGTTTTCACCCGGTTTGGGTTTCCACCTAAAAATTCTTTGTGTACCTTGTGCGATTGATTTTTGTGAGATTACTTTATATTTTAATTCCGCATTTTTTACGTTACGCTAATCTCACCCCCTCCAAGTAGGAACTTTCACTTCCTTGATTCTCGTTAAACTTCCACCTACATCAACTTTAACACACCACTAGCATTTGGTTGATGTAGCTAAAGAGATATTACTGCTATAAGTCAACTATTACATGATAGTTGAGCATGGAGTCATTCGTATGATTGAATAAGTGATAGAAGATCAAAGGCAAGTGAGAAGAGCTAAGTTTAAGTCTAAGGAACTTCCTTGACTCTCGTCAAGGTCAAGATGGTGCCCTCGTAAACTTTGGAGGATCTCATTGAAATGCAACCAAAATGTTGATCTAATTATATAGAAGCATGCCCCTCGAAGAAAAGAATGCACAAGGAAAAAAGTAATCAATAGATATCATATATGAAAGATATGACCAAAAAAAACTAAAATGTGCAAGTGAATGCATTTCTTAGTTTATCAAAACCTTGTTATAATTGACTAAGATTGTTAAGAATCGTGAATTGCCTACCCAAATTAAGCCAATCAAATTTGGGCTTTCTTGGTCGACTGAGGATAAGTTCAGTCCATCAAACTAAAGGTCAACATCTTGATAGCAAGCTTTTTCATGGAAATTCACACTATCAACATTGTATCTCGATTCTCGCATAACCATCGAACCTAACCATGTTCACACTTGAAGTACTTCCTAATTAGCTAAATTTAAGCATAGAAACTTGGATATAATTATGGGAATTCATACAATCAACTTAGGATTCATGTTTCATGGGATTCTACGTTATTTAACATATAGTTGAGATAGATTCCTACTTAGTTGATTGCCATGTCCTTTTTTCAACCAAAGGGATCATGAGGCACCTTTTCTAAATGGCCCAGGATATTTGGAGGGTGAAATCATATTCATTTCTCGTGTTTTCAATTAATTGAATGGAAAGAAAAGCACTGAAGCTTAGTAGAGAATCGAAGATTTCTCCAAGTTTGGGAGGTGGATCGATCGTTCTCAATGGCTTCCAAAAGCTCATAAGAAGCTCGCCTTATCTAACATTTCTTCATGGGTATTGATGTGAGATGAGGAATCGAGTCTTATTTTAGTTATTCTGGATTCTAAGTAAAAGTGTTTTATATATTTTGAATCAAATTTCAACCCATATGTAGCCATGCATAACTCATCCAAATTGAAAGGAAATGTGTGGTCTTCGTAAGTCGATCGATCACTATCCAAATCGCATCATGTCCTCTAGAGGTTTTAGGTAGTCTGATTACAAAATCTGTGGATACACTTTCCCATTTCCACTCGGGAATGGAGAGAGGGTACAGTTTTCCCGCAGGTCTCTATTTCTCAGTCTTAACTTGCTTGCATACCAAACAGCGACACCCAAAAGAGCCAGTGTCTCTCTTCATGCCCTCATACCAAAAATCATGCCTAAAATCCCTATACATCATAGTGCTCCCAATGTAGATGGTAAGCCTAGTGGAATGAGCCTCTTTAAGCAACTCATCCAGCGACTCCTCCTTGAGAAGAACACGTGCCTTCCCTGAAATCTCAACACCCTGCTATCAAAGCCGGAACCCCTCGGATCCCTTACTAGGACCCGATCATAATATTCTTGTAACTGTGTATCCTTCATATGTGAATCAATGATACACTCCATGAGCTCTGAGGGCATACATCTTGAGGCAATCAAAGTGGCAACAAAGCATGTTGATTCCCCTAGTCTCCACTAACTGGCATTAGTTAGCATTTGCCATTCTAAATCATGAATCTGACCAACACTACATGTGGATGGTGACTTAAGGCATCTACCACTACATTCCCCTTCTTTGGATGATGTAAGATTAAGTAGTCGTAGTCCTTCAAAAATTTTAATTAGCGTCTCTACTTTATGTTCAACTCCTTCTGATCAAATAGGTACTTGAGACCCTCATAATTTGTGTAAATCTCGAAAGTCTCCCTGTATAGGTGGTGTCTCTAGGTCTCCAATGAAAATACCATTGTAGCTATCTTCAAGTCATGGGTGCATAGTTTCATAATCATATGATTGAGAAATTAATAAAGATGTGCCGTTGTGCATAAAAATATAATTGTTTATTTAAAATCTAAACTCTTAAAACAAATAGAAATGAGTAGAGTAAGAGTCTAAATCATTCTTAGGAAGGTAAAATCATCTAAATTATTAATTGCCAATCTTTTTTTTAATTTTAAGGAAAACTTTCATATTTTTTGAAATTGTTTTGAGAAGAGTATAGATTTACCTAAAAATTAAGGGTAGACGGCAAACTGAGGATTAAAACAAAAAAATACTAATAAATAATTTTACAGGAATCTAAAAAATTATCACAAAATCAAAAAAGGTGGAAAACTATATAACTAAGAATCTTACCAAAAATTATCTCAAAATTTGCACTATTGTGCACGCAACAAAATTCTAAATAACCATGAGAGACTAAAATGCAACAATATAAGGACCAAATTGTAAATAAATTTTATCTTTTTACTATGGTGAATCTATACATGAAATTTGATAGAAAACTAAATCTACCATGTAAGAACTAACAAAACAAAAAAAAAAAGTTCCAAAAATTTTTCACGTACATATTTTAAGGAATAAAATTTGGAATACAATTTTATAGTAAAATAACGTAGAGATTACAAGAGAGAGAGAAACAAGCAAGTAAAACTTCTCAACCTGATGATATTGTCGTGACGAAGGTGTGGACATTAGCAAAGGGGTGGGAATGGTAGGAGATTCCTTACGCTCAAGAGATGTAGAGTGAGAGAGAAGGAATAAAGAGAATAATACGATGTATCTCCTTGATACAAGGGTCAAAAAGGGTATTTATAAATCCCAACTAATTCTAAAATCATTACTATTAATCTAATTCTGCTTCTCATTTTTGGCATTTCTTGGATGGTAGAGAAACTTCAAATCTCATCTCCACGATGTTTTTGCATTAAAGATGAAATTGGGCTTTCCTTTTTTATTTCTTAAATTTTCCCTTTTCATCTAAAAGTCTAAAAGCCCATTTGCCAAATTTGACCCACAAATGCTAAAGGAAATGAGCTTGGCGCATGGATGGCACATGGAAAGTGCCCTCAATGCAAATGTGGACGCTAAAGCACCTGAAGAATGGGATGGAGACTGACATGTGCTAACATCAATAAAAAAATGATCATTTTTAGGTTAGTTTTTTTATTTCTCTACCGTACCTTGCATAATCATCATTTTTTAGACCTATATTCATCATTAATTTCTTCATCTTGTGCTCTTTTATATGACCTATATTTGATATATTTTGCTCACTTTTATTTTTTCTACATTTTAAATTAAATCAATTAGATTATTTATATATGTAAAAATAAAAAATTAAAAAATAACTAAAAATAGGAGAAAATTTTATGCAAAATTGTGATAAAATCATTTTGGTTGTGGCTTCAATTGTCTAAAGACATGCGCTCTGACCTGCCTTGGCTATGTAAGAATGCACCTCAACCCTTGCTGTGTTTATCAATGGACACCACATATCTAGTGCTACCTGAAAGGGTAGTAAGAATGGGAGTTGTGGTAGGCCTCTCATTGAATATCTGAAAGCTCTGCTTGCAATCCTTCGCCTAAACAAAGGGAGTGTCCTAGGTTAGCCTGATTAAGGAGAGCGCTATTTATAAAAATCCCTCAATGGACTTTGGTAATAACCATCAAGTCTCAAGAAACTACGCATCTCTAAAACTATCTTGGGCCGCTCCCATCATAGTACTACCTCAGCCTTAGCAAAGTACATCTCTCTAAGGTCTCCGAGGCCATGTAAAGGTACTCCCGATGCTACTCCTCATCCCTAGAGTAAATCAAGATGTCATCGATAAATATCACAACAAAGTGATCTAGGAATGGCGTAAAAATTATATTCATTAGATCCATAAAAGCAGTTGGCGCATTTGCCAAACCAAAAGGCATCATTAAAAACTCATAATGCTAGTATCAAAATCTGAAGGAAGACTTACGGATGTCAGACTCCTTGATCCTCAATTGATAGAACCCTGATGGCAAATCAATCTTTAAGAACACATGGGGCCCTTGTAGCTAATCAAACAAGTCATCAACATAAGGCAGGAGGTATCGATTCTTAATGGTGATCTTGTTGAGCTATTGATAGTCAACGCATAAGTGCATGGCCCATCCTTCTTCTTTATGGACAAAATTGGTTTACCCCATGGAGATGTACTTGACCTAATAAACCCCTTCTTGAGAAGTTCCTGTAACTACGTCTTTAGCTCTCACAATTCAGCTAGTGCCAGGTGTTACAATGTAATCGATATGGGAAGGGCTCTAGGGATGAGGTGTTGAAACCCTTGTTTTGATGACATAAAATTACATTTTATCATAAACTAATCTTTTAGGATAACGCTTGCACAAATCAAATCCAAATATCTTCTGTGTGGATCAAAGTGAATATTATCATTTGTCAATGTAATTTTATTTTAAGTGTCTTGAGTCTAGAATTTATATAAGGCACCTCATAAATGTTTTCACACCTTTCTAAGTCGTTAGTTATTATACTAAAATATTTTTACGACCAGGTAAAATTAACAATTGATCAACCAAAATTAAAGAATTGATCAATTAATATAGGAAGGTTTGTTATGATCCAACCTGAACCCGAATGGAAATCACATCGGACCACGTCCGAATACCCAAGATCTAGTTATCCATTAAACAATAAACTTAAAGCGTACCAACATTCCACATGTTTTATAAAACAAAGAATAGATAGAAGGAAAGTAGGAAACCAAACTACCAACATGTGTGGAAAAGCAGTTCATGACATAGCTATCACATCAAACCACTAAAGCACGACATAGAAAAGAAAAACTAGTACAATTATAAAGCAAGAGACATACCACAACAGAAGAATAATAAACAGTACTAAGGCTGAGTGTGACTAAGCCTAGCACCGTCACCCCTTGCAGCTATGGGGTTGGTTTCTCTCTCTCTCTTGACCTGAGTATACAATCAGGGTAGGCATCAACAAAGCTAAGTAGAGTGGCAAAAAGGAAAGAAATGTGTAGCAACGACAACAAAAGTGCAAGTGATGGTTTGTTTAGGCCTTAATCATTTTAGATAGGCATCTTGTCAATTTCACGTTTTCTTACTAGATTTGTTTGGTGGCTCATTATCTCACACGTTTCTTTAGTAGATTTGTTTAGTGGCTCGTTATCTCGTTCATGTTCCTTTCACAAAACCCACTAAGTATGGTCTGTAATTCCCTACGGGAGGGGGTGAGATATGCGTGACATATAAAATTCGGAATTAAAATAAACAATCTCATAAAAATAAGCAATCACACAATAGGCACAAGTATATTTAGGTGAAAACCCAAACATGGTGAAAACCACCACCTAAGTCTCTCGACTTAGGATTTCTTGATCGACCTAGTCAATTAAATCCACTAACCCAGTCACTTAAACGAGGGTGATTGAACCTCAAAACAACAACACTACTTTGAGCGAGGGTAGTGTGCCTCAAATCCCTCCTCTTCATGAGGAGTGTTTAGTCTCTCGATGGAGACAGGAATTCGCAACGCGAATACCCGACCAAAGACAATAAAGTACAACAGTCCTATAGAGCCACAAAACTTAAACCTAGCTACTATAGGAGTTTAGAAACTACCCTTTGGTGGAAGTGTGTCGGCGTGACGACACGGGTGCGTGAACCACGTGATGGCACCTTGTCGCTCATAATCGCGGAGGGAGAGCGGGAGTGCAGCGAAGCTGAAGCACTCAAGAGTGTGGACAAGGGTTTGGAGAGCAGCACTTCTAGATGATCTTCTTTTGACACAAGAGATGTGGAAATGTGTTCCTTGGGTATGTCTTCACAAGGCAAGGGTCCTCCTCTATTTATAGAGGGCCTAGGAAGGCTTTGGAAGGCCTTAGAAGGCTTCCATAGCCGTTAGGGTTGAACCTAAGGCAAAACAAGCCGTAATCAGAATCATTTATCATTCTGACAGGGTCATTAGACGTCTAGTCCAAGTATTAGACGTCTGGAAAACTAGTTTAAGACGTCAGGGAATTAAGTTAGATGTCTGATTCTAGGCGGGTTTCCTTCCTGACTTTGTTCAGACCTAAATAGGGTTCTAGTGTAAGACCATCAAACGTAATACAAGACATCTGGCACTAGGTCTGGACGTCTAGAAACCTAGTGTACTGCGGGAATGGATTTCCCAAGGTAGGTTAACTGCTAGAATATCTTACAAAGTGATTTTGGCTCAGTTGAGGCTCAACGGTCACATATCAGACGTCTGGGGTCCTCTACAGACGTCTGATAGAAGCCTAACGGTTATTTTCCTCAATGTTAACTTTGTTAGCCAACATTCCACTAATTGGACGTCTAGCACAATCATCAGACGTCTTCTAAGACGTCTAGACTAAGGTCTCGTCGTTTGATTTCATCAAACAAAACATACTAAGTCCAGCCTAAGTTATTGGACGTTTGAGTTGTAATGACCCGTTACACTTTTAGCCATTTAAGACATTGAGAGTTTCAGTCAGACGTCTGTCCAAATGTCTGGACTCGTTCTCAGACGTCTAAAAGTGAAAATTTTCGTACTGCGCACGGGCAGTGTGCAGAGGCTCTTCTCTCTCCCAACACCCTCACCCAAACCCTAAACCCTCTCCTATATAATCCCACCCTTCCCCTCTCCTCTCCTCACACCACAGCCACCGCCACCTCCACCTTCTCCTACAACCATCACCTTTCCTCCTCGTCTGCTGCAGCCGCGGCAAGGAAGGGGAGCCACCGGCGAGGGAGTGAGAGTAGGGAGGAGTGTGAGCTAGAGAGTGCATAGGAGTGAGAACGAGGAGGAGGAAGATAACCACGGGAGCTCGGTGGAGCTCGAGGAGGAGCCGGTGAGGAGCTGCTCAAGCTCCTGCGGAGGCTAGAGCTACCGTTGCGGGAGGAGGAGCAAGCGAAGCGAGCTGCGAGGAGCTCCTGATACTGGAAGTTTTCCAGTATCAGACGTCTAGAGTGGAGTCCAGATGACTAGCGGGATACCTGGACATCTGGAGCTAAGACCAGACGTCTGAAAGCACTTATATCGCAAGGTACGTTCTTTTTCGTGGTTACGGCCATGCAGGCCTCACCGCAGAAGATTGGTCTGGCCTGATTTGGACCTGCAGTTTTCGTACGCAGGTAAAGGCCCTTGGGAAGGCACGCGGAACGCTTTTCCACACGTTTTTGGACGTCTGATCACATCACCAGACATTTGGAGGTGCATCCAGACGACCAGAGACATTGTCCGACGTCTGGAACTGTCTTTAGGTGATCGCAGAGAAGGTCTGGACGTCTGAGGATACCGCAGGAACATAAGGTAAGATTTGACGCCTTTTAAGACGTCTGATTTTGAACAGTAGGCACGTTTTTGACCTATTTAGGGTCCGATCGGGATCCGTTTTACGCAAACAAAATACTTACACTTTCCTCTCGAGTTCCTCTACGTACTAGAGTTTGTTATACACTGTACTGAACTCTCCTTTTGTGATGTATTCCTTGGTATAGGGTTTCAATCTACTGCACGTTTGGGGCTCGCAGAGACGTATGGATCTGCGGTTCAAGCCCCCATTACTCCCGTGTTTTCTGATAGACTGGTTTAATTCCATTAATAATATTTAAATAAGAATGTGCTTGTGGAAATAGCCGAATGGAACCCTAGAATGTGGCATGAACCCTAGGGTAGAGAAATGATTGAGCCTGTTTGTACTGTATGGTTTACTTGCAGGCATGATTAAGATAAATTGCTAGCAAATACTTGTATTATAATTACGAGTTGCCTGTTAAAATAGGAGTTGCCTGTATTAAATGAACAATTACCTATGAAATCCCAACTGCAAGTATTGAGAATTGAATTATGAAAACACGAGCTGCCTGAATATGGATGAGAAATGAATTATGAAAGATGAGATCTAGATCTGGATAAATGAGGTGAACATAAGCATGAACCCTACGGGGAATTAGGAGTAAAACTCCTGTGGATAGACGAAAACATGGAATGTAGACAGAAAGTGTGCTGGCCCTTGAGTACGTTGTACCAAGGAAAGCAACTGTCCCCTTTTGTGTGGAGCGAAGCTAGCCTCCCTTGGGTTGAGACCTAGGGTCAGGATTAGCCACTCTACACCGACTCCTGTTGGCCCTCGCGTACGCGGTACCGGGGTGAGCTACTAGTGTAGGGAGGGAGCTAGCCACCCCACAGGGCTCGGGGTTCAGCTAGCTACCCTACACCGACTTATTAGGCCCTCTGGGCAAACCGGGGTAGTCAGACAAGAGTGCGTTGACTATGGAGGGGCGAGACCCCTTTTTGGTTATGAGGGGCGAGACTCCTGTTCTGAGAGGGCAAGGCCCTATACTGTTCCATGCTGTACTTTGTGCGTACCTGCTAGCGGAAACGACTGACCGCGTGTCAGTGCAGGATAGCTACCCGTGCTCTTATCACGCGTGCCGTAGTCACCGCTACATCTTGACAGTGACCTCAGGGTGGTTGACTGGGTGTAGGACTACCACGACGGACTCTCCCGACCAGGAGAGCATCACGTGTACCTTCTACTCTACGGAAAAGACTGCAATCAAGATCGTTCCCACGAGAAACATGCAAGATCAAGGAATATATGTATACTTCGAGAAATGGGTGAAACGGAAATATATAAAATAAATAAATAGAAATGAGAATTAAACATGTTGCTTTTACTGTTTTGGTAATTATATAATATAGATACCACTCTACCTAGCATTCGCTGACTTTGTCTTTTCATAACACTATTCAGGACCAGGAGTTGAGCAACCTGAGTTTCCGACTGTGAAGGGTAGTGGACCCAGTCGAGTCCAGCTGTAGTTTTTCTTCAGTTTCCTTTCTTTTTCTCTACTACTGTAGTAAGTAATGGACTCGTAGTTACTGTTCTGCTACTACCGTTTACTTTACGCTTTCTGTTGTTGTTGTTGTGGTAGTGGTATGTACTGAGACAGCTGTTCTATTTCCTTTACTGCTTTGTATGTTTCTTCTGCTTAGTTATATTGCATGTGTGAATATGGTTTACTTTCCTACTTTTGGTTATTTCTTGTTGGATGACTAGGTCTTGGGATTAGTCAAGGCGAGCCGGTTTCGGGTCCTGTAGGGATTCGAGAATCGAGTCGTAACATGAGTCAACAGTCAGACGTCTTAAAAGTTATTATCAAACGTCTGATTTTCATATTAGACGTCTGATCAGGCTGTCTGATGCCTATCTTCAATTTCTAATTTCTCTATGAAAAGCTTAAGTATCCGAGGGTTGTGCAAGTGTACCTAGGACTACTGTGAGGGTACTTTGAGGCTCTTTAACATGGTACTAAGAAATAAAAGAGCAAAACACAAAGAGATACAAAGTACAAGATAGAAAAAATATCTATCCTATTCTTTTGGCTTCACGCTTTCGCTCCTCGCGAAACTCCTTTTCCGTCAAGCTCCTCCAATCTGCCATGGATGCAAGCTCGAACTTCGTCTCTACACTTGTCTTCATTTGCAATTAACCTGAAAACTTAAGACTCAAAAGCAAATGTTAAATGACACATGTTTTGTTATCATCAAAATAAACGATCGTGGTGCTCTAGCACCAGCATGGTCCTCCTTTCTTGTTAGTTCACAGGTCTCCTAATGAGACGACTTCATTGCAGTATTTCGGGTCTGAGGCTAATCACAGGACACTCTCCTGGTCGTGAGAAAGCCACACGCCCACCGTACCACCTAATCTTCCACCCCGAGGTCATGGCCACAGTGTAGTGAGGACTATGGCACATGCAATAAACACACGAAGTGCTACCCCGTGCCGGTACGCGGTTATCCGTTTCAACTAACAGGCATGCATAAAAAGTACTACATGAATCACACCACCTCCACAACATTGCATACACTCACCCGGCTATCCCAATTGACCCCTCGTATGCCCAACAAGTGTTTGCATAGAAAGTTCATTTCTCCTCCAAGTCCTTACTCGGGGAGGTTAGCTCTCTCTCAATACAATAGGGTTGTTAGCTCTCCTCGATATGCGTGCACTTGAGGGTTAGCTCACCCCCTTAAAACAACCCTCAACACACTTGAATGTTAGCTCACCCCCTTAAAACAAACCTCAACACGAGCCGAATACTACCCCACATTTGCATTCCCACCTCATTTGCATCCCATATATGTTGCAAGCTGAATCGCCATCTCTAGTTCACCATAGGGTTTAAGTATGTCCCTAATTGGTTGTTAACAAGCTCATGCCTCATAAATCCAAGTACTAAGTACACTTAGTGTGTATAGTTTTCCCTTAGGATTTAGATATAATCCTAGTTTTGTCGCTAACGCATTCTTTTAATAATAATTCCATACAAATGAGGATCAAGCGTCATCCACATGCACAATAATTGCATTACATCACTCATCGTCATTAATGGCATAGAATAACTAGTGGCAAGCCTACTTTAGAGGCATATCGTTGTCACGATTTAATCACTAGTGACTTGAACTAGGGAACAAATAACGAGATTATGGTGGGATAGCATCACAGTGGCGATATGAATGCTCAACAAACAAGGAAATTGATGGTAACACCATCATCGGTCATAACTAACCTAATTTAGTTAAAATCTAGTGATAAATGCTCCTTAATAACCATTAGAAGGTCATAATTCCGTTATGAGCTGAATATAAGAAGACGGGAACTTCTGTTAAATCTGATGTTTTAACGAGAAATCACGAATGCAAATTAACTGAAGGGTTAATCCATACCTAATTTAAGGTTAAATAAACTTAAATTCCCAAGAAGTGGGCTCGAATTGATAGAATCAGGATTTTCTGCGATTTGAAGATTAATTTAATAATAAAAACCCTAAATACAGCCTCACTTCAATTGAACGGGTTATGGTGGAAATAAATGTAAACTAAACCTCTTAAAACTTATTTAAAAATATTCTATTAGATTTGGAACTTTCACTTTGACCAAAGGAACCCATTTTAACTAAAAACAGAGACTTAGGAGAGAATTTACTTTGTTTTGGGTAACAGTGTAAATTACCAAGTAAAACAGCATCAAAACTCAAATTTGAGGTCACCAATAGATTCCTTGGGTCCAAATTAGGTTAACCGTAAATTTTGAGCCAAATCGAAGTTCATTTTGACCTAGTTTGCATTCTAGCCCATTTGTATCTGGTTATTACACAAAGCCCCCTAAGTTTTATGCTTTATTACAACTCGGTCCCCATCCCCTTCATCATTTAAACAAGGAAACGTAGTAGGGGAATCAACCCAAATCTGTCGACCTTCATTTGAGAAAATATCCCTCAAATCTTGTCCAAATTCCTCCAATTTTGGAGGGATTGATCATCAGATCTTTTTTGAATTGTAACTAATCTCAAGCTTTGATTTTGAGTCTAGCACCATGATGTTGTAATGTAATGTGTATATGACACATTAGTTGTATGATGATGAATGATTATTGTTATGATCATGTCGTTGTAGTATAGGGTGTATAATATAACATTAAGAATGTCGTATAGTGGTGAGTATGGGTGAGTACCAGTCATTACAACCATTATTATCATTTGCTTATTTATCTAATTTTTACTGGTTTTGTTCCAGGTCGTTCACTGGGAGGCAATTTATTGAATTTAATTCGGTCACTCTTTGATTATCTCCAAAATTATCCTCTAATTCCAAAAAGAAACTTTACATCTTATTAAAGAATGAATGAATGTGTGTTTTATTTACCTAATTACTAAGAAATGCTTACAAAAATACTAACTATGAACAAGCATCAAACAATCTATTATTATACTCTAAACTATGTATTTACAAGTTATCCTATTAGTACTAACATAATAGTACATAATACATTAGAATGCAATGGTGTAGAAACTTAACTTATTAGTCTATTATGTATAGTGACATATATAGCAGTTTCAGTGACAGATATAAGCGTCGCTAAATCCCAGAAAACACTATACAACCTAAAAGGCAAAACTGAGCTCTTTAGCGACGTTTATAGTGTCACTTTATTCTGTTAGTAATTATATAGATTTACTTATACGTATGTACATTACTCATTCTACTACTATATGTACAGTAAGTCTCTCTTCTTGTTATCTCTTGTGTTCTCGCTGTGTTTACTTAACTCGTCTGCTCTTTTCTTCTGTCTTAAGATACTTCAGAGGCTGCGGTGGGGAGGGGATTAGGCTAATGTCATTAGTTTAAAACTTTAGCAAGCGCGCTTTTCGAGGGATACACAGCACCATAAGGGTGGGACCAGACCTCTACTAAGCGTGCACTCATTTCAGATTAGGTGGCTTAATTACGTTTTCATTTCAGCGCAAGGTCTCAGCCCGACGCCTTCAAATTGCTCCCACACTCGCGGCCCCGACCCCATACACACATCACATATTTATCGCAAATCAGACCAGAGCTCAACGGGTAATCGGATCATACGATGGTACGTAGTGTTTCGGGCGCCCGGCGCCGTGACGACTGGTGAAGATATAACATAATTAACTTATATGGGGCTGCGCTTGACTTGCAGCACACGATGTGGTGCTATTCCAGCGCCACATCGTGCGCTGGAAATCAGGCGTAGCTGCGTCTGGGCACGTTTTTGGCCCTCGATTTGGGGGCCATAAATTATTAAAAAAAATAAAATAAAATATTTACATAATACTACATAATTGATTAATTAATTTTTAATTCTAAATATTTTTACTATACAAATAAATTCGCTAAACTAGGCTGATTATACAGGTTGATTTAGGTGATTAAATAGTTAATTACCTATAAAATAATTAGTAAATGGTCTAATTGACCTTAAACAGTTTTAATTTACATACTTAAGTATTTAATACATATTTTTATTGTATTTTTACGAATTCATTTATGTTTTATTTAGGTTAAAATAGCTATTCTGGGTTGTTAAATTAAAACTAAGCTAATCAGTAAGCTATACTGGGTATAAATACACTTTAATTCGCTTAAATTACTTACTATATATATTATCCTAAGTTTATAGATTTATTTAATTTAATTATAGCTCTAAATTATTAATTTAGCTAAGTTAATCTATAATCTAGCTACAAAATATGTAAATAGGGATCTGTTTATATATATATACATTATTAAGTAGATACATACATAATAGTTTAGTATATATACATATATTTACATAGATTACATATGTATATGGATTTATGTATAGGTTTTATACATATTTACAGTATAACCATGTATCTTACTTACATAATTAGGCTATATGTTATAGTTATAATACTATGGATAGGTATATTTACAGTTTTAAAATAAGTATGTATAATTAGGTTTTAGTAGGAAGTTAGGAAATGAGGGAAGAAGGGTTAATTAAGTTTTGATTTCAATTTAAACAGTAGCTAAGCTACTGTCAGAGAAGATGGAGAGGGATGAGAAGGTGTGCTGTTCAGGGTGTTTTGTTTAGCATCAGCAGTGGCTTAAGCCACTGTCAAATGGGCTAACTGCTGCTGCAGTTAGTCCACTTGAAGAGAGGGATGTATTCAATAGATGAGAGGAAAATTTAGAGAAGAGGAGAATTTAGAGATGGAGGGAAATGTAGCTGCTAGATGCAGCATGTTGCTGTGTAACTGGGAATAAGAGAAAATTCAAACCAAACTAAAAATTTTGAGAGTTGAAATCCAAATCTGATAAGGGTTTAAATCTCACGAAAATCTCATGTAAATTCAGCTCAAATACTCATTAGGAAAAACCTTATCAGAAGCATCCTTTCAGATCAAAACACCAATGGTCTTGAGTTAATCTTCTTAATGCCATGGACAGCATGAAGGAAGACTTAGCTCAATCAATTAAAACCAAAGAAACACACAATCCCAGTTTCTTGCAACCTTAAGGAGTATGGAAAACTCCTTAGGTTAGAGAATCACCATATAGAAATGATCATCAACACAAATAGTGTATGGCAGTTCTGAAATAGCAAAAAGAGACTAAGAATGCATTAAGGAAATTTAATGGAAGCTGGCGAATGCATTCAAAACAAAGTATAAACAGAATCATGAAAGGCTCTTCTGATTGGTTCTCTGTCACCAGAGAACTTCTCAGAATCCTTGCCCACAATGAAAACCAAAAATCCCTTCAATTTGTCAGATCTATCAAAACATTTCAGAGAGTAAAAATCCTTTAAAATCCAAATCAAAAGTGCTCTGACAAACTGAGGCAATCCATTTAAAACAGAGGGGCTTTTGTGAAACAAATGGAGTGAGTGAGAAGCCCCAAATGGTGCTTGTGACGCCACTTTCAGATCTGAGGCAGTGCACCATCAGATCTGAAATTGGGTCAGGATGTGTGGGTGATTGATGAAAAATTCGTCGTTAAAAGGAAAAACAAGAATCAGAATTTGGATGATGGAAAAACAAAACATGAAGAGGGAGATAAATTGAACAATGAACAGATGATTCTTCCCCTCTGATCTGGACTGATCAGAGGAGGTGAGGGAGGGGATCTAATACTAATTCTACTCCTAAGACTAATCTAACTACAGCTAACATTAAACACTAACAATTAAAACTAAATCTATTCTAAACTACTGCAAACTAAATCTAACACTACTTGTGCAGAATTAAAAACCTAAACTAAAAGGAAGAATGGGACCTATGGGTCCTTAGCCGGCGGCTAAGGAGGAAGAAAGGAGGAGGGCGACTCCAGCGGAGGGAGGAGTCTGCTAGTGAGACTCCAAGGTCGTCCTCAGGTGCTACGAGGTCCTTAGCGACGAGGAAGGTCGAGAGCAGGCGATGATTCCACAGCCGGTGGCTGTGAAATCAGGGGCTAGATGAGGAGAGACTGGAGTGGATGAACTGATCGCTAAGAGATGTAGGAGGGAGCAATCCCTTGCGCACGACACCACTGAGGTGCTTAAGTAGCAGCTCAGTGATTGGAATCACCGCAAGGGTGAGGTTAATCAAAATTAAGCCGGCGGTGAGGATGAGATGGGTAGAGCGCGTGGCGAGTCAAGAGAGAGATCTGACCGTCAGATGTGATCTGGGAAGAGAGGTGAACGCACGCACCGAATCGCGCGAAGGTTCCAATAGAATCCAGCCGCAGATCGAGATCAAAAGTGCGATGGACGGTCGAGAATGGCTGTGTTCTTCGCGTGCTATAGTGCGCGTGAAGAACACAGGCTTCTCTCTGAAATGAGGGAAAACTTGCAGGAAGACCCTTGAACGAAGGGGTAGAAGAATAGCGTGCAGGTCCAAAAGTGAAAAGAACTATAACTGGAAGGGCCTTGCAGTCATACAGAAGGGTCCCTGTGGCTTCCAAAAAGGTCCAAGAAGGAGTTTTGAAGGGTAGAAATGTAATGCATGAAGGACCTAATTGTAATCTATTTATTTCTAAGCCTAAATGATGTCCAATTGCTTTCAAATTTTTACATGTGCTTAATTGAACATTTAAGACATTGATTTTACTTCTGATTTATCTTTTAAAACTTGTTTATGTGTTCAATTGATGCATGGATCATCATTTGTTCTTTAGTTTTCAGAATATCTCATTTTTGTGACCTAATTAGGAGGTTTTAACACACATTAAAAGTTTTAGGTCTTTTCTTTAATTCCCACACTTAACCCTTTTTATATGTTAATTTGATATTGTTTTGCTTAGTGTGTAGCTTAATTTCGGCCTTTTAGCCATGATGAGTAGCCACTCATCACACCATCGACAAGCTCGAGATCCGCAAATCTTGAATTTCCAAATTCGCAAGTCAAACTTGTGAATTTAAGGCAATTCGTTGTAAATACCTCCTCTATATAAGCTCTAGCATGATTTTAAGTCAAATTTAATCGAGAATTGGTCTTGATTCACCCTCCTCTTCGTCGTCACAACTACCATTCTTGGACTTCGGCAAGCTCCTTCATCCACCCTTTTCCATGCGTGTTAAGTCCAAATTAGCACCATCATCTTCTTCCTCTCTTCTTCACGACCTTTGCCAGCTAAAGCAAGGTCCTTTTGACCTCATCTTCATTGGCGTTCACATCACCAGACCTCATCGTCTTCTTCGCGTCTGGCTGGCCAACGCCAAATGCAATCCTCCTAATAGCAGCGGAGATTCATGCGGAAAGGGTTCAGGTTTGGAAAACCCGTCATCGTAGTTCGATTCGCAAGAAAATCCGTCGATCAGATAATATTTATAATCGAAACTTGAAAGGTGAGTCCCAGGTTAAATACAAGGAGGGGAACGTTTTGTTTTGAAAAATACACCTTTCACTTTATTTCCTTTTTTGTCATTTTTTTATCTTTTATAATTTTTTTGTATTTTTAATAGAGTAAGAGATCAGGTCGATGAAATGTTATCTAGCTAATCTACTTGCAAAATATAAAGAGAGAGAGAAACAATTATGTATTTTTATAATCAAATGTTTATTACAACTAGGAAAGCGAGAAAATTATACTACGAAAGCAATAAAGATAGAGATAGGTGAGAGAAATCCCCCTTGACGGTCGCTTGGAGGATGACTCGCTCTGATGTTTCCTGAAGGAAGGTGGTGAGGAGCAAGATGAACGAGGACGGAACCGGAGGACGGAGGGCGAGGCGGACGGCGTTGCGGCGAGGATCTTCTTCCTGAAGGGAGGTGAGAGGATGGCTGCGGGATGCTCCACGAATGGGGATGACGGGAGGGAAAATATTTGATTCTACTCTAGAGGAGCATCTTGGGCTTGGGACAAGCTCTCTCTAGAGCCTTGGAGGTGGAGAGGAGAAGAAAGGCAGAGATGAAGAAGAATGGGAGAGGTAGGGGTCCTTTTACAGTGGAGGGAAAGATCAATTTCGTATACAGGACATTTAGTGACAGTCATAAACATCGTTGTAGATCCGCCGCAAACGTCACAGAAGACGGCCTTGCGCCCACATTGTTGCTGCGTTGGCACACGCGCGCAGCGCACCCGCTGTGCTACTGCGCGTGCGTGCCTCCATGTGTGCATGCTTGCACTGCTATGCATGTGCGGTGGCACGTGTGTGCGGCTGGGTGGCCTAGGTTGCGCCATGTGGCGCGATCTGGGCCGTCCATCTTCTTTCCATTGTAAGGGTTGCTACGGAGGTCAGATTGAGTCCATTTTCGAGCCGTTGGACTGCGATCGTCGACCTGAATCCATCCGTGCGGTTAGATTTGTTGTTTGAAGCTCCAAATTGCCTTACCTAGTCCCTCAGCCATTGATTTTTCTTGGACTGTATATGGTGCTACAGGACTCCAATCAAGGCGATTTCGAAGGTGTTGGACTCCGATCGTCATCCTAATCAGATCCGTACGGTTGGATCGTCAATCCGAGGTTCTGAATTAAATCTCCTTCTCTCCTGGCCATAAAAGGACACAATTAACCTAAAATATACACAAACTACTCTGAATGCAAAATGATGAATGTTATGCAATATTTATAATATGAAATGCATATCTAAGCCTAGAGACATGCATAAATAGGCATTTTAACCTAAATGGATGTGTCTATATCATACTCCCATGCTTATCTTTTGCTAATCCCTAGCAAAATTAAACTATATACTATGTATAAAAATAGAATTAGGACTCGATTGCTTAAGGCATTTGTTGTTTATTAACAAAAGGAAATTTCGACTAAGGGCTTAAACTACGAAGACTTGATAGTGCCTAGGTGATGAGAGCCCCATCATGAACCCTAACTAGCACAATTTGATCTAAATAAGTGTGAAAAAAAGCTCCTACAAAACCTAAAGAAAAGCCTAACTTAGAGAAATCTGAATTGAAGAATAAAACAAGTCATGGGGGTAAAACTGTAATTTTACCAATACAGTACACAAACAGGGTATCTAAGCATCTAAACACAGGTCAAATGAGCTTAATAAGGAAGGAAGTGGGATGTTCTAATCTGAAAAGGGTTATAGCAACTTTTAGGAATTAAATGACATTTTGTAACCCTAAAATAAACCTGCTTTAATTTACAAGGTTTTAGGAAGGATAAAAATCAAATAAATCCTCTAAAATTCATGAAAAAATATTATCTAGGGTTTAGAACATTTAATTTGACCTTTGCAACCTATTTTGACCTAAATTGAGAACCATGCCCAATTTTTAACCTAATTTGGGTTTTTACGCAAGTTGACCGATCAAATGTGGTTAAACCCAAAATAAAATTACACCATTGAATTCCTTAGGTTCAAATTAGGTTGGTACAAAAATTTGGGCCTAAGAGAATACCATCTTGACTGACTTTACAAATTGGTCCTCTTGAATTACTTTTTGACCCTTATCTTTTCAAAACCTTTCATTTAACCCCCTATCTTCCCCTTCGTTCTTTGCAGAATGGTCCTCCCTGCCACCTTGCGCAGGCACCATAGCTCCGGTGACCTTGCGCGGAGGATGGCGCCGTGCAGGGTATGACAACCACTCTCAGGAATGAACGGGGGGTTCCCTGCGTCGTTCTCTGTCGCAGGGACCTTCCCTTGTGACTTGCAGCTGCCCATGCCTCTCGTGTGAACGCACGAAAGGATTGGGTCTCCATCTCCGACCATCTCCGGTGAGCTCCCCACGTCTCTCCCTCGAGACCCTCTCCTCGCCAGCGCCTTTATTAGGAACGGCAGGGGCAGCCATCTCCTTCAAGTTAGTTTTGGCCAAGAAAACCCCCCTCCGTCGTCTCCTCTCTCTCCGGTCAGACAGCCCAAGCTTCCAGTGAACTTCCCTCCTCCTCATCGCTGCTCTGTTGCCATACCTGCAGCAGAGCTCACTGTCCCTCGTCTTCCCACGCCATGCCGCACCAGCTGGCATCTCCAGACCCCCTCGTTGTCGTCGTTACTCCCCTCTGGGCTCCTTCGTCTCCGACCCCGACAGGTACACGCCGAGCGACGCCTCCCTCCCTCTTCGTCAATTAGGTAGGTAAAAATTTCCTCTCTCTCTGTTATTTCCCCCTTCCTAATTTACTATTTTAACCCACCGACCACCGCTGTCCATCACCACCTTCTCCATCTCCGGCCGCTCTCCGACAAGGCGTTCTCGCCACTCCACGCCTCCATCCTCCTCGCCAGCTACCCCTTAAGCTCCGCAACACCTCACTGACACCAAATTCGCCCTCCACTCACCACCTAGCACCTCCAGACCACGCCTCGAACACACCCACTCTTACGCATGCAGTGTGCCCTAGGCACACGGCCACAGGCACGCTCGCGTCTCGTCGACCCCTGCACCGCACTCGCCACGCCTGGGCAAACCTCCCTGAGCCTTTTTGATGTGGCCGCGAGGCCGTTTTCGTGTTTCAGGTCTCGCCCCCCTCGCCGCCATTGCCGAACTGCAAGAGCTACTTAGCGAGCAGCTCCAGGCGTGAACCCCAGGCGACGCGGAAGGAATTCGCGCACACACCCAGGATAGCAATTGGGGTTGCAAGCCTCGACTGCTGCCCCAATTGCTCGAAGCTTTCTCCCGCAGGCGCCCGAGATCGGAGGGAGACTTTAGTCCCACCTCGGAAGTGTATGGGCGCACGCACATACATAAGTTGAAAAAAGTGCTATCGGCTGGTTGCCTCTGATAGCACTGGGGTGAGGTCCCTCACCTATTCACCGGGTCTCGTCCGCGGCACTCCCATGCGGACCTGACCTGACTCGACTTCCCACTCCTGTGCACTCCTCGCGCACCACCCACGTGGGTGCACCTGGACCCGGGGACGCGACCCGACCCGATTACCCGGCTCTGGGAGAGCTTACCAAAGAGAGATTCAGAGAGAGAGACGCAGGGAGAGGGTAGGGTAGGTTTTGCGCTGAGCTTGTGTGTGTGTGCAGGGACAGGTGAGGGAGGAAGAAGCAAGAAGCTGCTGAAGACAAGAAAGAAAGAAGAAGAAGAGTAGCGGCTGAGACTTAGCTGCAGCGGGAAAGAAGGAAGGAAGGAGAAGAGCAGAGGAAGCCAGAGAAGCTAAGAAGAAAGGAAAGGAGAAGGAGAGGCTAATCAGTTAAGGCGTCTGATTTCTGAATCAGACGTCGGAGAGAAAAGGAGCGGAGCAAAAGAGAAAAGAGAAGGAGAAGCCACAACCAAAGAGAGAAAAAAAAAAGAGAAGGAAGAAACCTCGGCAGCAAAGAAGAGAAGAAGAAGAAGAAGAGAAGAAGAAGAAAGAAGAAGACGCAGAAAGAAAGAAGAGGAGCAGAGAAGAAGAAAGAAGAGGAAGAAAGCCTTAGTAGCTAAAGAAAGAAAGAAAGAAAAGGAAGCCGTTGCAGCAAAGAAGAGAAGAAGAAGAAAGAAGACAGGCTGGTTGAAGAGAAGAAGAGAGAAGAAGAAAAAGCCAAGAAGAGAATTTTCACTCTCTTCCTCTCTCCCCTTTTGTCTTTTGTAAAACAATATTATGAATTCATATGCTTCTGGAATCATAGTTTGCTCCCTGAATTCGACCTTGGGAAACTTTTTCCGAGTAATAAATTGTAAACTGGTAGCAACTTCTCGTGATATACTACAACGTCTAGAATTTAAAACACTAGCGATGAGCTGTCACCACCAGGTGCCTACCAAAATGTAGACCGCTCAAGTCCTCACCTTATTTGAAAAAGGAAGATACATTTTTTTGCCTTTTCTTCTTTTCTTTTTTTTTTTACTTTTGGAGTTTGAGAGTTTTCGGATAACTTTTTACGGCTACCCGACCCACCCAAGACTCGAAAGAGACTCTAAGTGATAAGCATCTTGTGAAGGGGTGATTGACTCACTAAGCGGCCGTTAAAATGGATTTCAGGTTTCTACGACCCTAGGTGACCTTAAGAGTTTCTGCTTAAAGGTTTATCTTTCCAATCGGTAGCTTTCTCCCTACTTTTTTTTTATGGGGTCAACACAAGGATGAACCCAATGTATATCTCTCCGGTTTATTCTACTTCCCTACTTTCCTAAGTGTTTTCGGAATTATTTGTGCATTTTTGTGAGCTGGGCTCTGGACAACCGATCAATGAGCTGTTACGTATGGCAACTTGCCAACCATATTCATACAGTGAAGTGTGGTTTTATTTATTTTCTCCTTTTTCTTTTTTTTTCTTATTGTCTTTTATTTTTGAGTATCATTTTTTTCTTAAATAGGTGGCTTCCTTGATCTAAGATTTACCTAAAAGTAGTAGAATGAATATAGTCAAGTAGCTGGGTTCTGGACAATCGGCTAATGGGCTGTTACCCACGACAACTTACCAACCAAACTACCTGTTATAAGATTGGAATGAGGTTTTAAAAAATGCATTCGTTTTAGTAATAATTCCTCAAAAATAGCTCGAACAACAAATAAAATTTATAACTCAAATTTAAGTCTGAAATGAAGTTTGAGGTCATTCGCTGGGAGCAAATATGGAATTCATCCGCTAATCTCAATATATAATGTAAATGAACACAATTAATTACTCAAAAACTAATATGCAATGTATAACATGAGTATATGAGGAACCAAAAAGAAATCTCGACAAAATAATAGTGATTTGGATCACCAATTATAAGTTTAACATATAGAATAATTACTCAATACAATTAATACGAAGGAGTTGATAATCAGATGTCTTAAAAAACGTTGCTACAGTACTCTTTTGATTTTCTTCTTACTCTTGTTCTTCTTCTTTCTGTTCTTTCTTTCTACGGTCTTGTTCTTTCTTCTTCTTCTTCCTCTACGTCTTCTTTTACTTCTCCTCTTCTTCTTCTTTCTTCCTTGCCTTGGCCCTTCTTCACGCACAGAGAGGAACTCTTCTTCAAATTCGGCTAAGTGTTAGCCGCATATGAGAGCAAAACCCAACCCTTTCCGACGCTTTCTCTCTTCATGGGTTTCCACCTCTTTCCTGCCTTTACAAGGCCATGCACATTACCAGGTATTCGGGTATCGGGTATGAGCGCACCTGGGACCAGGGCTACCGGCGTGGGTAGTAGCCGAGGTGTGAGAGCTTATGCGAGTAAACAGATCAGACTAGGCCCACGTGCAAGGTGTCACAGGCAAGGCGTGTAGGGGTGCAGGGGACCTCACCCCAGAAGTGTTGAGGCAAACAACCCAGTTGACAGAAACACCTTATGTGCCTTAAGCTGCTTTGTCCCACACGATGTGGGACTATCTTAGGCCTCCTTTTCGCGTGCACCTTCAGATGGAGTGGCGCATCCAATTGGAGCAGCTACTGAGGGGAAGGCTTCTAATTGAAGCCCTACTTAGAAGTCTGGAGTCCTTCCGTGCGACCTGGTCGTATTACCTGGAGCTGTAGGTGCTGAAGAGCGAACTTTAGAGCTTACTCGAAGCTTGCCATTAATGATGCTGGGGACCTGCTGACCTAAAACATAAAGAACGGCCTTTCGGCTCTGTTAAATGAGTTCAGTAGCTCCGCCATGGGATGGTGAACGTGGTGGTGTGCGTGGTGTAGTGCAAGGATGTGTGTAGGTGGCTAGCATAGGCGGAACTAGATGGAGGAACGTGGGTTGTTCGAGGATGTGTTTGGGTTGATGGGAAGGTGAACAGAGAGAGGGGTTTTGATGGGCGAGTCATGGTGAAGGTTGTGGACTGGTTGGCGAGGGGTTTGAGTGTGTGAAGAGAGCGGAAACCCTCGCCGGTGATGTCGCCAGATGTGGAGATGAAGGCGACTTACATAGACGTCGAGGGGATAGTTTTTGGATTTTTGGGTAGGAAACTAACCTAAGATGCTAAACTAACTAAACTAACCCTAATCTAATAAACAAAGGGGTAGGATTGGCAACCGACGTTGGCAGGTCGGCGTCGTGGAAGAAGGTTTCTCCATTGAGGTGGACGGTGAGGAAGAGGGGAGGACGACCCTGGCTTTGGCACACCAGGCATGGACGAAGGAGACGAAGATGATGCCACTCCCAATTTAGCCGTTGGGAAGCCGGAGAGCAACGGAGGGAGGAGCTCATCGGAGCTAGGTCGGAGATGGCCGGGGAAGGAGTTTGAAGAGGGTATTTTGGGCGAAAACCTAGCTAAAAAGTTCGGTTGTGTGTCAGGGGTTCTTTTATAGGCTATAGAAAGCCCTTCCAAGCTTGGAAAGAAGATTCCAAGCTCGGAAGATTTTTGCGAAATAGGATACCCGAACCTTTGAAAGGATCATATGACCTTTTGGGAATGAATTGGAGCTCAAGACAGGTCTCAATTGGTAGGGAATTTCACAAAGAATCTTCGGTTCAAATTTGGATTTGTTTGATTGAGAATCAAGCGAGAAAATCTAGCTTGAATCTCACTAGAGCTCAACGTGTTCACACTAATGGTGGTAGGGACCTAAACATGAAGATGATGAAGAAGTTAGGGACCTATTTGTAAAAGATTCAAAAAGTTAAGGGTCATTGTTTGATAAAAAGAGTTTGTTAGAACTGAAATGCAAACTAGGTCAAGGTGATATCTGATTTGGCCCAAATTTTGATATAAACCTAATTTGTCCCTAAGGAATCCAATGATGAAGTTTGATTTTGGTTTTGACCTATTTTGACTGGGTAATTTATGCAAAAACCCAAATTAGGGCAAAGGTATGTCTGTGACTCTGTTTTAGGTCAAAACAGATTCTGATGGTCAATTCAAGGATGCTAAACCCTAGAGAATATTTTTATATGAATTTTAGTGGGTTTATGTGAATTTTATCTTGACCATAACCTCAGTAAATTAAGTGGGTCTGTTTTTAGGATTTAAGATGTCATTTAATTCCCGTAACGCGTGAAAACCCATTTCTATCTGTACAGACCCCCTTTTTAGATATTTAGGATCATTTGACCTTTATTTAACCCCTGATAAAACCTGTGATTGTATTGCAATTGAGATATGCTGTTAAAACTGTAGTTTTACACCTATTTTCATGTATTTCTCTCAGAATGATTATGCAATAAATTATGGTCCTCTAGCAATTATGTAGGAGCATTTAATGATGGAATATGACTTAAATAAAGTTAGATATGGCTTATGATGTCGTTATCATCACTACCCTAGAAAGTTCATTAGCTACCCAATTTTCGAAGAAACCACCAAAAAGTGAGTCAGTGTAAATAGTGTGTAGATGCTTAGGCTCAAAGTCCCCTCAAATTAGAGGGTAGGTTGATAAGTCGTGTACTTATCACCCCAATTTATTTACCAAATTAAAATAAATTGACTTGACGAGGGTTCGAGACCAAGTCCACATTCGAGTGGATACCCGGGCTGATTAAGCCCAAAGGCCTGAAGAGTCTAAGTACTTAAGTCCTATCGTATCATTTCCTAAAGTTAATAACTTCCAAATGCCTAATTTCTTTCTTTTTTTTATTTTTTTTCCTTTTTTATTTTTTTTAGAGAATAAAAACAAAAGAATTTCTAAGAAGTTAACAAAATGATTTCAGGAATTAGTATCCACCCCCCATGCCTAAATGATGCAGTGTCCTCACTGTAAGAATAAAGACATGAAAAAGGTGGAGTAAATAAAATATCACCTAAATTTCCTAAAAATCTGGTCAGCTCCATAGAGAGAAAAGAGTATACACACGCGCTAAGTTTAATGCCTTTAGCTAGGCATAAAATACATACAAGAACGAAATTGAGAATTCACAAGTGTAGGTCAGAATCAAAATTAAAAGATTCATCATCAGACCTGCTAACAGAAGATGTCTACAAACGTGGACCAGATTATGGTACAGACCCATGCCCCAAGGTCGAGTGGTTCTAAGGTTCTGGATGAAAATCACCTAGAACCGAAGATTATGGAGCTTACGGGGTCGGGCCTACAGTTTGGTGGTGTGCAACCCGAGACTAAAGTGTCGGACAAAGGGTAGATTTGATTCACTAGGTTCAGATGTCCATTTAAAGTTTAGCTCAGAAAGATAGTCAGTTATTCCAAGCTTGGGCTGCACATCAAAGATATTGTAAGGGTCCTGGTAGAAAGTAAGTGGTTTCAGGTCAACAAGAACCCTTAGATCCAAAATCATAGTTCCCTCAGAATTAACTTCCTAGATTTTCATTTCCACATTTCAATCCTCCAACATCAAGTGTTTGGGTTCCGGAACCTCTAGCATATCATTCACCCCATATGATTTACCCAAGTCCAGAAATCGTGGATAAATCAGAATTGACTTGGGTACAACGATCTCAAAAGTATGATCATTCAGCTCTTCAGGGCGTGGTTGAAGGTTAGGGCTACCAATTGGATCATCTATTATATTAGGATCAGTATCCTCCATGTCAGCCCTAATAGGATCACAATCTTCAATAATCGAGCTATCAAATGGTTCATCTTGCTCCTCGAGCCCATTAGTCTCACTAAAATCATTCTCCTTAAGCTTAAGTGAAACTTCACTAAGAGATTCCTCACCCTCAGAATCAAAGAATTCATGATCCTCATTTATATATGTCTAAAAATCATATGTCATTTCATGGTCCATGGAGACATATTTTTCATCATTCCCTTGCTTTGGGATCTCAAGTGAGAAACTTGGTTCATCCTCAATGGGTTGCTCTAGCCCAACCTAGTCATCCCCAGTCTCAGAACGGACATGTATCCCCCCCGACAGGAGCTTAAGCAGGTTCAAACATTGGCTCTCCTAAGGGGGTTCATCTTGATAATCATCCCAAGATTGGACTAGGGCAACCACAAATTTTATCCTCAACCTCGACAAATTCCCAAGTAGAAACTCACCCAGGTCCCTATCCCTGACATTTTGGAGCAAATTCAATAGAGAACTATTAAGTTCATCAATCATTTTGATCATAGGCTCCATTGCTTTAGTGCATGATATTGGCTGAGCTTCTAAAGATTGGATGGTGTTCCTCAAGTTAGCCAACACCCTATCTTGGACCTTGTTCATCTAAACCGAATGGTTCGGTTCAAGGTTGAGTGGGTTTGGGTTTATTCTAGAGGAGTCAAGATATTGAGGTTCTCGAGTCCCTCCCTGATAGTAGGTCGTCTCATGTTATTTAAAGAATGGAGGTGACCTATATTCAGTGGAATACTGGGGAGGGTAGGTGTTAAAATCATCATATCCTTCCTGATTGTAGATCAAGTTGGTTTGGTCATTAAAGGGTGGAGATTTATAATCATTGTAGCTCTGGGAAGGATAGTAATCGTAGTTTTGTTGTCTAGGGTTAGGCTCTGAACACCGAGTCCGGATTCATATCCTCAATCCAAGTTATCTTGACTAGTAGATGGGTAATCATAAGTCGAGTCGGGATAGTAATCATCTTGAGGATAAGTGTTTGTAGGAGAGTAGGATGGGAAATGCATGTAAGATGTGGAAGGATACATGGTAGAATAGGAGGGAAATCAAAAGAGAGAAAGGAGCCCTGTAATACAAGCAATCAAGCCTGTCCTTAGGTGGGTTAGCCTAATGACCGACATACTCCCAGGACCCGTCTTGAGATTATAAACGATTTGGTCTACTTCTATCCAGTCAATCCAACCAGTTAGAGGGAGGGACAGGGGAGAAAGTTCTTCCTTTGACTTGCGCCTCTGGTTCTTAATGTACCCATCAGCCGTAGTCGTTTAACGCTACTCCCCTAGCTAAACATCAGATGAGCCAATAGAAGGACATTAATCGAAAAAAAATCTCAATCTGAGCCTCGAAAGAGCGAATCAATCCTTAAGGCCAACGTCTACTCAATTTTAATTAAGCTTGAGATGATTGTGCTCTTGGAATGTGATGGGTCATTTAGATGGGTTGTGCCCTTAATGATCAGTTCAAATGTGTGTGCGTGCACAACCAAGGTTTTCAAACAAGGTTATTATGATGTGTCTTTTAAGGTTTAACCTTGTTTAATAGCTTTTAGGGTTTAATCCTTAGGTTGGTTCAATCAGGGTTTAGTAGAACACTTCAGGGTTTACAAGCACTGGTGATGTTGTATTCCTTTAGAAATCAGAAAAAAAAATGTGGACTGCCTGGTTCAACCCTAAAAATCAACCTTAAGTGGCAAGCTACTTGATGAATCAATTTTAATTTGAGTGGTGCGGCCCAAATAGTTCAATCAATTGGCATGTTGCACCACTTAGTTAAGGCACACAAAAAGTCTTAACCTAGTCAAAATTTCTACTCACTTATTGGTGTGTTGAGTTACGGTGTATTGAATCCACAGGTTAGATTCCGGTTAAGTGGTAGAATCGATGTGAAGTGGTGCACCTTAAGTTGAGAATTGTGGGTGTCTCTTTCAGAAAATCCCACAATCAGATAATTTTTTTTATTTTTTTAATTTAAGTGGATGGTGAGGTGAGTGGACTGATAAACAAGACAAATAATTTCTATCCTACGGTTTGTGAAAAGACCTAAGTAGATTAGATTTGATTATTAAGGTGGCGAAATGATTTAGTGGGTGGGGAAGTGGGGGAAAACTTACAAATGTCTCCACCTGCACTTTACTCCAATCTACTGCCTTCATCTCCTCGACCAGGTTCCTACAAGGATTTCTCGCTCGATTCACAATCAATCTCTCCCAAAATTAATACGGGGATTCCCTGGGAAGTTACCTTCCATTTGAGCCATTCCTTGGGCTCTAAGTCTTTCCCAAAAGCCCATGCAAACCTTTCAAAGGTTTGGGTATTCAGCATGTGCGTGACCTTCCAAGCTTGGGAGCTTCTTTCCAAGCTTGGAAAGGCTTCCTGTGGCCTATAAAAGAATTGTCGCACGACCAAGCTTTCCAGCAAGTTTTGGAAGCTAAATCACCCTAATCTACCTTCTCCGACCACCAAACATCTTTGCTCTGGCGTCCTCCTTGGATCCTCCTCCGGCCGTCCAACCATCAAATTGGACAGCCTAAGTTCTTCCTTTCTTCCTCGCGACCCTCCCCAGCCGGGGGGGGGGGGGGTGGTGTTTCTCCATCTGATTCATCGTCGTCGCCTCGCCGCTTCTACCTCCTTCTCCGACGTCGGTCGATCAAAACCGGCTGCCTCCGCCTCTCTCCCACCTCGCTAAGTCTTTCTCTTGCTCTCTCTCTCATTCTATTTCGCTCTCCCACACTTACAACACACACACAACCACCAACCACCCACCCCGCACTTCATCTTCTCTACCTCCGACGACGCCAATTAGCTACTACACCGCTCGACTCTTGCCGCCAACACCACCAAAACCTTTGCCACGACTCACCCTCCAAAAACCCTAAAGAAATTTAGGGTTTAACATCCTCCACCTTCCTGCCGAACACACCCATTGTCCGTCCTCATCCACCTCACCGTCAGCCCTCCACACACATCTACACGCCCTCTGACCACTGCCGTTGAACTCGCCTCATCAAGGCGAAGCTCTTGAATGTATTAACTGGGGTACTTAGCCCGTGTTTATATCTTTCAGGTCTCAAGCCACTACGCCATCAACGGAGCTTCACGAACACCTTGACAATGGTGTTCTTGCGTCTTCCGCTCTAGGCGCTACACCCAGGTCATGTGGAACACCTCCAGGAAGGATCTGAGGCACCAATTGAAGCCATCGTCGTCGGCTGCTGCTTCAATTTGGTGAGGAAAGTCGCCCTGCAACTACACGAAGAAGAGGTGTGGGATTAGTCCCACATCGGAAACAGACGGGCGTGCATAGCCGGTTAAATTGAATTTCTGCCATAGGCTGTTCGCCTCAGTGAGCACGAGGTGAGGTCCCCTCGCACGTGCCCACGCACGCCCTCGCCCGCGCTCACACCCAGTGGGTCTGGGCTTGGTCTGATTACCTGGATACCCGGGTCTGGTCTGGTTTGCTGGTTCTGAGAGAGGAAGAAGAGAAAAAGAGAGGCGAGGGGGGGTGAGGGTTTTGCTCTTCCGCCCTCCTCTTAACTCTTGTGAGATCTGAGAGAGGCCTTTGCCTCTGCTGGTGTGCTAAGTCCTGTGCTGCGCCTTCTCTGAAGCTAAGGGAAGAAGAAGAAGAGAAGGAAAAGGAAGAGAAGAGGAGAGAAGTCTCTCTCTGAGGCTTAAAGAGAAGAAAGAAGAAGAGGCCTTTGCCTCTATTAAGGCGTCTGAGCACCCAAATCTGTCGTTTGACTTCACATATCCAAGCCTCTCAGGATCTATTGCTTACTCATCTTACGTGAATTAATTATGGTTGATATTGTGCAAACATTTGAGATAATTGTGGTTAAATTGTAGGATAATTTGGTGATTCAAATCACCATTTTACCCTCTCTTCTTTTTGCATTATTGACATTGGATTTCATTTATATATCTTTATTGATTGCAAATTCTTACATCATTGACTGTGATATTGAGTATTAAATTTCCACTTGCTCCTTATGTTCGACCTCGGATTTCATTCGAGTAATAAGTTTTATATGTTTTCGTACTGATCCGAGCTATACTGCAACGCGACGATTTTAAAACCCGTTTTAGAGCGACGAATAGGTCCCTACGTGGGTTAATTAGAGCACACAATTTATGAAAAGGCTCCCAGAGTTTAGGAAATTTTCCCCGAGACTTTTAAACACACTAATGGGTATGCAAAAATTACAGAAAATCCCTTAGGATTTACTGATTTAAACATGTTTATATCACATAAACTGTCTATTTATGCATGTTCTTAGGCGTAAAGTTGTATCATACGTTATAAATATTGCATAACAAGCATCATCTTGCATTTAGGTTAGGTTGTATAAATTTTAGGTTAATTTTATCTTTTTGTGGTCAAGGTACAAGGCGGTATTTAATTAGGGCGTCGGATTAAAATTTCAACTGTACGGATCTGATCAGGGCGATGATCGGAGTTCAACGACTCCAAGATCGCCCTAATCGGACTTCTGTAGCATCAGATGCAGTTCTAGAAAAAGCAAAGGTCAAGAGACCAGGTGGTGTAAATCCATACTTCAGATGACAAATCTGACTGCATGGATGGATTTAGATTGACGATCGTAGCCTAACAATGCGAAAATCGGTCCAATCCGACATCCGTGGCACCACCTACAAGCATATGAACATGGATAGCTAGGATTGTGCCATGTAGCACCATCCTAATCGCCCAAACCAACCCATGGACAACTGTACGAGTCTCTCTCTTCAACTGTTCGGTTAATCTCAGTTGTTGGATTCTCATCCAATGGCTGAGATCAAGCCAAGACTGCGCCCTCAACTTTCTAAAGTAGCCCTCATCGCACGATCAAAGCTGTTGGATTTTCGTCCAACAGTTGAGGCGCGACTTCATTGAATCAAGACCACGACCATCTGAGAAAATGGTGCATTGGTTGCGCCTTGTGTTTTGCAAAAGAGGATGCATGCTCAAACCTCAGTGCACCTCAAATCAGAACGAGAGCGAGCGCAGCTTAAATTCAACCGTCAGATCAAAAGTAAGTGGCTGGGATGCATGCGACGTGGCATGATGGATGGGTGAGGATTGCGCACGTGCGAGATGACATGCGATCCAACGTGTCATCACATGCGGGTGCACACGTTGCGTTGAAGATGAAGAGGCCTGATGCACTTTAGGCCCTGAGGATTGATGGTTGCGACCTTATGCATTGTGTGCGTTGAAGCTGAGAAGGCGCACGGGAAAGCACATCTACATCCACGTTCAGGGCTTTAGTGACGCTTAAATCCATCACTAAAGACCCCCTCATTTAATGTTTTAAGATGAAATGACCTAATTGCCCCTCCATTCTTCACCTATAAATAACCCTACGACCCTCACACTTTTATCATCCCTTCCTCTTTTCTCTCACCCCCTCCAAAGCTCTAAGAGCTTGTCCCAAACCCAGGATGCTCCATTAGAGTTAAAATTAGAAATTTTCCTCGTTCTCATCCCCATTCATGAAGCGCATGCGATTGTCTTCTCACCGCCGTTCAGGAAGCAGATCCCACTGCGACGTTGCCCTGCCCTATCCTTCATCGTCCTTCTTCATTCTCCCTCATCCCACATCTCACCACATTCTCCCGGGCGCTCCGTCAATGCGGCTCGTCCTCCAAGCAGCTGTCGAGGAGGATAACTTCTCTCCACCTTCTCTTTTATTGCTTTCTAGCGTAGATTCATGCTTTCTAGTGTAACGAGTTGTCGTAGTGATTGGTTGTAATGAACATCACTCGATGGTTATAAAATTCATGTTTATACTATCTCTGTTTTTCTGTTTTTGTGTATCATTCTTTTCTCGCTCTTCTACTCTTTATTCTTTAGGTAGATAGCTAATGTAGATTCAATTCAACCAGCTAATTTACTTCGTGATAATTATTATGAGTCGCTGAATCGGGTTTTAAAAATATTACGTTGTAGTACAGCCGAAATAGTATTCAAAACAGATATAATTTTATTACTCGAAAAGATTTCCGAGGTCGAACACAGGGAGCAAATTGGCATTTTGAAATCAATATCACAATTTAAACTGAAAGAAATTACAATAATAGCAGTATCAGAGTGTAAAAATATGGGAGTAAAATGGTGATGTAGATCACCAAATACTCCTACAATATCACCAAATGATTCAATATATAAATATGCATTGGAGACCAGAATCTGTCGATTGATTCCTTAATCAGACGACTTAAAGTGTCAGAGTTCTTCTCTTTCTCTTCTCTGTCTTCTCCTTCCTTCTTCTTCTTTGGCTTCTGTCTGACTTCCTTTGTCTTTGCCTTCACGATTCTTCTCTTTCTCTTCTTCTTTTCTTCTGCAATCCTTCTCTTTTCTCTTTAGCTTTCTTTGTCTTTTGCCTCTCTCTCTCTTCTCCTTCTTCTTCCTTCTTCTTTCTGCCTTTGCCTTTCTTCTACCTTGGCCCTTAGCTTATTTTTCTTCTCTTCAAGCCTTCATGACCTCTTCAGCTTCTGACTTCTTCTTTTGGCCTTCTCACTGCGGCTAAGTGTTAGCCGGAGAACCCTATAGCAAAACCTACCCCTACCCACATACAGCTCTCCTCACTTTCTCTCTTAGATTCGCTCTCCCAGAGTCACACAGGTAGTCAGGTAATCGGGTCAGGTGCGTACTCGAGACCAGGCCCACCGGCGTGCGGTAGTGGGCGAGGAGTGCAAGTTGGGTCGGGTCAGGCCAGGTCCGCGGGGCGTGTTCGCGGATGAGACCGGGTCGGGTGAGTGGGACCTCACCTCGTGGATCTGAGGCGAATAGCCTCTGTCACGTTTTCCCTTTATGCAGGTGCGGACGCTACTTCACTTCCAAGGTGGGACTAAATGTCCCACCCTTTCCTCGCGCACCGCAGCAAAGGATGGCTTCCTCAATTGGCGGGGCTGCAGACGCATACGACTCCAACTGAGAGCCTGGATGCATGCGCAAGAGGATTCCGCGCACTTGGGACCGCAGCACCTGGAGCAGCAAGGCCTGGGTGTGGCTTCAAGCTTGCTTCAAGCTCCTCAACAATGGCGGAAGGGTGCCTGAACTTGGGAACGCAAGATCGGCCTCGCGGCCACATCAAAACATTCAAAGAGGGTCGCCGGAGTACAGCGGATGTGATGAGGATGTCGGCGTGGCTTGGGGGTGCTTGTGAGTGTGTGCCTAGGGCACATTGTGTGCGAATGTGTAGGTGAGTGGCGCGGTGCATGGAGTGAGGGGAAAGGATCAGTGAAGTGAGGGGAAGCTCGTGGGCTTGTCGGCGAGGGTTGGGGTGGCCTATGGAGGTGGGATGGCCTTACCGGAGTGGATGGTTGAAGATGGAAGGGATGGAGGTGATGGAGGTTGGCAGTGACCGATTTTGGAGAATAAAAGGTGGAGAAGAAAATAGTGGGGAAAGAGAGCTTATCTGGGAGGTCAAGGGACGAAGGGGGCGAGCGAAGGCGTCGGGTCTGGTGTGGCCGACGCCAAAGACGAAGATGGCTCTGGTGCGGTGGGATCGACGAGGACGAAGGGAGAGAAGCACCTACTGGTACGACGAGACGCGGACGAAGTCAAGGAAGAAGGATCCGCTGCAGGTATGGCGGTCGGACGATGAGAAGCAGGGAAGGTCGTTAGAAGTCGAGGAGCCTACGGTTGTGAGGGGAAGAGAGGAGTTTGAGGTGTTCACGGCTAAAATCGAGCGTGGGAAGATCGGAGAGGTATGGGCTCCTTTAAATAGGACTTTAGAAGTCAGTTAGGGCTTGGGAAGCAAGCAAGCTTCCCAAGCTTGGAAGGTTCGCCAGAGAAGGAAGCTGTTAGGATACCCATATCTCTCATGCGTTCGCATGAGAGATTGGGAAAGAATCAAGGATCAAAGATGGGTTTAGATTGGAGAGAATTTCTCAGAGAATCTCCCTTCCAAGTTTGGAGGAGATTATCTGAGAAATCAAAGAGATCTCCTCTGTCAAAGGTCGTCGGAGTAGGTTTCCTCTGCGATAATGGTGAGGGGACCTACTTGTGAAGACGATGAGAAAGTTAGGGGCCTAGTTGTAAGGGTTTTTGAAAGTTAGGGGTAGAAATGTAATTAGGCTGGACCTTTTTGCAAAATAGGTAAAGGAAAACTCATCTTGGGTCCAAATTTTGGTACAAACCTAATTTGGAACTAAGGAATCAAATGGTGAAGTTGGATTTTGGGTTTGACCACGTTTAATTGAGAAATTTATGCAAAAATTTAATTTATGGCAAATATCTTTCTGAGACCCCATTCTAGGTCGAGATGGGTTTTAATGGCCAAACTGAAGGTTATAAACCCTAGAGCATATTTTTATATGATTTTTAGAGGATTTAAGTGAATTTTATCCTAGCCAGACCTTGGTTAATCAAGTGGGTCTGTTTTTAGAGTTTCAAGAAGTCATTTAATTCATAGAACTCACACAAACCCTTTTATGTCTGATCCGACCCACTTATAATCTAATTAAGATCATTTGACCTTTGTTTAGCCCTTATGAAAACCTGTGGTTGTACTGCATTGGTAAAATTTCAGTTTTACCCTTTATTTCTTATGTTTCTCTCAGAAAGGTTGTGCAATGAATTTTGACATTCAGTTGGTTATGTAGGAGCATTTATTCTCTTTATTAGGTCAAAATGAGCTGGTTAGGGCTCATGATGGTGTTCCCATCAACAATAAATCAAACGTGATTTTTGATCAAACGTCTGACTCCCTGTGCTTGACCCAGAACTCCCTTTGAGTTTTGGTTAAAATTATCTCTTGACGGATTTTTCTCGCAAATTACGCTATGACGGTGGGTTTTCCAAACTCAATCTTTTTGCGGCGGAATTTCCACTCTCAACATTTACAAAAGCCATAAATGATCCCTAAGTGTAATTTTTAGTACGTAGAATTTATAGAAAACATCTAAGGATTTGAGAAATTGCATGATGACGCTCAGGTGCACAAATTGATGCATAGAGATTGCATAAAACACCATGAGGTCTTGAAAATTACTTGGTGATCCTGAAGGAACAAAAATGGGGGTACAGAAGGGTCATTTCAAGATTGATCAATCATTAAAATTGATTGATTAAATTGGTTTGAAAGATATTTTCCAACCTTCTTGAAATGACTCAATTTTACCTATAAATAGGACTAAACGTTAGACTTTTCAAACATAACTCAAAAAGCTATTTCAAAAGGAAAAGGGCTCAACTCTCTCTCTCTCTCTCTCTCTCTCTCTCTCTCTCTCTCTCTCTCTCTCTCTCTCTCTCTCTCGCTTTCATTTCAAAAAGGCTCTCGTGCTATCATCCCCTTTCCAACGTTCTTCCTTCAAAGCACGTCTCTCCACACCTTTAGAAAATCTTAGCTTGCATATTTAAATTTCTCGAGGTTCCATAGTATTATATTTTGTATTATTCTACTTCCTGTTTTGATTAGAACCTAGATTGTTGGGATTCCTAAGTTGTTTTGACTTTTGTTAATAGGTATAAGAGAAGTGAGTTGTAAGAGATTGTGTCACTCTTGTTCAAATGGTGTGAATAGTGCATTGACTACCCATTGCCTAGTCAAGAAAATCCTAAGCTAGGAGGCTTAGGTAGTGGTTTTTACCCGCAGAGGTTTCCACTATAAATCTGTGTATATTATAAGATTGATTTTATTGTGCCATATTTTTTATTATCGATATCACTCTTGATCTTATGTTTATACTTACGTAAGAACCACGCATGGAACTCTCTTTCCTGAGGGAGATCTCAAACTCGATCTCTTGAATGGGTGGCAATCATGGAAGCTTGTTGAGGAATACATCAGAAAAGTCCTGAACCACAAATCACCGTAGATGGGTTCTTTTCATTACTCACTACTACACAGGCTATATCCCTAGCAACCACTGTGTAATAATCTAGCCAGTTGCAGAGTAGTCCAACATCGAATGCAGGAACCGTCAAGTTGTCTCATGAATCAAAAGTTTAGTATGCGAGGGTTGCTGAAGATAATGCTCTTCTCATAGTAATCGAGAAGGGTGTAATGCTCTAAAAGTCAATCCATCCCAAGTATAACATCGAAGTCTTGCATTTGAAGGATGAAGAGGTTGGCTAGCATCTCATACCCTCCTATAGTCACTAACCAATCCTAATGCACTAAGGAGATGAGGAATAATTGCCCTTTGGGCCCTTAATTACAAGAGGATCAACAAAAGGTAGATGGTGTTCATCCTAGTGTGTGAATCAACTTGGGAGAGACAAAAGAGTAGGTAATGTTAAGACCTGTGCTGTTTGAGCCTTTTAAGACGTCTAGACTTTAGGTCAGACGTCTGGACACATTCTCAGACGTCTGAAAATCGAAAATTTTGAGTACGAACTCGCATTTACGCGTGTGCTGCGCGCAGACAGTACCTTCTCATTTTTCCTCCTTCTCTCTCTTCCCCCGCCTCCAAGAAAACCCTAAACCCCGCCTTATAAAACCCCTCCACCCTCGTTCTCCTCACTTCTCAGCCACCAGCCACCTTCCTTTCTTCTTCCTAGAGCGAGCGAGAGCGGTGTGAGGAGAGGAGCGGCGTGAGAAGGAGAGGAGGTGAGCTTGCGAGCTTGCGTAGGAGCTCACCGGTGAGCGCACGGCCGGAGCGACGCATGTGCGAGGCGGAGGAGTACGTCAGGGAGGTCCTCCCCGACACTGCTGCAGCCGGAGCTGCAGGCGAGGGGGTGCGGCGTGGCCACGTGCGGTGCGGGCAGCGGAAGCAGGTTCTGGTTCTGGGTTTTTCCCAGAATCAGACGTCTAGAGTGACCTCCAAACGACGGTGCGAATGTTTGGAGGTGGTTCCAGACGTCTGAGGAGAAGGCTTCGCAAATGTACATTCTCTTTGCGAATACGGCCATGCATGCCGCTCCGCTGATCCCTTTTTGCATTCCCGTTTTGAGAAGATCGGGTGTTCGCGTGCAAGATTCACTTTGGGAAGGCACGGGACACGCCCTCCCATGCTTTTCAGACGTCTGGGCGACGTATCAGACGACGGGAAGCGTTTCCAGACGTCCGAAAAGGTGGTCGGACATCTGGAGCTAGGTCCAGACGGTCCAGAAGAGTTCCTGGACGTCTGAAGATTGGCGCAAGGACTTAGGTATGATACTGGACACTTTTAAGACGTCTGGAAGTTGTTCCAGACGTCTGATTTGAGTCAGAAACGCTATTTTTGACCCGTTTAGGGTCCGTTTGAGGTTTGTTTTCCGCAAATAAGATACTGATGTTTCCTGTATAAATTCCTCTACTTGTTAGAAGACTTTCTATACTGTTCTAAATATTCTCTTGTGATTGATCCTTGTGATAGGACTTCATTCCGTTGCGAATTCGGGGCTTACTGAGGCACGTGAGCCTGCCGTTCAAGCCCCCCACTACTGCTGGGTTTACTGGTAGAATGGCTTTCCTTAATCTAATTACAAACCTGAATGCATGTGTGGAATGAATGAATAGAATACAGGATATGGCATGAATCCTAGGACGAGAAATACTGAAAATGTATGTAATGAATGATTGAATTGCAGTCTTGAATGAGCAGATAGAATGATAACAATTGCCTGTAAATAAATAACAGCTGCCTGTGAAATGTAAAGTATTTGTGCTAGCAAATTGTTGCATGTAAATTCCTATTGTATACGTTAAATGACATAATACGAGCTGCATGTATATAAATTGAGAATGGTAATGTGAATGATGGAAATGCGAGCTACCTGTGTATGGAAATGCAAACAATAGCAATACGAGCTGCATATGTATAACCTGAGAATGGAAATAGAAATAATGAAACCTGGTATGGCTTGGCCTGAGGAATATGAGCATGAACTCTAGGGGGAATTACGAGTAGAGCTCCTGGAAATAAATGGAATGGATATGGAAATGTGAGTGGGGAAGTAAGCTGGCCCTTGAGTATGGAGTACCAAGGAGAGCGACTGTCCCCCTATTTAGTGCAGAGCGAAACTAGCCGCCCTTGGGTTGGAACCCGGGGTTAGGATTGGCCACTCTGTACCGACTTCTTGGCCTTCGCGTACATAGTACATGGGGAGAGCTACTAGTGTAGGGAGAGAGCTAGCCACCCCACAGGGCCCAGGGTTTAGTTAGCCGCCATATACCGACTTGTTTGGCCTACTAGGCAAACCAGGGTAGTCAGGCGAGGGTGCGCGGATTGTGGAGGGGCGAGACCCCTGTTTCGTTCTTAGGGGCTAGACCCCTGTTACTGAGAGGGCTAGGTCCTATACTAGTTCCGTGTTGTACTTTGGGCGCATCCGCTAACGGAAACGACTAACCGCATGCCAGTGCGGGGTAACTACCTGTGCGCTTATCGCGCATGCCGTAGTCACCGTTACGTTTGTCCGTGACCTTGGGGTGGGTGACTGGGTGTAGGATCACCATGAGGGACTCTCCCGGCCAGGAGAGCACCACGTATGCCTTCTGCTCTTCGGAAAAGACTGTAATCAAGATCGTTCCCACGTGGAACATTCGAGATCAAGAAAAAGACATGATAAATATACCCAGTGGTGGAAAAGAATACTTAGTTAAAGAAAATAAATGGAAAAACAACAGCTACCTATCCACTTTTACTGCTTTAGTTAGTTGGTTGCCACTCTACTCAGCGTTTGCTGATTTTGTGTACTCATAACCCCTTTTAGGTCCAGGTGTTGAGCAGCCAGAGCCTACGGCTATAGAGGGTGCTGGGCTTAGTAGAGCCCAGTAGTTGTAGCTTCTTTGTTGTACTTCTTTCTGTTGTAGTGAGTAGACCCTTTCACCTTTACGTTTGTACTCATACCTTCTGTACTTTATATTCTTGTACCTGGTTACTTTTCTACTGTTGTGGTGGTGTGTACTGTAGTAGTTTTACTTCTTTACTGATGTACTTTTGTTGGTGTTAGTTGCTTAGCATAGTGAATGTGGTTTATTTTCCTGCTTTTTGGTTACTTTCTCGTTGGACGACTGGGTCTTGGGATCAGTCGAGTCGGTCCGGTCTCATGTCCTGTAGGGATTCGGGAACCGGGTTGTAACAGGTAAGCCCATAATTAAACAAAGCATGCAACAAATACTCGTCAATCGAAATCGTACCTCTCACCACCGTGGTTGAAGCTATTGCATCCCTCAGTGTAAGGCACACACCCAACCCTAGGGTCTACTAATTGTAGATTCTGCAACACTCCACACTCCTTGCTATCTCTGGATCCCTACTTTTCCCATCGATTGGCTCCACCACTAAACTGCTACATATGAGTCTGTTGTCTCGTTTGTACTCCACTGGCAACTATTTGTGTCGCTTTGATAGCTACTAGTTGAGTCCTACTAGTCGTCTGATGTCTTTGGCAAACAATTGTATCTAAAGTGCCTAATCTGACTACAATCGTAGTAGTGATGCAACCTGGGGTTGATCTACTTGCACTACCAAAAGAAGGGGAACTAGTTGCAATGATGCAAGACCTAAAGCAACAACTTGACCCTGTGTCTTGGAAGATTGAGAAACTATAGGTGTCAAGTGAAACGGGTTGAACCTTCGATCTCATCGATACTGGTCCTGTTTGTGTGCACACCTTTGTTGAACTGATGCTACTCCTTTTGCTTGTAATTATCATTTTGTTCTCTTTCGATCCTCACAGCTCAATCGGCCACAGCTATCACAGTGCCCAAATTTGAGCTAGCCAATTATACCTACATCCCATACCTCAACCCTCTAAAGAACTTACATCTCTTGTCTTCCTTGGACAAAGGGGTGGAGGAAGTGAAGTGAACAAGATCAATGAACCTTGCCTACAACTCAAAGATGGTCATCCTTCCTTCTTCTATTGCCTCAAACTCGATGTGCTCTTGACTTATTTAGTGGGGGTGGTAGAAGCAGTCACTAATGATAGCCAAAAAGTTTTCCCAAGAACCTACAGGGCGAGTTTGGATAGGCATCCACCACCTATGTGCGTTATCATCCAGTGGGTAGTAGCAAAAGTATTCGCGAGTCAGTTGAAAACACAATGGCTTCGAAGGCCTTCTCCACCTCGAGGACCCAGTCCTCAACCATTGAAGTATTGCAAACTCCCTTGAACTCTAGAATCTTCATCTCCCAAAAGGTAGTGAATAGGGCTACCTGGTCTCGAATAAGGTTTGTCGGGAGGAGGTACCACAGGTGGGTCCTGTTCAATGATCCACTCGTTTGTGTTACCACACGTAAGATGTATAGGAGGAAGCCTTTGTTGAATCTCATGTAGTGTCTTGAGAATTGTCTGCGTGGCTTGAGATTAGTTGGGTGGAGGAAGCAACTGGGTGCCATTTCTTACACACCCACAAATCAAGATAGGTCATGTGACAATAGGCGGGAGCTATGCCATCCTGCTCTATTCTCAAAGTTCTCCACTATTGCTTAGTTGAGTCTCCTCTTGGGTGTATACTTAATAGGACAATGCTCTGATATCACTTTTGTAACAACCTGAGCTCCCTAAGGGTTGAGTCAAGAATTTTGGGCCTAAATTGGATCTAAAACTCGTTGTCCAACAATAAGAAACACCCATCACAACAAAGAAAAAGTAAAGTAATGAAAGAAAATAATCTAATTCAACATTCAAGAGCACGTAAAGAAACGAAAGAAAAGTCTCAAAGTAAATATACGATACAAGTTGGAATGTCACCCACGTAGAGTAGAAAACACATCACCCAACCATACACACACACACCTACTCTTTCCTTCCTCATCTTCTACCCTCTCCCTTCTATACACATAGACACACTCCATCCTTTCTCCCTCTCTCTCACACACCTTCCACAACACACATGAGGACATGACACCTACACCAACAATACCATCCTCACCACCTTTATCCTCCTCTTCTCCTTGTCTCCTTCTCTTACGCACACCCACATGCAACCCACACCATCATCATCACCTTCCTCTCCTCCTCCCTCTCGTACGACCACACACACACACAGTAACATCCACGTGAACACACCCCTGCAGATGCGAGATGAGTGGGGGAGGGCTTACAACTTACGAGGAAGAGCTTTACACGAGCTTGAAGGCTACAGTAGGGATGTGCCCCACGCACACTTGGATGTTGCGACATGGAGAACTCTACATAAGATCAAAGGTTGCATAGGGGAGGGGAGCTTGAAGCAAGTTGAAAAGTTAGTGGTTGGAGGAGCTCGTTGTGCTTGACAGAAGCTTGGCGGAGGTTGTTGAAGGAGATTAGATTGGGGAGGTGTGAACAGTGGAAGTGGTAATGGTAATGGCACCGGAGAGTGGAGGAGAGGTCGTAGCGATGGGATATGGGTGAGGTGGTCCATCGGTGGTGGTGATGGTGGTGAGCGAAGGAGGGGAGAGGGGAGAGGGTTTACATGAGGGGGGAGAAGTGTTGTGTGACATAAGTGATGATAACGTCATCATCAGCCATATCTAGCTTTATTTATTCATAATCAATTGATAAATGCTCCTACAAAATCGCCATAAGACCATAACTCACTGCATAGTCATTCTGAGAGATGCATTAAAATAGGGGTAAAACTGTAGTTTTAACAGTATAACCTAAATGCAGAACAATCACAGGATTTCCAAGGGGTTAATTAAAGGTCAAATGGTCATAAATGTCTAATAAGAGGATCCGTACAGACAGAAATTAGTTTTCACGCATTTCGAAAATTAATAGACATTTGAAACCTTAAAAACAGACCCACTTAATTCACTAAGGTTCTAGTCAGGATAAAATTCACCTAAATCTTCTAAAAATCATAGAAAAATATTCCTTAAGATTTGATACATTTGATTAGACCACTGAAACCCAATTTAACCTAAAATAGAATCTCAGATAGACAGTTGTCCTAATTTAGGTTTCTACGTAAATTATCCAGTCAAACTTGGTCAAAATAAAAATCCGAATTCACCATTAGATTCCTTGGGTCCAAATTAGGTTTGTACCAAAATTTGAGCCCAATCAGAGATCATCTTGCCCTGGTTTGCACGTTGGTCCAATTTGACTCTTTTCTCTCACACACGCCCCCAGCTTTCGAATTATTTTCAAGGACCTTGCCAACTTCTTCATCTTCTTCATGAAAAGGTCCCTGCAGCCATTGGAACCTTTTTTCCATACATGGAAGGTTTCAATTTGAGTTTTCTCCCTGAATTTGCGATGAATCTCTCCTAAAAATGGAAGGACTCCTGAGGAGATCTGTTTCCATCTGAGCTTCTTCACGACTTGCCTTAATCGTCCAAGAGTTCATGTGAACTCTTGGAAATTTCTAAACCTAAGCCCATGATTTTCAAGCTTTCAAGCTGGGTTTCTAAGCTTGGAAAGCTACCCTAAGGCCTATAAATGGACCCCTGAGGACAAATCGTCCTCTACCTTGTTTTTAGCCGGAAAACCTCCTTCTTCCCTCCTCTCTGATCGAATGCTCCATGAGCTCCAGTGACCTTTCTCAACCACCTTCTTCGTCCACCCTCACAGACCATAGCGGGTGGATTCCTCTTCCTCACCTTCCTCCGCGCATCGCAATACCAGCGACCACTGCCTACGCCCTCAATCATTGTCCCTTCTATCACCGGAGTTTTCATCTTCCCCACGTTCGGCATACCATCGGCGTGGGAAATCCTCCCTTTCATCCAATTAGAGTAGGTTAGATATGTTTCCTTAGATTCTTAGGTTAATTTCCACTATTCAAAACCCAAAAATAACCCCTTGACACGCCGTTCACTGTCATCTCCCTCTGCTCCGGCTGTACCTCTGGTGAGGTCATCCGCACGCTACACACCTCCACACACCTCGCCAAACCTTCCAAAAGATCCATCGTCCATCTACCATCAAAAGCCCTCTCCTATTTAGGGCCATTCACCCCTCCAAATGTCCATCGACCAACCCATCATCCACACTTCTTCGCCTCCGTCCGACCACTCCACGTACTCCCACACCACGAGGACACCGTCATCATCTTCAACGTCCTCCGGCAACTGTCTTGAGGTGTTTTGATGTGGCCATGAGACTGTTTGTGTGATTTTCAGGTCTCGCATCGCTCCGCCGTCGCCACCATTATTGCCACCTTGTTCTTCAAGTTCCAAGCTACGAACGCCCCAAGTGTTGCCTCCAGGTGACGCAGGAGTCTCCTAGGACCCTCTCTAGGTCCTCACTTGAAGGCCTCATCCAATCTTTGGAGGCGTCTTCACAGCGGCTGCGTCAATTGAACGAGGAAGCCTTCTGCAGCTACGTGTGCACAGGACGTGGGAAGTTTAGTCCCACATAGTTTGTGGAAGGACTGTGCACGCATAAAGTGATTTTCTGCTTGTGGCTTATCGCCTCAAGACACTTGGGGGTGAGGTCCCCGCTTCACCTACGCACATGACTCGACCCGCCTACCTTATACACTCCTCGGCTGTGACCCTACGCACGCCCGGTTACTGCTCATACTCGAATACCCGATTTAGACCGGCTCTTTGAGAGAAGAGGGGAGGAAGGAAGGAAGGAGAGAGCGGGGGAGGGGTGGGTTTTGCTCCTCTGTGCAGACGCTCAACACTTAGTCGTTGGGAAGCCTTGGCTCCCTTTGTGCGTGAAGAGGGAAGGTTGAGAAGGAGAAAAGAAAAGAAGAGAGGAGCTACGCCTGAGAAAGAAGAGAAGCTTCAAGAAGAGAAGAAAGCCTAAAGATCAGAAAGAGACACTGTAGTAGGCAACATTTAAATTGTCTGATTACCAAAGAAGATGTCTGATCATTGTTCATTTATTTGATATTAATGAGTATTTGATATGTATATGCTTAAGACTAATAATTGGTGATTCAAATCAATATTATTTTATCTTAGACATATTTTGCCTCATTAAACTCTTGATATACTTATGCTTGTCATTTAATATCAATTTTGAGTAGTTATTTATTGAATATCATTATTCTTGGCTTATTTATTTTGTTCATTTGTATGCAATGAAAGATTAGCGCGTGAATTCCATATTTGGTCCCTATGTTTGACCTGGGATACTTTTTTGAATTCGAGTTATAGATATTATTTGTTGAGAGATCTATTTAGGAGATTTTACTACAACGAGGCACATTTAAACTCCTATTTAGATCCCTTCAACAACAAGGATAGAGGGGAATGGGGTATGTGTTAAGGTTTTTATAGTTAGGGTTGAAGGGGGGGTGCTACGTATCATTTTCTTTTTTTAAAAAAAAGGCCTGTACACCTCGCTTGTGTTAGCCTCCTTGCATGCAAGCACCCTCTCCCTCTTTCTCCTCTATCTTCTTCTCTCACTCTTTCTTCTCTCTCCTTTCCCTTGAGCTGTGTGCGATTTTGAGGAGGGAATAAAGACCTGAAATCCTAATTAAGGCCTTATATAGGCTACTAATCAGGATTTGAATCAATTCCCTATTTGACGAAAATGCCCTTAGGATGTTGATTTATTGCTGCCTCAATCTTATTTGTCTTGTTTTAAGCACAACTTATGCTACACACATGTGATTTGATTGAAAAAAGTACTATTGGAAAGCTTGTGACGAGAATAATTCAACGATATCAAATATGACAAATATTGAAGAGGGTTGATTGAAAACATGCATTTTTTACGTTTTAGGAGGTGTTTTGACCAAACTTGACCCTGACGAGTTGGGTTCAACTCGAACTAAACCAATTAGGTTGAGTTGAGAGTTATAATGGGTTGAGATTTTCATAACTCAATAAAAAATGTGTTGGATTTGAGGTTTAACTAACCCAACTCACAACTTATCACATTATGCTTTATACAAACGTGTATGTATATATATTTATATAATATGCTATATAATATATATATAGTATATTATATAAAATAATAATATATGACTTGGAAAAACCCTCATCTTGTTGATCTTGACATCTTCTCACTCTTGCATCTTAAATTCTCAATTCCTAACCCTCATCAACCCCTCATCTTTCCCATGGCTACCTTAATTGGCTCCAAGCAGCACCCTTTGCCCTCACCTCACCTCCAAGCTCACCTTAAAGCGGTGCCTCTCAGCTCCAAGCTCTAAGTAGTGACTCTCTGTTCTAAGCTCTACGTGATGCCCTCTCATCTCCTTAGTAGCAGTGACACCTTGTGCTCTTCAGTTAAGCCTCAACCTTCTCTCCTACCTTAGCTCAAATCCTTGACAACGCACCTCTCCTCTCTTCCTCCTTTTAGGTACCCTCCTACCATCGGATGGCCCACCTCTCTCCTATCTTCTTCGTAGGGACCCCATCACCATCATCAGACGACCCATCTTTCCTCTCTTCTTTTTTGCATGGATGCTACCACCACCATTGGAGCACCCCCTCTCCTCCCCTCTTCCCCATATGACAACTACCCCCCCTTCTAACCCAACTAGGGCCAGCACCACTGACGACCCATCTCTCTTAGCTCCACCACCCCCTTCTCCCTGACGACCCTCCCCCCACCACCACCGGACTTCCCCTCTTTTCTTTTAATTATGTGTTTGTATTCGTAAATTTGTTTTATACGTTTACCAATTTATAAGAAACAAGTTGTTTATGTGTTTTTTTATATTTAAGTATAAAAAACATAGGAAGAATGTAGGAGATATACACAAGCTCTGACTAATCAACAACCCACTCAACCTGATCCGATTTTATGTGTTGGGTTGGGTTTGGTAGTGTAATGTGTTGGGTTAGGTTAGAAAAATCCCAACTTGCAAACTGCGGGTTGGGTTTGGGTTGAGTCCCAACCCGACCCTTAAACACCCCTACCAACAAGTATCGATGAGTCTAAAATGATGCGATCGACTTCGAAACAGACTCAAAACTCAGATTATAAGCGAATCTCTTATACAAAATGGATTGTATATGATTTCTTTACTCGTCTATTATAAGCAAATCTCTAACCCCTTCTAGTCAGTCACATTTTCTTGGACCATTTTCTCATTAGAGATAATTCCTTTCTCCATCTTCATTGAATTGAGTCAAGCTAAATTACTTAAATAGAGATCAAATATATAAAAGCAATGAGGTGTTAGCTCCAAGCTTACTGACCAAGTACATATGTAAATTTTCATGGACGAGATCCTCCTTCGTCACCCAATGGTTCAACGCCTCCAAATAGCTTTTGTTAAGCCTCCAATCAAGTATTGTCTCAATCATTCTACCAAATTTGTTTGATTGTAGACTAAACTAACATAAATTACCATTGCCCCTTTTGTTGGTTGTTATGGTGTTTATTTGGTATGCAACTCATCAAGTCTCCCATCTTCGACTAGCCTGAGCTTGCTCCATGGTAGGAGACTTAATTGGAGTTAAACATCAAGATCCTCCATGGGCATTTGAGCCCATGCCTCTCCCTTTCTTGTTGACGCCTACTTGATTCCTCCCCCCTTTCTCTCAATTCCTCTTCCTATTGGTGGGGTTCAAGGGCTATATAATTCTCATCTTCAACGCAAAAGCTTAATTTATGATTGATTGAAGATGGTGGCTTAATAGTGTGCATCTTGTTGAAAGAGCTCGTTGGGTGCTTGGGGCATCCATTAGGTTTAGTTCTTCATATGCCCAAACTTGTTATTTGATCATCTAAATAACTAAAAAAGTGAGCTCATGACCCATACTTCTTTAGCATGCATGGTCGACTTTTCCTTTCAACCTTGGGAACCTAATTAGTCATTCAGACATTTAAAGATGCATAGTCCTCATCCCCTTATATTTAAATCTAAATCCTCCTTTTTCTTTTCCTATCCTTTCATAGGTTCAAGTTTCTTGACATATGATAATTTTCCTCAACTTTGCATCAAGAGCGTCGTCAAGACTTACTCTCTTACACATGAGCTTAGCTAAGAATTAGATTCTTCCTCATTCATGGAATGAACGATGCATAGCTTTAGCTCTCCATTTTAATCTAAATTTCATATTGAGAGCTATACCCAGGTTTTTAATCATTCTAGGTCCCAAAACATCTCAATACACTAGTCATAACTAGTTGTACATTTATTAGTTGACTAGTTCGAACTGGATATATCTTTTTGATCTCATTATCATGATGCTACTAGAATTTTTTAACTAGCTATGTAATCTTTAGCCAACCATGCATATTATGCAATTCACTATGCAAAGTTAGCGATCAATTTCAGGATTTTAATCGAGGAAGAGTTGGAAAAATTATTTAGATGTTAATTTATCCTAATTTGTTATTGAAACTCTTTCCACCATTACAAGTATGCATGGTTGTAGTTTCTCTCTGATGAATGATGCATGTATATGAAGGTTTTTAAAAAATAATCCCTCGTGTAATCGAAAAAATTATTATAAATCATAAATAATCATGACTTTTCTCTAACTAATTATACTTTTATAAAAATTTTATTTTGACCATTATTAAGATCAAATCTTAATTAACAATTAAGTTTATTGTTAGGACATGCGCAGAAAAAAACTTGTTACGAGGACCCAAAGGGCGACAGACATTTGTGCAAATTTCTTCTAAGATAGTCACGGTCACGCGTACCCCAGTGGGTTCTGCAGGGGCACCATTCGCGGCTTGCCAGTTTCTTCCTTCCATCTTCTCCGCCCAGGAGGTAGCGTGGAGATGGACAGCGACATGGAGGAGGGGTTTCGGAAGAAGAACGTGAGGAGAAGACCATACCCCGGAGAACACTCCTTCAAGGTCCCCCTCCCTGCATCCCACCACCGCGTTCCGCCCCCTCGATTTCACTCCCAGTTCGCGTTTCGACAATAGGGTTTTGAGGCCGACAAAAAATCGATCATCCCCCTCGCGGCTGGAAATTTCCAATTGATCTTAATCTGATTTACACAGCCTTTTTTTTTTTTTAATTGGCCTCTTAAAAAGAAGGGACTCACGACATCCTGCGCAATTCGTGTTCGAAGATGGGGCTCGAGGCGAGCAAGACGATTAGCATCGTTTACTAAGCCAGTATAGGAGGGAGCGCCTGCAACCAACGCTGGAAGAATAGGAAGTGGAAGAAATAGAGGAAGGTGATATTCCGTTGACGACTACAATGAGACTTTCCTCCCCTTTACACCGAATTCCGATGTATATAACTTTTTCTGCGATGTCTCTGGAACGTAGGTCTATGGCGACCTCCCTGCAGGACAGCCAAAAGATCATCTATCGTCTAATTACATCTATTAGACGACCCCTCACATGATATTTCACTAACGGAAATAGACTGCCATCATACGAGGCGGTTTAAAGGTTGCTGTTAACTGACCTCCCCTTAAAAACCACCATCAACGTCTCTCGTGGTGGTCCTCCCACCATCAACCCCTTGAATGAGTCCTGCGTAATTGGTGATATGGTGGTAGTCCTCCAACATGGATGTGCTCCCATCCTCCGCTTCGTAGGCGATGATAACTGCTATGGTGCAGCCATTTGGGTGTAGGATGTGGTTGATGTGCTGTTCTGAGGTGACCGATCTTGAGAAGGGTTTTGCATGGGGAGCTCTAGGCCGCATCATTGCTTAAGTTGGGCGACACAAAATACCGAATTGATGTGGGCAACTGCAAAGGTAGAACTTTTGAAACATATGTGAAAGGTGTATAGAATGGTGGCAATTTTTCTTGGTGTTATCTGAACTATAGTTGTGTGGTTGTAAGTAGGAAGTTGTAGATAGACCCACTTCCCACCATTGAATTGCATCACGAAAATGGTGGTTTGCACTTGCCTGCTTGCAACCTTGGGCTCATTTAAGATGTGCCTTTAGATCCTTGAGGATATTGTGTCGAGTTTGCAACATAGGGGCCATCTGATTCTTGGAGGAGCTGGAAATGATTGATATGTATGCTTGCGCGGATGGAGGAGAACAATCATAGATTGCCCCTAATCGAGTGGTGTCCTTGATCAAATGATGATATATATTGAATTAATACTCGACCAATGCTGTCAATCACACCCATAAACAAGGGTGTCATTGACATTGTAAGTAGGAAGTTGTAGATAGACCCACTTCCCACCATTGAATTGCATCACGAAAATGGTGGTTTGCACTTGCCCACTTGCAATCTTGGGCTCATTTAAAATGCACCTTTAGATCCTTGAGGATATTGTGTCGAGTTTGCAACATAGGGGCCATCTGATTCTTGGAGGAACTGGAAATGATTGATATGTATGCTTGTGCAGATGGAGGAGAACAATCATAGATTGCCTCTAATCGAGTGGCGTCCTTGATCAAATGATGATATATATTGAATTAATACTTGACCAATGTCGTCAATCACACCCATAAACAAGGGTGTCATTGACAGAGGTAATGTAGCTAACCACAAAAATTATGGTTTACCACCTTGTTCTAACCATCACTCTGGGATGATGTGTAGATGAGAAGAGGAACTCGGTCTACTGGATTTTGAATAGTTCTTGCTGTAGAGTGCTTGTGAATAGAGCACTTTGCTGGTCATTAAAGATGGATCAGGGCAGGGAATGAACGAGAGGAAACTCTTGAATGAAGGCTTTGGCCACTGTCTTTGTTGTGGATGGGTGCTTTTGTGCCACAACTTGTACATACTTGGGGAGGTTGACATACCATTTCTATAATTATTGTATAGCCATTATTTGATGGAATGCCCTCCTATCTGTAGTTAGGAATAGGCAACAGTTGAAGGCTCAATGTGGAGGCAGTGATTGCTTTGTTTGTCGACAAATTTCACACTTTCACACAAATCTTTTGATTGGAGCTTTCACACCCACATAATAAAATGGTTGGTCTACGTGTGCAAGCATCTTGCCATATTCCAAGTGTCCTGCAATGGGCACCTAATGATCCGTAGCAAGTGTGGGATTAAGATAGAGGTCTCTCTCTTTCTCTCCAAAAAGGAGGAGGATGATCAGTTGATCACGAGTCTAGTGATCATCCAAATGCATTAATAAAACAAGGGGTTACAACCATTTCAAAAGGGGGCGGGGGGGGGGGGCTGTGGTTACAAAAGGGTTAAAAAAATAAAAGGATAAAATGTATCAGAAATTCACTTAGAAACCCTTCAAGAAAGAAGCATTGCAGCAAACATTCTCCATGAAAGATCTATCCCCCTGAATATGACACCATTTTGTTGAAGTCATATTTCCCAAAGAACCGCAAATGCTGAAGCACGTTCCTTCTTTCATATGAAGCTACCCATCCAGAAAGAAATCCAGAATTGCTCCCATGAAGAATGAGAGGGCCACTGATCTCCAACCCTTGCCTAAATCTCCATAGCAAAAGGACAAGTAAAAAAAAAACAGATGATCACCCTCAATATTGTCATCACAAAAGGCACAAGTAGCATTGGACCAAATTTCAGCCTATAAAATCTAGTCATCAGTCTCCTTAAAAGCGAAGCAAAGATCTTGACTTTCAATGGCATAGAACTCTTCTAGATTAATCTGTAGTCTTTGGCTTAAAGTCCAGTCCACGTTCCCCTTGGTGGAAAAAGCCTTTTATAGGCTGATCTCACTGAAAAACTATCATCTTCCCACCTCTATGTGTCGATGACATTGGGTCTAGGTGCTTTTAAGGCAAGAATCTGCTGAAGCTCCAAATATTCATGAAGCCTTTGATCAGAAAGAGCTGCCTGGAAAGGAATCAACCATGAATGCCCATCCCAACACTCAACCACTGAAGATGTTGGAGAAGACGTTAAAGCATAAAACTGCAGGAAAACATCCTTCAAAGTTCCATGCATGGTCCAATTATCCGACCAAAAGGAGAAGTCCCTACCATCCCTGGGAATGGAATTGCCAATGGCATCGCCCAAACATGACCTTAATTATCAGGCCAACTGAGATGTCTCCCTGCTGTGGAAGAAGCCACTCCAAAAATGCCTAGTCAGCCTGCCGGGGAAGCATTCTATGAGGCCAACTGAGATGTCTCCCATAACAAACATAATAACCTCTGAACAAAGGTTCCTCTCCCTCCCCATGACCTTAATTATCCACTTGATGAGCAAGGATTGATTCATGACAGTCAGGTCAAGAATTCCTATGGCCCCTTAACAAATAGGCCTGCAACCATTGTCTCATGCCACCAATGCTACTCCTCTACCACCCTCAAATGTACCCTTCTAGAAGAACCTTGGATTGAGATAGAGTTGAGGGCTATGAACAACCTCCTTTTCAACCCTTGTGTTATTTGGTAGAGCTGTAGAGATAAGTAGCTGCAACAAGGCCTGTTGGTACTTGGGCAGGAGATTGTAGTTTATTTTGCAAACCCTATAGTCATGTAACTTCCACAGAGGAGGTGACTTGAGGAGATGTGATTGGTAGTTGCGAGAGTCCTTTGCCACCTAATTATTTAACCCTTGTTTAAACTTGGTCCCAAATTTGAAACTAAGGAATTTGGTGACCTATTTTTGTTGTTAGGTGTGGAGACTTTTTGGTTTAGGAGATAGTGTGGGCTCCAATATTCGGATATAATTGTAAAGTGTTGACCTACTTGGCAATGATGCCATTTACGATGAGCCATGAAGCAAGCATCTCCTTATTGTAAGTGGGAAGCCTTTTTCAATTGGCCTAATGATTGGTTAAGATAAGCAATAGGTTGGTTTTCTTGAAGCATGAGTGATGACTACTGAGTCATAATGTCAGTTGTCTTATGGATTACACTCTACCACAAAGGGCTTTGCAAAATATAGGTGTTGAAAAATTGATGTAGTTGTTTTATTTTATGTTTTCAATAAGGAAAAAGAATTGATGCAGTTATCAGCACTTGCTTTAATCCTTCAAATTTTGTAATTGCCTTGTGACTTTAATCAAAAGTGTTCCTCTTAACAAATGCTTCCTTTAACATTACCTTGTAGTGGCTTGGCAATGGCCCCACAGTCATGGACAATGCATTGCTAGAATCAGTTGATCCAGGAAACTTGTGCAGGGCTTGTATTGGTTTCATGCATGCCATCTTGTCTAGATCCATCAATTATTCATTCATTAATAAATGTGGCCAATATAACCAATGATGGGTACTCCAAATTCGTACTTGATAGATTACCAAAGAATTGGTTGCCCCAGAGAACCTAAGGCATTTACACCACATGCTCAAGGTGTTGCTCCAGTGTAGACCTTGAAACAAGCATGTCACTGAACCAGACAAGAAAAAATTCACATAACTAGGAGTGAACGAGATCAATCATGGTAGTTGAAATTTTGCATAAGCATTAAAGAGACTGAAAAACAAACTGCAAATGCATAATGGTTGTCGTACTTGTGGAACACCATCTTGGGGATATCATCTTGGTTGAATTTAGTGGTAGCTCTTTTTTTTTTTTTGTTTAAATACTTAGTGCTATCCATGGCAGAGATTGAGCTTGGTGAAATAGCAAGTACCATGTAGCTCATCTGATGGCTCATTAATGGTGGGAATGGGATGGCAATCATTGATAGTGGCTTGTTGGGGGCACAATTGTCAATATAGAACCAACAATTCTCATCCTTTTTATTGGCAAGTAGGATTGAAGAGGCCAAAGTGCTCATGCTAGGATGCAACCTATGATTTGTCAAAAGCTCATGAACTTTATAGGGTCATATTCTTTTGCCATCATGGATATCTATGTGGAGCTCTTGCTATTGGTTGCTTGGTGTGGCTATGTCTCCCCTCCAATGGTAGATGAGATGGCTCAACGAAGATATTACAAAATTGAGATTATAGAACATGTAGCTTATGAGGAGCATCTTGCGCATGGTGGTTGAATCTTCCTTTACATGAATCAAGTGCACTTGATTGTGCTCCTATAGGTTCCTTTCCTCCATCAATGTGGTCTTCCTTGGAAGACTTTGTGAAGCTACCATCTCCTTGGGATTAATGGGAGATGAAAAACCTCTCAATTTTCCACGTTTCATGGCATCTATAACCAAGGAGCATCTACTATGAACTTGGGGGTCACAAGAGGTGAAGAGGCAACATAAATGCATTGATGTAGAAACCATGCCCTTGAATGGTGTTCGTTAGTGCTTTCATGTTATTGATGGTGTTAAGCATCTCACTTCTTTCCATGGCAACATGAAGGGCTTTAGATAGAGTATAGATCTTGGTGGTTAGTGCTAGCCACTTGAGATCAGTGGGGCTGTTGAAGCCTCTAATATTCACTTATACCTTTAAGCCCTTGCTTTGACGAAGTTGAGCCTAGAAGGTAGTTAGATCATTAGAAGACACCTCTTTAATAGCATGTGAAGTGACATGCAAATCTTCTAGTTTACCTTTGTGAGAACTCAGCGCTGTAGTGATCCTTACGTGCAACAGGCACACATGTGAGAGAGGAGCAATCACGTATGGAAGAGATGGCGTGGGAGAGGAGTTCATATGAAATGCAATTTTATTATTTGAAATCAAATAGCAAAAGGGGTATTGGTCTCTTTATATAGAGATCCGATCCCAATGCTGATCCTAAACATGAAAATAGTAAATTACAAATAAGCAAATCCTATTTCTGGATACAATTAACAACTTTCCTAAACAACTTATCTTGACACCTAAGCAATTTCCTAAATGAGTTAACTTGACACCTAAGCAATAACTAAAATGTCTCTCTAACAAATTTGCCATATTAGCACCCATAACTTACGCACACATGCACACAAGTGGACTATTGTGACACGTTGCATGTAACACTCCCCTCCAAGTTGGACTTTGAGGAGGAGGCAAGACTTGCCGAACTTCATGATAGTCTCCCCACCATTGATCTTCGTCTTCTATGGAGAGGAATCAATGGAGATCTTCAATGGTTTGAGAGGTTGTAGAGAAACTATTAGCAACCTTAGTAGTAGTTGCTATGGTGGCCATTGTGGAATTGTCTTTGTTTTTCAAGAGAGATCGAAGGCATTCTAACTCGGTGGAAGCAAGGGGTGACTCTTTGGAGGTTGATGTCAGCTTGAATACCCGAGGAAGTTGCCTGAACTTATCCCATCATTTTTTTGCAGCATGGTTGGTGTGGTTACAATTAGGACAAGGTGGATAGATCTTACCACGACCGCGACCTTGTCCGTGTCTGTATCCGTATTTGTATCTTGTGCCACCTCTCATGGTGGCTAATGCTGAGGACTTTGCAAGAGCGAGAGTAGAGAGGTGGTCTCAATGTTGAGTCCATCGGATGCAAGAATCTGATCTCACGTAGATTGATATCTAGGTTCCAGTCCCCCTCTAAATCTACAAGCCTGCCATCGAGCGAGAGACATGAATTGCTTATTTCAACAAACTGGCACGTAGATGCCAGGTTCTTCAAAGAGGCTTTCAATCTTTGAGAAGTACTTATTAAAGGGTAGATCTCCTTGATTCGTGTTTCAAATACACCAATAGCTATCTGCTAACTTGGCGCTGTTGGTCTTATTGGAAAACCTCTTTTCAAGTGCATTCCATATGTCCTTGGTTGTGTTTTTTTATAACATATTGGCTACGATTGAGGGTTTGATGGAGTTCATAAGCCAATTCATTGCCAGAAAGAGTTCTTTCTCCCACTTTTTTGCCTTTGCTCCTTCATCCACGTTAGGGACTTTATCTGTGAGGATATGAAGCTTCTCTTGACTGCAGATGAAGATCCTAAGGCACGTGCCCACAGGCTATAGTTTGAGGTCCTCATCAACTTGATGGTAGTACCTTAAATGAGAATCTTCGCCTCTGCGGTGATTGATGACTCGGCATTCGCCATGGCCTACATGCATAACTTGTGCGCATGACATCTCGGAGTTGAGGGGATACCATGATCTTTCCCGTGTCATGTGGGGGGACATCCTACTAACAAGAGGGGTTGATGTGGACCTCCTCTTCACAATTAGGGTTGGCAGTGCACAACTTGCTTTGTTCCTTAAGTTCTACGTCCACAAGATCACAATGTGGATCTTCATGAACTTGTGGTCTGCAGGGTCGCTTGCGCTGATACCATGTGAGAATTCGACGCTGTGGTGATCCTCACATGCAACGGGTGCATGCGTGAGAGAAAGGAGAGATCTCATGTGGAAGAGATGGTGTGGAGAGAGAGAGAGTTTGCGTGAGAGAGAGAAGGCGTGGGAGAGTTCATATGAAATGCAAGTTTATTACTTGAACTCAAATAACAAAAGGGCTATTGGCCTCTTTATATAGAGATCCTATCCCAATACTAATCCTAAACATAAAATTAGTAAATTGCAAATAAGAAAATCTTATTTCTAGACACAATTAAAAACTTTCCAAAATAACTTATCTTGATACTCAAGTAATTTTCTAAATGACTTAACTTGACACCCAAACAATAACTAAAATATCTCTCTTAACAAATTTACTATATGGGCACCCACAACTCACGCACACATGCACACAAGAGGATTGTTATGACACGTGGCACATGCCACATGTCATTCATTTTGGATGCTAACAACTTTCTTACTTGGTGATTCCCATTTTGCTCCAACTTGTGCTCTATATAGTAGAATTTGTGCATTTTGCAATTTTTGGAGTGATCTTCTTGTTACAGTTGTAGAAAATGTCTTTAAAATGTCTTCTTTCCGTGTTAGTTAATGTGCCCAATCAATGGACCATGGGGGTTTGTTTTGCTATCCTATATTGGCTCCCTATGGAGGTCCTAATTTTTGTTGGATGTTGCCAGGAAGTTATGTAGTGTTGATCGCCATAATTGTCATTGCAACTGTCCTTGAGCATAAGTATATGGCTGCTATCGTGTTTGGAGGGTCGATGACCTTTACTTTGGTCTAAATCCCCTTGTTCGGCCCGGATATGAAAAGCTTAATGAAGGCTGCTTTATCAAGCTGTGTTACTCGATCTTGACAAGTTTCAAAATGCACATGGTACTCCATGTCTGCTAGAGGTGATAATGCTGTACAAGCAAGCACCAATATGAAGTATGGTCTTTTTCAAAAGTAAAAAAGTGGTATGGTTGGAGTGAGTAGGTCATAAGGAGCATCCTGTACAGGATTGGTGGTTGAATTATCCTTTACATGAATCAAGCGGACTGGATTATGCTTGTTTATGTTTTCCTCCCCTAGTAATGGGTTCTTGGCCTTCTTCGAAGTCCTTTCAAATTAACCATTCTTTCAGAATTGAAAAGAAATAGACAGCGTCTTGAGATTATGGTCAATCTCTGTGTTTCCACATTGTTTCACTTAGTGCCCGTGACCAAGGATTACCTGGTATGAACTTGGAGATTCTGAGAGGCAACAAATATGTATATTGATGTGGAAGCCATGCCCTTCGATGGTGATCACTGATGCTTTCACCCTCCAATGGTGTTAGGCTTGTCTCCCCAGCCATGGCTTCGTGGAGGGTATTGGTGAAGCATAACCTGTGCTGGTTGATGGCAGGAGTTTGGCATGTACAGATTGTAAGAGCTGATGGTTTTTGCTACTTCCAAGCCTTTCCTTTTCCCAAGTTGAACCCCAAATGTCACTAAAAACATTGGAGGACAGCTTTGCCATAGCATGTAGGTAAGACATAAAATCTTTAGTTCACATTCTTTCTCAGTGCACCAAGGCTTGTTCTCATCTTCCTCAAGCTTGCCCTGCATGTTCATCTTTCCTGTTTGCGTACAATATGCTTCTCATTGCAATTTTCGGAGTCCCTTGGAGCACTCTTCTGCCATTGCAGTCCTTGACTTATTCTAGAGGTTCTAGTAGCACAATTTTGGTGGATCTATCTGGCAGCTCATATGGTGATAGTTCACCGTTATCTTTGATGCAGCTTGTTCTCAAGCAATGGTTGCTGCAATTGTTGTCTGGGGGGCCTTTATCTCTGCTTGTATCTCATTGGGCCTGGATATGGAAAGCTGAGTGATGGCTACCTCATCCAACTGGATTAGTCAATCATGTGAGGCCTTGAAATATGCATGTTAGTCTAGGTTTTCTGTAGGCAGTAGAGCTGTAGGAGTTAGCATGCAACCTTTTTTCAGAAACATTCCACAAGCACAGACAACTATTTTGCAACCCCTTATTTAGCCAGTGCATGGCTTTGCAACCAGGATGGACCATCACATAAACCTTGTTCCCTTTAATTTGGAGCTAAGCAACCTCCCAAAAGAGAAAGAAATGCACGATAACTTTCTGGGTTGATTGTGTTGTTGTATGTTGGAAACTTGAGCTAGCTTGATTGCGGTGGCCCCGATCTGATGCTGTTGCTGCTTCTTGAATTGTTGTAAACAGATCCTTGTCCCCATTAGTTTCCTCTATGGTGCTGTTTTCACTCGATATGTACATCTCCTTGTGGGTGAAGTGTAGCTTGGTCACTAGGACTTGGTTCTGCCGCATAGCATCGTGGTTCTGTTACCAGCATGCTTGCATCTCCTGCTACATATGGAGCAGTTGTTGCAAGTCCCTGCAATCAAACACCAGAAGAACAGGAAGTGGAACTGGGTAGACAAAGATGGTGTTTCATTGGTGATCAGAACGAGTGTCTTCTCTCTCTTACATAGGACTCAAATGTATTATAGGACAAAAGTTATCTCCAAAACATGGTCCTAACTATTAGGTGCTTAGCACCCTTAACAGCCTCCCTAGAAGACTACAAAAGACCATCCAGCATAGGACTTATGACACAACTTGACAGTTGACTAAGTGAGATAGATTGCTTACGTATGAGGTGGCTGAAAGGTTGCTATCCCCTGGCATCTTATGTTCTTTGGGAAGATATATTCTCTTATCTGAAAACAAACAGATGAGTCAAAGTTGGTTGTGGTATGCCTGTGCAAAAAAATACAAGACTTACTGATGAACAATCTCCCCATCCCTGTAAAATGGGATGCCCTTTAAAGAGCTCTACATAAGTTTTTCTAGTCTCTGTACATGATGACATCACTTCCAAGAAAATGCTCATAGGATTTGTGAAGGAAGTCATATGGTTGGTTGCAATAAGGCTTTGGTGATTTTGTTTCATCAAGATTTATGGCGTTGAATTTATTATTTCTACTGCCGTGCTTCCCTGATTGAACCTGGGTTTAAGGAACTTCCGCAATAGAAGTGGGGAGAATTGGAACCTGCCATTTTGGCAATGAGGGTCCCCCAAATTACAAAAGTTGAGGAGGTGCTTGATTGATTCAAGAAGCAGATTTGAAAGAAGAGAGAGAAAGCCGGATTGATTGCTCTACAGGGGATTTCAGGCAAATAGGGTGGAGGATGCAAGGCCTTTGTTGCAGATAGAAGTAGTGGATAGAAAGAGACTGTAGGTTATGGTGTGGTAGGAGGACTGGAAAAGGGAGATGGACTGAGGGCTGTCTAGGCAGCTTTGGCTTGGAGAGGAAGACACCAACATGCACTACTTTCTCTTTGCAGCTAGTCCCTTCAAAGGCAATGCTTGCCATTTCTAGCTAGATGGATGAAAGTAAGGCTAGAGGTACTGCCCTCTCCTTTTCATAGCCAATTGGTGCTGGTCCATGAGAAAGATACTCTTCCGAAAGGTCTCCAAAAAGCTCCCAAAGAGGCTTCATTCCAAGAGGTAGAAGTCTTGAACCAAACTCTTTCTGCACAGTCACATGCATAAGGGAGGTGATTGATATCTTCATCCTGTGTTCCGTGGAAGAAGCAACATCTGTGATCTGTGGTTACCAGTGTCTCCTCAAATCCCAAGCAAAGAACCTCAACTTCAGAAGTGCCTTAGCAAAAAAGTCTCTCTACCTACATTTTTATTGCAGTCTTTGTATGGTGCCTGCGGATTTGGATCTTGTTAGGTACAAACCTGTAGCTCTATGGTTCGGCACGAACTGTTTGCAAAATTCTTTTCAGATGGCTACCTTCAATGAGGTCACCCTATCTTTATTCATAAAAAATTGCTCACAATAGAACCTTCAGCCATTTAGTTTTTGCTTTGGAGCTGAATTTGGCTGAACTTCTTGAATAATTCCATTCTCAATGCTGCTTTGACACACCTTCTCTGAAGCAGGATTTACCTAATCTACCTCTTCTTAACCCTGCTTTAGTTGAGAAAGGGAATGCACAGAATAAGTGATCATAAGTCTTCTAGTATGCCCCAGCTAAAAATTCGCATTTAGAGGGAATTAGGTGCTAAACAATCACAAATGTCATACAACTGCTGATTTTGGCTTCGCTGGCTATTGTACAGAGCTTTAAGGCCTTCTGAAATGATAAAGAGATTGATACTCGACAAGGCACCACAAAATTGAGTGATGGCGAGGTAAAGAGATATTAGAAGGTGACATCACAAGGATCATACCAAGTCAACACCAGTTCCATTACTGTAGCATCTGAAATGCCAAGGGATTTACCAACTCTTAACCACTTCCACTACTATGGCATCTAAGTCTGCAAGTCAAGAGATTGCTAAATTGCTGTTCCGGGGCTCTGGGATGAGATGTCTTCCAAAAAAAAGCAGGCACATATCATTCTGTAAAGGAGGTTCAGAGAGGGGAGCAAACCGAAGCATGACATTGCAAGCAGAATGGTTATCTTATTGTGTGTATGAAGAACTTGTATCTGTAATTGTCATACTCGATTGCTGGGTTCAGTGGTCTTTTATTTAGGTCAAAGGAAGCAGTGTTTGGCCCTGTTTTGTGATTTTCAGGAATCACGACAATTCCAGGAATCATGAGCAAGTGAGAAAACATGGTTAGAATTAGTTCTTGCTCCTTACTGTGTTGAATGTGAAATCTGTGGGTGTTCTTTGCCCTTCTAGAAGAATGGCCAGCTAGGGGTAGTAACCCTGTGGAACTTCAGGTTCGCAAGGGTTCCTGCATCACTAATGTATCACAAGAGCTGCTTGCATGTCTGATATTTTATGGTTTACTAATAATTGCTTGTCACTTTTGTCTGATGGACCTTAATTGACAATGTTCCAGAGAGTGCCTGATTGCTTATTTAAGGACGATAATCTTTTGGATATTTTACCTCTTGAACCTAACATAGCATGTTCTCACAAGATAAGATCACATAAATATTATTTATGTGTGTGCATATTTAAAAATAATGTATGCTTTGTGGGTGCAATGCCTGCATTTTTCCATGATCAAATTTGATAGCTCAGTGTGGTGTAGGCTCCTTTCAATTTTTGCTCTGCATATAAATGCACAACTATGTACATTTGTGATTTCATCAGTGTACATGCACTATATTTTTTCACATTTCAAGATTCATGCCTGATTGCCAATGCCCTTCACACTTTCGGCATCCGATAGGATGTACACAGGCTTGAAATCAATTGATGCAATTAATCCAAGGAAACAACAATCTCATATCTTCTTCGGCTTGGGCACACATAGAAACGGACATGAAATACTTAGAAGTTTAGAAGTGTGGAAATTGGGCAAAATATTGGGTTTCAATTTATGTAAATATTGGCTTGAAAACATAAGCTACTTTGGAGGTTGCTTGTGTTTAAGTTGGTATACCTGGTGTAGGGTTTGGTTCAAGCTATATTTTATGGTACTATTTATATTTATAATAACTTACAAGGAGTCCTTGCTATTTGGCACATTTCTGCTGCTTAGATCCACTTTGATCTGCTGTTAATCTGATATGGCTTCTCCAAATTTCAGAATAATCATTCTGCTATCACCTCTGTATCTTGACATCGTACTGGATAATTGTGTTATCATGCCCATCTTGTCACTTGCAGAATGGTCCTCAGGAGATAGATTTGCGCCTGGAGACTACACGATCAAGATGTAAGCACTCCTGACTATTTTATTTCTCAATATTTTTTTTTGAAAGGATTTATTTTTCCATATTATGGTAGAAGCTAGGGCATTGTTTTTGTTTATTGGCAGTGGCAAATGTTCTTAAGAGACATGATGAGTTGAAGATTCGTCTCTCGAGGTATCTTGACTGATTGCATTCGCCCAAATTTTCTTTTAGTTCACTTGACATTCAATTGTCATAGCCAAACTTGTGCTTTGCCAACTTTGCCTCAGTATGTTGTTAGGCATATTAATGCTGTGCCGAAGAGCTTGCCATCTTTTGGAAATTGTTCCCATAGTCTGACATTGCTCAAAGTACGTGTTTGGCCCCCTTTATGTGTCACCATTGGTTTAATCCTAATCAGCTGAATCTCTATTTTGGCGATAAAGGTGGTCAAGTGACAGAAAAGGGGGTTTAGGTTATTATGACCAGGTCTTTTACTTCTAAAATTATTAATAAGAATATAAGTAATGAGCATTTCAACCAGGTTATTTAGCTTGTTTATATATATATATATTTGCCAATTAATATGTACACCTATCCATCCAACCCCTCCTTGCTCATGGAAAAATATTGATGAAATCTCTTTTTTTTTGAAAGGATATTGATGAGATTTTGGACAGCAGGTTACTTGTTGCCATGGATTCCATGGGGTCTATTAAGTAGTGGAGCATGACTTAAGATGTGAATGCACTAGACAAAAATGATTTGCCCTTTGACTAGTTTTTGACATCTGCATGCCTGAACGCGAAAAAAGGGAATCTCTTATATATCTATGAATGGATGATGGATGCTTGTCTTTATTCCTTATTGAAAATATGAGTAAGTCCCTAAATGTAATCAACAGGGATAAATAATAAGTCCTTATTGATTATATTTCGGGACCCTGTTGTGATTTCAATAAAGTACATCCTTATTGATTATATGTAGGGATTCTCTTATAATTTCAATAAGGTGAATAATAATTTCTCTTCAGAACAAAGGATAAGTTCTTTTGACTTTTCCTTTTTTAATGTTCTTTCGAAAATCGCATGATATTCTAATAGAAATTCAAATAATGTTAGGCAATACTTGTGGTAAATTCTGGGCAGTGACTCATTGAATGGTGGGGAGTCTTCGAAATACACTCTTCTGTGCATTGAGGAATCTTCAAGAAAGGTGAAGGCACTCCTGACTTGTCAAAATCAGTAGAAAAGTTGTCGGACAAGTTGTTAGATCTGACACATTTAATTGTTAGCTTTAGATCCTCGATGACAATTTGTTATAATAGAATGTGAGCATATGGGGCTATCAAGATTGAAGCGGATCAAACATCTACTCCTAACAGTTCAATGACAACAATAGTTGGAGCCTGGAATGCTACTGCTGATCAGTCATCTTGGAGCTTGTGTTCTGCATGCAGGAGTTTGATGCTTATGATCCATGTTATGCTACACCTGTTTTGTATCTGGCAGATGGGGGATTTGGATTTCCAACAGACAGAATTGAAGGAGGATATCAATTGAAACTTTGAAAGGACAGATCAAGGAGTATGGATTTTATCTTATATGATACATGCTATGAAGTCATGGAAAGGGTTGTGAAACTATTTGTATTTTTTATGTGTAGAGGAACAATGTAGAAGAAAAATACAAATTGGGCTCACTTTATTTTATTTTGGGTTTTTAAGAGATGTGCATGGGCTTATTTGTGTCTTCTCTGGGAAAATTTCTTTTATTATGAGTTTGTTGATTGGTGTGGGGCATTTTTTGTGGTTTCTCATCTTGTAAAAAGTTTTTGATTGGGCAAGGTTGCTGGGGATATTGTTAGCAGTGTCTAATTCTGTGCTGGGAAGGCCATATACTTTTTGATTAATTAATACATTTTCTGGGTGGTATCAAAAGGATAACCACCCTTTCCCTTCTCAAAAAAAAAATTCTGTGCTGGGAAGATGTTTGATAGATAGTGAAGTAATGGCATCAAAGATTGTGAATTGGTGGAAGAAGATTGCCAATGAGGCTTTTTCGTGGAAAGTTAATTTTTGCTGAAGCTTATGATTGCCTTAGTTGGTCTTTTCCTTGGAGCTCTTTGAGGAAGAGGAGTTCTCTAGATACTTGGATCTCATCGATAAAGAGATGTGGAACTACTAATTTTTTTGCTGTGTTGGTGAATGGGAAGCAGAAGGGGAATGGATTCATCCACAAAGAGAGGTTTGTTAGTGTGCCATTTGAACCCTTTGCTCTTTGCTTTGGCAATGGTTGCCCTTGCAATTTGTAGATGGGTGGGATGAGTGGAGTTAAGGTGTTTGGTTGTATAATGGGAGAAGTGGTATTTTGTAGTGGAAGTGACTGCAATATTCTCTTAAATTGGAACTTGGTAGTTGTGGTAGAGAATGTTCAATTAAAAACTACAAACCAACTTTATCCCTAATATATCCCTAACATAACCTTCTTCAATGGGATAACTCCTTATGTTATTTTTCAATCAAATACATCCTTAGAGGAACTTGGTCCCCATTCTTCGTATGAGGATGACATGATCTTCTTCTTAGAGGGGCCTGAGGAGTGTGCTAAGAATATTCCTATTCCTGGGGCTTTTTGTTGACTTATCTACCCTAACAATAAATGTGGAGATGTGTTCTTTCATTTCTTTTTGCTTTGGTGATGTGAAAATTGCAAGATGTGCTGTAGTTAGACCTGGGCAATGGGACAACGACAATATTTTCTTTCCTCGTTTTGCTCCACTTCACTCCTACCACACTCCACTCCTCCGCTTTATTCTAAGATGATTTTCACTCATTTAATATTTTCACCTTTGCTTAGACCCTCCCTACGCTATTTGCTTCGGCAGGTGATAAGGGTTAGCTGGTTAGGAGCGTCTGGAAGGGACTAGTGGTTGAAGGTACATTCACTTGGGCTCCTTGTGTCGGTGGAAGCCCGTTTAGGGCATAAATTGTTGACTTGCAGGGTCTTCTTTCTTCGGTGGAGGATTTGAGGCCGAATAATTTAGTCTGGGATAGGGGTCGCTTTACGATGAAGAGGGCATATAATATTCTCTTGAGTGAGGTCGTCAAGGGATCTTTAGAGCTTGCTTGACATTGCTTTTGGAAGTTTAGTACTCTGCTCAAAATTAAAATTTTCTTGTGGTTGCTTCGTCGGCAGCATTTTATCATGTTGGTCAAGAAGAGGATGTCGGCTTTGGAAGTGGATACTACATGTGTGTTTTGTGGAGTTGCAAACAAAGATGATACCCATCTTATTTTGATGTGCAAATTCTCTTTGGCGATTTGGGAGCACTCCTCTATTATTGGAATTGGGGTTCGGACCTTTGATGCCTTCTAGGAGGCTTTTCGTGATGGAGTCTAGAGTGATTATCTTTTGTGGATTAAGGCTTGTGTGATCCTCTGGTCTATTTGATTGCAACGAAATGCGATGATCTTTTGAGTACATAGGGTGTTGTGGGAAAATGTAGTAGGGGATGTTTTAAACTTTTTTATTTTTGGACGCACCTTATGTAGTTTTTGCTCCTTTTGGGAGTTATTAATGTAGATTGCTACTAACCTTCGGTAGCCGTCCTTTTTCCTTTATATATATTGTTAGGAAATAAGTTGGAGATTTAATCTTATTTAGTTACGTCTATTTTTAGTAAAGGGTTGTTTCCATGTGTACCCTTTCCCTTCTCTATAAAAAAATGGTTAGGGTCTCTTTTATCAATAACAACAAATATTTCACCACCTAAAATCTCTACATGGTATTAGAGCTACCGATCTTGGTGGTTTAGGGTTTGGGAAAGGAAAACTTAGAGGAGGGAGGCCCTCTGGCGACGTCGTCGGCTTTTGACAAGCCACCGGAGAGGCTCTCCCCTCTCCCATAACTTCTCTCCCTCTTCTACTTCCTCTTCTGTTGCTGCTACTAGTTGTCGGCTAGAAAAAGCCATGCTAGTGCCGCCTCCGACCACCAATCACCATCAACCTTGGAGGGGTACGTCGCTGAACCTTCACCAACCAACCGCAACCCCTTTGGCCACCATCAGTCGGTGGAGTCACCACCGGTGAGCCAAAAAGGCCTTAGTGTCGCCGGTTAGCGTCGTGGATCGGATCGGGGTTTTGGATCCTCAAACCTTGCTCGATTAAGGGTTTAAGGGCACTATCGAGTTCCTTAGGAGGTACCCTACCTGACCAAGGTGGTCCGAACCTCCTCCAGCTCATCGGAGCTCTGCCATCGGTCTCCCTACTACAGTGGTGCCGCCCACAGTCAGAAAGAAAAAAAAAGGATGGAGGAGGAGTGGTGATCTGGTCGGAGGGACCCCCCCCAGTGTGATCGACCTTCTCGCAGTCCCTCGATGGGGGAGAAGCAGAGAGGAGGACAACGTCTTCTCCAGCAGGTGGTGGCGACAAAAGAGAATGCATGAAGAGGAGAAATCCTCTTTAGGTTTAGGTGTCTCTTTTATAAAAAAAAATAAAAAAAATTAAGGCTATTTTATGCTTGAGTTCATTTTTTAGTTTTCTTTAAAAATGAGTCCTTTAGTGATGGGGTATTTGTCAATAACCCCTCAAAGTTTTTAAGTTCTTTCAGTTGGGTCCTTATATGTTTAGTAGAAGACACACGAGTTGAAGACGGGAGCCGCCTTAAGATGTCACAGTTTGGGTAGCACTCTCACGCACCTCAAGAGAAACCAAGTATTGACTGGCTCTGTAAGGGCGTACAAGTATGGGCACCCAAGGTTGAAGACACGAAGAATCGGAATATCACGTCAATGAGAGTGGATCTTCACTACCTTATGGATCCAAGACTTCGCCATCTCCCGCGTCTTGTCTTGCGGGGGAGTGTTAGGAAATAAGTTAGAGATTTTATCTTCTTATTTAGTTACGTCTATTTTTAGTAAAGGGTTGTTTCCATGTATACCCTTTCCCCTCTCTATAAAAAGAGGGTTAGGGCCTCTTTTATCAATAACAATAAATATTCCACCACCTAAAATCTCTCTCTCTCTCTCTCTCTCTCTCTCTATATATATATATATATATATATATATATATATATATATATATATATATATATATATATACACTGACATGTGTGGGAAATCAAACCTGAGAGGTGGTTTGTTTGGACTTTGGGCTTGAGGGGAGTGGGATTGATTTTTTGGTGGAAATTCTGGATAATGAATCCTTTGATAAGTAATTCCCATAGTTCTATGATCTCTGGTTATAAGGAGACTGAACAGATTAATCTGTGATCATGGTGTAGTTGTTAGATTTTTTTCAATAAATAATTTTTTTTCCAAGAATAATTCTTGAAATATGTAGTTCTCATCAATTACTGCTCTCTATTAAAGCTTGTCTTTTACTTTAGGGACTCAGACAAGGTACTATTTGAACGTCTGCAAAAAGAATTTGAAGCGGCAAGAGAAGCTCAGACTGATGGTAAGTTGCAGCTATCCTTAGCAGATGTTGGTGGCAACATCACTATAGTTATCTTTTGGAGGCCAAAATTAATGGTAACATGCAACACATAATTGTTATCTTTTCGTATATACTAAATTCAAGCTTCAATCTTTTGGGCTTTATTAGTGTCCAATGAGTAGGGGTAATAAAAACTTATCTCAGTAATTCTGCTTTTCGTGTCCATTTGATTTGGAATAGTGATCCAGCATAAAGCAATTAGCTTGAACTTCAAGGGTTTCCACACAATTTTGTCAAATATTTGGATTCAAGAGGAGTCTTAGTGCAGTTTGTATTATTTTACTTTATTTTATTTTTCAATTAGAAGGGTTTTCTTCTTTTGGACTTTCTATATGTGTAATGGGATTAGGAATAGGAGTTTTGATTTTCTTGGATTCTTTATAAATTCTTCCCTATAAATACTAATAGGGGTATATTCAATAAATGAAAGGCCATGAGGATTTGATTGAGAATAAAAAAACTCTCCCTCCCTCCCTCTTTCTCTTACAGAAACCCTTTCTTTCTTTCCAGACACCACCCCTCCAATCCTTTCCCCTCTCTCGACCTCATCCCTTCTCTCTCCCTTTCTCAGATTCTCCTCTCCTGCTGTCTCTTGATCACCTCTGCCAGCCTCACCACACAGCATCACTGTAACTGCACTGCTTTCCTTCCACTTGTGATCCTTTGCTGCCACGGCAAGCAAAATTCCTTAATTGTCGTCACTCAAAGGTTGCTATAGAGGGTCTGTTATGTTGATAAAGTTCCTGATGCTGCATACATTTCAATATCTATTGCCTTGCTACAGGAATTTTAAGTTGATTCTGATATGAGCTTTTCAAAAAAAATCAGAAAATATTCAACTTGAAGTTCTGTGTGCATCATCAGATTTATTCATTCAAGTCTTAGATGCAATTTCGAATATTTAGCTGTTTGATAATATTTTTTATCTTATTTTATTTTTTTCGTTGCTATATTTGGTCTGTTATGTTGATAAAGTTCCAGATGCTGCATTCATTTCAATATCTATTGCCTTGCTACGGGAATTTTAAGTTAACTCTGATATGAGCTTTTTGAAAAAAAATCAGAAAAATATTTAACTCAAAGTTCTGTGTGTATCATCAGATTTATTCATTCAAGTCTTAGATACAATTTCGAATATTTAGCTGCTTGATAATATTTTTTATCTTATTTTATCTTTTTGGTGCTGGAGATCTCAGAAGTTGTTGGTTGGAACAACTATCTCTTTGAACCTTAACCTTTGAGATATTTAAAGGTGCATCACGTTTAATGTAGAATCAGTCCTGCTGGGACTTCTTGGTTTCTATTCAGTTTTGTATATATTAAGTTTGGGTTGCACCAAATTATTTTCATATTTCAAGTACTGGATGCATCAAATAGGGTCATAATTTGTATGGAATCATGGATGATGTTTTTTTATTTTCATCCTTTATATAATTTTTGACACATGCATTTAACAAACATCTACATGTATTGCATGTATTGAACATAGATCTTTACATCTATGCTCCTAGAAACATACCTAATTACATAGGTATCTCGCTATACTGCATTATTGCATCCATACTTTTACGAACTTTTGTCCCATGATATCTATATCCTCAGTTAAGTATCCATTAAATTTGAGAGAATATTTGCTAACGGCATAAAGTTTGAAAATTACATTAGTACTCCTATCAATGTTTAGAAATTACATTAGTACCTTTGCCCATGCCCATGTTACTTTTTTTTCCTTTTTTTTTATCTTCTTTCTTTCTCCTCTCCTCCTCTCAAGCTTGTTTCACATCTCTCACTGGAGGCTACAAGAGCGGTGAAATTGAGATCATTGTCGAAGGCTGCCCTCCTCCTTCCTCCCTAGCTGTCGCCGCCCCTCCTCTCTCCTCCTCAGCCACTACCCCTCCTCCTTCCTCCTCCCCAACTGTTGCCCTTCCTCCTCTCTCCTCCTCCACCACCGCCCCACTCCCTCCCTCCTCCCCCAACCATCCCCCCTCCTTCCTTCTCCCCACTTCTCCCCTTCAAGAGAAAAAAAAATATTTTTTGGGAGATTTGAATGCAATTAGGAATGTTTTGAGGGGGATGGATGTAAAAATCTCAATTTTTTGTTGTTAACTATGGTGGGGAGTTACATATTAACCATAGTTGCCGCCATTTATCATTTGGATGCAACGGCGATGTCATATATGATATGTATAATAGCACAAGTTTGTAGGGTTATGGATGTAATGATAGAGTATTTGAGGGTATAGATATAAGTAGGCATGTTTCTAGGAGTAAAAATCCCATAAAACATTGATGGATTTACATTGATCATAAATATAATTTGACGTTCTTTATTATCCCTTATATTTGGATGTCACATTATATAAGTTGAGGATCGAGTCAGTTTTAGTACTTATGCTTTCTCATGTTTGTCAAATAGATGTTCTCAGGAGAAAAGAAATTACTGCTAAGTAATGATGGCCACTTTTTAGTTTGTGTAAGGTCCGGAAAAGGCTGAAAGTACTTATGATGCTGTGATGCATGTAAACCCTACTAACGGAAAATTCCATTTTATTTCTTAAGCAGAAATTTCATTGGATGGTGAACAGTGGAATGATGGACTGTTAGCTACTATCCGTGAGAGGGTATGGTTTTTTTTTCTTTTTTCAGAATTAAATCTTGTGTACATTAGTTCTGTTGATTGATACTCTAGTCTAACATTTATTGGTCCACATTATATTTGGGAGATAATGATACATTTTCTCTGAGAAAAATGTATCATTGCAGGCTTTATTTGATTTCATATTACTCTAATGGCTGGCTCAACCCATAGACCAGGTTCACATGGAAGCAGATAGAAAGGCGATGTCGAATCAAGGGAACTCTCTTGATCCTCATGTTACTCAAAGGATTACATATAGAGTTCAGAACAAGGTGAACTTTATTATGACTTTTATATCAACTCCTTGTGATATTTATCTTCAAGTTTTGTTCAGTTTATAGTTGTATAATACACTTTGCCAGCTAATAAGATAAAGTGAAGCTTGCAATTAACTTTGAATTTAGATGGCATGAACTCCAATTTAACTGGCTGGGCAAATTTGCTTGGGATTCCATCTCCCAAGGAAATGCTCCAAAATTGTGTTTGGATGTCAAATCAGTGCTGTCAAAGGCGAAAGGCACTAAAAGGCGAGGGGGGTTCAAAATGGCTGAGGCGCCAAGCGCTCGCTTGAGAAAAATGAAGTGTTAAAGGACATGCACACGCAGCGACGCACCCATGCACGCATGCACACACACACAGAGTAACCAAAATATGGTATGTTATGCATGCATATATATAATATACATGATATATACATGCTTAGACAAACAAGTGCAATACACATACATATACACATTGATACATGTGATAGGTGTGTATACAGGTTCATACATTTACATACATGCAAATATTTGTAAGTACACATTCTATTTATTTACTATTATATTTATATGATATACTTATGCACATATGTATGTATGTATGTATATATTTATATGTATATGTTGATATGTACAACAACAACAACAATAACAACAACAACCAAGCCTTTTCCCACACTAAGTGGGGTCGGCTATATGGATTCTTTGCCTCTACACAGATCAATTTTCAGCCATTTTAGAACTTAAATTAAAGTAATTGAGATAATGTATATGTTGATATGTACATGTAAACATATTTACCCAAACATTCAGAATATGTGTATATTTGTATTTACATATGTATCTATTATATGTACATATCTATTTAAGCACATGTATAGTATATATCTATGCATATGTGCATATACATACACGTATGTGTGTGCTTAACTAAAAAAGGATACCCAATAATTAGGTAAAAAGAAATTAAATCCTTAAAAGTACTTAGAAAAATGAAAATCTAAAAACTTGGTTTAAGCGCTTGCCTGGGGGCCTAGTGCCCTGGCCCAAGCACCCGCCTAGGCAACGCCTCAGGCAAATCTGTCAAGGCGAGGCTTGGTGAGGCACTAAGGCCTTGTCTCGTCTCATCTTGGTGCCTAGGCAGGCCTAAGCAAGTGCCTCGACAACATTGCGTCAAATCAGATTACTAATTGTGATATTGATTGAAACTCATCAACAACCAAGCCTTTTCCTATATGAAGTGGGTCGACTACATGTATGCTTTTATTTCCTTTCATATCTATCATGGTCATTCTCAAACATCATAATGAATGAGTTAATGTTAAAAAAATTGTTTTATGCCGGCCGTGGTGTACCAAACACAATCATCCTCCTTTGTTGGGGCTTTGGATCGGCTATGGGAAGGCAAGGACCTCAAAATAGGCAGAGACACATCATGATGTTACATTCAAAATAAATATAATCACCATTTTATCCATGTCATAAATTGGTCTGATTAGTGAGCTTTTTAAGAAAGTATGTCGTGGTCGGAATAGCCAAATCCTTTCAACTTCGACGAAAACTCTGATCCAAATTAGACATTACTATAAGTTAATTGCGACGACAAAACACAAGGACCAAATACCAACTGATGATTACCACGCTTAGGTAATCGTCCACTTTTTCTCTCCGAAAAAAAAAAAAACAAATGAGTGGAAAAGGAATGGAGTAGAATCCACTGCGCACTTGATGGGAAGAATGGGGACTGGAGGATGGAAGTGATCCCATCTACCAGAGTATCTTGGGCACATGCTTTTGCAAGTGTGTGTGCCAGAGAAAAATTAACATGAGGAATATAACATAAAGAAATGTCAAAGATGGATTGTCCTTAGTTAACCAATAAATCTTGATGTACCAAACACTCTGACAATGGCTGAAAAGTGTCAAAGATCTTCATGATCTACTGCACTCCAAACCTTGGTCTCCATTGGACTTTCATCTCCTAGGTTAATTTCTACCACGTATGGAGGCTTAACTATGACGAAGAAGGCCTAATAATACTTTAACTTATTCAAATACTTGGACCTTCAATTGAAAGGAATTGAGTGGAGAGAGTCAAGTACCCATGGCCTAAATAGCTGCTTTTATTCGTGGTTTTGGATGGAGTAGGTTTTTTGGGATGTCTAGCCTGACTGGGTTTCCCTCATTCTCTGTATCCTTTAAAGCAAACAGGAATGCCCTCCCGATACTCCTGCAACAGAATTAGATCAGTTACTTTTCACAACCTCCTGTCTTGTATTAGTTTTTCCACTTCATCAGATCCTGTTAAGGGATAAAATCTAAATAACTCATACATTCATGCCTTTCAGGAAAGAAATATATACATTTATAACTGTCTTGCTATATATATATATATATATATATATATATATATATATATATAAGGAAAGGAGGGGCTAACAGATGTTTTTTGAAAGAGGAAAGGGTAGTTATCCAGAGAGATAACTACCCAAAAACTTATATAATAGAATCAACAATAACAAACATTACAACAGGCGGACCCCAAGGTCCCCCACTCACACCGAAACAACCCAAAGAGAAAACAAGGAGTCGATAGACTCAACAAAATTCTCCACGTAAGGTCTCTGGCCCCGGAAAATCACCGCATTCTTGCCCAACCAAATCCCCCAAAGGACCGCCAACGGCTTGGCCAGCTCCTTTTTCGAACGGAAAACAAATCGTCCACCACCACCACCTCCGCTTCTGAAGCTGCGCCAGAATTCCTCAAACAGCCGGCACTCCCACCATCTCTCGCCCATTCTATCGCAACCTTGCACCACAAAAGGACAGACGAAAAAAAGGTGGTCAACATCCTCCTCACCACCTCCACATAAGGAGCAGACTTTACACACTCCAGGAGCCCACCTTGCCCTCCACACCTTAGTCACCAGCCTTCTCCTCCTAAGTAGCCAGGCGAAAATCTTGACTTTCAGCGGACACGCGGCTTTCCACATCTGTCTGCAGTCCCTTACCAAATCCAGCTCCACCCCAGGATCACCAGCAGACAATCTCCTGTAAGCAGCCGCAACTGAAAACTCACCTTCATCCCAACCAAACATGTCTGTACCAGCCGCCGGATGCATTCCCTCCAACTCAGCCAGTAATGTCTGGAAATCATGCGTTCTTGCATCTGACAGATTGCCAACAAAACGCGGGTACCACCCACTATCCCACACCTCGGCCACGGACGCCACCTTGTTTTGGGATAAGGCAAACAGTCTCTGAAATCTTCTACAAAGCGCACCACCACCTGTCCAGTCATCCTGCCAGAATCTGAAAATCTCCCCTGTTCCCAACACAGGGTCGAAACAGTTCCTCACCCTCGGGGCCACCGTCGACAAGCCTTTCAGGAAGTGAGAAGCACCCCTAGGCGGAGACACCAGAAAATCCTAACGCATCGGACAACCATATGCCGTCTCAAACACCTTGCCCAACAGATCCCCCCTTCCTTCCAACAGGCCCCCCACCCACTTCGCCAACCGACTGTCATTAGACCTCTCCAAATCCCTTACGCCTAGCCCCCCGTCCTTCAGCGGTCTGCAGACCTCCTTCCAAGCAACCAACCTGGCACCCTGTCCATATGTCCCCTGATTGGACCAGACGAAACCCCTCATGGTTCTTTCAATCCTTGCAATCATTTGTCGAGACATCTTCAGTACAGAGATGAAATATGACGGCATCGCTGACAGAACCGCTTTGAGTAGGATCAGCCTCCCACCTCTAGACAAAAGCCTGGACGCCCACCCCTCCAGCCTCCCAACCAGTCTCTCCACCAGGGGGTCCAGTCTCTCACCAGAATCCACCCATCTGACAATGGCAGGCCCAAATACTTAACCGGAAGTTTACCCTGTTATGTGCCAAGACCCAAACTGCATCCCCTTGCCTCCGTCTCATTCATGTTGAATGGGACAAAATCCGACTTAGCCAGGTTAATCTGCAATCCGGATGCCTCACCCAGCAAGAAAACCAGGAACCTCAACCTTCTGGCCTCCACTTCTCCACCTTCAATAAAGAAGATCGTGTCATCCACATACTGGAGCAAAGGGATACTCGTCCCATCCCTCAGGGAGAAACTACTCACCAGTCTTCTCTCACAGGACCTCCTCGCCGCCCTAGCAAGAGCATCCACAGCAATCACAAAGAGCATCGGGGCCAGCAGACAACCTTGCCTCACCCCCCTCCTAGGCTGGGCCCAACCCCCAGCTGGGTTTCCATTGATAAAAATCGAGAAAGATGTCGTGGTGACGCACCTCTTCATCCACTCAATCCACGCCGGCGGGAACCCCCTCTTTACCAAGGACGCCCAAATAAACGACCACTGGATCGAGTCATAAGCTTTGCTGAAATCTACCTTTCATAAAAAAGCCTTCTTCTTTTCTCTCTTCCAGGATGAAAGGATTTCCGATGCTACCACAAAACCTTCCAAGATATTCCTGCCAGGGACAAAAGTTGTCTGCACTGAGTCTATGATCCCACCCAGCGTCCTCCTTAATCTGTTCGCCAGAAGCTTAGCCACCACCAAGTAAATAGCATTCGAAAGAGCTATCAGTCTGTACTCCCGAATCTCCTCAGCGCCCTCCCTCTTCGGCAATAAGAACATATAGAACTTGTTCAGTCTGTTAAATCCCGAGTTGCCCGTTCTAAACTCTTGCACCACTTGCATAACGTCTTCCTTCACCGGCCAGAACTCTCTGTAGAAGGCAACCGGGAAACCATCCGGCCCTGGACACCCATCCGCGTTCAGCCCCCAAACTGTCTCACGAACCTCATCCTCCTCAAAAGAACCCGTCAAAAAATCCACGTCTACCTCCCTGATTTGTGGTATCCCAGATCCCAACCACCTCCACCTTCCCCCCCGCCTCCACCCCGTGAAATCTCTAAAATACCTTACAGCCGCCTCTCCCACCGCTTCCTTTCCCACAAACTCCTCCCCATCCACCACCAACCTGTCAATCCAGTTCCTCCTTCTCCTGCCCGACGCAGTCATATGAAAAAAGCGGGTATTGGAATCTCCCTCCTTCAGCCACTTCTGCCTAGATCTCACCCTCCACTCCACCTCCGCTTTCCTGTCTTCCTCCTGAATCACCTGAGTCAGTCTCGCTCTGTAAACCCTGTCATCTTTTGTAAGGAGCCCAACATCCTTTGCCCTGTCCAGGCGTGTAATCGCAGCAAGAGCCTCCTCTTTCTTCCTCCCTAACCCGCTTGATGTGGGACTTCAAGAAAAATCTCAAATCCTTCAGCTTCGCTTCTAACCTGGCAGCCGCCGACCCATCCACCTGAGTAGACCTCCACCGTTCCTCAACCAAACCCCTAAAGCCCTCCTCCAAAAGCCACGCTTTGTCGAACTTAAAATAAGTGCCATGCCTCCATACCTCGTTCGACGTCCATATCAAGGGGGTGTGATCCGAGAACGGACGTTCCAAAGGTCTAACCTCTGCCATCGGGAACAACTCTGCCATCGTCGTCGAAACCAGAAACCTGTCAATACGGGATCGTTGCCCTCCCGCATTCCTCCATGTGTAGAGACATGACAACGGAAGCATATCAATCAGCCCCTGGTCTGCCACAAAGTCCGCAAACGCCTCAGAGCCCTGGTCCAATCCCCTTCGGTCGCCCGGTCTGTCCTTAGCCTGCAGAGTAACATTAAAATCCCCACCAATCAGCCAAGGGACCCCCTGGAAAGCTGCCGCGGCCTGGTTCAGATCTTCCCACGACCTGTCTCCTCTGACCCTCCGTCGGAAATCGAGGAGAGGAGCAAACACATGTCATCCCGGCGTCTCTGAAGTCTGACAGTGACAACGTTGGATCCAATCACAGAGTCCAGCAAGGAGAACTCCTCCCTCCACCCCACAACAATTCCCCCCGCACTCCCAACCGCATCCAGGGCTAGGAAACCCCCACATCTCTCTCCCCCCACCTCCCTCCACAACCTTCCATCACAGCTCTCCAACTTCGTCTCCTGGAGAAAGACCACATCAGGCCCCCATCTCTGAATATACCCCCGCAGAACCGCTCTTCTCAACGGATCATTCAGACCCCTCACATTCCAAGATAAGACCTTAGTCATGTGGTCCTTCGGGAAATGCCTCCAGACGTCAGCCGTCTAAACCCCATCATCTCTGCCACGACATTCTCCTCATCCAGCAAATGACATCGGTTCTCTGAGTTTCCCTCACCATCACATACCTCAATTCCACGTCCCACAGCTACCAAATCCCCAACAGCCTCGAAACCTCTTCGCCGGCACCAGCCCCCAACAGCTCAGCCTCACCCCCAAGCTGCCCAGCCGCCTCTGGGCTAACAGATGTTAACCCCCCACATTTTTTAAAAAGGAGAGATAATTACCCTAGTAATTACAGACGGAGCTAAAAATGTGAAGGACCCCATCAACGGAGGTCCTCTCACTCTTGAACATCACCCCATTATGCTCCAACCAAATACTCTAGAGAAGAATAAAAGCTCTTCTTGTGGTGTTAGCATCAGCAAGGGGATTATGAAGGTTAGACTAGAAGTCATTCTCAGAAGAAAGTTGCAGGACCAGTTGGCTGTGTTTGCTCGACATTGCTGCACAAAGGGATGGTTGAAAAAGAGGTGCTTGGTATCCTCAACAACATTGCCGGAGAACATGCACAAGCAATCAGCATCCGGTGCCCATCTGCTGTGATAGTCACGAGTTTCCTCTGCGAGAGTCACATGAAAATTTTGACTATCAATGGTAAATGAGCTTTCTAAATTTTCTTATAGTTGGAGGCCAAGTTAAGATGAAAAGTACCACGATCCTCCAAGAATCAAATAAGCTATTCTAGGAGAGAATTCCCCATATTTCTAGAGCCACCCGTCCCTTCCCTCCCTGGCTCGAATGTCATGAAGTCTGCAAGATGAAAGTTAGTTTGTCAAGTTTGACCTTTGAAAGAGATGTAGGCAATGGAGGCACCTAGTAATCGCTAGTAAAGGACTTCTCCACTAAAGCCACGTAATTGGTGCTTAGTGCTTAGTGTGGACAATCTAGGAAACAAGGTGGCCAAAACCCCAGCAGGTGACCACTCATGCGTAAATCTGAATTTGCAACCCTCACCCAAGTGGCTCTGATAATGCGGTCTAACCCTCCCCAAGATTTGTTGAACCCCTTTACAAAACTGTGAAGCCCCTACTATCGAGATCCTCCTTTCTTCCCAATCAACGATATCCCCGTGAGAAGAGTAGAGGATGAATTTCCAGAATGGCATCTGCACTCCCATGAACTAAAGGATCCACTTAGATAGAATTGCGTTGTTCATTACAAAAAGATCAAGGACTCCTAGCCCTCCATCCTCCTTGGGTGTGCAAACTTCATCCCAAGTCACAAGCGACAAATATTGATCATCGGAACTAGGGGCCCACAAGAACTTGCTTCTAATGGCATTAATCCAGTTAAGTATTGCCTTCAGAATTTGGAAGACCCTAGATGGTACAAAGGCAATGCAAAAAGGATAGAGGAAAGTAGGACAAGCCGATCACCTCTAGACAGAAGTTGTAAAGCCCAACCCTGAAGGCATTTTTGTAGCTTCTCAACTGCAGGGTTCTAGTCTCTAACAAAGATGCGACCGAAGGAGAAAGGGAAGCCAAGGTACAAAAATGTGTCTGAAGTCGTCGAACACCCTTCCAAAGAAAAAAAACTATTGAACACCTTGAATTTGGCACATCCACAACAATTTATCATCCGAAATTCATGCCAAAACACGAAAGGTTGGATTTATAGAAGTTCATCCTTAACTTGAGTTGAGTCTCCTCCTTTCCTTGGTGGACCACTCAAGTCGCATCGAATCCCTTAATGAGCCTTGAATCACAGAGAGCATAAGAAGCATTTGCTAAGAAATTTGTCGCCAGAACAAATAGCATGGGTGCTGATGGGAACCCTGGTGAACTCCTCTCCTAGGAGAGATTCAACCATCGTCTGGGTGACCATTATTCAAGATCGAACATGAAGCAAAAATAATGCACATCTTCATCCAATGGATCCAAGGCTGTGGGAATCCTTTGATCTGGAGGGATGACCGAAGGAATCTTCAATCAAGGCTATTGTTCGGAAAAATGCTATACGTTATTCGTATGACCAAGACACCACATAGTGAGTACTCAATATGTGGATGAATATGCAGTTTTGATTTTTTAAATAATTAAAAATATAAAATAATTATTTTGCACTATTAACTAAATAAAATCATAAATTACTACACTAAAAAACTGAGTACTAAAACAAAGACAACTTTTCAAAAAAAACACAAACATAACTATTAAAATACCATTCAAGAGAAACTTAATTAATGAAACCACACCATAAAAAAAGTTTCTAAAACAAAGTTCCAAAGCATACATGAAATGTTGTAACAAACAATGACATTTCTGAAAAAAAAGCCTCATATAATATTGTTCATTTTTGTTAGAGATATTATAGAATTAGGAAATTAGTAAAAGTTATTTTCGATTTACCTCATTTCATTTTTTAGGGATATGATTAGATTTGATTTTTTAAAGTTTGTTTCTATTCCTTTCTATATAAAGAGAGCTAAGACTTGCTTAATAAATAACAACGAAGTTCATTTCTTTCTACATGATATTAGAGCAGGTTTGATCCCATTTGAAAAAGAAGAGAGAGAGGGAAACAACCATCAAAGGCATAAGGGGTGGCCTCTAGCGATGTCGTCGGGCCTTGTGGCCACTGGCAGCCCTCCTCGTCTCTGGGTGATCCCTCTGGTCGCCTCCTCCACCCTCATCTCTTGCTAAGGGTCTCGAGCGACCCCTTCTCAAATCTGTGTCCTCGGTGGTGACCAAGAAGTGTCACCGACGTTGCCTCCGATGACTAGGGTTTTGGTAAACCCCTTGCATTGTGTTGCCAAGGCCTATAGGGCACTCTGGTGGCTACGTATTGCCACCATCTCTCCTTAAATCATTGTTTAGAAGGTGTCATCAATTGCAACATTGCCATCATTGGTTCGAATCTAGAGCACTGTTGCTCTTACAACATCGTCAACAATGCCTCTCAAGATTGATCGGTGTAGCGATGCTCTAGCAATCTCCTCCCGACCAAGTGATGTTGCCATAGTCATTTTGGTGGTCTCTACCATTGATTTAAATGCTGACGGCATGTCGTCGGCATGGTCGGCATGTTGGCGAAATTGGTGCCCATGTCGAGGTTGCTATTGATTTTTTTAATTACTTTTGCTATTTTTGTTGGTATGCATCGGCATGCCCACAACATGTCCTCGGCATGCTCATCGGCATGCCCATCGAAAAACGAGCATTTCCACGGCATGCCCTTGGCATGCCCACGAAATGCACACTTGGAATTTCATCGGCACGACATCGAAATCGGCATTTCGAACCTTGGTCTCTACTGGCCCAATAGTGTCACCAAGCACTACAAGGACCAAATCTACCGTCGCTAACCACCCCTCTTTGGGTGTTTGGAGCATCACCAAGCTTCTCTGGTCACCGACGATCGCTCCGCTAGTGTCGCCTAGCCACGGTGGACCTCAGACGAGCCTCCTATGGAGAGTCCAGCCTTTTATCGGATCCAGTTTCATGCGAATCCGATCCTCTTGTCCAGCTCTCGCCACTCATCTCCACCACCCTACCCCTGTTGTGTGCACAAGTGCACGTTACTGCTTGGGATCCAGGAAGCTTGATGATATGCTCTGAATCCCTTGATCCATAATGGGAACGAGAACATTTACAAACTCGTTTGTGACCTGCTATCTTCTATTGTTGCTACTTCTGCTACAGCTATCTACTACAACTATTGATCGCTGCTACTGTTTGATGCTACGACTACTATTAAACAGTTGTCTACCATTGGATAGTGCTACTTGAACTACTGTTATTGCCTGCTTGGGATCGCCTCTCATTTTACTATTGCTTGAGATCGTCTCTCGTCTGCTACTACTGCTGCTATAATCTATTACTATCTATTGCTGCTATCTCTTGCTACTATTACTGCTGCAACCCTACTATTGTCATCTGTGACTACTACTTTTGCTAAGATAGTCTACCTTGTGTCGCCACTCCTACCTACTACTGCTATTGCTACTACCTGCTTGGGATCATCTCTTGTTTTCTACTTTTGCTTGAAGGTCTTGTCATCAGTTTTTTTTTCAACTCCAAGTGAGTTAGGTTTTCCATTGATGAGAGACAACTACCTGCAAGCATGCCTAACTACCTTCTTGACTGCTTGCTTGCTCTAGCCCAAAGATTATGCCTGAAAGTTGGGGGAGGAGCTTTATTTTTTTTGAGAAGGGGAAGGGTGATTATCCTTTAGATAACCACCCAGAAATTGTATCAATTAAAAAAGAAAAAAGGCATCAAAGCCATGTTACAAGCAAGAACTCCAACCCAACATAAATGACAAAGCAGTAGCATGCTCCAACTTGGGGGGGGGGGGGGGGGGGGGGGGGGGGGGGCTCTATTGCTGCTCTACTCTTTCAAGTTGGGCGTCGTATGCTCCAACTTGGGGGAAGTGTTAGAGATATTATAGAATTAGAAAATTAGGAAAATGTTATTTTTGATTTATCTCTTTCTATTTTTTAGGGATATGATTGGATTTGATTTGTTAGAGTTTGTTTCTATCCCTCTATATAAAAAGAGCTAAGACTTGCTTAATGAATAACAATGAAGTTTGTTTCTTTCCACAATTCCAAACATCCAAAGTGAAATTCTAAAGAGATTCATTTTGAACAAAATGAACTATGAGATGAACATTGTATCTACAGAAATGGAGTCAATACTAAAGGCATATTGCAAAGTAAATGATTCAAACCAACTGAACATTAAGCAAATAGACATATTATAACAATGAACCAAATGAATCAACATGTAGCTAGCAACATGGCACACATTTCTCGTTTCTTAAATTTTGACCTTTTCAAGAAGAAATCAAGACAACAGGACAATGATGGGAAAAATTTATGGAAGCAAAAAGAAAGAGTAGAGTGATCACCGCAGGTGAGGGAGGGTCTTGGTTTGGAGGGTTCAATAGGGTCACATGGGAGGCTTTCTTTTTTTGTTGGGCAGGGGGGTCAAAATTGGGAGGGAAAGTTTCTATTATGAAATCAGGTAAGTAGATGCCTATTCAGAGTACTCAGACCAAGTGCATAATGGGGTATTTACATATATATGGTGCGGTCAGGGGGTGACTAGGAGTACTTGGCTGAGTACTCAGCTGAGGGAGCTGTTTTTCTAAACACTAATCAGCACCATCGTAAGCCTTCGAAAAGTTGACCTTGAGGCAAAACGCCTCCATCCCTTCCCTCGTCCAAGCTGCAAGAATCTTTGAGGCAACCACATAATTCTCCATAATCGATCTCCCCTCAATAAAAGTTGAGTGTACTGGTTTGATGAGACGGTCCAAAACAACTCCAAGATGACGAGCCAAGGTCTTTGCTACCAACAAGTAACTAGAGTTCAACAATGCAATGGGCCTATAGTCATCTAGCATCTTGGCCGCATCTCCCTTAGGAAGGAGGAAAATAAAGAAACAATTGAATTTTGAAAGGTCAGCACTAGTTGAGAATGAGTGGAAAATGGCCACAACTTCTTTGTTGACCGTTGTCCAAAACTCTTTAATGAGGAAGATCGGGAAGCCATCTGGACCAAGGAAGCCTTCCTGCTTCAAGGAACATAATGCCTGCCAAATCTCTTCTTTCGTGAAAGGTCCAGTTAAAGAAGCCATATCTGCATCGGTAAGTCAACGTGGTTGATTCCCTCCTAAATGCCAAATTCTTTCCTGTTCCTGATAAAAGATGTTGCGGAGGTGATCTGCAAAAGCTCTCCCAACTGCTTGCCTTCCCAAATGTACCTCCTGGCCATCGGAAACAGTCAATCTAGTTACTCCTCCTACCATTAGCATAGGAGTAGAAAAATCTGGTGTTAGAGTCCCCCTCCTTTAATCATGGTTGCTTGGACCTCTGTCTCCATTCAATCTCTTCTTTCTTGCTTCGAGGTGAAACATTTAACGAGGGGCTACTCTTTCTCTGCCTTCTTTGGGCAAAAGGTCCTGCAGGTTTCCAACCTGTCCAATCTGGAGATACCAGCCAGAGCTTCTTCCTCACACTTTCTCCTGCTTTCCTTTAGCTTCTTCCTATTTTCTCTCAACTTCTTATGAAGAAAAAGAGTCTTCTTATGGTAGACTTCTGCAGGGTGGCTAACAGCATCACAACCTCTCCACCAGTGTTCAACCTTGTTGTGAAAATTGGTTTCGAGCAACCAGGATCTCTCAAACTTGAAATAAGTTCCAAGATAAACATCCTCCCTGGAGTCCTACTCCAAGGTTGTATAGTTAGAAAAAGACCTAGGGAAGCCTTTCGCCAAATTGAGAGGGAATCGTTCACAGAAGGTTATGGAACCAAAGAATCTATCAAGTCTAGCTTTGGGGCTTCTAAGTCTGAGCTCTTCCAAGAGAATCAACAGTTTGGAACTTCAAGCTTAATTGTACCCACAAAGTAGATACCAGTCAGCAAAGTCACCAACACTCCTGCCATGAAGATTCTCAGGACAATCTTCAAAGCTGAACATGGCATTAAAGTCTTCAGCATAGAGCCATGCACCATTAGTCATTAGCTCAGAAAGCTCCATGTAGAAGGCTGGTTTGTCCTCCAAAGTATAAGGACCATACACGTTAATCACTCTAAAGGAGAAACCATCATCAACTCTCATGAGGTCAACCGCCAAAGAGTGTGATCTTCTAATCACACCTGAAAGATTGAAAGCCTGTTTGCTCCAACCAATAAGGAGCCCGCTGGATCTTCTAGAAGCATTCAAAGCCACGAAATCATCCAAGAGGTCCCCACCAATCTTATTCCAATGACGTGAACCACATCTCTCCAGTTCAGTCTCCTGTAAAAGAATGACATCCACTTTCCAATCTTGAAGGTATCTACCAAGAGCCCCCATCTTTCTTCATCTCTCAAGCCCCTCACATTCCATGTGACAATCTTTATTGCTATTAGGTATTAGCCCTCTTGCCCGCCTTCCCTCTACGTGGCCTATCCCAAGCAATACATCTTGTAACATCTTGGAGGCTGTGGATGGAGCAACAGAGGCACCATGTGCTTAACAATGCACATCCACATCCCCACTACCAAGAGCAAAGTTATCATGCCTTTTCTTGTCTTCTTGTTGGTAAACATGGTTTAGTTTCCCTACAGCATGATTTATAGGAGTGCCATCGCTTTGAGGCCCGATCCGCCATCTCCAAGATCTTCAGTTGGTGGAGCATCCTCGGCTCCTTCGGACAAAACAACAAAAGAGGGGTTTCAGCAGGCCCATTAACATCTACAGGAAAGGAAAAATCATTTTCAAGTACTGAGGTCCCTACCCATTTAAGCTGGATCGATTGTGACCGGTAGGAGTGGGATCCAGCTGAGGGGAAGGCACCTGCATAGGATCCTCGTGCTGCTCAATGGATTCAGCTGTGGCTGACACCTCTTTGGCATTTGCAGGCTCACCCATGTCCACCAGCATGGTCAGAGAGACAGAAGAGACAGTGTAGTTAGTTAAGTAAGGAATTTCCAGAGGGGCAGTCTGAGAAAGAAAATGGGAGATGCCCCAGGAAGGCAACGGATCATTACCTGTTACTGTCGGATCTGGAGTAAAGGTTTGTGGCCATACCTGACTGGGAGGAGGGCTGTTGCAAATCATTGTCTAGCTTCAACATACTTCCCATTGAGTTCACCAGGTTCAAAGTAGGAGCCATATCCATCTTGCCCAGGGATAGGACAGTACCACACTCATCATGGAGCGGTAAGTCGGTAACTGATGGGAGACATTGCCCAAAAAAATAGTAGGTTCTGAATCATACTGCTTACTACTAGATCCAGCGCGGTGGATAGAAACTGGATTCGTTGAGGTGGAATGTGAGATCATCTAGCTTTTGGGAGTCGCTCTCGAGGCACAGGCCTGAAGATGTAGATTTCATCTTAGACTCAGCAAAAACCGTTGACAAGGGACCATGATTAACATCAAGAGAGAGAGAGAGCAGAGGTGTGGGGTGGAATCTAAAAAAGAAAACCATCAGAGAAATTCAAGAGATCATACTCGCATATGCTGGTCCCAAGGGTGAAACTGGTACATGGATCTGGCGGGGAAGAGTGATGGAAAGGGGTTCCCTCCAATGACAGCTTGGAGTCACGATCCAGACTACAGCAAGATTCCAACAGATGACAGTGGTTGTTAGATGCGTCCAAATTGGGAGCATCGCTTGCAGCAGGTCGTGTGCTCAAGATTGCAGGTTCCACCTTAGGAGATCGATTCTTCCTCTCAGCAATCGAAGCAGAAGCTCTTGGCCACGTCTACTCAACAGAAGAGGCACATGTACCAGTAGTGGGGTTAAATCCCATTGCCTCACTGGGGGAGGCAAGGCGACAATGTTGAGAGGAAGGGTTGGACTTGAGATAGCATCCTTGCAATCGGGTCTCATGAGGTCCAGGGTCTGTGTGCGAATAGAAACCCCACATGCTTCCACATGGAAAGTCGAGAAAATAGGCGGCAACGATTCTACTTCCGGAGTTCTCGTAGTTGTCACGGGAGAATCGCAACCTTTCACCTTCTGAAGGTGGCCATTTTTCTTTGTTGCCGGCACTGTCATGCTGCTTCGGTGGACAGCCTTGTTGATCTGCAGCATTGGGGGGAGGTTCAGGCAATGAAGTCTGGGGACCAAGAAAGACTTTTAAAGATGGCTCCTTGGAGAAACCCACAAAGCCTTCGTGGTGGAGGTGCCAGACCGTTCTGATGAGGCGTCGAAAGAGTTTGACATCATCAGCCACCAGGAGCAGATGATCTGGACCTTTGGCCTCCTTGAATCTTCTACCCTTCGTGACAGTGCAAACAACCCTCAAAGTTGCTGCATAAGTGGCTCCCTGACTGATCGATGACGGCTCAAGTGCGTGTTCCTTAGAAAAGGTTGCACGCCTAATGGGGCAGTGGTTCACCACCCCTCCCGCAGCAGCAGAGTGATCAACTGCTCGATGACCTAGGCTGCAGCAGTGACAACATGCTAGATCATTCTTGCAGTCCTTGGTGAGGTGTCCGGTGCAGATGCAACGATAGTGGTAGGCCTTTACCATTGTATTTGTATGAACCTCCTTTATTGAACTTCTACATACCCAACATTGCCTCACAACCAGAGTCCAGCCATCATTGGAGTTTGTTCCAATGCACTGCAACTACACATCCTTCTCCTTCGCTGGAGGCGGTGGGGGGTGGATATGGCTACCTCGCTCGGATGATGACAACAAGGATGGCAGGGCTGATGGGGGTGGGGGTGGGGGGGCACTCTCACTCATCTCCCTCTCCTTTACTTTTATTTGTCACGGGCCAATTAACCACTTTATGTTGACACTTGAGCACTTTTTAAATGAAGAAATTGCCATATAAAGGAAAATATAGAAATTTTGACAATAAAAGTTAGTTATGTGGTTGAAATTTATTGAAAAAGGACGAATGCACCAATATTAATGCTTACTCTACTGTAAATTTGTGAAGAGTGTTTTTATAGACCTAGTTAGCAGACTAGGCTTTTGATAGTTTTGTAATTGGACAAAACAACTTAAGTTAACTAATTGATATCTTAGTTTATCAATTACTGCTATCAACTAACTTTTTTATTCAAATATTTTAACAGCTAATTTGCTGTCTGGATGGCGCCAGGATTGGAATCCAGTATGAGACCTTTTTTGCTGGTATCTAAACCTTTTCAACATATTTATACCATTCAATACCAGCAGCACATTATTTTGTTAAATAGGTGTAACTGTTTGATGCTTCTCTGTTGCATTCCCAGGTCCACTGTCCTATAAATTATTATCTAGAACATATGCCCTTCTCAAGCAACCCACAAATAAATAGATTGAGGATGGCTGTGTGCAGCCAAAATCTGGCAGGGTTGTTCGTTGGTATGTTTGTTGGTTGTATGGCAGTGGATGTGTTGGCATCTCTTATCTTTACAGCTTGTAATCAGGGTCTTCTCCTGGGTTTTATGCCAGGTGGAAGAGACTCCACTTCATCCTTTTCTTGCAGTGTTTCTCTTTTTCTTTTTCTGTTCCTTTCTTTTGTCTGTTTTGTTTTGTGTTTTTTTTTTTGAGTGCTCTAGCACTTTGTTGATGATATGGTGTTCTTGAAAATCTTGACTTACTGAAGGTATGCCCATTTTTCTTGATCTCTGTGTACTTCTCATATTTAAAGATTGAGTGGGAGAAGTTTGGTTCTGTTTCATCGGACATGCAGTTTGAGGAGGAGGAGGTGTGGTCTGGATTCTTAGAACATTAAATTGTTGGTTGCCTCTACTTTATCCAGAGTATCCTTTTTGTCAACTGGAGCTTTGGCATTAGCTGATTGGGAGCTGGTTGTGTAAAGAATGAAGAAGTGACTGCAGGTGTACAGCATGGTTGGTCGGGGGAGGAGGCTGTTATCGTTGTAGTTGATCCTCATGACCAGTCTGATCTTCCACGCACAAGATTTTTTAGTTGCCAAAGAAGGTGGAGAGTTCACTCCTAGATTCCTGCTTTTTCAGGTAGGGGAGGATCAACAAAAGAAGGGTTGGTTTTTGTGGCTCAGAATGAGGCTTGTAGACTGGTCATTGAAGGGGGTTTAGAAGTTTTGGGTCTCAAGCCAATGAATCAGCCATTGTTGACAAAGTGCAGGAGATAGGATATGGTGGTGGATGTCTTGGAAACATGATGTAGCTGAAGTTGGGAGACTCATTTAGGTCCTGTTTGGTGCAGTAATAAGTGGGAGGGTTTTCCTGCATCGATGAGATGAGTGCCATGAGAGATGAATAGTGCAAAAAGGTTAGAGTCTATCCTTACTAACTTTCATCCATCACATCTCTCATCTATCACATCAACCCCTACTAATCCACTCCCACCCATCACAGCTACTCCTACCAATCACATGTACCTCCACTATCTCACTCCCACCCATCACATCTCCACCGACTAACCCAACTCCCAATGTAAGTAGAAATAACATATCAACTCAACCATCACATCTATACCCCACAAACCCACCACTTATTCCACCACTGTCAAACCTCATGACTTTCTAAATTTTACCCAATCATAAGCTTTAAATCTCTACCAAACAGGGTGGCAGGGCCTTGAGGTCTTTTAAAGGGGACTTCAACATTATAAAAATGTAATCATAGGAATGCCACTTCTAGTCTTTCTTCTGTGTGTGTGTGTGTGTGTGTGTGTGTGTGTGTGTGTGAGTGAAACATGTTGTAGCTGTGGAGTTGGAGACTCATTTGAGGTCTCTTAAAGGGGACTTCGACATTGGAAAAGCGTGATCTTAGTTATATGCTGTTTCTAGCCTTTCTTTTTTATGTGTTATTGGTCCAAAGGGCTTGTACTTTCAAACATGTATTGACGTTGTTTGTACTAGTAATGGATTATGATGCTAGTTGCTTCTTTGCTGGAGTCATGGCAAGTTCGGGTTAGATGGTGGCAGTTGGCCTGGTTGCAACCCTCCTGTTTTCTGACCTCAGCAAATGTGTCTTTCCTTTCCCCCTAATGTGTAGAAGCTAAGGACATCTATTTTGCAGAGGAACCCTGTGAAGTATACTACTGTATACTGGAAAGCAAATCGTTTCTTGAAAAAATTACTGTCATTGAACATACAATACCATTCTTTCTGCCAGTACGGGAAGCAGAAAATGATTTCCTATCTTCTAATGCAATTGTAAGTTTGTTCGTTTTGGTTTTAGTACCTCATGTACCATGTTGTAGTAGTATGGCTATATATTTACTTTCTGACAAGGCTTGTTTCTTCTCATTTTTTTTCCTTCCAGAAATTCATAGATTACATTGGAGAAATTTTGCAGGCTTATGTAGATAGAAGAGAGCAGGTTGTTTAATTTTTAATGCATTTATTTAAATTTTGATGCCATCTACAATGTCTTTTTGTGTTACTTATGCTGTACCTGGGATGGCATGCACAGTACCTTGATTATGCTTTGCAATATAGAGTTAGGGATATTTAAATCCAGTTTGGTTAGGCTTTCTTATAGTTTCTCAGACCAAAATGGCTATTTGGTTATTTCAATTTTAAGAATCTGAACTCAGCCAGTTTAAGTAAGTAAATGGTTCTTCAGTTTGTTTTTTATTCAGTTAAAGTCATTTTGCTTATGTTTATCACTGTTGACATTGATGATTTTCTGTACCATAGCATAAAATTAGCATTTGTTTAATATCTAAGTAATTAGAATTTTAGGAATTGGGACCTCTTTACTCTATATTATATACTAACATAAACTAATATAATATGGATTGTGTTGAAGAGACAAACACATATGCATGCGTACATGCATATGTACATATGTGCATACATACATGCATATGGACATACATATGTATGTTGGTATATACATATGGCAAACAGAAACTGGTCTATTTTCGTTCATTTTATTTGGGTTTTTGCAAACAGGGAACTGTTATTGAACCATAATTTTTTGTTATTTTTATTTTTCTTAAAGAAAGAAACCAGTTATGGAAAATAGTGTTTCTTTCTTTTTGATTTGGTTTGATTTCTCTTGTACAACCCTAGTTAATGGCATGGTTCTATTGTAAGAATATAGACACTAAAAGACATTTTGATGGATACTGTTCTTCAGAGTGGATTGGAATTAAGAGCATTTTTTTAATGCAAATACAAGCATTTAGAACATTCGAGGGGCTTTAATTTGATGCTGTGATAATCTGCTCTTAGTTGTCAGCGATAGCATGCTTTGAGGTGACATTGCCTGTAGGGCTTGGCTGCCTACTTTCAAGGAGCTCTATGCCATCAAGAAAAAGTTCAGCTGCCATGTATATGACCCTTGTCTGGTTGGAACTTGTAAAGGGACCTACTATGGAGGAGATGCATATAGGATAAGTAGATGGAGAACCTACTGTTAAATTTCTTGGTCATGGATAGGCAAATAATATGGCATGTGCTTGGAAAGAGGAAGTCTTTTTGATTAATCTGGAAAGCCAAGTTCTTAACAAAGCTTGCACAGAAGACGCAAGGGAGGCAAGGAATCCATGTAGCTGTTTGCACTTAATGTGGGGAAAGCCACTGTGGTTTTGGTTGTTATTGCCGCTGTAATTTAGTGCATTGACATATTCTCATCATGATGAACTATCAGAACCTTCCTTTGTGGGCCCTAGCATACAAGATCCCCATTAGACTTGGAATAATTATTTTTTGAATGATTTATTTTTAAGAGGTGCTTTATCTGAAGTGGGAATTTTAGCTATATTCTTATATGATGGCTGACTGATTCTTGGAGCATTGGCAGCAAGTATGCCAATCTGAGTTTCATCATGTCAATGATACTAAGGTGGCCAAAGTTCCACAAAGAATGCTATTGTGCACTCCACCTTCGAGCAATTGGAAAACAGACCTAAATGTGTAAGTGGTTAAATATCAAAATCATAAATCTCCTTGTTGAAAAAAAATCATGGTTCTGGAGACCATGGTTGGATGATCAATTTGGATTAATTGTAAGAAGATGAATCATCCTTCAATATTAGTCTCTGAAAGCCTGTGCTGATCTGTCCACTACTATGGTATAGACATCTGATCATGCATCTTTTGACTTTTAAGACTAGTAGCCCCCCTCCTTTCGAAAATTATTGATAGTTTTATGACTTTAGAATATGATCATGTCTTGTTTATTCTTCTTTCTTCAACTTCCTTAACCACCTATGCTGAAGCAAACCTTTATATTTCCAAGTTTGTTGCTGGCATGGATATGAAACCAAATCCTCCGATATTTATTCATCAAACGGTTGGTGCTAGTAATTTTCTGGCTAATGGATCTAAGTCTCACACCATTGGTACTTGTGGTGTCCCTTTATCCTTCTGTCCTACACTATCATTTTTCGTAACTGTAATTTTCTACTCAGTGCATGGCATTTTATTATCAAGGTTCCAAAATTGTGCCATAGCATTTTCTTCAAACTTTTAGGACCTCGTGATGGAGGATGTGATTGAGGGAGGGTATAAGAACTTCTCTATGTATCTAGAAAGGGTTGACTTTACTGTGTTAGGTACTTTGTTTACATAATAGCAAATGGATTTCTATGCTCCATCCCCTCTGCCTCTTTCACTCTCACATAATATAGGGATAGTGTCATGAGATGTATGGTTATGTGTCACATAATACAGTCTTTAGTTTATTATGATGTGTCCTACTGCCTAGTCTACATACAAGGTTCCAATAGATACGTGTTCATCTGTTTCTTGATTGTCTACTTGAAGATTGTATTTGGGTAAATGAAGTTAGTACCTATCTTCTTCAACCAAAATTTAAAAGGATTTTTACATATATGCCCCTGTAAACTTTGTAGAAGATATATATATCCCTAGTTATTTCTTGTGTATGTACCATTTGTATTGATATATGTTCTCGCAAACTTCAATTTATTAATTTGCAAACTCTTAAGAAAAGATTGGTGTAAAAATTAAAGATTTTTTTTTAAAACCCGTAGGTTCCTTATCTTTTTTTTAAAACAACCCATCCACCTTAGATCCTTCACCTTCTTCATGGGGTGGCGGTTTACAACAACTTGGTGTTGCAGGCAAGTTTCATAGGGTAGGGGCCTGTGGTGGGGAATTGGAGAGGGGGATAGGGGGCGTTGTAGTGTTGGATTTTGTGTGTCCTGAGTGAGCTATTCAGATAATGTAATGAGTTACATTTTATATGAATAAGAATTTGATTAATTCAGTGCATGAATTGGATCCCTTAGTACGAATAGGGTGACTTAGTTAGATCGAGTAAACCGAGTGTGTGTCAATTTGGAGATTTGAACGGTCTAGAGGATCCAATAGCACATTAAGAAACTATCATATTTGATCTGATCATTAGTTTTTTGTCTGAGTTAGGATGATAACCTTCTCTAGAGGTCATCACTTGATTGATGTTCTTGAATGGAGATTTAGAACTGTCACGCAGGTCGGGTCAAGGATTTAACATGATGAAACAAAGGATAAACAAAGTCCTTTCCTAATGCTCTCATAAAGAAGGTGTATCCTTTGACCAGAGATAGATATATTTTTGTTCACAAACACTTGCATTTGGCTGACCAATGGTGGGTGTAGATATTGGAAAGCTAGTGCATGTGGGAAGGGACAAGAGGCACAAGATCTCTAGAAGGGATCACACAAATTTGCTTCATAGATGTATGTAGTAGATTAGAGGAGAGAGCTTAATCTGAGTATATTGTAAAAGTCAAATTTCATATGTGATCACGGAATCTTGATCAAACTCAAGTATGGAGAAGATGGTCTTTGAGAAAGGAGCTGGTCTTCGTTCTCGTCTCAATGGTACGAAGAGATGTTAGAATTAATATAACCCATGGAGGGATAACAATCTAATGAGTTTAGACCTTAGGGTTAATATTATCTTCCAAGTGTGAAGGATCCTTTAAGTATTTAGAATAACTAAGGAAGGCGTAGTGCCATAATCCGTAAATCCTGAATGTTTCATTATTGACGTGATAAAACCAATAATGTTTTTGATGGGTTCTTACTTATAGAGAAATTAAACGTTGTTTAAAGAGTTAAATAATATTTGATTTAATATTCTATTGGGCCTAATTTGATTGGACTTGATCCAAAAGGTCTTGATAGTAATTAAATGAAGTTTGGATACCAAATTCAAATTGGCCATAATTAATTATGGGCTAATCATACAAAAATCAAGTAGGATTACATCTCAACCAATGGTTGTCCATCATATTTGGATTTCAAGGATTCCAATAAATATCTCCTAAAGTGAAAGAGAGGATCCTAACAAATCAAATTAATAACCTAATCAACTTTCACTTGCTGGCAAAGAGAGAGAGAGAGGAAGAGGGTGCTGCCTCTTCTTCTTATCCCTTCCAAATTGGACATCCAGACTTTTGAGAAGTTTAGAATGCCTTTTGGATGTCTGACACCCCTTTTGGATGTCCGAAAAGGCACACATCAAAAGTCCAACTTGCGTGCTAGAATTTGATTTTTGGAACTTCTTCGCCGGAGTTTCCCTGATTGTTAGGAGAGCACGATTCAAGGAGGGTGATTGTCACCCTCGAGATTCGCAAAGGAGTTTGCAAACTACATGGATTTGGTGTTCTCGACGTTGCAGGCTTCATTGACTTGTTGAGAAGAAGGGTCCGCTTTGTACTGGGACTTATTATAGGAGGCCTCGCACTTGGGGTACCGAACTACGCTACCCACAAAGGTATACTTCTATCTCGTTGGACTTTGGAATGAGAGGAAATTATTTCCCCCTATGTAGTTACGGTTTTAAGGCAGGGGAGGTGGTGGGGGATTGAAGGAGGAGCAGGAAGAGGGGACGAGCTAGGAGGAGGCAAGAGGGGTGGGAGGAGTTGGGTGGAGGTGTGAGTTAGTGGTGACGATGGTGTTGGTGGTGGTGGATGAGTAGGTGGAGAGGGGGATTGGAGGGGGGGAGGGGGGAATAAGAGAGGAGGTGGAGGGTTTATTTGAGTGAGAAAAATAAAATAAAAGAATTTGTATGTAAATATCTATTTATTATTTACTCTCAATTTATAAGGGCATCTCAACAAGCAACTAGATATTTTTGGGGATATATACACATATATAAAATTGGTGGTGGTATATATGTCTTTTTCAAAGTTTACAAGGGTATATATGTAAAAATCCCAATTTTAAATAAGCAACAACAATCACCAACACTCACATTATGTGGGGTCCACTACATGGATCCTTCCCTCCACTCATATTTGTCTTGGGCTATTCTTGAACTTGCATCCAAAACGAACTTTAATATAATTATATGATAATATATATGTGGAGATTTGGGCGCTATGGAACGTGGAGGCCTTCCATGTGAAAAGAGATGGTAGTAGTAGGCTACTGGCAATGGATGAGAGAGAGAGAGAGAGAGATGGCGGCTGGTAGTGTAGAAGAGGGGGAGAGGGAGAGGGAGGGAGGAGTTGTGTTGGAAAATAAGGTTGCATTAACTCAAGGGAAAAATAATTACATTGAGTCTTTTTTATAAAAAGAACTAATCCCAATCTCTAATACAGGAAACAAACTTAATCATATTTCCTAAAAATAGAAAACACCACATCCTCTTAACTACTTGTCTAAAGGAGAAAATGCCATACTAAAAATCAAAACTTGACTCTAAGCAAACCTACTCAACCCCTTAGGGCCGGCGCCCCTTAGGGTGAACAAAACCTGTGCCACGTGGCCAAACTGACCTGCCAAACTGACCTATCACATGGTACTGTCACATGGCACCTTATTCTCCACAATATATATATTTGTTTTTAGATTCACTATCTTGACTTTGAGAATGATTAATTGTGTTGAGAACTTGTGCTCAGACATTCAAAAGAATGAGATGGCCTCAAAGCAATTGATACATTTTGGGATTCAATCCACCTTGATGGGAGGTCAAATTCTCTTTTTGCCAATAAGGTGGAATAAAGTGAAGAACACTTTTCTTCTGCGGATAAATTCTTGAATAGAACTATAGATTAAAAAAAACTCATATCAATTGAATTGAGGTTGTGATTGGAGATTCTTGGTATGATAAAACTCATCCTAGTTGTGGCACAATGTGCATGCTCTCACATGCTTTATTTCAGCTTCATTGTCTATTCTTGTGTGTGACTGTGTGATTGCCCAGTAAACAAAGCCCTGATAACTTTTCAGAAAACTACAAAGCCCTGTTATTGAACACTCAGGCATACCTCATGCACCAAAGGTGTGCCATTTTTCTGAGATTCAAAATTTCTCCTAATGTAGTCAACATCTCAGAGTATTTCCTTGGAGTAGGAAGTGGTAAAAATTAATGATGCTTGAATAAATAAGATCACAATACACACAGACATTTGTGAATTTTTGGAAGTGGAAAGCGGCATTAACAAGAGATGTTGAGCCTTTGAATTCATTAAATAAAAAGGAGAGCTAATTACACCACAAGTCCCAGTGGGAAGCGAAATGATGAACTCCCTTTACATGAGTTCCCTCCCCCTTGAATATAACACCATTACGTTCTAACCAGACCGAATAAGAATGAAAGCTCTCCTGGTTTGCTCCCTGTCTGCCTCATCCCAGTGCCCACAGAGACTTCCCCAGAAAGCCTCATGTGACCGGTCATGGCATGCAGCCAACAATCCCTGGCAAAGGGACACAAAGAAGAAATGATCAGATACTCTAAAGGGGAGTTGCAGGGAACACAAGAGCCCTTCTGTAGCCAAGTCTGTTTAAATTGTCGAGTAGCAATTGTCTTTTTCTCCTCAGCAGCCACATAAATAAATGAACCTTCATGAATCCTCCAAATAAGTCCATAGTCTGCTGCTAGTGAAGGATCAACTGTTGGATGAGCTTCAACGTCCTGCAAATAGGCCTTGATAACTGTGAATTACCATGCTTTTAAGACCATCCATCCCGTCCAGGTCTGAGAGAGATCTCATAAAGCTGAAGAGTAAGAAGTATCGCCTCCATTCTCGCACTGGACAACCATGGAGGCAGATTGGAATAAGATCACAATATCAAGTATATTTTCAGATACCAAACCAACCTTTTACCCATCAAGTATATTAGGAAATTTTTGTTAGTGAAATGTCTTAATTTAGAGACTTATTTGGACCTAGTGGTGTTGGAGGGAAATTATTATTTCTTATTATGCTTACGTTAGATGCAAATAAGGTAGAAAATTTTGGTTTCACTTAATATGAAAAAAGGGCACTTAATTTTGTATTAATTTTGAATAGTCCTTTGTGTACAACTGCATATGGACTACTTGTAAAGTATTTACTCTTTCATGCCTATGCAGGTGCGTCTCATCAAGGAGTTATATGCAAACCAGATTAAAGATCTTTATCACAGCCTTTCTTATAACCTAATTGAATTTGTATTAAATGATTTTGATTGGTAAGGCCTTTGTCTCAATATCAACTATTTCTTTGTGTTTTTTTCCACACATGATAATACTAGTATCTCCAATTTTTTGTTTTCCTCAAGTAGTCAAATCCATGCTATTTTTATGGTTTAGATCTTATAGTCATCCCCCTTTTTCAACTTCTTAAAAGGACAAAAGATGTCATATGTTGGGAATCAGAGAGGTCATGTGGCAGCCAGCCAGGTCATGTGCCAGTGCCATGTGTAGCAGCAGGAGGGCCCTCAGGGCTGGTGGCAAGGAGGACCAAGAGTCCTAGTTTTGGTTGCTTGAGTCCCAAGTTTTGTTATTTTGTTAAGTGGGTTTTAGGAAAGTTGGTTTTAGGAATTAGTTTTAAGGATTTGTTCTTTTTTAATTAGGAGTTGTGATTTGTTTCTTCTTTTGTGGGATATAATCTCTCTATAAAAGAGAGCCTTCCTATAAGTCTCTTGAGTTAGCAATAATATTTCTTATTCCAAAACTCTCCCTTTCTCTTCTTCTCCAAGTAGCCAGCCACCATAGCAGCCGACCACCTCAGCCTCTCAGCCTCTCTCAAGCAGCTGGTGGTTGCTCTCCCTGTTCCAATGTGGAACAACCCCTATTGGGCTGTTTTTCCACACGCCAAGGGAGCCTTTACGCTTCACGTGCGCCAATCTTGACTTGGTATAGAGCCAATGGTCTAGGCTTTTTTTGGCATGTGCGTGTTTGTGACCACACGCATGTGGTTTCCATCACCGACGAATCTTCCTTGACAAATCCGGTGCCTTACGCAGAGGAAGGTCATAGAAGATGATGGATGCCATTGCTACGACTACCGATGCCACGCTGTCAACAAAGAGGCCAGAGTTCGAAGCCGAGAAAAGAGTAGAGGAAATCTATCAAGTTATTCGGTTTGCGATCCTCATCTTTTTTCAATTGACACTTTACATCTGATTTTTTACTCCTTCAAAAGAGGAAATTTTCCTGGAGAAAAGATGTCAAATATTGTGTATGGGGTCGCACATTAGTTGATCACTCCAAGAAGACACCACAGTACACGCAACGACTTTCGAGGTTATCAAGAGAAGCAACGACTTCCCAGGTTATGAAAAGACTAGTGGTTGATCGAAGAAGTTCCTTTCCTAAAGATCCAGGCAAGGTGCAGAGACCACCACGTAGGGCTACTAGCATCCCACGTGTGGTTTCTCTCATGTCTGTCGATCTTGAGAAGATGACCATGGCGGTCGTCGCGACGACTATTGAGGTTGTCGTAAACACGAATTCGGAGGTTGCAAGAAGCTACACTGTGGCTTCTTCTAAAAACAAAGTGGAGAGCATGACTCTTGAAGAAGAGTGGTGGGGCATCTAGCCTTACAAGGTTGAAGACCAAGTCATCATCCTCTTGGCCTCGACTTGAGGGGGAATGTTGAGAATTAGAGTAGCCACGTGGCAGTGCCATGTGACAGCAGCAAGAGGGCCCTCAGGGTCGGTAGCAAGGAGTACCAAGAGTCCTAGTTTTGGTTGCTTGAGTCTCAAGTTTTGTTATTTTGTTAAGTAGGTTTTAGGAACGTTGGTTTTAAGAATTAGTTTTAAGGATTTGTTCTTTCTTAATTAGGCGTTGTGATTTGTTTCTTGTTTCATGGGATATGTTCTCTCTATAGAAGAGAACCTTCCTATTATAAGTCTCTTGAGTTAGTAATAATATTTCCTATGCCAAAACTCCTCTCCCTCTCTCTTCTTCTCTAAGAAGCCAACCACCATAGCAGCCGACCACCTTAGCCTCTCGGCCTCCCTCAAGCAGCCGGTGGCTGCTCTCCTTGTTCCAACATGGAACAACCCCTGTTGGGCTGTTTTTTCACACGCTAAGGGAGCCTCCACACTCCACATGCACCAATCTTGATGTCTTATATTCTTCAGCTCATAAAAAATATGATGTATGCAAAGTTGGACCTCCTAATTGTTTTTCATGTAAGTCCGCTAATATCTATTATCCTTAACAATAAAAGCTACCATCAATGGTTTTGAATTTCCCATCAATAAAATGGGTCACTTGGATGGGTTCGCTATCTCAATGTAGGTGGTTTGTTGAAATACTGAGGTTTTAAGTAGTACCAATGAAACCTTCCTGATATTTCGAGCATGACAAAATGTTAAAATTTTATGCATGTCTATAAAATTTATACACCATTTTGCTTGTAAATGGGCAAAATATGTGAACTCCAAGTAGCTGGCATTCCTTTGCCCTCCAAGTTGCCATTTGGTACTTCTCTTAAGCCAGAGCTAGATGATCGCAACTTTTAGGTCCAATGCTAAGTTCTAAATTTTAAATTTCTAGTATATACTTTTCTACCAGGACTAGTTCTAAGCTGTACCTAAGCCTCACATTATGATCTTAGCTTTTTTCAAGTTTGTAGGAATGTTGATTTGCGTTTATTTAAGTATTATGAAATATTTATACTATAAATTCTGAAGATATTACTTAATTCTAATCATTTTATCAAAATTCTGGGTTTTCCTCATTATGTGCTCATCATACCAACTAAGCTTCTAAATGTGCTCATCATACTCTAGAGAGGCAGCAATCTCAGCCATTGACTTAGAAATAGTAACCGTGGAGAAATTTCCATTGTTTTATTTTCTTTCTTTTTTTGCTATTTCCATTCTTACATGGACTTGTACACAGTTTACCCCTAGCCTCTATGAATATAGGCCTAGGGTTTCTATGGAGAAAATGAAACATTTCATTTTGTGCACATGGCATCAAAGTAGCAGCCATAGGTTGGAGCTTGATACCTTCTTTATCTCTCTGCTTTGTATTTTCTTCTCCAAATAATCTAAGTTTTTCTTGGGATTTGTGCATTTTCTTGCAAAGAAAGGAAAGTCTCCTTAAGACTCTCAAGGGCCCCAACCTTAGGGCACAAGACCCAAGGGAGGGGACCCCTCCATTGATGATGTTGCCTCCCTTATCAAGGCCATTAGTGACCATCTTCGCCATTGTTGGGTTGGTGTGACACCAGAGCACCATTGTTGGACCCTAGCGATGCTGTCGGTTGCCGAGCAACCTCCTTTCATGCCCCCAACGGAGATACTAGTAGATCTGGTGGAGCTTATTCCTACTGCAGCAGGTGGAGTGGTTGTTGCATCTTGGTGATGACCCCAGAGTGGTCACTCGAAGCAACACTGTTGTCATTGGTGGTCGGTGAGCTCATCGATCATTGGAGAGCCTTGTCGGAGGGTAGAATAGAGCTTGTGGTGACCCTTTAATGGCTGGTGGTGGTCATTGGGACACTCTAGCCTCAATCTTGTTGGGACCTATTTTAGCTGGTCTTTCGATTGATTCATATTCGATATGTGAAGATTCTTGTTGAAATAGTGTTTGGATGAGTGCTTATTTTGTGGATGGTGATATTTTGATGCTCTTTAGTATTTTTGTGATTGTTGGTTACTATTTTAAGGTGAAGCCTTGATCCTGTTGAGTAGAATGGTCCTTAAAATTGTTGATTCACTTGTACAAGGGGATGGAATTAAAGGGGAGTTCGAAAACCCTTTCTTTGGCTTGATTGTGAAGTTTGACAGGACCAACTACTTCTTGTGGTCAGAATCAATCCTCAATGTAGTTGAGGGTCATGATAAGGAGCACATACACCTTGAGATAGAGTCGACTTAGAAGTCAGGGAAATATGCCTCTTGGAAGAAGTATAATACCATGGTTTGAGCATGGATCATGAATTCCACTATCCGATGTATTGTTACTGAGATTATGTACGACAAAATGGTGAAAGAGATGTTGGAATCTCTGCCAAACTCTCAAGACAAGAGTGCGACGCGCATTCTTTAGCTACGTCATAAGATTGCACGAGACAGAATGGCAGGCCACTGGCACAATACTACTTGGTTCTTAAGTCAGCCTTTGGGAGCCTTAATGTCTACAACCTTGTATGGTAATGTGAGTCTCAGCAGACATACAGGGCTAAACCATGGTAGGGAAATTTCTTGTTGGATTAGTCCTAGCCTATATGCAGCTCGTTCGCAGATGTTGATGTTGCCTGAGTTACTGTTGATAGAAGGGGCATAGAACTGATTGAGTAGACTTTCGATTTCTTTGTCACCTACTGCTCGTGTAGAGCATACCTTTTCCGTGGTTGCTTCTCAGGGAAAGGGCAGATGTGGACCATCTACTCGTTGTGGTTGATGCCGAGGCTAGGGATGAGCTAGGCCTTGGTGCTCATTTTGTGGGCAACTGGGGCACACTAAGGTTTGTTGAACTAAGCATGGGAAACTTATCGGTGCTTATCAGGTAATCACAGCTCCAAATGCAAGATCTAAGTCTGTTTCGATCACCATAGTTGAGTATGATGAGTTGGTTCAACAGCTTAATCACCATGGGATATCAACCACTACTTCCATAGCCACTTTTGGCCTTGATTTAGGGAATGCATGCTGCGATCCCTACAAAATTTGTAAGACCCTAAAATTTAGGTTCTGAGTCATTCGGAGTCAACCTCGTTGTTCGAACCTTGGATACGTGAAATGTATGTAAACTCTTATGGTATCCATTTGGGGAATCGCACTGTGCAAATAATCTCAAAATCAAAATAAATTCACATTCTTTATCTTATAACAATTTCGACGATACGTGTTTCATGAAAAATTAAAGATTGTTTGGCCCAGTTACGAGGAATGCTCGTTATAAATATCAAAAGAATAACAATTCTAATCCCACCATCCCTCCCAATAAATACCCATGTTACCTCCCTCCCCCATGTGAACCATAAACCCATTCCGCCAGTTCCCTCTCCCTTTCCATTCTTCAACCCCTTTCTCCCTTCCTGCACATGAGATCAAGAGGGACAAGGGAGAAGGCCGAGAGAGGAAGTAGGGGAGAGTGAGAGTGAGAGAAAGAACAATGGAATTGCACCACCCACCGTAGTAGCGATTAGGGTGACAAGATGGATCCTTGTACGAGTAAGGGTACACACGGATGAGGGGCAGTGATGCTTGAGGCTGGCAACGTATGGTGAAGGTGTGGTCGCAGTGGGTTTTCTTGCCTTGTTCTTGCTCTACTTTGTTTTTTAGTGTTGTCAAGGAGCAAACCTGAGGTGAGGTGAGGCCTTGGTGCCTCAACAACCCTTAGGCGAGGCGATTTGGTCTAGGCGATGCTTAGGCGATCGCCTCACCTTTAGGCACTAGGCGCTAAGGCACTTGTCTTGGCCAAATATAGAGGAATTAAGTAGAAGTCCCTTTCATATTGTATTAGCATGGAAATAAACCCCTCCAAAAGCTCTAAAACAACCCTTTGCCTCCTAAAACCCCATCACACTTCTCTCTCAAATATTGGAGCTCCTTCATCGAAATTTCTCCTCATCGTCAAACTTTTACCATTGGCACTTGTCCTCGTTGTTGAGCTTCTCCCTACTATCAAGCCCCCCTTCATTACTTGTTGAGAGAGGTATTTCTCCCTCTCACACACACACACACACACACACACACACTCTCTCTCTCTCTCTCTCTCTCTCTGAGCTTTTGCTTCCACTCTCTCTATATATCTTTTTCATGCTCTCTGCTTCACTGTTTCAAACTCTCGTTGCCCCTCTTTCTCATGCTCTATTTCTTCTCTATTTCTATCTCTCTTTCTCTTGAAAGACATGGAGCCTTGATGGATACAAGATTTGTTGATTTTATTCATTTTTAAATTATTTTATTCATGTTTTAGTTATATGATCTTTGGTCATGCTAAGAGTTATTTTTGGACATGTGCTGTCTATGAATTTCATGGTTAGACTTGTATTTTTTCTCATGAAAAGTAATTTTTATTGGGTATTTAATATTTTGTTTGATATTTTTGCTTATTATATTTTGCTAATGGATCCATGCATGAGATTGTGAGAAGATCTAGTTTTATTGATATTTTATATATTTATTTTCAAAAAAATTATAATTTAGTGCCTCCCTAAGGCGTTTTAGACCCCTCTCGCCTTTTAGCACCTCTTGCATTTGACAACTCTGCTGTTTTTATAGGTGCATGGGTTTCACATGGAGAAAGGAAGGAGAGGAGAGGGGTGGTGCGGCTGGTGCCTTACCGAAGGCATGGTGATGGTCCGTGAAGGATAAGCAGTTGGTGGATGGTGAGGTGGCTGGTGTCGAGGATGATTGTTGGCAAGGGGATGCCTTTGTGTTTGGGGGGGTTCACATAGAGGAAGAAGAAACGAAGGGGAGGATGGGGGAAGAAAGAGATGGAAAAATTATGGCCTAAGAAATTATAAGTTTTCATTTTTGCATTTCCGACCTTATGAAGAGAGCTTTAGTCAATCAGATTTAACGGTGAGAAATCATTTGCTTTGATCTTGGCTAGTTGGAGGTGGATTTTGGTGATTTAGGACTTGATCTTAGAGTTCTTGAGCATGCTGGAGACATTCGCATGGTTGGATCAGATGAGTTCTGAGAGTCCTGCGAATCTAAAGTGCGCTATAATATAGGAGAGGGGTAAATAGTATAGACAGTAATTTAAAAATTTAACTGGAAAGAAAATGAACACGAGCCACAAAAATTTATACACGAGTGCACCTGAATTTATAGTGGAAACCCTCTCGGGTAAAAACTACCACCGAAGCTTCTCAGCTTAATATTTTCCAGATTAGTCAAGTTAGTCAATCCACTAATGCACCACTTGAACGAGGGTGGTACAACCTCTTACAAATTCCCTTCTCTTAACAACTTGAAGAGAAGCACAACAATAACGGATCTTCCTAAAACAAGTTGGAGCCTAAATTAAAGTAGTAGATTAAAGGAAATACAATATAATCCTATGGAACCTCAAAGTAAAAATCAAATCGATGTTTTTCGTAGAGGTCTTTTGATCGGAGTTCTTTAGAAAGCGTGGAAGCAAAAGCACTACAGAGATGAAAGCACAGAAGCTCTTTTTCTAGACATATTTGTTTTTTATTGTTGTGTTTGAAAAAGGCTACCAAGGTTCTCTATTTATACTAGAAAATCGACGTAGAAAAGAAGTTTTTTGAATCCTTTTGGTCGATTAAAATGGCTTTTGGTCGATTAAACTAGTTATTTGATCGATCACTGAATTAGTCGATTAATTAAGGTATTAATCGATTAAAAGGTATTCTAATGAACTTCCTAATTTAAGTATATTTGATCGATTAACTAAGTTGATTGGTCGATCATAGCTGTTTGGTCGTTCATTTAACTAATTGGTCGATCAATTAATCTAAGAACTTGATTTCGGGAAAATTACGTTTAGTGAAAAAACATTTGAGATTTTGTACAGGTAATCTAGACTCAACAGAAGACTTCAGAGAGCTTTGTTCCTTTCCATGAGTCAATGACAGAGTCTTGAAAGATTAATCTTGTCAGATAAACATAATTTTGGTGCATAAAAATTGAGATACTAACAAATTTCGCTCTGAATCTCGAGGCACAGTACAATGGCACATGGACAATGCATCTTAAAATTTTTAACCTCTGTTGCTTATTTTGGAGTTGCTGTGACTCTCCGGTGATGTTAGGTAGAGTAGTCTTACTCATGGTTTTGATTCATTATTATGATTTCTTCGCGTTTTTGCCTCATATTGTGTGCTGAGCATGGGAGTCCGTTGTAGATAAAATTAATCTATTTTGATATTGGCTACTTGGATATCAGATAATAATGACTTAATAAACTGGTAATTAATTGATGATTTATATTCATGAATACAAGTGTATTGGTTATCTTACTTGATTGATGATTATGGAATGATTTAAATTCACATATGAGGAATCCTTATTAATATGACTGGGCAACTTTAATAACTCATGAACTATTATCTTTTTAGTGAATTGAATTGCATGCCTACTTACAAATCGAAGGATAATTTATTAACTACCTTCGGAGCTCTAATGGGAATCATGAATCCATTGAATGCCCTCATTTGACATCTGATTTAAATGATGAGACATATTGATTTATTAATAAATGAGGTGTGATATAATGTTAAAATAATTTAGTTATCCAAAGAAACACTTTGGGGTAAATAAACGATAGATTCGTCAGAAAATTGTAAACTTGGGATAATTTGTTCAATCTGTGCCACTTGCCGGAGTCTTGGCTGTAGCGTCGATCTATTTTTAGATCGATTGGGATGGTTAGGGAGTTGTTGGCCTCCCTACGACTCATAGCTAGGCTTAATGGTCAACTAGGATAGCGAGATGAGTGGCTTGAGGGTTGGAGTTAGGTTGTATTGTAGTCGGCCAGTGAGTGGATTAACGGTTGTTTTTGGTTTAACGTGTATAGCTGGTGCATGTTTACATCACATGATGTAGCCACCACTCCTCACAATGACCTAAGGGTGATGGATTGAGGTGTGGAATGTGTATAAGCCATTCTCTTAGTCAAGAAGTCTTATATCGATTGTACTTCTTAAGATATCACTTTGAGATCGTCTCGTGCCCGAGGCATAGATTGGGATAATTGAATGGGCAAGGTGTATAATAATAAATGGATTATTAAATAATGTTCAATGTTTGATTAATGATTAAACATATAAATAGTACCCATCCTTTGAGCTCTTTTTATATTGCTGTTTCGTTCTATTTTACTCAACTTTTGCCGACGTATCCCTTGGACTCCGTACTTAGATGAAGCTGAGCAGCTGGGTGCAACGGTTACATTTGGTGCTTTTGATGTTGGACGTAGCTCGGTACCAGGAGATGGTCCGTGTAGATAGTAGATTCTTTGCTAGTCTATTTTGTTTTCTTTACAAATTTCTAGTTGATGTACTTTGAAACCCTAACTGTCCTTTCCTTTTTGTTTTCTAAATGATGAATTCTTATTTACTTTTCTTAGCACTCTTTATTATTTAATGTTTTATGAACTACTATTTAGCTATTGTTTTATAATTGTGTTGGGTGATTGTGATTCTGTATTTGATTGATGATTCGTACTTGACCACTTGGGTCTCATTGGATTTACTTAGTTGGTGGAACTTGGGTCGTTACAACTGAGGACATGTGTAGTTGGCCCTTCAAGTAAATGTTTAGCTTCCCATGCTAGTACTAAGGATACTGATTGGCTCGTGGACTAAAGAGACTATATGTGAGAATGCTCGACAATTATCCCAATTACAACCTAATTTGTCTAGCTAGATGATTCTTGTGGCCGATGGGAGACATTTTCGTGTTATGGGTCAGGGGTAGTTTCATAAAACCTCCCATGTATGACTATAGAATGCTTTACTTGTTCCAAATTTTCTTTTGAATTTGCTTTCAATTAGTCAAATAATGAATGACCTTTTTTTTTTTTTTTAAGCGAATGGGCGGCTATCCGAGTGATAACCACCCAGAATCATTTCATTCCAACAAAATGGGTTACATCAAAATTACATGATAGATCCCCAAAACACCACCTTGGAAGAAATAGTCGAAACAAAATTCTCAACATAAGGCCTCTCCCCTTATAAATCATCCCATTCCTCCCCAGCTAAATTGTAGAGCCATCTTTGAGTCTATGTCTCATGTTTTAGGATATATTGATGGGGCAAGTGATTGGTTATGGCCATGAGGGGGTGTCTACTATTTTTCCAGTCATTGTATGCGGGACATGTTTTTGTTCCATCGGGGAGATCATCTGGCTATCTTTGGCATTTGAGATTTGGTCACTTAGCATTGCCTAAGCTCCGACGTGTGATACCCTTACTGCTACGTTTCAGTGCAAGGCTTATCAACTAGGTAAACACTACAAGAGTTTTTTTTGTAGATGGCAGGCTTTATTTTAGTTACATGGCATAGATTTTACCTAGTAATTGTTGACCTTTCTTGTCTATCTTGGATTTTCTTGTTAAAGTCAAAATTAGAGGTTGGTGATGTAATCAAACACTTTCTCATAAAAATAAAAATCAATTTAGTGCTTATGTGAAAATCATTCAGATTGGTAATGCTTTTAAATTCTGTACCCATACTCTTCACTCGATATTTTACGGGTATGAAATCAATCATTCATCAAACCAGTTATCATATACATCACAGCCGAACGGGGTGGCTAAGAAAAAATATTTTTATATTCTGGATGTTACCAGAACCCTACTCATTCGAAATAGTGGTTTGTTTTTGGTAGAATATAAAAGCGGAATAAAATAATCGTAATATTAAAAGCATCTCAATTATGAATGCTTGGATTTACATGAAAAGCCCTCTCAGGAAGAAGGGAGAAAATCATGGGAGAAGCATTCCTATGGGTGTGATCTCTGAATATTTCTTCTCAAGGATAAATGAGAGATACAGGTTTTCTTTTATAGGCTACCACACACCTCTCTTTTTGCCACTCCACTATATGGGACTACAACACTTATAATTGGATCTCATACATTATTCAATTACCCAGCAACATTTATTTCTCTTAACATTCTCCCTCAAGTTGGGGTATGGAATGCTTAACTTGTACAACATAAATCCTCACTCTCACATGCAGAACACAACACTCAACTGGTACAATCGGGTTATGGCTCTCCTCCAGGTGAATGACGACAGCTGCATCCTCGTTCTTGCGGGTATGTCGATGATGGCACATTAGCAAGGTTAGAGTTTAGTAGTTGAACTGTTGAAGCTGTCTCTGATTGGTCTCTTTCCTAAAGACCTCAACTGGTTCCAGTGCCTTCCCAATTTGAGATCTTAGAAGTGGGTCTCTTCCTTAGAGACGTGGAGACTGGGTCTCTCCCACACAGAAACTCGAAGTGGAATTCTCCTTGGGAAACCTTGAGACTGGCTTCTTCCATATAGAAATCTCTTAATAGACTTCTCTCATATAAGAACTAGTAAAGTATTCCTTTTATATAGGGATTAATAGTGAGCTTCTCTTATGTGGAAACTTTGAAGAATGAGTCTCCCTCTTATGGGTCATAATAAGCTCTCACTTATACCCCCCTTTTGTTGTATACTCTATAGGAGAATAAACAGCATAGAAAAGAATAAAACTAGAAGTCTTTCCTTTACATCAATTCCTTTTTTTTTTTACTCGTTTTTTCCCTCTTCTTCACTCACCTTTTTGTTTCAACTTATCTTCTATCCTTCCTTTTTTTCTCCTTCCTCTCTTCCCTCTTTTTTTTTTGGAAAGCATAAAACCAACTTAGAAGAAAACAGAAGGCTAAAGCATATAAAATGGCCAAATATCTCCTCAAGGGTTCAATGGAACCCAAATCACATAGAAGAGCTACTGCCGTTGCTATAGAGCTTCTCTTTCTCTCAACTTCGCCATCCCAATCGCTATTGTGGAGCTTCAAATCTGGCTTGAGCGTTGCCACCTTAGATTAGGTGGCAACCCCTTATTCAGGCTTCAGCCACCTTCAATGAAGCGTCACTCCTATCTTAAAGGGGGTTAGAACACCAAATCCCGCAAACAGAGTTTGCAACACCCCCAAAGGGATGAGTTGAATCGTTGCTGATGTTGTCAGAGCATTGTCAGCACTGGAGTAGACGTGGGTGGCACTGCCTAGAGTTATAGCATGGTTAGATTTGGCTTCAACTAGCTAGATTGGGCAAAATTAGGTGGAGACGAGGCCAATAGTGGTCGCCAGAGCACCTTAGTTTCTGAGGATTTGCGAAGTGTCGTGGTCACTGGAACCCTAAATCCGGTGACTAGAGAAGTTGTTGCCAATCTGGAGAGTAGATGATGCGTTGCCTTTATGATTTGAGTACCATGCTTAGATTTGAGATGTTGCACGTACGTTAATCTGGCCCTCCGATAGTCAGATCAAGCCAACTTCTATCTTTACCTCCTCGCATGCCTTCTTCCTCTTGAACTTGGAGAGCTTCTCCTTCTGAACCTCCTTTAGGGTCTCCTTTGTGACAACTTTCACAGCCAACGCTGGCGGGGACAATGCCAACTTGTCCTAAACGATGATGAAACACAAGAATAATAATGAAAATAATGATGAAACAAACCAAAGAATGACTTGCTCTGATACGATGTTAGAATATAAAAGCGGAATAAAATAAATACAATATCAAAAGCGTCACAATTATGAATGCTTGGGTTTACATGGAAACCTCTCTTCATGAGAGGGGAGAAAACCACGGGACAAGCGCCCTTGTGGGCATGATCTCTGAGTATTTATTCTCAAGGATAAATGGGGGGGTACAAAGGTCCTTTTATAGGCCGCCACTCACTTCTTTTTTTCCCACTCTATTATGTTGGATTAAAACACTTGTAATTGGGTCTCACACATTATCCAATTACCCAACAATATTCATATCTATTAACGATCTTATTAGGGTGATGCTGATTTTACTCCATGTCATGTGATGAATCGAATGCCATTTAATATTCTTGATGAGTAAGTCCCTTATTATGTTCTGTTGCCTGATAAGGAACTTTTTGGGTTACCACCTAAGGTATTTGAGTGTGTTTCCTTCATCTTTGTGGTCCTAACAGGGGCAAGAACTTTTCTTAACGTATTAAGTGTATATTTGTGGGATATTCTAGGACTTAGAGGGGGTATTGGTGTTATGACTCAGTTGGTTGACATTACTATGTTGGTGTCAATGTCTCTTTCTTTGAGTTTGTCCTGTATTATTTGTCTGTTGGCTTCTTGATTGTTACTCCTGCTATTAATGGTGAAGCTATGATTCCCATGCAGGTTCCTAATGAGACTATTGCTCTCACTTGTTCCACATTGTGGGCATGATGTTAAGTTGAAGGTGACCTTTGTTTGCCGTTATCAGCTACAAAATGGTCCCTTCTTCCAAAGCTAGCACCATCATTTGTGCTTGAGTAATCCCTATACATTATAGTATTGGTACACCTTTCAGCTTTGGCATTCCAGATGCAGATAGTACCCTACTGAATCAAGAGGATTTCTAGAGACTTGAAGTTGACCCTACAGATGATAGGTTTGATCTTCCCATGGCCATGAGGAAGGGGACTTGGTCTTACACACTGCATCTTACTTCCAAGCACATGTTCATGGTGAGTCTCTCTCCTCAGTACAAGCAGTTCATATTGGGTCTCTTGGCTGTGCACATACCCACTAGGAAGCCCTTCTTGATTCACAATGGTGGCAGGCCATGAAGGATAAGATGGTTGCTTTACTCTTACGGGGGACTTGGAGTTTAGTTGATCCCCTGACTGATGCTACCACTGTCGATTGTAAGTGGGTATACACCATCAAATATAGGCCAGATGGAACTATGAAAAGATATAAGGCTCGCTTAGTGGCTAAAGGTTACAGTCAAACTTATGGAGTGGACTACTTTGATTCTTTCTCCTCGATTGCACAGCTTTTGACTATCCAGATTTTGATATCCGTTGCATTCACCTAGACTGGGCACTTCGCGAATTAGATGCGAAAATGCATCTCTATGGTGATCTCCAAGAGGAAGTTTACATGCAGCAACCTCAGGGATTTGAAGTTGAGGGGGAGTGTAGTATGGTGTACAAACTACACAAAGAAATCTATGGGCTCAAATAGAGTCTACATGCATGGTTACCAAGGAATTCCTTGCCAAGAACTGTCATAAAAGACTTGGGACTACCGTTGTATTTTCTTGGTATCGAGGTTCCTCGGAAGGGAGTTGTACTTTCTTAGAGGAAGTACATAGTTGATCTTTTTCAAGAGACTGGTATGTTACTTTGCCTACATCCCTTCCCATGGATTCAAATATGCACCTATATGATAGGACTCATGACAGATAGATGCAAAACAGTACAGGTGTCTTGTTAGGAAATTGTTGTATGCTACCATTACACGTCTGATATTGCTCTTGTAGTGAGCAAGGTGAGCTAATTTATGGACAAGCCAAGGAAGGCGCATTAGGATGTTGCCATTATGATTCTCAAGTACTTGAAGTCTGCACGAGAAAAAGGATTGCTATTCACTTGTGGCAAGTCCTTAGACATGGTAGTGTTTGTTGGTGCTAGAGTACCACGATCATTTGTTTTGATGATAACAAAACACGTGTTATTTAACATTTGCACTTGGAGTCTTAGATTTCAGGTCAATTGCAAATGTAGACGTGATTCGACAGAATTCGAGCTCGCATCCAGGACGGATTGGAGGAGCTTGATGGAGAACAGAGGGGATTCGCGAGGAGCGATAGAGTGAAGATGGAAGGACAAGAAGAATATGATAGAATTCCATTTTATTCCTTTCATGTACTTTTGTCTTTATTTTCTTGCTCTTTATTTTCTTAGAAAATTATGTTAAAGAGCCTCAAAGTACCCTAACAGTAACCCTAGGATACTTAGGTTTTCTGTAGAGAACTTAGAAAACCAATGTAGGGTTCAAACAGAGTTTCCAGACGTCTAATTCCCAAATCAGACGTTTGATAATGTGTTTTAAGACGTCTGACTGTTGATTCAGACGTCTGATAACATTTAGGCTGGACATAACTAGTTCTGTCTGATGAAATTAGACGTCCAGACCTTAGACCAGATGTCTTAGGAGACGTCTGATGTCTTTGCCAGACGTCCAATTAGTGGATCGTTGGCTGGCTTAGCGAACACTCAAGAATGTGACCGTTAGAGCCTTATCAGACGTCCTTAAGCCCTTCTAGACGTCTGATAATTGACCGTTTTACCTCGACTGACCCGAAAATCTCTTCTCAGAGATTTTGTAGCCGTTGCAAATCCATTCCCACGAAAAAGTAAGTTTCCAGACGTCCAGACATAGTGCCAGACGTCCTGTATGTCGTCTGATGGACTTGCGCTAGAACCCTGTTTAGATCTAATCCAAGTCAGGAAGAGACCCGCCCAAAATCAGACGTCTGACCTTATTTTCAGACGTCTTAAAGTGATCTTCCAGACGTCTGATGATAAAATTAAACGTCTGATAAGCCTGTCAGAACAATGATTGTTCCTGATTTCAGGCTGATTCACTTGGGCTTTGCACCCAACGGCTATGGAAGCCTTTCTAAGCTTTCCAAAGCCTTCCTAAGGCCTCTATAAATAGAGGGGAGCCTTTGACACACTAACACACACCAAGAAACACCAAGAGACACCTAGCTACACACTTTCACACTCTTTTGTGTCCAAAAAGACTCTCTTGCTCTCCAAGCTCTAATTCTTCATCTTGAGAGCATCAAGTTTTGCGCACCCGTTCTCCCGCCGTAGTTCACGAGAGCAACGTAGCGCCGTCGTGTTGTTCACGCATTCGCGTCGCCGACGCACTCCTTTCAAAGGGGAGTTTCCTAATTCCTATAGAAGCTAGGTTTAAAATTGCTTTGTTGGCTCTATAGGATTATCGTTCTTTTATCTTTGTTATTTGGTTGAGTATTTGCTTTGCGAATTCCCGTCTCCTTCGAGGGACAAAATCCTTCTCGTGAAGAGAAGGGGTTGAGGTAACGCTACCCTCGCACTTGTAGCGTGGTTGTATTTGAGGTTGAATCACCCTCGTTTAAAGTGATTTGTTTAGTGGATTTTGATCAACTTGGTTGATCGGAAAATCCTAACTCGAGAGGGTTAGGTGGTGGTTTTCATCCGGTTTGGGTTTCTACCTAAAAATACTTGTGTACTTGTGTGATTGTCTATTTTGTGAGATTGTTTATATTTATTTCCGCAATTATTACGTCACCCCCTCCTAGTAGGGAATTTCAGTGTTTACTTATGCGGATAATGTAGGGTGTCCCAAAGATAAAAAGTCTACCATTAGGTTTTACACTTTTATAGGAGGAAATTTGGTTACTTGGAGAAGTAAGATGCAAACAATGGTAGCCAGGTCTAGTGATGAATCTGAAAATAGGGTTATGGCCCAAGCTACTTGTAAGCTCGTGTGAGTTCGATCCTCGGTGACTTAGACATCATTCTACCTAGACCTATAAGGTGACCCTCTTCATTGCCAACAATCCAGTTTTCCATGAGAGGACCAAGCACTTGTGATATGATTCGAAAAGGGTTCATCTAGACCTCTCATGTGGCCTTAGGAGATCAAACTGCAAACATGTTTATGAAGGCTCTTTCTCGAGGATCTTTTGAACGGTGTTGTTCCAAGCTAAGCGTGGTAGATATCTGCGCTCCAACTTGAGGGGGGGAAGTATAGAGAAATTTTCATTGTTGTGTTTTCTGCCTTTTTGGTCCTTTTCTGTTATTTCCATTCTTACATGAACTTCTACGTAGTTTACTTGTAGCCTCTCTTTATAAATAGAAGCCTGGGGTTCTATAGAAAAAATGAAACATTTCATTCTCCCCACAGTAACAACCTGACATGCGTTGATAGGCATGCCATACTTGCTCTTGTAGGTCTTTATGTGGCCAAGCTTCCCAAGAGCATTAGGGTCGAGCATGTCCCTGAATTCCATGGCCACATTCATGACTGTGAGTGAACGACAAAGTTCCTTTGCCCCATCGTTGAGAGCTAGCCCTAGAAGAAGTGTGCTCCATACCTGGCAATGAAGAAAGTGTGACTACAAGCTTGCTCAATTGGTTGTAGGCCTCCTCCATGGTTGGTACTCTGGCAGTGTGAGCATTGAGGACCCAGCTGCTTTGTATGTAGGATCCAATCCAGTGAGAAAGTACCCTACCATGGTCTAAGCCTTGTATCCCTTGTGACTCACAAAAACAAAAAGGGATATAGGCATGTGGTTTCTTAAATGCAGGCTTAAGAGTTGAACAGTACTGTGCGAGAGCTCCCCCCCCCCCCCCCAAATCCTGCCTCGTGGGACTAATCTCATGATGGAGCTAAAGAATACAAATGCCGTTCTTATTTAAGGGTTGATAAAGAATATCTTACATCATCTTGAAGGCAATGTACTGAGTGGTGGTTTTTGTGATCTATGCTCTAACCATGCTACTATCCTTCTTCCAAGTAGGATAATTTCCAATCTTCTCAGCTGGCTCTAACTTAGCGAGAATATGCTCCTTCTCACATCCTTCCACAAAATTGGGAATCAACTAACCAAAGAGCAACAATTGGTCCCATCAAACTCTTACTATCAAACCAAAGAAGGGATCCTTGAACTCCCTATGATTTTCGCCTCCTTGTGTAGGTGAGTTGACCATCTCCAATGGCTCATCTCACTCACAGTGAAAGACAAGTAGACATTTGGGGAAACCTAGTTAATACATCTAAAAGGCCCAATCTATTGACCGATGTCGAAGGAACTAATGGGGATTGACCAATTAGACTTGGACTAGGCCTTGTGCATGTAATGGTAACTGGAGTCGCATGGTCAGTGCCACCTAATTGTCTACAGATGTGTGGGATAGCCTGCAGTTGCTTTGGGTCATGCTAGCGACACTCATGCGATGAAGAGATGGTGCCAAGTTGGCTTGGTGGCACTGAGACAAGGATGTGGCAGCGTTGTTCAGACCCAGCAGCAAAGGTTGGTTGGTGGTGTTGACCAGACCAAAGAAGCTTCAGGTGGTGCTCAGGCATTAGCATTGAGCACCTAATAATAGCCACAGATCTGCTCATGCAGCATGAGAGCTCCACGTGGAGTCAAATAGATTCACTTAGGACTTGCTCGAGGCTAGGGTTGCCGGTGCCCTAGGGTACAACCCTTTTTGGGGCTTAGTTTGCATCTCTCCCTCCCCCAAGAGAATCTGATCTCAAGAAGAGGAAGAGAAAGCCTGGATTTTATTTGGTGGAGAAGGAGGGGAGAGATCAAGGAGTGATAGAGTTTTGGCCTAGGATCATTGCTTTGATACCATGTAGAAGAAGAATTGATCATTCTATCTCATTAATGGAACCTTAGCTCTCTTTATATAGGAGATGCTAGGACTAAAATGCACATATGCCTTTGGGACAAGCAAAACAATAGCAAGACTGACATAATGAAGAGAAAAGACAAGCAATCTCTCTACATATTTTTGTGTTCGCAGTTTTTGTGAAAGGGTCTGGATGAGTTTGGAAGGGGTGCATGTGTGGTGGCCTGGGAGGAGAGTTTTCATCCTTTCTTGGAATGCGACCTGGGTATGAGACACTTGAGAACAATGAATGAAGCTCCACTGGCAAAATGGTTTTCATTTTCAATTGAAGGTACCATTATGTTTTTTTTGAAAGGGAACCATTTCTTTGCATAGTTGTGTGCTTTTCACAATTCATGTCAAGATAATGAATTGGGAAAGGCACGGTTTGATTACCGATGAGGCTTCTAGTTTCTAGAGGTGGGTGCTGAATATGCTATTTTGGCTGGAGTACATTCCGTTGCTTGGTAGTTTGTTGAATTTCCAACTAGAAGGATGACTAGTATTCAGTTGGACCTTTGTCATCTTCCTGTCTAACATTGTTTTCTTTAGCATATGATCAGTTTCTTATTTTTCGATGACTGCAAATAGTCCTATGGTGTCTGGTTGCGGTGGTTGGTAACTGCCATTCCATGCTAACTTATCTGATATATGTATAGATGATTTGGTGTGTCTTCATGGGGTTTCTGTTAGACAGCATTTGCATGCAGATATAGCATATTCTTGGAATTGGGAGCGTAGAGATTTCAATCGATAAATCATGTGATGTGATGTGGTACATATGATGATTTTGTGTGTGATTTTAGGTTATACATCGCTGGCATTGCACTCAACCTTTAATCAATGAAAGTAGATACCACTGATTTCCAGCAGACATCTTTTTTAGTTTCCTAAAAACAAAAAAAGAAGAGGTAGAAATGCTAGAATGCAGAGTAATCAGCTGATAATAAGGGCTTTGTCGTTTTTAATCTACCATTATGATAAAGATGGAATGTGAAACTCCTCAGTTAGCTTCTGAAAATTTGTCAAGGTTCAGCCTAAAGATTGAGGAAGGGTTCTCGCATGAGGAACGCATGCGAGTAAAGAAGCTAGTTCCACCACTTCGTCATCGAAGTGTGTCACAAAGAATGCTGAGATTCGGTAGTTGGAATATTGGTACTTTGACCAGCAAGCTCATGGAGATTGTGGATACAATGGTAAGGAGAATGATTCAAATTCTTTACCTTCAAGAGACTAAGTAGGTTGGTGAAAAAGTAAAGGAAATCGAGAAAACATGTTTCAAACTTTGGTATTGAGGAAGGGACAAAGGTAGAAACGGCGTGGGCATTATAATTCATAAGGATTTGAAGTAGAACGTGGTTGAGGTTAAGAGATTGGGTGATTGAATTATTTTGATAAAATTAATTTTAGAAGAGATCTTGAATGTTATTTCAGTTTATGCACCTCAAGTTGGTTTAGAGGAAAGAATAAAGAATAAATATTGGGGAGAGCTTGATATGATAATTCAAGGAATCTCACAGACAGAAATGATTTGCTTGGGTGGAGATTTAAATGGGCATGTGGGAAAAGATGCTTTAGGGTATGCAGGAGTGCATGGAAATCATGGTTTTGGTGTTAGGAATGAAGAAGGGAAGATGTTCCTTGATTTTGCTATGGCTTATGATCTTTTTATAGCAAATACATTCTTCAAAAAATGGGAAGAGCATTTGATTACCTATAAAAGTGGCTTAACAAGAACGCAGATCGATTACTTTGCTTTGAGAAGAAGGGATCGTTTATCTTGTAAAGATTGCAAGATTATTCGAGGGGAGAGTTTAACTGCTCAACATCATCTTTTGGTGTTGGATGTTCATTTGAAGAAGGCAAAGAAGAGAAAATTAGTGTCTAAGAATTTGAGAATTAAATGGTGGAATCTTAAGAAAGAGCAAGTGAGATTTAAAGAGAAGATGGTGCAACAAAAGGCTTGGGATCTTGATGGTAGTGCTGATGAAATGTGGTTAAATATGGCAAACTGTATTAGGAAGGTGGCAAATGAGGTGTTAGGCGTGTCTAAAGGAGGTGTTCCAGGATAAAAGGAGGCTTGGTGGTGGAGCGAGGAAGTGCAGGAGAAACTTAAAATTAAAAGAGCCTGCTTTAAAGCCTTATATCGAGATATGACTGATGAAAATATGAAAAACTACAAAAGAGCAAAGAAAGAAGCAAAGAAAATAGTCAGTGAAGTAAAAGCAAAAGTTTGGCAGCATTTTTATAAGAAACTTGATTCTAAAGAAGGTGAAAAAGATATTTTTAAATTAGCTAAAGCAAGAACAGAAAGCAAAGGACCTTATACATGTAAGATGCATCAAGGATGAAGAAGGAAGGGTGCTTATAGCTAGTGAGGATATAAAGACAAGATGGAAAAGATATTTTCATAAGCTATTCAATGAAAAACAAAAGAATGATATCATCTTAGTGGAGTTAGTTAACTCAGAAGAGTATGTGAATCGGACATGTTATCGAAGGATACAAAAGAAAGAAGTAGAAGATGCTTTGAAGATGAAAAAAAGTGGGAGGGTTATTGGGCCTGATGATATTCCTATAGACGTTTGGAGAATGACGGGAGAATGGGGTATAACTTGGCTCACAAATTTATTTAATACTGTGTGGAGAGGCAAGAAGATGCTAGAGGAATGGAGGAAAAGTTTTGTAGCTCCTTTATACAAGAACAAGGGTGATATACAAGAGTGTTCCAACTATAGAGGTATTAAGTTGTCATACGATGAAACTTTGGGAAAGAATGATTGAAAGAATAGTGAGGCAAGTCTCAATGGTAACTGAAAATCAATTTGGCTTTATGCCAGGCAGGTCTACTATTGAGGCAATACATCTCTTGAGACGTATGATGGAGACATACAAAGTGAAAAAAAAGATTTGCATTTGATTTTTATTGATTTGGAGAAGGCCTATGATTCTGTCCCAAGAGATATCTTGTGGAGAATTTTGGATAAGAGACAAGTGCCGGTTATATATATCAACCTCATAAAGGATATGTACTATGGAGCAGCAGCTTGTGTAAAGACTAAGGATGATTTGATAGACTACTTTGATATCACCATTGGTCTGCATCAAGGTTCGACTTTAAGCCCTTATCTTTTTTGCTTTGGTCATGGATGAGTTGACGAAGCATATCCAAGTTGAGGTGCCTTGGTGTATGCTTTTTGCTGATGACATTGTGTTGGTTGATGAGACAAGAGATGGAGTGAATAGAAAACTTGAGCTTTGGAGAGAAGCCCTGGAAGATAAAGGATTACGCATAAGTAGGACGGAGACTGAGTATATGGAATGCAAGTTTAGTAGTAGAGGGAACAATGAAGGGATTGATGTAAAAATTTGAGAAGAGTGCATTCCAATGAAAGATATTTTTAAGTACTTAGGATCCATTTTTCAACATGATGGTGGAATTGATGGAGATGTTACATATAGAATTAATGCAGGGTGGTTGAAATGGAGGGGTGCTTCTGGTGTTTTCTGTGATAAGAGGGTTCCTTTAAAAGTCAAAGGAAAATACTATCGAGCTGTGGTAAGACCAGCCTTGTTGTATGGTTCTGAATGTTGGGTTATAAACTATAGGCGTGTACAGAAGATGTCTGTGGCAGAAATGAAGATGTTAAGATGGATGTGTGGTCATACAAGAAAGGACCGTATTTCAAATGAGTTTATTAGAAAAAAGGTTAGGGTGGCACCGATAGAGGATAAATGAGAGAGGTCCGTCTAAGATGGTTTGGACATTTACAAAGAAGGCCACTAGATGCTCCAGTTAGGAGATGCGAGAAGTTGGAGGATGAACCCGCTAAGAAGGGGCGACGAAGACCAAACAAGTGTTGGAAGGAAACTATTAAGTATGACCTCAATTACTTTAATTTAAGTCCTAAAATAGCTGAAAATCGATCTGTGTGGAGGCAAAGAATCTATATAGCCGACCCCACTTAGTGTGGGAAAATACTTGGTTGTTGTTGTTGTTCAGCCTAAAGATGAATTCCTTGTGGGTCACTGGCGAGATGTGTCTACCACTAAAGTGCCAAGTTAGAAAATTTGTACACTAGGGGACTCATGGCATTTTGTTGAAGGAATGATCCTACAAATGACTGTTTTGCTAAAAGAGGATTGAGTTTCATTCTTTTCATTTCGCTCCATAGTATGATAGAAGGGGAGCCATTATACAAAAATATAACTTGTCACCTAGTGACCTGGAGGTCATGAGTTCAGGTTATGGGAACAGTCTCTTTGTTGGTAAAAGATTGCCCACAATTGACCCCCAAGACAGTTTTATTGCCTGCTGGAGAACCCAAAAAGATTTTGACCCATCCCCAGCCCCTTACATAGGGGTAGCTTGCTGCACCATGCTACCCTTTATCTTTCATGTTCTCTTTTCTCTCAAGGGATTGACAAGGTGGAACGTATCTTTTGGAGTGCAGTTTCGGAAGACGAGTTTACGAGGCATGTGGAGTACAATGGTATTTGTCAGGATTTGCGTAAGTAGGAGTGTGGAGGCTCCTTGGCGTGGGAGAGGATAGTCCCATGTGGACTAGGTGGCATGCAAACTGAAGCAGGCAGCCAGGTGGTCGGCGGCCTGGTGTAGGTGGCGCAGGAGGCCGGTGATGGTGTTGTTGAAGAAAAGAGAGGGAGTGGAGTAGTAGAATATGAAATATTATTATTGACTCAAAGGAAAATACAAGGAAAAACTCTCTTTATATAGAGAGAACATATCCCAACATTTGGAAATAAAAGATTTTATCACTAAACAAATCCCAAACATTGTTTCATAAAACCCAATTACTAAAATAAGTAAACTTCACAATTAAGCAAATGACTCAACTTGATCCCTTGGGCCACAATACCGCCGGCCCTGAGAGCCTTGTACTGCTTGCCACGTGGCTTGGATGGCTGCCACGTGTCCCATCTTTATTCCCAAGGATTCAATTTGGACTTATTCCTGTCTTGGGAGGCATGGAAATGGGCATGCCCTCTTTTTTTCAGAGTTTGAAAGGGCAACTGTTGCTGTAATTTTGTTCCATTTGGCTAGGGGGAAATGCAATTCATTTCATGGGGATTGAGGCCATATGTAGAGAATGTTTCACATTGTGCCTTGTATTTAGCTTTGTTGTGGGGCTCCTATTGTTTATTGCTTATGCAAGAACCTCCATTAGAGATTAATGATACAGGAGGCTACTGATTTAAAGGAAGAAAGGAACCTTATCCAGCTGTCTGCTGTTTTTTTTTTCCTGAAAGGAAAAAAGACCATTTTAATTTCCACAATCAACACAATTAGTTTTATTAATTTTTCTAAAATTAACAGGTATGTACAAAATGGCATACTTCAATGCCATGTATGTAGAAAAAACCTAAAAGCTTTTTAGGTGCCAAAAAGCAGAATTTTTTATGGTTTCAATGTTGAAATGCTCTTCCCCTTTTATTGATCATGACATGGTGGACTTGGAAGTGTTAGAGTTTGTGAATCTCAATCAGAGCCTCAGATTGATACTCCTATATATTCCTCTTTCCAAAATGTATTTTTGTTTCAAGTAAAGACCATATTCTCTACAATCACGGCAACTGATTTGGTAGCCTCACAGATCTGCATTTGCATTCTGTGCAACAGAATGAGGTGGCCATCCTCTTAGTTAAAGAATTCAAGGGAAAGGCAAATATTCCACACCAGTTGGGCTTTGTTCAAGCAAGAACCCTTGCTGTCACACCCCTCAGGCTTCCAGCTGGCTCAACTCCAGCCTGCCGTGTTCACCCTCCCTTTCTCTTTAGTGAAGCAGCTTCACCTTCCTCTTTCCGTTTCTTTTGTGCCTGTGGAGCTCCAACACTGACTCTGCTCACTCACCTCAGAACACTCACCACTGTGGTGCTCGTGGTTCTTGCTGCCATGTTTTGTGATGCTTGCCATGGTGCTCACCACTGTTGTGCTCCTGCTGCTTGTTCCATGGTGTTTGCAGGTGAGCTGCCATGGTCCCTTGGTTTTATGGTTCTCATGGTGCCATTGTTTCATGGCAGACTGCTGCTGATTGCATCATGGTCTTGTGATGATGTAGTCTTACTTGGCCTTTCATTTTCTCATCTGAACACAATGGCCTCAAATGTGGCCCCTTGAAACTTTCTGGATCTGGCATTTGTTTGAGACAGCCTTAGGGCTGCTAGGCATAGGACTTGTTCCTGGTTGTCAGATCTTGTATAGTACAACTAGTTTGGCCCTCATGGTTGCTTTTACCATAGAACCTGGCTACCTCCTCCCTCCAACTCAAGGGTTGGCTGCATCACTCCAGCTGTCTCTGCCTTGCCACAATGCAACTTAGGATGCCTTGCCCAATGCAACCTCAAAAACCACTAGGCTGCTCTGGCTGGAGCACACAACTTAGGCCACCTCACCTGATTCAGCCTCAGCAACCTCCAAGCTGCTCTGGTTACAGCACCCAGTGACTGCCCACATACGTGAACATGCTCCATTTGCCGTCATATTTTTCCTTCGTTGGGCATTCAGCAATGCCTCTTTGAGGCTTCTAATCTGCTTCTTTGAAGCATAAGTCTACACTGAATAGGCTGGTAACTCCATTTTAAAAATTGTAATGGGTGGCCTTTTTGAGTTGATGTTCATTGCCTAAGTCACTTTGTCAGTAACATTGCTGGGAGAATTGGCATTTGAGTTGGGGGCACTTGCCCTTGCTTGTGGCCAAGTCTCTCTATCCATGCATCCAACTAATATGCTCAAGTCTATTAAGGCAGAATTTCTAGACCCATTTTCCTATGTCAGAGATGTTCTTATATTCAAGCTCCAGAAGCAGAGGATGTGTTGCAAGACCAAACAATTAGCATTTTTACTGTTCCATCGTTTCTTATGATATCATTTTTTGGCTATTTTTGTTTTCTTAGTGGACATGTTTGTAAGTATTTTTTCTATCCCGCCTCTCCACATGCTAGGACTTCTTTTCTTGTTATGAGACTCCATTTTCTTTCACATGATATCAGAGTGGAGATCCTAGACTGACATTCCAATATCCCACGAAGTATCACCAAAAATCTCTCTAGGTGTGCATTGAATCTCAAGCTAGAGGTTTCAATGCGTTCTTGATCGCGGACATCACCTCCGGGTTGTTGCCTAGCCAGTGACCTCGTTGCCTGACTGGTAGGATCCTTGATCTATTGGGTGTAGGCCACCCAAATGGCTTTTCGCTGATGGTTTGACCATCTGTGGTTTGACAGGCAACCTGACTGTGGCTTGACCGATGATGCCCCATCACCAATCTTCTTGTTGCTTCCTACTCTAGGTCCCGCTCCATCGTGTGCTCGAATGCCATGCGGCTAGCCTTAGCACACGAGTAGTCACATGTCCACGTTCACATGTGACTTGTGTCGATTATGTCTGCTTCTCCTATTCACTGATCTGTGGTCTACGATGACTATTGTACTACTGTTGATACTACTTGGTATCGTCTCCCACTAGTTGTTTGCCTGCCACCCTGGATTCCCTATTGCTAGTTGGATGAAAATACATCCAGCTCCTAGGCTGCGTGTATTACTGATGCTTTTGATGTTCATGCATATTTGACGTTTGCAATTCTCGAACAATGGGTGATAGATTCGGGTGCCTCTCTGCATCTTATTGGAGATGCTACTTCCCTCTATGAGACCCAACCTCCCAGAGTAGTCACTTTTATTAAAGTGGCTAATGGTGCTAGTTCCCCAGCAACTACAATTGGAGGCATCCAGTTTTCTTCACGATTGCACCTATCAGTTGTTCATGGTGCTCCAAAGTGCCCCTTAAGTCTCCTCTCAGTCAACAGGTTTTGTGAAGACCTGAAGTGTTGGGTTATGTTCGATGAATGTCACTGCTAGTTTTAGGATAAGAAGACAAATTAGATTATTTTGGTGGATATGAGAAAAACAGTCTTCACTATCTTGACCTACCATCTCTCTTTGCTAGAGCTATCTCCATCTCCATTGATGCACTGCTTTGGCATCACCGTCTTGATCATCCTCCTTTCGGAAAGATGTGCCAGATGTTTCCCAAGTTGCCTATCTCCACTAGATTTGATTGTAAGGCCTGTCAACTGGGCAAGCGCAATCATCCTACCTTTTCATGACAAGCTGAGTCTAGGGGCACATCACCATTCCATTTGATACATCATGACGTCTGAGGGCCTTCTCGCAGGAGTAGTACAAGAGGCCATAGATACTTTGTTATATTCACAGATGATTATAGAAGATCCACTTGGGTCTTTCTTATGAAAGATTGCTCAGAGATTCTTGGTATAGTTAGACGCTTCTTTGTAGAAGTGTAGAATGTCTACTCATCTATTTGGACTTGTCGGAGTGACAATGCTCTGGAGTTTTATGCAGGAGCTGCAATCATTTTTTATCACCAATGGCACCTTGCATCAAATGTCCTATGCATATACCTCTTAACAGAACGGTGTTGCTGAGAGGAAATTACGACACATTCTAGATATTGCATAGACACTCCTTGTCTTCATGAAGGCGCCGTCGTTCTGGGGTGATGTTGTGCTCATTGCGACCTATTTGATCAACCGAGTCCCTTTTTCAATTCTACATAAGGAGATCCCTTTTCAGTTGTTGCATCTTAACACTAATAGTCTGTTTGCCTTGCCACTACAAGGACTCAGTTGTATTTGTTTCATGCATGCCTTTGGATAACAGCAAGATAAGTTCTCTCCACGTGAAGTGAAGTACGCCTTTCTTGGCTCTTCATGCAGTTAGAAGGGGTACCGGTGCTATAATTTGAGTAGTCATTACAGTTACATTGTCACGGGAAATGCTACCTTTTTTGAGATGGTTCTATTCTCTAAGGAGGGGACCAATACAGACCTTGTACCACATTAGCTGCAGATGTACCACAAGCGAGAGCAAGAGCAATCTTCTCTTCCACTTCCTACCATGCTTGTCTCTTCATCTGAGGATACTTCCATAAGGGAGCCATAGGCATAGAGTTAGTGATTTTGATGATAAGACTGATTTCATTAAGGAAAGCTATTTGTTGTTGTACGTTGCATCCTATTTCTTATTATACTTGCACTGCGCATCTTGACTCCTTTTTACAATAGTTCTTTCAATCCCTACAAAGTACTCTAGTGCCATGTGATTGCTTAGAGGCTTCTTGAGAGTTGAGATCCACACTGGAAAGTTGCTATGGATGCAACAATGGAAGCCCTTGCTACTCATGGTATATGGAAGCTCGTGCCCTATCCCCCTTGGACAAAGCTTGTTGATTTCAAATAGGTGTACACCGTGAAGTATCTTGTAGATGGTACCATCAACAAGATTAAGGTCAGGTTAGTGGCAAAGGGATTTACACAAATATATGAGACGTTCTCTTATGTAGCACATGTTTCATCTATACAGATTATCCTCTCTGTTGTAATCAACAGAAGTTGGCCCTTATTCCAATTAAACATCAAGAATGTCTTTCTTTATGGAGACCTTACTAAGGATGTATGTATGTGACAACCTCCTGGCTATGTAGTTGAGGGAAAGCATGTATGTAGATTGAAGAAGGCTATATATGGGTTCAAGTAGGGTGCTTGGGCCTGGTTTGACTGATTAAGTGCAGGGGTTATGAGGATTGGTTTTAGGAGATCTGTGTCTGACCACTTTATTTTTTTCTGGTAGACTTTTGTTGGAATTGTCATCTTAGTTGTGTACATCGATGGCATGATTTTAACAGGAGATGACAGTACTAGTATTTAGAAGGTAAAGGCTTTCTTACAGAAGGCCTTTGTCACTAAAGATCTTGGAGAGATGATACTTTCACAGGATAGAGGTTGTAAGATAGGAGTAGGGGCTTCTAGGCACCAAGCCCTCTAATCTCCCTCTTGAGCAGAGAGGCAGACATTCGGATCCTAAGGATTCACCATTTGAAGATATTCATAGATATAGGAGCACTGTCAAGAAGATGCTATACCTTACTATCACACACTAATATAGTAAGCAGGGCTAGTCAGTTTATGGACGGACTACACTACAGTCATTGGCATGACATGTGCCTTATTTTGAGGTATTTGAAGGGGACCTTAGGCAAGGTCCTTTACTGTAAAGCCAATGGACATCTCGACATTTGTTCCCATTTCGATGCAGATTATGTAGGGTCCCTTGAGGATAGGAAGTCTATTATCAGATATGCTATATTCTTGCGAGGCAACCTCGTTTTGTGGCATAGCAAGAAATAGACAACGGTTACCCAATCCAGTGCAAAGGTAGAGTATAGAGCAATGGCTCATATTACTTGTAAGATGTTGTGGATAACCTCATTCCAAGCAAATCTTGGGATCTCAGTGCAGATGCCCTATCTTTCATGAGACAACGAAGCACATTGTGGTCATCTATTGCTTTATTTGGAATGCCATGATGGAAGGAAAAATTGCCACTTTGCATGTATCCTCCAAGCTTCAGATTATTAGCATCCTCACTAAGGCATTGCTGAAGAAGATGCATTTCTTGTGTGACAAGTTGGGCTTGATGGACATTGTCTCTCCAACTTGAGGGAGAGTGTAGAGTTCCATCATTTCTTATGTTTTTATTTTTGGGCTATTTTTGTTTTCTTAGTGGGTTTATTTGTAATTTTTTTTCCATCCCTTTCTGTATAAGAGAGTCTAGGGCTTTTTTTCTAGTTATGAGACTCCATTTTCTTTCGTAAACATTAACATTTGTTGCTATATCATATGCCTTTTATGCACATTATGAGGAACTTCAGTACAAAAATTTTAAGATAAATTCTAAGAATGATATTAACTTCTTAATCCAAAGCTCGTAGTAGTTTTGGCTCGTGAAACCCTAAAGCTGCAGATTCCTGGTGCAGCAAGGTGACAGTCAGCCTTAGGTATGCAGACCTTGCTTCCATATTACCAAGTCGAATCAGAGTATTGGCTTGGCCAGTTCATGACTCAAAGAGGATCTTGATGATGGACAACAAAGGAAGCGAGGCATCAGTAGTGCAACCTGTTCCTTCTCGGCTTCCATATGCAGAGGATGCACTGAGAACTTTGAGCTTGCCACAAGGTGAGTTCCATATCTGACTCGTTATTTTGAAGATCAAGAGGGTGTATGAAAAACATATTCCTTCAAAAAACTATGATGAGAGTTGGGTGCAAACACCTCTACAAATTGTTGCTTTTGGATCATGATTGTTAGAAAAGAGATTTTCCAGTTTTGTTGCTTTTCTCGTTCTTAGAACCAGGATGTGGATTTTGAATTTCAAGTGCTAGTCAAGACAATCCCGAAGGTATTCAGGTAGCTGAGTCTAATTTCATTTATTTGTGTGCTTTGCAGCATATGCTGAAATCGTTTTAAATCTGCCTCGAGTGCTTCAGCAGATGTCTCTGCATCTGGAGACAATTTAAAGGGCCTTGGCGTTTGGTGATTAACTCCCCCTGCTGGTCACATAATCAGAATTCTTCACTGTGTTTTAGTTCTCCAGTAGTAGATATTCTGATTCAATTCATCCGACCCTCAATTATTGGGTGAAAAGGCCTTTCCTGGAGAGGTATTAACCATGAGTAATATATTGCTTCCAGGTGAAGGGGCTGCAGGATCTTCAGTATAGGATGTGTATATTGAGTTTTGTTTTAGATATTTTAACAGAAATGCTACTTTTTAAATAGATTATGGATTCATTTTGTAGCTCTCTCCCTCAAATTCTGTATGTTACGCCTGTCAATTGTCATGCATGAGCACCTGTCTATGGGTCCTCCTAACATGAACGTGCATTTATTTATAAAAAAATAACTGGGGTCTTATAGGCCTAGTTTACGACGTGTGTTAACTAACTCGGATTAGTTAAATTGCAACAGGGGTTAACTTTTATTTCTATTTACTTCCAAATAAAGGTTAGCCTATGTTTATGTTTATTGAATGGCAAGATAGGAATGAAGGTTAACCTGAAAGGGAGGTATTTACTTGGGTTTGGAGGTTAGAATGAGGGTTAATTAGATAAAAAAATATTTGCTTTGGGATGGTAGGTAAGTTAGGGTTGTTTTTTATAATTTTATGTTAATTTATTGTGGGAGGGGCAACTTTGGAAAAAGCTGTGGGAAAGGGCAGTCGCGAGAGTTGCAAACGAGTATTAAAACGTGAGTTATTTCAACTCTTCTTCTAACATGAGTAGGGATAACCTGGGATAAGAAGTCAAGAGGGATCGAGTTGTCCTCCAAGGTAAACAAGGAATAACTCCCAAAAGAAGAGATTATCTCTCGTCGTAAACTGTAACATGGTTTCATTTGAGTTGGGCCTCCAGGTGTTAGGGATCTCTTCTACTTCCATGATAAATCCTGTTTCCCGATGGCAAGTAACTGTTGCTGGTAGAGTGGTAGATGGAATACACCATTCCTGCAATATCTTTCAGAACGTCGGAGGTCCTTTACTGCACTGCCCACTTCCTATTGTTGCTCGACCAAAGGATTGCACTTACACATCCCATTTCACTGGATACGTGAAGCGGCGGGGCAGTCATGACTTGTGACACCCAACGCAAGTCGCTACTTATGTAAATTTAGTGCACTATAGGCTACTTGTCGTAGCATTTCACAATAACCGCCCGATTTGTTTATTAGCAAAAAGTGTTTTCCTATCCTATAAACAACTTAGAGCTAAGCTTTGGTTTTGTGTTATCATGAGTAGTTACGCCATGGAGAAAATAAGGTTCCACTGTCGATTGCCTTTGTCAGAAAAAAGGTTGTCTATGGATTCGAGCCGTAGCACATCCAATAAATTCTTATGATTTTTCTGATCTGAATCAAGTAGGTTATAGATGAATTGATTTTTCAATAACTGAGTTCAAACTTGGTGGTGATGCAGGCATTTTCAAACATTTCATACCTTATTTAATTTATCCATATATCATTTTAGGGTCTCATTTTGGATTGAATTTTGAAAGTTAGGTGCAACCATATGCACGATCACACCCTCGACAATCACACTGCTCCTTTTCGTCTACCTCTTAGCTCCAACTTTAGAACCCTAGCTACAGTGCCAACTTTGGGCTGATTCAAGCTGGTTGGGGAACCCCACCTTCCCCATCAGCCCTACTTTCCATTTTCACCCTTAGCCTTTTTCCTTTGTGTTTGTTCTACCGTTGATTCCTTCCATACTTGGAGTCTCGACCTAGGTCTTCCTCTTCCTCGATTGTTTCCGCTTGTCGTGGTGATGCAAAGGGTGGTGTTGCGGTGTCATGGCGATGGGCGGCATTACTTAGATGTTGCTGCGGTAACCGACGCTGCAGAGTCAGGTGTGTTGCGGTTGGTTGTTGGTGTTGCCACTATCGGCTATCTAGACTCTCGTTTACACGAATTGCATTGATGGCTTAGAATCTTCCTTGGTGGTGTTGTCTTTCATTTTTCGACGTGGAGCAACTTCTTTAGATTGCGACAAGCTACAAGGATGCTTTCTTTGTTTAAATTTGTTTTATTTTATTCTTCTTTTGGTATCACTGCATTCCAAAGTTCCGCTGTGGTGCTTCTATTCCCCTACCTCCCCCCCCCCCCCCCGCCCCCCCCCCACCCCCACCTTGTGGGAGGCGGCGTTTTTGTTGTCCTCCTTTACCCTTCAGGTTCGTCACTTTGTATTTAGCTCGTTTTCTTTAATGGAGTTTTTATTAGAAAAAAAAAAAGAAGTCAAGGTTCAGGTGTTACAAGTCAAGGTTCAGGTTTTTGCAACTACAAGGTTTTTCACGGTATCAATTTCGTGGCAGATAGGATACGAGAGACCGCAAATCCTCCCCATAAATAAGCTGGAAAGAATCCCATCCAGCTCTCAGAATTTTGTTCCCCATGGAAACTGCCGACATGAGAGTTTTAGAGAGAATGAATGTCCTTGACTAGGAAATTAGTAATGGTTGGTATCACGTTGTCTTCGGCAGAAATTTCTACATCTAATAAAATATTCATCAAAGTCGAGGTGCTTTACAACAAGGAGGTGTGGATGTGGTTTCACTTAGCAGCTGATATTTAATGTCAATGGAGTAAAATACATAAATTTTATTACGTGGTGGTGGATTCCATCACACTTTGAAATAAAATGTAAGCGTGTAAAATAATTTTACGTAGGTACAGTTTCATTTAACACAAGTGTAAAATAATTCCGTTACTTTTTACCATTTTGCTCCCTCTAACATGCTTACCGTAACCAATACAGCTTTTCGAAGGGTAGGGACCGGGTCACCTCCAAGTTGCGATGGTTGTTTGCCCATTGCAGTCAGATAAAAAAGCAAGCTGCTTCAAGGAAAATAACAACACGGCCATTCTCTTATGAAAGAAGGACGTGGCATTTTGGGTAGGGATGGGCCCAAAGGAATAGACAAATGATCTCACCATGCTAAACACAGATGTCCGGGAGAAAGGGTTCGACCTTATTGAAGATTATCACTTGCAATACATCAAAGATTCAGCCCTCTTCTTCAACTAATATTTAGCGTGGATGGACCTGAAAAAGGAGTCATCCCTAATCTCATCTATGCCAAAAAATTTTTTTTTTTAAAAAAAAACAGTCTCCAGTTATCCTTTTTTACCGTCCAGACTCGTTCTAGAACAACAAATAATGGACATATGTATATCCTGAGAATTCTCTGCAAAATTGTATTACGCATGCCCTAATAAACTTACTTCGGCGTGTGCAATCCGACTTTATATTGCTTTAAGCGCAATGTGAAACTACAGATGACTTCATCCCAATTTGACACATCTGAAAGTCCATGTTTGAAATTGAAACTCAAATTTAAACGAGAAAAGATAGAAAATCCCATCGGGTGGCTTGCAACCGTGGCCGTTAAGGTGGAGAAAGATGGAGGCGTTGGAGCCTGGAGGAGATATGGCATTTCCCAAACACAATCAAGATTTTTACGTAAATATTATTATAAATTTTTGATATTAATGGGGGTGCACAATATTCTGGTTAGGATTCAATTTAAATTCAATTTATGATTTGCAAGTTTAGATTTTTTTCAACCTAAATTAACCTGTTAAACTAACAAACTCAATCCAACATAACCAATAAAATCAAGTCAAGTTAGGTTAGGTTGAATAGGTTATTGACTGACAAAAGTATATATGTGTTTTTTTATCTTTCACATATTTTTTATATCTTTTTAACTTAATAAGGAAAAATTTTAATCTTGTAAATAACTTGTATCTCTATGAAAGAAAAAAAAGTGAATAAAATAAATAAAAATAAAAAAAGAAAACTTAGATTAGATGGTGGGACATTGGACGGAGGTGGGGGGCCGGAAGGAAGGGAGGAGGGTGAAAGTAATCTAAAGAATGCGCTCCGCCAAAGAGAGGAGAAGGCGTTAGAACCTACTCGAGCCTAGAAGTAAGGAAACTTGTAGGAGATGGTAATTATGGGAGATGAGGGGCAATAATAGGGATGAAGGGGACACAAGAGATTAGGATTTTGCCCATTTAGGACCATCAAGTGGGTCACGTGGGGGCCAAAATAATATTTGCTATTATTTGTATACCATCCAATGGCTGGTAATATGCTCTTTATTTGTGTAAATGTTAATATGTATATAATAAAATATAGGAAAAAGGGAACCTACGCTCAAGTGTAGGAAAAATTTCATACAACCACAGTCATATCTTTGTTTAAGGATGATATTTCAAAATAAAATTTGAGGATTTAAGTCACCTTAAATCTGACACTTTTAAGCTTTTCATCAAAAGTCTAAATATCATCAAAATTTGATCATTTGATGACAAGATTAAGGATATTCATTTTGGAAGCATGGATGTAGGAAATTTTTTTGCTCTCATATATATATATATATATCAACTTGGTTAAACATTAAATTTAATTCAATCTAAGCTATTATAACTCTCAACTAAATTCAATCAAATTTGGTCAAGTTCAATTTGGATTGAATCTAACTTATTTACTCCCCTAAACAAATGTCATTATGTAGTTTGATAGACTTCACAAAAATATCACTCAAGTAAAGTTCCATCAAAATGTTCTCCTATTTTCAATCGGCACTGGCAAGAAATGGTCTCCTGTGGCTCTTGACTGTACTGTGAAAATCAAAAAATGGCATTGCATTCCACCGCTTCACGCTTGCTCCTCTCTTCATCTTACCTTTTCAATTTAGAACCACAAGATTAAAACACCTTGATAAGCTTTTCCTAAAAGAAGGTCCTTCGCCAACTTATTACACCATGTTGCCTTTAACTAGTTAAATATAGGTAATGTCTAATATTATATTAACTTAGTGCTTTTGTTGCTAAAAGAGACATGTTTGCAGTAACATTAAAGGAGTCAAAATGGATCAAATTGAATAACTCAGATAAGATTGACCCGTTAAGTAGACCCAAACCTGACCCAATAGTATTAGATCCCAAATCAGGTCTGATCAAACACAACCCGCCTTTTTCTCGGATCCGATGGACCTTATATGGACCTTACAAATAAGATCCGATGGACTAGATATAGAGGATTCTTGAGATCCACATAGGACCCGATAGACCTACACAAGACTTGATAAAGCTATGAGCCCACTAGACTCGCATAAGATTCGACCAATATCGTATTAAGTTAGGTCCATTAGTTCCTTATTGGTTCGAGTCTAGAGTCGAGGACTTAAAATCCATTTTCTTATTAGTGAAAATCCTACCCGACCTGACGAACACCCTTAAGTTTACTGCACATAAAATTGGATCTCACAGTGCCATTTAATCAATAGCAAAGATTTTTTTTTTTTTTCTGATATTTATGTAAATACCCTAGAAATAGATAGGGTGCATATTCCCGTTTATGCTCCAATCTTCTCTCCATGGCATCTTGGGCAAGACCAAAATTCGGTGGGGAAGGAAAGAATATACTATACTGGGGAGTATCTTAATACACTAAAGATAGCTATTTATGGTTTTACAAATCTCCCCGCGGTGGACATTCGAGGTGAACGCTACAACCATTCAAGCGTATAAACTGCAGAAGTTAAATTTGAAGGGATTTATGTTGACCGTAAGATCTTATAGGTACACATAAATGAGAAAATCTCAACCTAATAAATAAATTCGGTCCCTAATGTTAAAGGGATAATATATTTTACTAATGTGGTTTCCATTGTCAACTTTTGTAAAGCCCCATACGCCCACGGCCCACCCCACTTGCCCTCACGGCCCCCCTCGGTGGTCCCAAAGGGCCGCACGCCGTGTTGGCCCCACAGACCACACCGGCCCATTTGGGGGGCATCATCCTCCACATCATGGGCCGCCACATCATGGGCCGCCACAGTGCGCGTAGCAAATAAGAGACCCACACGACCGACATGGCCCTTCACGTGCCATACTTCTACAAGACCAGTCCCATTCGCGCACGTTCTGTACTTTTCTATTTTTTATCACAAATTTGAGCAAAGCCACCTAATTTGGTAACAGATAACTATTTTCTTAACAAGTAATCTTTAAGGATTACTTTCGATTACCAGGATTTCCTCAAAGAGAGAGTGGGATATATGACTTTATTCCGAGAGAATATATCTCAGGAATTTATTTAGGAGAAATCTCTCTTCCCGCCACTTATTCCCATCGCCCACTTACAATATGTTGCGAATCACTCCAGTCGCAAAAATTATAATTATTAGGGCTTTAAATTAGGACATGTCTTGATCATAAGGTGCATGTGAGTGAAACCGATCGAACGCGGGATGCTTAAGATGCAACCAAATGGCCGGCGAATGGATCCAAAGAAAAACCGGTCGTTACGAGTGGTGCGCGGTTGAGAAAAGGCCGAAGAAAGCGTGTGGGCCGGTTGCAATGCGCCCACACGCACACCAGAACAATATCATCCATCTAATCACGTAATTTGGTCAGCATGTGAGAACAACCCAAGTGAGGACATTGAAGGGAGAAAGAACGATCCAAGTGATGATGCCGATGCAAGATGCTGCAAGGGGAGCTTTCGCGCACGGGCACAAGGGCGTAATCCAAGTGCCCATCAGTGGGAATTACCATCGCATGATGGAACCTTTCATACTAGGTATGATTTAGGTTACAGTTGATAGAGGATAGAATATCACGAGGAAAAGTAGAATACGGTATTTGTTTGTGTGCTGTAATAAGTGATAGGATAAAATTAACAAGTAAATAAAGGTATTTTGAAATATATTTTGTAATGTATAAAAGAAAAGTTATGATTTAAATAAGTGTATTTTAATTTTTTATTAATTAAAATTATTTTTTAAATAAGAAATTATTTTTATAGATAAAAAATCACATTTAAAATAAAAAAAAATCATTTTATTTTCATATCAAAATATTTTAATTTTTAACTAATATTTTTAATTTTCAATCAATATATTTTAATTTTTAACCAATTAAAAATTATTCTCAATCAATATATTTCAATTTTCATTTTCACGATAACATACATCTCCGTACTCACGTAATAGCATAAAATAATCAGTATGATGTTATGCATAATGTTAGTAGATAGTGAATTGAAGGTACGTTGAAATTAATATAATATAATGAGATACTTTGACGTTAACGGATGGAATAGGATAAATTTTATTTTTGAACTTTTGATTTTATTCTTTCGACGTCCGTTTGATATTTCTTTATCCCTCTCCTTCGAATAAATCCTTAAAAATCCCCCCTTGGACGATCTCGAGATGTACTGATTTGCAGGTTGAAAGCTAATTGCATGTGGACTCAGTCTAAACCCTTTTACATTCTACTAATATTAATTATTAGTAATGAAGAATATGTTAATTCAATTATGTGATTTTGAAAATGGGCATGTCTTCGTCGGTAGGTTCCCAAACTTTTAAGCAGGCTGAGGAATTCCTTTTAACTTTTAAATGATAGATCAACAGGAGATCGACCACTTTAAAAAATCCATAAATAGTGCATTTCCACCTAATTCCTCTGTTCGCTGGATATGGTATTCTACACGAGCTATATAGCCTCCTCAAGCAACCATAAAGCCGTTTTCGGGCACTAACTCGATTTTATTAATTTAATTTGGTGGATGACCGTAAAATTTGCCGGACTCGTCAGTGCATTGTGTTTCAATAAATGTTCGTGCTATCTCCCAATGATCTACGCAGGCATTAGATGTTTATCTTACACAAAATATTAAACTATTTGCGAGGTCTTACTTAGGTTTAATTTCTTATGCATTGGGAACTATTCTCTCGCACGAAGAACGGCACAAGGAAAAGCATTAAACTACCACAGAACCCTTGTGGCAACAAGGAAGAGTCATTTTCGTAGCTTACATATACACCACGGCAATTGAAAGAAAGTAAACTAAGATGCCTAATATTACTATTTTAAAATACGATAGGGACCAAACCGACAAATTGACCTTTTTGGGTAAATAAATTGTAATTTGATGGTTAAAATATCACTCCGTTGTACGGGTAATCTCCTCGTTAAATTGCAAATTAAAGGTTTCGTTTGAGGGAAAAAGTTTGTCAACTTTGCATACCAATTTGACATGGGTGGAACAACCCACATGCAAGCAAGAACATATTACTTGAGCGTGTTCTTGTGAGTGGGATAATAATGCTTACACGCACTAAGGTTCACTGAAAAATAAGATTTGGTGAGTGTTGGTGGAATCGAGATTGTGAATTTGTAATTCAACAGGGAGGTCACGTACAAAAGTTTGGCCTCTGTATGGTATATTCAAGTTTGATCAAGTGTGAGGAGCTCTCTAGCATCCATCATCTTATGGTAATCACATACACGATACTTGAATTTGCACTATATGTATTTGCCCGGTTAATGTTAATTCAATTTTAAGTTCATTTGATTGCCGTCTAATGTGTTTAATTAACGGTGCTTGGCAATCTTTAATGGTTGGCAATACTTACATGATGATCTATTGCAGCTTGTTTATAATTTTGGACATACCTAGCAAAATCACTTTCAAATTTAAGTTCGATCAAGCTAGGATTTAAGCTAAGGCTTTCTGTTGAGGTTTAATTCAACTTAATTAATCTCCTTATGCCCATATAAATGATCAATTTGTTTCTGTTAACAGTAGGACTGGTAGTATGGATGGGAAGAAAATTTTCCAACAATCAATTAAGGGGCACTCCAAGGGGCTATTCATTGCCAAGAGCCTATATAAATATGCTTCCTTTTTCTTTTTTTCTTTTTTTTTGCAAAGGAAAGAACATTTCATTGGCAATATAAATTGCAAGGCATAACAGGGAACCACCAAGTCCCAAACACATTACAACCATAACAATGCTTGGTCAACCTATGAGTTAGCTGAACCACTGATCTATTTACTTTCAGTAGAGAAATATCAAAATTACATTCTAATATGAAGGAAGATTGTTGAATCACTCATCTCAATCTCTACAGCGACATTGAAGACCCATAATCTATCTTAACAGATTAATAGCATCACATAAGATAATAGCATATTGAAAATTCTCTTGGGCAACTATATTAAGGTGCTAATATATAGCTCACATTTCAGCTTCATCACTTATAGAAATCTCATATTTAGCTGCCTTGACTTGAAGGATTAATCCATTGACATGAAAGACCACAAGTACAGTAACAAGGTAGTTAGAAATGGTATCATCTACCACAATATGCACACGATTGCTAAAATTTTCAGGAACATAAGGCTACCCCCATTTTCAGGAATATATTTTCAACTCTAATAAAAAAATTACCTAGGCCAGCTCTATACGTTGGTGCCTCAAAAACCAAGCTAAGTTAATGCAGTTACAATGTCGCTTGCCCATTAGAAAATGAGTTTGAGCATATTACGGGTTCGCATGTCAAGAATCATACCACGTGGTCGCCGTTTGATCGTTATCTTGGTTCTTGAGTGTTCTCGAGTACGAATTTACGAAAAAGAATGAATTAATATGCAAGTACGCGTGAGAAGTTTGCATCGGTGAGGTTACATATTTATATATTTTGTCCTTCGCATCTTCTTATTTATCCAATTAGATTTTGAGACGGAAGGAAGGAAGGGTTAATTTTATATATTTTTTAATTTCTTTTTCAAGCAATGAGGAGATATCCCTGTAAATAGTTAAGTAAATGAGATCTAATAAGCGTTCTGGTTAAATGGAGATATAAGTAAGAGTTGTTTTTTTATTGGGGGAAAAAAAGAAGAAGATAGGGTTCTATCATATTTTATTTATTAGATAGATAAAATTTAATTTGACTGAGGGAGAGAGAGTGAAAGGGAGGTGGGGGATTTTTATTTTTAAAGAAGGGGAGAGGGGTTAATTTAAGTGAGACAGCAGAGATTACTTCCGGAGTTAATTTCTTGCCATTATCCAATTATGACTTCACAAGCACCAAGTTACAGTAGGTGAATGACCAGATCATCGAACTAGACGACGCCCCCATCTACCAGTGTAAAGCTTACCTGCGTACACATGGTTTTAATTTAAGCAAGATATTTCACGCAAGTTCCAACAAATTTTTCTTATGCGTATGTAAATATCTTTAGAATTAAATGGAATACTTAAAACGTGATTGATGGATCGTTATGAATTACTCTAGAATTATTAATGTATGTAGAACCTGGAAGGCTCTGTTCGAAAATGATGGCAAACTCCCCGTATGATTACTTTTCCTCTACGTATCGAACCCTCCCACACCCTCAGTGGCACCCTCTGGCTCACTCTTCCCGGTCCCTACTTTCCATAATGGATGGAACCAGAGCATTGGCCCTCCTCCTGCTCATCTTATGGTACAGTATTGAGATGAAGTATACGAGCATTTCCCCGATGTCATGTACAGTGCCATAAATTCTTAAGTTGATCCTAAGTAATCCTTGTTGTTCAATGGATTCCTGAGAAAGGACTTCGTTAGTGTTAAAGAATGTAGTAGCTTAATTTTTTAAGGAAACCTTAACCTCTTACATGGAGAGTTTGGTGTCAAATTACAAAAGATACCTAACATAATAAAGAAATCGAAAAGAACTCCTAAAAATAATAAAATAAATCAATGCTCTCCTCAAGTTAGAATATAGACATCAATCACGTCCAATTTGTCGGAAGAAACACATGACACTTTTTGGGAAATACTTTAGTGAAAATGTCTAATGAAAGAAATATAATGCATAGTAATTTTTTCGTTCATTACAAACATTTCTTATGCTTCATCCTCTCATAGATGATCTGATGGGACATAATATAAGTAGTTAAATGATTATCACAAAGCATACAACTGGCATTTGGACTTGGATACTAAGATCCGATAGGAATGACACCATCCACATCAATGTATAAGTTGTACAAGTCATGGCCTAGTATTTCATCTCAACACTCAAGTGAGTTACCTTAGTTTACTTCTTACTATATTAAGTCACTAGATTTCCTCCAAAAAAAAAATAACATAGCCAGTAGCAGCAGTAGATCTCTTGTCATTAGGAGAATTGACATAGTCGACATCAAAATAAACACCTAAGTTCAAATGACCATTACACTTAAAAGATAAGCCCATTCTCGGAGACTGCTTTAGATATTTATGAATCAAGCAAACAATTTGCCAATGACTACAATATAATTCATCCATAAATTAACTCACGAAATAGATAGCAAAATTGATATCTAGCCTATTAACCATCAAATGGAGAGGTTTGCCAACACTACTCCTTTATTGCTGAATATCCTGAAGTAGATGATCATCACCACTCTTGTACTTTTCCTTTACTTCCACAAGAACAGTGGAAGGCTTTGCACCAAGAAAATCAACCCCTCTTTAAAAATCTCCAATACATATTTCCTCTGAGAACACACATGACCTCTAAAGTCTCTAGCAAGTGCAATGCTATATTTTCCTAAGTTCCTACACTATCATCATTAGTTAGAATTATATCAACTTAGAGTGCGAAGATAACACTATCGATCAATTGTCATAAGATAAAAAAAGAATGATCAAGAATGAATATAGAAAATCCAATCTCTGCAACTTTAATACTCAATCTCTCGGTTTATACACGTTGAAATTAATATATATATAAAATAAATAAGAAAAAATATATGTATTTTCAACGATTTCACATATATCAAAATTATTAAATGAAGTAAATTAAACATGATTTGGTAAGATTCATAATAAAATAAAGAATAAAAAATATATAATAAAAATAAATAAACAAAATGGTAAGAGATTGGATTTTATTTCGATTGAAGCTTCCATTAAGGATTTTCCTTAGAGAAGGTATCGTCCTCCACAATGTCAGTGTGTCGTGGTATGACGAACTCTTCTCAGAATAAAGCGATCTACCTGCAAGATACAGTGTAATATGATCTTGGATGTCCTCGAAAAGCACTCAGAAGAATGAAACAAGGTAATTTGATTGATCAACTAAATTCCCAGATTGATCTATCAATGTACTTGGTTCGATCAATAAAAAACTTCTCGTAAATTACTCTCAACCTTTGCACAAGATCGACAAAACTAATTAGAGATTTTTCTATAAATCTCACGTCAAACGAGTGCGTTGAAAAAGAGAGATAAGAACGAGAGAGGGGGAGAGAGTGTGGAGATAATTTTTCTACTATTGTTATTTGTTAAATGAGAACTCCCTTATAGTTATTATATAGAGTTCACGACTCAACATTTATGAAAATTCTCATGTTATTAAATTACAATAGAGGACTACATGAAGGAATAGTGGGAAGACAAAGAATGGCCAGCAAGCCATTGAACTACATAGATTCTGGCCATAAATCAAGTTGAATTACGTTTCCTGGTCCACTGCGCAAGAATTCGGGAGAAAGAAATATTATGGTTATACGTTCTCAAAACAATTCTTTTTAATCCAATTAAACACCATTTATGCGATACATCATTACCATTCTACAGCTGAACAGTTATATCGATCATCTGCATCTTATGCATCTGTAACGGTATATCTTGAATGCAAGATAATGACCACAGCTGAAGAAATTATATATGTTTGTGAAATGATCTTGATTTTTGTAACATAGGCAATGCGCATAATCTAACATTAGCATGTGCATTTGGATCAGGATGAGTTTGTACGAAGACCATCGTTTTTTTTATTGAAAGAGATTAGGTGATAATGAGAAGCAGTCGATGGAGAGGAATTATGTTAATGTAGAGAGAAAAGGAGAATATTACAAGAGGATTGTAGGAAGGAAATCATTCTTTCACAGAAAATAGTAATATTCACGGGGACGGGACAATGTGGATCCATCCAAGGGGAAAAAATAGTTAGTTGATTTCCGTCTTTCCTAGGTTTGATGTACATTCATGAAAAGTGTTGTCTTTCAATAAAAAAAATTAAAGAAAAAAAAAATATATTTATGCAAATAAAAGTGTGTATTTGAGCCTGAGCAAAGTAGACTTGGTCCATAATTGGGACTCCTCCAGCTGAACAAAACACCATTTGTTTTCCGTGGTGCACGTAGACAGGATGGCATAGATACCCGTTTGACTCAATGGATTCTTGCATCATTGAAGTTATTTTCCCTCCGTGCCCATTTTGAGATAAATAATTACAATAGTCCTCCGAAAAAATATCTCATTATTTCCCTTTTACCTTTTCTCTCATTTTGAAAAATCGTCCTCGTACGAGAATCATTTCAGATCAATTCAACGATCCAGCACCTATATAAATTAAGACCGATCCTGTCAGAGACGCAAACAAATGAATAGGCGTTACGTAGTTTTATTTATGGGTATCGTGATCGAATTCAATCTTTTTTGCATGAGTCTTATACATCACGATCCAATTCTAACTTCCATCCTTGCGTGGATAGGTGTGGCTGCATGTCGTATTAAAAGGCATCGGCTACACACTTGCGACATCTTTTTAAAATTTGTGAATGATTGGAAACGACCAGCGCTCCCGTTTGTGCCGGTTGCCGGATAATGTGATAATGTTTGGGGATTTTTGTCTCGAGGCCACTAAAATAACGAGGAGAGGGCGTTTGGAGGGGGGACAAGTAACCTGACAAGTTCATATGAAGATTCCCTCGTAAGCAAGGAGAAGCCAATGTTTCCCATCCCGCAGGGTGCAGAGACCCCCATCTGAATCTCGGGGACCACGGCCCGTAACATTAGCTATCGGTGCCTCCTCAGTCAACCATCTCTTGGCTATCGACTTCTTTCAGATGATGGAGAATTTCCAAGTAGGTAAGCAAAGCTATGGGCAAGCAAAGCTACGTGTAGAGGTAGCCTTTTGTATCAGCTCACATCATAGATGACGACATGTCTCCAATTCGAGAACGATGGTTCCTAGAGGCAATCTTGGAAGTAGGGAAGGATCCTTCCATTTGGTCAATGAGTATAAATGCTAACCTAGACTTGGACCTGAGCCTGGTTAAGAGAAATTGACTTTGATATAACCAATGGAGCGTGGATTCAATGGATCGGTGACAGCCACTGAGGGTGCCTCTGCCTACGTTATCGGGTGGTAATCCTTGATAATTACAGCTCATTACTTAATTTTTCATGGGTTTTGTATGTGTCGCTATTCTTGTGATAATATAATCTCTCCATGTTAGAGTTGCAGCAAGGGCCATCACAGTATAGTCAGGTTACTTTAGGTTATGCTTGGTTGGAAGATAATGATAAACTCGGAATGTAATAAGTTGAAGAGTACGTTTGGTTGATGAATTTTTAATGATCGATATGCTAACATGATGTCAGTAGTTGATATTTTAATATTAAGATATGAGGTAAGTGAGTATATTATATTAAAATAGATATATTTTAATATATATTTGTAACGATCCGATTTCTGAGTTCTTACGAGACACGAGAATCGGATCGACTCGACTAAACTTAAGATCTGGTCGTCCAACGAGGAAGTAACCAAAAGAGCAGTAAAATAAACCACATTCAACATGAATATAACTAACAGTAAGAAAATACAGCAGTAAGAAAAGAAACTACTACAGTATGTACCACCACAACAGTAGAACAACATTCATAAGATAATATGAACTGCAGGTAAAGAAAAGTACAGCGGAAACAAGAACTACTCACTACAGTGGAACCAAAAAAGAGGTACAAGAGAACAGTGGAAACTCTACTGAACCCTACTCGGCCCAGCGTCCTCTGCAGCTGCTGACCATGGCTGCTCAACTCCTGGTCCTGAAAGGTAACGAGTGTAACACGTTAGCAAAACGCTGAGTAAAGTGGCAGCTAAACTAAAGCAACAGTAAAGTGTACAGTAGCTGTTTTAATTTTTTTCTTCCTTTATTTACGTCTTTCTATTGTTTCACAATTTATCTATTTCTCAGATCCTTCACTTGATCTCGAATGTTCTTCGTGGGAACGATCTTGATTGCAGTCTTTTCCGAACAGTAGAAGTAGCATGTGGTGCTCTCCTGGCCGGGAGAGTCCCCCGTGGTGATCCTACTCTCAGTCATCCACCCCAAGGTCACTGACAGACGTAACGGGTGCGCCCAAAGCACAGCACGGAACCAGTACAGGGTAGAGCCCTCTCAGTAACAGGGGTCCAACCCCTCCACAGTAACCAAACAGGAGCCTTGCCCCTCCACAGTCAGCGCACCCTCGCCTGACTACCCTGGTTTGCCCCAGTGGGCCTAACAAGTCGATGTAGGAGGCTAGGAGAACCCGGGGCCCATGGGGTAGCTAGTACCTCCCTACACTAGTAGCTCTCCTCGGTACTACGTACACGAGGGCCAGCAAGTCGGTACAGAGTGACCAGTCCTAACCCCGGGTCCCTGGGGCGGCTGGCTCCGCTCTGCACTAAACAGGGGGACAGTCACTCTCCTTGGTACTCCGTACTCAAGGGCCAGCTCACTTCCCCAATTCTATTCCATTCACTTTCCAGGAGTTCTACTCCTAATTCCCCGTAGGGTTCCAGCTCTTTTAACTCAGAACATCCAGGTTTCACTTTCCAGTTTCACGTTCTTACAATCCATATTCTCAATTACGTTTATTTATTCATAACAGGTAGCTGTTAATTCAATTCACAGGCAGCTATTATTTCCTTTCCACATTTTCCAAGACTGCAGTATTCATACATTCCACTAGTTTTCCCGTCCTAGGATTCATGCCATATCCTAGGATCTATCATACAATCTATTTTTCCAGCCCTAGGATTCATGCAACACCCTAGGATCTACCATTCAATCTATTTCTCATTCCTAGGATTCATGCAATGTCGTAGGTTCTATTTATGGTTTCATAATTTAACAGATTATACTTAAAGCCACTCTACCGGTTACAACAGGCGAACTGGGGGCGTGGTCGGGAATCCCGCGTGCCTCCGCAACCCCTGAGACTACAACGGAACGGGGTCCTATCACAAGGATCAAACACAAGGAATTTCTCAAAACAGTATACAGCTACTGTAGACGGGTAGAGGATGTAATTCCGAAAAGAACGCAACTCGAAACGCGGAAAACGGAACCCGAACGGGCCTTAAACGGTCGAAAATGACGAAATAGTGCAAAATCAGACGTCTGGAACTTATTCCAGACGTCTTAAAAAGTGGATCAGGAGTTACCTTGCTCTGCGTGGTCTCTCAGACATCCAGAAGCCTGCGGGGGCGTCTGGCCTAGTTCCCAGACGTCCGATGGTCACTCCGGACGTCTGTAAGTCTCTCTAGTCGTCTGGCACTGCAGCCAGACGTCTGACTCGCGTTGGATGCGAATCTCAGAACCTGCGCGTACCCATCTCTCTCTCTTAGTACGGTCAGTCAAAGAAAAGGAAGGAGACGGAAATAACTCACCTTTCAGACGTCGGGACAGTCTTCCCGACATCTGGCTGTCGGCCCAGACGTCTGATTCTGGAAAAGTTTCCAGAACCAGGGCGCAACTCGCCCTCTGCTCGCGACGCACGGTCGCGGTGCGAGTGCTCCGCCTGCTGCTCGAGTTGCAGCAGGCCTCCCGCGCCACCCCGCATCTGCTGCGCCTCCGCCGGCCGGCTCCCGCTGCCCCAGCAGGCTCGAGCCCTCACGGCTGACGCCTCCTCCCCCGAGCAGCACCTCCTCCCGCACCAGCCGCGGCTGTCGCCGCGGCCGCTCACTCGCGCTCGCTCTCACGCACCGACTGAAAGGAGAAGAGGAAGGGGGCGAAGGTGACGGGAGTGAGGGGGAGGGCGTGGCCTTTTAAGGCCGCGCGAGGGGGAGAGAGAGAGCGGGACGGGGTGGTCTGCGGCCGCAGGAGAGAGGGAAAAAGAGAGGGAGAGAGAGCGTACGCAGGTCTGCGTGCTCAGGCGCACAGACGAATCGCGCGTGCCAACAATAACTGATTGCCAGACGTCTGGAAGTGGTTCCAGACGTCTGGTCAGACGTCTGGGCCACCTCCCAATCGTCTTAAAAGACCTCTGAAGCGTGCGTTCGTAACAATATAACAAACTCAAAAGAAGTTTCGTCCTCGAAACTTGCGCTAACTAGGGTGCGGAAAAGATGTCAAAATAACCATAACAAACTCAAAGAGGACCGAAGCCGGTCCAAAAAGACGTACCCGCGAAGAGCTCCGGGTACCGCTCCCGCATTGCCGCCTCAGGCTCCCAGGTAGCCTCCTCGTACCGCTGGCTCCTCCACAAAACCTTTACCAGGGGTACTTTCTTCCATCTCAAACTGCGGACGGCTCGGTCTAGAATCTACACTGGCCGTTCGGGGTAGGTCAGGTCGTCGCCCACCTCGACGCTCTCGTGAGGCAGTACGTGACTGGGATCGGCTACGTACTTCCTGAGGTTGGACACGTGGAACACGTCGTTCGCACCAGAAAGCTGCGGGGGGAGGGCAAGCCTGTAAGCAACGGGTCCAACCCGCTCCAGGACCTCAAAGGGCCCCACAAACCTCGGCGCGAGATTCCCTCTCACCCCAAACCGCTGCAGGCCCTTCATGGGCGAAACACGAAGAAAGACGCGGTCCCCAACCTCAAACTGCACCTCTCTGCATCTCCGGTCCGCGTAGCTCTTTTGTCTGCTCCTGACAGTGCGGAGTCGCTTGTGGATCTGCTCGACTACCTCCTGACTCTACCGGATCAACCTGGGGCTAACCTCCCACTTGGTCCCCACCTCAACCCAACTCAAGGGTGCCGTACACCTCCGTCCGTACAGAGCCTCGTAGGGAGCCATGCCGATGCTCGAGTGATAACTGTTGTTGTATGCAAACTCCGCTAGGGGCAGGTGCTCCTCCCAAGAGCCCCTCCAGTCCAGTACACAGGCATGCAAAAGGTCCTCAAGTGTCTGTATCGTGTGCTCAGACTGTCCGTCCGTCTGGGGGTGGTAAGCCGTACTAAACCTCAACCGCGTCCTCAAGGCCTGCTGAAACTCAGCCCAAAACTGGGACGTAAAGCGGGTATCCCGATCGGATACGATCTCTCACGAAACTCCGTGTAGTCGTACCACATCACGGACATACCTCTCTGCCAACTGTGCTGGTCCTAAAGTGACTCGGATCGGCAGGAATTGTGCTGTCTTCGCCAGTCTATCCACAATTACCCAGACAGCGTCGTGTCCTCGCTGGGTAATAGGTAATCCCACCACCAAGTCCATGGTGATGCTCTCCCACTTCCACTTTGGCACTGGAAGCGGCTGTAGCGGCCCTGCAGGCCTCTGATGCTCGGCTTTCACCTGCTGGCACACTAAGCACTGTTGTACGAATTCACCCACATCCCGCTTCATCCCCCTCCACCAAAACTCGCGTCTCAAGTCGTGGTACATCTTCGTGTTTCCGGGATGTATGGTGAACCTGGAACCGTGTGCCTCAATCAGGAGCTCTCTCAACAGCTCCTCGTCTCTGGGAACGCACAACCGTCCCCTCAGGCATAGCACCTGGTCTGTGAAAGAGAAGTCCCCCGGGTCTCCCGACAGTACTCTGTCGCGCAAGGACTGCAAGTATGGATAGGCCATCTGTCCTGTGATGATGCGGCCTATCAGCTCTGGCCTAGTCTGTCGTGTCACCGTCACAGCCCCACAGTGCCCCCGTAACTCCAGGGGTCTCCAACTGCCCACCTCCTCCAAAAGGCTCCAACTCTGTAACTGTAAACTGGCCAAGTGTGCGGGCGCCTTACGGCTCAAGGCGTCAGCCACCACATTGGCCTTTCTCGGGTGGTAGGAGATGCTGCAGTCGTAGTCCTTCAGGAGCTCCAACCAACGTCTCTGTCTCATGTTGAGCTCCTTCTGATCAAAAAGATATCTGAGGCTCTTGTGATCTGTGAAAATTTCGAAGGTCTCACCGTACAAGTAGTGCCTCCAAGTCTTCAGCGCGAAGACAACAGCTGCCAACTCTAGGTCGTGGTTAGGATAGGTATGCTCATGGGGCTTCAGTTGCCGCGAAATGTAAGCGACAACGTGACCCCTCTGCACGAGCACACCTCCTAACCCCTGCAAGGAGGCGTCCGTGTACACAACGAACCCGCCACTACTGTCAGGGATGGTAAGCACGGGAGTCGAGGTCAACCTCTCCTTCAGCTCCAGAAAACACGCCTCACAGGCGTCTGTCCAAGCGAAGGGCACGTCCTTCTAGGTCAACTGTGTCATAGGATGCGCAATCTGTGAAAAACCTCTGATGAATCGTCTGTAGTAGCCTGCCAGTCCCAGGAAACTGCGAATCTCAGTGACTGAACGCGGTCTCTCCCACCTGAGTACTGCCTCGACCTTGGCTGAGTCCATCGCCAAGCCGTCTCCAGAGATCACATGACCTAGGAAGGTCACCTCCCTCAACCAGAATTCGCACTTGCTGTGTTTGGCATACAACCTGCGTCGTCTCAGAGTGTCCAGAACCATCCGCAAGTGCTGTCCGTGCTGCTTCTGATCTCGAGAATAGATGAGTACATCATCTATGAAAACCACCACGAACTGGTCCAAGTAAGGTCTAAACACCCGGTTCATCAGATCCATTAAAGCAGCGAGGGCATTGGTCAGCTCAAACGGCATGACCAAAAACTCGTAGTGTCCGTATCGGGTGCGGAAAGCTGTCTTGGAGACGTCGGTCTCCCTGATCCTCAACTGGTGGTATCCAGACCTCAAGTCGATCTTGGAAAACACCGTGGCACCCCGCAATTGGTCAAATAAGCCGTCGATCCTCGGCAGCGGATATCTGTTCTTGATGGTGTCCTTATTCAGCTGTCGGTAGTCCACACAAAGGCGTAAGGTCCCATCCTTCTTCTTCACAAACAGTACCGGGGCTCCCCAAGGAGACGCACTGGGCCTCACGAAACCTTTCTCCAAAAGGTCCTGCAACTGAGACTTGAGCTCTCGTAGCTCAAGCGGTGCCATCCTGTATGGCGCAGTGGAGATGGGACTGGTCCCTGGTACTAGTGAGATCTTAAACTCGATCTCACGCTCGGGCGGTAGTCTTGGTAACTCGTCTGGAAACACGTCAGGGTACTCTCTGACCACCGGGATGCTCTGGAAGTCTGCCACAGGGCTGGGCTCTGCCACCACACAAGCTAGGAAACCCTCACACCCCTGGCTCAAAAGTCTAGCCGCCCGAAGTGCCGAAATGCACCTGAAACCTCCGTCCACTGGCTGTCTGTGAAACTCGAAAGAAGGCAACTCCGGAATGGAGAAGACGATCTTCCTCTCAAAACAGTCCACCAAGGCGTGGTAAGCGGACAGCCAATCCATCCCTAGAATCACTCCAAAGTCCTCCATCTGTAACATAATCAGGTCAGCTGTTAGGCTGTCCCCCGACGCTGACCTCATAATCCGTGTACACCTCCTCAGCTACAAACAGCTGACCACTCGGACCTCTGATTACGAACGGATTCTCTAACAGCGTATAATCCTGGTCCAAACTAACTGCGAAACTAGCTGCGACAAACGAGTGCGTAGCGCCGGAATCGAAAAGCGTGTAAACGAGTGAAACGGTCGGCAACAACTATGACTAGGTTTTGCTATAGCGTTGTAGTATAGCTAGTTATTGCCATCATTTCAAATATATATATTTTTTTACTCGGGAATAACAATTCTCCCGAGGTCGAACTCAGGGAGCAAGTCGTATTCTAGAGATATACATGTTCTATTACAAAAATAGAGAGAGAGAGAGAGAGAGAGAGAGATGAAAGTTTGGCTTCTTCTTCTTCTCTTCTTTCTTCCTCTTTATCTTCTCTCCTCTTTGGCTTTTGTTCTTCCTGTTCTTCTTCTTCTTCTTTTCTTGCTTCTTGCTTCTCTTCTTCTGCTTTCTGTTTCTTCACTTGGCTGCTCCTTCTCTCTTCTTTTCTTCTTCTTCTTCTTTGTCTTCACCTGTCTTCAGGACGTCGTCTGATTTTCCAATCAGATGACTTAACCCGCGGATGCTACAGTGTCGCTTCAGTTCTTCTTCTTCCGCAGTCCTTCTCCTTCTTCACCTGTGCCTGCACGCTCAAGAGTTCAGCATCAAAGGGCAAAATCCTACTCTATCCACCCCCCCCCCCCCCGTCTCTCTCTATCAGAATTCGCTCTTAGGACAGCTCTCCCAGAGCAACCGGGTAATCAGGTACGCGGGTCGCACCCGGGTCCCGGCCCACCGGCGTGCGGTGGTGGGCGAGGAGTGCCAGTCAAGTCGGGTCGGGTCGGCCGGATCTGCGTGATGAGCTCGCGGACGGGCCGAGTGAAGCGGTGTGAGAGGGACCTCACCCCGTGTGCTGAGGCGATAAGCCTACAACACGTTTTCAATTTATATCGGCGCGCCGCTTCAGAGCCTTCCGAGGTGAGACTAAATGTCCCACCCCAATTTGGCACTTGCAGCTGAGAAAGCTGCAGGCAGTTGCGGCTTTTGCGGATCTTTCTCCCCAGCTGCGAGCCTGGGCATGTGCGCGAGGGCTGCCTTGCGTCCTGGGGAGTCTGTCCTGGGCGAAGCGAGGCTGCAGCTGCAGGCGGAAGCTGCTCCTTCTGCACAGCAATGGCGGCGGAGGACGGGTGACCTGTTCACAGCAAAACGGCCTCTCGGCCTAATCAGAAGGTGCCGGGAGCTTCGCCAGAGTGCGGCGAATCTCGTGCGGGTGGTGGCGAGGCGTGGGGCGGCGTGCAAGGGCTGCCCTAGGTCGGACTGTGGCTGGGGGAATGGGTTTGTTCGGGGGGTCTGCACGTGGCGAGTGGCGGGAAATGGAGGGGCGGAAGAGGATCAGGGTGAGGGGGCGGAGGTTCTGTGAGGGTCGGCGAGGCGTGTGAGGATGTGGAGCGATGGGGGCGTCTCGCCGGAGGGTAGCCGGAGACGAAGGGGGTGACGGTGGTCAGGGTCGGTCGAGGGCTTAATTGAACAAATTGAAATAGGGAAAAGAAAGAGGAGAGGAAGGGAAGTAGTTCTAACTTACTTGCAGGGACGAAGGGGGAGGAGCAGGGCGACAGTCGTATCGACTGTCGCCGGAGAAGAAACTGCCCAGAGGAAGGGGCGACGGCGAGGACGGGGCAGAGGCAGCGCACGCCGGTATTGCGCGACGCGGAGGAGAATCAGGAAGAAGTCTTTGCTGCTGGTATTGCGGCAGAGCAACGAGGAGGAGGAGAAACCGCCTGAGCTGGTGGGCGTCTGCCGGAGTGGGAAGAGAGGAAAGTTGTGGGGGTTTTCTCCGTCAGAACCGAGCTGAGAAGAACGGCGGAGCGACGGGGGTATTTATAGGTGTAGAATCAGAGAGGAGGGCGGAGGGAGACGACGTGTCTCCCTCGCCGGAGGACGCCGGAGGAAGGAGACCCATACCGTCCGTGCATTCGCACGGGCGGTATGGGCGGTCGCAGCACTCAGGGGGGTGCTCCTGCGGTGGCTGACGACGCAGGGCACCCCCATTTGACTTGGCAGGCCCCCTCCCTTACACTGCGTGGCGCCATGCTCCGTGCAAGGTCGCGGGAGCATGGTGCTGCTTAGGTTTTGCAGGAGGGACCTAAACGCAAAGAACGAAGGAGAGTTAGGGGCCAAAATGTGAGGGTTCAAAAGTTGAGGGCCAGAAAGTAAATGCATGAGGACCAAAGTGTAAAGTTGGTCAAGAAGGTTTCTTCTTAGGCTCGAGTTTTTATACATGACTAATTAGGACCTAAGGATTCTGATGGTGAATTTTATTTCTAGATTAAACCTTGTTTGACCGATCAATTTACGCAAAAACTTAAATTAAGTTGTTAATTGGACATGGTTCTCAATGTAGGTCAAAATGGGTTCCTAAGGCCAAATTGAAGGTTCTAAACCCTAGAGATTATTTTTCTATGAATTTTAGAGGGTTTATTCTATTTTTACTTTGCCTCGAACCTCGTGTATTTAAGTAGATTTATTTTTAGGGTTACAGGCTGTCATTTAATTCTTCGAAGTTGATGTAGCCCTTGTTGAGTCATTTCATCCCACTTTTCTTCTTATTAGGTTGTTTTGACCTATGTTTGGACCCTGAGTTACCCTGTTTTCAGATTGGATTGGTGAAATTGCATTTTTACCCCTCAGTTTATGTTTTCTTTGCAAACTCAGAATCTCTCTGAGCCAAGCCTTTCTAAGGTTATGTAGGAGCTTTTAGTCTCTGTATTAGGTCAAATTGAGCTAGTTATGGCTTATGATGAGGTTCTCATCAACGAGTCTGCCGGAAACTGAAACCATACCTGCTACCACCGATCCCGAAGCTCTGGCGTCCCTGTGTGTCAGGGCGTTGATACGTCCTTCAGCTCTAGGTGCGGACGAAGCAGCCACACTCTGCATCGGACGGGTAGGTGCTGGCCGGTACCCTCCTCGCGACTGCTGTCCTCCTCCTCGCGCCTGGTAACCGCGACCTCCTGCGAGTCCTCCAGTGCTCTGCGCGGGAAGTATCTGCTGACCTCCTGCCCTAGACGGGCAGTCCCTCCTGATGTGGCCCGGCTGGCCACACTGGTAACAGAGGGGAACCCGACTTCCGCCCTCAGTGGGTCCCTGCTGTCGGCTGGGCGGGGGTCCAGTGCTGGCGACTGGCCCCTGTCGAGGGCCCCCAAAGGCCACTGATGGCCTTGTAAATGGTGACGGCTCTCCTGCGGACGCCACGTGTCTCCTCTCTCGCCGGCCCTGTGAAAAGTCTGGCTGAAAGGGCCTCTTCCACCTGCCGTCAGTGTCTCGCGCGGACGGGTTGGTCTCCTCGTAAGTCATGGCTGCCTCCACCACCCTCGAAAATGTAGGCAGCTTCAGGGGTTTGACATACCCCCGAATCGCAGGCCGGAGCCCCTCGATGAACCTCCAAAGCCGCTCCTCCTCAGTAGCTACCGCTGTCACTGCAAAGCGGGACAGCTCCAGGAAACGCGTGTGGTACGCGCTCACTGTCATTGTTTTGGTCCTGCCACGTCTGGGGAAAGTACTGCTCGCAGAAGAGGGCGACGAACTGATCCCAGGTCGGCTCGTCCCTCTCCTATCCTCGGACCGCCCTCCACCACCTGTGTGCTGCACTCTCCAGCTGGTACGTGTCAAAGGCCACGCGGCACTCCATCGGGGGGCGAAGGGTGTCGAAAATCTTCTCCAGTTGCTCGAGCCAGTCCTCTGCCTCGGTCGGGTCCTCATCCCCCTTGAAGGAGGGGGTCTTCAGCTTCCAAAACTGCCCAAAGAGCTCAGAGTGGCGCTGCAATGGGGATGCTGGTCCACCCCGAGGCAACGATGCCTCGTGCACAGAAGCATCGGAGGAAGGTGGGGGCAGCGGCGGCCCATCCCCTCCCCCGTATCCAGCGCCGCGTCCATCGAGTGTTCCCACAGAGGACTCCCCCTCCACAGCCCCAGGGTAAAGTGCTCGGGGCGATGGGTGGAGCTCCTCTCGCACAATGTCTCCTATTAGCCGGGCGAGGTCCTGGGCCTGGACGCCCGGGAGTAGTGGCTGGTCCACTGGGGTGTTGACAACGGCACGTCCACCTCGCCGACCTCGTCCTCGGCCGCGCCCGCGGCCCGCCTCACTGGTCCCACGACGAGGCATCTCCTGCAAGGAGATGCGAAACAAAATGGAACACGTTACTATGGAACGATACCGAACGGAAACGTCTAAGAGCTCATGTCAAAAGATATGTTGTGGTGGCTACTCTAGTTATATACATGTGAATTGGTTATTTTCCAGTCAGTTGATTCACTTCTCGGGACGACCTTGCTCTGATACCATCTTGTAACGACCCGATTCCCGAGTCCCTATGGGACACGAGAACCGAACCGACTCGACTAAACGCAAAACCTGGTCGTCCAATGAGGAAGTAACCAAAAGAGCAGTAAAATAAACCACATTCAACATGAATATAACTAACAGTAAGAAAATACAGCAGTAAGGAAAGAACCTACTACAGTATGTACCACCACAATAGTAGAACAACATTCATAACATAATATGAACTGCAGGTAAAGAAAAGTACAGCGGAAACAAGAACTACTCACTACAGTGGAACCAAAAAGAGGTACAAGAGAACAGTGGTAACTCTAGTGAACCCTACTCGGCCCAGCGTCCTCTGCAGCCGCTGACCCTGGCTGCTCAACACCTGGTCCTGAAAGGTAACGAGTGTAACACGTCAGCAAAACGCTGAGTAGAGTGGCAGCTAAACTAAAGCAACAGTAAAGTGTACAGTAGCTGTTTTAATTTCTTTTATCCTTTATTTACGTCTTTCTATTGTTTCACAATTTATCTATTTCTCAGATCCTTCACTTGATCTCGAATGTTCCTCGTGGGAACGATCTTGATTGCAGTCTTTTCCGAACAGTAGAAGTGGCACGTGGTGCTCTCCTGGCCAGGAGAGTCCCCCGTGGTGATCCTACTCTCAGTCAACCACCCTAAGGTCACTGACAGACGTAACGGTGACTACGGCACGCGCGGTAAACGCACGGGTAGCTAACCCTCACTGGCACGCGATCAGTCGTTTTCGTTAACGGGTGCGCCCAAAGCACAGCACGGAACCAGTACAGGGCAGAGCCTTCTCAGTAACAGGGGTCCAACCCCTCCACAATAAGAAAACAGGGGCCTTGCCCCTTCACAGTCCGCGCACCCTCGCCTGACTACCATGGTTTGCCCCAGTGGGCCTAACAAGTCGGTGTATTAGGCTAACAGAACCCCGGGGCCCGTGGGGTAGCTAGTACCTCCCTACACTAGTAGCTCTCCTCAGTACTACGTACACGAGGGCCAGCAAGTCGGTACAGAGTGACCAGTCCTAACCCCGGGTCCCTGGGGCGGCTGGCTTCGCTCTGCACTAAACAGGGGGACAGTCGCTCTCCTTGGTACTCCGTACTCAAGTGCCAGCTCACTTCCCCAATTCTATTACATTCACTTTCCAGGAGTTCTACTCCTAATTCCCCGTAGGGTTTCAGCTCTTTTAACTCAGAACATCCAGGTTTCACTTTCCAGTTTCACATTCTTACAATCCATATTCTCAATCACGTTTATTTATTCATAACAGGCAGCTGTTAATTCAATTCACAGGCAGCTATTATTTCCTTTCCACATTTTGCAAGACTGCAGTATTCATACATTCCACTAGTTTTCCCATCCTAGGATTCATGCCATATCCTAGGATCTATCATACAATCTAGTTTTCCAGCCCTAGGATTCATGCAACACCCTAGGATCTACCATTCAATCTATTTCTCATTCTTAGGATTCATGCAATGTCGTAGGTTCTATTTATGGTTTCATAATTTAACAGATTATACTTAAAGCCACTCTACCGGTTACAACAGGCGAACTGGGGGCGTGGTCGGGAATCCCGCGTGCCTCCGCAACCCCCGAGACTGCAACGGAACGGGGTCCTATCACAAGGATCAAACATAAGGAATTTCTCAAAACAGTATACAGCTACTGTAGACGGGTAGAGGATGTAATTCCGAAAAGAACGCAACTCGAAACGTGGAAAACGGAACCCGAACGGGCCCTAAACGGGTCGAAAACGACGAAACAGTGCAAAATCAGACGTCTGAAACTTATTCCAGACGTCTTAAAAAGTGGATCAGGGGTTACCTTGCTCTGCGTGGTCTCTCAGACGTCTAGAAGCCTGCGGGGGCGTCTGGCCTAGTTCCCACACGTACGATGGTCACTCCGGACGTCTGTAAGTCTCTCTAGTCGTCTGGCACTGCAGCCAGACGTCTTATTCGCGTTGGATGCGAATCTCAGAACCTGCGCGTACCCATCTCTCTCTCTTAGTACGGTCAGTCGAAGAAAAGGAAGGAGCTTGAAATAACTCACCTTTCAGACGTCGGGACAGTCTTCCCGACGTCGTTCCCGTCGTCTGGCTATCAGCCCAGACGTCTAATTCTGGAAAAGTTTCCAGAACCAGGGCGCAACTCGCCCTCCGCTCGCGACGCACGGTCGCGGTGAGAGTGCTCCGCCTGCTGCTCGAGTTGCAGCAGGCTTCTCGCGCCACCCTGCGTCTGCTGCGCCCCCGCCGGCCGACTCTCGCTGCCTCGGCAGGCTCGAGCCCTCACGGCCGATGCTTCCTCCCCCGCGCAGCACCTCCTCCCGCACCCGCCGCGGCTGTCGCCGCCGCCGCTCACTCGCGCTCGCTCTCGTGCACCGACTGGAAGGAGAAGAGGAAGGGGGCAGAGGTGACGGTAGTGAGGGGGAGGGCGTAGCCTTTTAAAGCCGCGCGAGGAGGAGAGAGTGCGGGACAGGGTGGTCTGCGGCAGCAGGAGAGAGGGAAAAAGAGAGGGAGAGAGAGCGTACGCAGGTCTGCGCGCTCAGGCGTACAGACGAATCGCGCGTGCCAATAATAATTGATTCCCAGATGTCTGGAAGTGATTCCAGACGTCTGGTCAGTCGTTTGGATTATCTCCTAAGCATCTTGAAAAATATTTGAAGTACGCGTTCGCAACAATATTAATTTTTAACTTATTCCTATCATATCAATTAACCCACTATCAAATATAACCTTACCTTCAACTGTGGTGGTAGCTCTATCCTCTTATACTATAATAACAGTGACTTCTTCTCATAAACAACATTTTTCTCCCAGCGGAGAAAGTTCAGCTTCAATAACTTTTGAGCAATGAGGCCACTTCAATTACCAAAATGTTTAAACTTGAGTTATCGAGGTGTAACCTTCACACTCGTAATCAATTACTTGTTTTCTTCGATTTCAAGATAGTGACACTTTTCTCTGGAAACAGGCTTAAATATGAACATGTCGTTGCGGTCAAAATTAGCTCTTTTCATTTGTTAAAATGAAGTTGTGCCTATATGCGCACCAACTTTATTTGAAAATGGGAAACCACATAATACTAATAAATGGAAAGATCTCATTTGAGAAGGGACCTTGAAAGCTCTGAAAGATGCCATGGGTGCATGTTTTGGGTTATGCGAAGTGGATGGGAGGGGGATGTACGGGGAGATTGGCGTGCAATTATAAATTTGGTCATATTAGCATGATTGGAGTGAAATTTTGTACTTGATAGAGTGTAAGTACGCAAATTGGGTTTAGGAAAAACATGAGAAACAAGAAACGTGCTTTAGGTTTCCAACTTTTTGGTGATTAATCCTACAAAATTTGTGGTAATCGAGAGAAAAAGCGCAAGAAACTTGTTTTTCTTCTGCTTTTAAATAGCCATACAAGTTGGGTCCGATCTTATGGAATCCGAAGTTCATACAAATTGAAGTACAGGGTTAGATTGGAAATTTTGAAATACAATAAAGTAGACTGGATCGTGGATTCAATCAAATCCGATCCCTTAAACCCACGATTATAGGAGTAATGGCTAGGGCGGTTATATAATAATTGGAAGTTGCAAGTCGTTTTGGCGGAAGCGGCAGATGAAGTTTTTCTTCTTTCCTCGAAATAAATAACAATTGCAATTGGGCTGCAGTGGTAACGGAATAACCGTTGGTTTTGATGTTTGTTATACATGTGGAAGGCTAGACATTAAACCCAAAGTTCCATGGATTTTACTTTTGAATCCAACATATATTTAACCCTTAACAAATCAAAGCTTGACCATTACAAACACGAGAAGTTCTTGACAATCCCGATCCATTGCATCATGGAGAGCTAGATGGATGGAGTGTTGTCCAACTGATTCTTTGCCTAATTACAATAAGGGATAATTAACATAGGTTAATCTCTTTGCAACATAAGATAACCTCTATCTTTATTTACTTGAGAGTAAGAATTAATTTTTGTTTGTATTTATCGAATAAAAATTAATAATAAGGGTCAACTTGCGATGTGACAAAAGGTGTGGGTTAATTTTGAGGGGTTAACCAATGATGTAATGGGGGCATGGAATAATTTTGCGAGGATAAGTTGGAGATTAACTTATTCTTGAAAAAAGAAAAAAAGTTAGAGGTTAACTTATCCCTTTAATTAAGTGAGATTTGCATATAACGAGATAACATTGCCATGAAAGTTTAAGTTATCTCAGTGGTTATCCTCCCAAAAAGTCATAAATTAGACCTAAGAATTTACATTAACTTTGTGATGATTAATTTTATATATTTAAACAATCGATTTTCAACCATTGACAGATATATACGTAAACCTCTTACCAAATTGGATCTTGATAGAGTGTCCATTGTTTATATTCGATTCATTTACCTCAAATCAAATCCAACCTACATCTTGAACACCTTGAACTCAAGCACGTTGTGAAACTAAGAAACTTTGGACAATTATTCACAATGGTGTCAATAGGTTCGAGCAACAAGAACGAGAGGAACGAAAACAAAGCTAATCACTCGCGGTAAAGGTCACGTGCACATTTAAATACATCCCTAACTACACGATTGATACATTAGGATCTCATTTTGTAAGGAAAATTATTAGATAAAATAAGAATTAGAAGTAAGAGTAATCGAGAGATTTTAATATTTAGTTGAATTTATTATCTTGTTAAAGAAATTAAAGAAGTTTATTTGGGGGAATAAATTTATAGAATGAAAAGGGAATCAGTGTGAAATAGTCGTGGGACAAAATTAGATAATTCCACGTAGGTGTGGGGGGTGCAGAGTTGTGAAAATCCAAAATCGAATTTGCAATTCTGATGCGGCACGGTCTCGGAACGCACACAGACACACAATAAAATGAAAAATTAGGAGGCCATTCCCGGATCCAAACGGCACCTGGATTATTACGGCTCCATGACCTCCCTCTGTTTCGATCCGACCGTCGATCGGATCGTATCCCCTGAGAGGCCCAAATCGTGGTGGGGACGTGGCAAGATCTCACGGGGGGCAGACAAATCCCCATAATGTGCCAACTTCACCCAAATAGAGCTCCTGGCAATAATGGCATCACTCACCTCACCCCACTCCCGGTGGGCCCAACTCCTCTCCTCATCCCCCTCCCTACAAAAAGGACACCTATACACTTCCCTCAGCAACATCCACCCCCACCCACCCCCCACAAATCATCACAAGATTCACAGCCCAACCCCAACCACCACCCAAAACCTTCGACAGATAGATAGGCAAAACTCCCCAACACGGAAAGCAATGCAGAACGCTCGGAGGTACGTGGGAGTCAGGCAGAGGCAATGGGGCTCCTGGGTCTCCGAAATACGCCACCCCATACTGTAATTACCCCTCTCCTCAGGCCCATCATAGCAAATCTCCCCCTCCAAATTAGTTCTTTTGAAATTCCCTTAAGTTACACATGTAGAGTTAGCTCAAAAGTCCAATCTCATGGCCGGGGGGGGGGGTAAATTAAATTCCTCTGATTATTTGGTAATTTGCAGGAAGACGAGGGTGTGGCTGGGCACCTTCGACACGGCGGAGGACGCCGCGCGGGCCTACGACGAGGCGGCGCGGCTGATGTGCGGGCCGACGGCCAAGACGAATTTCCCCACCGGCAGCGGCCGCAACCCGAGCGCCCTGTCGCCGAGCCTCCGCTTGAAGCTGGAGAGGTGTTGCGTCGAGGCCGCCGGGCGCGCGGGCGCGGCCAAGTCGGATGCCACGCGGGCCAACACAGAGGATGGCGGGTGCTTGGATGAGGGGTGCATCGAGGAGATGATCGAGGAGCTCATATACAACGGGTCCATCGAGATTGGACCCCCTTGCTTTTCCTCAACTACTCCTTAGGCCGAGGATGGCATTTTACGTTGCCCGTCGTGTACATGGAGGGTACTCTTTCTATGTTGATGCCCGTGGCATCTCGCTCTTGGCGGGGAGATCGAGTCGGATCGACTGCTCGATCTTTCCCCACTCTCCCATGGAAAATTTTTAAGTTTAATTCGTTCTGCAGCGATCTAGTGCAATAATAAGAATATATATATATATATATATATATATATATATTCTTTTATGTGTGAGTGATCGATGTAGTGTGTGTGGATAGGTAAAGTCATCTGTATGTAATTTAGTTTACTTCCACGTACGAGTAACATTTAAAAATGAGACTCTGTGAATTTTTATCCTACGGTGAAAACTCCTAACCTTAACATCAAGGAAAGGCCAAGTTCTGCGATACTTAGACCATTAATTCTGTCGCTCTTGAGGAAGGAGGCAGTTAACAGCGCAAGATTAATTATCACGCAATTTTATACCTTGGAATGGTCACGTTAAATTAATTTTAAGATTTCATTTCATAGACATTTAAAATTTACGATCGGTTAAACTTTAGAAAGTTTCAAGAAGTAATGAATATATGGGTAAGAGAAAGATTAATTAGCGAGTGTAAATGTGATGGTTTAGTTGATATAGAATTATCGTTTTTTATTTCTATTTATATTAAAAATAAATTGGTGAAAGGTAGATTTGGTGAATGTGAGTAAGTTAATAAAGATATATATATAACTAATGAATGATAAATATGATAGGTGAGAAGTCAGACTTTTACACTACTCATAGTAGTTATGGGTATTACATAATTAGATGAAAGCTAAAACCTCTATTTAAAACCCTATCAAATAGGACCTAAGGCTTCTCTTTTAGAAAGTACTCAATGGTCGACAACGGTATCTAACCTATAGATAAGCTACATATTTCTTTTTTTTTTTTGTAATCTATCATGCATGTGTTCTTTGCAAAGTTGTACACCTACTAATTGATCACCTGTTTTGTTTACTTGGAAGATTGAAAAGTAGTGTTGGGCCTAGGGGTTAATTCCCATTTGCTATTTAACCCATCATTTAATAGCTTAGGTTTTGATACTTTAATACGAGTTTATCTAACATTAGTTTCCACTAATATTAGTCAAACCTTTGTTAAAGTCATACACCATTCACACCCCTGATACTCCTCACAATTCACATTCTTAACACCACTACAAATTAAACGTCACAAAAGTTAACACCACAACTTAACACAAATTGGTGTTAGCACCACTCTGCAGGTAAATACAATTACAGATTAACACTAATTTTACATTTTTTAGTACTACTTTCCTAATCCTCCAAACTATTCCTCAAAAATGTAAAACTGGTATTAACAAAAAATTATGTTTATTACTGAGCGATTTTAACATTAATTTGTTTGTTTACTTAAATTAGTGTTAAGTTGTGATTTAACTCTTATGACATTTACTTCGTAATGACGTTAACAATATGAAATATAACGGATGTTAGAAGTTCAAATCATGTATAACTTTAACATAGATTTGATTAACATAAGTGAAAATTAATATTAGATAAATTTATATTAAAATTTCAAATCAAAATTATCAAATGACAAATTAAATAACAAAGTAAATAAAAATTAACCCATGTCCCTCTACGATATGGGAACCGCTATGACACAGACATAGGAAAAATAACACCTATATGTAAGAGCAAGCTATTTCTCCAGCCTTTATTTGATAATTTTTTGAAATTATCTATATTGATTTCTCGTTCAGAACCGCATCGCATCTCATATAGGATGACCCGGAAAGCATTGTATATTTTAATAGGTGCTAATTATTTTGCACTCCGTATCGTACGTTATGCAAAGCCCATCTGACTTGGGCAGTTTCAATGGGGTATTGGGTATTTTTTATACTAAACCATTCTCAATATTTAACAATAACGTAGAATTAGTTTGTGTGAGGTATCAAACTTCTAGTTGGAAACGTCATCGCGCTGTCTCTTTTGTTAGACGATGCGTCCAAACGTTCACGTGGCAATAACTAAGACCGTAAAGTGGTAGCTTAAAAATCCAAACATTCAACCTCATCAAATCTGATACCGTCCATTCAGGGTTAGATTAGCAAAAAAGACAAGTTTAATGGGCTAACTTCTATGTAAGATGATTAACTTTTATTTATATTTGGATAACCTCTGACATAACATGGAGTTGTTTGGTAAAAAGGCAAGGTAAATTTAGAAAATGACTTTTTTAAGGTTTAGATAATCAAGGATAGCTTTTAACCCAACTAATTCCACGAATAACATAGATTTTTCAGGATTGGGGTAACTTCTTAACAAGTCAAGGTTAACTCACATTATTAATTAATTAATGTGAGTTAATCCGATTGACTAATTAGCTGCCACTAACGGAACATTTAGTTGACATGTTAAGTAAATTTACATTGAATTAAATATTTAATTTATTATTTAACTCACCTCTTTACATATAATAACTTTAATGCATTAAAATTTACAGATAAATTATCTCACTTATTTTTATTTTTATAAATTTATTTCCCTTATCCACCATGACGTAAAGGCCTATCTTTGGTATTATCATTACCGGTTGAACCTAGGAGTACCGTCACCATCCTCTCCATGGTCATTTATCATGTCAGCAATTAGATAAATTCTAGAAGTATGATGACAGAACCGACCATAGAGGCATGTAAATGTGAATTAAATTGGGTGAGGCTCAATAATAGCGCGCGCCAGTCCGTACCAGTACTAGTGGGAGTCAAAGTTTAGCATGCAGTCAACATGGTTGTGAAATTTTCTCAACTAGCTTGTTGGCATTTATCATATGACCATCCATGTTTCGTTGGTCCATAAGACATGTCCATACATGTACGTCATGCTTTGGTTTTGTAATTATGAACACGGGTCCATAGTGCCAGCTACATGCCAAACTCATTTTTGATGGGGAAACCAATGACGCTTATTTGAGTTGATGGTTTAGATACTTGGACTTGAATACGCTGCTTAGAGGACACCTGGTGAGAGGAGTTTCACATCCCAGGGTCTATTTGCTCCGTAAGAAAAATTTTGAGAGATCAATTTTGCATGTGATGAAATTGGAGAATAAATTTGAGATAGATTGATTTTGATGTATTGGAGATGTATAGCTTAAATTATGAGATAAATTGGGATGTCTGTGTTGAAAATAACATATATAGAAAATAAATAAAAATATATGTATTTTTAATATTTTTATATATATAGTAAAAATATTAAATCAAACAAGTTAAATATAATCTAATAAAATTTAAAATAAAATAAAAAATAAATAACATGCAATAACACAAACAAACAAAATGAGAAGATATTAGATTTTACTCCGATCGAAGCGTTTATTAAGGACTTTTCTTAAAGAAGGTATCACCTCTTACAATACTAGTGCGTCGGAGACTGACGAACTCCTTGTACGATACGACGATCCACCTCCAAGATTCGGTGCACTCCGATCTTATACGTCCTCGAAAACCATCTCAGGAGAACAAAGTCGAGGTAATTTTGTTACTAACCAAATTTCCGATTGATCTACCAATTGAATGGTTTGATCAACCAAAAATTTCTCATGGGTCTCTTAATCTCCATATGCAAGATCGACAAAAGTTAGTCGGAGCTGGAGTCGGGGTGGGTGGGGTGTGCACACGCGTGCGTGGTCCCCAGCCCTACCTCTCACTCTTTCCTACATAAGCATTGGAGGAAAAAATATTTCACACCCACCAAGAGGCCAAGAGGTTTGTCTACTTCCAATATGGGACTAAAAACCTCTCCCAAATCTCACTAACTTCAATATGAATTCTGACGTCACCATATAATAATTGCATCACAATTAATGCAATTAGGCTCTCAAATCCAACAATCCCCTACAAACTCATCGTTGAAATTCAACGATAAATTCTTTGGCTACAACATTCTACTTTCAGTAAAGGTACTTTCCGATTTGAACCCTTACCTGAGTCATTCACCTTCACCACCACAGGAATAAAGTGAAACTATTCTTGAACTCTAGACCTTTGATGTGGGGTGTATAGTGGTGACAACAGAATGCAATTCTTGGTGATAATCTTCCGGGTTGGTGTTCTTAAAGGTCTTGCACCCTTTCCTATTTCACGAGTGTAATCAGGAAAGACTCTATTCCCTTACCTGCGACCCACAATAACACTCACATAGTTGGCATTCTCCAAGGATGTGATGAGTTACGACTCATCATAGCTAAATCGCCTAAGTTAAGATAAAACTAGGTTAAACAATATAAAATTAACACATAAAAAGGATTAAGTATGGGAAATAGAGAAAAATAACTAAAACATCAACTGTGTGTTAAAAATGCATAATTAGGTCATTAAATGAGATATTCTTTTGAAAAAGGTTAAATGGTGATCCAAATGCAAATTAAATACACAAATGAGTTTAAAAGTTTAAATCAAAAGTATAATTAACTTCTTAAATGTTTAATTAAGATTCTATAAAAATTTGGGTGCATTTGGACATCATTAGGGCCTTGCATTAAAGATTTACAATTAAGTCCTTAGTACATTACATTTCATTCACTATAAAACCTCTAGGGACTTATTTGTAAGTTGCAGGGACCTATTTGTAAGCCCTTAAGGACTACTCTGAAACATTTTTTCACCACTTATGGGTTTCTGCGTAATATTTCTACCCCTTTATTGAGGGGTGTTCCCTGCAATTTCTCCAAAACAACCCAATGCACCTACACCCATTCACGTGCACTGTAGCACGCGAAGAACTTCGCCAATCTTGGCCGTTGATCCTCCCTTACTTCTGATCTGTGGCATGTAAATGGTGAACCATTTAACTAAAATGCAATTATAGACACACATGTGGCGTATATAATATAGTATTATTAAAAATACCAAAAAAAAATTGAAAAAATTTGAAAAAAAAATTACAAAGCCAAAATTACAAAATAAAAGGAAAAACACAAAAAATTCTAAAAATACAGTAAGGGACCTGTACCTATTGTTGAGGGAGATCTCCAAAGAAAATTCTGAGGAGAGAAAAGTTTTAAAAGAAATACAAGTGTTTAACTATGATCTTCTAGCTAAAAACAAAATTAGAATAAGTCTTTATAAACATTCAACCTTTGCTGGTTTGACTTTCTGGGTCACTGTAGCTTGATTCGCTTAGGCTTTAGCTTAATAGATTTTGAGCTTTGACAAGATAGACCATAATCTCTCCTAACTTTAGGACGTATTCTTGTCCCTGAGTCACCAATACAGGATTCGCTGGTTTGCTTTGACTTAGGAGTTTAAGTAACTTTGGTTTACACGACACAGTGTCGGGAAAGACCTTATGAATTTGAAATTCAACCCTAGTGTTCATTTGGGAAGGTGGAGTCCTTACCTATGCATACAGGTAGACTCTTTGTCCTAGCCTTTAGTCTTGTGATTAGGAGAAGCTCTTTCCACCAATGAACTCACGCACCAAATAAGGTGCGCTCTACCAAATAAAGTTGTCGTAGACATACTAACAAAGTCAAAAAAAAAAAAAGTTTCAAAAAGGAAGTTCTTTAGAATAACTAAGTATGTTCTCCAAGTTCTGTAAATACAAAAATTCCACCAAAAGTGTTTTCAAGGTTCAGTACAAATACCCTGTTCCACCAAATATTCTTTGAGCCACAAACACAATAAGAGTTGGGCTTGAGTATTCCTCATTTGTTGACAGTCGATCCAAAAACTTGAGCTGAAGCTAGGACCAACTTAGACTTAAAAACAAGTGAAACCCCATGATTGAGTTTTAAAATTCACCTGGTCAGTCTTGACTTATCATTAAGCACAGCCATAACTTCTTAGCATTCTGAGTCTTTGTAAAACCCCCTGAGTTTTGGAATTCGACTGAAAGGTTTGAATATCAAGAGTTCTTATTAGTTGTGAGATGGTCTATGTCATATCAGTCTTGAGTTCTGGTTAGTCTTCCTGAGCAAAAAGGTTATCACAATGGCCAAACATAAATACAATTGGTTCATCAGAAAATCTTTCAACTGAAAGATCAACTTTAAACCCTTAACTTTGTGAGAAAAAGAAAGAAGTAAAGATATCTCATCATACTTACCTTGCTGATACTTAAATTGCTATGCACTTTAATGAGTTGTTTCCTAAAGGACTAGTAAAACCTAAGCATGGGGGTATGATGAGTTGCGACTCATCATAGCTAAATCACCTAAGTTAAGCTAGAAACTATGTTAAACAATATCAAATTAACATATAAAAAGGATTAAGTGTGGGAAATAAAGAAAAAGACCTAAAACATCAATTTTGTGTTAAAAACGCATAACTAGGTCATTAAATGAGATATTCTATTAAAGAAGGTTAAATGGTTATTCAATTGCAAATTGAATACATAAATGAGTTCAAAAGTTGAAATCAAAAGTATAATTAACTTCTTAAATGTTCAATTAAGCTTATATAAAATCTTAGATGCATTTGGACATCTTAAGGCCTTGAAATTAAAGATTACATTTAGGTCCTTAGTGCATTACATTTCATTCATTAGAAAACCTCCTAGGACCTATGTTTAGGCCACAGGGACCTTTTTGCAAGCCCTGAAGGACCATTCTGTTAAGCTTTTTACCACTTATGGGCTTCTGTGCAATTTTTCTACCCCTTCGTAAAAAGGTATACCCTGTAAAATCACCAAAAGACCCGCACGCAACTGTAGCCTGGGCATGCACTGTAGCACATGAGGAGCTCAAGCTATCCTGGCTGTCGATCTCCCTTACCTCTTGATCTGCGGCTCGATTTAATTCGAAGCTTTGTGTGAATCGGCGCGTGCAATGACCAACTCTCCCAGATCCCATCTTACGGCCCATTTTTGGTTTAAGTTTGCACGTGCTCCTCTCCTTGAATCCTCATCGTGGATGACCTAAGCACCTAAGTTTACCCTCACGGTGAGGGGAATAAATGCCAAACTCTACTTAAACACCTACCCTGATCGCGTGCGTGCCATCGACCTCCCCTCCTACTTTCTTGAGGTGATCCCTTCGTCCTCTCCAGTTTCTCCTCTCCACCTGACCCTGTTCTGGTGCCATGAGCAAAGGAACATCATCTTCTCCTACTCCCCTCGCCGCTAAAAACCACATAGCACCTGAGGGTGACCTTGAGTCCTACTAGTGGACTTTCAATCTACTGGAGATCCCCCCTCCTTCATCGCTGTAGCTACCAGTTGCAGATCTTCCCAACAGGTCTCATTCTTCCTATTAGATTAGATTTAATGCTTTCTAGATTAGCTGTAGTGTTAGTTAGTTAGTTAGCAGTAGAATTTAGCTAGAGATTAGTTTTGATCTGTGCATGACTGTACTATAGCTTAGGATTAGAGTTAGCATAGATTCCACATTTTCACCTCCTCTAATCATTTCAGATCAAAGGGGACGAATTCACCCCCAACTGATCATGTTTTTCTCCCTCTTCATGTGTCCATTTTCACTTCTGATTTCCTCGCAATTTTATTGGCAATCCACCCATCGTTTGGAGTTAAATCGCTATCTCTTTGCTTTCAAGCTTTGAGATGAGGACTTGCACTCAAATCCATTTTAGGGCTCTCCTACTCACTTCATTTTGTTCACAAAGGCCCCAGAAAGTAGTAGGGGAGGTCGATCAGGGTAGGTGATTATGTAGAGCTTGGCAGTGATTCCCCTCACCGTGAGGGTGAAATTAGGCGCTTAGGTCATCCACGGTGAGGATTCAAGGAGAGAAGCGCAAACAAACTTAAACAAAAAATGGGCTGTAGGATCGGATCTGGGAGAGGTGGTGACTGCACGCACCGATTCGCATGAAGTTTCAAATCAAATCGAGCCACAAATCAAGAGGTAAGGGAGATCGACGGCCGAGATAGCTTGAGTTCCTCGTGTGCTATGGTGCATGCGCGGGTTGCAAGTGGGTGTGGGTCTTTTGGTGATTTTGCATTGTATACCCTTCTGCAAAGGGGTAGAAAAATTGCACAGAAACCCATAAGTGGTAAAAAGCTATAACAGAACGGTCCTTCAGGGCTTGCAAAAAAGTCCCTGTAGCTTACACATAGGTTCTAGGAGGTTTTCTAATGAATGAAATGTAATGCACTAAGGACCTAAATGTAAATCTTTAATTTTAAAGCTTTAATGGTGTCCAAATGCATCCAGGTTTTTATATAAGCTTAATTGAACATTTAAGAAGTTAATTATAATTTTGATTTGAACTTTTGAACTCATTTATGTGCTCAATTTGAATTTGATCACCATTTAACCTTTTTTAATAGAATATCTCATTTAATGACATAATTATGCGTTTTTAACATGGTATTGATGTTTTAGGTCTTTTTCTCTATTTCCAACACTTAACCCTTTTTATGTGTTAATTTGATATTGTTTAACCTAGTTTCCAGCTTAATTTAGGCGATTTAGCTATGATGAGTCGCAACTCATCATAGCTCTCCCTGATTGGAAGCTTCACGCGAATCGGCACGTAGCTTCACCCCTTTCCCCAGATCTCACATAATGGCTGCAATTTGATATTATCTTGCGCGTGCTCCTCTCCTCGCATCAAGATTGCCCACTCCCTAATAGCCTAATTCCAACGCGAGGTGACCTGATTCACTCTCTCACTCTACTTAAGCACCTCCACTGATCGCGTGCACGCCTATCGACTCCCTCTCCCATGAGTCGATCCTTTCATCCACATCAATAGTTTCCTCATCCCTACTTTCCTTTGCCGGCTGTGACAGAGTTGGCACTTCCCTCCCTAATTTCAGTCGCTGCTAGCCGACTGGGTGGTAAACCTTGGACAACTTCGTCAGCTACTGATCCTCCTTCCCCCTTCGTCATCATCAGCCAACCGGCGGGTGACCTTAGGCATCTTCCTCCCTTAGAATAGCTTTTTTAATGCTTTCTTAGATTAGATTTACATGTTTTCTAGGAGTAGGAGTAATTAGAGTTGATCTGCTGTGCGTGCTTGTAGTATAGTTTAGGAGTAGAATTAGCATAGATCCCACAATTTTACCTCCTCTGATCACTTTAGATCAGTGGGGACGAATTCACCCACACACTGATCACTATTTTCCTCCCTCTACGTGTTTTCATTTCACTTTCGACTTCGTCGCAATTTAATCTGCAATTCACCAATTAATTTGGAGTTAAATCCCTATCCCACTGCTTTTAAGCTTTGAGATGAGGATTTGTGCTCAAATCCACCTAAGGGTCTCCCACTCACTTCAATTTGTACACAAAGGTCCCTGAGCTGATTTGAAAAGGAATTGGTTGACTTGATCAATTTCTGATTTGAATTTTAAAGCAAGATCGGGAGATTTTGAATCATTTTGGTTTTCAAGGATTTGTGATCAAGCGAATCAATTTATTTTTGGGTGATTGAGCTCATGGCTGTGAATCTGAGACTGCTAAGTTCCCCTCAGATGAGCCATGATCAGATTTGTCATGATTCACGGTTTTCATGGCCTTGAATGTATTGTAGAGCCAAGGAGAATCAATTATGTTGATTAGAGGCTCTACCCAGAACCTGCTACTATTTTCAGAGGATCTAATATTCACCTAAGGGATTTTCAATATCCCTTAATGTTTTCAGCACTTTGGGATTCGACTAATTTAATGGACTAATTCCAGCACTTCCTACATGCTGTCTATAGCATTAGGAAGGTGTTAGATCAGTAGATTTATCTTTGATTTGAAAGAAAAATGTTGACAAGGGACTTTGATTTAGAGTTTAACATCCGAGAATGGTTTTTCATGTTTGTTTCAGTCCTTGTCAGAATTTTAAGAGGTTCTATGCGTTTTGAATCTCAAATAATTACATCAAAGTGCTACTTTAGCAGCTACATTTCTATAAAAGTTTCAATTCCAAATTTGATACAAGTTGATGTTTAATGCTAACCATAATCTGAATTTGGATATGATGCATCCCTGACTAGACTTTCTTAAGTCTGATATGGGATTATTCATACTGAATGTAGGTCTGATCAGCTGAATTTGAAGTTCCAGATCTGCTGCAGATGTTTTTTTTCTCTGATTTCTGGACACTGCAATATGATCTAAGCTAGTTAAGACATCTGGGCTTTGCCTAGAACATCTGGAAATGTTTTACAGCTGCTGCTATAGTTGCTATCTGCTGCTGTTTGCTGTAGATGGTGGCTGTTGCTGTAGCTGTTTGTTGGATTATCTAGATTGTTAGGGCAGTAGATGGAGTTTTGAGCTTTTTAAATGGCTGACATATTTCATTATGTTGTATAATTTCCTGTACAAGCTTTCATGTATTGTAAATGACCTTAAACTTCACTTGAATAGCTTGTAATTCATTAATCAACTTCCATTGTCAGCTATTTATGTATATAACTGCCCATATGTAGAAATTGAATAAAATGAAGTTGAAAATAGGATTTAATCACTTGCGCAATTTCTATGTTGTTTGCTGAATGTGTCTAACTGGATAAACCTTTTGTTCAGCATGTTTAGTTCACTTTTAAGCCTTATGTTCACTTAGGAAATCCTCTTCGGGCCTAGAATGTGCTTCACTTGTACATAAATAAAAACCCTATAAAAAATCCAAAAAAAAATAAAATAAACCTATCTTGATGAAGATTAGGTATATGTTTAGACATATGCCAAGTTTCAAGGCATTCTAAACCCTTGGCCTTGTAGAACATATTAGTCGACGGTTCAATCTACCTTAAAACTTAGTAAAAGACCTTAACAAATAAAAACATAAAAAGACATTCCATTCTACTCATCTCTCTCTTTCTCTCTCACCTCTTACCTCTATAAAACTCACAAAATCCATAAGAAAAATAAATCCTTAACTAATTTATAAATAATTAAGAAATAAAACCTAAAATAATGTGTGTATAAACTTGAAACCTTGCCTAATTTATTTATATAGTTAATTTAATTAATTTTCTAAATTAATTATACAATTATGTAGTACTATGTAAATCCTTTAATATCACATAATTTGTTTTTAATTTATAATAAATTATGGCACTCAAATCGAGGGCCCAAATCACTTAATCAGAACACAACGTGCTGGAATTCCAGCGCTAAGACGCGGCGCAGATAGTGCCACATCATGTGTGGCAAAGCGCTCTAAGGTGCTTTTATTGTTTTTGTTCCCTCACTAACTAGTCGTCACGGGCGTCGAGCACCTAAAACATTGCCCCTTATCCCTTGAGCATTGTATGGCATTGGTGTGTGAACGGTGTGCGGTGTGTGGCTGTGAGTCATACACTGTTCGAAGGTTTGATTAAGCCTATTACTGAGCATAAAACATGATTAAGAGGCCTAATTGACGAATTAGGTCAGTTCTTAGTAGAGGTTAGGTCCCACTCGAGAGAGTGCTGTGTACCTCTCGAAAAGGTCGCCCGCCAACTAATAAACCTAATTTTTAAACTAGGGCCTAATAAGGGGATTAAGAAGAGAGAACAAACGGCTAAGTGTTAAAATTAAAGAGTGAATGAGAGAGCCGTGAGTAGGAAAAGAAGCAGAAGAACAAAGAAGATGTACATATATGTATGGTGTATATATATGTATATATATAGAGTATACTGTAAATAAATAATATGTATAATATGTATACATAGTATATGTAATGTTTGAACTATATATGTATATAAATAACAGCATAGCTTTACTGATAGAATTATCTATCATTGTAGATAGAATAAGTGTCACTATAGACCCTAGTTTTTTACCTTAGATTTTGTACATAGTTTTGCTGGGGTTCAGCAGTGTTTGTATCTATCGTTGTACATATTATATATGTTACTGTATATGTTAATATATTAAGTTAAGTTAGTATAGTGTATATTATTACTTATTATTGTATATATACGTAAGTATTAGTATTATAAGTCATAAATAAATAGTATTTAGTATATATGTATAGTGTTTGATGCTTGTTTGTATATTTGTGTTTGCAAGTATTTCAATACATAAATTAGTTTAATTCTTCCATTCATTAATTCATTCTTTTATGATTGTACATAAAATTGATTTTTTTGGAATTAAAGAATAATGTTGGACTTAGAGAGTGATGTATATCAATAACTGCCTCCCAATGAACGACTTAGAATAAACCAGTAAAAATTATGTAATTAAATAAAATTGACTCAATAACAGCTTGTATTTGTGATATATACTACAACGACGACGATTTTTATACGAACCGCGATCGACGCATCATATTTTTGGCACCATTGTCGGAGATAAAAACCCGACAACAGCTGTTACGACCCGGCTCTCGGATCCCTATAGGACCCGAGACCAGCTCGCCTTGACTAATCCCAAGACCTAATCGTCCAACAAGAAATAACCAAAAGCAGGAAAATAAGCCATATTCACACATGCAATATAACTAAGCAGAAGAAACATACAAAGTAGTAAAGGAAATAGAACAGCTATCTCAGTACATACCACCACAACAGCAACAACAATGGAAAGTGAAAAGGAAACAGTAGTAATAGAACAGTAACTAAGAGTCCATTAATTACTACAACAGTAGAGAAAAGAAAAGAAGTGCTAAAGAAAAATTACGGCTGGATTCGACTGGACCCAGCACCCTCCGCAGTCGGAAGCTCGGGCTGCTCGACTCCTTGTCCTAAACAGTGTTATGAAAAGACAAAGTCAATGAACGGTGAGTAGAGTGGTATCTATACTATGTAAGTACAAAACAGTAAAAGTAACAGGTTTAATTCTCATTTCTATTTATCTATGTTATAACTTTCTGTTTCACCCATTTCTCTTAAGTATCCAGATATTTCTTGATTTTGCATGTTCCTCGTGGGAACGATCTTAATTACAGTCTTTTCCGTAGAGTAGAAGGTACACGTGGTGCTCTTCTGGCTGCGAAGGTCCCCCATGGTAGTCCTACACCCAGTCAACTACCCCGAGGTCACTGTCAAGACGTAGCGGTGACTATGGCACGCGTTATAAGCGCACGGGTAGTGTTACAAACGCGCTTTCAAGACGCCTTTTTAAGACGTCTGGGAGGTGGCCCAGATGTCTGGAACCCCTTCCAGACGTCTGGGATTTAATTTCTGCGCCACGCACAATTGCGTCTGCGCGCAGGCGCGCGCAGACCTGCGAACCCCTCTTTTTCCCTCTCTCCTCCTGCAGGCGTAGACTACGCTCTCTCTCTCTCTCTCTCTCTCTCTCTCCCCCCCCCCCCGCGAGGCCTTATAAGGCCCTCGCCCTCGCCCTCTCCCTCACTCTCATCTCCTCCGCTTCCTTCTTCTTCTTCCAGTCGGTGCGAGAGTGCGAGCGCGAGCAAGTAGCGGCAGCGGCAGCCGCGGCGAGTTGCGGGAGGAGGTGTCGCGCGAGGGAGGTGTCGCCCGACCGTGAGGGTTCAAGCTTGCCAGGGTAGCTAGAGCCGGCCGGCGGGGGAGCCGCGGGCGTGGAGCGTCGCGGCAGGGCTGCTGCAGCTCGAGCAGCAGGCGGACGAGGCGTGGCACGGCCGTGCGTCGCGGGCGGAGAGCGAGTCGAGCTCTGATTCTGGAAATTTTTCCAGAATCAGACGTCTGGGCTTCCAACCAGACGACGGTGAAGACGTCTGGAGGACTCTCCAGACGTCTGGCAAGTAAGTTATTTTCGTCCTTCGTCCTTTTCTGCGACCCGTTGTACTGAGAACGATGAGTGGGTACGTGTAGGTTCTGAGATTCGCCACCCAACGCGAGTCAGACGTCTGGCCGCAGTGCCGGACGACGGGAAGGACTTCCAGACGTCTAGGGTGACCATCGGACGTTTGGGAACTAGGCCAGACGCCCCCGCAGGCTTCTGGACGTCTAAGAGACTACACAGAACAAAGGTAAGATCTAACCCACATTTTAAGACGTTTGGAAGAGGTTCCAGACGTCTGATTTTGGACTGTTTCATCGTTTTCGACCCGTTTAGGGCCCGTTCGGATTCCGTTTTCCGCATTTCGAGTTGCGTTCTTTTCGGAATAACATCCTCTAGCCGTCTACAGTAATTACATACTGTTATGAGAAACTCCTTGTGTTTGATAGTTTTGATAGGACCCCGTTTCATTGCAGTCCCGAGGGTTGCGGAGGCGCGCGGGATTTCCGACCACGCCCCCAGTACTCCCGTTGTAGCTGGGAGAGTGGCTTTAAAAATTATTAACATAATTTGTTACAATTATGGAACAATTAATAGAACCTCGGGCATTGCATGAATCCTAGGAATGGGAAACCAGATTGAATGATAGATCCTAGGGTATTGCATGAATCCTAGGGCTGGAAAACTAGATTGAATGATAGATCCTAGGGTACGGCATGAATCCTAGGACTGGAAAACTAGTGATATGAATATAGATATTGCAGTCTTGGAAAATGTGGAAAGGAAGTAATAGCTGCCTGTAAATTGATTTAACAGCGACCTGTTATGAATAAATGAACATGATTGAGAATATGGGTTGTATGAACGTGAAACTGAAAGGGTGAAACCTGAATGTGCTGAGTTAAAAGAGCTGGAACCCTACGGGGAGTTAGGAGTAGAACTCCTGGAAAGAGAATGAAGTGGAACTGAGAAAGAAAGACGTGGAGGTGTATTGTCTCTTGGGTACGTAGTACCAGGGGAAGCACCTGTTACCTGCTTAGTGCAGAGCGGAGCCAGCCGCCCCAGGGACCCGAGGTTAGGTCTGGCCACTTTATACTGACTTCTGACCCTCATGTGCAGAGTACCGAGGAGAGCTACTAGTGTAGAGCGAGTACGAGCTACCCCACGGGCCCCGGGGTTCTGCTAGCTCACCTACACCGACTTGTTAGGCCCATTGGGCGAACCAGGGTAGTCAAGCGAGGGTGCACGGACTGTGGAGGGGCAAGACCCCTGTTTGGTTACTGTGGAGGGCTGGACCCCTGTTACTGAGAGGGCTCTGCCCTATACTGGTTCCGTGCTGTGCTTTGGGCGCACCCGTTAACGGAAACGACTGACCGCGTGTCAGTGCGGGGTAGCTACCCGTGTGTTTATCGCACGTGTCGTAGTCACCGTTACGCCTGTCCGCGACCTTGGGGTGGTTGACTGAGTGTAGGATCATCACGGGGGACTCTCCCGGTCAGGAGAGCACCACGTGTTACTTCTACTCTTCTAAAAAGACTGCAATCAAGATCGTTCCCACGAGGAACATTCGAGATCAAGTGAAGGATTTGAGAAATAGATAAATTGTGAAACAATAGAAAGACGTAAATAAAGGAAGAAAGAAAATAAAACAGCTACTGTACACTTTACTGCTTCTTTAGTTTTAGCTGCCACTCTACTCAGCGTTTCGCTGACGTGTTACACTCGTTACTTTTCAGGACCAGGTGTTGAGCCGCCAGGGTCAGCGGCTACAGAGGACGCTGAGTCGAGTAGGGTCCAGTAGAGTTACCACTATTCTTTTGTGCCCTTTTTGTTCCACTGCAGTGAGTAGTTCTTGTTACTCTCTGTACTTTTCCTTACTTGTAGTTCATGTTATGTTATAAATGTTGTTCTACTGTTGTGGTGGTACATGCTGTAGTAGTTCTTTTTCTTACTGCTGTATTTTGTTACTGCTAGTTATATTTCATGTTGAATGTGGTTTATTTTACTGCTCTTTTGGTCACTTCCTCGTTGGACGACTAGGTCTTGAGATTTGTCGAGTCGGTCCGGTTCTCGTGTCTCGTAGGGACTCGGGAATCGGGTCGTTACAGGTAGCTACCCCATACTGACACGCGATCAGTCGTTTCAGCTAGCGGGTACGTCCAAAGTACAGCACGAAACAGTATAGGGCCTTGCCCTCTCAGATCAGGGGTCTTGCCCCTTAGAACCAAATAGGGGTCTCAACCATCCACAGTCCGCGCACCCTCATCTGACTACCCTGGTTTGCCTAGAGGGCCTAACAAGTCGGTGTAGGGTTGCTAGCTCCCTCCCTACACTAGTAGCACGCCTTGGTACCACGTACGCGAGGGCCAACAGGAGTGGGTGTAGAGTGGCCAATCCTAACCTTGGGTCTCAACCCAAGGGAGGCTAGCTCCGCTCTACACAAAAGGGGGCAGTTGCTCTCTTTGGTTCCACGTACTCAAGTGCCAGCACACTTCCCGTCTATATTCTAGATTTCAGTTTATCCACAGGAGTTCTACTCCTAATTCCCCGTAGGGATCATGCTCGTGTTCACCTCATTATCCAGATCCAAATCTCAGGTTTCATAATTCAATCCTCATCAATATACAGGCAGCTCGTGTTTTCATAGTTCAATTCTTAATAACATGCAACTGGTGTTCTCACATGTAGTTTCATTAAACACAGGTAGCTCATAATTATAACACAAGCATTTACTAGCAATTTATCTTATTCACACATGCACATGAACCATATAGTACAAACTGGCTCATTCATTTCTCTACCCTAGGGTTCATGCCACATCCTAGGGTTTTATTTGGCTATTTCCACAAGCACATTCTTATTTAAGTATTATTAACGAAATTAAACCACTCTACCAGGAAACACTGGAGTAATGGGGGCCTAAATCGCAGACCGATACATCTCTGCGAGCCCCAAACACCTAGCAGGCTGAAACCCTATACCAGGGAATACATCACAAAAGGAGAGTTCAAAATAGTGTAAAACGGGCTCTAGTACATAGAGGAACTCGAGAGGAAAGTACAGGTATTTCGTTTGAATAAAAATCACCCCGATCGGACCCTAAACTAGTAAAAAACGTGCATACTATTCAAAATCAGACGTTTAGGAATAATCCCAGATGTCTTAAAAGGCATCAAATCTTACCTTATGTTTCTCTGGTGTCCTCAGATGTCTGGACCTTCTCTGCGATCGTCTGAAGGCAGTTCCAGACGTCGGACAATGCCTCCGATCGTCTGGACGCACCTACGGACATCTGGTGATGTAATCAGACATCCAAAAACACGTGGAAAAGAGTTTCGGGTGCCTTCCCAAGGGCCTTTACCTGCGTACGAAACCGCAGGTCCAAATTAGGCCCGAATAGCTTCTGCAGTGAGGCCTGAATGGCCGTAACCGCGAAAGAGATCGTACCTCGAAATATAAGCGCTTTCAAACCTCTGGTCATCTCTCCAGACGTCTGATATTGGAAAAATCCCAGTATCAGAAACTCCTCACAATTTTCTCTCTGCTCGCTAGCCACACGTCGCAGCAGCTCCAGTCGCTGTAGGAGCTCGAGCAGCTTTTCACCAGCTCCTCCTCGAGCTCCACCAAAGCTCTACCGAAATTGGTCCTTCTCCTCCCACGCTCTCCTCCTTCCCCTCTCTCACTCTCCCTCGCTTGCCCCCCACTGGCCTCTCTCGTTCGCCCTCGCCACTGTTGCATGGGGGATCTGGTGGTGGTGGTGGTTGGTGGTGTGAGGAGAGGGGAAGGGGGAGGAGGGGTATAAATAGGGGGTGTGGGGTTTAGGGTTTAGGGAAGAATGAGGAAGGGAGAGAGAAGGGGACGGTCTCTACGCGCCGCCCGCGCGAAGAGTGCAGTACGAAAATTCCACTTTCAGACGTCCGGGAACGGGTCTAGACGTCTAACTGAAACTCCAGACCTCTTATAAGACTAAAAGTGTGACGGGTCGTTACAACAGCGTTTTATTGTGAAGTGATTGGGATGCACTGCTCACATTCTGCCATAAAGGCTTGAACCCATTCAGAGCCTTTGCTCTTCCTAAATTTGCAGCTTAAGGCACTCAGGCTTCCAGGGATTTGACTCAAATACAAAAGCATCTAACAATGAGTGCCAACCAGTTTCCCATACAGCTTGTTGTTACCACATTGAACCTACTTTGTGGGATCTCCACTCAGTTAGGTTGGGTTGCTACTGCGAGTGAACTCTCAATGGGTCTCAGTCTCATCCCAAGCCTAGACTTGAGGACTAAAGATCTATCAAGTCCGTTAGTAAACGAATCCTCTGTGTTATCCTTGGATCCTATAAATTCCACAGCGATCACTCCTTGAGACACTAATTCCCTTACAGTCTTAAGTCTGATTTAGATATGTCTCCTTGTTTTCTGGTTAAACTTTGAACTCTTAATCTTTGCTATAGCAGTCATGCTATCACAATGCAAAGATATCGTGAGAATTGGCTTACCCACCAAAGGGATTTTTGTAAGAAGTCCCTTTAGCCATTCAGCCTCAATTCTAGTGGTGTCCAAAGCACATAGCTCAACCTTAAAGGTAGACTGGACTAAAATGGTATGTTTTGCATACCTCTAGGAGACTGCATCGCCTCCAAGGGTAAAGACATACCTTGTAACACCTTTACTCTCGGAATCCTTCATTTGACCGATCTAACTTGCATCACTATATCCTTCCAAAACTGAAGGATATTTACCATAATGTAAATTAAGGGAAATAGTTCTCTTTAAGTACCTAAGTGCTCGGTCTAAGGCATCCCAATGAGTATAGTCAAGACAGCCTGTGTATCTACTCAACTTAGACACGGAAAAAGAAATATCCGTTCTGGTACAGATAGCCAAAGACATTAAACTTCCTATAATTTGTGAATATCTTAGTTATGCAACAGGAATTCCACTTTTGTTCTCATAGAGAGTTTTTGATGAATCAAAAAGAGTGCTTACAACTTTACAATCTTCATAGTCAAATTTCTCCAGAATCTTATCAACATAATGAGATTGAGAAATAACTATCCCCTTTGTTGACCGAATCAATTTTAGACTTAGGATCACATTTGCAACACTCATATCCTTCATCTCAAACGTACTACTCAAGAACAACTTAGTTTCATTCACAATTCTAATGTCTGATCCAAACAATACTATATCATCTATATATAGGCATAGGATAATACACATATCACTCTTAATCATAGAGTAGATACACCTGTCAGATTCGTGTCCTACAAAGCCAAAAGATAGTATAGTCTTATCAAACTTTTCATGCCATTGCTTGGGTGCTTATTTCGAACTATAAAGAGATTTAACATACTTGCAAACCTTTTTCTCATTCCTAGGAGCTACAAATCCCTCAGGCTAGTCTATATCGATCTCTTCCTCAAGATTGCCATGAAGAAAGGCGGTCATTACATCCATTTGGTGGATAGTGAGATCATAAATAGAAGCCAATGCAATAAGCATCCTGATAGTAGTTATCCTAGTTACTAGAGAATAGGTATCGAAATAATCGATTCCTCAATTTTCTTGAACCCCTTGGCAACAACTCTAGCTTTATATTTTTCAATATACTCTAGCTTTCTCATAAACACGCACTTACACCCAATAGTAGAACACCCTGGAGGTAAATCAACCATCTCCCATGTGCCATTAGAGATGATTGAGCCCTTCTCATTCTTAACAGCATCTTTCCAATGCTTAGCTTCAGAAGAAGACATAGTATCATGATAAGTGGGGGGATAGCCCTCTTTTAAGACCCGTGTTGTTTGAGCCTTTTAAGAAGTCTGGACTGTCGGTCAGACGTCTGGTCAGACATCTGGACACCTTCCTAAACGTCTGGAAATAAAAAATTTTGAGTATAAGCTCGCATCTGCGTGCGGGCTACGTGTAGACAGTACTCTCTCTCTCTTTTCCTTCTTCTCTCTCTTTTCCCCCTCTAGCGAACCCTAACCCTCACCCTTATAAAACCCCCTTCCTCCTCTCTCGTTCTCCCCACTCCAGCCACCTCTTCTCTTCCTCTTTACCCCAGTGTGAGAGCTAGCACGAGTGAGAGAGCGTGAGAGCGACGACGAGGAGGAGCGGCGTGAGGAGAAGAGGAGTCGAGCTCGCGAGCTCGTGTGGGAGCTCACCGAAGAACGCACGGCTGGAGCGTTGCGTGCATGAAGAGGAGTGCGTCGAGGAAGTCCTCCCCGACACTATTGCAGCCGGAGCTGCAGGAGAGGGGGCGAGGCACGACCACGCGTAGCGAGAGCGAGCGGGAGGAGGTTTTGGTTCTGGGTTTTTCCTAGAATCAGACGTTTGGAGTGACATCCGGACGATAGAGAGGACGTCTGGAGGCGGTTCTAGATGTCTGAGGAGAGAGTTTCATGAAGGTACGTTCTCTTTGCGGATATGGCCATGCTGACCACTTCGCAGGTCCCCTTTTGCATGCCTATTTTGAGGTGATTGTGTGGTGGCGTTGCAGGATTTACTTCGGGAAGGTGCGAGACTCGCCCTCCCACGCAGTTCAAACGTCCGGAGAGGTGATCGGACGTCTGGAGCTGGGTTCAGACGGTCCAGAAGAGTTCTTGGACGTCTGAGGACGATGCAGAGACTGAGGTGCGTGTTTGGACACTTGTAAGACATCTAGAAGTTGTTCCAGACGTCTGATTTGAGTCAGTAACCCTGTTTTGACCCGTTTAGGGTCCGTTTGAGGTCTGTTTTATGCAAATAAGATACCAGTGTTTTCCTTATGAGTTCCTCTACTTCTTAGAAGGCTTTCTATATTGTTCTGAATGTTTCATTGTGATTGTTCCTTGTTATATGACTTCATTCCTTTGCAGGTTCGGGGCTTGCTGAGGCACGTGAGCCTGCCGTTCAAGCCCCCAACACTCGTAGGTTTACTGGTAGAGTGGCTTCCCTTAATTTAATTATAAACCTGAATGCATGTGTGGAATGAATGATTAAAACCTAGGATATGGCATGAATCTTAAGAAGAGAAATACTTGAAATGTCTGTATGCGTGATTGAATTGCAGTCTTAAATGAGTAGATAGAAAACAACTGCTTGTTAATGAACAAGAGCTGCCTGTGAAATAAGAATTACCTATGCTAGTTAAACAGTTACATGTGACCTTATCTGTTGTATACGTTAAATTCTAGAATACGAGCTGCGTGTGTATAACCTGAGAATGGAAATGTGAATGATGAAATACAAGCTGCATGTGTATAACCTGAGAACAGAAATGTGAATAATGAAACTTGGTATGGAATGGCATGAGAAATATGAGCATGAACCCTACGGGAAATTAGGAGTAGAGCTCCTTGGAATAGATGGAATGAATTTGGAAATGTGAGTGCGGAAGTGTGCTGGCCCTTACGTACAGAGTACCGAGGAGAGCGACTGTCCCCTGTTTAGTGTAGAGTGGAGTTAGCCACCCTTGGGTTGGGACTCGGGGTTAGGATTAGCTACTCTGCACCGACTTCTTCGCCCTCGCGTACACTGTACTGGGGAGAGCTGCTAGTGTAGGGAGAGAGCTAGCCACCCCACGGGGCCCGGGGTTCAGCTAGCCACCCTACACCGACTTGTTAGGCCCACTGGGTAAACCAGGGTAGTCAGGCAACGGTGCCCAGACTGTGGAGGGGCAAGACCCCTGTATGGTTCTTAGGGGCTAGACCCTTGCTACTGAGAGGGCTAGGCCCTATAATGTTCTGTGCTATACTTTGGGCTCACCCGTTAGCGGAAATGACTGACCGCGTGCCAGTGTGGGGTAGCTACCCATGCACTTATCGCACGTGCCGTAGTCACCGTTATGTCTATCCGTAACCTTGGGGTGGTTGACTGGGTGTAGGATCACCATGGGGGACTCTCCCGGCCAGGAGAGCATCACGTGTGCCTTCTACTCTTCGGAAAAGACTGCAATCAAGATCGTTCCCACGAGGAACATTCGAGATCAAGAAAGAGATTTGGAAATATTTAAACCAATGGGTGAAAAAGGAATAACTTGTAAATTAAAGAATTGGAATAACTAGTTTACCTGTTAGCTTACTGCTTTAGTTAGTTGGTTGCCACACTACTCAGCGTTCGCTGACTTTGTGTACTCATAACCCTTTTCAGGTTCAAGTGTTGAGCAGCCTGAGTCTACGACTGCAGAGGGTGCTGGGCCCAGAAGAGCCCAGTAGCAGTAGCTTGTTTGTTGTATTTCTTTTGTAGTAGTGAGTTTAGACTCTTGTGCCTTTATGTTCTGTACCTTTACGTTCTGTACTTTTATGTTTTTGCACCTTGTTACTTTTCTACTATTGTGATGGTGATATGTTCTGTAGCAGCTTTACTTCTTTCCTGCTATACCTTTTTACTGTTAGTTGCTTAGCATAGTGAATGTGGTTTACTTTACTGTTTTTTGGTTATTTTCTCGTTGGACTACTGGATCTTGGGATTAGTCGAGTCGAGCCGGTCTCGGGTTCTGTAGGGATTCGAGAACCGAGTCGTAACACCCTTGATCTGGTAAGTAGTAAAATGACTTCCCAAATCCTTGGCAATTCTTGATCTTTTACTTCTCCTAGGTGTAGTCTCTTCTACTTGATTGGGTTCAGAACAAGAAGAGCTAACCTCCACATTAGACGTCCTTTCTACTTGATCAGGAATAGAACCAGATGTGGTGGCTAGATCATCTGAAGTCACATTTTGAGATAATCTAGTCTTCATAGGGACGATATCCTCAAAAATTGTAGTATCGCAAAGCTCGACAATAGCGTTGACATCTATACCTGAAATATCAGATTTTATAACAGGAAATCTGTAGGCATAGCTAATATCAACATAACCCAGAAAGACTGTGTCAACTTTCTTAGGTCCAAGCTTCTTCCTCTTGTGTTACGAGACAACCACTTTTGTAAGACAGCCCCACACTTTAAGGTATTTCAAACTTGATTTCCTGTTTCTCCAAATCTCAAGTGGACTACTTTCCTTATGCTTGTGGGGAGCTCTATTCAGAATATGGCATGCTGTATTCAAAGCCTCTCCCCACATGTAAGTAGGCAATCCTGAGCTTTTGCAAGAGAGCGTTGACCATGTCAGTTAGGGTATATTTCCAACTGGTATATTTTAATTTTCAACTAGTTGAAAATCATTTCCGACTAGTGCATTTTGGTTAAAAATAATTTTCAACTGGTGTATTTTGATTTTCAATCGGTTGAAAATCATTTCTGACCAAGGTGTTTTGGTTGAAAACTATTTCCAACCGGTTGAAAATCATTGTCGACCAGTGTGTTTTGGTTGAAAATCATTTCCAATCGGTTGCAAATAATTTTCAACTAGTGTATTTTGGTTTATTTGATTTTCAAACGATTGATTCTGATTTTCAACCGATTAATTCTGATTGCACATTGTAAAATATGTTGCAACACTTGTTTCCGCACTTGTGTTTTGTTGATTCTTTCTCTGAACCTGAGATGGTCATCTATTGGTATTTATTTGAAGAGTTGATGTTACGGAGATGGGTGAAAGGTGAAGACACTAAATTCACTCATCTCAACCTTATACATAGAATTGTCCAAACCCAAATTTAGATAAAAGCTAGGTTCAATTATTCCGCCTGGCAAACAAAGGATATCTCTCATTTTGATGGGATATTCTCAATGTAAACAGATCGTAATAACTAAAATCGATGAAAGACTACACTATGAACAAATATCTAATAGAAAAAGGTTATTTGGGGCTAATCGAGTCCCCTCCCCTTTGTCAGTTTACCTCCTCCTCCCTCAGGGACTTGCCTTCTTTGTCGTGGGTGACATGCATAGCTCCTTGAGGCATGCAACGGTCGGTCTGGGTGTGGTGGCTGGGGGTGACGGCAGCAAGTGGTGGCGGGCTGCACATGCGGTTGTGGTGGGAGGTTGTTACGACCCGGTTCCCGAATCCCTATAGGACATGAGACTGGACCGACTCGATTGATCCCAAGATCTAGTTGTCCAACGAGAAAGTAACCAAAAAGCAGTAAAAATAAACCACATTCACCCTGCAAGCAACTAACAGTAACAAAAAGTACAGCAGTAAAGAAATAAATTACTACAGTACACACTATCACAACAGTAGAGAATTCAAATAGGTACAAGAATATATAAAGTTTACAATAAACAAGTACAGAAGTGTAACAAAAATACTCACTACAATGGAAATGGGGTATAACAAAAGGTACAACTACTGGGCTCTACTAGGCCCAGCACCCTCTGCAGCCGTAAGCTCTGGTTGCTCAACACCTGGACCTGAAAAAGGTTATAAGTACAGTAAAGGTGGACAGGTAGCTGTTGTTTTCAATTTCTTTCTTTCTTTATTTAACTAATTATTCTTTCTTTTATCACTTGGTTTAGTTATCAGGTCTTTTCCTTGATCTCGAATGTTCCTTGTGGGAACGATCTTGATTGTAGTATTTTCCGAAGAGTAGAAGTAGCACGTGGTGCTCTCCTGGCCGGGAGAGTCCCCCGTGGTGATCCTACACTCAGTCAACCACTCTAAGGTCACTGACAGACGTAACGGTGACTACGGCACGCGCGATAAACGCATGGGTAACTACCCCGCACTGGCACGCGGTCAGTCGTTTCCGTTAACGGATGCGCCCAAAGCACAGCGTGGAACCAGTATTGGGTATAGCCCTCTCAGTAACAGGGGTCTAGCCCCTAAGAACGAAATAGGGGTCTCGCCCCTCACAGTCCGCGTGCCCTCGCTTGACTACCCTGGTTTGTTCAGTGGGCCTAACAAGTCGGTGTAAGGTGGTTAGCTGAAGCCCGGTCCCCGTGGGGTGGCTAGCCCTCTCCCTACACTAGTAGCTCTCCCCGGTACAGTGTACACGAGGGCCAAAAAGTTGGTGCAAAGTGGCCAATCCTAACCCCGGGTCCCAACCCTAGTGCGGCTAGCTCTGCTTTGCATTAAAACAGGGGGGACAGTCACTCTCCTTGGTACTCCGTACTTAAGGTCCAGCTCACTTTCCCATTCACATTTCCAGTTCTATTCCATTTATTTCTAGGAGCTCTACTCCTAATTCCCCGTAAGGTTCATCCTCAAGTTCTCAGGCCAAGCCATACTAGGTTTCATCATTTCAGGTTTATTCACAGGTAGCTCGTGTTTCCAACATTCAATCTTTCATTTCGAAATCATATACAGGCAACTCGTATTTAATTACAAATAACAGGAATTTACATGCAACAGTTGCTAACAACAGTACTTTACATTTCACAGGCAGCTGTTATCCAATTACAGGAAATTTTTAATATTCTATTTACTCATCCAAGACTGCAATTCATGCATTCCATACAATCATTCCAGTGTTTCTAGTCCTAGGATTCATGCCATACCCTAGGATCTATCATTCAATCTAGTGTTTCTAGTCGTAGGATTCATGCCACACCCTAGGATCTAACATTCATTCCAGATATGCATTCATGTTTGTAATTAAACTAGGAGAAGCCACTCTACCCGTGAAACTAGGAGTAATGGGGGCATGATCGGCAGGTCCACATGCCTCCGCAACCTCCAAACTCGCAACGGAATGAGGTCCTAACACAAGGATCAGCCACAAGAATCCACTCAGAACATGATAAAAGCATTCCAACAGGTAGAGGAACTTATACGAAGAAGAACAATATCTTAATTGCGAAAATCAAATCTCAAACGGACCCTAAACGGGTAAAAAACGATAATCCTGACTCAAATCAGACGTCTGGAACACCTTCCAGATGTCTTAAAAGGAGTCCAGAACCATACCTCACTCTGCGTTGCTCCTTGGACGTCCAGGGATCCTGCTGAACCGTCTGGACCTATTTCCAGACGTCCGACCACCTCTCTGGACATTTGGAGACGCTCTCCGTCGTCTGGTGCCTTGCTGTCCAGGGATCCTACTCCTCAGATGTCTGAATTGCGTGGGAGGGCGTGTCTCGCGCCTTCTTGAAGCGAATCCTACACGCGCAACGTAATCTCCTCAACACGGCACGTATCAGAGCCTCGGCGGAATGGCTGCATGGCCGTATCCACAAAGGGAGGCATAGGGCGCAGGACGTACCTCTCAGTTGTCTGGAGCTTCCTCCAGACATCGTCCGCGTCGTCTGGATGTAGGTCCAGATGTCTGATTCTGGGAAAAATCCCAGAATCAGAAGCTCCTTCATCTTCTTCGTGCTGCGCGCGGCCGTGCCGCGCTCGCTCGTTCGCTGCTCTAGCTACAACAGCGTCGGGAAGAAACCTCCCTGGCACTCCCCTTCGCCGTGCACTCGTCCTACCGGCCGTGAGCTTCTCTGGTGAGCTCTCTCGCGAATTCGCGCACTCTCCTCTCCTTCGTACGCTGCTCCTCTCCGCCGCTTCACTCGCTGCACTCGCCGCTCTCGCTCTCGCTGGAGGAAGGAGAAGGTGGCTGGAAGCGGGGTGGTGAACGAGGGAGAGGGGAAGGGATTAAGTAGGCGCGGGGGAGGGGTTCTGTCGGTGAGAGGGGAGAGAAGAAGGCGGCTGTGCACAATCTGCTCGCAGTACGCGCGCAGACTCGAGGTCGTACGCACACAAAAATTGATTTCTAGACGTTTGGGAAGGTGTCCAGACATCTGACCCAAGTCCCAGACGTCTTAAGGGACTTTTAATGGCGCGGGTCTTAACAGAGGTCTTTACACGAGGTGCAGTGCTTCGTCGAGGATTTGTCGGCTGCGGGGCTTTGTCGTTGTGCATGGCGGTGAGAGTCGATGGTGGAGTGCGGTGCTCGTTGGGCTTCGTCACGAAGTGGCCAGCAGATGTGCAACCGGTGGGCATTCATCCGACAATCGGTTGATGTGTGCATGGCCAGTGTACGATGTGTGCGACGATGTTGGTTTGTTCCCTTTCTTTTTCTTATTTTTTAGCTTAGGTGTGTGTTTAGGGAGTATGTGAGACACCGTAGTTCACATAATCGAGAGTTACCTGATTTTTTCGATACCCGACTTTGCTAGATTCTTGTGAGTGTTGATTGCTAGAAATTTCTTCTGATTACGCAATCGTATCTCTAAACATATTATGAGGGTTGGTTTTTCAACTGCAATCCATGTTATAATACTTTTTTTTTATTTTATTTAATTCAAATTTTGATGTTTTGAGCTGTTAAATACCCCCCTTTTTCGAGGGATGCATTTCAACTCCAGTGGAGGGGACGGATTTAAATAATAATAATTAAAAAAATTTTGGAGCATCCTAAAAACATTCCAAAAACACCTTCCCTGTCAAAGAAAAGGAGTTACAGTCACATGAGTGGCCCCCTTATCTTTTCATCGATGACCAAAATCTCCTGGGTGTTTTTTGAGTGGGATCTTGGATGTTCTTTTGGGTGGGAGATCCACTGCCCTAGCTAATAAGTACGAGTTTCATCCACAGCCTATATCTCTTCTCACCAAAAACATTTGATTGATTTGGAGAATTTGAATCTCTTTCCAGAGAGCTCTATATTTTGGTATTCTTCCATATTTATTTAGAAATCTTTGAAAAAAGAAAAGAATTTAAAAATCTTTTATCCTTAATTTAAGACCAATTTAACCGATTCGATTGTCCAAATAATTTAATAGTCTATTCCAGTTTTCCCTATTTTCATGCCGAACAAACTCTCTTCTCCTACCAATTCATCGTCGCTTCACTCTGATACAGATATGGGTATCCCATGGAGGAGAGAGGAGATGGTTTATCACCAAGTATATCTACGGTCAACTTAGTTTCTCTTGGTAGATCTAAATTAGCGAAAATGGATCGTGCCCCACCACAGGAAATTATTTTTTCAAGGAAAAAGCAGGAGAAGTGCATCTCCCATCCAAATATTCATGCGCAATCAATACGTGTGAATAGTGGAGTTAAATTATCATTAAGTTGAATTACACGTATAAATCAAGGTAAAATACTATGCTTGAAAAAAAAAACAAGGTATATAATTACGGACGTGTGCCTACCCCAATCCTAGCTTTCGGAATGTATTTCATCAGATATAAATTTATAAATAAGAAATATTTCATGTTATTGTTTTATGTATGATTTTACGACGAAATTTATATAAATATGGGATAAGGAGGGAATACACTAGAGATGAAAAATTAAGATATTTAATTGAAAATGAAGAATTGAAACGGTAAATAAGTTATCAAACGATAATTATATCTTTATAGTGGTGGTTATATTGGTTAATGGATTTTTTTTCTTTTTAAAGATAAGGGAAAGAGGAGGATAAATGCATATTTATTTTCATATTATTATTTATCATGTAAATCTTACTTTCTCTATCAGAATCTACAATTAATTTTGATTAATGTGGATCTAGATTGGATTGATCAAGTATAATCAAGGCATAAAAAGGGATTACAATTATTTTATTATCGTAAATAAATGACAATATCCACAAAATATCACAAAAGGGGAAAAAAAATCTTGCTGACGATCACATTAAAGCCCAGAGCTCACCGGCACTTGCCATCACATGCACATGGAGATGGCATGCGCATGACTTGTGCATGCATCGACATATAGGGCAAATGATTTAAGAAACATGCAATCATATGCGCACGTGGAAGACACTGCATCGCATGTCACGTGGTAGCCACATGGCAACCATGTGGCACGCTTGGCCCCACCACGCACATGTTTGTTTTCCTGAGTTTAATGCATATTCTTTGTGTATCCTAATTAACCCTTTTTTTTATTTTTTATGCACATTTGTCCAAAGGTACAATGGTGTCTATAAGTCGTAAATCGCAAATTGTCATCTCTAAAATTATTTTATTCATCTTTTTAAAGGTTTTAGTGATTACTAAAGTTTTTATGAAGACACCTTGTGAGAATTCTATTCATCTTGCAAGGGTTCCATACTTTTCTGAAGACCGGTTGAATCTTTACACTTTTGCTTGGGTCTAGACTTTTCATCTTGAGTTGCTAGATAATCTGTATTGACCCGATTTCTCGCTACAACCTTGTTTTGCATGTTAATTTCATTCCACGAGGCTCGATGTCGTAGATTGAGTGTGTAATTTTATCCATCTTAAATCATTCTCTTTTATATTTTTTTCTTTTGGGTTAGTTTTCTCATGTGTGGTCATCACCAATTTAGCTTCCTTTCACTTTATCCCTCCTTTCTCCTTCGACTCAACTCTACCCCCTGTGTTCATCTTCTCCCTTTCATTTTAACACAAGATTGATCATTGTCAATGCAATGTCACCATCTTTCCTCCATTACACTATAAGAATAACCGCTTTTTGTGATAGTTCAAAATTGAACTGTCTTGTAAACATTCAAAGTAGTATAATACCATCGTAAAAGAGTGTGTTGTGTTAATGTATATACGACAGTTATCTAACGTAACTGTCGTATATACTAAATAATAGATGACGGTTTATGTAATAATTGTTTACATAATTTACACGATTGTTTATCATCAAACCGTCGTGTATGATGATTAACGACAGGTTGATAATCGTCGTTTATTCCGTTAATTTATCTGTGTTTATTCCCACATTAACATTACACGACAGTTTTCTAACTGTTGTTTATTTCAATAAACCAACAGTTATGTAAAGGATGTCGGAGAAGGCCCATAGACATTTTGAACGGAGCTGGATTTGATGTTATGCAGCAATTATATGATATAGACGATGATTTAATAACTGTCATGTCATGAGTACACATGACATTTTCTAACTTAAATTCGTCGCATATAGAGCATTATTTTTTTTTTAATTATACAAAATGTAACTATTATAGATGTGTTAATCTATAATACCCACGAACGCTAATCGAAAGTATTTAACATATCACAATATAGAACAATAGAAAATAATTTCACACTAATTAAAAGAGTTATATTATAATGTCAAAATATGCATGTAACTAATACAAATATGTAAACCAAACTAATTAACGAAATGCATATGAACTTAGCTAAGTAAATGTAAAAGTAATGTAAACCTATGTTATAGCTCCCACCCTATTTCTTACTCCAACACTACCGAAATCATCGTCATTTCTATGGGGTGGGTAGTGATAAGAAGTGTGATCCCCACCGCTGCAGCATAGAAATGTCATCATCTATTGCATCTCCGCTCTATGCTGCTCCATTGCTTGCCTCTGCTACTCTATGAACTGCTTGGCTTCTTGCCAAGCTTAAGTTTGCTGCTCGAGCTATGAGATGACATTGTGGAGCTACTACTACTTTTGTTGATTTTCCTCCTACAACGTATGAACCTATGTTTGCAGCTGCTTGACAATGGCTACCGACAACTACCCTTTCCACCCATATCATTTGGAGATTGTCTGACTCCCCCTACTACGAATGACACCTCTGTGCTCCGGAGGCATGACACTCTTAAAAATCTCCTCAGGTGTCATAAGAGGCTACAGCTAAGTCCTAGAGAAGGCATCTGGAGCAGAGAGATTAATTAAGCTCATCATTTCTCTCTACAAATTACAAATTAAATTACACTCAGCAATTTAATATCATATAAAAATAAGTATAAAATTTAAATGAATCAATAATTAAATGTTACTTACATGGTTCATTTGATATGTCTCATATATCCATGTTTGTCCGTCGTCGGTGGTGACCTTGCTGTGAGTAATCTTATAGACACCAACCTGATCAAGCACGACACCATCATGTAAATGTGCTTGTAAATATATTTCAAATTGTAAGTAGTGTTGATAACTAAAACTTTAATTAAAAATGTAGAAGTGAAATAATAAGGAATTACTTACATATTTACTTTAACTCCATCTATACTTGTTTGGCCCAAACTGTGAGTTTGTAGTGGAGTTTTAGTCCTATTGATCTTGTCAACCTTCTCCTAATCCTGTATGTATAATATATTGTAATGAGAAAATAATTAAATCATTTATTCCGAAATACCCTTGAAATTATTTATATTTACCTCCATCTTAGGCTTATTCCAATGCTCACAACAATTTTTCCATACATCTACTGATCCTATAGAAGGCATGTTCCTCAATGCCTCCTCATGTGACGACATTTTATTATAAAAATAAATTATACAAATAAAATGTTAAAAGAAATTCATTAAGTAAATAATATAAAAATTGATAATATTACATATTTCACCTATCTCTTCATTGTCATCTTTCAATCACGATGTCGTCTCGTGTAACGACCCGATTCCCAAGTCCCTACGAGACACAAGAACCAGACCGACTCGACTAATCCCAAGACCTAGTCGTCCAACGAGGAAGTAACCAAAAGAGTAGTAAAATAAACCACATTCAGCATGAATATAACTAACAGTAAGAAAATACAACAGTAAGAAAAGAAATCACTACAGTATATACCACCACAACAGTAGAACAACATTCATAAGATAATATGAACTGCAGGTAAAGAAAAGTACAGCGGAAACAAGAACTACTCACTACAGACGTCTCCCCCGCCGTCTGGCTATAAGCCCAGACGTCTGATTCTGGAAAAGTTTCCAGAACCAGGGCGCGACTCGCCCTCCGCTTGCGATGCCCGGCCGCGCCACTCCTCGTGCGCCTGCTGCTCGAGCCGCAGCAGTCCCCCCCCGCGTCGCTCCGCGCCCGCTGGCCGGCCCTAGCAGCCCCGACGAGCTCGCCCTCACAGCCAAGCGCCTCTCCCACGCGCAGCACCTCCTCCCACGCTCACCGCGGCTGTCGCTGCCGCTGCACCCTCGCGCTCGCTCTCGCGCACTGGCTGGAAGGAGAAGAGGAAGGAGACGGAGGTGACGGGAGTGAGGGAGAGGGCGTGGCCTTTTAAGGCCGCGCGAGGAGGAGAGAGAGAGCGCGACAGAGGGAGTAGGAGGGAGAGGGAAAAAGAGAGAGAGGGAATTTCCGCAGGTCTGCGCGCTCAGGCGTGCAGACGAAACAATCGTGCCAAAATAACCGATTTCCAGACGTCTGGAAATGATCCCAGACGTCTGGTCCGACGTCTGGAGGTGATTCCAAACGTCTGGTCTGACGTCTGGGCCACCTCCCAGACGTCTTAAAAGATGTCTTGAGCGCACGTTCATAACAATATAACAAACTCAAAGGAAGTTTCATCCCCGAAACTTGCGCTAACTAGGGTACGGAAAATACGTCAAAATAACCATAACAAACTCAAAGAGGACCGAAGCAGTCCGAAAAGACGTACCCGCGAAAAGCTCCGGGTACCGCTCCCGCATTGCCGCTTCAGGCTCCCAGGTAGACTCCTCGTACCGCTGGCTCCTCCACAAAACCTTTACCAGGGGTACTTGCTTTCGTCTCAAATTGCGGACGGCTCGGTCTAGAATCTACACTGGCCACTCGGGGTAGGCCAGGTCGTCGCCCACCTTGACGCTCTCGTGACTCAGTACGTGATTGGAATCGGCTACGTACTTCCTGAGGTTGGACACGTGGAACACGTCGTGCACACCAGAAAGCTGCGGGGGAAGGGCAAGTCTGTAAGCAACGGGTCCAACCCGCTCCAGGGCCTCAAAGGGCCCCACGAATCTCGGCGCGAGCTTCCCTCTCACCCCAAACCGCTGTAGGCCCTTCATGGGCGAAACACGAAGGAAGACGTGGTCCCCAACCTCAAACTGCACCTCTCTGCGTCTCCGATCCGCGTAGCTCTTCTGTTGGCTCCTGACAGTGCGGAGTCACCTGTGGATCTGCTCGACTACCTCCTAACTCTGCCGGATCAACCTGGGGCCAACCTCCCACTTGGTCCTAAGAAGGTCATCTCCCTGAACCAGAACTCGCACTTGCTGTATTTGGCATACAGCCTACGTCGTCTCAGAGTGTCCAGAACCATCTGCAAGTGCTGTCCGTGCTACGTCTGATCTCTAGAATAGATGAGTACATCATCTATGGAAACTACCACGAACTGGTCCAAGTACGGTCTAAACACCTGGTTCATCAGGTCCATGAAAGCAGCGGGGGCATTGGTCAGCCCAAAAGGCATGACCAAAAACTCGTTGTGTCCGTACCGAGTGCGGAAAGCTGTCTTGGAGACGTCGGTCTCCGTGATCCTCAACTGGTGGTATCCAGACCTCAAGTCGATCTTGGAAAACACCGTGGCACCCCGCAACTGGTCAAATAAGTCGTCGATCCTCGGCAGCGAATATCTGTTCTTGAAGGTGACCCTATTCAGTTGTCGGTAGTCCACACAAAGGCGTAAGGTCCCATCCTTCTTCTTCACAAACAGTACCGGGGCTCCCTTAAGAGACGCACTGGGCCTCACAAAACCTTTCTCCAAAAGGTCCTGCAACTGGGACTTGAGCTCTCGCAGCTCAAGCGGTGCCATCCTGTATGGCGCGGTGGAGATGGGGCTGGTCCCTGGTACTAGTGAGATCTCAAACTCGATCTCACGCTCGGGCGGTAGTCCTGGTAACTCGTCTGGAAACACGTCGGGGTACTCTCTGACCACCGGGATGCTCTGGAAGTCTGCCACAGGGCTGGGCTCTACCACCACACAAGCTAGGAAGCCCTCACACCCCTGGCTCAAAAGCCTCGCCGCCCGAAGTGTCGAAATGCACCTAAAACCTCCGTCCACTAGCTGTCCGTGAAACTTGAAAGAAGGCAACTCCGGAATGGAGAAGACGATCTTCCTCTCAAAACAGTCCACCAAGGCGTGGTAAGCGGATAGCCAATCCATCCCCAGAATCACTCCAAAGTCCTCCATCTGTATCATAATCAAGTCAGCTGGCAGGCTATGTCCCCCGACGCTGACCTCGCAATCCATGTACACCTCCTCAGCTACAAACAGCTGACCACTCGGACCTCTGATTACGAACGGATTCTCTAACAGTGTATAATCCTGGTCCAAACTAACTGCAAAACTGGCTGCGACAAACGAGTGCGTAGCGCCGGAATCGAAAAGCGTGTAAACGAGTCTGCCGGAAACTGAAACCATATCTGCTACCACCAATCCCAAAGCTCTGGCATCCCTGTGTGTCAGGGCGTTGATACGCCCCTCAGCTCTAGGTGCGAACGAAGCAGCCACACTCTGCGTCGGATGGGTAGGTGCTGGCCGGTACCCTCCTCGCGACTGCTGTCCTCCTCCTCGCGCCTGGGAACCGCGCCCTCAAGTGCTCTGCGCGGGAAGTATCTACTGACCCCCTGCCCTAGACGGGCAGTCCCTCCTGATGTGGCCCGGCTGGCCACACTGGTAGCAGAGGGGAACGCGACTCCCGCCCTCAGTGGGTCCCTGCTGTCGGCTAGGCGGGGGTCCGGTGCTGGCGACTGGCCTGTGTCGAGGGCCCCCAAAGGCCACTGATGGCCCTGCAAAACGTGACGGCTCTCCTGCGGACGCCACGTGTCTCCTCTCTCGTCGGCCCTGAGAAAAGCCTTGCTGGAAGGGCCTCTTCCGCCCGCCATCAGTGTCTCGCGCGGGCGGGTTGGTCTCCTCGTAAGTCATAGCTGCCTCTACCACCCTCGAAAACGTAGGCAGCTTCAGGGGTTTCACATACCCCTGGATCACAGGTCGGAGCCCCTCGGTGAACCTCCAAAGGCGCTCCTCCTCAGTGGCTACCGCTGTCGCTGCAAAGCGGGACAACTCCAAGAAACGCGTGCGATACGCGCTCACAGTAATCGTCCCTTGGCAGAGAGTGTGGAACTCCCGCCTCCTCTGGTCCTGCCACGTCTGGGGAAAGTACTGCTCGCAGAAGAGGGTGACGAACTGGTCCCTCGTCGGCTCGTCCCTCTCCTGTCCCCGGACCACCCTCCACAACCTGTGTGCCGCACTCTCCAACTGGTACGTGGCAAAGGCCACGCGGCACTCTACCGGTGGGTGAAGGGTGTCGAAGATCTTCTCCAGCTACTCAAGCCAGTCCTCTGCCTCGGTCGGGTCCTCATCCCCCTTGAAGGAGGGGGGCTTCAGCTTCCGGAACTACCCGAAAAGCTCGAAGTGGCGCTGTAGGGGAGGTGCTGGTGCACCTCCAGGCGAAGGTGCCTCGTGCACGGAAGTGTCTGAGGAAGGTGGGGGCGACATCGGCCCATCCCCTCCCCCGTGTCCAGGACCGCGTCCGTCGTGTGGTCCCACGGAGGACTCCCCCTCTGTAGCCCCAGGAGGAGGTGCTCGGGGCGGTGGGTGGAGCTCCTCTCGTACAATGTCCGGTATCAGCCGGGCGAGGTCTTGGGCCTGGATGCCCGGGAGTGGTGGCTGGTCCACCGAGACGTCAACAACGGCACGTCCACCTCGCCGACCTCGTCCTCGGCCGCGCCCGCGACCAGTCCCGCGACGAGCCATCTCCTGCAAGGAGACGCGAAACAAAACGGAAAACGTCAAAACAGACAGTACCTAACGAAACGTCTAAGAGCTCATGTCAAGAGATATGTTGTGGTAGCTACTCTAATTATAGACATGTGAATTGGCTATTTTTCAGTCAGTTGATTCACTTCTCGGGACGACCTTGCTCTGATACCATCGTGTAACGACCCGATTCCTGAGTCCCTATGAGACACGAGAACCGGACCGACTCGACTAATCCCAAGACCTAGTCGTCCAACGAGGAAGTAACCAAAAGAGCAGTAAAATAAATCACATTCAGTATGAATATAACTAACAGTAAGAAAATACAGCAGTAAGAAAAGAAATTACTACAGTATATACCACCACAATAGTAGAACAACATTTGTAACATAATATGAACTGCAGGTAAAGAAAGGTACAACGGCAACAAGAACTACTCACTAAAGTGGAACAAAAAGAGGTACAAGAGAACAGTGGTAACTCTACTGGACCCTACTCGGCCCAGCGTCCTCTGCAGCCGCTGACCCTGGCTGCTCCACACCTGGTCCTGAAAGGTAACGAGTGTAACACGTCAGCAAAACGCTGAGTAGAGTTTCAACTAAAACTAAAGAAAACAGTAGGGTGTACAGTAGCTGTTATGTTCTGTTACTTTCTTTATTTACGTCTTTCAATTTTCTCACGATTTCATTTATTTCTCAGATCCTTTACTTGATCTCGAATGTTCCTCGTGGGAACGATCTTGATTGCAGTCTTTTCCAAGAAGTAGAAGTAGCACGTGGTGCTCTCCTGACCGGGAGAGTCCCCCGCGGTGATCCTACTCTCAGTTAACCACCCCAAGGTCACGGACAGACGTAACGGTGACTACGGCACGCGCGATAAATGCATAGGTAGCTAACCCGCACTGGCACGCGGTCAGTCGTTTCCGTTAACGGGTGCGCCCAAAGCACAGCACGGAACCAGTCCTGGGCAGAACCCTCTCAGTAACAGGGGTCCGACCCCTCCACAGTAACCAAACAGGGGCCTTGCCCCTCCACAGTCCGCGCACCCTCGCCTGACTACCCTGGTTTGCCCAAGTGGGCCTAACAAGTCGGTGTAGGAGGCTAACAGAACCCCGGGGCCCGTGGGGTAGCTAGTACCCCCCTACACTAGTAGCTCTCCTCGGTACTACGTACACGAGGGCCAGCAAGTCGGTACAGAGTGGCCAGTCCTAACCTCGAGTCCCTGGGGCGGCTAGCTCCGCTCTGCAATAAACAGGGGGACAGTCGCTCTCCTTGGTACTCCGTACTCAAGGGAAAGCTCACTTCCCCAATTCTATTCCATTCACTTTCCAGGAGTTCTACTCCTAATTCCCCGTAGGGTTCCAGCCCTTTAACTCAACGCATTCCGGTTTCACCTTTCCAGTTTCACGTTCATACATCCCATATTCTTAATCATGTTCATTTATTCATAACAGGCAGTTGTTTAAACGAATTTACAGGCAGCTATTATTTCCTTTCCACATTTTCCAAGACTGCAGTATTCATATATTCCACTAGTTTTCCCGTCCTAGGATTCATGCCGTATCCTATGATCTATCATACAATCTAGTTTTCCAGCCCTAGGATTCATGCAACACCTAGGATCTATCATTCAATCTATTTCTCATTCCTAGGATTCATGCAATGTCTTAGGTTCTATTTATGGTTCCATAATTTAACAGATTATACTTAAAAGCCGCTCTACCGGTTACAACAGGCGAACTGGGGGCGTGGTCGGGAATCCCGCGTGCCTTCGCAACCCCCGGGACTGCAACGGAACAGGGTCCTATCACAAGAATCAAACACAAGGAGTGTCTCAAAACAGTGTATAGCTACTATAGACGGGTAGAGGATTTAATTCCGAAAAGGATGCAACTCGAAACACGGAAAACGGAACCTGAATGGGCCCTAAACGGGTCAAAAAAGACGAAACAGTGCAAAATCAGACGTCTGGAACTTCTTCCAGACGTCTTAAAAAGTGGATCAGGAATTACCTTGCTCTGCGTGGGCTCTCAGACGTCCAGAAGCCTGCGAGGGCGTCTGGCCTAGTTCCCAGACGTCCGATGGTCACCTCGGACGTCTGGATGTCACTCCCGTCGTCTGGTACTACAGCCAGACGTCTGATTCGCGTTGAATGGCGAATCACTGAACCTGTACGTACCCATCTCTCTCTCTCTCTCAGTACGGTCAGTCGAAAGGAAGGAAGACGGAAAAACTCACCTTTCAGACGTCTGGACAGTCTTCCAGACGTCTCCCCCACCGTCTGGCTATAAGCCCAGACATCTGATTCTGGAAAAGTTTCCAGAACCAGGGCGCGACTCGCCCTCCGCTCGCGACGCCCGGCCGCACCGCGCCTGCTGCTCGAGCTGCAGCAGTCCCCCCCCCCCGCGTCGCTCCGCGCCCGCTGCGCCCCCTGCCGGCCGGCCCTAGCAGCCCCGGCGAGCTTGCCCTCACGGCCGAGCGCCTCTCCCACGGGCAGCACCTCCTCCCACGCTCACCGCGGCTGTCGCTGCCGCTGCACCCTCGCGCTCGCTCTCGCGCACTGGCTGGAAGGAGAAGAGGAAGGAGACGGAGGTGACGGGAGTGAGGGAGAGGGCGTGCAGACGAAACAATCGTGCCAAAATAACCGATTTCCAGACGTCTGGAAATAATCCCAGACGTGTGGTTCGACATCTGGAGGTGATTCCAGACGTCTGGTCCTACGTCTGAGCCACCTCCCAGATGTCTTAAAAGACGTCTGGAGAGCGTGTTCATAACATCTCGTGACATGATTGAAGATATATTTAGTGATATTCGAATCGTCACCCCAATTAAAAATTGCCTATATTAAAAAATGATATAAACGAATTAAATATGATTGAATTAAAGTTAAACATATATGTTAAGAATTATTTAATTCCATATTACGAATAAGCTACCTCTTCACCTCCTTTAGGGCCTTCCTTGAGTCAAAACAGGAAAGGGGGATAAGCTCTTTTACCATCCTAGACAATCTGATAGTGAAAAGATGATAGTCTGGATCTTCTTCAACTTTATTGATATTCACTTTGACCCTTGTTCCCTCTGGAAGTGCATCTAGATTTATATTTCTTGTCGGACCCTTTCCTTTTTTTTTTCTTACCAGATAAGAAAAATATAACAAAATAATTAGAACATTACAAATGAGTTTCAATAATTAAATGTTGAATATAAATAAGATATTACCCACAATTCTTACCAGAACTTGTCCCTGTCTCAACCTAAGGGTCTTGCTGAGGTGTCTGTTGTACCTCAACATCATCGCCCTCGCCCTACCCCTCTCCATCATCCTCGCCGCTGTCATTGCCCTCATACTCGTCCTCATCATCGTCGTCGTCGTTATTAGGGTAGTGGGTGGCAACCTCTAGCTCTAGCTCTAGCTCTCGCACTATAGAGGTGACCACCTTCTTGCCCTTGTAGTCCTGGTACTATTAGGCAAGATCACCAAGCCGGATATATTTACGAGAGCTTGTAAATGTAGAATTAAGCACCATGACGGTGGGGCATGCGTGTGGAGTATTGAGAGGGATGTACTCAAGGATTTGAGAAAGCTAGGTGTAGGGTGGTTGCTGTATTTGGGGAGACTGGGTGCGGGGTGGCTATGTGGACGGAAGCTGAGTCTCATCCCTACCCGCTTAGGTAGCATAGTCACCTTACATCTATTAGCAAATTTTTTGATTGTCATCTGCATATGCATAAAAAAAAAGGGTATTTGTATATATATATATGAAGAAACAAATAAATATAATATAAAGTAGGAAACTTTTTGACATAATTTCTCCTATATTATTGATATTTTTCAAAATTCTCTAAAGAGAAAATCACAAATCTCATATCTTATGAAACATAAATAATCAAAAGTAAACAGTAGAGACATGAACAATGGATCAAAACTAAATAGTAATCATAAATAATCCCGCATCCCACCTTTGAACTTGCCTTTTTTCTTGAAAAATAAATAGTGAGAACTTTGACTTTTATTTATGGAACTCACATCTTATGAAAGACACTTTTTAGATTGTCAAATGCTCGAATATGGTTGAGCCATTTCTCCTTAGAGAGATATGCACCCCATTTCTCCTTGATTGGAAAAGTTATTTTTCAGTAAAAGTTGTTCTTATATGAACGGATGTCTATTTGAAGTTTGTAACAAGCCTGCTTAATCTGTTGACATAATCTCACTATTGAAAGATGTTCCGTGTTGCCTTTGTAGAGAAATGAGGTACAAATGATTTATTGCAATATAGAAAATTAAAATGATTAATTAATCCTGTAGGTGTCCCTCAACTATGAGAACATTGACTAATCCTGTTCCTTTGGCTAATCTGCAACATTGGTTATCCTATAGGTGTTCCTTCAAGCCATGATGCATTGCACTAAAAAAAAAAACCCATTTCATGAAATCTGGAAAGATCATCAAAATCCAGAGAAGCAAGTGAGATACCTTCAGAACCAAATTGGCTCCCAGACCTCTTTGCCATGGCTATGGTTTGCACTTGGGAGTACAAATAAGGGAAGAGTTTGGGAGAGAGGACACTGGCAGAGGGGAGCCACAGGAAGGAAAGATCACAACTTTGGTGGCCTCATGGCCAGATGGAGTGAATGTGAGGGTCCAATGGGTCTCCATCCAAATGTTAAAATCTGGCCACCAGGAAATTGTGGGGCCCATTGTGGGTGGTGGTATGGTTGCATGCAAATACAATGCATCAAGTATGGCCTTCCTGTTGGGTGAGATGTCAAGCGTTCCCTTTCAACGGGCCGGCCAATGCAGGGGTTCTGCCATTAACTCTAGGTGGTGGTGCTTTTTAGGTTTCTGCCATTAACTCTCCTCAACCTCCCCCTCTTTCTGCCTTTAACTCTCCTCATCCTTTCGCCTCCGTCTTTCCGTTTTTCTTCAGCTGTCTGTTTATATTTCGCTGTGTATCTTGTGCTCGGTATTTTTATCTGTTTGTACGTTTTCTATTTTTGCCTGGTATTGTTACAAAGCTCTAGTTCTTTTTCTGCTTTCTACTTCGACTGGGATGGAGACTGAAGAGATAGAGCTTGTCAAAGGGATCCAAGCATTGCTTCATGAGAAAGAAAGGAAGATATCTGTTACAATGAAGAAGGAAGATCTCTCTAATCGAAAAGGTTGGTCCAAATGTTTATTCTTCCGCATTCTAACCAGCAAGAAGGTCCGATCTGTAGCGGTCATAAAAGTAATCACAAAAGTCTGGACAGTGAAAGAACCACCTGTTGTGACCGAGGTAGCAGATGGTATTTGGATGGCTACCTCCACCAACGAGGGGGATCTCGGATCAGTCTTGGAGAGGAGCCCTCGGCATTTTGATGGAGATTTAGTTCTTACAATGAGTGTGAAGCCTGAAATGAAACCTACAGACTATATTTTTACAAAAGTTCGTTTATGGGTTCAATTCTGGGATCTTCCACCTGAATATAGGCGTCGCTCAGTTGTTTTGAGGCTAACAAAAGATTGGGCAGATGTCAAATATATTGATTTTCAAAAAGCCTTACTCAATATCTTGAAAGTATCATCCTAGCTGTGCACCAACTCTCCTGTTTACGAATACAAGAATACCGTTGTGTTATTACGTGGATCACGCATCCTGCGTTGTTAGCCAACACACTTCCATCAAAAGGAATTTTTTCTTTGCCTGTAGTAGCTAGATTTAATATACTTTGTGACACTGTAGGATATATTGTAATTATCTTTGTTTGTGTATTGCTTTGCGAATTCTCATTTCCCTTGCGAAACAAAATACTCATCGTAAAAAAAAGAGGTTGAGGTACACTACTCTCATAAATAGTGGCGTGGTTGTAAAAGGTTAAGTCACCCTCGTTTAAATGACTTGAATGGTAGATTTGATCGACTAGGTCGATCGGGAAGTTCTAAGTCAAGAAGCTTAAGTGGTGATTTTTACGTTAGTTTGGATTTCCGCCTAAAAATCCATTATGTTCTTATGTGATTGCATTTTGTATTTAATTCCTTTGTCACCCTCGATCTCACCCCCCTCCTTATGGAATCACACAAACTAATTGGGAAGCACACAAGTTGGGCACATTCAATATAAAATCTGCTTGTCAAGAACTATTGCAGTATGATGGGAAACATCTTACCCATGATTCTGAGGTGGTTGCCACTTGTAAAAAAATTTGGGCAATCAAACCCCTTGCTCCTCGCACCAAATTTTCCTTTGGAGAGCCACAACAAATGCCTTGCCAACAAAGGCAGTATTAGCTCTCAGGCTTCCAAATGTAAGCCCCTGCTGTGATTTATGTGGCGAGCTTACAGAGAACATTGATCATATTCTTTTCAACTGTTAGGTGGCGAGAGTTGTTTGGTTCTCGCTGGGCATTCGTGTGGAAGGATGGAATGGCGCATGGATGGAAAAGGCTATAGCTCTGGGTTATCTATTGGCTGCTTGTGGACAGAGCTCCCTACTCCCATTTTATATTATGCATGTTTTATGGCTTCAAAGGAACAAATACATTGTGGGTGGCACAAACTTACAGATTTCATGTGCTGTCAGCAGAGCATGTAACATGGAAAAATTCTATTCTCATGACCTCTCATTCTTAGGAAGCTTGCCATTGTCCGGTCCAGAAATCACCACTCATGACAATTCTACTACTTAACTCCCTGTTGGTTTTTCCATTACAGTGGATGCTACGGTCAGACCTTCATTCTCTTGTGCCACAGCTTTACTGAAAGATGCTGGTGGTTAGTGTTCTGCTGCAGTGGTGATCAAAATACCTATTGCCGATCCTCTTGAGGCAGAAATTCATGCTATACATCAATGCCTTCTCCTAGCCTTGAATTTGGCTACTGAAATGGGTTCTATCTCCAGCAACGCTGCTGGTCCCATGAGTCAAATACTTGGTCTTTCACAACCTCATTGGAGGTCAAAGCATGTAGTAAAATAATGTAAAACTTTACTTTCCTCTTCTCCTCTTCTTTCCTTGGTCAAGGTTCCTAGGGAGCGTGTTGCTTTGGCTCACAAGTTAGTGAGATTCTATGCTAACTCTCTTGTATGTGGTTCCTGGCTATGGCCACACCTTCTTTGTAATCTCTGATGTTGCAATGAATTTCTCCCTTATCCTTTCAAAGAAAAAAAGAAAAACTATGGCCTTCCTATCTCATCACCCCTTTCTCCTATTAAATCATCCATGGTGGACCTTAGTGAGCTAATTTTCATCTGAAGCCAATTTCATCCATTATATTTTTAGCTGCCATTGGGATTACACCTGTACAACATCAAGTGATTCGTAGAGAGGTAAGTCTTTCCACCATTGGTATCGAAAGATCGTCAGATCTCATGCCTACCATATTTATCCTCCTTAAAAAAAGAAATAAAAAGGATGCGACACTTGAACATGATGATTAATGGGCTAGTTTATTATCCAAATGTAGCATCTGGGAATGAATGCTAACAAGTTGCATAGTAAAGAGCTTAAGCTCCATTGGTTTTCTTCATATCTCTTTTGCAGCTAGAGATGGTTTGGGTAGATTGATAGCAAATGGGAATTGTTAATCATAACTAGCATTTCAAATTTATATTAAAAAAATTCAATTAACCCTTCGTAATTGATGATGCTAGATTTTTTATATCTTCTCGAAATACTAGCAAAATGGACTATAAATCAAATTTGAATAAACTCAGATCAATGAAGTACCCTAATGAGCTAAGCAAGGGGAAACGGATAGACCAAGTCAGATGAGCGATCTAAGTCAGGGATAGGCCACTGTTACAGATTAGCCAAAGGAACAGGACAACCACTATTCCAGATTTTATCATAACTTAAAGGAACTATGGAACATAAGGTTGATGATGACAACATCATCATGAGCCATAACTAGCTTTAATTAGATATAATTAAATAACAAATGCTCCTACATAAGTTGCCTGAGAACCATAATTCCTTACATCTCCTTTATGAGAGAACACTAAATCAGGGTTAATTCTACAGTTTTAACGTCATACTATGAGCAGAGTAACCACAGGGTTTTCTAAGGATTAATCTAAGGTCTAATGAGCATTAAAGACTAACAAGAGGGTCCACACAAACTGAAACAGGGTTTCACGCATTTCGAGAACCAATACAGCACCCGAAACCCTAATTTCAGACCCGCTTAAAATACAGAGGTTTTGGTCAGGATAAAATTCATCTAAACCTTCTAAAATTCATATAAAAATATTCCTTGAGGTTTAGTGTCATTGATTTAACTATCTGAACCTATTTTGACCTTGAGCAGAGTCTCAAATAGATTTCTACCATAATTTGGGTTTCTGCGTAAATTGCAAAGTCAAACTTAGTCAAAACTCAAATCCAACTTCACCACTAGATTCTTTGGATCTAAATTTCTGATGAACCCCCTAATCCATTTCTGATGAACCCCCTAATCACCCTAACCCACCCACTCTTCCTGCACCCCACTTCTCCACACTAACGTCACCCAATCCTCACCATCCCTTCCCCGACTCCTTTCTTTTGGACCTACCACCAGCCCCGCCCGAGTTTGGCATCCAACCTGATTTAAAACCATGGCCAGACTCAAGTTACACTTATCATTTTCCATCCAACTTTGATCCCAGTATTTCTTCTAATCAATTTTCTAGGGATCTAGAAGAAGACACATTTTTTGCGGGCATCCAAGTGTCCAACTATTTACATGATTTTCCGTCTTCTGTGAATACTTTCACGCCCGGTTGAATGGCGTAAAAGATAGCACTAGATGGGTTGTAACTCATCATTTTTCCTGCTTTCCTTTTTCCTTTCTTTTTCCAGGTTTTGACCCTCCTAAACCCGATCGCTCTTCATTAAGGTGATCCCTTTTCCCTTCTAATGCATGAGGACATTGCATATCTTAAGCATGGGGGCTATTTTTAAAATTTGACAATCGATTTAGGATTTTCAAAACCTAAAAACATGCATTTTTCTTTAGTTATTTTATTTTCCTGCTTGTATATCAAAAAAATAAAAATGCTGAAAACTTTTTGAGGAAAAATTTTGAAATCGGAACTAAGGTTGAAAATTTCACTTTTGGGATTTAATCTTTAACAAACTAGGGATGAGGATGTGGATCTGATTATTAGAATTTTAGGATTTATTTTTAGACTAGATCAGATATCCTTCTCTAAAATTTCACCTGAACTCATGATAGTTCAGGTGACTTGATCCTATTTGTAATATGGAAAGTATTTGACTTAGTTTCTGATTCAAAAACTTGCATTTCTTGAGGAACTTCTTGTGTCAATTTTCACACACAAGTCAACACTAAAAAATAATTAAAAATTTGAAAAACTCCCTTGTTTGGACTTAGTACAAGTCTGAAGCAGATCATTTGTTTGAGTTCCCACCACCGAGAAGGAGGAAAATGCCTCCTTTGAGGATGCGATGTCAACATGTTATCGCCTCAGCACTGCTCCATATCTATACTTCATATCTTTAGATGGAGCATTAAAGCGCATTTTAGCAGTTCAAGTGTCTTGGACGATGCTCTACCTATAGTGTCGGAGCAAGAGCTTGAGTTTGCTTGGAGCGCCCCTTACACCGCATTGTGTTTTGGGTTGTGAGCTCTTGGGTGGTGTCATGGACAGTGCTATCCCGAAGTACTGGCGCCAGAGCCCCCTCGAGGTTTGGTAACGGGAATGATGATCCCGACATATCTGTTGTAAGACTAAGCTAAAAATAAGCATAAGGAAAAAAAAGAATAAATTAATTAATTAATTAACACTCCCCTATAAATGTTGGCTTTTCACAAGCACAGACACAAGGTTTTAAATGATTTTGCAAGTTGCGAATCAGATTCATGAGCCAGAAAAATCCTAAAAACAAAAATTTTAAGTCATCTAAATTAACAAGGGGTTAATTTGTGAATTTTCTGGAGGATATATTGATCCTGTTTTGTCTAATGGTTGGATCCAAAAATAAATCCCAATGTTTATCTTGAACAAATCCCATGCCTCCTGTGTTTAGATCAACCAAGGTTCCTTAATCTTTTTCTCCTCAAAAGTCAAAAAAATTAGATTTCCCAAAAATTCTGTTTTCCAAGAAAATTAAAGTTTTGCTAAGAGACTAGCAAAAGATAAGCATGGAGGTGCAATAAACCCCAGTTTATCATCATTCTTATGCATTAAAACAAACATAGCTCTTAGGATTTTACCGTAAACGGGTTTTTGGGCTGCATTTAGGCATTAATTAGGTTAGGCATGCATTGTATTTTTTATTATCTTTTTGATATGTTTTGGTGAGTGTTAGGGATGAACGGATATACAAATCCCTAAAACCCTAGCACTCAAGAAGGCAAATAGTGAAGGAGGAGCTCAGACTAGCTGGAACTTAGCTTGATCCAGCTCACCACAGCTGGAACCTAGCTCACTTGGACTAGGGTTAGCACATCCCAGCTCCATTCAGCTAATCTCAGCTGAATGGCAGCTTAAGAGAGCTCATCTTAGCTCACCCTAGCTCAGGTCAGCTCAGATCCAGCGCAACTTAGTTGAGTCTAGCTCATCTCAGCTCCCATTAGTCCACAAGGAGCTCTAGCTAACTCAGCTGAGTTGACTGGAGTTCACCCCAGCTCAGATCCAGCTACATCCAGCTCCATTCAATTCCAGCCAGCTGAAGATGAATTCATCCCAGCTCAGGAAGCTCAAGTCCAACTCCCAAGGACTCAGCTTAGCTCAACTTAGTTGAGCTAAGCTACCTTAGCTGCCTCAACCAGCTTGATCCTCCCCGGGAGTACCAGACCTAGCTCACCTCAGCTCATTATGGTAGAAGCCAGCTTACTTTAGCTTGGTGTAGCAACTAACAAAGAACTAGCAAGCTAAGCTAGCTAAAGTAGCTCCATGCTACCCTCTTCAGCAGCTGCCAACTCTAGTTCAAGCTCCAGGCTTCTCCTCAGCTCCTCTCCTCAAACCCTAAGCTCCACATGCATATTCCTCTACTCTATAGCTAGCTAAGCTAGCTTAGCTTAGCTTAGCTTAGCTTAGCTAGCATCCACCTCCATGGCACCAAAAACCTAACCCTAACTCCACCTACATAACCTACCACTCCAAGTCCACCTAAGCCTACTTAAGCTAGCTCCACCTCTACTAAAAGTTGGTGCCACCTCTTAACCACCTTTCACCCCTCAACTAACCACCAAAAGACACCTAAAGTTGGCCCCAAAACCAACCCTAACTACCTCCCTTTTGGCACCAACCTCACCCCCCATATCCACCCTACACATACCCCTCCAAGCCATCTCCACCATCCACCTCAACCCCCTTCTAGAAGCCTAGAAGTTGGCGCCAACCCATGGCACCTCTCCATGGTTGGCGCCACTTTTAGGTGTCCCTTGGCCACCCATAACTACCCCCCTACACCCCTTAGGTGGTGCCAACCATCCTTAACCCTAGGATCACCTAACCACCTCCATCCTCCCATCTTAGCCCTCCATTTCAAGAGTCACCTTAACCCCTCTTCCCATCCTATAAATACGCTACCTTACCACCACATAATTCCCATCCTCCATTAGTGTTTAATTCCACCTACATCCACCTACACCTACGACCAAGAAGAAGGAGTAGAGAAGATTAAGGGGGCACATCACCAGCCCCTTTGGTGCCTTCTTCTCCACACTCTCTTCAACTTGGGCCATGACAAGGAGGAGGACCTTTCCATCTCAAGGAGGATGGCCAGGCAAAGGAGAAGGACCTAGGGTGGACATCCACCCTTTGAGAAAAGCTTAGGGCACGCCCCCTTAGGGCTTGCTTTGGAGGACATCAATTTGGTGGAGCTTTCAGAGATAAAGAGTTGGAGCACTTCTTTTCAAGCCCAAGAGCTACTAGGCTTGGAGCAAGGAGCCTCCCCTCTTCATCAATTTTTAGAGAATTAGTGTTTCTTTACTTTGTACTTATAATTATAGTTGTAGAAGCTTTCCTCTACTAGGGTTTTTGTACAACACTTTCTCATTAATCAAGTTGCCTTCTTTAGTTGCATTCTTAATTGCTTTGTTTCTAGCATTCTTCACTCCCTCTCCCAAATTATTCTAGGCCTGCACTTGCCTAGAGTGAGCTTAGGGAGAGGCTCTACTTGCCACTTTAGGAGTAGTGTATTGAGTTAGGTGTTAGTCACTTTCTCGCCAACAACTTCGCATGTTACCTTAATTTCAAAAACATAAAATGATATATTGAAAAAGACCAAAAAGAAAGGTGATTTTTATTTCCAAGCAAGATACCTAAATTTTGCAAACATATTGCCTCCTTGGACGACCTTAGATACCCCACTATTTAGGTCTTATAAATTTTAAAAGCGAATCCATTTTTGTGCATTGCAACGACTTAAAACCCCAATTTAACAAACTACGCAAAAACGCTATCAACTGCCACCTCTCCCACATGCGTGCAACCCTCCAGCTCCACCCTCTCCCTCGCACACTATCACCATCACCAGCAGCGCCCACCGCGGGCCATCTCCAGCAGCACACCCTCTATCCACGCCTTCCCGCGCTCCACACCTAGCAGCACCCGTGCACACTGCCTGCTTGCGCACCCCTCGCGCATCACCCGCAGCTGACCTCGCCTCCTCGCCGACCCCTCCTCACGCGCGTGCGCTCCTGCGGCAGCACGCAACCAGCACCACCTCTCCCTCGACTCCAACAATAGCAGCATGACGCCACCGCCACCACTCCTCTCCGCTTCGTTCGGTCGGCTTCAGTCACGCCACACCTCGCCGCCACCACCGTCGAATCCGCGTCGACCTACTCGACCTGCGGTGAGCTTCACGCCTCCAACCGTGGCCTCCTCCGTGTGCAACCTCAAGGGGAAGTTTTTCCCCTGTTTTAGGTCTTATTAGTTTTTACATTCCTATGCCATTGCCAATAAGAGATTTTTCATATATTGGATATTCTACTATGGTAAATTTACGAGCAAATCCCTCTTGTTATTCATTATTACCATTCCAGTATATTAAGGCATTGATGATCTAATCTAAAAAGGATTTTTTCACGATTTCTTGACGAACTTTATTGTAAACATTTGTTTTTGACCTGTGCGAGTTTTAATAGGCAACTACCTCCCTGTAGACATGACCCGCTCTCTCGAGTGGTTAATTTTAAATACTTTGATTAGTCGATTTTCCACTACTTAAAAATACAAACGACAAACCATTTTAATTACCACCCTGTTAAGTGAGAATAGACTCGTCAAATGGCATCGTTGCCGGAGAGGCAACGAGCCTGTTAAAATTTGCATTTATCTATTTATTTGTTCACATTTTAGTTGAGGCATATTTTAATTCGATTAACTGTTTGGGGCAAGGTACGTGTATCCTGAGGCGAGTTGTTGAACCAGCCTCAGCGACACTGAGGTGGACATTGTTTCCATCACTCGGAGGACATGGGGAGCTCCATTTCTGAAGGTAGGAGCCAATGCATTGTGGTGGACCTTGTCTCCACCATCGAAGGAGGACATCTGGAGTGATCACCTTCATCTTCACCTCCGTCGATTTTTTTTTTTTTCAGTAGATAGAATTTAGGCTTTAGAACTTTTCTTTTCTTTATTTTCTTGTACATTCATTTGGTTTCAGACCTTGTTGTGGGGTATATTTTAGGGGTTTGTTCCCCGACTTTCTTATAGGCCCGTGTTGGGTAATTTTTCAGGAGCCTGTTCCCGTTTCTTTAGATTTAGGTTTTTATTTTCTTTCGTGGATTGATTTTTCATTATTTGTACATAAGTAGGTAAAAAAAAAAAACAACAACAAAACATGAGCTACCTACTAGAAGCTACCAGCCCCTAGGACGAACCATTTTAGGTGTGTATGAGCAGCCTCTAGATTTATTTTCTGCATTATGTGCATTCTCGCATCGCTGATTGCTAGAAGCAAGGTACGCATCATCTTACTTTGTATCCATATCTTGATCACGCATTTGCATTTGCAATTAATTCCTAAACCACATAATTTGTCTTGAATGATTTAACAAGTGGTCACATCAAATTTCTGAAAAGGACTAAGAAAAGGAGGAACATAGTAAAATCCAAGGAGTTAATTTGAGACATTGTGCTACAGTTCAAAATTCAAACTCAAAATTTTACAGTGAATGCACACGTGCATGACTGCGCACTAAAGCACGCATTTAGACACTCCTAGGTTTTTGAGCTGCTAGGAAAGAGCTCTCCTACCATTGGATACCAAAATGCTTGAAACTTAAGATCAAAGGTTTTATAAGTCCAAGGAGGGGGATATCCTATCACGGATTTTTGAGAGTAGTTAAGAAGTACCGCGAAACCATAGCTTCAAAGGAAGGCTTAGGCCTACTTACATCCCTTAATCTTCCATGCTTAGCGTACTTTTCCATTTGAAATTTAGGGCAGAGCACCTAAGTTCCAATTAGGTCTTTATTAAGGTATTTCGTAGGTCGACAATAGGCACATAATTGATTAGGCAATTTGTATTGTCACCTACAACTGGACTAAAATCTCAGAGGCCTTAATTGATTAATGACATAAAAGTCCTTTTGAATTGTGTTTGCGTTGTTGGTATATGCTTGGTAGGCGATCTCTAAGGAGACAACTCGTGTTTAATCCAGAACCTGAAAGAATCCTTAGGAAAGCCAACTAAAAGAGAAGAGAGATGACCGAGAAAGGAGAAAATAGAATTGTGGAGAACCAACGATCTTTGAGAGACTATTTAATCCCTACCAACCAACCTGGTCATGCACTGAGAAGACCTGGGGGGAACAATCCTTATGAAATCAAGAGTAGTACCATATCTCTGTTGCCCTCATTCTATGGTCTTTCTAGGGAGGATCCCTACAAGCATTTGGAGGAATTCACCGAGGTTTGTACCACAGTGAGATTGCAAGGTGTTACCGATGACGCCCAAATGAGAACCCTCTTTCCCTTCTCCCTAAAGGACAAGGCGAAGCATTGGTATCACACTTTAGATGGTAGAGTGGATACTTGGGATGCCTTGAAGGGTGAGTTTTTGAAAAAATACTTCCCCATGAGCAAAACTAATCATTATAGGAGAGAAATCATAGGTTTTACTCAACAAGATGGAGAGCAATTTCATGATGCATGGGAGCGCTTCAAAGATTTGTTACGCTTATGTCCCCATCATCAAGTTCCAAGATGGCAACTTATAGAAGGGTTCTACACTGGATTAAATGATAAGCACAGGCAAACAGTGGTTGGCGCTTATGCAGGAGCCTTTCTCACAAAAACTGAAGATGAGGCTTGGGAGCTTTTTGAGACTTTGAGTGAGAATTCTATCCACCTAAATTCTACCTTTTTGGATTGGAAACCCACTCTTATGCAACGAAGGATTGAGACAAATGAGGCTAGGGATACCCAAGATTTAGCTTTCCAAATTCAACTGTTGAACCAAAATATGGAAAGACTTATGTCAAACCCTAACCAACTTACACCAAATGCCTCCACTTCCTAAGTTTCTAAATGCTCCATTTGCTAAGGCAATACGCATGCTACTGTGGATTGCCACTTGGCCTCCCAATTCCCTGAGCTTGTACAGGCAGACTAAAATGCCGCTTAAGGGTTCCGTCCCAGACCTTGTAATGACCATTTTTCCAACACTTATAACGAGGGTTGAAGGAAGCACCCCAATTTTTCATGGAGACAGGGGAATGTCTCCAATTCAGGGAATTATAGACCCCAACCCTTTCAAACTAAACAGTATTATCAACCTCCAATTACCTCCCAACCACCCAAGACTTCTGAGATGGATGAGCTTAAGGCCATGCTGAAGGGCATGCAGGAGAATTGAAGCATGATCATCCAATCTCTTGACAAGGCAATCAATGAGATGAAATCCCAAATCGGACACCTTGTTGAGGCTATGATCCAAAGGGAGACTGGGAAGCTTCCCAGTTCATTTGAGGAGAACTCTAAAGGGAAAGGGATTGTCTTTAAGGAGCATGCCCAGATGGTGACTATTCTGAGGAGTGGGAAAGAAATTTCCAAACTTGATACTCCTATAGTCTTACCTTCTGAAAACCCATCCACCCTGACTTTCGCCCCGACCGAAGAAAAGCCGCCCAACTCTTCTCTGCTTGAAATCACCTTACCGGAAGAGGTTGTCCCCGTTCCCCCACTTACTTGACATGACAACCCTTCCACCCAGAGACCTAGACTGCACTTTCTAGAGCGCTTATCTGACTGTGGGCAGACTTCTACTGACTTATCTGGAGCCAAAGATAGGATGGACGAAATCATGGAGACTTTCAAGCAAGTGCAGGTTAACTTTCCTTTGCTTAAGGCTATCAAGTAGATTATGTCTTATGCCTGCTTTTTAAAGGACCTGTGCACGAAAAAGTGGTAATTGAGGAAACAGGTCTAATCAAAAGTTATCCTGCCTAATTCTGTTAGCTCAATTATACAACACGGGACACCACTGAAACTTAAGGACCCAAGAGCCCCATACATCTCAGTGGTTGTTGATGACTTACATATAGATGAGGCTCTACTTGATTTGGGTGAGAGGGTAAACATCCTTCTGAGCTACGTATATGAACAACTTGGAGGAGGCAATCTGAAGCCTTCCCGCGTAATCCTCCAAGTTGCATACTGATCGTTGAAGACACCACGGTGACTGCTGAAAGATATCCTCGTGAGAGTGGATTAGGTGGTGGTTTTTACCCGAGTTTGGGTTTCCACATAAAAATCCTTTGTGCAATTGTGTGATTGCTTTTTGTGTGAGATTGAATATTTTATTTCCGCATCTTTTTCATATTTCGCAAATCTCACCCCCTCCCATAGGGATTTACACCACGTTGGCCTTCCCCGGATGATAAGAGATGTTGCAGTCGTAGTCCTTCAGGAGCTCTAACCAACGTCTCTACCTCATGTTAAGCTCCTTCAGATCAAATAGGTACTTAAGGCTCTTATGATCCGTGAAGATCTCAAAAGTCTCACCATACAGGTAGTGCTTCCATGTCTTGAACGCGAAGACAACCGCTGCCAACTCCAAGTCATGAGTGGGGTAGTTTTGCTCATGGAGCTTTAGTTGCCGTGATGCGTAAGCAACAATGTGGCCCCACTGCATGATCACACCATCGAACCCCTGCAATGAAGCATCAGTGTAGACCACGAACCCGCCTCTGCTATCTGGAATGGTGAGTACAGGGGCTGAAGTCATCTTCCCCTTTAGCTCCTGAAAGTACACCTCACACTCGTCTGTCCAAGTAAAAGGCACATCCTTCCTAGTCAACTAAGTCATAGGACTTGCAATCTGGGAGAATCCTCTGATAAACCACCGGTAGTAGCCTGCTAGCCCTAGGAAACTGCAAATCTCTATCATTGTGTGTGGCCTCTCCCACCTGAGCACAGCCTCAACCTTGGTCGGATCCACAGCTAACCCATCTCCTGAGACCACATGACCCAAGAAACTAACCTGCCTCAACCAGAACTCACACTTGTTGTACTTGGCGTACAGCCTGCATCGTCTCAAAGTTTCCAGAACCATGCGTTGATGCTGCCATGTTGTGACTGATCCTGAGAGTAAACTAGCACGTCATCGATGAAGACCACCACAAACTGGTCCAAGTATGGTCAGAAGGCGCGATTCATCAGGTCCATGAAAGCAGCGGGGGCATTGGTCAGCCCAAACAAGATGACCAAAAACTCATAATGTCCATACCGCATCTAAAAAGCTGTCTTCGAGATGTCTGTCTCCCTGATCCTCAGCTGGTGATATCCTGTTCGTGGTGTAGATCGCGTAGAAAATTAGCATGTTGTAGTATAACACGAAATACGTATCGAGCAAATAATTAACAGAACTAGTGAGTCTCGGTCGATCATAGGGAGGCAAAAAGCACTTTTGATTTCATGCGTTGTTCCAAATATAAATACTAAATAGTATAGACACAACATATATATCAATCGAAGAGTTTGAACATGAATTGCATACATATAACTAGACAAATTTCAACATAAACGTAAACTACTTATGTAACAGAATGAGGGCACCACGGGTGGCTCATGGTGACCTTTTGGAGAGGTTGGGAGAAGCAGCAATGACCTGTCGGGGTGGCCCAACGGACGCTTCAGGCGAAGGTGCAAAGATGGATGCAGAGAAGACGGGAAGAAGAACAGAAAGAGGTTGAAGGAGGAAGAAGAAATAAGAGAACGATTTTCAAAGGGGGCCCTTAGGCCTCTTTTTATAGCTTTAGTGAAGGTCATTTGGGGTATTTGGCCCCTTAAATCAGTGTAAAGGCTTCAAATTAATCAGATCCGTTGATCGAGAGATCAACGGCCCTGATTAAGCCTTCTAAATCCTTCTTTTATCCTTGGTTTAATCTGATGCTGCCACGTGGCAGCCTGTCGAGCATCGATCCTCCATTGCACGGCTGCAGATCTCCTCGCGTGCGCCTTCGTTTCATCTCCCTCACCGCTCACCACTTTTGAGCGCCCGATCGTCAGTCGTCCAATCGTAAATGCACGCAACCAACGCGCCTTTGAATCCTAAAGCGCTCGTAGGCGCATCTCCGCATGCATCGTCGCGTGCGTTCTTGATCCAGAGCCTCTGTGCCTGCCATGCGTCCGTGCCTCCTCCACCCGATGCTAATCCGATGGTTGAATTTCTTCTGCAAGCGTGCCCCTCCTGATTGACTTTGATCCCAGGTCGTGCGCGGTTTGTAAAGCGCGCTCTCCGCTACGCTACACATGCGGATTGTCGCACTTTCCATTTCTTGTGCGACTGCCCTCGGCCGTTGGATGGGAATCCAACGATCAAGATCTTTGCCCATGCATGATGAGGCGGCTGGAGGCAGCGACGTGGCTACATCGTGGCCGTTGGATGATGATCCAACAGCCCGTGGTTCTCCTTTCCAGATTGGGGCACGGTTAGGGGCAGCTGCGATGGCGCCACGTGGTGCCATCGTGGCCATCCATCTTCATCTCCTTGTATCTGATGATGTAGGCCTCCGATTAGGTTGATTTCTACGCCATTGAACTGCGAACGTCAATCCGAACCCATCCATGCGATTAGATTTGTCATCTGAGGTCTGGATATTCTTCAATTTCCCCTTGGCTCCTTCTTCTTCTGCGAAGTCCCTAGGGTGCTACAGGAGTCTGATTAATGCACTCTTGGAAGCGTTGGACTCCCGTTGTTATTCCGAACAGATCCATAAGGTTGGATCGGTCATCTGCACCCGTGGATTACTTGCAATTAATAATACCTCTCAAATAGCACATTATTATGTATATAACATATAAATCATCTAAGATGCAAAGTACGATGTATATGCATGCAGAATGCCCATGTTAAGATAGGTTCTACCTTAATTTAAGTGAATTAGGGCCTATGATTGCTATGCAATCGTACCCCCATGCTTAAATCTTGCTTGTCCCTAGCAAGTGCAAGACTAATTGGATTTTATCAAGAATTTAACTAAAGGTTTATCTCTTTTTGTTTCATCCAAAAATTCAGAATCCAGATAACCATGAATATATAATGTTGTAGCTTCTGCAATGGATCCAAGCGAAGAGTCAATATACATTTAAAGTTTGTACTTGACCCTTAGTAAAATTCTGTTGGGATAGGAAAACTTCTTCTCTCAGGTATAGGAACTATTCTCAGATTTTAACCCCGACTTTTGGCTTAGGTAGAAGATGTCTAGGTTAATTGGATTTGTATTTGATGGCTTACTCTCTTCTGGTGCTACATGGAGACTAATATTTCAAAATCTACATTATTAGATTATTGAATAACTTAACTTAGAGATGGGCTAGAAAACTATGCTCTCCTTAATCTTTTGTACTTTTTCTTTTCTCTATTTCTCTCTCTCTCTCTCTTATTTTCTTTTTCTTTTTCTTCCTGAGCTCACATCTTACCAAATTTGCAACTGTGTTTGGTGGTCTTACATGGCTCCCCGGATTGGTGCAGCGATCCATCACCCCGCCAGCCCACAGTGTGGCGACGCTCGACCTTGGAGATGCACGATGGTGGTATTGGAGGTGAGCTCGAAGCTCTTCACGATGGTGGACTTAGGACAGAGTCTCCTGCAACATGGTTACCTCCTCCTCTCTCTTGTAGAAGCAGGATACTCGTTTGAAATGAAGATCGGAGGGAAAGGGCCTTCAATGGTCTTCAATGCCCCTCAATGGTGGACAGTCGATCATGAACGTCAGCCATGAATGTTTGGCTATTTACAAATGCTAACGATGACTAATGTGTTAATCAATTTCTTATCAAAATGATGCATGCAATGCTAATTAAGATGCAGATATGAAACTAATATCCAACTCAATGTTATTCTAAATGTCAATTACATATGCATGGAATAAATTATTTAATTTTCATTCTAATGTATGCTATATTCATGAATGTGTTACCTTAGTGTCTAAGCATTTAAACCTTTAATTAGCCCACAAATATGGGCTAATCAATAACCAAGAGGGGCACAACCTCCCCCCTCAGTCTGTCCCTGCTGGAAACTGGGCAGGGGTCTGGTGCTAGAAGCCGGCCCCTGTCGGGGGCCTCCAAAGGCCACTAGTGGCGCCACAGAGCGGGACGACTCCCTCGCAGGCACCATGTGCCTCATCTCCTGGCGGCCCTGTGAGTGCTCTGGCTGGTAGGGCCTCTTCTGTCCTCCTCCATCAGTGTCTCGAGCGGTCGGGTTGGTCTCCTCGTAGGTCATCACCGCCTCGACCATGTGGGAGAAGGAAGGTAACTTCAGGGGTTTCACATACCCCCGTATAGGAGGCCAGAGACCCTCAGTGAACCTCCACAGGCGCTCCTCTGTAGTCGCAGCAGATGGGGCGAAGCGCGACAGCTCCAAGTAGCACATGCGATATGCGCTAATTGTCATTGCCCCCTGGTGGAGAGTGTGGAACTCCCACCTCGTTTGCTTCTACCAGGTCTGTGGGAAGTATTACTCGCAGAAGAGTGCCATGAACCGATCCTAAGATGGCTCTCTCCCCACCTGTCCTCTGACTACCCTCCACATTCTGTGGGCTACACTCTCCAACTGGTAGGTGGCAAAGGCCACGTGGCACTCTACAGGAGGGGGGAGCATGTTAAATATCTTCTCCATCTGCTACATCCAGTCCTCCGCCTCAGACGGGCTCTCCTCCCCCTTGAAAGAAGGGGGCTTCAGCTTTCAGCACTAGGTGAAGAGCTCGTGGTGAAGCCGTAACAGGGGAACGGGTGTGTCCCCCGGTAGAGAGGACTCCTGCTCAGTAGTGTCTGAAGGAGGTGGGGGTGGTGGAGGATTAACCCCTCCCTCTCCAGCTCGCCCAGCACTATGGCGACTCCCCTGTCTCATGGAAGATTCCTCCTCCACATCCTCAGGAGGAGGCGACAGAGGAGGTGGCTGCTGCTGAAACTCCTCTAGTACAATGTCTCGGATCAGTTAAGCTAGGTCCTAGGTGTTGAACGTGCGAATTGCTACGCTAACGTGTTTGGTTTTGGAAAACCTGTCGTTGTAGTTTCAAAGTGAAGAATTCGTGTTCAACAAATAAAATTTATACCGAAATTGAAATTCCGGGTCGAACACAGGGAGGCTACGTTGATCTATATTCGCAATTATATTTTTTTTAGGATTTTTGATAAGCAAAGCGATATAATTACAATGGAGCTATCAGACTAAAAGGAAGAGAGAGAGAGAGAGAGAACATGCATTCAATATTTCAACTATTTATATAATCAAACTAGATAAAAGTTACACTAGAAAGCGGGAAATCAATTACACTATAAAGTAGGAAAATTCTACACTAGAAAAGCTGTAAATAAGAATGGGAGAGAGAAGTTATCCTCCTCGACGATTGCTTGGAGGACGAGCCGGACGGGACGACGCCTGGACGAAGGAGGACGAAGCAGAAGAACGGGAAAAGAGCAGCACGCCGTCGTCGTCGCGAGATCCACTTCCGAAGGGGGACGAAAATTTAGACTTTATCTCGCGAGGAGCATCCCGGGTGTGGGACAAGCTTCTCTTGAGCTTTGGAGGGGTAGAGAAGAGAAGGAAGGGATGAGAATTTCGTATGGAGGGGGTCTCCTTTTACAGTTGCAAGGAGTGGGGGAAAAATGGACAATACAACTTCAAAATAATAAATGAGGGGTCATTAGTGACGGATAAATCTGTCACTAAAGCCCCAACGTGGGCGTAGCTTCCGCGCCCACGCGCGGCTCCTCAGCTGCCCGCCTCCTCAATGCCATCTAACGTTCATTGATTCTCAGCCGTCCGATCGTGAGATCGGACGACTTAAGACGCATCTCCGCACGCTGCTGTGCCCGCCTGGTGCGTGCGATAGTGCGTGACACCGCGCGTTCAATCGCACGTGAACTCTATCGGACGCGCGCGGCCGTCCGATCAAGATCCAACGCTCCACGCACCTGCTCGCTTGCGCCAGATTTAAGGCTCGTGGGACTCGATCCCACGACCTCTGCTTCGCCCGCAGCGTCGTCTCCGCTGCATTACGCGGTCGAAAAGGTTGCGCGGATGATTTTAAAGAGCCGCATCCACAGCCGTTGGATCGAGATCCAACGACGGAGAGGGGGCGGGTGAGCGGTCTTCATAGAATGTAGGCAGCCGTTTGGGCGGCCGAGATGGCGCCACGTGGTGCCATCTTGGCCGTCCATCTTCTGAAAGTTGTAGATGGTGCCACGGATGTCGGATTGACTCGATTTTTGTGTCGTTGAGCTGCGATCGTCGATCCGAATTCATCCGTGCGGTCGGATTTGTCATCTGAAGTGTGGATTTGCACCATCCTGACCCTTGATCTTCTAGGATTCCCCGATCACTATCTGATGCTATGGATGCCTGATTAGGGTGATCTTGGAGTCGTTGAACTCCAATCGTCGCCCTGATCACATCCATACGGTTGGATCTTTGATCCGAGGCCCCGATAAAATGTTTGCCATGTCCAAGCACATAAAAGGAGACAATTAACCTCCATTTTATGCAAACTACTCTAAATGCAATATGATGCATGTTATGCAATATTTATATCATGAAATGCAATCCTATGCTTAAGAACATGCACAAATAGACATTTTAAGTAGTGTAAATGTGTTTACATCACTAGGCCTAGATGCCCTGAAGGAGGGGTGAAGCGACTCCTGCCTCAGGTCCGGCATGTTCGCCCCCACGACCACACCCATGGCCATGCCCGTGGCCTGCCCTACGAGCTACACGGTGAGACATGTCCTACAGGGAGATGGAAGAAAACAGAGATTCTCAATGAAACAAGGCTAAAATATGACTCAAAAGCGGAGATCAAGATAACACATTGTGATGGTTATCCTAGCTACATGCACATGAGTGGTTACTTCTGAGACATTTGGTTTATTTCTCGGGATGACGTTTCTCTAATACCATCTTGTTACGACCCAAACCCAGCTCCTCATGGAACCCAGGAACGGTCCGCCTTGACTAATCTCAAGACCCAGTTGTCCATCGAGAAGTAGACCAAATATATATATATATAACATTCCGCACATGTACCCTAGCTAAGCATTCAATGAAAGATGGAAAGTAGAACAAAAATCCGAAATAGACATCATGTCACAGGAGAGAAAAAAAAAGCAAAGTTCACAACATGGCCATGACAATTGAAATTGAAAGGCAGAAAACAGGGCTATTAGTTCCAATCATGAAGAAAGAAAGTACCACAAAGACAATATGCTGAGAATCGACTAAGGCTGGGCTCGATTACGCCCAGCACCCTCCGCAGTCAGTGGTTCTAGCTACTCACCTCCCTGACCTGAACATAAGTAGCGGATGTCAGCTAAATGTTGAGTAGAGTAGCGAACTTAAAAACATTTAATGCATTTAACTGTTAAAAGCAGTAAACTATTTATGCAGTTTCAGTTATTCATATAGTTAACGTCTCGTTCTATTCATAATCACTAGTTGTTTAGTATTCAGGCATTCTAGCAAAGGTCCATGTCATTACTTGATTCACATGTTCCCTATGGGAACGATCTTGTTGTGGCTTTCCCGTGATGCAGAACGCACACGTGGCACTCTCCTGGTCGAGAGGGTACCCAGTGGTACTCCTACACCCGGTCTACCACCCCAGGGTCACGATCGCGACATAAGAGTGACTACGGCATGCGTGATGGACGCACGAGTAGCTATCCCGCACTGGCACGCGGTCAGTCCATTCTACTAGTGGGTATGCTTTAACATACAACATAAAACAGAACAGGGGCCATGCTCCGCATCAGTTTGCATACCCTCGCCCGACTATCCCAGTTTGCCCAGTGGGCCTAACAGGAGTCGATGTAGGGAGGCCATTCCTATCCCGGGTCCCATCCCAATGGGTGGCTAGCTCTCTCCCTACACAAAAGTGACAGTAGCTCTTCTCAGTACCACGTACACAACGGCTAGCTCACTTTCTGTACCCAAGTCCAGCCAACCATCATGCCTGTATAGGCGAGTTATCCCATCATACATCAGAGATTCCATGTCACAACAATTTATCTACTTTTCTAGTTCCCCATAGAGTTCGTGCATAATACTCGCCTCACACCATCAAGTGCATGTATCTCTATTTACATTTAGATTTTGATCATGGAATTAGGCAGTTCGTAATATAAAAGAAAAATCATTTAACTACATCATTTGAGTCTCCATTTTCTCACAATGTGGAAATGATCATCATGCATATTTAAGTCCTGTCAATCAATATTCATGTACTAAACATAAACATACATCATTCTCAATCATAGGGTTCATTTCATGACTTAGGCTTTAGGCAGAGATCTCTAGTTTAACATTCACTTAAAAAAATCAAACAAAGAGTAGAGAAAGACCACTCTACCGAGGGGTATGGGTGATATGGCAGAACAAATGACTGACCCCAACGCCTTCGCAAGTCCCGTGCGCACTACGAACTGGAGGCCTACACCAATTTAACGGTCTCACAGGGCATCAACCTCGTTGTCAGCCATTTCATTACGTAAAACAGGCTCAAGACAGTGTGGAAACAACTCTAAAACGTAGTAAATCCTATGAGCTTTCCTCGATACCTCGTTTGATCGATTCCGACCTCATTTGGACCTTGAACCAGCCCAAACACTCCTCCCGGTTCACCTGAACCGAACCAGGCAGGCTGGTCTAGCTGGACCGACCGCCTGCCTGCGGCAGACATGTGCACTAACTGAGATCAGACGTCTGGGGTGAGTCCTAGACATCTTAAACGCACGTGGGAACCCGCCTAGCGCTCCTGCTTCTCCTCCCGTCGTCTATTACCTCTTACAGCCATCTAAGGGTGCAGCCGAATGTCTGACGCCTCGTTCAAACATCCGAAAGTGCCTCGATTGCTGAGTATGCTCGCCATCCCAACTCCTCCCCTGCTCAACTCTCTTCCCCACGCGAGCTCTCGCCTCGAGCCGCACACAACACAGACACCTCGAGCAGACCTTACCTTGGGTCTTACGTATGCCCGGACATCCAAAGCACGCCCTGGCCGCCCGGAGAGCCTCCCTGTGTAGCCTCCTAGACGTCTGACGGCCGTGGGAAAATGCTCCCACACCCTGCACGCAACTCCCGTTCGTAGCAAGTGCTCGCCTCGATGCACTCCTTGCGCTACGTGCTACTGCAGCCTCGCGTCGCGTGCAGCACCAGCAACAGCTCTCTCCCCCTCCTTGCTTCCCTCTGTCTCTTGCTTACTCCTCCTGCACACTCTCTCCCTCTCGTCCTTACACTCGTTGAGGGTGAAGGAGGGCGCCGCTTAGGATGAAAGCAGGACGGTGGGGGTGCGAAAATCGAGGAGGGGGGTTTTCAAAGAGGTATGGGTAGGGTTTTAGGGCTCGTCAAGTGGGAAAAAGCGAGGGAAAAATTGTGAAAACCATCCTATATTTAGAAGTTGCTCACGTGGGGTCCTACAGGTGCAAAATAAGGGTGTAAAATTTACCATAGGACCCCAATAATTTAGGGGAAAGCCCAAATGGCCCTTGGAGTGGGTCATTTCAATTAAGATGAATAATTGGTGATTCAAATCACCATTGTTTTGTCTTTCTATTCTTTTTGTCTCATGATCATTGGATTACATTAAATATTAATATGATAAGTTGTATTTATTGCATATCTGTTATTATGCTTAATTTATTGGGCTTATTGATTCTGAATGAAGATTAAAGTATGAATTCTACATTTTTTCCTTGCGAACGACCTCAGACTTTACTTTCTGAATCTGAGTTTATAAATTTAAATGTTTTAAGAGATTTTATCCTATATTACAACGCATTCCTCAAACAACGATGATTTCGCCAGAACATTTTGGCGATGTTGCCGTGGAGCAACGCGCAATTCACCATTAGTTTTATCTTTCTTGATTTATTTGAGCGCTAACTTGCCCTATTTGCTTTGCTTGTGATTTTGTGAGGTACATCACGAGGATTTTGCGAGGTACATCAAGGGTAGGAATTTGTCACTAAAATCTAGACAAGGTTCTATTAGGATTCAGAATCACTCTCGAGGATTACCTTAACAGGATAAGGTTCTGGAATTACATCATCGAGAGGTTCTAATTCAAACTCATCACAGGTGTTAGGGGATTAAAGGCATGATGGACCAGCTTCATGGCTCTCTAATGCTAGTTTAAAATTGGGAACACCTGCAACTGGATGCTCCCAACCCACATCAAAATCAATCATGTCAATCTGTATGAGGTTTGAATCTGATTCCATTTTGGTTGGGGGTCCACAATAACCTTGATTTTCTTACCTAAGCTCTGGGAAATCATATTGATCCTCAATATAGCTCCAGGATGTCTCATAAATCTCTGAATGTTGATATGGGTATTTTTGTTCAATGGTTTGTTGTAATGTATTTAGCATATATCCACATTTCTCAATTAGACCCTGGCGTATCTCCCAAAGTTGTGGATTTGACAAACATTGTATATATGCATTACTATGCAGTCTCCACAATTCGCTGTATTATGATAAAAGCTCATCCCGGGTTGAACCATGTATCATTTTTGTAAGTACCATTTCAGCATGGTTCATAAGGTGGGTTGTTGTCTCTAAAACATTAACTTGAACGTGTCTAGATGGATTAAAGGTTTTGTAATACTCATCATGATGTCTAAGAGCATCATCAATCATCTTCTCTTTCAAAATCATTTGGGATTCAGGTTTCCTAAAAATTCTTCCTAAATTGTCAGGTTGCATTTTCAAATCAGGTGACGGAATCAAGATATAGAATTAAATTCAGGTTCAGATTGAATTGAATAGATCATACCAGAAATCCCGCAGAAGGTCAACTCCAATGAGGCCTCTAGGTTAACAACCTAAGGACCTTTCCTGTGTATGTGCTTTAATGAATAGATAAGGAACTATATATGAATTGGACTCAATCAAGGCACCCAAAAATTTTTGGATGACTAAGGTTGTGATGATAATGTCATCATCAACCATATATAACTTTAATTAGTCATAATAAGGGAATAAATTCTCCTACATAACCACCAGAGGACCATAATTCATGGCATAATCAGTCTGAGAGAAATACAGTAAAATAAGGGTAAAAATACAATTTTAACAGCACATCTCAATTGAAGAACAATCACGGGATTTCTCAGGGGTTAATCAAATGTCAAATGGTCATAAGTGTTTAACAAGAAGGTCTGTGCAGATAGAAATGGGTTTTCATGCATTTTAGAAATTAAATGACATCTGAAACCCTAAAAATTGACCCACTTAATTTACCGAGGTTCTGATCAGGATAAAATTCATATAAATCCTCTAAAATTCATATAAAAATATTCTCTAGGGTTTGGTACCTTCAATTTGACCAATGGAACCTAATTTGACCTAAAACAGAGTCTTGGACAGACAATTGTCCTAATTTGGATTTTTTGCATAAATTACCCTGCTAAACTTGGTAAAACCTAAATCCAACTTCACCAATTGATTCATTAGGTTCAAGTTAGGTTTGTACCAAAATTTGGACCCAATCTGAGATCATCTTGACCTAATTTGCAATTTAGTTCTGTCTGACTCTTTTTTCTCACACACAAGCCACTACCTTTCAAAATCCTTACAAACAGGCTCCTATCTTTGTTGTCACTCTTTGCAAATAGGTCCCTCCGCCATTATCACGGAGGAATCCTTCTCAAGCGACCTTTGATTGAAGAGAACTCCTTCTTTGATCAACGAATCCCTTCCAAAATTGGAAGAGAAATTCCTTGAGAAGTTCTCTTTCCAACGCAGCCGACCTTGAATCCTATAACCTTCCCAATTCTCATACGAACACATGAAAGATTCAGGTATCTCTTGGGTTTCCAACTCCGGCAAGCCTTCCAAGCTCGCAAAACTAGATTCCCAAGCCTCTTCTGACCTCCTTTGTGAGGCCTATATAAGGATTCCTATCGCAAACCGTTTTCTGGACGCTCGAATTTGGTTGGAAATCCCCCACGTTCCTCCCTCCTCTCTGGCCGAATAGCTCCTCGACATCCAATGACCTCTTCTGACCTCCTTCATCGTCCACTTGCAATACCAACAGTGGATTCTCCTTCCTCGTCTTCTTTTGCGTTGTGCCGTATGATCAGTTCTCACCTCAACTCAGTTAATTAAGTTAATTTTACTTAATTATGAGTAGAGAAAAGTAACTTAGGTTAACTCGAAATTGTGTCATTTAGTAGTATAGGGTCAAATTAACCTAACATTTTAGAATTTTTTAACTGGTTGAGTCCAGGTCGTTCGCTGGGAGGTATAATTTATTCTAAATTCACTAATTAACTTTTTTTTTTCTTATAAGTATAGGAGGTATAGTTAAGTTAATTATAGAAACATGAATTTTGCAAAAATTGATTTAAATTGAAGTAACATGCAAAATCCCATATGAAATCTAATTTTCAACATTTATTTCAAATGATTAAAGGCAAATGAGTTTATATATTCAACATATGCCTTATTATAATTAAAAGTAAGAAAAATTAAAAATAAAACAAAAGAAACTCTTTATTTCCTCTTCAGCCTTTCTTTCTCTCTTTCTTTTTCTTCTTCCTTTCTTCTTCTTCTCTTCTTTATTTTCTTTATTCTGTTTATTCTTTATTTTTTTATTTCTCTCTTATTCTCTCGAGTTCTTTCTTCTTTTCTTCTACTCCTGCCTTCTTCTTCTCCCTTAGTCTTCTTCTTCAGTATTTTCCTTAGTTCTTGTTCTTCTCCTTTCTCTTTCTTTCAGCACTTAGCTCTTTCAGCTCCTGCTTTAACACTTAGCTTCAGTTGAACCGGGTTTTCCTTCTAACCCAAAAATTAGTTTTTAGTTTCCGACGAGGTCCTTTCGAGGATACACAGTACCCTTGTGAGGGTGGGACCAGACCCTACTCGGTCCACGCCTTATTCGATTACGATTTATTTTTGATTTATTTCTTTCTTGAGCCGAACCGGCCCAACCACCTCTCAGGCCTCACCCTCCCAGGGCCAACATCGCGCACGCCCACTCGGGCGCACACCTGCAGGCACACACGCCTGCACACACATACGCTATGCTCAAATGATCGGATGTTCTTTTCCCGCCGAGCACTTGACAACTGGTGAGCCTTATTCACAAATTCGTTTTATACCTATGCGTGCATTCAGCAACTTCCGATGTGGGACTTTATTTTCCCCCTCCAGACCCGACTTCAACTGAGGATTTCTCCCTACTCAGAGCTCCAAATCAAGCGATTCAAAGCTTGATGGAAAGCTCTAAGGTGGCTCTACAAGATTACAAGGTCAATTTTAGGTTACAAGGATGTTTTCCTCTTCGATTTGAAGAGTGAATCTAGGGGGTTCCTTCGGGTATTTAATGCCTGGAAATGAAATAATACTCACAGTGACTATAGATTGGCTTTTCTAACTTAACTAAGGGTCTAAATAAGTTCTACAAGTCTTTCCGCAGCTAGTGGAATGGATCCTGAAGCTCTTTAAGCTTCAGAAGCTGCAGAGAAGCTTCAAGCTTCTCTAAAAGCTTCAGAGAATGAATTTAAACTCTGAATAGGTAAACAAACACTTAAGAACATTCTCAATTGATTAAAAAAGATTCTAAGGGTTGTTACAAACTAATCTGGGCAGGATTTGAGATCAAATCTCAACAAAAAGTCACTGCCATCAGTTTGGGTTCGAAAACAACCCAAACTGATAGGATTGCAATTCCAGCCAAATTACATATCTGAGCTCTTCTAATTCACTCTAAAACTTTTCAACAGAATCTCAGAGTCCATTTAAGCTTCTCAATTTATCAAATCGAGCTTAGAATCAGAGTTTTCTCCTCAGGTTTGACTGTGAAGCTTAAAAATTTGACTTTCTGATTTAAGCTTCTTAACAAGAAATTAAAGCCTTAAATATGATCCTTTCAACATCAGAAATCTATCCAACCTCTTAAACAGTTGTTTGAACCTAAGAAACTAGGGTTTCAGGCTCATCGCTTGAACTTTAAAAGCACTTTATTCGTCAGAGCAATCAGGAGATTGTTACAATAATCTAAGGATAGAGATGACTTCAGTGCATAGCACTGAAGCTTCTAGACCTATTAATTGCATCTTAATCCTAACTGTCAGACTTCGCCAACTCTGCCGGAGTTGGAGAAGATGAATACTTAACTCAAGCTCCAGTCATTCAAATCTCAAATAAACACTCTCAGAACAATCAGTGATCCTCAAATCGTCGATCTGGAGCTTCACACTCTATTCTACAGGTTGAAGATTAGTTTTGACTCATCGGAGCTCGTCGGAGCTTCGGTGAGTCCAAAAAAAGTGGAAATTGTGCACAAAAAGAAATTCATGTCATTTTTTATTTGAAAAGGTTCCTAAGGTTGCAAGAAACCTCAGAATCACATTAAATTCCTCTTTAATTTGTTAAATGAATGATTAATCAGTAGATTCAAGTTTTAGTGGAATTTTAATGGTTGAGGCTCAGAACTTGGTCTCCCACTCAAATGAGTGGTTCAGACAAGCCAACAGATGTTCGCGATCATAATTATATAAATAATTTATAATTTAAACTGCTCCTGAGCTGCCATTGACAGCGAGCTCAGGAGCTTAATTAAAATTAGGGTTTTACATTATACATGATAATTATTCAAATTAAGGTGTGGAATAGGGTCCTTAGATGATGAGTAAGTGATGAAGAACCCTGTGAATGTGAATCTAAGCTCAGCTACTGCCGTCATGGACAACAACAGTAGCTGTTGGAGGTGGAATTGATTAGGCGATTTAGTGATCAAATTAGGGATTAAATGTGTTAGAAATGATTATGAGTGATAGAGAAAGGTGGACAGTGGATTCAAAAGACAAAATTATGTCTCTGGCGAACTCAAGGAACTCGCCAGAGTTGAGGAAGACGAACTCTGAAATCTGACATTACACTAAACTACCTACCTAACTACCTAGCTAAACTATCCTACTCCTACTCCTAATCTACTCCTACTCCTACTCCTATCTACTGTTACCTGGACGAAGGGGTCAAAGGGACTCCGTCGAAGGCTCATGATGGAGGACAAAATCAGAGGGTATTGAGGAAGATCTCCGGCGGGCGAATATGGATGGAGCAGAGGCACTCCTCGATCGACGCCTTTGTCCAAGGACGCAGCTAACCTCAGCGAAGTTCCTAAGCTGATCAGGATGGACGGAGGTAGTCGGAGATTGATATGGAAGATCGCCAGAGTTGTAGACGAATAGCCTATTGGGTTGGCTCAGTGATAGAAGAGGGAAGGGAGCCAACTTACTAGAAATCAAGGGGATGGGGGGCTATTTATAGTTGACAGTGATGAAGAGGGCGGCAGAGTCTGGACGCGTGATGAGCTAGAGGAGGTTAACCACCGGCGTCATCTCCGACAATGGTGAGGTTAACTCCCACCTAAAATTAGGATTAAAGAATCATCCAGACCGATGGATGAGAATGAGATGGTGAGCACAAGCTCCAAGAGCTTGAAAAAGGTGGAACGACGTCGGATGTGCGGTGATCGAGCGGTGGAAACACCCTCTGTCGTCAGCTGTTCAACCGGTTGAAGGAAGAAGAAGAAGAATATAGGGACCTATATGCAATGAAACCTAAGGACCTGTATGAAAAGTAAGGACCCGATTGAAATGAATTGTAAGGACTAAAATGTAAACTCGGTTTCAAATTTTATTTTAATTTAAATTTTTTTCAACTTTTTATATATGATTATAAATAAGGTAATTATTATGTTTAGACCTTGAATTTACATTTTTGACCTTTTTAGGTTAATTTATTTAATTAGCTAATGTTACTTAAGTTAATATATACTTATGTATATATTATGCTTAAGTTAATTAACTTATTAATTAGAGGAATGATTATAAGATCTCGAGTCTAATTATTAATCAGATTATTAATAATATTATTTGAATGATAAAATAGCATTTTGAACTTATTTTAAGGTCCTTTACTATATATCCCTTATTTTATAATTAACCCCATATATGTTCATATCCTTAGCTAATTAACTAGGAAGACTAGTTAATTAGGGGTAATTAGAGATCATGATGAGCCTCTCATCACCGTACCAGCCAACGTCTCTCCCTCCATCGTCCTCACCGTCCTACCTCCACTAGAGTATCTTCTTCCCCGACGCCGACGTACCCTCGGCAAGTCGTTCTCCCCCATTCGTCTGTTAGATTAGGATTAGAATAAATCCCTTAGACTCATAGATTAATTATCCCCCTCTTAACTCTTATTTTGACCCCTCGATTACACCACCCACCAATTTCGTTCCCACCTCCGGCAACCCCTCCGACGAGGCATCCCCATCGCTACACCCCTCCTTCCGCCTCGTCGAAACCTTCTACACCCTCATCACATCCACCCTCATCAAAGCCCCATCTTTATTTCCTACTCCACCCACTCCCGTGACCCTCCGAACAAACCCATAGTCGCGCTCCTCCGACCTCCGCAGACCATCACACACCTCCACAAGTCACGAAATCACTACCAATGCACTCCACACCTTACGGCAAAGCTCCTGAGCTGGTTTAACGTGGTCGAGAGGCCATTTTGTTTGTTTCAAGTCTTCAGGTCATCTCGGCCAGTAACAAGAGGGTTCAAACTCGCTTGAAGCTTGCGACAGGTCTTACCAGCCCCAGGTCTCAACTCCAGCTGCTACAGAATTGTCCCAAGATCGCTCTTGGACCCCCAATTGGAGCGTTTGACCACAGCTTGACTGCGAATTTGGTGGAGTTCCTTGCTGCTACAGTTGAAGAACGGTGTGGGAGCTTAGTCCAACATTGTAAACGTGCAAAGCCCCGCAGCAGTATAATACGCAAACGTGTTTGGGGCTTACCACCTCCAAACACGGGGTGAGGTCCCATACCCTCACTCACTAACCTACTTACGCTCTCACACCTCGGCTGCGACCCACGCCCGCATCCTGGTCCCGATTACGTGGATCCCTCAATACCCGATTACCTGAGCATTTGATCGGATATTGAGAAAGAGAAAAGGGGAAGGAAAGAGAGAGAGCGTAGGGTGGGGGAGGGTTTTGTTCTTCAGTGTTTTCAACACTTAGTTGATTTCAGAGGTGAGTTCCCCCTGTGCATCATTAGGACAAGGAAGGAAAGGAGGAGGAGGAAGAAGAAAAGAGGTAAGGCAAAAGAAGAAGAAGAAGAGAAGCCAAAGAAGAAGAGGAGGGCCGTAGAAGAAGAAAAGAATGAGAAGGGCCAAGATAGAAGAAGACTCATTGAACACTGTAGCAACGCACTTTTAGACATTTGATTATCTGTTCCTTCATTTGATTATATTCAGTAAATATTATATATGTGTTAGGCTAATAATTGGTGATCCAAATCATCATTATTTTGTCTAGAGTTCTTTTTATTTCTTCATATTCTCATGTTATACATTGCATATTAGTTTTTGAGTAATTAGTTATACTCCTTTATATTATTTGTTGAGATTAGTGCGTGAATGCATTACTTACCCCCTGTGTTCGACCTCGGACTTCAATTCAAGTAATAAATTATATTTGTTGATGAGTGACTTTGGTCTGTACTACAACGCATCAATTTTAAACACTGATTTCGTGCGTTGAACAGGCTGTTTCGAGGTGGATGATACCTCTGAATCAGAAATCCACACACCCGAGAATTACTTGGGCAGCTACAAAGGGACAACCCCGCAAAGACCCCTACAAGGTAGAGCGTCCTCACGGGTTATAGGGTTTCCCCTACCCGACCTTCCTTGTCACTGCGGCTCCAAGTAGACTAGAATGTATGAATTGAGACCTTAAGTCTACCAATTTTTATCCTAATTTGTGCCTTAAATTTCACTTGATTAGAAGTTGATTCAATTTGTGGCCTAATTTGTAGGTTGATTGGCCCACAAAGAAGACCAATTTCACTTGACCTACCCTAAAGGATTGAGCATGAAATGTAAGTCAAGACCCAAAGATCACCTTGAATTGACTCTCAGGTTATTAGGTCTAAAGATTTTAAGATTCAAGTGAATTTAGAACTTGATTTTTAGGGTTTTCTTTAAATTGATCTTTTCAAACAAGGGCTTGGGTAGTAAACAAGTGCAAGAAGATCAATTTCCTTTAATGTATGCAAGTGTGAACTAGCACTTCAGAAGCCTAATGTAGAAACCCTAATTGGATCTATTTCAAGTCCAATTTAATCACAAATGTAACAACTTAGACTCAAACAAGAAAGTGAGTCATCCAAGATGTTTACAAATTAAGCAAAAATCCCTAGTAAGTACAGGAAATCAGGATAGGAAATTCTACCCAAATGGTCTCAGCTTTAATCAGATATCATGTTAACTTCGCAAATCATGAATCTTTTGCCTTTAAATGATAATTACTAAGAAAATAAGGCAAGTGAATCCTAATTGATTTGCTTCCTTTTCTCTTTCCCAAGATTAGGAGGTTGATTAGGGAAGAGGACAGATTTTACCTACCCCTGGAATGGTTGATTATGCGGAATATCTCTTCGTGATGTACCTCACAAAATCAAAAACAAAGCAAACAAGGAAAGTTAGTGCTCAGATAAAAATCAAGAAAGATAAGACTAATGGTGAATTGCGTGTTGCTCCCCGGCAACGGAGCCAAAATGTTAGGCAGACGATGCTGGAGATGATGGCAGCAACGGCGAGCGAACGACGAGCACCAGAATCAAAGAATAAGGCCTCATGGCCACGTCAAAACAGCTCAGGAGGGTCGCCTGAGGACGACGAAGGTGATGGCGATGTCCTCGTGTCATGTGGGTGCATGTTATGACCTGGAAAAGTCGGAGATGGGGTGTGGTGGAGGTGTTCGGTGGGCATTTTGGGTGATCAATCCCCTCAATTTCCTGAGGGGTTTTGGTTGTCGAGGCGAGGCGAAGGTTGTGGGGGTGTCACATTGATGTTTGGTGGCTTGTAGAGTGCGGGTGGCCTCGCCGATGTTTGGCTAGAGCGGAGGAAGACGGTGCGGTGGAGGGCAAGTTGTCGGTCAAAATAGGAGAGGAATGAGATAGGGAGCTTTAAGTGATGAAGATGAAGAAGGTAGTCCTAAATAAAGGACAAAGAGGGGAGGATTTAGGGTCGGCTATGATTGGCTGGCTTCGGAGACGAAGGTTGCTCCGTTCAGAAGAAGCGACGACGACGAAGAGGTAGGTGACCTCTACTTTGGTCAACGAGAGGTGGAGGAAGGAGAGGGAGGTTGAGACTAAGCCAATTTGTTTGTTGGCTGGCCTGAAGAAGGTCTCGAGGAAGGTCGCCGAAGTCGAGCCAGAGGTCGGCCGGAGAAGGGAAGAACTTGAGTAGTTTGGGCCCAAACTCAACTAAGGAGTGCGGTATGAAGAGATGAGCTTATATAGAGCACGTTTAGGCCAAGAATCTCACCAAATTCGCACGTTTGATTGGGAATCAGAGTGTTTCCCTTTCGTCAATCCTAAAGCACCAAGGAGCTTTTTAGGTCCTGATTGGGTCAATCAAGCAAGTGTAGATGGTAGAGGATGATCTGATCCTCGATTCCTCTAAATTTGGAGGGATTTGGAGTTTAAATGAGGAAAGAATCCTAATTAGGATCCAATTGCCTATGGGTTCTATTTTTCTATGCACTCGCAAGGATGAAGGTGGTTGGACTCAACTGCAAGAGACATCAAAAGGTAGGGGCTCATTTGTAATGAAATGATGAAAGGTAAGGGCCTGGATGTAAGGAACAGAGATCTTGGGGACTAAATTGCAAATTACGTCAAGATGGACTCTGATTGGGCCCAAATTTTGGTACAAATCTAATTTGGACCCAAGGAATCTGATGGTGAAGTCGGATTTGAGTTTTGACCAAGTTTGACTAGAAAATTTGCACATAAATACAAATTATTACAGAACTCTATCTGTGACTCTATTTAAGGTCAAAATAGGTTCATATTGTCAAATCAAGGATACCAAACCTCAAGAAATATTTTTCTATGAATTTTAGAAGGTTTAAATAAATTTTATCCAGACCAGAACCTCTATAATTCAAGCAGATCTAAAGTTAGGATTTTGAGTGCTATATTGGTTCTCTATAATTAGGTTTCTATCTGTATGGACCAACTTTTTAAACTTTTATGCCTATTAGACCTTATATTAACCCGTAGTAAACCCCGTGGTTACCCTACTTTCATGATATGATGTTAAAACTGCAAAATTAACTATGTTTTAATATTCTACTCTTAGAATGGATATGCATGATGTTATGACACTCAGGCGACTATGTAGGCGCATTTGGCACTTGATTTTGACTAATTAAAGCTAGTTATGACTCATGATGGTGTTATCATCAAGCCTTACTGTCAAAGCCAGCCAAGAATTGATTGGAAATAACCTTCCTCCTCCTCCGGCCACAGTCTTCTTCAACTACAGCGACCTCCTCCACCTCCTTCTTCTGGTCGACCAATCGACAAATTGGAAGGCCTACGTTCTTCCCCTATTCTTCGCATGCCTTGCCAGCCAAAGCAAGGGCGTCGTCGACCCCTTCTTCATCGTAGACTCACTCGCCGTCATTCCCATCTTCATTGCTTATTACGAACGCATTCCAAGAAAATTTTTTTAAGACGTTTGGGAGGTGGCCCAGACGTCTGGAACCCCTTCCAGACGTCTGGGATTTATTCTCTGTGGAGTGCGGGGCTGCGTCTGCGTGTAGGCGCGCGCAGACCAGCAACCGCCACACCTCCCCTCTTTTTCCCTCTCTCCTCCTGCAGGCATAGGCTGCACTCTCTCTCTCTCTCTGCCCGCACAGCCTTAAAAGACCCTTGCCCTCTCCCTCACTCTCATCTCCTCCGCTTCCTTCTTGTTCTTCTTCCAGCCGGTGCGAGAGCACGAGCGCGAGCGAGCGGCGCAGCGGCAGCTGCGGCGAGTTGCGAGAGGAGGTGTTGCTCGAGGGAGAAGCTCGACCGTGAGGGCTCGAGCTTGCCGGGGCAGCTAGAGCCGGCCGGCGGGGGAGCAGCGGGCGTGGAGTGATGCGGGAGGGCTGCTGCAACTCGAGCAGCAGGCGGACGAGGCGCGGCGCGGCCGTGCGTCGCAGGCAGATTGCGAGTCGAGCTCTGTTTCTGGAAATTTTTCCAGAATCAGACGTCTGGGCTTCCAACCAGACGGCGGTGAAGACGTCTAGAGGACTGTCCAGATGTTTGGCAAGTGAGTTATTTTCATCCTTCTTCCTTTTCTGCGACCGTTCGTACTGAGAACGAGGAGTGGGTACGTGCAAGTTCTGAGATTCGCCATCCAACACGAATCAAACGTCCGGCAGCAGTGCCAGACGACGGGAAGGACTTCCAGACGTCCGGGGTGACTATCGGACGTCTGGGAACTAGGCCAGACGCCCCCGCAGGCTTCTGGACGTCTGAGAGACTACACAAAACAAAGGTACCATCTGACCCACATTTTAAGACGTCTAGAAGAGGTTCCAGACGTCTGATTTTGGACTGTTTCGTCGTTTTTGACCCGTTTAGGGCCCGTTCAGAGTCCGTTTTCCGCGTTTCGAGTTGCGTTCTTTTCGGAATAAAATCCTCTACCCGTCTACAGTAATTATATACTGTTCTGAGAAACTCCTTGTGTTTGATCCTTGTGATAGGACCCCGTTCCATTGCAGTCCCGGGGGTTGCGGAGGCGCGCGGGATTTCCGACCACACCCCCAGTACTCCCGTTGTAGCTGGTAGAGTGGCTTTAAAAATTATTAATATAATTTGTTACTATTATGGAACAATTAATAGAACCTATGGCATTGCATGAATCCTAGGAGTGAGAAACCAGATTGAATGACAGATCCTAGGGTATTGCATGAATCCTAGGGCTGGAAAACTAGATTGAATGATAGATCCTAGGATACGGCATGAATCCTAGGACTGGAAAACTAGTGAAATGAATATAGATATTGCAGTCTTGGAAACTGTGGAAAGGAAATAATAGCTACCTGTAAATTGATTTAACAGCTGCCTGTTATGAATAAATGAACATGATTGATAATATGGGTTGTATGAACGTGAAACTGAAAAGGGTGAAACCTGAATGTGCTGAGTTAAAAGAGTGGAACCCTACTGGGAATTAGGAGTAGAACTCCTAGAAAGAGAATGAAATGGAACTGAGAAAGAAAGACGTGGAAGTGTGTTGTCTCTTGGGTACGTAGTACCATGGGAAGCACCTGTTACCTGCTTAGTGCAGAGCGGAGCTAGCCGCCCCAGGGACCCGGGGTTAGGTCTGGCCACTTTGTACCGACTTGTTGGCCCTCGTCTACGCAGTACCGAGGAGAGCTACTAGTGTAGAGCGAGTACTAGCTACCCCACAGGCCCCGGGGTGCTGTTAGCTCACCTACACCGACTTGTTAGGCCCACTGGGCGAACCAGGGTAGTCAGGTGAGGGTGCGCGGACTGTGGAGGGGCAAAACCCCTGTTTGGTTACTATGGAGGGGTTGGACCCCTATTACTGAGAGGGCTCTGCCCTATACTGGTTCCGTGCTGTGCTTTGGGGCGCACCCGTTAACAGAAACGACTGACCACGTGCCAATGCAGGGTAGCTACCCGTGCATTTACCGCACGTACCGTAGTCACCGTTACGTCTGTCAGTGACCTTGGGGTGGTTGACTGACAATAGGATCACCACGGGGGACTCTCCCGGCCAAGAGAGCACCACATGTTACTTCTACTTCTCGGAAAAGACTGCAATCAAGATCGTTCCCACGAGGAACATTCGAGATCAAGTGAAGGATCTGAGAAATAGATAAATTGTGAAACAATAGAAAGACGTAAATAAAGGAAAAAAGAAAATAAAACAGCTACTGTATATTTTACTGCTTCTTTAGTTTTAGCTGTCACTCTACTCAGTGTTTCACTGACGTGTTACCCTCGTTACTTTTCAGGACCAAGTGTTGAGCAGCCAGGGTCAGCGGCTGCAAAGGACGCTGGGCCGAGTAGGGTCCAGTAGAGTTACCACTGTTCTTTTGTGCCCTTTTTGTTCCACTGTAGTGAGTAGTTCTCGTTACTCTCTATACTTTTCTTTAATTGTAGTTCATGTTATGTTAAATGTTGTTCTACTGTTGTGGTGGTACATGTTGTAGTAGTTCGTTTTCTTACTGTTGTATTTTTGTTACTACTAGTTATATTCATGCTGAATGTGGTTTATTTTACTTCTCTTTTGGTTACTTCCTCGTTGGACGACTAGGTCTTGGGATTAGTCGAGTCGGTCCGGTTCTCGTGTCTCGTAGGGACTCGGGAATCGGGTCGTTACATTGCTTTTGACCGGCCAACACCAGGTACACCTCACCCCCTCATCCCTCTATAAGCCCCTCATCTTCTTCCTCCTTCCTAAACTCTATTAAGCCCCTTAAACTTAGGTTTAGAGCATGATTGCGCAGCAATCATAAGCCTTAATTGACCTAGATTAAGCTAGGACTTAGCATAAGTTAGTGAAATTCTTGCACACATAAGCATTATCTGCATCTTTACTACTTTACTTTAGCTATGCATAAAATAATTTTATAATGTGCTGATTAAGTATATTATGTCGATTGCAGGCAATAAGCAGATCTGGAGCTGAATCTGAAATAACGGGAGTTGTAGTAGAACTGGAGCAGAAGGCCTAGTTTAGATGTAGGAATAATAATGTAAGGGGGTTAAAGGTTTTCTAATCTATTAGGTAGAAATAAAGCAGTAAACTGTGAAGAGCTTAGGTCCATCCTAGCCTTAGGATAGCCTAGAGACCTCCCCAAGCCTTAGCCACCCTTAGATTAGGTCACAACACCCTAGGAAGCCCTAAAACCCTAGTTCCAACCCTTATCTGGACGTCCATATAAGTTATAGGACGTCTAGGACCTTTAGCCATCTCCCGCACACTTCAAACCCACTTCTACAGTGTTATTGGACGTCCAGACACTTTGTCAGACGTCCAATTTCTGCAAAATACCCAAAACAGAACCCGAAATACTTCCTGACTCTTCTAATTTTTTAGTATAATACGTATGACACTATTATTATACGTCTGATACTGCTCTCCAATTCCTGTTTTGAGATTTAAGCCTTGATCTTGGATCTCTAGGTTCCTAAACCCAATTCCAAAACCATAGGAACCTAAATTAAGGTGCCCTAACCCTAGTACATCACCTCTAGACCTCCCTAAGGACCTAATTAGGTCCCCACTAAACCTAATTTACTTGGTTCTTAGTCAATTCCATCAGCCTATTCAATTAGACTCATTGAGTCCAATTGAGCCCTGATCTCAGCACACACAGTCCAATTGGACTTAGTGAGAGTCCAATTGACCTAGACCTCAATTAATTAAGTTTTTTTACTCTCAATTAAGTTTCCACACACCCAATTAAACTTTTATTAAGTTTAATTGCATTTTACCTCAGTGAATTAGGGTTTATAACCCTAATTTGAGGCATACCTTGACCTAAACCCACTAGAACCTAACATAATCAACCTAGCCACCTAAGTTTCTGATGAGAGCCTCATCATGAGCCATAACTAGCTCATTTTGACCCAATAAAGAAGATAAAAGCTCCTACATGACCTAGAAGAAGGCCTAAATGAAGGAATAAGTGTTCTGGGAAGAAAACATGAAATAAAGGTTAAAACAGTAATTTTACCATTGCAGTACATAAATGGGATTTATCAGAGGTAAAACATAGGTCAAATGGTCTAAATAAGATAAAAAGTGGGTTGAGTCAATCAGAAATGGGTTTATGTGCAATCCAGGAATTAAATGACATTTAATAACCCTAAAACAGACCTGCTTAAATCAACAAGGTTCCGGTCAGGATAAAAATCAATTAAACCATCTAAAAATCATGGAAAAATATCCCCTAGGGTTTAGAACCCTTAATTTGACCTTTGGAACCCAGTTTGACCTAAATTAGGGTCCTAGCTCATTAATTGACCTAATTTGGGTTTTTACGCAAAACATCTAGTCAAACGTGGTCAAACCTAAAATCCAACTTCACCATTGGATTCCTTATGTCAAAATTAGGTTTTTACCAAAATTTGGACTTAAGGGGAGGTCATCTTGACTTACTTTGCAATTTAGTACACCCAAATCACAATTTGGTCCCTATCTTTTGAAAATCATTGCAGAGAACCCCCTAATTTCCTCGCCACCTTTGCAATCAAGTCCTTCCAACATTGTTGGGGCAGAATCCTTCTCCGGCGAGGATTAGAGAGGGAATACCCTCTGATTCCTCAGAGGTCCCCTCCCAGAAATGTAAAGGAGATTCTCTGAGGAATTCCCTTCCATCTGAGGCCTATCACGATCTCTGATTTGATCCCAATCTCTCGTGCGAACGAACGAGGGATTTGGGTATCCACCCACTTTCCTTCTCCGACGAACCGTCGGAGATGATTGCGCGGCCTCCACGCACTAGAAAGTTCGGCCAGCACCTATAAAAGAATCCCCAAACCCGGCCGCTCAATTTCAGACTTGTCTTGGCGGAGATTCCCCCAAATTTTCTTCTCTTCCATCTCCGGCCAAGGAACCCGCAAGCTCCGGTGACCTCCTCCCCTCCTTCTCGTCGCTCTGCTGCCATACCAGCAGCAGAGTCCACTTCGCCTCTTCCTCCCACGTCGCGCCGTACCAAGCGTGCGTTCCCCAAACCTCTTTCTCGTCGCCGCTCCCTCCCTGAGGGTGCTTCTTCTCCGACGACGGTAGCTACGAGCTGTCCACTCTGCTGCCTCCTTCTCTCCCACAATAGTCCAGATACATTCCCCATCTTCCTCTCTTTCTTTTCCCCCTTGCATTTCATTCAATCACCCCTCGACCACGCCTGACCACCACCATCTTCCATCCCTCCGGCCAACCTCCGGCAAATCGCTCCCGTCGCTCCACACTTTCGCACGACTCGCCGACCAACTCAGAGGCTCCGCCTCACCATAAGGAACATCCTCCGCCCACCCACTGCCGCTCTACACCCCCTCAACGCCCCCCCGAACACACCCACACCTCCGGTCACAGGACGACCTAGGCACGCACGCCTAGGCCGTCCCACGACCTGCTGCACCTTGCACCACCTTCGACGTGCTACGGCGAAGGTCCCCCGGTGATCTGATTAAGCCGAGAGGCTTGTTTTGTGTTTGATAGTTTTCAAGCCCCAGTCGCCATTGACGACAGTTGAAGCAGCTTCCAAGCACGCTCCAGGCTCCGTGGCTTCAGGATTTCAGCTGCTGCAGATTGGAGTAAGTTGCGTGCAGGAAGCCAGTTAACCAGTGAAGAGAGTTGAGGCTACGGCTGAGCAGAGCGCGAAGAATTGTCCTGCGGGCGCGCGCGAGAGCAGGGTGGGACTAATAGTCCCACATCGGTAATCTCTGAGGCACAGGTACGGTTTAAATTGAATTTGTGTTATTCTCTCGTCGCCTCCGAACGCACAGGGGGTGAGGTCCCTCACCTAACGCTCGCCTTGTCCGCGGTTTCACCTCGCGGATCTGGCGGGATCCGACCCGACCCTTATCTGAGCACACCTCGTGCATCACCCTCATGCCGGTGCACCTGGTCCCGGATACGAAACCCGACCCGATTACCCGCGGCTCTGGGAGAGCATCCTGTGAGTGATTTGCAGAGAGAGAGAGAGACGTGCGGGAAGAGGGAAAGGGGTAGGTTTTGCTGTGTTGTGTGCAGGCAGGCCGAGCACTGAAGAAGAAGAAACTTTGAAGAGGAGGCTAAGTGAGGCAGAAAGAAGAAAAGAAGGCAAGACAGAAAGACCAAGGAAGAAAAAGCCTTCGCAGAAGAAAAGAAAAGAGAAGAGAATCCAAAGAAGAAGAAGAAGAAGACCAAGAAATAAGGAAGACAGAAGAGAAAGAAGCAAGGCAGAAAAAGAAGATCAGAGGCACACGCAAGAAGAAGAAGAAGAACAGCAAGAAGCCTTACATTTAAGACGTCTGATATAGAAATCATATGTCCAATCCTGTTCTCTTTTAGCAATTTTCTTTTAAATCTCTCTGTGAATCAATTATCTTTTATTTAAAAGTTGTATTCTTTAGTTTTTAAAAGTACTTAGATTGCTCCCTGTGTTCGACCTTGGATACTCCTGTTTTCGAGTAATAAAATTCTCTATTTATTTGAACACTTTTTCGGCTATATTACAACGTGTTATTCTTTAAAACCCGATCAAGCGCGATAAACAGTTTCGACCCACACACACCATCCACACGAAAATACCAAGCCTAGAGTTCCCTATAACTCTCTACCATGTGTGGTTGCCTTGGTTGCCAAAAATAGCAACAAAGAGCCATTAAATTTTTAGATCCACATTTAGTAGATCTAAAAACCACCATCCACCCTCTCTCTCTCACTCTCCCACGAGCTCCTACCATAGGCCTCTCTAGAGAATTCCATAATTCTCTAGAAAGCTTCCCTTAGGTCTATAAAAAGACCCACTGGGTGGCCATTTGCACCCATTCACTTCCTTGGCATTCATTCCACTTAGGCTAGCCACTCCCATCTCCACTCCACCTCCACAAGTTGAGAACCACCATGGAGGCCACCATCTCCATGCCAGGAAGCTGGATCAGCAACCCAACCTCTCTCCATGGGTCGGCCTAAGCTCCATTGGCTGCCCCTCCTTCTCTCAGCCACTCAAAGGCCATCGGAGACCACCTCCAAATGCCCATCCTTCTGCTAGATTAGTAGCTTAGCTTTTCGTATATTTACTGCTTTTATTTAATGCTTAGTAGTATAGTTTTACTTCTCCCCCAATGATGCATGCGAAATCCCCCCATCGATTATTGTATACAATCATTTTCTGGTAGCTAGGTTTAATTTTCAAGCATTTATGTATAAGCTTTCCTCGATATTTCCTTGTGAAACAACTCTCCCGCTGAATGAATGAAAAATACTTTTACATATATATTTGTCTGTAAATGTTTGAAATTACCATGAGCTTAATAATTGTCATTCTTTTTGTGTGATTCAAGTTGCCTGTTTCCAATTCCTAATATTCTTGCAACTAAACATGTCATACCTAAATACATAAAAATCACGAATTGGCATGCGATTCTAAACAAAGTAGAGTAAGATCGATTTCAAAAGTGAAAGCAACGCCTCTCAAAGACGAACGACTGAGACTCAAGTCTCATTATTTTTACAAAACAATACCTTTGTTGGATCGTATTTCGCAACTATACTACAACGCTTTTATCAAAAATGCGAGCTACGATTTTTCCCCCAACAATGCATTCCTATCATCGTTCTCCTCTCATCTTCTTCGGCTTCAGTGAGTGTTCCAGCAAGATTACACTGTTAATAGGACTAGATCGAGGTTTCAAAAGATGCATTCATTGTAATAATAATCCTCAAAAATTGCTCGAACAACAGATAAAATTTATACCCTAATGAAAGTCCGAGGTCGTTCGCTGGGAGCAAGTAGGAATTCATGCGCTAATCTCAACAATTAATGTAAATGAGCACAAGATATAAGTAAAAGCTTAATGCAGAATGATATGAGAAATCAATGATCAATGTGCAAAATGAAGAGGGTGAAATGGAGATTTAAATCACCAATTACCTTATACAATAATAGCAAGTAGAAGCATAATATCAATCGAGTTAATATAGCTTTAGAAACTCAAATCAAACATCTGAAGAAAGGATCAAACGTCTTAAACATCTGATGCTACAATGCTCTTCTCTTCCTTTCTCTTCTGAGGTTCTTCTTCTTTCTCTACTTCTGCTCTTTGGTTCTCTTCTTCTTTCTCCTCTCTTCTTCAGCTCTCCTCCTCTTCTTCTTGCCTTTCTGATGCACAGGTGGAAACTTACGAAATTGGCTAAGTGTTAGCCAATCCACAACAGAGCAAAACCCCCTACCCCGCTCTCTCTTTCCTTTCTCTCTGGGTTTTCCTCTTTCCCGCCTTTCCAAGGTCATACACATTACCGGGTAATTAGATTCAGGCAAGGGCATACCCGGGACTAAGGCTACCGACGTGGGTGGTAGTCGAGGTGTGGGGTTAGGCGGGTAATCAGACTAGCCAGACCCACGTGGACAGTATCATGGGCGAGGCAAGTGTTGGGTGAGAGGGGTGTAGCAGGACCTCACCCCGTGTGGTCTTGAGGCAAATAGCCCATGTGACTTTTTCCTTTTATGCGCCTTCAACCGTTCTGCCGCTTCCGATGTGGGACTAAAGGTCCCTTGCTTGTTCCAGGCACTGGCCACAGTAGTTATTTAGTCTGATTCCGGTCAAAGGCCCGATCAAAGGGCCAAATTGGTCTTAGGGTTGTGTTCCTAGAGGAATTTCGCTGTGCCTGGAGTCTTCACCAGGAGCTGCTGAGGCACGAATGAGCTTCAAGCTTCGCTTAAGGCTACTATGGCAATGGCGTGGCACCTGAAACCTGAAACTCAAAAGATGGCCTCTCAGCCTCGTCAAAACAACTCAGGAAGCATCACCGGACGTCGTGGAGTGCAATGGTGGTGGTGCAGAGTTGATTGGCAGACTAAGGAGGTCTGATGACCTCAGAATGTGCATGTGATAGTGGGTCTGTTCGGTGGAAGGTTGGGAGGGGCAATTAACCTAACTACGTTAGGGCTTTTGCTCTTGGGGTCGAGGTGAAGTTGTAGGGAGTGTCGGCAAGGCGTATGGAGCAGTGTAGCGATCGGAACGCCTCGTCGAAGGAGTGGTCGGAGACGGAGAAAACGGAGGTGAACAGCAGCGTCGAGGGTTGAAACTAGGATAGGAATAGGAGAATCTAACCTAAAAGTGGAGAGGAACTAATCTAACCTAATCTAATTAGACGAGAGGGGAGGATTCTCCTTACCGGGGGTACGCCGACCCTGGAGAAGACGAAGTGCTCCGGTGAGGGTAGGATGGCAAGGATGAAGGAGATAGAGGTGCCTACTGGTATGGCACGACATTGAGGAAGACAAGAAAGAGGAATCTACTACTGGCATTGCGGTCAGACGACGACGGGAGACGAAGGAGGTCGCTGGATGTTGAGGAGCTTAGGCTAGATGAGGAGTGTTGAACATCGGAGGACTACGCTATCAGAGTTGATTTTGAAAACCTGTCGTTGTAGTTCGAGTAGTGAAGAACTCGAGTTCAACAAATAAAATTTATACCGGAAATCTACAAAGAAATCTCAGGTCGAACTCAGGGAGGCTATGTTGATCAAGATTCGCAATTATATTCTTTTTGTGTTTTTGTTTAAAAAGCAGGGTAATTACAATGTAATGGAATCAATATAAACAATAAGAGAGAGAGGGAGAGAGAAAACATCCACTTGAAGTTGCAAAATGTTTGTACATCTAAGAAAGCGACAAATTACACTAGAAAGAAGGAAAACTATTACAACTAGAAAGTAGGAAAATTCTACTCTAGAAAGCAGGAAAAAGGAATGGGAGAGAGAAGTTATCCACCTCAACGATCACTTGGAGGATGAGCCGGATGAGACAATGCCTGGAAGACGAGGAACGAAGTAGGAAGAAGGAGGCCGAAGCAGGAGGAACGGGAATGAGGTAGCACATCATCGTCGTCACGGGATCCGCTTCCGGAATGGGGGTGAAAAGTTCATTTTATCTCTTGAGGAGCATCCCGAATGTGGGACAAGCTTCTCTTGAGCTTCGGAGAGGGAGAGAAGAGAAGAAAAGGATGAGAAATTCATATGGAGGGGGTCTCCTTTTATAGTTTGAAGGAGTGGGGGCATTTTGGACATTTTAATTTGAAAATCATTAATATGGGACCTTTAGTGACAGATAAATCCCTCACTAAAGGCTTGAACGTGACCTTCATGTGCACGCGTCACGCTCCACCTCACCTCCATGTCCTTCAACACACGTGCACGTCCCTGCAATCACAGCCTTCCGATCAAGAGAACGGACAGCTTAAGATCGCCTACACTTGCGCTGCGCGCTCGCATGCGGTCTTGCAGCAGCGCCGTGCTTCTGATCGCACATAGGCGCTATCGCTCGCTCAGCGCCACAAGATCTTCATCGCATGGCTTTGCTCGCCCGCGCACCCCCTCCCCTGCTCTTCAATTTGAGGCACCGCAGCTCGAATGCGCAACCTTCTCACGAAGGCGCTCGACCAACACGGTGCGGGCGGCTTTATGTCGTGCGATTGTTTTGTGCGCGTGAGCCTACAGCCGTTGAGAATCGTCGATCAGATGAAGAGGAAAGGCAGATGCGGATCCTTGGGTCCAATTGGGCGGCTGAGATGGCTCCACGTGGCGCCATCTTGGCTGCCCATCTTCTGAGTATTGTAGACGATAACACGGGTGTCGAATTAGATCAATTTTCGTGCCGTTAGGCTGCGATCGTCGATCCGAATCCATCCGAGCGATCAGATTTGTCGTCTGAGGTGCGGATTAACACCATCTTGACCCTTGATCTTTAGGGTTCCTCGGTCTCTATCTGGTGCTACGGATGTTTGATTAGGGCGATCTTGGAGTCGTTGAACTCCAATCGTCGCTCCGATCAGATCCGTATGGTTGGATCTTCGATCCAAGGCCCCAATAAAAAGTCACCCTATCCCTGACCATAAAAAGGAGACAATTACTGTACAATTTATACAACTTGATCTGCATGCATGATTATGCATATTATGCACTATTTACAATGTATGATGCTAATGTGACACTAAGAACATGCACTAATAGACATTTTAGGTTAATCAGATGTATGCACATCAAGGAGGAAAGAATTTGGGGGTAACTCCGGTCGAATTCGAGCGTGGGGAACTCGGCGAGGTCTGGGGGTCCTTTTATAGGTCTCTAGAGGTTGATTGAGCTTGGGAAGCAAGCTTCCCCAACTAGGAAAGTCGCTGGAGTTGGAAACTTGAAAGATACCCGAATCTCTCATGTGTTTGCATGAGAGATAGGGAAGGTTGTAAGGTTCAAGGATGAGTGCAATGGAAAGAGGACTCCTCAAGGAATCTCCCTTCCAATTTTAAAAGGGATTGAGCGAGAAATCTGGGAGATCTTCCCATTTAAAGGTCGCCAGAGCTATAGTATTAAGAGTTGAGGGCGGTAGGGACCTATCTGTGAATAAGATGACAAAGCTAGGGGTATTTGTAAGAAATTCAAAAGTTAGGGGCATGAGTGTGAGATAAAAGAGTCATACAGGACCAAATTGAAAACCAGGTCAAGATGATTTTAGATTAGGCCCAAATTTTAGTACAAACCTAATTTAGACCCAAGGAATCCAATGGTGAAGTTATATTTAGGTTTTGACCAAATTTTTCTAGGTAATTTATGCAAAAATCGAAATTATGATAAAAGTCTGTATATGGCTCTATTTAGGTCAAGACGAGTTCTGATGGTCAAATTGAAGGAACCAAACACTAGAAAATATTTTTCTATAATTTTTAAAGTATTCAGGTGAATTTTATCCTGACCAGAACCTCAGTTAATTAAGCAGGTCTGTTTTTAGGATTCCGGAAGTCCTTTAATTCTCAAAACATGCGAAAACCCTTTTCTATCTGTACTAATCCACTTGTTAGACTCTTAAGATCATTTGACCCTTAATTAACCCCTGGAGAAATCCACGGTTACTCTACATTCATGATATGATGGTAAAATCACAGTTTTAACCTTAGTTTCTTGTATTTCTCTCAGAAAGAATTTGCAAAGAATTATGGCCTTCTGATGGTTATATAGGAGCATTTAATGATGGAATATGACTAGATAGAGCTAGTTATGGTTGATGATGACGTTGTCATCATACCCCCATGCCTAACTTTTGCAAGTCCCTTAGTAAAATCTCATGGAATTAACTCAAATTCTAAGCCAAGCGCTCAGATCTCCAATGTGTGCTTTTTCTTGCAGATTAGGTCAGAATGGCAATAATAGGCTTAGAGGTGCTGATAGTTTAATTCTTCAACATAGTTAATCAAGTTATTTAGACTTAATTAATCTCATGAGAAAGTAACTTAGGTTAACTTGATTTTATGTCGGTTGTGTAGCATAGGGTCAAGTTAACTTAACATTTTAGACTTTTAAGTTCCTTTTAACTGATTGAGTCCAGGTCGTTCACTAGGAGGCATAACTTAATCTTAATTCACCATTAATTGCTAATGAATAATTATGAATTAATTAATTGACTAAATATTAAATTAAAATACTTTGAGCCTATGAAAATTGCACAAGAATTAATCAAATTCGCACATGCAACATTCCATGAATAGAGAACATATTTACACATGTGATTTGTCATTAAAAATCAAGTAAACATGTTTATTACAACCATTACATCTAATTACAAAATATTAAGGCAAGAAAAAGCTAATGAAATGAGTACAAATGCCTTCTTTCATCATTTAAGTTCAAAATAATAAGAGAAAAGATAACAATGAAAGCACAAATTAGACATCTAACAAGAAGATTGGACGTTTGATTATCCTTCATTTTTCTTCTTTCTTCAGCCCCCTTAGAATTTCTCTTTTTCTCTTCCCTCTGTCTTTGTTCATTCTTCTTTTCTTTCTTTCTTAATCTTCTGCCCTCTCTCTCTCTCGAGCTCTCTTTATCATTTCCTTTACCCTGTCTCACTCTTTTTCGTTTTCTTCTAATTCTTCTTCTTTTGTTCTTCTTTAATTCTCCCTAAGCCTTCTCTATTTTCTTTTCGTAGCTTTCTCTTTAGGTTTACTCTCTTCTAATTCTTCTTTAGGTTTGTGCATATAAGCTCACACTTAATAAAAAATTTGGTTTTTATAGTGAGCGGATCAGACTGATCAAGGATACACAGCACTCCCTAGAGGGTAGGACTAGACCCTACTGGGTCCAAGCCTAATTTTGATTAGGTGTTTTATTTTCAATTCAAACCATGTATAGTCTCTGGCCTCCCAGGCCCACATCCACATCCGCGCCCACTCACGGGCCCACGCACACACACATCCGCATAGGCACGTGCACATGCACATGCCCGCACACACAAGTTTCTCTTTGCACCCAGCGCTGACGACCGATAAGGCCATTGCACAAAATCGTAATATACCAAAGCGACGCCTCCAAAACTACCGATGTAGGACTATCTATGTCCACTCCAGGCTGAACTTCGCCTAAGGATTCCGGCTGGCTCCGTTCACAAAATTGATTGAGCAAAGGCTCGATCGAGAGCTCTTGATGTGCTCTACAAGATTGTAACACCAATTTGGTGGTCAGATCTGGATTGGCCCTTCAATTTGAAGGGCGAAGATCAAGGGTTCGCACAGCTATTTAAGCCTACAAAAGAGAAAACAGGTCTTTTGACCTGTGGAAGAGGCTTCTGACCTCCAGATGAGATCAGGACTCTATTCAAGAGGGAATTCCACATCTAAAGTAGAAGAGAGTGAACTCTAAATAGCTCCAGGAACCAGTAGAAGCTTGAAATCTTCATTCTTAATGTTAAGAGCTTGGATTTAAGCTCAAATATGCTCAGCAAAGAGATATAAGTCTCTAACAAATATTTGAACAACCTCATATGGTTGTTGCGATCCATCTTAGATGAAATAGGAGTTTAAATCTCATCAAAATGACACTGAAACAGTATTGAGTTCATTTTGAACCCAAACTGTGCAGAAGCATGAAACACATTAAAACCTCAATAAAAATCTTTTAATCCATTCCAAACACATTCTAAATCATCACAAATCCCTATTGAAATATTTAATTTCCAGAATTATTCCAATATCACTCAAGTCTAACACAGTATTGACCAAATCCAACTGAGGGTTGACTTTCTAAATTAAGCCTTCTCAGATCAAATTAAAGTCTCAGATCAATATAACTCATCCTCAGGGACAAATTCAAGACTTCAAAATTAGATTTTGATCAAGTCTGGTAAGGTTTCAGACCTCATCGCCTGAGGTCAAAATAGAGTTTGTTCGATGGAACAACCTGAGAGTTCGCAAAGCAATCAGAGATCAAGGTTGTCTTCTAAAGGTTCTGCGTAAGCTTCTGGACTTATCTTCGAAGTCTAAAACCTAATGGAACTGCTTCTCCAACTCTGCCAGAGTTGGACAAGACAGAGGTCAAACAAGTACTCTAGATGTTGAAACACAAATTAAACCACAGAAAGTTAATCTTAAAACCTTATAAGTGTACTATGGAGCTTCTCAGGTCAATTCACGGGCTGAAGCTAAAACGACCTCGCCGTAGCTCACCGAAGCTCCAATAAGTCCAAAAATTAATTTTAGAATTTAAAACCATAAGAAACTGACCATTAAAGGTCTCAAGAGCTTCTTGAGGTCACAAGGAACCTCAGAAGCTCATCAATTTGTCCAATTGATGATAGAATTAAGGATTCATCAAGGAATTTAAAAAACTTTATCTCTAAGTTCGCACGAACTCAGAGTCAGTTGTCTCACTCAATTAAGTGAGGGCTAAGGCTCAACAGAACCTTGTGATGCTCTCTAGGAGGTTAATTAGGTGAAGGAACTCTTTCAAGCTCTCCATTGACAGAGAGCTTGAAAGTTAGAATGGAATTAGGCATATATTTTCTATGAGTTAATTATACTAATTAAGTATAAGATCGGGGCCCTTAGATTACGTAGAGGTGATGGAGGGCCCCAGTGAGTGTGCTCTAAGCTCGGAGTCCTCAGCCGTGGACAGCGGAGGTCGCCGATGAATGTGGAAGTGATCTAGGCAATAAAGCTGATAGAAATGCGGGAAAAGCAATGCTATGAAATCATGATAAGGTGAGGAAGGTGATCAGTGTGTCAAAATGTCAAAAGAGTGAGCCAAACGAGCTCAAAGAGCTCGCCGGAGCTAAAGAAGACGACATACAAATTGAACATTTAAACCTAACTAACTACCTAATCTACTGAACTAAGATACATTACTCTTACCTAATCCGATCCTACTGTTACTTGGACGAAGGAGATTGAGGAGTCTCCGTCGAAGGTCCTTAACGGAGGACAAAATCAGAAGATTGGAGGAAGAACTCTGGCGGGCGGTTTCATGGCGTGGAAGTAGAAACCAACGTCAGTGCTTCGTCAGAGGACGCAACAGACGGTGGTGATCGGAAGTAAGTGGAGACGAACGAAGGATAGGATGGAGACAGAGATTGGTTGCCAGAGAAGGAGGAATAGCCTATCAATTAGCTGCAGTTGGGGAAGAGGGTAGGGAGCTAACCGCTGAAATCGAAGGGTTTAAGGGGTATTTATAGGTTGCGGCGGCTGTAAAGGAGACTGTTGATTGAGCAAAAATCATAGATCTTAATTGACCGAAATTAGGCTAGAACTTAGCATAAGTTAGGGTAATTCATGTATGCATAAGCATTATCTTCATCTTTACTGCTTTCCTTTAGCTATGCATAAAATAATATTATAATGTGCTAATTAAGTGCATTATGTCAATTGTAGGCAATAAGTTGATCAGAAGCTGGATCTGGAGCTGGATCAGGAATAATGGGTGTTGCAGCAGAGTTGGAGCAGAAGACTTAGAATAGATGTAGGAATGATGATGTAAGGGAGTTAAGGTATGCTATTCTATTAAGTAAAAATAAAGCAGTAAAATATGAAGAGCTTAGGTCCATCCTAGCCGTAGGATAGCCTAGAGACTTCCCCCAAGCCTTAGCCACCCTTAGATTAGGTCACCGCACCCTAGGAAAACCTAGAACCCTAGTTTCAACCCTTATCTGGACGTCCAGATAAGTTATAGGACGTCCAGAATCCTTAGCCAACACTCACACACCTCAAACCTACTTCTGCAATGTTATTGGATGTCCAGACACTTTGTTAGACGTCCAATTTCTGTAGAATACCCAAAACAGAACCTAGAATTCCCCCTAACTCAGATTGGACGTCCAGAATTGAAGTCTAGACTTCTGATTTTTTGAGTATAAGTCGTCTGATTCTATTTTTGGACGTCTGGAACTGTTCTCCAGTTCCTATTTTGAGATTCAAGCTTGATCTTGGATCTCTAGCTCCCTAGACCCAATTCCAACCCCATAGGAACCTAAATTAAGGTACTCTAACCCTAGTACATCACCTCTAAACCTCCCTAAGGACTTAATTAGGTCCTCACCAAACCCAATTGACTTAGATCATAGTCAATTACCATCACCTAAGCCAATTAGACTCATTGAGTCCAATTGAGCACAAATATCAACCCATACAAGTCCAATTGGACTTAGTGAGAGTCCAATCGACCTAAGCCCAACCTAATTGAGTTATTTCATTCTCAATTAGGTTCACGCTCATTCAATTAAACTTGGGCTAAGTTTAATTGCAATTTCCCCTTAGCAATTAGGGTTTGCAACCCTAATTCAAGGCATACACCTACCTAAACCCCTTAGAACCTAACCTATACCACTTAGACACCTAGGGCACGACCACACACACACACACAGCCATTCACGCACTCCCACACATCTAGAGTTCTCTAGAACTCTCTTGGGGTGGCGCCACTCTTGGTTGCCAAATTTAGCAACCAAGAGGCATTCAATTCTTAGATCCACTTTTTGTGGATCTAAGAACCACTTCTCTCTCACTTGGTCGGCCACTCATTGGAGCTCTCTCTAGAGAGTTCCACACTTCTCTAGAGAGACTCCCTTAGGTCTATAAAAAGACCTAAGGGGTGGCCATTTGCACCCATCCATTTTCCTTAGCATTCATTCCACTTAGGCTAGCCACTTTCATCTCCACTCCACCACCATGAGGAGCACCACCATGGAGGCCACCATCTCCACACCAAGATGCTAGATCATCTCCCCAACCTCTCTCCAAGGGCTGGCCTAATCACCATTGGCCGCCCCTCCTCTCAACCATTCCAAGGCCATCGGAGCCCACCTCTGAATGCCCTCACTTTCTGATAGATTAGTAGCTAGTTCTCTAAATTTATTGCTTTCATTTACTTCTTCGTAGTGTAATCCTTATTCTCCCCTAATGATGCATGCAAAATCCCCCTGTAAATTCTTGTATGCGATCATTTTCTGTTAGCTAGATTTACATTTTCAAGCATTCCTGTACAAGCTTTTCTCTACATTCCATGTTGCAAACACATCTCTAAATGAATGAATAAAAGATATATTTTTATACATATCTCTATGTTTGAAATCACCATGAGCTTATTGGTTGCCATCTTTTCTGTGTGATTCAAGTTGCCTGTTTTTCACTTATATATATATTTTGCAATAAGCATGACGATTCCGGAAAATATAGAAGATCTAACTATAGATCCATTTTCCCTAAACAGCCACCATGTAACTAGAATTGTGCACACCGAAACTCATACTTTTACCTTTGTTATCTATTTAACGCACGCGCACGTAATCAAAATTCATAATAGAAGTGGCGAAATCTTAATCTGAAGATTGGAAACCGGCGTGCAATTTTAAATAAAGTAGAGCGATAAAAGATTGATTTCAGAATTAAACAAATGCCTCCCAGAGACAAACGACTGGGACTCGAAGTCTTGTGACTTTTACAAAATCATTTTTTGACGAACGTTTTTGCGCGACTATACTACGATTTCCGACGACTTTAAAATGCACGAAAATGGCTTTTTATCATCTGTATCTGGATGAAAATACGTCTAGGTGCAAGGTAACTCCCGACGTCTTCTCCAACGCCGGTGAAGTTATCGCCAAGCCCTAATTAGGATTTGAAGATCATCCAGACCATGGGATGAAATGAAGGAGGTGAGTGCAAGTTCCAGAAGCTTGGCGAGGAAGGAAGAGCGCCGGATAGAATGTGATCGTGAGGTTTCTTCACCGCCATTTGTTAGCCGTCAAAGCGGCTGAAGAAGAAACGAAGAAGAAGAAGAAAAGCGTACACAGGGACTTGAATGTGAGGAAAGATAAGGACCTAGGTGAAATGAAAGGACTCAAATGCAATGAATTCTAAGGACCGAAATGCAAACAGAGGCTTTCAAGGTTAATTTAAATTATTTTCTTCTCTAACATTCTATATACATTTATGATTTAGCTAAATATTATATTAAAGCCTTGTATTCACATTTTTGAACCATTTATTAATATTTATTAACTTATTAACTTAAGTTATTTAAGATTTAGGTCTTAAATTATACTTAAGTAAAATATGATATTAATTAGGTAGCTAATTAATGGTATTTTGAGCTCATTTATTAATTAAGTTATTAATAATTTTAATTGATTTATAATTTATCATTTTTAACTTATTTTAAGGTCCTTTAATAATTTGTCCCTTATTTTATAATTAACCCTTATATATACATATTCCTAGCTAATTAACTAGGAAGACTAGTTAATTAAAGGTAATTAGAAGCCATGATGAGCCTCTTATCAGGTACTCAAGTACCAACCAAGATCCAGACCTAACCAACTTTAGCCTCAGTCCACCGCGAAGGTTTCTAAGGCCCATAGGAACTAACCTAAGGTTCGTTGAACTCCGTAGTTAAAGCACCCATGCTTAAAACATGGTGAGTCCAGGTTCGGTTTGCAATACATTTTTGTATGAGAGAGATAGAAGAATTTTTTTGCATTTTTGGAGTGTTTTCCCTCTCTTTTCTTTATTTCTAGCTTCGAATTTGCTTACACACGGTCTGTATCAGATTCCTAGCTCCCACCATCAATCCTTGCAGGGTCCCTGGCTTTTGATGCTTCGAGATAGCACTGCCCACGGAAACCCCCAGAACCCTGGCTTTCAACACTTCAAGATAATGCCGCTCATGGCATTCTGTAGCTAAATTCAAACCCTGGCAATCGACATTTCGGGGTAATCTCACCTATGGCACCTGAACAAGCACAAGGTGCCTACGTGCCCCCAGTAGGATATTAAGATATCCTAGGAGACAAGTACCGAGGAGACGGTATGTTATTGCGCATCTTTAAGGGAAATTTCCTGCCTCTCCGCGCTAGGAACTCTTCTAAATCAACTTGTGTTGATAAATCGCTCCTAATCTAGGTAGCTTTTTTAGAACAGAATTAATGCTTTTGCGTGATTTTGATAATTAAGCGCACTGAACCAGACTGTGTATGGCTTATGGTGCTTAGGTTACATATTCCCGCAAACCAAAGGTCAGTTAACGAGGCCGAATAATCCCTAAGCCTTAGACCTAATACTTAAGCTTCGCATTTTCCTCAATTTCTTGAGGACTATCCTAAAACAAGCCCAAGAGGCCTAAGATTAACGTTCATACTAATCTCTGTATCTCTTAGCACTTTTGTCTTTTAGTTTCTTTCTTTTGATTTGGTCTAGAACTCAAATAGATTCCTTAATCTTTTACTAATGACTAACTCTTTTTGTTTCAAATTGTGCTCCTTTTTTACATTTCAATCACCTCCTCTTTTCCTCCTCAAGAATGATATGCATTCAATTTTTCAAAATTTCCTCCCTTCTCCCATTTTTTTCATTTTCTTATTTTTTATTTTTTTTGGATTTTTTGGAATATGTATTTTTTTGTGAGAACCCTTCATATACTTGAATTTTTGTATGTTTGCACTTTAACACCCACCCATGCTCAAGTTTTGTAATGTCGTCATTGTAAACGAAGGGTATGAAACAGTTTTGAGTTCAGGAATTAAAATAGGATTAACAGGTGAGCGAATGGGTCGAGATGACTATTGCAAACGATTTCAACCTCTAATACAAGTACCAGAGATAGAGTCAACTATCCTAAAAATTGAACTCAGAGTGCAATAGACGTGAAGTACAGAAGGGATAATTAGAAGGATCTCGGGTTTTTGGAATGACGGGTTGTCTCTCGTTAAGCGCTAAATTCAATGCCTTCAGCCGAGCAGAACATAGTCTGAAGGAGTGGTCAAATCAGACGTGTTTTCTAAAACAAACACCTTGATCAATAGTCTAGTTAGTCCAACCAGGTGCTTATTCAGGTCAGCAGGCTGATGATGCATCCCGAACCCAATCAACCTGGCAGGTTGATGAATGTGGATCAAGAGATGTGGTAACCACCAGATACTTTGGAGCTCAAGAAGATATGGCAGTGAAAAATTAGGGTTTGGTTGAGTCAGATCAGCCTGGTCAGAGTAGGGATCCTCAAATGAAAAAGGGTCGGTGGAGGATGTAGGAACCCTACAGGAGTGATCAGAGAAGGATGGGGCGTGATTTGTAGTCTGATCGAAGTCCGAAACCCGATTGAAATGTGAAGGAGAATCATGTGCAACCGGCTCATCAAGAGGAGAATCAGAGTATAAATTCAGTCCGGCTGCGGGTCGAGGTTGAAGACGGGTTTTGGAAGACTCTTTATGTGTAGAAGAGGTGGCATCAATAAGAATTGTGTGTGGGGGCTCCTCTAGGAAGGATTCAAAAGTGGGTTCATCTAGAGGGTCCTCATAATAGCCATCAAAATCAAAGGTAAATGCATGAAGAGTGTTTATAGGATCAAGGAAATCTGAGTCAAGAAAAGATTCGAACTCTGGGTTGTAGACACTCTCGGCAATTTCTGATTCTTGAGGATCAAAAAGAAATGATTCCATCTCAATGGAACCTGATTTTGAATCAATGATCTCGGGATCAGGGAACTAAGAGTCAGAGTCAAAGAATGGATCACGTATGCTGAGGTCGTAGATTGTCTCATAGTCGTCAGGAAACAACAGTTCTCTGAAATCAGAATAAGATTCGAAATCGTCGAAGAACTTGCGAAAATCATATTCTGAATCTGATTCGGGATCAGAGGTTCCACCACATAATAAATCAAGATGTGGCCAATCAGCAACTTGACTTGGGTCTAGCCTATTCTCAGATTCCAAGCTCAAAAAGGTGTCCCTATTAGGCATGGGAAATAATGATGGTGATGATGAAATTTATGTACTAATGGTTGGTGATGGTTGTGAATTGATGGTAATGGAATTCATTATATGATTATCCACGGTTCATATAAAAAAAGTCGTTGTTGTTGTAGTATATGTCGAAAATACAAACCATTATCAAGAACATTTTATTTAATTATCCAATTTTTACTGGTTTATTCCAGGTCATTAACTGGGAGGTAGTTATTGATATACATCACTCTCTTGGTCCAAAATTATTTTTTAATTCCAAAAGGAAATTTTATATCCAACAAAGAATGAATGAATGAATGCTCGGTTTAATGATGTATAAAAAGAAATCAATTAAAAATGCTTACAAAAATTAATTACAAACAAGCATTAAACACTTCATAACTATACTCTAAACTATCTACTTATAAGTTATATTGTCAATACATTCATTTATATACCACACTAACTAATAATACACACTCTTCTTACGTAACTTCACATGTTAACATATATAGTAACAGATATAGTAGCTACAGCGACAGATATAGATGTCGCTGGACCCTAGAAAAACTATATACAAACTTTAAGAAGGAAACAAGGGTCTATAGTGACGTTTATTTCACCTACAATGACATTTTATTTTGTTAGTAAAAGTATGAAGTTTTATATATACATATATATATATATATACACACACTACGTATATATATATATACTTTATTTGTCTTATACATATTTATTTACAAATACTATTTATAGGAATTTCTGTTATATATTATACATATACATACTTCTTTCTTTCATTCTTCGAATGTTCCCAGTACTATTTCTTCTTCTCTTCTTAATTTCACTCTTCGTTTTAACACTTAGGCGTTTTTAGCTTTCTTTCTTCTCCGTGCTTAAAGTGTTATTAGGGCTCTTACTTAATCAAAAATTTATTTAATTTGCGGGCACGCGTTTTGAGGGATACACAGCACTTAGAGACTGGGTGGGACCAGACATCTACTAAGCGCACCCTAATTGCTTAATTAGGCTGCTTAATTATCTGTTTTGGCACACATTTGGGCTTAATAAGCCCACACATACACAGGCCCCTGACCCCACACACACATGCTCAGAATATATCAATGCTCAGCTCATATAGGATGATCGGTTGTTCGGGCGCCTAGCGCCCATGATGACTGATCGTCCTGTATGACAAAAATAATTTAAAGCGCGCTATGCGCTCGCACGCCAACGATGTGGGAGTAATCAGGCACGTGCGCAGTGCTGGAAATCAGGCGCGGTTGTGCCAAATTCGCGATTTTAGCCCTCAATTCGAGAGTCATAATTGATTAGATATTAAAAATAAATTATGTGAAAATAAAGTATTTATATAGTACTATACAATTGTACAATTAATTTGAAATTTTAATTATATTTACTATATAAATTAATTAGGTAAAGTATATAGTTTATGCATAGTTGATTTTAGATTTTATTCTTTAATTACTTATAAATTAGTTATTATATGGTCTACTTGACCTTATACCGAGTTAGTATACAAGTTTAAATATTTTATAAACATTTTTATTGTATTTTACAAGCTTTATTTCTATTTTATTTACTTTTAGTTAGTATAATTTTAGAATGTTTTAGTTGTAAATTAAGTTTAAATAGTATAAACAATATAAATATACTTAAATTAGATTTAAATTACTTTAAATACATTAGTACAAATATACAATATAGGTTAGTTGAATTATAACTTAAATTACTAATTTATTTTAATTTAATCTACTAACTTAACTACTAAATTAATAAATTAATTATTTATTCTGTATATATAATTAAATTAACGTACAGAGTTTAATATGTTTATAATATACATATAAATGCATATATACAGTATTGTAACTTAATATGGTTATTTATAATGCTTATTACTTTATATAGCTTATTAGTACATATAAATTAGTTTAATTAATAATTAGTTATATAATTTTGTTATATACAGTATAATCTAACTTAAATATTTAACTTACATACTATAATGTATACATAAGTTATTTATATTATAAATATGTATAATTCACATTTTAGGTTAATAAGCTTACTATATAGCATATATATACACTTATATACATATTATACAAAGGATATAGTATTTTTTCGTTTTTTTCACCTTTTATAGTTTTTATATTTGTTATAGAGGTAGGCGATGAGAGCAAAAGAAATAGATGAGAAGAATGAGATGTTTTTGGTCTCTTTATGTTTGGTTTCTTTTATTAAGTTCCATGGTATACAGAACAGTCGACTAGTAAATTCCACCAAGTCGAGGGTTCGAAATACCATGAATCTTGGTATGCATTTAAAGAAATATCTAATATTCAATTAGACAGGTTTATTTTTTTTATATATGTTTTTTAATAATTTTTATTTAATTCAAAAGTTCACACATTCTAGTCCTTTCAAGGGTTTTCTAATGTGTGTTAAGGCCTAAAATGAAACCTAAAGTGTTTCAAAAGGCAGTGGACTGCCTCAAGGGTTCAAAAATTTTGGCACACATTTCAATTTGGATTCAATTAAATTATACTTAATAGACAGTTAAGCTTAAAATTAGCTGACAAAGGATAAAAAAAAATAAGATTACAAGCATTCTAGACAAGCTTAAAAATTCATTGAGTTTACATGAATGCTTGTATACAATTCAGACACACCTTTATACATCAATCAGCTGAACTAAAACCTAAGCTACTATCCAAATGACCTCAGACTAGAAATCTTCTGCTGAAACAGCAGAAGCAAGGCAACAGCAGCACAATAGCTGCTGGAAATCCAGCAGTCCAAAAGCTACTAATATAAGCAGTTACTACAGACCAAATTTAATTCCAAACAGCTTAACTGCTGCTGCAGTTAATCCATCTAGAAGACAAGAAAAAGTCTGCAACAGGGAAGAAAGCTAAATTCCAACTACTTAACAGCTTAAATCAACCAATTAAATCCCAGATCAAACTCAAGACAGCCTGATCAGGGATTCAAAATGATTATTTCAAGCTATCACTTAGCTGGGATTTAGGGGAAATGTAGCTGTACTTACAGCAAATTAATATGAGTTCTGGGATTTAAACACACAAAGAAATCATCATACCACCATCTGACAGGGGTTTCAACTCTCAAATATCAGAAAAGCCACTCGAGAATGCATCTTAAAATCCAAATCCCTTGTCAACAAAATCCCTTCAGATCAAAATGAAAGCTGATCTATCTCTTTCTAATGCTATAAACAGCATGTAGGAAGAGTTAGTTCATTAACTTTAAAAACACACACTTAAATCCCAGAATTCTAAGACCTAAAGGAATATGGAGAATTCCTTAGGTTAAAACGTCATACTTCTGAAAATAATTAACTAATGAATACAAAATAGGACTTCAAATCACCAAAGTGATTTTCATGAGCCCTATCATGCAATCAAGGCATTGCAAACCTCATGAAGATCCAAATCAAATTATGGCTCCTCTGAGGTGAATTCTAACTTCAGAATCACCTCAAATTCCCAGCCAAACAGAGAATCACATCAACAATATCTCAGCTTGCTAGATTAACATGTTCAAAGCTCAAATAATCAAAAAATCTTTACAATCCAAATTCAACACAAATCCAGTAAACCAGTTTTCTTTTAAGCTCAGATCAGGGGCTTTTATGAGAAAAATGGGATGAATGGGAAGCCCCTAATGTAATTTTTGACGCTAATTTCATATCTGAGGTTAGAAACCAATCAGATCTGAAATTAGGTCTAATGAATGGGTGAATTGCGGAAACAAATTGCGAGAATCAGAAGCGATAGGGAAAACATGAAGAGGGAGAAAATTCATGATCAGTGACTGTGTGAAACCATCCCCTCTAATCTGGAATGATCAGAGGAGGTGAAGGGGGGAAAATATAATCTAAATATACTCCTAATGCTAAACTAACAGAACAATAAATTAATCACTAATTCTAACTCTAGTCCTACTGCTAATCTACCTAACTACTGCTACAGTTAAACTACAAAGCAATAAAACTATTCTAACAGGAAGAATGAGACCTATGGGTCCTTAGCCAGTGGCTAAGGAGGAAGAAGGGAGGGAGGTGAGCTCCAGCGGAAGGAAAAGCCTTCTAGTGAAGCTTCAGGGTCGTCCTCAGGTGCTATGAGGTCCTTAGCGACGAGAAGGGTTGGAGAGAAGTCGAGGATTTCACAGTCGGTGGCTATGAAATCAGGGATTTGGTGGGGAGGAGTAGCTGGAGTGCAAGAACGATCGCTAAGAGAGTAGGAGAGAGCAATCCCTTGCACGCGTGACCACTGAGGTGGTTAAGTAGCAATCTCAGTGGCACAGATCACCATGTGGGTGAAGCTAGTCGTCGAGGGAACCGGCGGCAAGGATGAGAGAAAGGAGCGCGCGGGCTGCCAAATTGAAATCTGACCGTAGGATGGGATCTGGGGGGTTGGCTGAGCACATGCGCCGCTTCGTGCGAAGCTTCGATTCAAATCGGCCCGCAGATCAAAATCCAGGGAGAATGGGCGGTCGAGATCCTCCATGTTCTTCGCGTGCTACAGTGCACACGCGGGGGCAGGAGGTTGTCGGTTCTATTGGGCAATTTGCAGGGAGAGGCCCCTTACGAAGGGGTAGAAAAATTATAGGTAGGTCCATAAGTGGTAACTAATAATAATCGAACGGACCCTACAGGCTTTCAAAGAGGTCCCTGTGGGTTACAAATAGGTCTGGGAAAGTTTTCTAAAGAAGAAAATGTGATTCATAAAGGACCTAAATGTAAACTCTAAGTTTTAAGGCCTTAATGATGTCCAAATGCCTTCAAATTTTTATATGTGTTCAATTGAACATTTGAGAAATTAATTATACTCTTGATTTGAACTTTTAAACTTGTTTGTATCTTCAATTAACACTTGGATCACTATTTGACCTTTTTCTCAAGAATATCTCATTTTCTGACCTAACTATGCAATTTTAACACAGAATTAAAGTTTTAGGTCTTTTTCTTTGATTCCCACACTTAACCCTTTTTATGTGTTAATTTGATATTGTTTAACCCAGTTTCTAGCTTAACTTTAGCTTTTTAGCTATGATGAGTAGCCACTCATCAATGGGCTCAGGTTCTTTGCTCGTAGGGTAGACCCATTTGATTCCTAACTCTTCCAACTGCTTTATTTTTGTATCGTAGATTGGCATGACTTCTAAAAAGTCGATCTGTGTCTCTAAGGAGGTTGGAGAGGTGCACTCATCAAATACAGGCCCAGAATTGTAATCCAAATTCAAATCTGATTTCCATCACACAGGGCCTTGTAATCATCCCAATAAGGCTCAGATCCAGATTCTAGGTTAAAGGTGTGGGTTGGATCACTAAAATCTAGGTTGGGCTCTACAAGGATGTCAGAATTATCCTCGAGAGCCACCTTATTAGAATATGGGACAGAATTTACACTCTTGAGAGGTTCTGACTTAATCTCGTTATCACAGGTGTTTGGGAAATCTAAGCTTGGTGAACCAGGTTCTTGGTTTTTTAAGGCTGGCTCAAAATCGTGATCACCTGCAATCGGATCCTCCCAACCCGTCTTAAGATCAAGTGTGTCAATTTGTTCACAATTTGAATTAAATTCCATTTAGGTTGAGGGTCCATAACAACCTTGATCATCACACCCGGGATTTGGGAAATTTTGCACCTCAATGTTGCTCCAAGACGTCTCATCATCTTCTGAAGGAATGTATGGGTATCTTTGAATAATTATCTTTTGTAGTGTATTTAGCATGTCCCCACGTTTTTCTATGAGACTTTGAAATGTTTCCCAAAATTGTGGATTCGAATAACATTGCAAACACTCGACACTGTGCAATCTCCATAATTCACTGAATTCTAATAAAAGATCTTCCCGTGTTGAACCATGTAAGACTCGAGTATAAAGTATTTCAACACGGTTCACAATGTGAGTTGTTGTTTTTTCAAATTTATCCTGAATGTCCCTATCTAAGGCTCTATAATACTCTTCATGGCATCCATAAGCAGCCTCAATCATTTTATCTTTGAAGGTCATTTGGGACACAAGTTTCCTAATCACTTCTAGCATGTCAGGTTGCATTTTTTAATCAAATGGTGGAATAAAGATGTAGAATCAGACTCAAGATTTGAAGTTGATCAAATCCGATAGAGATTCCCAAGAAGATCTAACTTTTCTTTTTTTTCTTCACCTTGGTCCATGCTGCAATTTGCAAAGGAGCAGTTGCTCCATCTCCTTCTTCTCTAGTAGTGTTTGTCGTAGCTTGGCCGAAATCGCACTCCGGTCAAGGAATGTCTCAAGTGATTGACGAAGGCGCTATAGGGGGCACCGTTGACACGCTTGCATTGGAGGAACGATGGTCAGAGGTAGAGATCACGACGAATGGTGGAGTGAAACAGCGAGGTCGATGGCGAGCTCTGGCGTGCGTCAGCACACGCGGAAATGCTCACCCAACAGGTCAAGGAGCCCTCGCTGTTGCACGCCATGAGTTGCTGGAGGTGCTTATGGCCGTGATTTGGCTCAACGAGCCCTGTGGAGGAGCGTCGAAATCGAAGATGGATGTGGCGACGGCGAGGGTCGATGAAAGCGATGAAGGTGGTTTCAATCTCAGGCAAGGGGTCGGAGGGCCTCGCCTGAGCTTGGCGAATGTCGTGGCGGTGGATATTTCTCTCAAGGGTGCCCGAAGAGAGCCACTGGACTTGAAGAAGATGGTGGTGGCAGCGAGCGTCCGATGGATCTTCAGAGGCGTGGAACCCCTCAATAAGATGAGGGGTTTTCGTGGTGAGGGGGTGGAGGTGGTGACGTGGTCGGAAATGGGCGAGGAGGCGTGGTCGTGTTGTTTAGCAATCGCCAAAGCGCTCGATGGAGCATGGCCAAAGATGTGAACGAGGATGGAGAAGATGAAGAAGAGGATTAAGAAGTTGGGGTAGAAACCTATATCTAAGGAGCATGCCCTACACTACGAAGGAAGAGGAAGAGGAAAGGATACCTAAGAGGAGGTCGGAGGATGAGGGAGAAGTTCGTTGGACATGGGGAAGGAGAAGTCCGATGAGGGCGTTTAGAGCCGAGGAAGGGACCAAGCAACCGTGTCCGATGGCAGGGAGCATGGCGACGACGAGAAGAAGAAAAGCCCTCTACCAATATCTGTGGCAGAGTGGCAGATCGTCGGGGGGGGTGGGGGAGGAAGCTCCAAGGTCCGCCGATGACCAAGCTCGGAGAAGAAGAAAAAGAGTGGGAGAGAAAGCTTGGTTCTTGGACGAAGAGAAGCGACGTAAGCTGAGGGAGGTTTATCGCTCCTTGGCACGCGAGAAGATGGTCGGTCATTGTGCGCGACGACTCATCGGAGTTTGTAGCTAAAGGACGCAGAGGAGGAAGGTAGAGTTAAGGGGGTATTTGTAAAGAAATTGAAAACTAAGGGCCAAATTGCAAACTTGGCTAAGATGAAGTCTAAATGAGGCCAAATTTTTATGTTAACCTAATTTTGACATAAGAAATTTAATGGTGACTTCAATTTTAGGTTTTGACGATGTTCTAATGGTCAATTTATGATTTAAGGTCAAAATGAGTTTCGATTATCAAATCGATTGTGCCAAACTTTATAAAATCTTTTTAAATGATTTTTAGGATGTTTAGATTGCATTTATTTCCATCAAAACTGTTTTAATTGAAGCGAGGTCGAAATTAGCTATTTTAATTAAGCATTAATTCTCAATTTGAATGAAAATTTTAAATTACTCAGTATAAACCTACTTTTTGGAAATTTAAACTCAATTGACCTTTTATTAATCATAGTTCACCTCTTACCATTTTATATGTATAATTATTCGTGAAAATTGCATAATTAACTCCTATTTTTATTAATTTCTTTCTTTTCAACCATGATTGAGTTATACCCTTTTAATATGTTAGTTAGGTGGATTTAACCTTAGAACTTAGCCAAATTATGATAAATACAGCGGATGATGGCGATGCCATTAATGGCCAATCAAAGAACTTCGTCACTCCATTCTTGTATCAAGAGTAATCCGAGTTCCTCAAACTATTCCAAGACTTGTCCATGATAATCTACAAAAATAAAATAAAATCACCTAATAATTATGATCTTATTTTAATGGTGTTTGTATTTTAATTAGGGTTTTCACTTAATGACTCATCTTTGAACATTTGATCACAACGTTACTTGTTACATGCAACTAATGTGTAGAGAAATTTCGAAGGCATCTCCCGACATTTCTCCAATATACCTCTTAAGAGTAACATTAACTACATTCCCACTAGCACCCAATTAAGGGCACTTTAGGAACCTAGCTAAGATCAGTTGGTATACCTGAGAAGAAATGGAAGATAATACCGAAATTTCTCTACACACTAGCTAGTTACATGCAACAAGTAACCCTAGGTTGTGATTAAATCTTCAAAGACCTCCTTTAACCCGAGATCTTCACCGAACTAAAGGCGATTGAAACTTATGCTTGCTATAAAGGCAACACATCGTACATGTACGTGAAATATACACACACTCTACATTATCCGTATAACATGATCATAAATCTCGACGGACGAGTATTTTGACACAATTATCCCCTCCCAAAACCTGTAACCTAAGGATTGGCATACCTATTGTTTGGCTTCAAGTGTATCTAGATTTGTGCAAGTGTGTGTATCTATGGTTACATTAAAATAATAAATTTTGCAGTAAAAAAAAAATAGTTATACATACAAAATAAAAATAGATCCTTCTTCCCTTTCCTTTATCTCCCTTCCTTCATATTCTTCTTTATGAATCTCTCTTTCTTCTTCCTGTCCTATGTAATTACTTATCCTCTCTCTTTCCCTCTCTTCTCCTTAGCCTTCCTCTCCTTCTTCCCTTCTTTCATATTCTTCTTTACGTATTTCTTTCCCTCTTCTTCCTCTCCTGTCTAATTACTTATCCTCTCTCTTTCGCTCTCTTCTCTCATTTCTTCCTCCTAACTTCTTAAATCCATAAAAATTTTGACAAAACATTCCCTACAATATAAACTTCTACCCATAATAAATTAACACAAAAAATAGAATCAAATAAGCACTCGAAAGAAAGTGGGTACTCTCATAATCAGTCAAACAATTTCAATTTACTTAATCAAGTGAGTACACCCCACAATCATTCAAACAATTCATTGGACTAAATCAAGTGGGTACACCCCACATTCATTCACAAATTAAGACAACATAATTTGATACCTCAATGAAGTGCATGAATCGGCGAGCATGTGTCTGATTTTGCGAGATACCTAAATCAAATTACAAAAACTTAGAAGTAAAAAATCATCAAAAATTACAAAAAATATAATCACATTTTAAATTTAATAAAATAATTTTTTTTTTGTTTGGGGAGGGGACGACAGTGGGAGGAGGAGGAGGAGGGGGCGGTTGCGGCAAGCAGGAGGAGGGAGGGGACTGTGGAGAAGGAAGATGAGGGGGCATCTACATGGAGGAGGACGAGTCACGTGGTCAGGAGCGGCGGCGCAGAGGTGGAGGAGGAGGGGGCGACAACGAGGAGGAGGCAACATCGCGCAGTAGGGGGCAGCGACACGGCTACAAGGGATGATGAGGAGGAGGAGGGGGTGGTTGCAAGGAGGAGGAGGTGGGGATGGAGAGGACCTTACCAATCAAAGGCGATCAAGGAGAGGGACAACAATCACGGAGGGCTATGATCGATGGAGGAGAGGAGACTAAGGGCAATGGGGAGAGCGGTCGGGCACAACGCAAGGAGTATTGGGGCTTTAAACGACAATTTTTGTAAAACCTGTCATTTAAGGTCAGGTAAGGTGCAAAATAATGACATCTACCCAAAATTTGTAATTAACATATACGATGATTTTAATGATAATTGTCGTTTAGACTAATAAAACAACGGAGTTGAAACTGTCATATTTGTCCAAGATCCAAAGTCGATGAAGGGGAGCTGGTAGATATTTTAGACGACGATTTTAAAAAAAACCTGAACTCTGCAATGGAGCTCCCAACGAAATTAATTTCAGAGTCAATCCCCTATATCACTACTATTTCCTTCTCTCTTTCTATGACCTTCCCATTTATCTACATCCATTTCCCTTGTTTTTGCGTCCTACCCTTAGAATTGGATTGGTCATAATCACATTTCTATTTCATTTTTTAAAATCGTTGTATCTAGAACGTGGTTAATACATTATAATTAGATTTTATCCATCACTTATTCATTTAGGAATAGTTTAAGTGTTAATTTCAAATAAACCTAAAATGAATCCCAAACTAGGGTTAATAAAATGCAGGCTAATTAGTCATCCTAATTTGTAATTCATCACAACTTATCAAAAAAGGAAAAGGAAAAAAAGTGACTCTTATTAATAGAGGAAAGATAGATCGTTAGATGGTTAAATTGGATTATGATGATGTCATTACATTTGATAAACGAAAGGTGATGGCTAAGAAGTCGGATAATATCTTTACGATGCAGGACCAGTTACTATAAAGAAGGATCTAATGTAAAAGGAAATCGGAAAGGCTAAAATTCTCTAACTACGTACCAATTTGGTGGCCTTACTCGAGTTTTTCCAAAGAAAGTCGTACGTACACTTAGGGGTTGGCGTTCCGCCGGTTTGAGTGAGTTTAGATTATTTGGTTCAGTGGTATTTGATTTAAATTGTCAAAATGATCACTTAGGATCCTACTTAATTAAATTAAGTTTGGATCGATTTAAGCTAGGTTAAATGAAAATTTTGCACGTACGGATTAGAAAGGAAGATTTATTTTGGTTGCGAAATACTTTAAAATATAATAATGAGTAAATATTTTATTCATGTTATAAAAAATTAAATATCATTTATAATTATCAGAAGAAAATTTCTAAAATAATATATTTCAATATCATTTACAAATTAATTCACATATATATATATATATATATATATATATATATATATATATATATATATATATATATATATTTAGGTTCAGATATGTTGGGTGGGTGTACCTCATGAGTCATCCGATTCGTAGTTCAAATTATTTAGATCATTTGAATTATATATATTAGATTCATCAAATAATTCAAAATCCATATAAACCCCTAACCCAAATTATTCAAATCAAATGACCCGTTTCCCACCTTTTGTATAGGTTATTTGGGTTTGACTCAACTAACACCCACACATAAGCACACCCCTAAAATTTATCTTAGGATGGGCTGGACCACAACTCCAATCCCATCGACCAAAATCAAAAATCATACCACATAAGATAGCCTGTTTTGAACCCCTCCTTACCACGTAAACAGACCTACTCACATTGCACATACACGCTATCCTTCCTTAAACAAAAAGACATGCATCCCTTTTCCAAACTCCTGCGAAGTACAAGCATATATAATTAGCCCCCGTTACTAAAACCTCAGTCACAGGTTTTCTAAGCTGCAATGCGACCTTGCTCTTAAGCTCTTAATTTGTACACCAAGAAAAGGGGTAAAAGAAAGAAAAGAAAAGGGTCATAAAAACATAGGTAATTCATTCTAAAACCTAAAAGATACAATTCAGTGCAAGAGCATTACAATGGTCCATGATAGATGGAAGGGTAGAACTTGTGATCATTTAACTTTCATGAAGATAGAAGTTGCCCCATGCATGCCATGCACATGTCTTGCCCCCAGCCCTCAATGGCCAAACAAGATATCTTCGTAGATGATTCTTCCTCACTATTCTGATGGTGGCAAATGCACAGCCAATGTAACAATATTTTCAACCAATTAGTCATCTTTGGCTTGCACAAGCTCAATGATGTATCCATGCCCAAAAGGCAACGACCTCAAGGTACGATGCCTCGTTGTCAGTCTTTGTCGGTCCAACCCGATCAATCTAACCAACTAGACCTATCTAGGTAGACCAAGCTACAAAAGATTAATTTGATGCCTCTCCCCACTGGACCTCACCAACCTAACCAAATAAGTCTACTGTAGAAAGAGCAACTCTAGATGGAATTGCAAGTCCAGCTCAAGCTCAAGCGTTGCCCTAACATCTAACATATTTTCACTTGATTGTGTGAATATTAATCCAAGACGAGGTCTCTAATTCTGTGAGCCTTCGAAGTCTCCCTTTCTATGTTAACAAAATTATACATGAGAACCAAATAACATCGTAGCCACATTTTCTTACGACAATGGAATAGATTCCCTTCCTAAGATTCTAAGTGGATTTTCGATGAAAAAGGGATTTGCAACCAAATGCATAAAAGATACGGGTGAGTTTTACTTAGTTCATGCTATTAACAAATGTCAAAATGCACTAAAAAAAATAAAAGTTGACGTATTTTGTAATACACGAATACATGTAAAATGATTCTGAAACATATTTTATGATTTTACACTTGGACAAAATATTTCTTAAACATATTTAGTGATTTATCATCGATGAAAAATAATTTTAAAAATTAATTTTATAATTTTATATCAATACAAAATTATTACCTCCTTTCATTTTTGATTTTGCACGGTTATATTTTCTATTTTACACTTCTACACATTTGCATCTTTTACCTGATTCATACTATTAACAATACCTGGTATCTCTGATTACGCAATGGGCAAAGAAAGTACAAAATCATGGGTTGATATGATTCCAATTATAGAAAACCTCGATGCCTGTTTATGCATCTTTAGCAATAAGAACAAAGGGTAACAAACTCATTATCAATTATGTTGCCGTGTCTTGGAACAATGACATTCACGATAAATTTTTTTTTTTTCATCAAGATATTTCTTCATCATCAACCACAAGATTTACCCCAAAATGACCATTAGGTGCAGCTCCCTTATTATCTTCTGAGCATATAAATGATAATTGGCATGCAGATTGCATCCATCTGCATGGTTGATTTCAAAAAGTACAATGATGTAGAAGGTTAAAATGGCTCCTAATAGCATGTATTGATTGGGGAAATGAATAACCATGGGATCTTAATGTTCTACCCATCCCTATTTATCGAACCATGAGGCTCCTATGGTACTTTTTTTTTTTTTTTTTTTTCAACAACTTCATCATGACGTATACTGAACCATGCATTTAAACAATATTTGGACAAGCATGGCCACATGGCCGACACGCTCGGCCCATTGGGTCTTTAGTTGGAACGCGCACGCACATCCTATCTACCATAAGTGTCGTTTTCTCCCAAATCCGGAAATATTCATCGGTATTGTATATAGATACGTATATGATAACAACTCAATGACCGCGATGGGCAAAGGTCAAAATGGCCTTACGTTGGGAAACAAGTAATGCCTGTTGATTGGTGCCCTTGTGTTACATATATTTTTCAAGCGGAAAAAAAAAAAACAAAAAAGAAAAAGGTCATACAGCCCATCAGCCCACCTGGGCTTTCCTCAAGCCAGAATGGTCCATTATTTACCCAGCCCGATCATTATTTTTGTCGTTTTGATTTGGCACAAGGCCTTGATGGACATAACCTAAATGGGCCGTGCAGCTCAGATAGGCCTTTATCTGTAGGTAAAACGGCCAAGATATTATATAAACTTTTTCATCATGCTAGGTGTTTTAGGGAGATAGAAAACCTAACAAGGAATAAAAAGACATCATTTCAAGTAGCTGTTGGCTCCACAAGAATTCATATGACATAATTGTCACCGTAAATTTGCATATATACATATATGTATGGATGTATGCATGCCAACTATATACTTACCTCATTTTGGCATCAATGTCAATAGATTCATGTGAGACTTTGGTCATATTCGAGTAGGCAAAAAGGTAAAAAAATATAACAAGGGCAAAAAGGTGTGGAAGGATCTTTTTTTTAAGAATGTCGTACAATTTATCAAGGTGTTTCAGGTTCATGCAAGTTAAAAGGAGCAACAACAGGGATAAGTGACAAAATTAAGAATAAGGATATCGAAGAGCAACGAATAAAAACACAATCATTTGTTGAAGATTTTTTAGTCGAAAATAACATATCATATTGATGGAACATTATTCAAGCTGCATTTTCACGAAGGTAAACTTAATAGTGGCATGTGTGTGAATACCTAGATTATGATGAAAATTATGTAATTTCATTTGTTATGTATGTAAAAGTTCTTAATTATTTACCACTAAAAAGATAAGTCATTAGTGAAACTAAGAGTATTAAAATATATACCCTAATAACAACACAAGATCTCCACATCTTACCTGTCATGATGCCATCTAGATGCCTATGTGCCATATACCATATTCTATGCACTTGCATCTATTCTTGCGGGTGACATGTCGTATGGACACCTCCGCAGCGATCGTGTTGTACATATATCAAATCATATTTTGAATTCAAATGATACTATACAAATCCCACCCCACTCTTGATGCTCAATTATAAGGACCGTAAATCTAGCTTCATGAGCCATTTTAGAGTCCAACGCGTCAAAATGAACTTGTTGCCACTCATCGTTCTAAATATTTTATATTTTATATCTATTTTTGTTAATTTTAATATTTATTATGTGATTAAAGTAGATATTTGACCTATGTTTCGTAAATCATAAATAATTTTATATTTTCATATATTTGATGTTGTTGACTTAGAATTAGCATTGTAGATGATAGAGGAAGTGCTAAGAAAAAAATATGTGAAATTATAAGGTTGTTTTCACTGTATGATAAATAAAATAAAAGCAAGTGAAATAAAGAAATAGCATATAGTTGGGATAAATGGTTGAAAATTAGCATTTTAGTGGGATTAGAGGTTGTTTTGATTTCAAAACAACACCCTTGTCCTTAGGCCACGAGATTTTGTGTTGCAGGGATTATTCTATAGGTGCTCAACCTTTATAAATACCACTATAGGCCACCATTGAGAGGAATTATCCTCTCCTCTACCTTGGCCACCTTCCCACTTTCGGCCATTTGTCTCTCTCCATTCCCTTTTCATCCATGGTGACTACATAGCATCTTTAACATCATCCTTGCATCGCTGCATCAACGAGGAGGTGAGTCTTGGTGATTGGCGTAAACACACGCTATGTTAGTTCTCTCGAGTGACAGATGAGAATCTGTAAGTTATGTCTAAAATGATCTCGTACGGGGCTCTTCTCACAATCTATTTAAGAAAATAAGAATACAACTCGAATTCCTAAAAAATACTTAGACATAACTTGAACAACTTTGAAGAGGTCTTTAGCCTTTACATCTCCTTCTTGATTTTCTAGCCTTTAGTCCTCTCAATCTTTAAGCCCTTCATAATCCTAATCCTTTGCTATTCTTGATTCTTTTTTCTACAAGTTATGTCTCCTACAAGCATAATATAATTTTAAATTTTAATCCCATCAATTGGAGATGTTTGTTACCACAAAAATCATCTATTAAAGATAAATGAGATGCCTACTGACCTATGCACCTACAAGGGCAACCACATGGTGCAACACGGACGATCATGATTGTGCACATCATTGATTCAAGGCAAAGGACGATGACCAATTGAGGAGCGTCATGTGTCAAACCATGTTAGGGCAACCCAATTCATTTGAACAAATTTAATCTAACTAATGTAGACCCTCTCTTAGACTACCTTGAGCTTTTTGAGGCCTTCATGGCGCCTTTTTTCCGTAGGTCATGACTCGTTGGAATCGCATCAACATATACTATACTCGATGCTATAAAATCCTATTTGACTATTATTATGCATCCCTAACCTTCACGATACTCTTTAATGTGAATGGAAACCCAATTTTTGACATGTTTGACCTACGAACACGAACTTAGTGTGCAAGAAGTATGAGGATGCATGGATAGTCTATAGTCTCCAACTTGTATTTTGGAGATATTTTGACCTCCCAACAATGCTTGATAGAGTACTTGCTCTCCTCATCTTGTAGTCTTAATCTATGATTGTGATTCTTGTTCTTATATATCATCCTTTTGCACGTGTTTTACCTCTTGCTAAGTATTGAAGTTTGTGATAGATAACTTCTATTCATCCTTGTCTTTAGTACATGAATATTAATTACCAATGATGGTGAATGCCCTATATATATTGATGAAATTTACTAGTTGATAAATTGAATTTATAGATTCGACTTATCTTAATGGTATGCATTTTATATGTGATTAACAATTGATTAAGTTCAAATCAACTTAATTCTTATTAATATTGTAAGAGAAACATGAGGGATTGAACTGTAATTGACCCAGTTCTGACTTAGGGTGGACCTATACACTAATCAATCCCAACTGAGCATAAAACCAATTGGGTACTGACGCGCTTTCGTGCGTGTGTGTTAAGAAGTGTTGTTATAGTTCGCACTTGCAACGTCGATTTTAAAGTAAAGAAACATATGTGAGTCCGAGTGTCGATCTTAGGGAGGCGTGAAAATCGGATTTTTCTTGTTACTTATTGTCACGAAAATCGCGGAGTTTTGCTTGCGAAAAGGTGCGAGTGAAAAGCGAGAGAGAGATTACTGTTAGAGTCGTCTCATTCTTTAACATGCAACTTGGATAGGAAATAAAGTAAACAACTGAATGGAAAATAGCTTCATTAATCATGCAGCTTTAGTTCATCAATTACAACATTAGATACATGCTTAAACATAAGTAAAGTAAAGCTTAAAAGAGAGGAAGAAAGAGAGAGCAAGGGAGGGCGGTGAGGTAGCCACGGTGGTGGAGAAGGCTCCGTCGGCGGCTTGTCATCTCCAGCGATTACAAGAGGGCCTAAAGCTAGCTAAGAGAGGGGTAGAGTAATTGCGAGGGGAGTGAATGCCTTGAATGAGTGGTTGGAAGGGGTTTAAATAGGGAGAAGGGCTTTCCAAATGAAGAAGGGGTTTTAGCGATGTCCGGGACGTCGCTAAAACCCTTCCAAAAACGTCGGTGAAGCCCCCAGCCCGCCGATCACTCACCCGCGCCGTTCTTCCTCGTGCTTGATCTATGGGCATGGCATGAGAGCCGTTCGATCAAAGATCGGACGGCTAAGATCTTCGCCTGGGCGCGCTCGGATCGCGCCTTGAGTGCGCGTGCGCGTGGACATTGTCGTCCGACGTGCGCGCGCCCGCGGCTGATCAACGCCTAAGGACGCGCCGCGTGGTGCTATCGTCACCGTTCACGTGAGGATCTACGGCTGAATTTCGTCCGCGCGCCTCGCTGTCTTCGAATTCTCGCACCGCGCGGCTCTAACCCATGATGCGTGGGCTTGAGCGTGTGCTTTAACCGCTACGCTACGCCCGCTGCTTTGACGCGGTGACCGCAGGCGTGCGCGCGGTTCTCAGCCGTCCGATCATAGATCGACGGCTGAGATCTGATCTCTGGTTGAAGGTGGAAGTGGGCATGCGGTGAGCGGGTGCCACGTGGCGCATCGAGGGCCATTGATCATCAGATCAACGGTTAGAACTTCTTGGGCCCATTGTGGGAGCTCCGGATGTCTAATTTGGCTAATTTTGAGTCCGTTAGACTCCGTTCGTCGTTCTAAATCCATCCGTACGGTCTGATTGCTCATCTGAGGCCTGCTCTGACAAGTTCTTATACAAATGGCCGTTAATACTGTTTTATAAGCAAGCTTGGCATATGATGCATGCAATACTCCCATTCTACTTATGTTGTGCCTTTTATTATTAAGATGGATCCTATTTAACAGAATTATCACCCCCATATGTAGTGTTATCATACCCCATGCTTACTCCTTGCTAATCCCTAGCAAGGTTTATTCTAGCCTTTATTTTCTGTCAGAATTTAAGAAGTAATTGCTTAGACACTTCGTCACTTGTCAATAGGAGGAAATATACTAAGATCTTAAGCTACAAAGACTAAGCAGCGCCTGGGTGTTTGCTAAAATACGAATCGCCTGAATCTTTGCTTTAATGTATGTAAATATACATATGTATATGTATATATATTTTTTAGAATTTTTTGGAATTCAGAGTGGGTTGGTAACTTTTTACGGCTACCCAACCCACCCAAAACTTGGTCAAAACCCTGAGTGCTAAGCATCCTGGTGTGAAGATTGTGATAGACTCACTCAACGGTAATTCAAACAAACTTCGGGTTTCTACGCCCCTAGGTGACCAGAAGAGGAAGCATTTTGGCTGAAGGTGTATTTGTTCGATTGGTAGCTTTCTCCCTACGTTTGTTTTAATTGGAGTCAAGACAAGGATTTTTCCAGTGTATATCTCCCCAGCTTATACTACTTCCCTGCTTCTTCCTTAAGTATTTTGGTTCTTTTCGTGCAATTACTGAACTGGGCTCTGGACAACCGACCAATGGGCTGTTACCCACAATCACTTGCCAGCCATACTCGTGCGATGAAGTGTGGTTTATTTTGTTTTCTTTTCTTCTCCCTTTTTTTTTGTAGGTGGCTTCCCTGATCTCAAATGTACCTAGAGGCAATGAAGAAGAAGTGGTCCCGTGACTGGGCTCTGGACAACCTACCAATGAGCTGTTACCTACGACAACTTACCAACCATACCACCCTAGAGAGTTCATTAGCTACCCAATTCCTGTCAAAATCTCAAAGAAGTGAGTCTGTGTAAGAATGTGTGCAGATGGTTAGACTCAAAGTTCTTCTAAGTTAGAGGGTGAGTTGATAAGTCGTATACTTATCACCTTATTTAGTAGGTGGATTAGAGTAGCTTAAGGTTGCAAGGATTCGAAGCTAAATCCATATTTTAATAGACACCAGGGCTGATTAAGCTTGAAGGCTTGAAAAGTCTAAGTGTTCAAGTTCTTTTTGTATTATTTCCTACTATTGACAAGTTTCTAATGTCTAAGTTTTTTCCTAAATTCAATTTTTTTTTAATTCAGACTGATGAAATGAGCTCAGGATCTTGCAATTTACACCCCCCCAAGCTTAAGTTGGACAATATCCTCATTGGCAAATAAATGGATGCAACAGGTGTTCAAAAAGATAGTACCTGAGTGACGGAAAATACCGGGTCAGTCTGAATCCTCTGGGTTGCCTCCCAGGAAGCGCTGAGTTTAACGCCTCCAGTTGGGCGGTGCTTCATGTCATCCCTCAATGAGGGTGACACTCTCCTTTGGGGGAACCTAGGCTAGGAAGTGTTTTAATCTTTGACCATTAACTGTAAAAGTGTGCCCAGTGTTTGGATCAGCGATTTCAACCGCCCCATTAGAGTAAGGCTTAACCACCCGAAATGGTCCTATCCATTTGGACCTGAGTTTCCCCGGGAAGAGTTTTAGGCGGGCATCGAACAGCCAGACTTGCTGATTATGCTCAAAGGTCTTTCTATGGATAAGTCGGTCGTGGACGGCTTTAATTTTCTCCTTATACAGTCGACTATTCTCAAAGGCGTCCTGACGAATTTCTTCGAGCTTTGGAGCGTCCTCTACGCACCGGCTAACTGGGAATCCATGTTACATTGCTTGACAGGCCAGTAAGCCCGGTGTTCCAATTCGACAGGAAGATGGCAAGCTTTGCCAAAGACCAGGTGATAAGGCGACATGCCTATCGGGGTCTTGAAAGCGGTTCTGTATGCCCACAGGGCATCATCTAGTCGTGTGGACCAGTCTTTCCTGTCAGGTCTCAAAGTCTTTTGTAAAATGTTCTTGATTTGTCTATTGGAGACCTCGGTCTGCTCATTTGTTTGCGGATGATATGGGGTAGCAATGCGGTGGTTAACCCCGTATTTTCTAAGTAGGGTACAGAATTGGGAGTGGATAAAATGACTTCCACCATCACCGATCATGGCCTTTGGTATTCCAAATCGGGAAAAGATGTTCTGCTTAACAAAGTCCATGACAGTCCTGTGATCGCATCGGCGGGTGGCGACGGCTTCAATCCATTTAGAAACATAGTCTACCAAGACTAGGATGTACTTGAAGCCGTTAGATGGTGGAAAGGCGCCCATAAAATCGATACCCCACACGTTGAAGATTTCGACAATTAAGATGGGCTGGAGAGGCATCATATCTTTCTTGGTCATGGTCCCCAGCGTTTGGCAGCGTGAGCAAGTATTGGCAAAGCTGTGTGCATCCTTAAATAAGGAAGGCCAGTAGAATCCAGACTGCAAAACCTTTGCAGCCGTTTTCTTTCCAGAGAAGTGACCACCACAAGCCTGGTCATGACAGAAGGAAAGCACACTCTGAACTTCGTTCTCGGGGATACACCTCCTGATGATCTGGTCGGCACAGAGGCGAAATAGCATGGGATCGTCCTAGAAATAGTGCTTGGCCTCAGCAAAGAACCTGTCCCGTTGATGTCTGGACCAGCTGTGCGGGGTTTGTCCTACAACTAGGTTGTTGATGTAGTCAGCATACCAAGGCAGTCTCTTGTCTTGCACAGCAAGAATGTGTTCGTTGGGGAAGGTGTCAGATAGAGGTAGGGAAGGTTCAATGTGGTCTGGATGAAGTCTAGACAAGTGGTCAGCCACCACATTCTTCGATTAGGCCTTGTCGCAGATTTCCAGGTCAAATTCCTGCAAGAGCAGGATCCATCTGATGAGCCTGGGCTTTACGTCCTTCTTGGCCAACAGGTGCCGGATGGCTGAATGGTCAGTATAGATGGTCACGTGGGATCCTAGCAAATACGATCGGAACTTCTCAAGTCCGAAGACTACAGCGAGCAATTCTTCCACTGTGACCATATAATTTCATTAGGCCTCGTCCAACGTTTTGCTCGCATAGTAAATCACCACAGGTTTCTTGTCTTGTCGTTATCCTAGGACAGCGCCTATGGCAAAATCTGATGCATCACACATAATATCAAAGTCCTGGGACCAATCCGGGGGCTGAAGTACAGGTGCTGTAGAGACTAAGTCCCGGAGGTTTTGATAAGCCCGGATGCAATCAGAAGACATGTGGAATATGGCGTCGTTGGCTAGAAGGTCGGTTAAGGGTTTGGAAAGCTTGGAAAAGTCTTTAATGAACCTTCGGTAGAAGCCAACGTGTCCCAAGAAATGAGCGAATCTGTCAGACCGAGCTAGGTGAAGGAAGTTTGGAAGTCAAATCAACCTTAGCCCGATCTACCTCGATGCCCCTATGTGATACGATGTGACCAAGGACGATTCCTTCTTGAACCATAAAATGGCTCTTTTCCCAACTTAACACCAGATTAACCTCGATACATCATTTTAGGATTTTCTCCAAGTTGCATAGACAATGGGAAAATGAATTCCCAAATACAGAGAAATCATCCATAAAGACCTCTAAGTATTCACCCACCATTTCTGAAAAAATGGCTAGCATGCAATGCTGGAAGGTAGCAAGTACATTGCATAACCCAAACGGCATTCGACAGAATGCAAACGTGCCGTACGAGCAAGTGAATGTGGTCTTTTCTTGATCTTCCGGAGCAATTGCGACTTGGTTATATCCTGAATATCCATCCAAGAAGCAGAAATACTTTTGCCCTACCAATCTTTCAAGGATCTGGTTAATAAATGGCAAGGGGAAATGATCCTTCTTAGTGGCTTCATTGAGTTTCCTATAATCAATACACACCCGCCATGCTGTGGTGGTGCGGGTGGGGATGGATTCACCATGATCATTGGGGACAACAGTGAGCCCAGCTTTCTTTGGAACCACTTAAGTGGGGTTCACCAAGGGGCTATCAGAGATAGGATAGATAATGTCGGCGTCAAACCACTTAATTTCTTTCTTAACGACTTCCCACATGTTTGGGTTTAGATGTTTCTGCATCTAGCAGGAGGGTCGTGCCCCGTCTTCCAGGTAAATCTTATGGGTGCAATAGGTGGGGCTAATTCCTCTCAAGTCCGAAATGGTCCAACCAATGGCGGCCCGATGTTCTAAAAGGGTTGCGGTCAACCTGAGTTCCTGATCCTTGGTTAGATGAGAATTAATAATCACAGGGAAAGTCTGGTCAGGTCCCAGGAAGACATACTTGAGATTCTCGGGTAGTGGCTTAAGCTCGGGTGCGGGTGGAACCACAGTTGACGGAAAGGAAAAAGGCGGGAGTTGATCAACATCGATCTCCTCAAATGGTGTTGTGTGATGGTAATCAGCCTTACAGAGGTCCGCGGGTAGTGACGATGACGGGTCAGAACAGTCATTACAAGTTTGGTGGTCTGAGACAGGACTAAGAGCGAGGCATTCCTCGACCAGAGTTTCTACGGGATCATGTTCCTCAACACAATCACAGTCAAAAGATTTTGTCGCCCGGAAGATATCCAATTGCATTTTCCTGTCTCCAAAAGCAATTTCCATACATCCTGTGTCACAATCAATGTTTGCCTTAGCCGTAGTTAAGAAAGGTCTGCCTAAGATTATGGGTGCATTCTGTAATTTTTCAGGGACTTCCATGTCGAGCACCAAGAAGTCGACCGGGAAATAGAAGTCCTTGACCCGTACGATTACATCCTCGACAACCTCCTTCGGGGTTTTCACTGATCTATCAGCCAGCTGGATGGTGACAGGTGTGGGTGTCAACTCTCCGAAACCAAATTGGTGGTACAGGGTTGTTGGAATCATATTGATAGAAGCACCTATGTCCAGGAGCACTCTATCAAATGTCATGTCCCCGATATTGCAGAAAATCAGGGGTGCTCCTGGATCAGTTCGCTTGAGCGGAAGGTTGCTGGATATTACATAACTTGCTTATTTGGAGAGCACAACCTTCCTAGGTGCTTGAGGTCTTGGCTTATGTTTGGGTGTACAGCATCCTTTAAAAACTTGGAGTAAGCCGGGATGTGCTTAACAGCTTCGAGGAGCAGAATATTAATCTGTACCTGCTTAAAGATCTCCAAAAACTCCTTAGTTTCCACAACATTCTTCTTTTTCTTGATTGTTTCCAAGGCCTCAGGGTAGGGTGTCTGAATGTGGATCGGATCTATTTTTGGGTCCTTGAGTTTTTCTGGTGCCTCTTCTGAGTCGGGTATTTCAGTGGGTGAAGTCTCGGGGAGAGTCGGCCATTTGGGATCCTGGGTTTTGGTGTCGCTTCTCAAGGTCACTGCATTCGCAGAGGCATTGGGACCATGGGTTGATCCTTGAGAAGACGAGGACGAAGAAACACCAAACCCAGGGGGTGTTTGCGCGGCTGGCTGGACCATGTGAGCCTGCCCGGGATTACCTTGGAACCCTTGCGAATTGGAGCCTCTGTTAATTATGTTTCGCGGGTTCGGTTGTGACTAGGAAGGTAGGAATCCTTATTGTTTACAGTCTAAGAGTTGGCTTAACTAACCCTTTACCAAGGCCATTTCCTCTTGATGTTTCTGGTTCATGTCAGCCATCATCTTTATTAGGGTGTCCATTTGGTTTTGTGGGGGAGGGGCCGCCCTATTTTGATTATATGGGGGTCTAACTGGTGGTCCTTGCTGATAGGGGGCAAGTGTGGCTGCTGGTTTGGCTTGGGCTGGTTTTGGAATTGCGGTGGTTTCTGGTTTGTCCAACCAAAGTTGGGGTGGTTACGCTAGCCAATATTGTAAGTGTTGGAGAAAGGGTCAGGTTTAGCATAACCTTGGACAGCTTGCACATCTTCAAGGATAGCCGATGTCGATGGAGAAGGAAGAGAGTAATCAAGGGTTGAGGGAGCAAAGGTCCCTCCCTGGAATGTGGTTAGGGGTTGTTCCAGGTTCAGTTGGGTTAAGGGGTAGACCAGGTCAACATTATGTGCTCCCTTTGCTAGGGTGAAGGTCTGTAACGGGTTCCTGGTCTGGTTCAGTAGCTCATCAATCTTTTTATCCACTAATTCCACTCAATCTAGTTTCTTGACAATGATGTCCATGTCAACCATTTCAGAATTTGCTTGTACCTCATAAATCCCACCACGGGGTTGACTGGACCTGTTAAACTGGGTCATGGAGGCATTGTTGTGCGAATTTTGCTCGTGAACTCAAAGAGCTCAAATGCGCTCTCCTCGTCCTTGTTCAGGAAGTTCCCCCTGATTGCACAGCAAAAATACACCAATAAAAATGCCATCTTATGTTATTTCCTAGCATTGCCATTGCATATTAGGTAGCCATAGTTGCATTTGTAAAAATTGACACATGCATGCATTTATTTGAGAGGAGAGGAAAGTGAATAATTGGCCTTGTAATTAACGTCTTCATCAAGGGTTGCATCGCAATTTTCACCTTCTTTATTTCTTTATTTGCTTTGAAATCTTCTTCCCCGCGCAGTTGCAGGGCATGGCTTGCTCTTCTTCGCGCCATTCTCTGCCGGCTGCATGGCTGGTCACGAAGCCCAGGGCACGGCTGTGCTTGCCTCCATCTCCTTTAAAAGGCACTGCCCTCTTCCTTGCAAAGGGAGCCTGGCACCAACACACACCCGCAGACACCTTCTCCAGGCCATCTTCTCCCTTCCATACGCAGCACCTCTTCCATTGAAGAGATACGCTGCAGGAAGGAGCAAGCTCACAGTTGTCCACGACCACCACTGTGAGTCCCACCACCGCCCAGCTCATCCAAGAGCAGGTGGGCGTGGTGGATTCCACTCTCTGTTTCCATCGCTCAACCCTTCACGCCATTGCCGTAGCCCAAGCTTTAGAGCTCAGCAGCAGCGGCAACACGGCACCAGCAGCCTCTAGCTCGCGCGCAAGCCACCACATGCTCCTACAACAACCAGCGCAGCTCCTTTCGCGGGTGTAGGCTCGCTCCAGCGCATCCGCGCACGCAGAACCGGCCGCAACCGGTTGTCCGAGCCGCACGGGCACTGTAGCTACTGTTCACGCGTTTCTGCGTGGCACTGTAGCTACTGTTCACACGTTTCTGCGCGGCACTATAGCTACAGTGTGGCGACCGGAAAGTTTCTCACTTATTCAGTCACCACGCGCTCTCTCTCCGCACCGCAATCGCCTCCAGCCCGTCGTCGCATCAGCGCCCGCGCCCGCGTCTGCACCCTCACCTACTCCAGCACCCGCGCTCGTGCCCGAGTCTTCGTCCACGACCACTCCAGCATGCAACACGCTGTGTTGCGCTCTCCTTCACGCCTGCTCCCTCCAACGCGCACGCGCACCCTTGCACGTCTGCACGTGCATGCGCCTATGCCTAGGCCACCAGACGTCGGCTGCAGCCTCCAGACACCTTAACTCTCCAGCTCTCTCTCCCGCGCCCTCTCTCACAGCCACTCCCTCACTCTCAGCAGACACACACATACACACACCACACTTGTACACACTCACATGTACACACACACTCACTTGTACAAACCTATATATACATATATATATTTATATATATATATATATATATACATATTATTACCTATACAACTAAATATAAATATATATATATCCATAACTACCTATACATCTATATAATTACAACCATATATATATATATATTTACATTCATATCCCCTACCACGCGTAATATCGCGGGAATATCTGCACCAGTTGCTGATATTCCCCGATACCCGCATAGAGAAAGCGCCTCCGCACACACTTCCACACATCCATCTCCACGCTGCACTTCGTCTTGTTGGTCGCGTCTTCCTAGACGTCAATCAACTCGACACCGTACTACACACCATTTCCACCTCCACCCCCACCCCTATTTAATATATATATATGTAGACTATATTTATCTTGTTTCTATTTCTCTTTTGTTTCCTGCTATTAAAAAGCTAAAAAAATTAGTAAAAGAGAAAAGATAATCCTTGTCTTGCAGGTACTCGGTCTTGTGAATAGCAAGACCCATTTTTTTGGAACCCTAATTTGGCTCTAAGACAAGGACTTGATTTTGAGGGTGTACCTCAAGGACAAAATTATTAGAAAAAAATCTTAAATAGAAAAAAAAACACCAAAAACATAATAAACGCATGGAAGAGATTCATTGTAGGAAAGGCGTAGAAACTTATTCACCTCTAATTCCCGCCTCCCTGAGTTCGACCCTAGGCCTAAAAGTGACCAAGATAAAATTAAGTAGACCAGGTTAAAAATTTTATAAAAAGATGGTTAGGCTCGATTTAGGTTAACCACTATACTCACTTCAACGATAATTTCAACATATTAACACAACCTATCCGAGCACCACCACCCCCTGCATGAGGCATCGAGGAAGTTTCGTAGGTTGCTGTCCAGACCGTGGTAGAAAATCTGGGCCAATTACCACCTTAGTACTTCGTGGTGTGGGCATTTCCTCAAAAGTTCATTAAATCTTTCCCACGCCTCATGGAACTGTTCTCCACCCTGGAGTGTAAAGGTAGTAATAGCTCTTCTGAGGGCATTGGTCTTTCCTATGGGGAAGAATTTCTTTAGAAATGCATGCCTCAGTTCCTCCCAGGTGGTGATGGGTCTATCTAGGGTTCTAAGCCAGTGAGAAGCCATGTCTCTTAACGAGAAGGGAAACATCTTAATTAGAACAATGTCAAGGCTAATGTTCCTAGGTTTCACAGTTCGTGCTATGCGATCGAGATCCTCTAGGTGCTGGAATGGGTCCTCATTGAGCTTCCATGGAAGTAGCTCTAGATCAGACTTAAGACATTTGGTTTTAGCTCAAAATCATCTCCCCCTTCGGGGATCCTAAGGTGTGGCTCGACTCTAATAGCGGAAGGATTATAGAAATCGTGGAGGGGCCTCGGTTGATCCTGAAATGGGGGTACATCGAGTGGTGGTTGCCCTTGTGGGCCTTGGAAAGGTGGTGGTGGCTACCCTTGTGGGTTCTGTAACCAGTGTATGGCTTGCATGATGGTGTGGATCTGTTGTTGCTGAAGCCGGTGGTTTGCATTAATTTGGGCTTGGATGATGGCCATTGTGTCTAGTGGGGGTTGATCATCAGCCTCATTTACCCTAGGTTCAGCCATGTTTCTAGCAGAATCACGTCGCCTAGATTCCTGTCCCAAAACAAACAACTCGGGATGCAGTGAGCATCTCTCGTGCATACACTAGACAAGAACAGGAGGGGATGCAGAGAGCGACAGATGTGAGAAATGTGTTCAATCAAGCAAACAAGTCTAGTCCTTATGGTGTATTCCTTAAGAGACCTAGCAATCTCAAACAGGGTGATTAAGTCCATGAGCACTGGACTTCCCTTCCCAAGGCTAATCTGGCTAGGTTGATTACGAGGGGATTGTAGGGAAGGTTCTTCCTTTGGCTTGCGCCGCTGGTTCCGTAGACACCACAACCGCGGTCATTTGACACTGCCCCGCAGCCTAGTCACCAAATTCTACCAAGGGAATGAAAGTCAAGTGCCCAGCGAACAAAACTTCGCCTCTCAAGACTTAACTCAGTCCTGCCTAGGGCACGTCTACTTAGTATTAAAAGGGCTAGGATAGTACTTATGGTAGGGTTATGTGATGAGGCGTTGATTGGGGTGGTGCCTCTTAATTTTCCACTTTCATTGTGTGTGCTTCTACCAAAACATGGTTTTCAAGCAAAGATTTTTAAGATGTGGTGTCTTTTAATGTTTCAACCTCACTTTAGTGTCTTTTAGGGTTGACGTGTCTTAATATTTTCAGACAAGTTTCAGTGGGCACGTCAAGTTTTGCACACAACTTGGTGAAAGTAGATTTCCTTTTATTGTGTAGAGGCTCTAAAACCCTAATGTACTCATCCTAATGATCATGCAGCTTCTATTAGATGAGTCATATTTAGGGTTGAGTGGTGTGGCCCAAGTCAATCCACGGTGACTTTGCAAACACCATTCAAAAAGAGAAAAAAACACTCTAAGAATTTATTTAGAATGTTAGAGTGTACATTTTTTTGTTGGGTGATCTGTTAAGGATGTGGGTTAAGTAATCATACACCACGCCAATTTTTTTCAATTTTTACAATTTTTTTATTTTTCACGTAAGCAAACAGTCATGAGTGAAGAATTACTCACTACCGATCCTTGTTGTGCTTACTCCCTCGTTACCGTCATGAGATGCGCCGCTTCGCCGTCCAAGCGCTGAATTCCTGCAACCATCAAGTAAAAAAAAGTAGACAAGGCGTTAGACAATGTGAGAATGGATGTGGAATGGAAGTGACAAAACAACTCTGTTGCCTCCCCGGCAACGGTGCTAAAAACTGACGTGCTTTCGTGCGTGTGTGTTAAGAAGTGTTGTTATAGTTCGCACTTGCAACGTCGATTTTAGAGTAAAGAAATGGATGTGAGTCCAAGTGTCGATCTCTGGGAGGAGTGAAAATCGGATTTTTCTTGTCACTTATTGTCACGAAAATCGCGAAGTTTTGCTAGCGAAAAGGTGCGAGTGAAAAGCGAGAGAGAGAAAGAGAGAGAGAGATTAGGGTTAGATTCGTCTCATTCTTTAATATGCAACTTGGATAGGAAATAAAGTAGACAACTGAATAGAAAATAGCTTCATTAATCATGCAACTTTAGTTCATCAATTACAACATTAGATACATGCTTAAACATAAGTAAAGTAAAGCTTAAAAGAGAGGAAGAAAGAGAGAGAGAAGGAGGGCGGCGAGGTAGCCACGGTGGTGGAGAAGGCTCCGTCGGCGGCTCGTCGTCTTTGGCGATTACAAGAGAGCCTAAAGCTAGCTAAGAGAGGGGTAGAGTAGTTGCAAGGGGAGTGAATGCCTTGAATGAGTAGTTGGAAGGGGTTTAAATAGGGAGACGGGCTTTCCAAATGAAGAAGGGGTTTTAGCGACGTCTAGGACGTCGCTAAAACCCTTCTAAAAACGTCGGTGAAGCCCCCAGCCCGCTGGTCGCTTGCCCCCGCCGTTCTTCCTCGCGCTTGATTCGTGGGCGTGGCATGAGAGCCGTTCGATCAAAGATCGGACGGCTGAGATCTTCGCCCGAGCACGCTCAAATCGCACCTTGAGTGCACGCGTGCGCGGGCATTGCCGTCCAACGTGTGCGCGCGCGTGGTTGATCAGCGCCTAAGGGCGCGCCACGTGGTGCTATCGTCACTGTTCCATGCAGATCTACGGTTGAAATTCGTCCGTGCACCTCGTTGTCTTCGAATTCTCGCACCGCGCGGCTCGAACCCGAGTCGCGTGGGCGCGAGCGTGCGCTTTAACCTATGCTACGCCCGCTACTTTGTCACGGCAACCGCGGGCGTGCGCGCTGGTCTCAGCCATCCGATCAGAGATCGACAGCTGAGATCTGATCCTTGGTTGAAGGTGGAAGCGGGTGCGCAGTGACGGGCGCCACGTGGCGCATCGAGGGCCGTTGATCATCAGATCAACGGTCAGAACTTCTTGGGCCCATTGTGGGAGCTCCGGATGTCAGATTTGGCAAATTTTGAGTCCGTTGGACTCCGTTCGTCGTTCTGAATCCATCCATGCGGTCCGATTGCTCATCTGAGGCCTGCTTTGATAAGTGCTTATACAAATGGCCGTTAATACTATTTTATAAGCAATCTTGGCATATGATGCATGCAATGCTCCCATTCTACTTATGTTGTGCCTTTTATTCTTAAGATGTGCCCTATTTAACAGAATTATCACCCCCATATGCAGTGTTATCAGGTACCAGCACTAGTCTACCAGTACCAGTGTCCCATATATTAAGTACCGATACTGGTAAATCAGTACCGATATCCAAGACATACAAGTTTGAGTTCCATATCCAAAGAAGTATTGGTACCGGTGTCAAGTATTGGTACTCATAGCTTACAATTTAAAGCTCAAGCTCAAATGACTATTCGTCCAATAATCACTATGTACCAGTACTAGTAACCAATACCGATACTCATAATGTACTGGTATCACTCCAGAATTGTCTTATCTCAACAAGTACCGGTACCCATCAAGAGTACCGGTACCTGTTGCGTACTGGTTCCTTGATCTTTAACCAACAAGTACCAATACTGATGATCAATACCGATACTAATAAGTCACAGGTTCTTGTCACTTTAAATCTAGAACTTGATCTGTAACTCATGAGTACCGGTACTGACAACCTACGGTCTAGGACCAAGAGTTCTAGAGCCTTAACTGTAGCTTGCATGTACCGGTACCAATACTTGTGACGATTATAAAACAAATTTCAATGCTATATGGGAGACAAATTAATTGCCTTTTAATCTAAATACATGTGATTCTAATGATTGATTCATGTATCCATTTGAACCACATAAAGACATGAAAATAACAAGACATACAAATGGTAAAACAATTCTAATACTGAGAATAACACGCTTACAAAAATATGTTGCTCACATACATATTTAAATCTATCAACGTTGAGAAAGGCATACCTGTAACGATCTCGATTTTACAAAACTTGGGCTGCAATATGGATCTTCCAAAGGATCCTACTTCCACACACTGGATTGAGAGCAACCTCTGATTGAACAAAACACTCAGCCGTTCTCTCTCTCTCTCAATTTTCTCTACCTCAAGATGGATTTGATGCCTCAGAGAATATCAGTGGTTCCCTTGGGGACCATAACGCCCATACTATATAAAAATTATCGCATTAATTGCAACTAGGTAATTAGCACACCACCCATCAAGAAGATTATAATTACAACTAGGTCTCTGTACATATAAGTTTAAATACCACACTTTCCTTTTATATTTCATACCCATATAAACTTAATACCATTAGTTGATCACTTTATAAACGAGTATAATCAATGATATCCCTTAAACTTTATGTTGAAGGATTATATCAATATGTAACTACATATACTAGTGTCTACATTATCAAATCATAATCCAACAAATATGACTTTATTATCATTAATAAATGATGGATTCATATGTTGTGGTTGATTAATGTTGTCATCTTTCGTCCATTAATGCGATGAATTTCCGTATTAAATGACATGATCAATATCAAATATCAATAATCCTAATGCAAAATGTTGTGAATAACTAAGCGATGATGTTACACGACAAATATGCCTTGTGATGATAGATATGTATGGTATGATACTCGATGTCACATCCCGCAACAATGATCCCTCGTGATCAACATCACGGAAACATGGCCAACTCTTATCGCCCCTTAGAATACCTAATCACATCATTTATGAGAAGACAATACGATAGGATTAAGGGAAGGCCAATTAACTAAGGGGCCAATTTCTCTCAAAAATTTGGTAAAAGCTCTCCTGTTTCATTGTATTTTTCCTAAATTCTTGTACCTATAAAAATGTCATGTATAAGAATGAAAATATAACAAAGTGGGTACACCCCATTCTCACACAAGCGACCACTAGGTGAATAAAAATAATAATTACATCCATTAGCAAGGACACCCCACCAATTTTACCACAACAAAGGAAATAGCAAAACAACACATAACTAGAGCTAGGTCAATATCCGATGGAGGTATCTAGTGAGACACATGCGCAAAACCAACAGTAGCATATGCTGGCGCATTGCCCACGAGCGTGAGTGGGTCATGTGGTGGATAAGATAATGTGACCTCTTGTCCTAAAAAATTTGTCAACGATATAGTATGAGCAAAAAGGCTGAGTAAGGCATAACAAGGGCACAAAGGAGAGAAAAACCACTGAGTTAGATGCATTCCCCATTAGATACGATACTTTTAGTATTTTCCCTTACGTCTAACTTTATCCTCTTCCCTGCTATTTCTTTTGATTTCCAAACCATGTGTCAAGAAGGCTCTTATACCCAACGTGACGAGCCACAATGCTCGTCGTTAATGACTCCTACCCAGAGTCATTTTAAGTCACTACCAAGTCTACAAAATAATTGTTAAAAGGTTTCTTAATGTTGAAAGGACAAGAATCATCACCCTGTAATTAGTGTACTCTTGTTGTGATCTCAGGTGGTTCGCAATGCAAGAAACCTTTCCTTACACCTCAGAGAGATTCCTCCACCCTGAATCCTCCCTCAGGAATCACCCATCGCTCCTCGTAACGAAAGGTTGCTGGGTTAGCGACTCTCAACTCTAACATGCATGGAGACACTCGACACACGTGGAAGCCTCTTCAGCCCGGACATCTGGTTCCGAGAAAAAATTGAGTCCACGATATGATCAATTCAAAGCTAATTTTCCTGCTATTCAATTTTTCACTTAAGTGGCATCGGGAATCCTCCTCAATTGCCACGAGGCTCAATTTTAGAGTCCCCACCAAATCTCCCCGATCGTTCTCCACTGAAGGCCTCCTCGGGATCCAAGACCTTTACCTCGAGGGGTCCACCCGTGGTGACTTTTCATTTTCTTTTCTCCCATACCTTTGGGTTTACCTGATACCTGTTCCCAATTCTAGTCATGTTCTACTTGCAATCTCAAGCTTGAGTCGATTAAGTTCAACCAATCAACCCACTAAGACAAGCGTTGCACCCTTCTGAGTCGCAAGTCACTTCCTGCGCTCTCAGGTGCATTCTCTTGCATGGCTACCTCCTTGATGATGAGTTGTGACTCATTATAGCTAAAATATCCAAGTTAAGCTGAAAATTAGGTTAAACACTATCAAATTAACACATGAAAAATGATTAAGTGTGGGAAATGGAGAAAAAGGCCTAAAACACCAAATCTATGTTAAAAATACATAATTAGGTCATTTATTGAGATATTCTATTAAATAATGTAAAATGGTGATCTAATTGTAAATTTAACACATAAATAAGTTCAAAAGTTCAAATCAAGAGTATAATTAACTTCCTAAATGTTTAATTAAGCTTCCATAAAAACTTGATTGTATTTGAATATCATTAAGGCCTTGCAATTAGAGTTTCACAATTAGGTCCTTCATACATCACATTTTATGCATTAGAAAACTTTCAGCGACCTAATTGAAGGTTGCAAGGACCCATTTGAAACGTTTGGAGGACTACTTTGATAGGATTTCTAGCCACTTATGGGCCTCCATAATATTTTTCTACCCCTTTGCCTAAGGGCTATTGCTGCAAATTCACCAATAGGCCCGATAGAACGGTGCACTTCTTGGTGCACTGTTTGTCAAAGAACACAGCCCATCAGGGTCCTTCATTCCTTCATTTCCTTGATCTGCGGCTCCTCTGCAATTGAAGTTTCACGCGACTTGTCGCGTGGCTTCACTCCCATCTATAGATCTCATCCAACGACCCACCTTTGATTTAACTCCCCGCGTGCGCCTCCCCTCTCATCCTCACCGTGGGTGCCCTAATCGTTTATTCTCACCAATGCGGTGAGCGGAATCATTGATCACTCTACTTAAGCACACCCACTGATCGCGTGCACGCTATCGCTCCCTCCACCTGAGCAGTCCCTTCGTCCACACCAGTAGCTCCTCCTCATCTCCATTTCTTTAGGCCGACTATGACAAAGCAAGGTCTTCCTCCCTCCTTTCAATTGCCACCAGTCGACCAGGTGATGGGTTAATTCTCAACACAGTTAATTAGACTTAATTAATTGCTCAAGAATGTAACTTAGGTTAGCTCGAATTAATGTTGTGAATGTAGTAAAAGGTCAAGTTAACCTAACAGTTTAGATTTTTAAGTTCGTTTTAACTGGTTGAGTCCAAGTCGTTCACTGGGAAGCATAATTGAATCCTAATTCACCATTAATCCCTAAGCTTAAATTACTAACTACTTAATCAATCAGATTATAATTAAATTGCTTTAAGCATATGAATCTTGCACAAAAGATTGAACAAGTAAAAGCATGCAAAATTCCATTCGAAAGAAAAAAAGTTTACACAAGAAATCTAACATTTAAAATAGGTAAACAAGTTTATTATAACATTTATTACAAAAGTATAAGACATAAAATATAATACATGAGTCAACTATGTCTTACAACAATTAAAAGTTCAAAACAAATCATATAATAGCTTCAGCCCTGAAATCAGATGTCTGAAAAGAGAGTTAGGCGACTTAAAAAGTAAAATTGGACTTCTGAAGTGTAAGTTGGACGTCTGATTCCCTTCTCATTTCTCACTTCTTTCGTTTTCTTTCTTTAATCTCTATCAGCCTTTCTTCTCTTATTCTCTCTTTTTCTCATTACTTGTGCTCCCCCTCTTGTAATCTCTCTCTCTTGAGCTCTTTCTTTTCTTTAATTAAGTTCTCTTCAACTCTTTAGCTCCTCTTCCTTTCTTTCTTTATCCTACCATGTCCCCTTAAATTCTCCACACTTAGCTGATTTTAGCTCAATTAAGGCCCATTGTTTTACTCTTTACTTTAAAAATTAGGTTTTTAATGGGCAAATGGGCCTCATTCGGAGATACACAGCACCCTATAGGGTGGGACTAGACCTTACTTGGAGGCCCACTCATTTGTATTAAGTGGATTTTGCTTTTATTTTCACATCGCACAGTATTGAGCCTAAACAGGCCCGCTCACATCCACGCCCACAGGCACACACACCCACGCACAGGCATGTGCACAGGCACGCACCCACACCCATATGCTCAAGAGTAAATGTTTGGTTTTGTGCGCCAAGCATTGTCGACTGAAGCGTTGGGTGCACGAAATCGTATTATACTAAGGCACTCACCCACTCACTCCCGAGGTCGGACTTTGTTCGCGCATCCAAGCCGAACTTCAAGACTTGATTCCGGCTGACTCAGTTCACCAAATCGATTGAGCAAAGGCTCGATCAAGAGTTGTTCAGATCCTCTACAAGATGCATGCATCAATTTAGTGTTTCGATATTGTATGATCCTTCGATTTGAAGGACGAAGGTGGTTGTTTCACACGGCCAAAATGGCCTGCAAAGAAGAGCAATTGGTCTTTTGACTTGTAGAAGGAGGTGTTGCCCTCAATTGAGGGTCTAAATACCTTCAGTAGGGTATTCCGCGCGTATTGGAGAGAAAAAGAAGTTTAGAAGAGGCTCAGGAAGCAATAGAAGCTCAAGAGCTTCATTCTCAGTATTCAGAGCTTGGAATTGAGCTCCAAAATTCTCTACAGAGAGGAGATCCCCTCAGGAATGATTCTGAATGATTTCATGAGATGAAAAGTGGTCAATCTAGGCATAATTTGGGTCTAAATCTCACCAAAACTCCACTGCAGCACTATTGGTTCAGGATGAACCCAAACTGCACAGCTAACGAAATCCCAAGTAATTCTCAAAATAATTCAATCAAATCATTTCAAATGCATTCTAAATCATTCCAGAAATCAATTGAAACCCTTAATTTAGAAATTTAATCAATTATTCCTCGAATTGAATTTAGGATTGACCAATTTTCATTCAGAGTTGACCTTCTACATCAGGCTTTCTCGAATCAAATTAAAACCTTGAATCAAATTAATTCATCATCAAGAAATGATCTAGCAACTCAAAACTAGGTTTGTGTGTGTTCGATGGACTAACTTAGAGGGGTTCAGATCAATTGAAGGCCTGAAATGACTCCTCTAAACTCTGCTAAAACTCTAGAACCCATTTGTAAGGTCTAAACCCTAACAGATTCTCTTCTCCAACTCTGCTGGAAATCTAACTAAACTAAGTAATTGATCTACCTAAGCTAACCTAACTAAGTCTAAGTACTCTACTCTTACCTAAACGAAGTGAGGGGAGGGATCTCCGACGAAAGCCACATAACGGAGGATGAAATTAGAGGGTTCGGGGAAGATCTCCAGTGAGAAAGGAAGCGTAGAGAGAGAGTGGCGGCGCGCTCCCAAGCCCTATCACGGCCGCGGGAGAGGAAGAAGTGGTGAGGGAGGCGAGCGTCTCGGGTGAAGGCGCTCCGATAGAGGGGTGAGAGGTCGCCGAAGGTTACGGAGGAATAGCCTATCGTCGACTACGGTGGGGGAAGAGGGAAGGGAGTCGACCCTTGAAATTGGAGGGATGGAGGGGTTTAAATAGGTTGCGGTGGTGATAGAGGGGGTTGTACCTGGACGCTAGAAGGTCTAGGTTCAAGGTAACCACCGACGTCGTCTCCAATGCCGGTGAAGTTAACCTCGAACCCTAATTAGGACTAGAGCTTCATCCACACCGTCGGATGGAAAGGGAAGAGTGAGCCAAAGCTCAGCAACATGGGCGAAAGAGTTCTGATGGTGGATGGGCAGTGATCAAAGGGTGCGGTGACCGACTGATGAGGATCGTCCAAACAGGTGAAGAAGAAAAGAGGAAGAAGAAGACGATGCTCACAGGGATGAAAATGCAATGAAAACTATGGACCTTATTGGAAGAAAAGGACTCGATTGAAATGAATCCTAAGGACCAAAATGTAATCTAAGGCATTTTAAACTTAGTTTAATTTAATTCTTTTTCGACTTTTTATATATGATTATAAATTAAATAAATATTATATAAATGCCTTGAATTTACATTTTTTACCCATTTAGATTTATTTAATTAATTAAATTACTTAAGTTAATTACATACTTAGGGTTAAATATTTATAATGTTAAATTAAATATTAATTAGGTAGCTAAATGTTTATAATTTGAGTCCAAATTATTATTTAAATTATTAATAACATTAATTGACATTTAATTTAGTATTATTAACTTATTTTATGGTCCTTTAATATATTGTCCCTTATATTATAATTAAACCCTAAATAGTCATATTCCTAGATAATTAACTAGGGAAACTAGTTAATTAGGGGTATTTAAGAGCTATGATGAGTCTTTCATCAGTGGACCTGAGACATCTTCTTCAACTGCTAATCTTCTCCCCTTTGGTCGTCACTAGCCAACCGGCGGGTGATCTTAGACATCTTCGTCCTAATTAGATTAGATTTTAAATGCTTTCTAAGAGTAGATTTAGTATAGATTTACTTATTTTTAGATTAATTGTGTGATTGTAGTTTAGTTAGGAGTAGATTAATGTAGAAATCACCTTCGCCTCCTCTGATCACTTCAGATCAGAGGAGATGATTTCATCTTACTCGTTGATCATTGATCTCCCTCGTCACATTTCCATTTCGCGTTCTGATTTCCCTCGTGTTTTTAATTCACAATCCACCCACTCATAAAAGTCAAATCTTCATCCTAAAGTTTTTGAGCTTTGAGATGAAGATTTGTGCTCAAAAACACCTAGGGATCTCTTCACTCATGTCATTTTGTTCATAAAGACCCCTGATCTGATTTGAAAAAAATCAATTCACTTGATCTGATTTTAATTTGGATTTCAAAGCAAGATCTCAAGATTTTGATCAAATTGGGTTTTGAATGGATTTTTTATCAAACGGATTGATATATTTTTGTTTAATTCAAATCTTGGCTATGAGTTTGAGATGTTCTAATGATAAACTCTTCCTCAGATGACCCATGTCTGAAATTGGATATGAATTAGAGATTTCATGGTTTTCAATGTGCGGGAGAGACAAGGAGAATAAACCTTATTGATTTGAGGTTCTACCATGTATTTTTTTGTGGAGTCGTTATTTGGGGTTCTGATTTCCAACCTAAGGAATTTTCAGTATTCCTTAAGATTCTTAGACAATTGGGATTCAAGTGGATTTAATTGACTGATTTGATCTCTTCCTTCATGCTGCCTATAGCATAAGGGGTTAGGTCAGTATTCTTTCTTGGATTTAAAATGAAGATTGCCGTTTAAGAGTTTTTAATGAAGATTTCAATACTTCCAATTGATTTTAAAGTGGGTTTGAATTCTTTTTAGTTTTTAATTTTTTACTAATGTTAGTGTTGTGAATCCCAATTTGAGCACATGAAAAGGCTGCATAGCAGCAACATTTTTATTGGATTGATTTCCAATCTAATCCCATTATCTTTGTTATCTATGACAAAGATAATGGATTGGATTTGGTCATCTGAGTGGCTACTAAATTAACATTTGATCTGCTAAAATTGAAGAAAAGAAGCACTGCAGTTGCAACCTTGGAGATCAGTTTAAGACATCTGAGCAGTTCCTTGGACTGCTGAGAGACTGATGTGAGATGCTGTCCAAGCTGCAACTACTGCTGCTGCAGTTAGTTTTGCTGCAGGATGATTGGAATTGTTGGGGCAGTGGCTAGGATTTTTAGAGCTTTAAATGGCTGACATGCCTTCATTGTTGTAAACATCATGTACAAGCTTTCATATACTAAAATTGAATCTTAATTTAACTAGAATTGCTTGTAAATTATTTTTAAACATTCTTTGTAAGCTATATGTCGGGCAGAATTGTCCAAATTTGTAATTAATGGAGAAATTAAGTTGAAAATTATGCTTAATTGTGGGAACATCTTTATATGGTCTATTGAGCACATCTAAGGCAGTTTACTGCCTATCCAGCCTTTAAATTAGCTTTCTAGTGCCTTAGGTTCACATTCAAAAACCCTTTTTAGGCTTAGAATGAACTCACTTTGTAAATAAATAAAACCACTATAAAAAAATCTCAAAAAATAAAATAAAGGTGTACCGAGTAGGATTAGATATATTTTTAAGTGTATACCAAGTTTCAAGGCCATCTTAACCCCCGACTTGGTAGAACATACCAACTGATGATTCAGTATACCTTGAAACTTAATAAAAGAACTTAATAGTAAAAGCAGCAAAATCATTTCCATTTCTCTCATTTCTTTCTTTCTCTCTCACCCCTTACCTCTAAAAAACTAACAAACCCATAAAAATAAAAAAAACTCCAAAAATACCTAAAAACACTATGTATACTATGTATATACATATATATAGGCTATATACTAAGCTATCTATGTACATAATGTATAATATGTATATAATATATATATAACTTATGTATGTATGCTATAACATAAATTAAGTATTTAAGATAACTTAAACTATATATAACTTATTTATATATTTAACTAATAATTATATTAACTTATATGTACTATAAGCTATTTAAATTAATAAACTCCTATAAATAATATTATTTACTACCAATACTGTACCTAAATATTTATATATGTAAAATGTACATTAACACACCTGTAGCATAATTTAATTATATATGTATAATAAATAATTAATTTATTAAGTTATTGGCTAGTTTATTAAATTAAATTAAAATAAATTAGTAACTTAAGTTACCACTAAACTAACTTATAGTGTACATTTGTATGATATTATTTTAAATAATTTAAATTAATTTAACTATATTTATAATGTATTATACTATTTATACTTAATTTAAATGTAAAATACACTGAAATCAGTTATTTAAATGCATATAAATTAAAATAAAATGTGTAAAATATAATAAAAATATGTATTAAATACTTTATTATGTATATTAACTCTGTAATAAGTCAATTTGACAATCAATTAACTAATTTATATTGTAATTAATAAATGAAATCTAAATTTAACTTGTATAAAGTGTAAACTTTGGCTACTTTATTTATATAGAAAATATAGTTATTTTTGTAAATAAATTGTATAATTAAGTAATCCTATGTAAGGGCTTCAAAACCCTATAATTAAATTTTAATTTATAATAAAATATGGCCCTCAAATTGAGGGCTAAAATCTCCAAATTAGAATGCGTGCTGACTAGAATGTCAGCTCCTATGAGGCACTAAGAAAAGTCCCACATCGTGGGTGTTGAAGCGAACGGTGCGCCCTATTAATAATTTGTCTTTTATCCTCACCAGTTGTTTGGTGCTGGGCGCCCAATAAACCCATATACCATCTGTTCTTTATCATCTGAGCATGTGAATGATGATTTGGCATGAAACTGTGCGGTGTATGGTTGGGGGTTGTGCACTGTGGATGGGCCTGTGTGGGCCCAATGTTGAGTTTAAAACGAGATTAATTGACCTAATTAACAATTAGGGAGGCTTTTAGTAGAGGTCTGGTCCCACCCATTAGGGTGCTGTGTATCCCTCGAAAATGCCACTCGCCAATTAAAAACCCAAATTTTTGTATTAGTGAATAGTAATCATGCCTTAAAACACTTAAGAGAGGAAAGAATGTTAGAAACGGCTAAGTGTGGGAAGAGGGTTGAGGCTTTGCGACTAAGTATAAAAGGAAGAGAAAGAAGAAGCCTCGATGATTGTAGAGAACGTGAAGAGAAGAAAGAAAAGAACCCTTTGAGCTCTCTGAGTTGTATGCATGCGTGTGTAATGTGTGTGTGTGTGTGTGTGTGTGTGTGTGTGTGCGCAGTAAGTAAATAAGTTTATATGTAATAAGTATATGTAGTATAGCATATATTTGAGCTATGTATGTATATAAATAAAGAATGGCTTTAGTGAAAGATAATTATGTCACTGTAGATAGAATAAATTTTAGTGTAGATCCTTGTTTTTACCTTAGCACTTGCATATAGTCTTTCTAAGGTTTTAGAAACACTTATATATGTCGCTGTACATACATTATATGTTACTATATATGTTAATATATTAAGTTAAGTTAGTATAGTATATATAATTACTTATTATTGTATGTAAAGTATAAGTATTATTAATATAAGATATAAATAGATAGTATAGAGTATTCATTTATAGTTTGTGATACTTGTTTGTACATAGTTGTTTGCAAGCATTTTGACTCATTCTTTTATCCACTGATTCATTCATTCATATTTATATATAAAAATCAATCTTTTTTTGGAATTAAAGAATATTATTGGATTTAGAGAGTGATATATGTGAATAACTACCTCCTATTGAACGACCTGGAATAAACTAGTAAAAATTAAGTATATAAATAAAAATGACGCAACAATAATTTATATTTGTGACATATACTACAACGACCCTTTTGTATGAACTAGTAGTTGTCACATCATATTTTTGGTGCCGTTGCTGAGAACAAAAACCTGACAAAAGTGCATTCTTATGATTGTTGATGTGTTGCCCATCATGGACGGAACCGAGATCATATCCTAAGAGCACTCAAGTGTGCATCAAAAGGGCCACTACACTTTTCAAGGAGCTATTTAGTAGGCCATGACCTCACCTACACACCCATATAATTTTGAATATTGCACAATTTGAGATTTCTTTATAGTAGCACCGATTTGGAGAAATTTACTTAAATTTACATAGAAAAAAAGTGATTTTCTCTTTTTCTTTTTTGCACCTCAAGCTCTCAATTTGCGTTAAATATGTTCAACTCACCCCATAGAAATTAACAAAAATTATATGATATGTGTGAAAAGATGTATCAAGGATTTTCTCTCTTTTTTTTCTTAAGTTGGTTTCTTTATAAAAAAAATGCTCTGAACATGCGTCGCAATCATAGATCTCAAGAAAATGTTTTCAAAACTTAAGGAAATGCAAATTAACTAGGTGAGAAATCGCAAGGTCAATGATATATCACTAGTAATACAAAATGCAAGGGGGCGCACACATGCATCCCATCTCTCGGGCACAAACACTTTCGCTCGCCAAACATGCACCCACAACATATGGGTTGAAACGAAGGTCAATCTGGGCATTCCAATCTTGAAAGAAATGAAATTTAAAGAAATAGCGCTACGGGAAGGGACTGCCTTACTTGTCCTGCAAGGCAATGTTGTGAGTTGTTTCCATGAGTTTTCAACAGTAAGCCCAGTGGCTAGAAGTTGGAGCGAGGGAGCTTCGACATCCCTTTCTGTTAGCTTTCCATTCTTTCCATGAGGTGGCTGCTCAGTGGCCTTCGTGGCCTGACGGGGTAGCATTCCACCTTAGGTTGGTGAGAACGAATGTGATAGCAGTGACCATGGTTGCTGCCCCACTTGCGGCAATCGCAGCATCCCTAATCCAAGTTGCAATCATGGTTGCTCTCGCGCGGGCAGTAGCAGCAGGCGTGGCGCCCCATGACCGATGGTGGCGATGGTGAGGAGGAAGTGAAGCATCCTGTCAGTGAGGGGAAGAAGGGGATGGGAGAAGTCGATGTTACATGGGGAGGAGAGGACTTAGTGTTGAGAAAGAAACGAGCAGAGGTCACTTGCACATGAAGAAAAAGATGATGAGGGGGAGGTGGCGCACGAAAGGGATGGAAGAGAGAACTCCCCGCCATTCCCAACCCATAAGTGAGTAAATTACTACCCAACACATAGCATTTTTAAAGAGTCCATCATCCTAGGTTTCCTCACCAAAGGCCCCTCACCCAAAAATGTTAAGGTCATGCAAGGTGTTCAAATTTTAAAGGTTCACAATCCTACTAATCATAGAGTTAGTAGAGGTTTGATTAGTTTTTAATTTACTATTAAAATTCAAACCCTTACACCCAATAATTATCTAGTGCTTAACTAGTTAAATAAAAATAAGGATAGAATTGTTGTACTATATTGGAAAATTAGTTTAGTTTAATTGCTCATTAGAGTTTGGCTATGGTGCTGGTTTGGATTTAAATTGGTTGGGCTAGCTAAGGAGTTGCTGACCTTCTTTCAACCCATTGTTAGACTTAATGGCCAACCAAGATTACGAAGTGCATGGCTTAAGTAGATTGGTGTACCTAGTTAGCATACATTCACGCTACTCAAAGTAACCATCACTTTCCTTGTCAATAACCTTAAGTGATGGATTGAGTTGTGGGATAGATACAAAGAATTTTCCTAATTAAGAAAGCATCTTATATTGGTTGTACTTATTGAAACACCACTTAAAATTTTCCCATACTTTTTAATGTGTTGATTGATAGACAATAAGGATTATAATCATTAAGAGCAATACACTTGAAATAATAGGTGAGTAATAGTTAATGATAATGAATTGATAAATAGATCAATTTTATCCATCTCTTGTGATAAATATATATACAATATCCATCCCTTGTACTTTGATTTTTTACATTGTTCATTTCATTTTACTCCACTCAACTATTCTTGACATTTTTTTGCTTTCATATTTTGGTGTAGTTAAGCAATCAGGGTAGCAATTGCATTGGGGAGACCAATGAGGAACTTAGCTCGACACTAGGTAGGAGACAACTTGTGAGCAATAAAGTAAAAGAAAAACTAAGGGTGTGTTTAGCGATGGGGTTAAGGGAGGTTAAAATGAAATAAGTGAAAATGATATTTATTTGGATGGTGAAATAAGGATGGGATCAAGTACAGAGTTAAAATGATTGATTTATTGATGTGATGTTAGTGGATATTTGTTTAATAATATAAGTGAGAGTGGAGAATGTTAGTAGGTATTTGTTTGTTATTAAAAGTAAAAGTAGAAGATATAGTTAATATTTTTTTAATAATAAAAGTAGAAGTAGAAAATAATTTGTATATTAATATAATATTTTTATTAAAATATTAAAAAAAATTTAAGGCACTTCTTAACATGAGTTAACCTCAGCATAACAAAATGAAGTAAGAAAGGATATCTAGAAAACAAGAAATAAAGGGTGACACATTTACTAAATTGACTGGCTGAGGGTGCTTTGGTCAATAAATAGTAAAAGTAGATATTTTTGAGAGGGGGTAAATTATTTAATTTCCATTCACCACTCATGGTTGACAGAGGTTAATCTGGTCAACCGGATGTCCACGGCTACAAATGGAGTGTATTTTTCCAGGAAATTAATGTCATTAGTAATAGAACAATTTATTTATTGTAAACATTACTTACGAACATTGAAGAAGTTACGTGGGGTTTTGGAGGGGATTGGAAGGGAGGAGGAGGAGATTGAAGCACCGAATAAGGACATAGATCGTCTCGACGATTGGCTTTGATTTATGATTGCTTGAGTGAAGAAGTTGTCTGGTCGATCAAGGATAAATATTAAGAAAAAATAAATTTAAATAACCTTTGGTTGACCAAGGATGGGTCTATAAATAATTACAAAAAGAAAACTTGGTGTATGCATAGATTAGGCTGGATTCAAATTTGTCAAATTTATAATCCAATCCACCTAGGAGATTGAGATTTTATAACTTGAGATCTGATTTGATCCAATCAAATCATGAAAATTCTCATCAAATGGATGGAGCATGAATTTCTTAATTTTTAAAATAGTATCCAATTTTATACATATTTTTGTATTAGCTAATGCAAAATTTTGATGAATGTGATCCTAAAATTGAAATGTATTTTTTATTGTTGTTTCTCCAGTATTTTCTACTCGTATAATGACATCTTTAAAAAGTTTTTAAAAAATTATACTAAAGTTACCACAAAATTATTGACGTTATAGAACTTATAGTAGAATAAAGGAGTTAACTCTGAAGATAATAAGAAAATAACAAACATACCTTCAATTTTTTTGAAACAACAAACATACCTTCAATTGAGAAATAAATATGAAAATTACTTTATCATACATGTATGTTTGTATTCACATAGGCTGTTATTTTACGTATTCTGTTGGGTTGGAATAAATTCTTAACTCAATCGGATGGAATTTTTAACAAATTAAGATCTTTAACTTAATCCAATTCAACCTAGTCCAATCGATGGGATCCTAGATTTATCCAACCGCATACATCCCCAAAGGAGCTTGTCATTCTAGATTACCATAGCTTGGGGCTTAAGAAATAATAAGTTTTTATGGTCTAGGAAAGTCATTCCATAATAGTAATGGACATGGATATCAAGGATCGGATGGTCTAGAAATGGTGCAAATACCATGGTAGGACCAAGGAGTCTGATCTATAGACTCTTTAACTAATAAATGGAGAATAACTTGAGACATAAATATGTCGATGAAGTGAGAGTCTTTAATTGCAAAGCTAAGTTACAATACAAATCTAGCACTTATTGGATTATTGGATGAGACTAGTGCACCAAATCTTATACCTTAGGGTACTTGGGTCACTCGAACATGATGATCTTTAGTAGAGGTGATAGAGCTTGGGGTGTCAAAATTGAGGGTTTCTAAGAGAGTAGCAAACCTTGCTACTTTGATGAGTTACTCCTTGAGAGATGCCTCAATATGACTTGTAATGATAATATAAATTTAGTTTAAAGAATTCATTAGCAAGATTGGTCATGAGGATAATGGCGTGTATATAGATCAATCTCTTGCGCTAGGCCTACAATGTAGTTGGTTGAGTTGGGTGAGTATAGGAACTTGTGAGGCTATAGTAAATAATGTTGGTATGCTCTGACTAGACTTAGATGATCAACCGAGGTGAGCTAAGCAGTTCAAAGAATAAGGAAATCTCCAAAATGAATGGTAGATTGTATGCAATGATTCTTTAGGAACCACAACTAGAGAATAATAGTCGTTTGAAATATTGTTACAAGGTAACACTAAGATAAGGAAAGGTTACATGACTAAATGACACTCATAATCTATAAGTTTAGATATGCACATAGAGAGATTTATCGGATGAAAGGATAAGGACCTTGGCTAGTACTGGAAAGTAAATATCAAAGTGTAAGCTAACATTGTAGAATTAATTAAATAAATGATCTAGATTAAATAATATTAATACATACAAATAGAAAAGCATATAATTGTTGCTTGTCCTTAGTTGTTTATTGGGTGATTGCACATTCCCTACTATTCTCAGGATAAAATGAAGCATATCATGTGCTTTGGCCTAAGAAAATACAAGACACAAGTTAGATAAGAACGTCACAAATTTTGTTCTTTGATTATTCATTATCTCTCATTTAAACATTTTATTTTCAACATATAATAATTACAACTTTAATTGAAAATATGACTCAAGGCTTAGGTTAAGAAAAGAAAAAATCTTGCAATTCGATACGAGGTCATGACATTCACCATAAAATGTTAGCTTGGGCCTAAGGTGAGATGCGGATTGATTTATTTTCGATGAGGATAGACATATAGGAGATATAAAACTTATTTAGCTTCTTGTGCCTTCAAATTAGGCAAGTTAGACTAACGTTGTGCCTAATATGAGGTATTCAAAGACTTATTTAGCTTCTCAAGCCTTCAAATTACACAAGATAGACTAACTTAATGCCGAACACATCACCTTAGTTATCATAGGCCCACGAAACCCATTATGTTAACCACACACCTTTGAGGGCCTCCATATCACTTGCCACCTTATGTAAAAATTATCAATAATGTTAATTGCACGAGTTCAATGATGTGACTCATTAATTTACATAATAAGCCTTAGCTAAAATTGTTGTTTACCTAGTTACATTTAATCATCATTGGTTTTGTTTAACTATCAATTAGCATGATTTATTATTGGTAGGGTTTGGAATAAATTGCGTGGTAGTCAGTTAAAGAAGCAACAAGTACTAAGGTTGCAAAATGACTCGCAATTGCACTTGAATATGCATTCAATAAAGATCTAGGAGCATATTTGGATGTGCATTATGAATTCCATTGGTGGGGCAACTAGCTTCATGGTTTCCACATCATGCAAGTCTTTACCCTCTCTGATGTTTGACTCGAGGGGTGTGTTATGATAAAAATGATTGGTACGGTGATATAATGTCAATGGATGCTTTTTTAATATTATGATATGGGTATGAGTATAATGATATAATATAGCAAATGTATTTTAATAGATATATTAGTTAGAGTGCGTATATTTTAATATATATTGATGTTGATGTGATGTAATGATAATTGGATGTTAATGTTAATTAATAGAGTGAGATAAATTACATCCATTGGCTTTAAATTTTGTTTCTTTGGTATTTCTTTGATCGAAAGATAACCTTTAAGTTATCCCTCTAACAAACAAAGCCTTAGGGTTAGTTTACTTGGGGGGTTAACCCCTGTTTGCTTGAGGGGTTAACCCCCATAATCTTAACACCTGTCTAAGGGGAAGTTGAGGCCCTTCTACTGTATTTTAGAAAACAGATACGTTGTAGTATAGGAGATAAAAGTGTAACAACATTTAAATTTATAAGTACTTGAAAAATCGTAAGTTCCGAGGTCATTCGTAGAGAGCAAATTTGGAATTCAATCCATTAATTGAAATAATAGAAATATGAGCATAATAATCAATCACAAGTAATGATATGCAATGAATAAGTAATTCACTAAAAATGTATTCAATAAGAATCAAAATGTATCTCTAGAGTCAAATGACAAAAAGATTATAGAGCTCAAAAAGTGGTGGTTGAGACCATCAATTAAGCTCAACACTTGGCTCAAACGTCAACTCAAATCTCAGCCAACAATAGCCAAATTAGAATCAATTCCTTCACAAATTAGACGTCGGGCCAAGGCCTTAGATGCCTTAAGTGTCAAGCCCAAATCTCCTGAGATTACCTAAGTGTTAGGCATAAATCCCAAGGTAGCAAAACCCCCTCCTTCCCTCAGAAATTCCCTTCTTTCTCTCTCTTCAGAACTGGGTAATGGGTATATGAGTAATCGGATTCTGAGACTAGGCCTGCATGCGTGGGGCACGGGCGAGGTGTGCATGGGTGAGTGAGGGACCTCACCCTGTGTACTAAGGCGATGAGCATATGCACCAAAAGCTTTCTATATACATTTCCAAATCGTAAACCCACGATGTGGGACAAAATCAACCCATCTTCATGTTTTGCAGCAAAGAACTCCTTTTCAAGTGCAGCTGCTCGTGCTGCTGCTTCTCCAATTGGCGCAACTGGTGGCTTTGTGGAGTGGTTCCGCAGTTGTGGCAAGTGGTGGTGAGGTGCGTGGCGGATGGATGGCGGCGGATGTCATCAGAGTTGATGAAGGTGGTGGTGATGACCTGAAACAGCAAGCATGAGCTTTAAGCCCCAATTAGATAGTTCTTTAGGATCACTGTGGTGTGGGGAAAACGGTGGTGGGTACGACTTGGTGAATAGAGGCTTGTGGTGGCCGGATGGTGACGATGAAGGTGACTGTGAGGTGGGTTGTCTGGAAGGATGTTGTGTGGATCAAATCCCTCAATAAGTTGAGGCCTTTTGGTTTAAGAGGTGAGGCGAAGGTGTGGGTGGTGATGCAGTGTGGTTTCGTGTTGTGTGGTGCCAGCGCGAGCTTGCTGGAGCTCCTGCTAAAGGCGGAGAAAAAGGAGGGATAACGGGGAGTATGGCGGTTGAATCTAAGTCCTAAAGTCATACCTATGCTAGAGAGGGAGAGGGAGAGGGAGAGGGAGGCCTTGTCCATGGGTCAAAAGGGGGAGGACTTCGTGCTGACTTGGCTTGCTGGACATGAAAGGGATGAAGTTCTCCGGTAAGGTAGACAGCGAGGAAGAAAGGTGTAGGTAGCCTTTGCTTTGATCGGCAAGGAGAGGATGAATAATAGGGCGATAGAGGACCTCCCAATTTGACCATTGGGAAGCCTAAAGAAGCTGTGTGAGAAGCTCGCCGAAGTCACAGTCGGAGGCAGTTGAAGTTGGAGAAGAGAAGATGTTTTTGGCCTAAACCAGGCTGGTTTGGTTCTGGGAACATAAAGGAACTTATATAGAAGAAGAATTGAGCCTCAATTTGGAAGATTTTGTAAGTTTGAAGTAGGAATCAAGCTTATTTCCAATTTGTGAATCCTAAGCTCGGTGGAGCTTCTCAAGCTCCAACTTGGGCGAGCAATCAAGTCCAAATCGTAGAGAATCCCTTAATAAACAATCTCTTCAAATTTCGAGGGATTTGGACTTAAAATGAGAGAGATATGCTCGGTCAATTGTTGGATTTATAAGGTTGACTTGCTATTTAGGGTTTGCAGGCTACAGGGGTATGATTGCGAAGAAGATGAAGTTAGGGGCATTCTGGTAATGAAACATAGAACCTAGGGGTGTAAATGTGAGAAATAAATCTTTTAGGGGTAAAAATGCAAACTAGGTTAAGATGGACTCTAATTGGACCAAAATTTTAGTGTTAACCTAATTTGGACCAAGGAATCTAATGGTTAAATTGAATTTGAGTTTTGACCACGTTTGACTAGGTAAATTGCATAGAAGCCTAAATCAAGGCAAATTCCCATTTGAATCTCTATTGTTGGTTAAGATGGGTTTAGATGGTCAAAGTGAATGTATCAAATCTTTTAGAATATTTTTCAATGATTTGTAGGAGGTCTAGATTGAATTTATCTCAACTATAATCCTTTCAATTTAAGTGCGACTGATAATTAGGATTTTTAGTATTATTTTCGTCCTCGAAATGCGTGAAACCCCTGATTTAGTTAGTGTAAGTCAACTTTTTAGTCTTTTAAGTTCATTTGACCTCAAATTAACCTCTGATAAATCCCTTAGTTAATCAGCATTTGTGATTAAATGTAAAAATAGCAAACTTAACCTTATTTTCCTGTTTTCTTCTTATATCAACTTGATACGGAATTTTGATCATTGGACGATCATTTAGGAGCATTTGTCATTTAATTTCTACTAAATTATGTTAGTTATGACGAATGATGGTGTTACCATTAGGGGGTTTACACCTGTTTTGCCAACACCAATTCTAAGGGGTGTTAGCAAAACAGGTGTAACTTCATAACTCTCCAACACCTAAATTCTACTCCACAAAACTAGTGTTAACACCAATTCAAGTAAACACCACAATATTTAATACTACAACTTAACACAGATTTAAGTAAATAGAAACTGGTGTTAACACCACCTACAAGTAAATAGAAATGGAGGTTAACATCAATTTCACATTTTTTAACATCAGTTTCTTAACCTATGAAGTAGCTAATCCTTAATGTTGCATTTGACTATAGTGTAAGTGAAGGAGTCATCCTTCTATTAAAGGATAATGAAGAAATGTCAAAGAAATTATATCGAAAGATAAAAGATATAAATTATCCCACTCTTTCGATCAACATTAACATGAAATCATCCTTTTACGTCAACGTTAAGTTATTCAAATCTATTGTCATAATATTAAATAAATATACACTAACATCATATCACTGTATCGACTATTTTATCCCACCATTTATTTCATTACCCAATCAAACACTCTTCATAGCTTGATCTACACGATATTTTATTTCAATATAACTATTAACCAGCTGCCAAACGAGCACATCTAAGTGAACATAAACTTCATTTCCATAATCTAAGTAAACAGCAGCTTCATTTACATAATCTAGATGGTTCTTGGAACCTCTGCACTTCTACTCACATCTCCAAAGGATACGTGATTGCATCTAAAAGCACATCGGAATTGCCTTGGAAGCCAAGCCACACCAGCGTCCTCGTTGCATTTCCCTTTGCAAGAGACATAAATTCATCCATTATCAAAAAAAAATCCTCTACACCCGGAGAAGCGAGAGAATATTCCAAACGGCGTCGATGAGGCGGCCGTCCGATGAGCACGCGTACCATATCCAAAGGCCGTGCTTCCCTTAACGGCCGCGCTAAAACCCCATTTCTCCCCTCCGGCTAAAGCGGCAGCATCACGTCCGTGTCTCCTCCCCCGACCAAGACAGATCAACACACCACTTCCGCTCTCTCTCCTCCCATCAACTGTGATGAGAAGAAGAAGCTGAGAGGAAGCGCGCACCCATGGCGTCCGCGGCGATCGTACGGCGGAGGAAGCCGCTCCCCCTCCTCGATCGCCTCACCCCCACTCACCCTCTCCGATCCCTCTCCACCTCCCCCCTCCGCCCCCACCACTCCCCCGACCCCCAACTTCCCCCCGATCGCACCCCCGAGGGCCCCTCCTTAGGGTTTTCCCGCGTCCGGATCGCCCCCGGGGTCCCGCGGTCGGATCACGCGATCGCGCCCCTGGGGATCCGATGGCTCCAGCAGCACCTGCAGCAGCATCGCCGCCTCCGCCACGCCTCCACGGCGACGGCGGGGCAGCCGGTGGAGCAGGATCAGGGCCCGAAGAAGGCGAAGGAGGCGTCACCCGAGGAGTGCGACCAGGCCGTGGAGGGCCTCACCACGGCTAAGCTGAAGGCGAAGGAGGCGAAAAAGCAGATGGAGTCGCAGAGGGAGACGGTGGCCCTCGCGCGGAGGGCGTGGGCGAGGCTAGTCGGGATCGGCCCCGCCCTCCGCGCCGTCGCCGCAATGAGCAGGTCAGTGCCCCGCGCCCGCAAGGTGTTCGCTTTAATGCACCAGTGGAGGAGGTTCCCCAGTACGAGCTGAGTTGGTTTGTTTTTGCAGGGAGGATTGGGCGAAGAAGCTGAGGCACTGGAAGGGGGAGTTCGTGTCGACGCTGCAGCACTACTGGCTGGGGTCGATGCTGCTGTGGGCGGACGTGAGGATATCGTCGCGGCTGCTGCTGAAGCTGGCGGCGGGGAAGAGCCTGTCGAGGAGGGAGAGGCAGCAGCTCACGAGGACGACGGCGGACATATTCCGGCTGGTTCCTTTTGCGGTGTTCGTGATTGTGCCGTTCATGGAATTCCTGCTTCCGGTGTTCCTTAAGCTGTTCCCGAACATGCTGCCCTCGACTTTCCAGGACAAGATGAAGGAGCAGGTATTGCGGGGAAGTGGTCGTAGCTCAGCTTGTTGTGCCTGCTGCGTTATATGTTTGTTTAAGTGAACAGTGCGGGAAATGGTTGCACTTGTCGTTGCTTGTTTCCACCGTGCATTCCCTGGTGCATTCTTTGTTTCCTGTTGGTCGTACGTACGTGGGTTGAATGTGCAGGATGTTTTGACATTGTTATAGACCTTTTCATGGGAGATGAATGCTTTTCAATGTCAGATGAATGTTGGGGGTGGATAAAGCGATGTTTGCACTTCGGCCATTTGGTATGGATAGATAGAAAAAAGAAGTAAAAAATGAATTTGCTTTGTGAATTGTCATCCTAAATGTGTGCTCACGTTAAAACTTTGTAATTCCCACAGCATTTCTGCACCTTCAAAGTCTAAAAGTAATAGTTAATAACTCTCCTGGTATTATTGTATTTATGTGAAATTTCTCTGACATGTTTTCCGCTGTCCAACGGTTTTGGAATTAAAATATACAAAAGCTAGGAAAAAGGGAACTGGGATTATTATTGATCACCAAGTTTGGTTGCTCATAGCTACGGGTATTGAGTTGATCATGGCATATTAACTGTGACAATGTGGTTAATATAGTCTGCAGCATAGTTAAAACCATCAATTCATTGTGCAATAACTTCTTCTTAATCTTGTGGTTGTTGTTCATGGTATTAAGTCTAACCTGCAGGAAGCATTGAAAAGGCGTCTCAATGCAAGAATAGAGTATGCAAAGTTTTTGCAAGATACAGCTCAAGAAATGGCCAGGGAGGTTAAAATATCACGTAGTGGAGAAATTAAACAGACCGCAGATGACCTTGATGAATTTCTTAACAAGGTGAGCAGTGTTCCATGCATTAATTTTGTTTCTTGAATTTTGGATACCTAAATATGTTCAAGAACATCTTTTTTTCCGGAAGCTTCAAGTCTATTTTGGTTGCTAAGCTATTAATGTGTTACACTTGTTTGGTCGTTGAGTAACACATAGTTAACAAAATTTTATAACCCACTCTAGTGCGAGATGGTACTATATATCTCATTGATCTGTTGATCTGGAAGGCTTAAATGGGGTTCGACCCCAGATTTCGCTTTTGGTAATCTTTCTATCTACCACTTGTTTCTCATTTTTACTTCTCATTCCAACCGAACACGTATTGGATGACCCATGCCTGACATTTGTATGGCAAATCTAACCCTCTCAGAAAATCAACTTCCCCCCCCGCCGTCTTCCTTCCTTCCTTCCGTCTTTCTTTCTTTCCTTCTGTAATTACATTCTCAAATTGAAACATGCAATTTGAACAGGTCAGAACTGGTGCCCCTGTTTCCAATGAAGAAATTCTAGGCTTTGCAAAATTGTTTAATGATGAGTTGACTCTGGACAATATAAGCAGGTTCTTTTCTTCTGAAGTCTGTGGTTCTTTATTTTTTGAATGGTTTACCACTGAATACTGTCTGAATTCACACATCTTTGTGGATTCAATTTACACCTGCCTTATTGTTATTTTCTTGGGAACTTGTTACGTGCAGGCCTCGACTGATCAATATGTGTAAATACATGGGAATCAATCCTTATGGAACTGATAACTACTTGCGCTACATGCTCAGAAGGAAACTGCACGAGTAAGCCTTGACATCTTATTCTGCAACAATGTTATCTCTTCTTCTATTCTTGATTGACGGCCTTAGTGTTTTATTTAATGCATCTTTGTTCTCATGATATCCCTGAATTGATGTACGGCTTATCATCCAGCTTAAGGTGTCAGTTTCTTTTGTTTCTAAAAGGAACTTCCATTCATTCATTTTTTTTTGGAAAAAGAAAATGATAGTTATCGAAACTGATAACCACCCCAAATGTATTATAAGAAAAGGCCTTTCAGCCTACTCAGACCCAAAGTATAGCCACAAAGATCCCTCACTCACAATGACTCCACATCCTAATCAAAGCAAAAATAGACTTCACGAAATTTTTCACATAAGTTCTCTGCCCCCTGAAGACGACTTCATTTCTTCTTAACCAGACACCCTAGAGGATCGCCAATGGCCTGGCCCTCTTCTTCCTCGTCCGGAAGACATTCTGCCTAGTGTTGCTGCCTCTACCTCTAAATCTACTCCAAAAACTGATCAAAAGAACGACAACTCCACCATCCCTCTCCCACACGGCTCCAAATTTGTGATACAAATAGGTAAGAGAAGAAAAGGTGGTCGATATCTTCATCACCTCCCTCGCACAAAGGGCATACCTTAACCTCCTTAGGAGCCCATCTCACCCTCCACACCCTCGTCATGAGCCTCTGCCTCCTAAGTAGCCAAACAGAGATCTTGACCTTCAAAGGGCAAGCCACCTTCCAAACCTGTCTGCAATCTCTCACTAGGTCCAGGTCACCAGTGGGTCCCTTGCCGGACAATCTCCTATAAGCAACCCTCACTGAGAAATCTCCTTCCTCCCAACTAAGCATATCATTCCCTGACACCAGATGGAGGCCTTTCAACTCTTCAAGCAATCTCTGGAAGTCCTGGATTCTCACATCTGAAAGATTCCCTACAGAAGACGGGCACCACCCACCACCCCAAACTTTTGCCACAGATGCCTCCCTGCTCGTGGAAAGAGTGAAAAGTTTCGGAAATCTTCTAAAAAGTGCGCCTTGACCTGTCCAATCATCTTGCCAGAACTTGAAAACCTCCCCCGTCCTTACCACCGGTACAAAACAGTTATGCACTTTAGGAGCCATTGCCGACAACCCTCTCAGGAAATGAGAAGCATCCTTTGGTGGGGACAGGAGGAGGTCCCAACGCAAAGGGCCTCCATAAGCGGACTTGAAAACCCTCCCCATCAAATCTCCCCTGTTCTCCAACAAGCCTTCAATCCATTTCGCCAGCAGACTATCATTGGTTCTCCCCAACTCCCTCACCCTAAGCCTCCCTCCTCAACTGGTTTGCAAACCTCCTCCCACGCTACCAACCTGGCGCTAGGCCCATTCGACTCATGGTTGGACTAGAAAAAAATCATCATAAGACCCAACATTCTCTTGACTACCTGTTGGGGCAGCTTTAGGACAGAGATGAAGTATGAAGGCATTGCAGCGAGAACCGCCTTGAGCAGAACCAGCCTTCCTCCCCTCGATAGCAATCTGGACGCCCATCCTGCCAACCTCCCCTTCAGCCTCCCCACCAAGGAAGCCTAATCCTGCACCAAGATCCTCCTGTCCATTAGCGGAAGGCCCAAGTACTTAATCGGTAGTCTCTCCTGCTTTGTGCCAAGACACATACTGCACTCCGTTGCCTCTGCCTCCGTCAAGTTGAAAGGAACAAAACTCGATTTGGACAGATTGATCTGTAGCCTGGAAGCCTCACCAAACAATAGAAGTAAGATCCGCATCCTCCTAGCTTCCACCTCCTTGCTTTCAATGAAAAATATCGCATCATCCACATACTGTAGCAGCGGAATGCTCGTCCCATCTCCCAAAGAGAAACCTCTCACTAAATTCCTCTCACAAGATTTATTTGCCGCCCTCGCTAGTGCATCTGTCGCTAGAACAAAAAGCATCGGAGCCAACGGACATCCCTACTTAACTCTTCTTCTCGGCTGGATTCAACCCCCTTCGGGTTTCCATTGATAAGAACCGAAAAAGACGTCGTGGTGATGCATTTTTTCATCCACTCGATTCACAGGGGTGGAAATCCCCTCTTCACCAAAGAGGCCTAAAGGAAAGACCGCTGCACCGAATCATATGCCTTACTGAAATCAACCTTCCACATGAAAGCCTTTCCCTTGCTCTTCTTCTAGGAAGACAAAATCTCCGAAGCCACCACATACCCTTCCAAGATGTTCCTGCCCGGGACAAAGGCCATTTGCACCCGATCTACAATCTTCGCCAAGGTCCTCAATCTATTCGCCAAGATCTTAGTGATAATCAGGTAAATAGCATTCGAAAGAGCTATCGGCCTATACTCTTAAATCTCTTTCGCTCCATCCCTCTTTGGCAATAAGTTGTTCAATCTGTTGAAGTCCAAGTTTCCTTCACTGAACTCCTGCAGCACCTGCATCACATCATCCTTCAATACCAGCCAGAACTCCTAATAGAAGAAGATAGGAAATCCATTTGGACCTGGACAACCATCGTTATTTAGCCCCCAAACCGCCTTATGGATCTCATCCTCTTTAAACGGCCTAATCAAGCTCTCGGCTTCCATATCCCTAATCCGTGGTATCTCGGATCCCAACCACCTCCATCTTCCCCCTGCCTCTTCTCGGTGAACTCCCTTAAGTACCTTGCAGCTGCCCTGCCCATCGCTACCCTGCCCACGAACTCCTCGTCCATTTTCAGTCTATCGATTCAATTCTTCCTCCTCCCCGATGCTGTCGTATGAAAGTACCGAGTGTTAGAGTTGCCCTCCCTGAGCCACTTCTACCTGGATCTCACCTTCCACTCCACCTCCATCTTCCGATCCTCTTCCTACACCACCTGCAAACACTTTGCTCTGCTTTCCCTGTCTACTTCGGAGAGGAGGCCAACATCCTCAATCAAATCCAGCCTCGCAATCTCACTGAGAGCTTCATCTCATCTTCCCACGCTCTTCTTTGATCTGCTTCCTATAGACCTTGAGGAAGGACCTCATCTCCCACAGCTTGGCTTCCAACATAGCAGCCGCCGAGCTTTCCGCGTGAGTAGATCTCCATCTCTCTTCCACCAGCCTCCTAAATCCCTCTTCTAGAAGCCAAGCTCTGTCAAACTTAAAATGCGTACCATGCCTCCATCCCTCATTCGCCACCCAAAGCAAGGCGGTGTGGTCCGAGAATGGCCACTCCAATGGTCTGACCTCCGCCAAAGGGAAAACCTCCTCCATCGCTGTCGAGACCAAGAACCTGTTAGTCCGAGACCGCTGCCCACCAGAGCTCCTTCAAGTGAAGTGACAAGAAGAGGGTGGCATGCCAACCAACCCCTGTGCAGCAACAAAACCCGTAAAAGCCTCCGAGCCTTGGTCCACTCCCCCACGGCCATCCAGTCTATCTTTTGCCAAAAGAGTGACATTAAAATCACCATCAATCAACCACGTGGTCCCCTGATGTGCCGCTGCGACTTGATCTAATTCATCCCACATAACCTGCCTCCGCATACCATCATTCTGGTCGTAGACTGAAGAGAGATTGTCCCGACGCCTTTGCAACTTGACCGTGACCACATGGGATCCGATCGTCGAGTCCAACAAGGAAAAGACATCTTTCCACCCAACAACAACACTACTTGCTCTTCCGACTGCATCGAGGGCTATGGACTCCCTAATGCCACCACCCCCCACCTCCCTCCACAACCTCTGATCACAGCTCCCCCATTTCGTCTCCTGGAGAAAAACCACCTCGGGTCCCCACCTCTGAATGTAACCACACAACGCTGCCCGCCTGGAGGGTTCATTCAACCCCCTCACATTCCACGAGAGGACCTTGGTCATGGAGATGGCCGGGAAACTCCACCTTGCATCGTGCGCCTAAAACTCACCTCAGTTACCCGGTCAACCTCCCTGTCCTCCAGCACCACAGCCACACCCGACTACCCTCGCCGCACCTACTCCCCCTCCAAAAGGTCCTCTTCTTCCCCGTCCACCCCTGCTCGCACCACCCTCTCTTCACCCACACCCAACTTCGCCCGAACCTCCTCAGCCACCGCCCCCTCTCCAACCCCATCCCCTTGCTGGCTATCAACACCGCCACCAGCTACTGATGCTGCCCTAGCACCCCCCATGCTACCATCGCCTCCCATCGAGCCATCAGTCGACCCTCCACCTCGCCCCACTATCGGCAGGGTGTTGATGGCCACCTCCTCTGCCAACACCTCCCCCCGATGCCAGTTGCTCCCTACCTCGTTCTGGCCTCCAGCCCTCGCGGTCGGAGAAGACCTAGCCCTCCACCTCCGATAGGTCCACCTCGGTCTGTACGAGAGCCGTTACGCAAGGAGCTTCCTCGGCTCTCATCTCTGTAGGCACAACACGATTTCGTCCACACCGCCTGTCATCGCCCGGTCAGCCTAACGAAGCTCGGATCGTGGGCTCGCCTCTAGGCTCATTCGATCGTCGCCACCGTGTGGAGTCTGCCCCGAACCCTTGTGGGCGAAGGGGCATGATTCGAGAACCCCTCCGAAATCGCTTTCCCCAAGCCCGGATCCGCCTCACTAGACTTGGATCCGCCAAGAGGGCACGCTATCAAAAGCCTCTCCACGTCAGCTTAGCCCTTCGTCTTCAGCGCCTCGGATCTCTCTAGATCTCTCGCAGCAGATCTCGTGCCTTCGGCTGCCTCCATCGCCCGCTCGTCTGCCACCGAATGCGCCACGGGAATCGCAACGGTCATGCAATCATCTCTGCGTGCCCTCGCCTTCCCAAAAACGGCCGGCCATCGGCCTGCCCGCGAGCTAGCTCTGCCGCCATGCTCCGCCACCGCACTACTAGTCACTGCCTTAGCAAAAGACCTAGGTCTCCCGACCTCCGGCGAGACCCGAACCAACCAAGAAGAGCTCCCCCACCTCAAGACCACCTTCTCTGCGATCCGCATCCCTGGCTTCATCTCCCCACCCAAGCACCGAATCTCGACAGGTCCTCTGCTCTCAGGCCAAGACCATTGCATCTCCGAAGTCTCGTGAACGAAGCGACCACTGTCGCCACCACCTCCACCGTGCGAAGGAAGAGAGGAACCCCCTCAATCACCACCCTCTGCCTCGCGCAAACAGGTGGGCACTCCACCACGGCCCCGTCTGACCTCACTGGCCACCTCCACCTTACCACTCCTCGGCCACATGACATCTCCTTGAACGCCAACCTCCGCAGTAGCACCGGTCTGAGCCCCGAGAGCACAAAGCCTCTGCTCCCAAGAGTTGCAACTCCAAAGGCACCCCTTCCAATCCCCAACAACGAGACCACCCCCCTCAGGTCCCCCAGCCCCACCTCCCCTTCCAGCACCACCGCTACCAGGGCCGCCGCCAAACTCCCCTTAAGGGCCCTAATCTCCTTCGACCACGGTGCTTCAACCTCTACGAGAGGTGCCCCCTCTGGCGGAGGCGGCAACTCCTCCGCTCCCCCCACGGAAGCCCTAGCAGCAAGCTCCCGAAGGTGGCATCTCACTCGCCTGTGCCCAAAACCTCCGCACCGCAGACACCTCAACGGCTCCTTACAACCCTTCGTGAAATGCCCCTTCTTGAGGCACTTGAAGCAGCGAAGCTCCGGCGCCTCTCCCCTCCGTGGCCTCTTCTTCAGCGCCGTCCAACCAGTTCAATTATGACACCACCTATTCATATTTGGCAATGGTCTTAGGATTGCTAGGTCTTAATCATGTCACATAATCAAAAATTGGTATGTTACATTCATAATTAGTGCTAGGCAAAACACCCTGTACTCAGACAAAGAAACAGGACTTCCACAAAGATTATGGGTTTTGTGCAGTTTAGGAGGGTAGTTCCTGTTAAATTTCATATTATGATTTAGTTGGCGATGCCAACAGAATTGCACAAAATGATTATCAGATTTCATAATTGTGGGGTAGCCAACAATGTCGAGTGAATAAAAAGGGCGTCTACAAATACAATGGATTTGGGTTTAGGCAGTGAATCTTGTTAAACTTCATATTATGGGTTAGCCGGCAATGTCACCAATGATTCCCAAGTAGCATTATGGTCTGAGATGCTAGGCCTTTTACGTTTTGAGAATTATACTTCATGCTGTTCAATACTTGGAGAAAGATGGGTCACGAGGCCCGGCACAATGTGGTGCATTCATGCTCTCTATTATCATCTGTTGGCCGTACCATAAGTTATCTTTTCCATTAGAAACAAGATTGTTCCTTTTAGTAACATTATATTTTGAAAACTTTTAAAAAAAAAAATCAGGAACCAATATTCTGATGTTTGTCTGAAGCCATTAAGTATTCATTTTCATGGTAGTTGGGTTTCTGAGAGACTTTATTATTATTATTATTATTATTATTATTATTGTTTTACAATAAAGGAAGTGGGTTTCGAGCAAACAAAGTTGGAGTTGACAGAAGTTTTGAATGGTCTTTGAAGAATTACACACTGGGTATGAGATATTTAGATCAAAGTCTAATATGTCCATTGAAATTCCAATGAAATATGATATTTTCCATACTTACAGTAGAAAAGGATTTTGCACTCGTTAACATAGCACAGTTAATATGATGCAATGTATCTGGACAGCGAATATGTTTCTCTTTGTTTTTTGTTTAGGGGCCATTCATATTAACATAACACAGTTAATATGATGCAATGTATCACAAGGTTGTCCAAGTCGAACAGTAGAAAATGTAAAACTTCAAATAATTTAAATATAAATATTGTGCCGGAGGATTATTCCCTGATAGAATTTAGAAGAGTTATTGCTAATAATAGTCCATCTGTTTTGCTTAAAAGAAGTGCATTTGCTTGATCTTTAGCAGGATAAACCTATAAAAGTTGTCTCTTAACTGGACTTTTTGTTAGCAGCAATAAAAGATTTTCAACAAGTGTTTTAGTTTTAAGAATGCCATTTCATTTGACATTTTGGAAATGAGAGTAACAATTAAGTAATTATAATGCTCTATGTCAAATTCAATGTGAGGGAGAACTTGGATTGTTGTTGACATTGGAGACAAGGTTTTCTTTCATTCTTTCAATGATAGAATTGGAAAGAGAGCTTTCCTTAAAAAAAGAGAGAATGAGAATAAGAACAACGCAATTTCTAGTTTTTTCTTTCTTCTCATAACTTTCCTTGAAAAAATAATGAGAATAAGAAGTGATGAGTTGAGAGTATTTTTATTTATCTTGAGAGGTGCTTATGTAATTAACCCAATCCTCTTTCTTATAAAAGAGGGTTAGGGTTTTTCATTTTGAGGCAATGCAGTCATTTGATTCCAACATACTATCAGAGCAGCTGTCCTAAGTTGGTGCTCTGATATCCCACCAAAGAAAACCATCAAAATATGATTTGGATCACCTACATGAAGGTGACCCGATGGGAGATCGCAAGGATGTCCTCTCCATCGCAAGCAGTAACTAGCCTTATGCTACTGCAGATGACTTGCGCCGTTGCTGCAGTGCGCTCCACCAGTCTGCGTAGCCCCATGCTGCTGCCGATGAACCGCGTCACCACTGCAATGCATCCACGGTAGTGCCTCGTTGGTCTGTGGCCCTGCACGATGTCATTGTCACTCCTGCAGACCCACATGAAGTCCTTGTTGACCCCTGCCATCGCCGCCAGCGCCACCCACTACGGTGTGATTGCCAATACAATGGATCAACTACCTTCGGTAGAACATGAAGTTGGAAGTGTGGGTGCCCTGTGTTTGGTGCAATTATTGTGTGATGAGCCTTTTCTCATGCCTTGTCTTAGTGGCGATGAGTCTACTCTCGCCTATGTGGAAGAAAGTTGATCCATCAAAGTCAACTTCAAGATCCGTGGGGCTAGCGTGTGCAACCCAACAAATTGAGAAGAAGAAACGAAGATACAGAGGTGCATGGGTGATAGATTCTGGAGCCTCAGTGCATCTCGCTAGAGATTGTGATTGTCTGAAGAACCCTGTGATTCCACAAGGATTGCGGGAAGTATGTGTGGCAAATGGAAGGACTTCTCTTGTGATTGCGATTGGGTGTACAGATGCTACGCCCAGGATGGAGATGGAGGAGGTTTGCTATGCCCCAGAATCCTCTATGAATCTCCTGTCGGTAAGCAAGACTTGTAGAGACCTTGGATGTCGTGTTATTTTTGATGAGAAATATTGTTATTTCCAAGATCAACACACAAGGGAGATTGTTGGGAGTGGCATAGAGAGAGATGGTCTATTATCTGGACATGGCTACATTGTTTGTTGGGGCAGTATCTCTCTCTCGTGATCCTTTACTTTAGTACCAAAGACTTGGGCATCCGTCTGTGAGGAAGGTGCACCAAATGTACCCAGAGTTACCAGATTCCTTTGTTCTGGATTGTGAAGATTGTCAATTGGGGAAACATCACAGGAGTAGCTATATTGGGAGAGACACTGGTGTTAGTTCAACCCTTTTTTCCTGGTACATTGTGATGTTTAGGGGCCATTTAGAGTGGCTTCTAGTAGTGGATACAGGTATTTTGCAATCTCAGTGGATGACGATAGTAGACTTACCTGGGTATTCTTGATGAAGGCTCATAATGAGATCCCTACTATTGTACAACATTTTATATTTGAGATACATACACAACATGGCACTACTGTTCGGGTCTTCTGTAGTGGTAATGTATTAGAATTATGCATAGTGATTTATAGGATGCTTTCTGGGCTAAGGGGATTATTCATCAGATATCTTGTGCTCATACTTCCCAGCAGAACGGAATTGTAGAGCGCAAATTGTGACACTTGATATGGCTAGGACCTTGATGTCTCATATGAAAGTTCCTAGGCAGTTTTGGGTTGATGATATACTTTTAGCGGCGTTTTTGATTAATCGGTAGCCATCCTCAATGATTCAGATTCCATAGCAGATTATACATCTTGATTGTAGTAGAGTTTTTCCTATGCCACTGCGAGTGTTTGAATGTGTATGTTTTGTTCAGAACTATGGCATCTAGGATAAATTTGCCCCCCGTGCCACGAAGTGTCTTTCTGGGCTACTCCAAGACTTAGAAAGGCTACAGATGTTATGATCTAGCACCTCGGAGATACCTTGTTACTGCGGATGTGACTTTCTTTGAGAATATTCCCTACTTCTCAGAAGAAGGATCCATAGAGGCTGCCATTGAGGAGATAGGTATATCACAGGAGGTCACAGATATAGGACTATGCATGTGAGGAGCTAGCTTAACTTATTATTTCCTCAGATAGAGGTGATTCAGATAGGGAGGAGATTGTGTAGAGGAGACCTGATACTACTATTCATCATATTTCTCGTTATGCTATAGTTTCTCATCTCATGGGGGGTCAGACAGTTTGCATCTGCTATTACTACTACTATGGTGTTAAGAGATTTTGTGCAGACACTTCATGATCTGAAGTGGAAGGCGGCCATGGATGAGGGGATGGAGGCTCTTCAGATCAGAGGAACATGGGATCTTGTCCATTTCGTGATGATGCTACTTTTTTGATTGCAGATGGGTATAGACCATCAAGTACAGGTTTGATGGGACAATAGAAAGATATAAAGTCAGATTTGTGGCCAACGGATTTACCCAGACATATGGGGTAGATTACCTTGAGACATTCTCCCTTGTTGCACGTAATACTTCCATTAGAATTATTCTGTCCCTTGCTGTGATCAGATATTGGCCTTGGCATTAACTTGATATAAAGAATGGCTTTCTATATGGAGATCTAGTTGGTGAGGTATATATGAGACAACCACCAGGTTATGACCAAGCTTTTAAATATCGATATCGATATTGTATTGACAAGTCAAAAAAGGGATATATTGGGAATATATCGCTGATATCGGTGAATTTTGGGAAATCATTCAAAAAGGTCCAAAGTGTCCCAAAATGTCACAAATTTTATGAAAATTAATATTTTAATAACTAATCCATAATGAAGAAATACCTAAAAGACGAAAATCATAAATTTTGAATGAAAATATAATAGAAATGCACTAGTCGCATATTGATGAAGTTATATATTGAAAAGAAAGTATATAGAATATGATAATAATTGAAAAATGTTTATAGTAATTTTCGTTACATATTGTTGATAATTGAAATCATGCCACTGATTTTCTTATTAGGTTCAACGAGCTCTTTATTCTGATACTCTTCTTTTTCTCATTGACGTGCTTCAGATTTTGTGAACCACTCTATTACTCTTATTACAATCTCAAGATATGAAATCACAAATACTATCACCAAATATGCACTTGGTGATAGAAGATACAATTTAGATTACACATGAGTATATTATGAACAAATATAAATGGTCAAATAACTAGAGCCTCGATTTTTTTATCAGTTCCAACACGTTCTCTAGTCCGATATTCTTCTCTTTCTCATTGATGTGTCTTACATTTTGTGAACTACCCTATTACTCTTCTCGTTATGAGCTCAATACATGAAATCACATCTCCTACCAACAAAGATGCACTTGGTGAAAGAAGACATGGTTTAGATAAAACAAGTGCATATCATGGACAAATGTAAACGCTCAAATAACTAGAGAGAAATTATGCCCATCATGACATAATACACAGTTTGTAAGATTAGTGGAGATCGACAAAGGACCAGTGTGCAAGTACTTAGATAAACCATGCCGAAACAAGTGAGTTTGTCAACCCTAGGTTGTTGTAATGGAAAAAAAGAGCCATCATGGTTGTCATCCTTTAATCAAAGGAAGATGACAAGATAGCCTTTTCAATACCCCCATGGATTATTAAAATATTTAATTTTATGCATCTTTTTATAGAGGTTTGAAGATGCTAATTTATTTCTCACCCACGTTTTAGAATCTTCTTATTTTTCAATAAGTAAAACCAAGTGCAATGACTGAATTGTCGACAGAGGATGTACAACTCTAAAGTTGACATATTTGATGGACTACAAGGGAGTAAGAACACTAGCATGTACAACTCTAAAATTCAACAAAAGTCCATGATATCGACAATATCGGTTATCGGTGATATCATGGAAAAAATATACTTCATGTGATATTGATATGTCCAGACCCATCGATACCAATATATCAGTGATATATCAACCCCTGGCTTATGACAGTTAAGGGGAGCTTGTCTGATGCTTGCGGAAAGCCATTTATAGCTTGAAGTAGAGTCCACGAGCCTGGTTTGAGAGGCTTAATCTCGAAATCAGGAAACTGGGGTTTCAAAGATCTACTATTGATCCCTCTATATTCATCAGATGGACTAAGCATGGTGGGATATGGAGAGTGTTATTTTGGCAGTATATGTCGATATGATTCTGACAGGTGATGATACTAGTGGTATAACAGAGACGAAAGCATTTCTCCAGTCTACCTTTGTTACCAAAGATTTAGGTGATCTTCACTATTTTTTGGGGATAGAGGCTATTCGTCAGGAGGGAGGTTTGTCTTTATCTCAGAGACATTATACCTTGTAGATCCTAGAGAAGGCTGGTCTTCTTGGGTCTAAGTTATCAGGGATATTCGTAGAGGCATCCTTTAGTCACCACACAGATGAGACGGATGCTCTGTTTGAGGATGTGGCCAGATATTGCAGCATGGTTGGCCGTTTGTTATGTTTGACTATTATACGTCCAGATTTCAACTTTGCAGTCAGTCGGGCCAGCTAGTTTATGTAGACTCCTAGGTATAGTCATTGGCATGATGTGTCTCATTCTGAGATATCTGAAGGACACCCCAGGATGTGGCTTGTAATTACCGCTAGACCTGGCCATGGGTCGGGTCAGGTGGGCCATGGACCGGGTCAATTGGATTGAACTTTCAAAAGCTTTGGTCCAAGCTTTAGTTGGGTCGACCCATGGGCCTATACACTTGGCCTAAGCCCTATTTTTGAGGGTCGGGTTAGGCCTGGATCGACCCATGGATCAAATATAAAGTACTTTGAAGTTTTAAACGCAAACATGGATAATAAAATAATATGAATGACCGAAAACATAAACATAAGCATACTAAAAAAATGCCATAAGTGAAATGAACAATAACAACCAAATCTACTTTAGTTAAAATGTCATAAAAGTCACGAAGGTTTATCATTCATATAAAAATTAAACTACTAAAAATTCTAAACTATTAATCTTCCATAAAAACACATCCTAAAAAATTTATAAATCACATGGAATTTAGGAAGAATATAAGTAATCCTATGTTATTGTGCTAGCAGTTAAATCCCCAATCCTCATTAATAGCTTTCAATTTATTACTTCGTACTATGTTAACTATTCTGTATACTGCCCCATGTTTCCTTATGATTGAATGTGCTTATACGGGTATGCTAAAGGTCCTTGATTCATAATTAAAAAAAATAATATTAAGGAATAGATGGTGGAAGAGTTGGATGGTAGTTGTTGGTCCAATAGATGATTCTCGAAGCTCAAGTTAAATAGATGATTCATAATTTTAGATGGTGGTTATTGGATGTCTCATATGGTACTTGGAGATGGTTGGAGATTTTGGGGGAAGCGAGAAAATGATTAAATAGATGAAAAAATTGCCATTCAACGGATGGGGTTGGAATTGTTGGAGTTCTAAGTTAAGACTCTTAGAGTTCTTGATTTTAATTATTATTGATTTGCGGGCCGGGTTAGGTCGGGTTGTAAAGTGGAGATCTAAGCCTGCCCATTTAAAATCGAGCTAGTTAGAGGGTTGGGTTGGGTCGGATCATGATAAAAAAATAAAAGCCCAAGCCCACTCATTTTGCGGGTCGGGCAGGTTGGGTCGATGGGGCCCCTAGCCCATGGCTAGGTCTAATTACCACAGCAGTGGCACTTTAGATCTTATTACCTATTCCGATGCAGATTATGCTGGATCTGTAGAGGACAAGAGGTCTACATTAGGCTTTGCTGTTTATTTAAGGGGAAATCGTGTTTCATGGAGAAGTACGAAATAGAGCATTTTTGCTTGTTCTAGTGCAGAAGTCGAGTATAGGTCCATGGCGTAGGCTGCATGTGAGATAATGTGGATGATTGGGTTTCTCCAAGATCTAGGGGTGCTAGTTGATACCCGGGTGACTCTGTATTGTGATAATAAATCAGTTACATATATTGCCTCAAATTCAATCTTTCTCGAGCGGACAAAGCATATAGAGGGTGATTGTCATTTCATATGGGATGTCATTTTGGAGTGGAAGATAAGTACTTATATTTCTTCTGAGCTACAACTAGCTGACATCTTTACCAAACCCTTTAAGAAGAAACAAATCAGTGTCTAGTTTTTCATATTAACCCGATCATCTTTCTTATAAAAGAGGGGTTAGGGTTTTTCATTTTGAGGTAATTCAAGTATTTGATTTCAACAAGAACAAATCAGTGTCTAGTTTCTTCTTGTTGGTGTTGTGGGAGATGATGCATCAACAGAGAAATTCTCGGCATTCTATGTGGGGTCCATTGAAATTGGATCTCGTATGGCATCTTCGATCATCAACGCACGTGAAGCTTCTATCTTGTTGCCCCCCACTCTACTCTCTGATTTGCATGGATTTGGATCTTCCTTCGGGTCTAGCCCCTCATTTCGCTCAGTTGCAGGCATCAAAGACTTGTTATGGCATCTACTTTGGACTCGGGCTATGCGCTGGGCTTGGTGATGCAGGTGGTCGACCGTGCCTCTGCTGAACATCCCTGATTTGGATCCCATTGCCGGACTCGGTGCTACGGACTTGGGCCACACTTTAGACTTGGTGATGCAGGCAATTGAGCATGCCACTATCGGCGATAGCTCTTTTGGTTGCCTCTTCATCGTCTTGGAGGCCACTGCCTGCATGGTGGTGGCTTGTGTGGCCATGGAAGATTTGCTACCGGAGGGACTTGCTGTGGAATGGAGTAGGTTAGTGGTGGGCTCTGCAGCACTGCTGTGTCACTTGTCGGATTCAATCTCAGAGCTCGCTTTTGGATTCAGCTTGAATGGGTACGATCTCCATGTTCCCTGATCTTCTTTATCGCCTACCTTGTAGTTCCTATCCCAACCTAAGCCTCTGCTTGAGCCCTCCCCTGTTCTTGTGCCTTGCATGCCGGACCTGGAACCTAGCTGTGCATAGTCTGTTCAATTGGGGTTGCAGGGAGAGGTCGAGCGGCCTCATGAGGAGAACGACTTGAAGGGACCATTCCCTTCGATGGTGTGCACTGACCTTCATGCTGCCACCTCCTCCCACTTATCGGTAGAGGACCAGCAGTAGGGGAACACTGCTTTTTGGTGACTCCCCCATGATTCTTCTGGGGGTATGAAGACTTATTGAAGAAAGGAGACCTTTGGTTCAGTGGGTGGGGTGGGTGGTGTGGGTGGATAAGCACATGGTGCCTCTGTTGCCCCACCACCTAACCTATCTCAAGGTGATGGTCAAGCTAAGGAGAAAAGTTGCTGTGACGATCGAATTATGCGCTTCTGTGAGAAGTGTCTTACGTGACAGACCTCGTAGGATGGAGGTGATGAGGGGGGCAACCACTATTTCAAAATGAAGATCGTTACTTGGACCATTAGAGGCCTTAGGGATGCTCATAGGAAGGGAATCTTGAGGTGCTACATCTTGCAGTGGAGGGCCAATATTGTCCTCTTACAAGAGCAAAGCTGGAGCATTGCAACAACTGCATCTTTAGCAAGATTGGCAGTGGAAGATTGGAGGAGTTTGTTGCTCTTGATGCAATTGGGAGGTCTTGGAGTTTGCTTGTAGCTTGGAATAAGAACTTTTCCATGAGCAATGTAAAAAGGGGCACTGACTCCGTTGTGGTGGATTTGTAGAGGAGGATAGGTTCTCCTTTAGAATCATTAATGTGTATGGGCCTTGTGTGTCGAAGGACAAGCTTGTTTTTTGGGCTGAATTGCTTGACTAGGCTGTGGGGGAGGCATGCCTTTGTGTTGGTGACTTCAATGCTACTCTCTTATCCGATGATAGGCCTAGCACTTTCTGAGGAAGAGGCAGAACTGTCGATGAATTTGTCGATTTGGTTGCCATGACTGAGGCTAATGAATTTGAGGTGCCCACTTGTAGATTCACTTGGAGGAGCTCTGCAGAAGGTGCGTCGCTCTCCTGCTTGGACAGGCTTTATGGCTCTATCGAATTCAGCAAGCGCTTCCTCACCCCTTCTTCAACCACACACTGCTGGAATGGGATTTTGATAAGGACATCAAGGTCACTACTTCAAGTTTGAGAAGGTGTGGCTTTTGGAGGAGGGATTTAGGGGGAAGGTGGAGGAATGGTGGACTTAATGTAAGGCTTCGGACCATCCTACCCAGATCTACTATAAGAAGATCATCCATCTTCTGGACAAATTGAGAGAATTTAAAAAGGAACTAAAAGAGGCAAGGTCGAAAGTATGGGAGGAGGCTCTTGCTAGTATAACTAGGTTAGATTGAATTGAAGATTCTCATGACGTTACGGTGAGAAGTCCAGACAGAGGATAGATTTGCGGACAAAAGTGCAACTCAAGGATAGGAAGGAGATCTCCCGGAAATGGCAATCGAGACAACTTTAGCTAAAGGAGGGGGACTCCCATACTAAGTTCTCCCTTTTTTTATGTCAATGGGAGAAGGAATTGGATATAATCCATTTTTGGTGGGCAGGGTGGTAGGATTGTGAGGGGCAATAGGTTGGAACTGCTTTCGTTGACTTCTTTCGCCAGCTCTTTTGCCAGTGACATGATAGAATTTGGCACTTAGGGGCTACAGACCTCGTTGGTTGATGAATAAGGATTGTGCTGACTTGGTCAGGCTGCTCACTTAAGCTGATGTCTTTAAGGTTGTGTGCTCACTTAAGCAGGAGGGTTCCCCTATCCTAGACGGGTTCCTTGTGCTTTTTCTGAGGGAGTTTTGGCCCTTGGTGAAGAATGAAGTTATGGCTATCTTTGACTCGCTGGCTTTCGGGGATAGCTTTCATGCAATAAATTGCTTCCTTTTCCTTACTCCCAAGGGTTATGCAGCTGAGATCATTGATGATTATAGGCTTATAGCCCTCTTCAATTTGGTTTATCTGGTGGTCGCCAAGACCCTTGCTCGTAGGTTCTCCTCAATGTTGGATGCATTGATTAGATTGGTGCAATCGACCTTCATTCAAGGGAGATCCATCTTAGAGAACTATCTTGTTGCCTCGAAAATTCTTGCAGCCTGGAAAATGGAGGGGACCAAGGTCTTCTGTTGAAAGGTTGACTTCTAAAAGGCATATGACTTGTTAGATTGGTAGTTAGAGGGTTTCACCCCATGTGGATCTCTTGGATGAAGATTTGTGTCACTTTGGCGTCGGCGGTGGTTCTTATTAATTGCAAACCTGAAGGCGAATGGATTCACCCTAGGAGAGGGGTGAGATAGGTCACAGGGGTACACCCTTGCCCCCATGTTGTTCATTTTGGCTGTGGATTTCTCGGTAGATGCATGTTTTAACTAATGTGAATTGGGGGAGCTCAAAGGCTTTGGATCACATAGAGGGGGTACGGTGGTCCTGATCCTTTAGTACGTCAATGGCACCATTATCTTTGTCGAGGGCTCCGTTGATGAGGCACGAATGGTCTGCTTGCTTATGGAGCTTTCAGGGAAGCTTCTGGGCTAAAGATGAACTTCCAGAAGTTTGAGTTTTTGGCATTTGGCATGTCAAATGCTGCAGCTGCACAATGCGGATATATCCTTGGTGTCCAGCCTCTACCCTCCTTGTTCAAGTATGTGGGGTTCCCTTTCTCTATGGGGTGCCTTACCTCCAAGGATTGGCAGGTTGTGATTGAGAGGCCGGAGAAGAGGCTTAAGGGGTGGGCTGCAAAGCTCTTGACTAAGGGTGGCAGGCTAGTTTTGCTATCCTTTGTGCTGTCTACCATCCTGATTTACTTTCTACGATGCGGGTCTTGGCAACGATCCTAAAGCAAATTGACATGCTCGGAAGGAGGTTTCTTTGGTCCTCTAGCATGGGTGATCACTTCCTGCTACTGGTCTCTCGGAGGAGGTCTTCACGTTGAGGGATCATGACGGTTTAGGTGTCCTGGACCTGTAGACCTTGAAGACGCACTCTTGGGTAAGTGGGTACTTAAGCTTATGGGCCCTGATGAGCTTTTTTGGAAGAAGATTCTTAGCAACTCTTATGGACCCACATTGGACTCGGAGAAAGATGCCTATCAGTGGTTCCTCTCACTTCTTCGCTGCACTTCAGAAGCTCTTGCAGATGGTGAGATTGCATTGTGCAGCTCAGCTTGGAGATGGGACCCGTTTCCAGTTCTAGCTTCATGATTGGTCACCGGCTGGGGTGCTTTTGGAGGTGTACCCTAGATTGGCAGTTCTTGCTCTGAATTAGAGAGTCTTTGTTGCAGATTGTTTCCAAGATGGTCAATGGGTGTCCCTTTCCAATGCCGGGATTGAGGATTTGCTGCTTCTCCTCCAGACCATGAGGGATATTGTGCCCAACCATTTGGTGGATGGTTGGGTTTGTCGCCATTGGTAGGAGTAGGAGAAATGCAAAAGCCTATTATTGAATTTGAGAGTCCCAACACCTCTTTACGTAGAGAAGAGGTATTGGGCAAATATCAAAGCATGTCCAGTATAAAATATAAAATAACTAAAAGAAAAGTTACAGAAAGGAAACATAAATAGGAGTATCTCAACAGTAGGTTCTTGGTCAAGAGAGCCTACGTGTACTTCATGGGGAATGCTGAAGACGAGGAGGCACCTTCCCTTGTGGCAGACTGTACGAAGATTTGGAAGGCTTGGATCCCCCTGAAGGTCAGATTTTTTCTTTGGCTTCTATGTAGGAGGAGGATTATTATAGAAAAATGATGGGTGCCTCAGGATGATACTACTTGCATCCTGTGTGGAAGTGGGGTTGAGGACACAGATCATTTATTCTTCGCCTGCCCCTTTGCCCGGGCCTGTTGGGGTGTAGCTATGGACTGGCCTCTTGATACTGGCTCAGAGATGGGCTTCTGGACTAGCATACATGGGACGCTTGTGGGTGACGGCACCCTGAGGAAGGCATTTGTCATGCTTTGGTGCATCTGGCTGGAGCGTAACGGAGTGTTTTTCCAGAGGGAGTGCTTCATTGCTTTAACTCTCTTTGTACATGCAGGTGTAATTAACCCGTTTTGCTTTAGCGATTGCAGGGGTTAACATTCCTTGTTATAACCCCTTTTTTCCTCTACAAAAGAAAAGAATGGGGAATTGGAATAATTTCTAAATTTCAATTGTAAATTTTTTCTCTCATCCCAAAAAATGCCTTTCCTGTAGCACGTGGGAACCTCTTTCTGCTAAAGGATTGGATATTCTTCCAAGCATGGCACTTAATTGCCTATGGCTAAAGTTTGTTGTTCTTATTCATAGCCTATCTTGCTTTCTTCGAAAGCCTTTTCCTATTAGCTTCAAAGCCCATCAGGAAACAAAAAAATGTTCAAGCCTTTGAAGGTTTAGTGCAGTGGAGTTGTGACCAAGATACTTCCAATTGTCACTTTTCTTCATATGGAATCTTTTCAGCGGCGTCGCATGTTCTTATCATGAAGAGGGTTTTCTTATTCCTCTTCCCTGTTCTGGAAGACTTTGATGTTTGTGGTTATTATCCCTTGCTTCTGCGTGATGCTTAAATTTTCATTGTGGGTGGATCTTGCTAAAATTTTCTCTTGAATAGCTCATATTATATGTTATATGTGACCAGGATAAAAGAGGATGACAAACTCATACAAGCTGAGGGTATAGAATCACTTTCAGAGTATGAACTTCGTCAAGCTTGTCGGGAACGCGGTTACCTAGGTTTACTTTCTACTGAAGAAATGCGTCAGCAGGTATAATTTGTTCAAAATTTTGAGGCAAATCAATTTAACAAAACCAGAGACATAGTGTGCAATTATGCTGTTTTAATGTCAGAAAATGCAATTGGCACGGTTTCTTTTAAGTTAGGCGGTACTAAATCCAATTTATGATACTCTTTTGAGAAAATCAAGGGTTTCTGTCAAAGTAACTGGCCATCATGCTGAACAAGAAAAGTTTCAGATTAATGTATTATATTTGTATTTTCTGAAAAGTATTAATGTGGTATATTGAATTGCAGTATTTAAACAAAAAAGGAAATTGATAGCCCAAATGAGAACAATTGTAAACAATGTAAAGTAATAACTGACTAACTAAAAAACTCTAGCCCCTCTTCGGGGGGGCGGGGGGGGGGGGAAACCAAAAAAGTTCAGGCAATAGGGTACTAGTGCATCGAGTTGCACCAAGCTTTTTTTTGAAGAAAACCAAGTTGCACCAAGTTCTTAAAAATCACGAGATTGGTTTAATCTGTACTTTAAGGTCACCCAGTGGACCCTGGAAGTGGTGTCCTGTACTGCCAAAAGGTCAACTTATGCTCCAATATACCTACCAGATCAGCAACATTTTCGAGAGCCTTCAAGAGTTTGAGAGAGTTGTACCACCTGTGATTTGGACTGACCAGAGTGTGAAGCCGTATCAGAGGAGACCCCCTTTCTTTTTCTAAAAAAAAAAACTGAATTGAGGGAGTTGTTCCAAGACAAAGGACTTGATTCCTTTCCAAAAAAATAAACAAGACTGATCGAGGGAGTACATGGGAGGATGGGGTGCATGGTGATGATGTTTGGAAGCAAGGTGGGGTTTGGTTGGTGAAAAAATGCAGCAGCAGTTGTAGGAGATTATTGCAGGAGTGGTTTGAAACATTGGGAAAAGCAGTGAGGTTTTCCTTTCTTCAAGACCATGCTTCTGATTCTTGGCAACAGAATATATGACTGGTCTTTTCTGAGGTATTACGTGGTACTATAGCCCAGGGCAAGAAGATTGTGGGGATAGTGCTACGAAGTGGGGTTGGGATGCACCAATGGGATTGTATATGTTGTGTGTGTGTGTTCATGGGGAGGAGCAGAAGGAGATCTCTTCTCCTGGATTTTGAATGCTTCAGATTGGTCATTCTACATTTTTGCAGGTAATTCAGCTGAGGACGCGCCCTCACCAAGCACTGTAAACAAACCAACCAGCCAAGTTGTTTATGGTATCATCAACCTTTTTCTTACTATTTGAACCTGTTCAAAGTATACTTTCTGAGATAGGAATTCGAGATAGTCATAGTATTTTCCAAGAGCTCAGAGAGGAGCCCTGAAGAAGTTTTAGGAAGAAATTCTCAAAGAGCTTGCCCCATTTGGGAGTTGGAGAAGTCTCTTGATTCCTTAATCAGAGAAGGCAAGGCTCTATCTTGAAAATTTCCCCCTTTCTATCAACTAAGTTCTCTGACCGGTTATTTGAGTGTACAGCTACTGAAGGACCAATTTATGATGAATGGGGAAGACAAGATCAATGCCGAGCATTGGGCCAAAGCCGTTGAAATCCTTAAAGCTTGTACTCATGCAGCTCTCCTGGATTTTAAATGCTTCAGTTTGGTCCTTCAACATTGTTGCAAGTAACTCATTTTGGTAGACACTTCCACCCTGAAAAAAGCCACTTGGGTGGATTCGGTTTAAGTGGATCCTACCAGTCCGTTCATACATCAATGGAAAAATGAATTAACGATGAAGTACAAATTGAGATCAAGGGGAGGTTTGGTGTATAAATTGTTGCAGTGTTTAATGGAGGTCACACAGATTTGAGTCATGGAAATAACTTCTTGCAAAGTGTATAAATTGTTGTGGTGTTTAATGGAGGTCACACAGATTTGAGCATGGAACTAACTTCTTGCAAAAGATGCAAGTTAAGGTTGTGAATACTAGACCAAAAGTAGCCTGACAATCTCTAGGATCCAAGAAATAATTGCTTTTCATGCATTGGCTGCTTTTAATGCAGCTGTAATTCATGTTGATCCTTCTTTACTATGCTTACTAATTGAGTCCCTTTTAGATTAGCTTTCATATGTTTTTGTCATTTCTTATTTTTAGTTTGACTCTTTATGTATTGTCAAGATTTGCGCAAGTAGGAGTGTGGAGGCTCCTTGGCGTGGGAGAGAATAGTCCCACATGGACTATGTGGCACACAAATCAAGGAGGAGCACGGTGGTCGACGGCCTATGTGGTGTTGGCGTAGGAGGCCGTGGGCCTTGATGGTGGCCAGTGGTGATGTTGTTGGAAGAAGAGAGGGAGTGGAGTAATTGAATAGGAAATATTATTGACTCAAAGGAAATATAAGGGAAGACTCTCTTTATATAGAGAGAACATATCCCAACATTTGGAAACAAAAGATCTTATCACTAAATAAATCCCAAACATTGTTTCCTAAAACCCATTTACTAAAAATAGCAAACTTAACAATTAAGCAAAAGACTCAACTTGGTCCCTTGGACCACAATATCGCTAGCCTTGAGGGCCCTCTATTGCTTGCCACGTGGTAGTACCACGTGGCTTGGATGGCTGCCACGTGGCATTGTCATGTGCCACGTGGCCCCATCTTTATTCCCAACGTGTATTTTTTTTCCATCCCCTCCTCTTTATATAAGAGAGGCTAAGGTTTCAATTTTCAATAAGATGCTTCTTTTTCTTTAAGATGGTATTAGAGCAACGCCCCTAAGCTGGTGTTCGGTACCCTTTTTTATTCTCATTGTCTTTCTTTCTTTCTTTCATCGAAGAAAAAAAATTCTCGATCCTCGTTCGTTCATTGGATCTCTACACTAGAGAGATCTTGAAACACAAACCTCATTTGCCAAACCATCGGAATGGGCATCGTCACCGACTTGTTGGTCATTAGTGCTGCCCTTACTACACCCAACGGAACCCTAGCTAGTCTTGCCCATCCTGATTGACTATATTTGGTACTGCTCAACCTAGGTCTTGGTGGTCTAAGCGCTACTAGGCAATGCTGTTGCTTCCTTGACCATCTAGCCATCGCTGTTGGTTGCAATACCGTCTGGTCAGACGTCGCCTAGCCCAAATTTAGCGATCTAATGTTGCCTCTCACTAGTGGTGATCTCATTGCCAATTCTCTCCCTTATGTATAGCCCTATTGTTGTTTTTGCCTTGTGCGCATCCTTGCGTGCGCAATATCCTCGTGCAACACATGTATTAGGCATATCACGCCTCTCTGCGTGTGTGGTGCATCCTGTTATATGATTGTTGATTTTGCCTATTGACTACCTTTATTGTCCCCATGGATGAGGGGGAATCCTCGATCGTTATCATAGAGTCCGAGATCTCTGCCTTTGTTCTAATTCACGGCACCATGATCAAATTGACTAGGTCCTAAAACTACATCTTGTGGTTGAGGGCCTTTCGCATCTTCGTTGGGGGATAAGATTGTCTTCATACTCTGATTAATAAGGTTCTTAATCCTAAAGATGCAACAAAGTACAAGTGGGAGGCATTACAAACAAGTAGTTCTCGTCATGTGAATATCCATAGGCGTATATGGAATACCGACCTGGGCGTATATTTTACTACTTTAAAGGGCCTGTTCGAGGAGTTGGCTGCCTTGAAGCCTACCTACTATGATAAGCAAGTTACTGAGCAAGCTAAATGGCATGTGTATCAATTTCTGGATGGTTTAGCACCCAGGTACAGTCTACTAGAGATTTGATATTGTCGTTAGATTTCGTACTTGATCTCGAGACCATTTACAGCTTGCTCTAGAATGCCTCCCTTATTATTGTACTTGAAACCTTTGCACTTGCTGCCTTTGGAGGAAGTGGTGACTATATTGGTAGGTGTAGATGCGGTCGTGATGATGGTCGTAGCCGTTGTGTTTATCCCCCTTTCACGCATTGCAAGAGGTTGAATTACCCATAAGAAAAGTGTTTGGAGAAGTTTGGCAAGCCAGCATGGGCAAACTAGATATCTATTGTTGTCAAATCTTCGGTGACTGAGATTGACATAGAGCCATCTTTCCCACCTTTCGTTGCTAAAGAGTTGGATCACCTGGGGAGTCTTTTGAGGAGTGAATCCTCCTTATTGCTGCATTTGTTATAGTTAATGTAGCAAATTTTGGTTCTACTGGTACATCCAACTGGATCATTGACTTTAGAGCCTCTGGTCATCTTACGGGTATGGCTACTGGTTTATCATCCTCCAAGAGATCATTATATATCACTTTTGCTCGGCTGGCCAATGGAACACAATCTCTAGTTACTTTTGTTGGCGAAGTGGACTTTACTTCGAGATTACAGCTTAATAATGTCTATTGTGCTTGTGAATTTCCTCTTAGTTTATTTTCTGTTAGCGAGATATGCAAGCAACTTAAGTGTCATACCATTTTTTATGAGGATCATTGTTATTTTCAAGACATCTAGATGAAGTAGATGATTGGTGAGGGTTTTGAGCGAGGTGGGCTATATTACCTCAACTTACCTTAAGTCTTTGCTGGCATTGCGTCTATCTTTATGGACCCTCTTTTGTGGCACTTTAGGCTTGGTTATCTTTCGGTGTCTAAATTGAAGTAGATGCTCCTTGATCTTCCTTTTGCCACTACTGTTGAGTGTAAAGCGTGTCAACTTGGGAAGCATCACTGGAGTTCCTTTCTTGTTCTTAGAGGAAGAGTCAAGGTGTCCTTGATCTTGTTCATTGTGATGTTTGGGTGCATGTCTTGTTTGTATTGGGTCTAGTCATACATGTTTTGTTGCCTTTGTTGACGATTATGGTCATATCTCTTGGATCTTCCTTATGAAAGATAGGTCTAAAATAAAAGTTTTCAGATCTAATAATGCGCTTAAGTTTGTTCAGCTTGGTCTTCAATCATTTCTTGAGGACAATGGAACCATTCACCAAACTTCTTGCCCCTACACTTCTCAGTAGAATGGTGTTGTTGAGAGGAAGCTTTGCCATATTCTTGATATCCCTCAGACTCTTCTTATTTCCATGAGAGTCTTGAAACACTTCTGGGGAGATGCCATTCTCCCTTCCATATATCTCATAAATTGGGTGGCCTTTTTTGGGGACATTTCCTTTCAATTGCTGCATCCTGATAGGGACCTATTCTCTCTTCCCCTTCGTACCTTTGGGTGTGTTTGTTTTGTCTACAACTTTAGTAGTCTCGATAAATGCTTTGCTAGAGCTACTAAGTGCGTTTTCTTGGGGTACTTTCACACTCAAACGGTAATAGATGTTGTGACCAAGTTTCTTGGTTATCTTGTTAGTTCCAATGTCACCTTCTTTGAGAAGGTTTCTTACTTTTCTGATGAGGGTCGGAATGTTGAGTTTCATTCTTAGGTCTACCTACAGAGGACACCACCAAATATGCCTATACCCATTCTTGTTCTTGTAGGTGGTAATACATCGATCAACTGCTACCTACCACATCAGCACCGGATGCTCCACGTTCCCCATTAGTGGAGAGCCAAAGATCAATGGATGATAAATCTGTTGCCCATGAGAAGTCGGTGAGATCTTGTACTTTATATTAATCCTTGTGAGATCATGTTTTTGTGAGATCTCTCAATATACCTCTACTGTCCATTTGGATCCTTCCTTGCAACAGTTCTCTCAGGTCTTGTTTAGTACAATGGTGCCACATAACTACGATGAGGTTTCTTAGGATCCAAGGTGGATGGCGGGCATGGATGTTGAGATGGATGCGCTTACTACTTGTGGCACCTGGGAGCTTGTGCCATGTCCTCTAAGGACTAAGGTGGTTGACTGTAAATGGGTGTACACGATGAAATACCGTGCAGATGGCCACATTGACTAGTTCAAGGTTAAATTAGTGGCAAAAGGCTTCACATAGATATAGGGCTTGTACTTTGAGACCTCTCCTGTGACTATAGGGTCAATTCTATTCAAGTTATCCTTTCTATCACCATTAACAAGGGTCGACCTTTATTTCACTTGCATATCAAAAATGCATTCCTTTATGGTGACTTGAATGAGGAAGTGTATATTTGGCAATCTCATTATGATTATGCGGTTGACGGAGAGCATGTATGCAAGTTGAAGAAGCTAATATATGGTCTTAAACAAAGTTATTGTGCTTGTTTTGACTGATTGAGTAATGAGGTGATGAAGATTGGCTTTAGGTGATCTACTTCTGATCATTCTATTTTTCTTAGGACTACTTTTGGCACAATTGTATTGGTCGTGTATGTCGACGACATGGTCTTGACAGGTGATGATATTTTTGGAATCCAAGAGGCAAAGAATTTTTTGTAGAATGTCTTTGTTACAAAAGACCTGGGTGAATTGAGGTACTTTCTGGGCGTAGAGGTAGTCAAAGATGAGAACAACATGGCTCTTTCTTAGAGGAAATATATTCTAGAGATACTTAAGGATGCAAGACTTCTTGGCATTAAGCCCATACGTTATTCCTATTAAGCAGAAGGAAAAATATGGAGATGCAGAAGACCCCCTCTTTGAGGATGTCCATAAACATGGATTGTTAGCAAGCTATTATACTTGACCATAACTTGCCCATATATTAATTATGCAGTTAGCAAGGTAAGGTAATATACGGATAAACCATGCTATAGTTATTGGCACGATGTTTGCCTCATTTTGAAGTATCTAAGTAGAGGACTTTACTATAGAAGGAATGGCCACTTGGAGTAATGTTCTTATTGTGATGCAGACTATGTTGGGTTTGTTGAAGATAGGAAATCCATTATCAGATATGCCATATTACTTGGAGGCAACCTCATGTCATGCCGCAACAAGAAGCAATCTATTATTGCTCGTTCCAGTGTAGAGGCAGAATATAGAGCCATGGCTCATGCTACTTGTGAGGTGATGTGGATCACATCCTTCTTGACTAACCTTGGGATTACAGTGAGGGATCCTATTCCTATGTTCTATGACAACAAGTACACTACCTACATTGCTTCTAAAATCCTGTCTTTCTTAAGAGAACTAAGTATGTTGAGGTTTATTGCCATTTTATATGCAATGTAGTGATGGAAGGTAAGATTGCTACTCCACGTATATCTTCTGAGCTCTAGGTTGTAGATATTTTTACGAAGTCTTTTTCAAGGAAGCGGCATTCATTTCTCTGTGACAATTTGGACTTGAAGGATGTTTAGGCTCAAACTTGAGAGAGAGTGTTAAACTCCTAATACATATCTGTCATGTCTATTATCTATTTTTGGAATAATGGTTGCGATCTTATGGTGTCTTTTGGGTTTTCCATTCATTTTCTTAGTGGTCATTATGTGATGAGATTGACTTTGGGCATCTTTGGTTTCCATGTTTGTACTATGGATTCTTATCAGAAAAAATGGGGTGTATAAATGGGATTTTTCTGAGCCCTTTTAGTAACTCATATCCTCCACCTCCACTTTAATCTTCTTTCTCAAGTAGCAAGAGAGTTTCAAGCTATTTCTTAATTTGAAAACAAGTAGCAAGACTGTTGCAAGCTTTACACCCAGATTTTATAACAGAAAAGATCAATTTTGTCTTATGCTTATTGCAGCTCAGGGATTGGCTGGACTTGTCCCTTAATCATGCTTTGCCATCCTCCCTTTTAATTCTTTCAAGGTAACCAAATCTTTGTCCTCCTACAATGATTTGATGCTGTTATTTCCCACTTGACTAACCTGATATCATTTTTCAGAGCATTCACTGTATCTGGAATGGTAAGGCCTGAAGATGCTGTTGTAGCTACATTATCATCATTACCAGATGAGGTCGTGGATACAGTTGGAACTGGTTTGCCTTCGGAAGATTCTGTTTCAGATAGGAGAAGGAAGTTGGAGTTCCTTGAAATGCAGGAAGAACTTATCAAGGTTTGTGGTTCTGTAAATTGGTTCTATTGGTCATCATCATTTCTTATAAAACTATTTATTGCTGCTCATTATTGCTCTCGACTTCTTTGTTTTTGTTCCATTTAAGAAAAAATAACAAAAATTACGTGTAAGTATATGTCATCGACACCATTCCCGTCTGGCTGTCAACTTTGAGCTTGAGTTCTTGGTAGTCTGACGTTCACTACTTGCTACCATCTTCTTCATAAATGTAACATCATCTCTGGGGCCAAATTGTGCTTGTTGATAAAGGCAACTAGCTGCTGAATGCCAGCATCACAGATAACATGTCCCTTTTTTCATAAGAGACACTAGTCACTCAAAAGGGAGTTTCAAAGTCTCCTCTCTATTAAATCTTGCATGATAAGCTTCATGTCATCTATCAGAGTGATTGCATGGCGGTACCATCAGCTACGAAATGCAAGTACTTTTTATCCTTGAAGCAGATAGTTTAGAGTATATTGAGATACAAGTTAGGTTGTGATGACTTTGACTGCCATAATAATGCCCTAGCAGTGCAAATATGAGTTTTCGGCAGGAATTTATCAACTGATGATCTAGAATGGAATGAACCTTAAAGTTTTGGGACTGAAGTTTGTGTTTTGTAAGTTGCCATAAACAATGATTCTAAATGATGATTCCTGCTCCTAGAAAAGGCAATGGTCGTGTCTAGGCAATTGAGATTTCAATCATGCTTTAAACACACATGAAAACATTGATTGTGTGTGATGTTCGCATAATATATTCGCTTTACCAAGTAAATGTATTTCAATCATAAAACTGTGCTTTGAATCATTTGATACTTGGGGAAGTTCTTTTTCTAGGAGTGTTCTGGAGCCCAAGTTGGTGGGTAGCCTTATCAGTCCAATGGATCACTAGGACTAAATGGAGCATTATGTTTCCAAAAAAGTAATTGTAGTGCAGCTTTTCAGGAGGATTTCTCGTTTTATTTCCTTGTTTTGTGGTCCAAAGGAGATGGAGTAAAGGATGGTATTCATAATTTTTATTTTTGCATGCACTTTTAAGTTGCAGTAAGGACTTGCTTTTGTCTATTACCTCTTTCCTTACATGGATACGTATAAATGAAGAGGTTCTAATGTGTTAACTATTATCAAATCCGAAGAGGTTCTCCATGATGTAGCCAGTGGTCAAGTTGATCCTGCAGTAAGAAGCTGTTTGTTTGTCTGGTGATCCTCTGTTTTTGCTACCTTGTCAAAGTTACCTGGGATAACAGCTTCTCTTGTTTGCCACTCAACATAGAAGTGGTGATGCTTGTCATAGCAGTGTACTTATCTTGCTGGTAATTCGACCTGCCAAATTGTAGGAGGAAGAAAAATTGAAAGAAAAAGAGGAGAAAGCTAAAATGAAGGAACCCACTGACAGTGAGGAGGATGTTGCCTTGAAAGAGATGGCTGAACCTACAGCAAAAGAAGCTCAAGATATAAAACGAGCTGAAGCTTTGGAGAAGCATGAAGAACTTTGTCGAATCAGCCGTGCATTGGCTGTTCTAGCTTCTGCATCGGTATGAATTTCAAATTGCTGCCTATCTAGCATCCACCTCTTTATGGTCTCACTTGTCGTGAAACTTAAACTGTGGCCAATATTTTGCAGTCAGTCAGTCGGGAGCGTGAAGAATTTCTTAGCCTGGTTACTAGAGAGGTATTAGATTTATAATATATGCAAGTAATGAGTGTTATACATAATTTATTTTGTCCTCCAATCCGGCTTGAAGAGATTTATTTAATCATTTCCATTTCTCAGATACAACTGTATAATAGCTTGTTGGAAAAAGAAGGTACGGATGGTGAGGAAGCTGCTAAAGAAGCATATAAAGCTGCCAGAGAGGAAAGTGATCATGCGCTTGAAGCTGCTGCTGGGGATAAGGTTTCTACAGCACTTATAGATAAGGTCAGACTAGCACTAAAGCTTCTGTTACATTTGATAGTGTTAGGAAAGTATCAGTCAATTGTGGACTGGCTGCCTTGATTTCTTATAGTTACCAGCGAAAGCTTTGTAAATATTGCCTTGATTTTCCAAAGATTGTACTCCTTATAAAAATCCCTAATGTTACCCGTGATATGGATAACCATTTGTTATGTTGCGGCTGTATCAAAATCAAAAGCAAAACCAATCCTTTTCCCACGATAAATGGGGTTGGCAATTGCATGTTTTAAGTGTACAAAAACTAATTTCATTTACTGTATTACCATTTAGGGTGGTTTTATTGCTAGCTTGTCTAAATTAACAAGTTTTTTCATAGAGAGGTTTTTTTTTAGTTTTCTTAATATAAATTTGTTTTTCAAATAGCTCGAGACATAAGCATGTTGTAATGAAGGGCTGGTATTTCTTTTTTAACCTTTTTAAAGGGAATGCTTTTTCAACTTTTGTCCTAATTCCAATGTTGCGACACAAGATTCTTTTGCCTTCCCTCTTTTGTCTTGATTGTTTTATTATTGTTTTTTTGTGTAAGGGCCAATAATCACAATATTGCTAATCAAGTAACATGGATTACTAGTGATTGGCTCAGGATCACTTCAAACATACAAAATAAATAATTGGTGTTTCTGATAGAGTAATAATGATGCTTATTGTATGGCTTGAAACCAAGAGGTTGAGAAATTTGTTGATTATGGTACATGCATTTTCTTATTGAGAACTACATGCTGTGTGCATATCTATCTGGGGAAATTTTTCTATTTTTTTGTTTACAAGTTTAAAACTTATGTGAATGCGATGTTTTGGTATTTATTTAAGGGATTTTTATATCTGTGCCCTTCGAACCTTTGCTAAGTGAGAGAGAGAGAGAGGAGGAAGAGGGGAGGGGTGGCAAGGAGGAGTGGCAGGGAGTGGGGGAGCTGTGGTCGGGGAGAGGAAGGTGGTGGGGAGTTGTGGTTGGGGATAGGAGGAGGGGTGGGGGTGAAGTCTAGGGATGTCACCACCAGCATTGTCACCACCGTTGGTGTTGTCATTGTTGTCTTGTAGGGAGGAAGAAGAGAGTAGGAAAAAGAAAAAGGAGAAGAAAAAAAAGGCATAGGGGTATGAATGTAATTTCTGTAATTTGAGCTATTAACTTTAACGACCGTTAAGGAATATTTCCCACGATACCTAATGGAGATCTAACCTGGGGGTATAACTGATATGGTTAGCAAGTTTGTAGGGTTATTGATGTAATAATGAAGAGTATGGGGGTACAGATGTAATTGGCAAAGATTCGAGGGGCTTGCCTGTAAAAATTTCTTTATTTAATTCATAATGTTCACATGCCATTCAAAGAAAAGTTCCTAGGATAAATGCAAATCTCATCCGTTAATATCTGCCATATTTCGTTGTTGATGGATGATGGATGCCTTTTTGTTGTGTAGTGCTTCCACCGCTTGTTTCATTTATATCATCATGAATTGCAAAAAATACTGCTTATTTTTGGTTGGGGATGTGACTTGGAACAGGTACAGACAGAGAGCTACTTTTTTACATCGATCAAATGTATTTGGTACCAAGGGGTTGGTAGAGTGGTGAAGCCACCCCATCGACATCCAGTGGTCATGCGACCAAATTTCATGTCCATCATATTTATCATTTGTGAAAGCAAATATATTGTGCACCAATAGGCCTATGGGTGGTAGAATTTTAATTCAAAATCTGCATTAGAACCATGCTTGCATATTTTGTTCAACAGTATAAGTGAAAGTTCTTTTTATACCATCTATAGTTCTCTGCATCAGGTTGACTTGAGCTTTGAAAGGTATATTTCTAACTTATGTGGTATATATGCATCAGGTTGATGCACTGCTTCAAAAGCTTGAGAAAGAAATTGATGATGTTGACACTAAAATTGGCAATCGCTGGCAACTACTGGACAGGTAATTTTTTTTTTAATGTTTGGATAAAGACTAAAACCATGACTTGCTGTTATTCGTTTTCTTTCACATGAATGGATTTGATGAGGATTTGGCCAAATCCACAATCCAAACTGACCTTATTGGATTGAGATGTTTCCAGTCCTATCAGTTCTAACTTAAGCTCTAATTCGATCAAATTTAATTCATAAAATTTTGGATTGGATCTTATTTTCTTGATTATTCAAAATGTAAGACTTTCACTGAGTTCTCACAGACTTGTTAGCCTTGTTTTTTGTTTCTCTGTTTTTCCAATAAACTGTTGAAATTCTATTAGACAGGTTGAAAAAGAATCTTTACGTTTGACCAAACTTGTTGAAAAAATTTAACAGCTACGGAGATGTAGTTGGGATCTCTTAGTGATGTTTCAAATTTTAGACCTAAGACCTTGATATAACACTTTGGAAAAAAAAAAGCCTCTGTGATATGATGCACCTAACACCTTAGGCCTAGTTTGGATGAAGGGATAATCAACAAAAGCAAAGGCTATCCCAGTTTGGATGGGGGGATTTTTCAACCCGGGTTAAGGGGATTTATCCCAGGTTAACTCATCCCACCCTTGGGGTGGGATAACCCTACTTTTTCTATCTTGTGGGGACCAAATGGCCCTCCACACATGGACGCCCAAAGATGCCCTCCTGCATTGATGATTGCTTGAAGAGCTCTTTATCCTCCACGCTCCAGCAATGTGGACTTGGTGGTCTTAGTATATTGAGGGAGATTGACATAGATGACAACGTCGAAGACCTCCACGGAAAGGATGATCTGTAGGCGGTCAATCTTGTCAAAGCGAAGTAGGTCAAGAACTTTGCAATGCACGCTCATGATCACCTCGACTTTCCCCCCATGAAGCTCCCACTCGTGACGCACACCACACCTATCACCTTCTGCAGGGTTGGGATGTACTGGTACATCTTATGACAAGATCAACTACCATGACTATAACAACTTTGTGATATTGTGATGGCTCCATCCTCTGGTATATTAAATTGGGCTTCATTCTAAATTGAGGGAGATTGGCTAAGTTGCAAGGCTTAATTGGTGATAGATAGTCGAACTCTATGGTTTGTAAGGTGGATTGTCCCTTAAAGATCAGAATTTTTGCCTGGCTACTCAAGAAGGGGAGGATAATGACCAAGGTTTGGAGGGCCAAATGGGTACAGGAAGCGGACACAACGTGCCCTCTTTGTTGGTGAGGGGATGAAGACGTTGAGCACCTCTTCTTCTCCTGCCCTTTCTCTACTCAGGTGTGGAGGCGACTAGACCTCAATTGGGTGGATTGCTCGAGCCAGGAGCTCTTCTGGGTGTCACTCTGGAGGGGCAACCTGGCCTCGGAGTAGTGCATGCTTAGATCCAGGAAGGAGGTTGCATGGCTACGTTGTGGGCCGTGTGGCTTGGGAGAAATGTAGCGGTGTTTAGGGGCCAATGCCCTTATGTGGAGAATTTTATCTTGTCTATCTCGGGGTTGGTGTACTTTTGGGAGTCTGATATATGAGTATTAGCTTCTTGTAACCCACTGGCCTGAGGCCCTTTATTAATATATTTTGTCTAGGGGGTTATCGCAAGGATACCACTCCTTTTTCTTTTCAAAAAAAAAAAAAATCTGTGTTAGTGTAAAGTATATGCGTAATTATTTAAAAAAAATATATCATATGCTATTAATGTCTTCTCTCCTACGACCGTAATTGCACTTAAAATGAAAATTAGTTTCAAATAAATTATTCATATGTTGTATATTAAATATTACCTATCAAGTTATACATGACAACTCATTTTAATTAATATGACTTTAATTACAAATAAAATAAATAAAATTTTCTGTATCAAATAAAACATTTACTGCAAATAATAAATTATAATTGTCATATTAGATCCAACTACCATTAAGGACCAACCAACTTTCAGACCAACAATTCTAGGGTTATAAATGCCATTCTGCACCTTATCCCATCAACAAACTCCCAAACCACAAACTTTCATACACAGGATAACCCTTCAAGTTATCCCTCTGTATTGTAAACAGTCACATGTTAACCTATTAGGATAACCCTTCCAACTTTCAAACAGAAATGTAAGATGATCTTTATCCCCCCATCCAAACTAGCTCTTAGAGTTTTAGTTTGTGTTTTATGGATTGGATAAGGTTGGATCTAACTTCATTCTGATCTATTGTATGTGAACGATTAGAGATTAAAAATCTCCTATAATTTGAGCTGAACATCTTATGTTGCATTGTGGATTTATTCTATTTGTGTGTTTACTGCTTGCAACCTTGAACATGCTTCAATCTCTCAGAAGTATCATAAATCCTGCCAAGATTTAGATAGTTTGTATGCAGTATTTAGTTGAACAGGTCACTGCATAGGAAGTATTTAGCTTGCGGGCAAGCATGTGGGTGAGTACGAGGTTTTGTATTTTTGAGTAATTAAAATATAAAATAAATAACTTATCCTATTAATCAAGCCAAAATACAAATGTTAAAAACATGATAATGACTAGAGAGCCATATTCTGGTAAACAATAGTGTAACCAAAAGATAGGGTTGTAAAACAAGGTGGCAGCAACTGTTGCACCTCACCTGCAGTCGTCCTCCCCCTTGGCCCTGTGCAGCGGCGCGCCTGATGGCCCAAGCCCCCACACTGCCAGCACCGCACAGGCTCCTGACACTCCTTTGCCCAATGGCCTCCACTGAGACATTTGAAGCAGCGATCTCCTCTGCTCCTCCTTTGAGCCGTCACCCTCTCCAGCCCACAGCGACGCCGCCTTGCCACCAAGGTCCAGCCTCCTCCCTCACCCTCCACCGCTGGTCCACCTCCCCTCTCTGACCTTCCCCCTCTACACTCAGCTCCCCACATGCTCTCCTCCTTCGAACCGTCCACCTCCCCGCATTGGCTTTGCTGTGCATGTTTATCTTTTTGCTTTTTGTTTGTTGCATGTTGATCTATTCTGTTCTTTATTTGTTCATAACTAACCTCTTAATACAATCTGATTATTCACTTTTATCTAGTTTGTGACCTTTAGCCTCTTTAATCACCATCATGTGCTTGCAAGGATTTGTTACATCTAAAAGTGGGGCTGCTCAAGAAGCTTGGGCTTGATGAGCACTTCACTTTTGCTGAACTTGTTAGTCAACCTCATTGAGCTAAGAGCCAATGCCGAACCTGGTTCTGAGCTCAAAAATTCACAAGGCTGAGACTGAGTTTGCTTGGCAATGCCAGGCTGAATAAGTGGTACTCTGATGTTCAGACCCATAATTTCACCTTCATGGGTTTGAACCCCTCCTTTCACTTTTTTGTTTTTTGGGGGGGGGGGGGGGGGGCTCACTTACTCTGCCCTTGCATGCTTTGCATGGACTATATGTGCTGCTTGCACAGCTGTGCACGCCTTGTATGCGCACTTGTTGCTTGCCTATGCATGAGTGCCTACTGCCTATCATGCCTGAGCATGTGTCCTTTACACAGGGTTTGCACAGTGTGGTTGTCAACCTTGGCTAGGATCATCTAATTCTTTGTTGGATGTGGGGACTTTTAGTCCAATATCAACTGATTTCAACAAAAAGTCAAGTTCCATCCCTATAAATTGAGTGACTTGCTTGAGTATCTGGAGTTAGGTTGAGTGTACCCGATATCCAATAAAAGGAATATTTAGCAGATGTGCAACTTGAGCTTACCCAAGCTTTAGCCAAGGCTGAACATTTCACGACCCTACATTGGATAGGACTTGCTCTCATTGGACTTCATGGATGACTCTATCTACAATCTTGGAGGCCTTTTGCTACAGTCTTTTTGTTCCATACGCTTATTTGAACAACATAAATGGTACATATATGTTTTATATAGCTTTCGAGGGTAAGATTTGATCCCTGGTCTTTCGAGTGAAAGCCTAGGGACATTAAAGATAGTAGGTAATGCAGTATAGTGAACAAACTATGGATCCTTTTTTTTTGGGGAAATGAAAAAGGATGATTACTGGAACTATGGATATTTTTTGATGATGAACACTGGCATCTAGTATTGGGTATTCATTGGAAAGTTTTGTTTTGGCTTTGAAGGAGGATATTGCAGCTCGACTAGTCATTCTCTTGGAATTATCTATGGAGTTGGAGTTTTCTGATCTTTGGAGTTAATGAATTCCGTTATCACCAATTCTGTTCGTTTTTTATTAGGGGTAGATCAGAGGCATGAGACACGACCTTAGTTAAGAAGTGAGGCATGGATGCATATGGTTCCTATCTTGTTTGTCCTTGCATCAGATGCTTCAACTAGTTGTGCCTTTTCTTGCAGCCATGGGATTTCTTGTGGTCTTCATTCCTATTTAGGGGAATTTTAATCTTATTTATATTATTCCAAATGCCAATGACGCGCTATTTCTTTTGGAGGGCTTTGTCTTGATGGCTACCTTTGTGTCTCTTTCGATTGATTTGTTTAGAGAATTTTCTTCTTTCAAATTATCGAAGAGAAGTCCTGTGTCATTCAACAAAGTAACCTGGTATATTTTGCTTGTAAGAACTCTATGTTGGTCCTAGCCTTTGATGTATTTGGGCCTACCTTTTACAAATTTTCCTTCAAGATTTAGCAACAGGATGTGTCTTTTGGAGTGGATGGAGGGGGGGAGGTTGAAAGGTTGTGGAGCTCACTTTCTTTCTGAAGATAGTGGTCCTGAAGTCCGTTTTGTTTCTCTTACAGATTTTCTTCTTATCCTTTTTCATCTTTTTTACCAGAAAAAGGTTCAGTTTTGTACCGGCATCTTGAGGAGAATTACGGCAAGGTATAAAAAAAGGGAAGAAAGGGGTTTTCCTTGTGGCATGGGACAAGAGCTGTCTTGTTTGGCATGGGCTTTATGCGTGTTAGGACAATGAATCAGGCACTTTTGACCAAGTGGATCATCCACGTGATAAGAAATACTTGTAACTCGTAAGTTTGCTTCCTTGGGGATCCAGAACAGTGGCTTGAGAGATGATTCGAGCTTTAGGAAAGGTCTGTTGGCTCTTGTACTTTGGTTGTTGACTGCCGTGCTGAGTGGGGGATGGGTTTGGTTTTAGCTTTTGGAATTATGACTGGACAGTGAGAGGTGTTCCTTTAGAACTTTTCTATTGCAATGGCTGAAGATCAATATGCATTGGTAATTCCTTGATAGTGGAGATTCAGATGGTTCATGAATGCCCTTATTTTTGTCTCACAAATTGGATCAGTGAAGATTGACTTTTCGCATCTCCGGAGGGATCTAGCTATGCTTGCCCACATATAGAGGGGCTGCATACCTATACCTGCATCAACCTCTATATGGTGCAGATTGAGGATGAGGTGACCATTGGATGTCAAGTTTTTTGGATGGCTGCTATGTAGACAAATCCATTACCAAGGTCTAATGGACAAAATAGGTACCCTTCAACTCTTACTTGTGGCTTTTGTAATTTAGCTACAGAAAATTGCGGTCATTTTTTTTTTTTGGTTGCCTTTTAGCAAGAAAGCTTTTTACTGCCTCAAATTGATTGGATCAGATCTTCTTTGGATTCATCTTGGACAAGTTCCTCTTTCGAACATTCCATCCTCGGATTGGAGGCTTTTCTAAGCAGGAATGGATTTAATGGTTGGCTTTTCTTTGGTAAAGTTGGCTGAAAAGGAATATCACTCTTGTTCAGGGGAGAGGTTTCATGTCAATATGTTCTGCAGGCTGCTGTTAACTTACGTGGGATTTGGGATTGCAGGGTGGTTTCTTGTTTCATAGTGCAGGATACCTTTTATTATGTCTCAATAAATTGGATGATCAATTGAGGGTTTTGCTTTCTTTTTTATTTGGGAGAAAGTAAAGGACCATCTCTGTAGATGGTGCACAAAACACTCATTTACAAGAACTTTGTGAACAGAGATACTCTACCAGACAGCCTCACATCCCCTTCAACGAAGACATTGAAGAGGGCTTCATCGACAATTCTTTTTCCCTTGAAAATAACCCCATTCCCACCACGAAGGACCTTCAGAAAAAAGCATCACCCAAGGTATCGACCCAACCAATGGCTAATCTCCTCCAACCCTAGCAAATGAACATGTAAAAAACCAATGATTGCAACCTCCTCAATATTGGCAAAAAAATGCAGGCAGAATCTGTATGAGGCTCAAACTCCTGCCTATACACATTTGTCAAAATCTTCCTTTTGACCGACCAAGAAAAAATCTTGATTTTCATAGATATCTTCAACCTCCGAATCAACCTAGCAATGCCACGAGGTTGTGCAGCAATATGCCACTATGGCAGCCATATTAAGCAGGGTTTTAAATGCTACTGGCATGCCATCGGCATGCCAATGCCAATGCTGCTTTGCTTGGGCTTGCTGCGTGCTGCTGCCCGGGCCGGTTGCCGCTGCATTGCAACACTAGTCCTTTTCCTTCAAATTTATACTAAGTTTTCATGTTATCTTAAAGTTCAAAACATATTCATTTGGTCCTTTATAACTAATGTACACCCTCTTTTTACACCAAACTAAGGATAGTAACTTTTTAAAGGTGGACAAAAATGTCTTTTTGTATCTCTGCAAGATCAAATCATGACATTTTTAATCCTCAAAAATATCCTTTAATCATTCAATGCATTATTGAACAATCGTTGAGTTGTATAATGTACAATAAGTTGTATTTGTATATTTGCATAGTACGTCACTTTGTCACCGATGGACATAATCATAAAAAATCCATAAAATAATAATCGACGAATTTGTTCGTGCACTAACAGTTGTAAAAATTCAATAAAGAATAAAATATAATGAATGAAATGATTACGTCACTAACGGACATAATCATAAAAATGGATATTTTCATGTTGTGCCCTTGGCATGTCGGCGAAATGCACACTTACAATATCATCAGCACAACGTCGAAAGCGACATTTCAAACCTTGATATTATAGGATACACAACTTACAGCGGACTGCTCTCATTCCATTCCCATCTGTCTCGTGTGCCCTTGGCTGTATGCACGAGAGCCAACACCTGCCTCTACGTAATTGCTGGATAATGCTGTTCTGACAAATTTGCCATAATAGGCCAGGTACCCAACATCCTCCAACTCCAACCCCACTGTTCCAACAAGAAGATACTTAAGCATTAGGATGCATGGCTAGTGCGAATAATCTTGGAAACAAGACCGGTATAGGCCTCTTCTCCACCTAATCATCATGCCAGAAAGCAATGCCCAACCCATCACCCAAACACGCATTGAAGAAAGGTGTGAGTCATTATATAAAACAAACCCCTCTAAAAATTTCCTCGCCAGCTTCACCCTTCCAGAAAAATTTCCTCTTTTTTACAGTCTACCCTCCACCTTCTTAGGCCAAGAGAACATCAGTGTTGCACACCTTTCCAGAATAAAGTTGTTCCGAATGCATTGATGGGCATGAAATGTAAGTGCACAAGTTCTAAAAATGTTGATAGATCTTGCCAACTAAATTTTTGGCTATGCTAAAATTTCCGAGATAACAATTGAAAAAGTGCTTGCTGTGAAGCTTTTTGTTTCCACATCAGACTTGAAAATTGCGATCAAAGGAGAATGCAATTGTCTGTGTTGGAGCCGCTTCCAGAAATGATCCAAGATTCTCTTAATATGAATGAACTCGTTAGTGCATGAATCCTTAGTATTGCCAAGGCCAGATCTTGCTTGAGTTCATCCTCTTTTCTTTTCGTTCCTTTTTGAATTCCTACATGCTTCATAGTCGCAACAGCTCTGTAGTGATCACCAGTTGTGATAGGTCTCACAGGCCTCTCATCAAGATTCTCAAAAATGGGCTTGAGGACCCTCAGCCCGTAATCACCAGCACTGACATAACAAGAAAAACTATGGCATGATTAAAATGATGTTTCCAATGTTGGAGAGAGAGAGAGAGAGAGAGAGAGAGAGAGAGAGAGAGTTATGGTGAGAAGGGTGAGAAAGAGGGAGTTTGTGGTGGTTGAGAGAGAGGAGGGAATCAATCGGCAGGTTTTGATTCACCAAACTCCTCTTCAATGCAAATAAATAATAGACATTTTTTATTGAGGGTGGTTATCTAAAAACAAAAGAAATGCAATAAAAATGAAATACTAATGCTATTTTTGTATATAAAAAAGAAATAAGGAACAATAAGTTTAGGGTTGTGAAAAGGAAAAGACGGAGCCTAAAAATGAATAAAATTTCCTTCTAAAAAAATAAAATTTACCCATAAACACGCAATTAATTTCCCAAATCTACCTGCATCACATTACGACAGCTGGTAATTTGTTAGCATTGGTGTCTGAATTTCGTTTAGATTTTTGCAAAATCCTTTTATTTCTCGGCCCAGCCTAGGTTTGCTGTTAAACACAGGAATCAGCAGTTTGAAGGATAGGAGGCTCTCTTGCATTCTGACGCATCGACATTGTGCATTGGGAAGTTTATTGCTTTTGTGTTATTCTTTCTACTTTTTTCTCTCCTATATAACACGGCTAACTTCATTTGTGTTTGTTTGATATTTGCCTGCATTTGCTTGTGTCATATGGGTTTGCTGAAAGGAATCATCTGCGTGCAGGGATCATGATGGGAAAGTTACACCAGAAGAGGTGGCTGCTGCAGCGACGTACCTCAAAGATACGCTGGGCAAAGAAGGGGTTCAGGAACTTATAACCAATCTTTCGAAGGATAGAGGTCTGGCTGCTGACAGTGTTTTCTAATGCTTGCACTCCCTTTCATAATACTGGTTTCTACTATTTTTCTATATGCTGTTATACTACGTTGTGTTAAACTAATAATTGTTAAGGTGATACGGTACTAACATGTGCTTTACCTTGATGCAGATGGAAAGATTCTTGTCGAGGACCTTGTCAAGATGGGCAGTCATGACGATGAACACACGGACTCCGATCAGGTAGAAGAGGGTCGGTAGCTTACCAAACAGATATGGTGCTCACTATATTTATTTTCTGCGAGCATCATTGCTGTTGGCAGTGTCCATCCCAAGTAGTTTTAGCCTGCAGCTTTTGTAAAAGAAGCTATCGGGGTTGGGGATTGCTATGTAGGACATTTTTGCATTCTTTAAGCAGTAGAGGCCATAGAGGTGAGTAAAAAATAAGCACATGGTCGTCTCTGTTGTAAACAGACGATAGAAACATCACATCCATGCTGGAATATAGTGCAGTGATTTTTACTGGGGAATACGCCCCGATAACATGGTGCTTGTTTGGTGGCAAAATCGACGGTTGAATCCCTTTGAATCAATGCGGAATACTCCACATTTGGTCCCCTGGTGACGATTATCTGTCCTGTCGTTGGAACAAATTGATTATCCCTTTATCTCTCTCTTTGCAAGGGATATTGGAGCGGAAATGGTTGCGACAAAACAGAAAAGGTGTATGTAGGCCGTCCTTACTAAAGGCTTCGACGATCGGAAGTGCTCAGTATTTGGTGGGTGTAGATTGTACAAGCTTTTGGTGGTCATTCAACAAAAAATTTGAACTTTTGAAGAGCCGCAGGAAGCTTCTTATTAAATGTAATTATCTCGTATCGGAAACGGCGAATGACAGGATACCAGTAGATTCATGGTTTTATAAGGGATAGGGATGTAGAGTGATTTGCATGTTAAGAACGAACTTGCGAGGAGATGCTGCTTGCGTCTTCTCATTTACGTGAAAAAGTTGTAGGTTAATAAAAGATGAAAAGGACAAGTTTGAAACCCATTTATGACAAAGAAATGTTGCTGGTGCTCATTTGCTTTACAATTATCTGCTAATGCTCATTTATAACAAAGCACCTTTCATTTTCTTTTCAAATTCAGACTATCATAAAGAACAAACCACTTACGTGATGCTGTACGTTATAGACGTCATCAGAAAAGCACCTTCATTGCGTAATATATGGTACGGTACTTGATGGAACTAGATCTTACTCTTATTTGCTCTCCTCGTAGAATTTTATTTACAAAATTGGGAGCATGCGCTGTAAGGTGCAATGACGAGTTTCTTGAGTTTTGTTCTCTTTGAACTTATTAAGTTCATATTGAGTAGTGAAGAGACCAAAAGTTGAAATATGGTATTTTAAATTCTTCCAATAACGTACAATCTACTGAGCATCATTATATTTGAACCAACTAAAGTAGACTTGAGGTGCCGTTTGACAACAATAGCCCCTGTGCAATTGGCTTTTGATTTTCTAGGTAATTATAAATGCTAGCTATTTAGCTTTGTCTTCAACTAAACATCGTTTACAGCTCTATTGTTCATATGTCTATGGGTTGAATTTTGTTCTTTATGTGTAGAGAAGAATCAAATGGTGGTTCTTCAAATTGCAAGCATGACTGCATCAAGTCTCTTATGATTAAAAATATATGTTGGTATACATGCAAATCATGTCTCTTTTACCCTTCAGGATAAAAGTCACACTTGCTTTGAAATACAATGAACCAACAAATAGGGAGTATTTCTAAAGGATCCCTTGTGGATTTGTAGATGACATAGGGCACATTATCAACTATATCCTTCAGCTTAAAGGAAACAAAAAAAAAAAAGAAAAATGTCTTTTTTGGTGTTCATGGAAGCATATGCGTGAGATGCCAAATATCGAAATTTGCTTCCCACGGTTTTAGGTTTTATATAGATGTCCTTATAAAATCTAATAACGTGTTTATATAAAATTCATTATAGCACCCTTCAATAGAGTTCTCTAAAATTCCTACTTAGTCATTGAAATCATTGTTTACAAACGCTATTGTGTCTATCAACAAATGGAACGCATAGCATGTTTTCCATCCTATCACAAGTGATACATATGTTGACTTTTTCAATATATAACATTGAATGCTTGTCAAGAGATTCTTTTTGTGCATGACTCCTCTACTTAACAATGTTGAAATCCAACCAATGTCGTTGATAAACGACGTCAAATTTAAGATAAGAGGCATATTTTCATCGCAATAGGATAAAAGAAGTAGCTACCTCAGTTCTTTCACCATGTTTGATTATCAAACCCAAAGAATCCTCACTATATGAAAGTAAAGATATGAAATAACTTTTACAGTACACATATGACACATAGGACCTTTTCACCGGATGGGCGATAAATTTTAGAAAAACAAAACTCATTAATGGTTCGAGCGATTGATAAATCCGACCCTACATCTGCTAAAAAAGAGAAAGGGATACCTTGTCCACGATTCAAACTCATTGCTTATTGCACACCCTAACAGCATGCGTACACCTCCTTCTCTTTATTGTCATCTAAGATTGGAACTTGCCCCTCTACCCATCTGCATGCTCGTGATGTATTCTATCTCAGGCTAAGCTTGGGACGAGGGATAGAAATTGTTAAAAATGTTATCTTGCATTTTTGTTTGGAAATAAAAAAGATTATCTTATTAGATTAATCTGTGATTGTTTGAAATGTAGTAAGATAACTTGAAAGGCTATCATGTCTGTGTAATGGAATAACCATGACTTACTTTGTTTCTGTGGAATGAGATAGCGACAGTTGGGTCAGGAGATAACTTATCATGCATCAAACATAAGATAAATTATCCTACATTAATCTCTTGTAACTTAGGTTAATCTAGCGAAACAACCAAATTGATTTATCGTCATTTTGAAGGGATAATCAGCCAAATAAACTAGGTTGTCATTTTGGGGAGCTTTTTTTTTTTTTTTCAAAATGATGAGTAAAATCACTTTTCTTTTTTTCTTCTTTCCTTTCCCATCTTTATAACTTGGATTTTTCACCAATGCATATTGACTACTAATTTGCTATGCAGCTTGCCACCATCGGATCATGTTCCAGTGGGTGGCTGTGAATCCCTAATTTTTCATAAGAGGTGAGTTTTGGTCGTTGGATCACAATCTAATTGTGGAGGGATGTACAACACCCCTACTGCAAGAGCAAGCAATTTGTGTACCTATTTGTCCATGAGAGTATGGTCAAACAATTTTGACTCTTAAATTTAGTAGCAGGGATCGATATGGATTTTAGTTCCATCCCTGTATCATCTAAAGAATTGGTGTATAAGAGATGCACAACTTCTTCAAAGTTTGTCCAAATGGATTCTAAGCCACTAAAAAAAAAAATACAGATCATTGGCAAAATCTAACAAGCATATCTTGAGCATGGTTGTTTAAAAGATTTGGTCACGGGTTGTAAAAGTAACAGAGGAAGGGTGAATAGTATTAATAACGATTTTAAAAAATAATTAAGATGACAAATCACAATTTGCAGAGAGTTAAGATATAAAATAAGGTGTAACTAACAAATGCAACCAATCTCACAAGCATAGATGTATTGTGGAAAGCTATCAAAGGGAAAAGTTACCCCTAAATTTCCTAACCTAGGATTTTTCCTCAAGTTCACTCGGAATCGCTATGCAAGGTATTTATTGTAGGATCTTAAAAACACAAATGCACTAGAAGAGAGAGATCAAGAATGTGTTAGAATAAAAATTTACACAATAAACAAATCACAAAAATGATGCAAAAGATATAGTAATTTACCTTACTCGAATATTCCACTATCCAAGTCCCCCACTTAGAATTTTTAATCTGATCCTTTCAACCCCAAGAAAATCAAATTCACTATATAAAGAGATAATTAATGAATTACCCTAACCCAATTACAACGATCAAAATAATAATATAAATACAATGCAAGCTTACAACCGGTAAACCTAAGCCTCTCAAAATTAGAGTAAGATTACTAGGCCAAAGCTAAGGAAAAAAGCGTGCTAAAAGATTGATTTTTCAAGCTTACATGCCTAAGGACTTATTGCAATACTAAAGAAATTTTTAGGAACTTAGTTTAAGTAACGAGACACTTTTTTTTCTTCAAGAAATTGAGTGCACAAGGTTGTTCGGAAGCAATAGCTCGTAGGATGCTTTTATGCAGAGAAAAGGGACCCCAAGGGGTCAGCTTATAGTGTTAAGACCAAGGTCATACACTCATTAGCCATTGGGGACTAATTAAGATGATTTTGAATGATAATTAAAATAAAATAACCATTTAAATTTAACTCAATAGGTAGTTGGTACTGGTATTAAGAGTTGGTACCAGTACTAGCTGTTTATAGGTTCAATATTTAAATATACACCTAGTAGACAACTAACTATGGATACCAGTACTTGTAATGGGTATTGATGATGGGCAAAAAATGTCCTCGGACTTAAAACTCTACGAAAAGCCTAACAAAAGGTTCGACCATCTGAAAGTGTGGATCTGACCTGCCTACACCTGGAAATCCCTGGACATAGGTGGATCCGATAAACCTGACCCGCCTAAGGAACCGACACTAACCGATGACAAGGAGATGGCGAAATAGGTCCAACACGGTCATACCATCAATAAATGATAGCATGACTGCCACAATTAATAACTTGATAACATACATACCTTGGAAACGGGTGTATCATGTTAGAAGATCTTGCGAAAGGATCAATCTCAGCACTATAAATAGCTAAGAGAGGCCCTCGAGGCCCTCTCTCAGGCAACTCAAGAGAAAAGAGAAATTGTATTATCATTTTTTACTAGTGAATATTTGGAAGAATCGCCCTCCCCCAGGCGTTCACCCTTTTGTAGTGGAACATGGTCACCAATCCTCTTGTCTCATTGTGATTGCATGTCTTTAGATCGTTGAGTCGGACTCTCTGATCACTTAAGAGGTCTAATCAATCAGCGCCGTCTGTGGGAAGAAATTATCAGTTGATAATGTTTCCCAGCTCTTGAGTCCTTCCAATGGCCCCTACAACTCACAACTCCTCCCGCGTCGATCCTGAGAAAATGCCGCCCAGGTAGAATCTAGTGTCTCAGTGTCCAAGAAACACCCTCAGCTGGCCAGGCCAAGCAAGGAAAAGCAGGGAGTCCCCGACCGACTACTGGAGGATCCTAAGCAAGACCCTCTCTTGGAGATCCAGGAAAGGGAGGAGTAGGGGAGGCTTCTCCCGATCTACCTAAAATTCCCCGCCCGCCTTTATCAAGAAAGCACTCAGGGGTTCAACCCTTTTGCGACCAGTAGCGGAGGCTTGATCCTTGAGATCGTCCGTTAGGTCACCAGGGCAATGTAGCGTATATGCCCACGGGCTTACGTCACCACCTACCTTTTCACTGAGGAGGTGATGATGGACCCCTTGTTGAAAACATTCAAGCATCCTGTTGTGGCCCAATATGACGGGACAACGGACCCTAATAGTTTCGTTAGGAGTTATTGTCAGATGATGCTAATCCATGGTTGCCCCGACGGAGTACTCTGTCGAGTATTTCCATCCTACCTGTCCGGCATGGCCCACTAGTTGTTCAATGAACTGCCGGTCAGACAGATCACATGCTTCAAAGAATTGGTGAACAAGTTTTGCCAGTACTTTGCCGGGCAGCAGAGGGTTAGAGACAACCCTGAGAGGTTTTCAGAGATCTAGTAGCGGAAGAGCGAATCTTTCTAATCCTACCTGGATCGATTTAAGGCCCAATATTTCAAATGCAAGCAACCTTACGATGCCATTGCCATCCAATACTTCAAGTCAGGATTCCTGACTCAGAGGTTTTGGTATGACATCGATGATTTCCCGTCCAAAGATATGGTGGAGCTTTGGGACAGAGCCACAAGGTTCGCAGAGCAAGACGATTCTTTCTGCTCCCATAACTAGTTGGTAGAGGGATACGGAGACGATGCCAGCCCGGTCGAAGAGAGGTGGGCCTCGGGAGATTCCACCCCCTTCGCCATCCATAGAGGTAGCTGCTTCAACAAGCGCAAGGCTAGTTTCCTAGAGCAGAGAAATGATCGGCCAACCAAGGGCCAAAATAGTGGACCCCGCCAACCTAGGGGGGATTACTTTGAAGAATACAGTCTCCTTGCTATGAACTAGGTAGATGCGTTGGCAGAAGTATGATCATAGACAAAGACCTGCTACCCACGCTCAAGCTGTTGAAAAAGAAAACCGACCCCGGGCCCTATTGCAAATACCACAAGGCCAAGGGGCACGCCACCGAAGATTGTTAGGATCTGCGAGACTAGATCGAGTCCCAGATCAGACATGGAAATCTGGTCCACTTCGTCAGGTGGAGTGAGGGCCAGGGTAAGGGCAAAAGGCCCATGGAGGGTCCAGAAGACTATCACAAGGAAAGGCTTCCATGGCTCCATGGAGTCAGCATGGTCCTCACCAAGGGCCACGGGCCCAACGACACCTCAGCTTGTTGTCTCGAGTAGGCGGTGTCACCCCTACTCTCCCCAAATGAGTATCATCACTAGGTTCTAGCGGCTATGCCAGGATTACCCCAAAATGCTCACCTCTTGCCCTCTACAAGCACGGAGGTTGAAGTAATTTTCGGGGTTAACGCCGCCTCGGATTGGCAACTCACCCCTAAGGTAGGCAGCTCGTAGTGTGTTCCCCACTCTTCAGTGGGGAGAGAGACCTCGTCAAGCAGGTAGCCACCAAACTGTTTGCCGAAGTCCAAAAGCTACTTGAAGCTGGATCCATCGAGGAAGGCAATAAAGGGTCAAGTCTTAACAGACTTGGTGGAGAAATTCACAGACCCAGACACCTCCCTCACTCTGCCCTGGAAATTATATGTAGACGGCTCGTCAATGACAGTCGAGTTTGGGGTCAGCATAGCCTTGACTGCCCCAGACAACGCTACTCATAAGTACGCCATCAAACTAATTTTTCCAGCATCCAATAACCAGGCGGAGTATGAGCCCATGTTAGTTGGCATCCGGGTAGCCAAATCAAAAGGTGTTTCCTCCCTCTAGGTCTACACGGATTCCCTGCTAGTTTCCAATTAGGTCAATGGCAAATACTAAGCCAATGATCCAAACATAATCCTGTACGCCAATAAGATTAAGGAGAAACTGTCCGACTTCAAAATCGACTCAATTAACCGAATACCTCGATCCGACAACCCCCTGGCAGATGCCTTAGCTCGCTTGGCTTTAGCTATCCCTCTTGACTAAGAGGAGGATATCTGCCTCCAAACTTTGAAGGAGTCAACGGTATTAACTCTTAGACTGTTCACAGTGGAGTGATCCTCATCATGGATGTCACCCATTGTCACCTACTTGAACACTGGCAAGATGCTACCAAGGGAACCACGCCCCTGGGAATTTCTCCTGAAGGCCTCTAGGTGCACCTTGATAGATGAGCAATTGTACAAGCAGGGTTTCTCCACCCCCTTGCTGTGTTGCCTTATAAGGGAAGAAGCATCTCAAGCCCTCCAAGTGGCTCATGGTGATATTTGCGGCAACCACGAGGGGCGTAAAGCCCTCTTGGCTCGGCTATTCCAGGAGGGATATTTTTGGCCCCAAATAAAGCAGCAGTGCAAAGACTTTATTTATAGGTGTGATAAGTGCCAGTGCTTTGCTACCCTACACCACCTACCACCTGGAAAGCTAGTCCCTATAATGTTACGCATCCCCTTTGCGAAATGGGGGATGGACTTCATTACACCTTTTCCACCAGCACCGGCTCAGAAGCGATTCATACTGGTGGCAGTTGACTACTTCTCTAAGTGGGTCGAAGCCAAGGCTATGGCCAGCTCGACGACTAACAGGGTTATCTCCTTCATCCACAAAAACATTACAGCTCGATATGGGATACCTTAGTTCATTGTCACGGACAATGACACCTAGTTCGCCTATAGAAAATTCGAGGAATTTTGCACCAGCTAGGATGTTCGCTTATGCTTCACAACTGTGGGTCATTTGTAATTTTTGACGGAAGGGGTGAGATATGCGGTATGAAAATAAGATGTGGAAATAATATTTAAACAATCACACAAATAAAATCTCACAAGCACACAAGGATTTTTAGGTGGAAACCCAAACCCGAATAAAAATCACCACTTAAACCTCTTGATTTAGGATTTCTTGATCTACCTAATAAATCAAATCCACTAACCAAGTCACTTAAACAAGGATGACTTAACCTCTTACAACCATGCTATTTAGGCGAGGTAGTGTACCTCAAATCCCCTCTTTACGAGGAATATTTTGTCTCTCAAATGAGATGGGAATTCGCGAAGTGAATACCTAAATAAGGATAGTTTACAAAATATCCTATAGAGCCACAAAGTAAATATGTTGATTTAGCTACTATAGGCTAAGGAAACTTCCTTTTGATGAAAGTGCATGGGCTAGCAACGAGGTGTGAGTGAATCAAGCAAGGCACGACACTCTCGTATGTGTAGGTAGGAGAGTGAGTGAATAGTTAAGATGGTGCTCTCAAGATGTGTAGACTAAGGCTTAGAGAGAAAAATCACTTTTATACCTCTTCTTGGACATAATATGAGTGAAAGTAGTATTCTCAAGGTGTGTTGTACTTAGGAAGGGTGCTCCTCTATTTATAGAGGCCCTAAGAAGGGTTTAGAAGACCTTGGAAGGCTTCTATAGCTGTTGAGAACTAATCCAAGGCAAATCAGGTCGAAATTAGGGTCATTTATGATTCTGATAGCGTTATCAGATGTCTGGAGTTAAGGTCAAATGTCTGGGTCTTTGTCTGATCTAAAGGTCGATCGTCTGATCTAGAAGACTTGATCATCTAAATAGTGTTGGATCAAGACGAATGTCTAATAAGTCAATTATAAGACGTCTGGGAAACTAGTCAGACATCTAATCCTAAGATGGCTTTCTTCCTGTTTTTAGCAGATCGAAACAGGGTTCTAGTGTTATAAGGTCATACGACATATAGGAAGTCTAGCAAAAGGTTAGGCGTCTGAAATGAGAAATCTTTACGGGAATTGATTTCCCGAGGCTCAAACGGCTATTACGGTCTGACAAAAGTAGATTTGGGTCAGATCTTAACCTAATGTCTACTTATCAGACATCTGGGATGATATATGGACGTCTGGAAATCCAATTAAATACAATCATAAGTTAATCCTCCAAGATTATGTCTGACAGGCCAATGGTCCTTTAATTGGATGTCTGGCAAGATGTTCAGATGTCTTCTAAGACGTATGGAATATGGGGTGGTTGTCTGAAACCAGAGAACAAAATACATTTTTGAGGCGGAAAATCGTCGCAAAAAGATTTGAGTTTTGAAATCCTGTCGTCGTAGCGTAATTTGAGAGAAAAATCCGTCAACAGATAATTTTAACCGAAAATCAAAACGAATTCTGGGTCAAACATATGGAGGCGGTCGTTTGATAAAAAATTGTGTTTGCATTATTGTCACGAAGCAGAAAATTGAATCTACACTAGCTATCTACTTAAAGAATAAAGAATAGAAGAGAGAGACAGAATAATACAAATAAAGACAAAATGGAGAGAGAATGAACATGTATTTCATAATCATTGAATCAAGTTCATTACATCTAATGACTACACTAAAAAGCAGGAAATCTATACTAGAAAGCAATAAAAGAGAAGGTGGAGGGAGGTTATCCTTCTCGACGGCTACTTGGAGGAGGAGCTGCATTGACGAAATGCCTGGAAGAACGTGGTGAGATCGGGATGAGGGAGAAAGAAGATAGACGACGGGGCAAGGCGACGTCGTAGTGGGATCCGCTTCCCAAACGGTAGTGAGAAGACAATTGCGGGTGCTCCACTAACAGGGATGATGAGGTGGAAAAATTCTAATTTTAACTCTAATGGAACATCTCGGGTTTGGGACAAGCTCTTAGAGCTTTGGAGGGGGTGAGCGAAGAGAGGAAGGGATGAAGAAAGTGTGGAGGTCATAGGGCTATTTATTGTTGAGGTTTGAAAGGGGTAGAATGGTCTTTTTAAGGCTTTGAATTTAATATAGGGATCTTTAGTGACGGATTTAAACGTCACTAAAGACCTCACATCACTGAAGAACGTGTACGCACCTCTAACTCTTCTTTCGTGCACGCAACGCATACTCACGATCACACGCTCTCAGTTGTCCGATCGCGAGATCAGACGGCTTAAGATCCACGTGCCTTTCTTCTTTGCGAGCCTGCATCTGCATGTGCAATCGTGCGTGTGCGAACCGTGGCCTCTGAGTGCACCACATGGCCACTTCATCGAGCGTCTGCCATGCATCTAACGACTGAATTTAGCCGAACATGCGCCCCCACTCGATTTGGCTGTGAAGCACATTTCAAACGCACATTGCGCGATGCTTGAGAGTGTGCGTGACCAACGCACTTTGCCTGTAAATTGTCTCAAAGACAATCCAAGGGTCCTTTGCTCACGACCGTTGGATTAGAATCCAACGGTACATATCATTTGTTGCTTGAGAGAAGAGGGTACCAGCCGGTCAACGTGGCGGGATGTAGATCGTTGGATCAAGATCCAACGATTGACATAGAAGCTTCATCTTCCCTTTGTAAAAGCGAGAAGGCAGGCAAGGATTAATCTCGGCCGTTGGGTGGTGATGACGCAGATGAGGAGAGAGAGACAGTGGGCGAGCCTTGGGTGGTTTGGATGGCTGAGATGGTGCCACTTGGCACCATCTTGGTCGTCTATCGTATCTAACTTCTAGATGGTGCCACGAATGTCGGATTTGACCAATTTTTGCGTCGTTGGGCTCTAATCGTCGATCTAAACTCATCTGTGTGGTCGGATTTGTCATATGAAGTACGGATTTACACCACCTGGCCCCTTGACCTCTGATCTTTCTTGGACTGCATCTGATGCTACAGAAGTCCGAACGGGGTTATCTTGGAGTCGTTGAACTCTGATCGTCGCCCTAATCAGATTCGGCCAGTTGGATCTTCAATCCGAGGCCCCGATATGATATTGCCCTATTTCCTGACCACAAAAAGAGAAAATTAACCTAAAATTTATACAACCTAACCTAAAATTATCCTAAATGCATGATGACGCATGTTATGCAATATTTATAATGTATGATGCAATTATATGTCTAAGAACAAGCAAAAATAGATGGTTTATGTGATATAAACATGTTTACATCACACCCTCATGCCTATTGTTTGCTAGTCCCTAGCAAAACTACATGCTATTTATAAGAGAATTAGAATCAGAATTCTTGGGCAAAAGTTATTTTTCAACACTTAGGGATTTTAGGTAAGACCTGAACTACAGAGACACAACAATGCCTAGATGTTTGCCAAAATACAGACTGCCTCAAGCCTTCTCTTTATTCAAAAGCAGAAGGATCTTTTTCTTTTTCTTCTTTTCTTTTCTTTTTTTTTTTTTGAATTTTTGAGTTTAGGGTTTCGAAGCAGCTTTCTATGACTACACGACTCACCCAAGACTCGATGAGAACTTTAAATTATAAGCATCTTTTTGTGTGAAGTGCTAGACTCATTGATTGATAATCTGAACGGAGTTCGGGTTTCTACACCCCTAGGTGACCTTGAAAGGAATTCTATCTAAAGGTGTATCTATACGACTGGTAGCTTTCTCCCTACTTTTATTTTTATGGGGTCAGCACAAGGGCGAACTCAGTGTATATCTCCCTGGCTTATTCTACTTCTCCTCTTCTTCCTAAGTATTTGGAATTAAACGTGTATTTTTGTGAGCTGGGTTCTAGACAACCGACAAATGGGCTGTTACTCGTATACTCGTGCGGTGAAGTGTGGTTTATTTCTTTCTTCTTTTCTTATTTTCTATTTCTTTTTTCTTTTTTCTCTTTTTGGATACTTTTCTTTTTCTTTTCTTTTTTTAAGTAGGTGCCTTCCCTGAGCTAAGATTTACCTAAAGGCAACAAGAAGAGAATGGTTTTGTGACTGGGCTCTAGACAATCGACCAATGGACTGTACCCATGATAACTTGCCAACCATAACACCGTAGAAGGTTCATTAGCTACCCAATTTCCATTAAAATCACCGAAAATTGAGTCAGTGCAAATAGTGTGTAGATGCTCAGACCTAAAGTTCCCTCAAATCAGATGGTGGGTTGATAAGTTGTGTAACTATCACCCCAACTTGTTTAACCAATTAAGAAATAAATTCAAAATGGCACGAACTCGAGAAACAAGTTCACATTTTAGTAGACACCTAGGTTGATTAAGCCCGATGACCTGAAGGGTCTAAGTGTTCTGGTCAATCGTATCGTTCCTATGGTTGACAAATTTTTAGAGCCCAAGTTCTCTTTTCCTAATTCAAATTTTTTTTTCAAAAATAAAGAGAAAATAAAAAGAATCTACGGAGCTAACAAGATGATTCAGAGATGAATATCCACCCCCTCATGCCTATCTAATGCAATGTCCTCATTGTATTAAAAATACACGAAACAGAGTAGAGTAGAGTAGAAAGCACCTGAATTTCGTATTTACCCGGTCAGCTTTGAGAAGAAAACAGACTGTATATGTGCTAAATTTAGTGCCTTCAGCAAAAATACTATACAAATAAAGAATTCATAAGTGCAAGTCAGAATTAAGATAAGAAAATCTATTTTTGAACCTGCCAGGAGATGTCCACAGATGTGGACGATGTTATGATGCAGACCCATACCCCATGGTTGAGTGTATCTAAGGCTCTGGATAAAAATTACCCAGAACTTAAGACCAGCATGCAAGTGGGGTCGGGCCTGCGATTTGTGATGATGCAACCCAAGACCAAAAAGTCGAGTTATAGAGAAATTAAGCTCAAAGGGATAATAAATGAATTTGTGCTTGGGTTGCACATCCTCAGAATAAAAAATGTCATAAGGGTCCTGGTAGAAGGTTGAGGGTTTCAGGCAGGTCGGAACCCTTAGACTCGGTCTTCTGCTTCCTTCGGAATTGGCTTCCCATATCATCATTTCTCACTTCCTATCCTCCACAATCAGGATTTCAAATTCTGGGACCTCATGCATATTAATAACCTCATCTGAATTTTCCAAGTCCAAGGGTTGTGACTAAATCAGAATTGACTTGGGTCGAATGATCTCAAGAACAGAATCGGCATTATGCTTAACGGGGTGTGATTGAGGAATGGGGCTTTGAATTGAATCCTTTATGAAATGAGGATCTGAATCCACCATGAGAGCCCCAACGGAATCAAGTTCTTCAATTTTAGGGCCATCAAAAGATTCATCGGATTCCTCAGGCCCAATCATCTCACTAAAATCATTTCCTTCAAACTCGGGTGAGACATCACATAATGATTCTTCACCTTCAGAATCAAAGAATTCTAAATCTGCATTAATGTATGTCTCAAAATCACCAATTACTTTCTTATCCATGGAGACATACGTTTCCTTGTTCCCCGGCTCAGGGATCTCAGGTGAAGAATTCAATTCATCCTTATTTGGTTTATTTTCTCACCGTTGGACTGTAATCGTCAATCCGAATCCATCCATGTGGTCGGATTTGTCATCTGAAGTATGGATTTACACCACCTGACCCCTTTACCTCTGATCTTTGTCGGACTGCATCTGATGCTATGGAAGCCCAATCGGGGCAATCTTAGAGTCGTTGAACTCTGATCGTCGCCCTCATCAGATCCGTACAGTTGGATCTTCAATTGGAGGCCCTAATATGATATTGCCCTATTTTCTGACCATAAAAAGAGAAAATTAACGTAAAATTTATACAACCTAAACTAAATGCATAATGATGCATGTTATGCAATATTTATAATATATGATGCAACTATATGCCTAAGAACATGCATAAATTGACGATTTATGTGGTATAAACATGTTACATCATACACTAAGTCCAACCTAAGTGTTTGGAGGTCTGAACAAAAGGTCAGATGTCTTAAAGTTCAAGATCAAAGGTCTGAGGTCCAGATTAGACGTTTGATTGGGCTGTCTAATTACTGTTTTGATTTTCTAAGTGATTTCTAAGATTGTCTAAGTATCCTAGGTATAGTGTAAGTGTTCCTAGGACTAAGATATGGTGCTTTTGAGCTCTTTAACAATATTGCTAAGGAAAGAAAAGATCAAAGAAATAAAGGACAAATAAATGCAAGAACAAACTGACTTCTGTATTATTCTTCATCTTCTTCCTTCTTCAAGCTTTTTCTCCGCACGAAGCTCTATCTTCTCTCCTCCATCAGGCTCCTCCAATTGGTCATGGACGCGAGCTTGAGCTCCTTCACCCTTGAATCAATTTACATTATTCCTGAAACTATAACTCAAATGCAAATATTAAATAAGAATGTTTTGTTATCATCAAAATCAACAATCAAGGTGCTCATGCATCAACATCATCCCTAGGTGAACGGCTAGGAGGAGCTAACCTACTGCACCATCATCTTGGCGCTCAAATGCCGGCTACATTTAGCCAAAGGGAGGTGGGCGGACGAGCTGCCAGACGTACTGTGGGGCTATAGGGCATTCCAGAGGACTTCCACAAGCCACACACCATTCACCTTGGTGTACAACATGGAAGCCCGGCTCCCCATTGAGATGATCCTTCCCACCTATTGCACACAACTCTACGACCCTACCACTAATGACAATCGGATCCGCCTAGCCCTAATCCTCATGGACGAACAAAGGGAAAAGACGTCAAAAGCATCCCTTAAGTACAAGTGACCACAACCGCTTACAACAAGCAAGTTCGCAAAAGGGCATTCTCCGAAAGAGACTTAGTCCTGTGGAAGTGTGAAGTCTCCATGCCAAGCAAATCGGACGGAAAACTAGACGCCCCTTAGGAAGGGGCTTACAAAATTTGTAAGAATAGTCCGGGCGACTTCTACAAATTACAGACCCTAAGCGGCGAAGCAATCGCTCGTACTTGGCATGTGAGAAACCTACGTTTGTATCATTATGAAAAGAAAATGCAATAGAAATAAAAACTTTTGTTTCATTCATAGAATTACCCACTACATCATTCCCGGCAAAAAAAAAAAGGAGATAATATGACCACTTTGAAGACTAAGTGACTTCACTTCTAGTCTTCGAAGATGTCCGCTCCAAGTGTTTTGGGCGGCGACGAGGTGGCATGAGGAGAGCCACTTGGCCAAACTGGTGATGTCGCATCCTCTGACGGACTCAGCTTGGGCACCTGATGCGCAACTCGTCAACCATCATAAGAAAGCACTATTGCTGGATTTTTTTATCCCCAGTAACAGTACCAAAAAATGGTCGTCGACGACCGGTTCGCACTAAAAATGGATTTAAAAAGTCGTTATTGTAGTATATGTCATAAATATAAACCGATGTCGCGTCAATTTTATTTATTTACTTAATTTTTACTGGTTTATTCCAAGTCGTTCATTGGGAGGTAGTTATTGATATACATTACTCTCTAAGTCAAAAAATATTCTTTAATTCTAATAATGTTGATTTATTTACAAAAAAGAATGAAAGAATCAAAGAATAAAAGAATTTGGTTAATTATGTACAAAACACATTACAATGCTTAGAAACATATATACACTAACAAGCATAAAAAACTATGTATAACTACTCTATGTTAATTATTTACAACTAATATAGATAATACCTAAGTATACGTAGAAAAATAGTTAGTAATATCTACTATACTAAATCATTAAAACATACTAATATCTATAGTAACATATATATTATATATACAGTAACAGATATAAGTGTCGCTAAAACCTTAGGAAAATATTTAGACAACATAAGGCAAAATAGTTATCTTTACCAACATATATAGATATGTATAGTGACAGATGAATTTGTCACTAAAGCTCTAGTTTATATATATACATATAAGAGCTTAAACATACTATACTCTATTTATATTACACGTATATACTACACTATTACAGTATACTTATTTATTTACATTATATTATATACATATATATTATATACTTATACTTTACATATATTATACATATACGCACACAAATGTACATAGACATACAACACACACACACACACACACACATACACTAAGTCACAGGGGGGGTGGTTTCAACACACAGCTGTAGGAGCAGCTCTCCTCTCTTCTTCGTTTCCTCTTCAACTTCAAACACTTAGTCTATTTAAGGGCTCGCTCTCTTAGACAGGTTCAGTTCAACCCAAAAATTGGGTTTAATGTGGGCAGGGGGCCTTTTCGAGGGATCTGCAGCACGCCTTTCAGGCTGGGACCAGACCTCTACTAGGGCCACCCTTGTTTAGTTAAGGTGTATTTTATCTCGTTCAATGCTCGTTAATGGGCTCAATCTGGCCCACGCATAGTGCAGGGTCCCTAGCCCATGCATCGCACACATTCGTTCATATGCTCATAGTATCGAGAGAGGAGATGGTGTAAATATATGTAAGGGCACCCGACGTCTGACGACCGAGCTACCCAGCTGACAAATTCGCTTTATAGCACTGCGTGTAGATGTAAGCTATCGATGTGGTACTTGATAAGTCCACGTTAGTGGATCATTATTTGGCCTAAGTACTCTTTAATTATCTGTTTATTGTTTCTAATTCGTTAGGAGTTATACGGTAATTCATCTTTGCTTGCATATAATTTTGTGTGTCAATTTTACATTTAATAACATATGATATATACACATATTCTATATGGTTGGATGCAGGCTAGGTATGAGAATCAAATATTCATTCTGCATATATAAGACGTCTGGAGCTAAGGATGGATGTCTAGGAACTGGCAACACAAGTTCTTGGATTTTATATTTTTATAAGACGTCTGGTGATGAGATCAGACGTCTAATAAAGACTGACCAATGTTTATCCGTCTCTCTAACCACTCGCAATCTTCGCAAGTGGTTTGAGAAGTTGTGGTGGAAGGAAATAGACAAGACTTTTTTTAAAGAGGCGGGCCATTCGCAGAGAAGGCTTAGGCCGGGCTCTCCATCTTCTTCCTTCCACCGACACTGTGGCCGGAGCGGACACCGTGGCTGAAGCATACCTTGTGAATTTTTCTTGCACCGTGGCTTAGGCGATCTCCACTCTATACCTTCTTTGCTGCGAAGGCCGTGTGGTGACAGCACACGGCCTCCCACTACACATCACCACGCACTATGCCCTCTCTTCTTTTTTTCCTTCTTCATCTTCTTCCCCGGTTTCTCTTTCATCTTCCACCATCGAACCCAAAACCCACCACCACCATCATCGCAAGAAACCAACTCCTCGCTACACCTCCAACCTGTGCGGGACCAATGCCCCTCTGCCACGCCACCACATACGTGCACACACCGCTAGCAGGCCAGCAGCCTACAGGCGCAGCTGCACACACGTAGGCCAGCAGCACGCTCCCACCAGCAGTCGACAATGCATGCGCTCACGCACCTCCAGCGTGCCCACGTATCGCCTACAGCAAGCAACAGGAAATAGCCTAACATTGCTGTCGGGCAACCATGTGTAGCAGCCAACTCCAGCCATCTCCAGCCACGCTGGCAAGTTCATCGCAAAGCCCTCATCTTAGCTGATCTCCTCCGAACTCCGTCCAGTCGGCCAATCTCCTTCCTGTGCGCGAGGAGGAAAGAGGAAGAATCCATTGTTTTTGATGAATTAGTAATTACATTAATATGCCATTGTTGGGGTTTTAATTTTTAAATAAAATATTTGATATATTGAATGCAATTGCAGCCAACACCCTGAGTTTTAACTATATTATCTGATTGCATATCTATTCAATCTATTAGCTTTGCATACATTGCATGTTAAACTATAATTGTAGGCGACATCACGTTGGAATAATAAGATAAGGAACTTACGAGTTTTATTAGGCTTAAACCTCCTTGTGGATACGACATCTTTTTTGTGATTTAAATTGGTATCTATCTTAATCATTAATTGAGAGATTTCCACCACATAAATTATAACAATAAATCATTTCACTGCTATCTTCATAATTAAGTGAATTTCTCTCTATCAGTACTAATTGGGAGTGCTTAATTGAGCGCTGCTGCACACAAGTGCAGTTCTGATGTCATGAATTTGGCCCTCGACTTGAGGGCCATAATTGAATATAAACTAAAATTAAATTATAGGCTTGTAAAGCCCTTATATAGGGCTACATAATTATATAATTACTTTGCAAAAATAAGTGAGTTTATTATATAATAAAAGGAGGTAAAGTTGATTGTTTATACATGTTAAATTACAAGTTAATTCGTTAATTAAAGTAGAAATTAGTTAATTAATTATACAATTGACTTAATATAGTATTAATATACATGATAAATTATTTATTCCATATTTTTACGATGTTTTATAAACTTTATTTTAATTTATTTACAATTAAATACATGTTTTAGATTATTTTTCATATAAATAAGTTATAAATACTATAATACAGTATAAATATGATATAAATAAGTTGAAAATACTTAGTATAATATATTATAAGTATACACTATAAATTATCTCAGCATTAACTTAAAGTACTAATTTATTTTATTTTAACTTAATAAATTACCTATTAACTTAATAACTTAATTACTTGCTGTAAATATATAATTAAATTAAATTATAGGTATAATATCATTCATAATACATATCTAAATACATATGTAGAGTATTAGGTACAGATACATACATTTAAATAGGTTTATAGAATTACTTAGTTATTATAAAATTAAGTTATATAAATTAATATAAAATAATACATGATGACAACATCATCATGAGCCATAATTAGTATTAATTAGAGAGGATTAATTGAGAAATTCTCCTACATAGTCGCCTGAGTGTCATAATTCCTTTCATATCCATTCTGAGAGAACATTAAAACATTGTTAATTCTACAATTTTAACATTACATCATGACAGCAGAGTAACCACGAGATTTGTCAAGGGTTAATTGAAGGTAAATTGAGCATTAACAAACCAATAAATGGGTTCATGCAGACAGAAATAGGATTTCATGCAGTTTGAGAATCTATATAGCGTCCAAAATCATAATTTCAAATTCGCTTAAATTACAGAGGTTTTAGTCAAGATAAAATTCATATAAATCTTATAAAATTCATATTAAAATATTCCTTGAGATTTGGTATCCTTGATTTGACCTTTGGAACCTATTTTGACCTTGAATAGAGTCTCGGACAAAATTCTACCCTAATTTGGATTTCTACGCAAATTACCCAGTCAAACTTGATCAAAACAAAAATATAACTTCACCATCAGATTCCTTGGATCCAAATTAGGTTCTTAACAAAATTTAGACTTAATCAAAGTTCATCTTAACCTAGTTTGCAATGTAGTCCTTTTAAACTCTATTCCTCACATCTAGGCCCCTAACTTTCGAATGAATTACAAATAGTGCCCCAACTTTGTTGTCTTCTTCACAAAAGGGTCCCTGCCGCTGTGGCTGGTGTGAACCCAAAAGAATCAACCTTCTATTAAGGATACCTCCCTGATTTCTCGACCAATTCCTTCCAAAATTGAAAGGGATGATTTTGAGGAAGTCCCCAATCACCTAAATCACATCTTGGACTCGGATTTGGACCAAAAAGCTCGTGCGAACTCTTAAGATTTCAGGGATCTTCTTCCCTACTTTTTGGAGCTCCTCATGCTTGTTTTCAAGCTTGGAGGCCTGCCTGAGGCCTTTAAAAAGACCTCCATCGCATTTCCTAGCTCCTTAGCTTGGTTTATCCACATTTCCTCACTAAAAACTCTCCGTCTGGCCTCCTTCGACCAGCTCCAGCGACTTCTTCTTCCTCTACTTCCTCGCCCGCTGCCACATACCATAGGCAGCGGGATTGCCTTCCTCTCCTTCCTTCGCCTCTCGCCAACTAAAGCAAAGGTCATCTTCCTCTTCGTCGTCGCCGCTTCCTCTCAGTGGAGCCCTCTTCGTCTCCGACGTCGGCCAATCATAGTCAGCTCCAAATCCTCCCCCCTTCGTCCATTAGTTAGGTCCAACTTGTTCCTCTCCATCTCCTCAATCTTCCTATTTCATTCCCTTTCTTTTTCAACCACTGACACAGCCGCACGCCCTCTGTCTTCCATCACTTTGGTAAGGTCTCCCCGATGCCACATCGCACCAAACATCCTCGCGACACTCCTAAAAGCTCCGCCATCCCATGCCAATCAAAACCCCTCAAGAAATTGAGGGGATTGACCATCCAAATTGCCCACCAAACACACACACCCCCGAATACCTTCTCAAACTTCGCATGTCCACCACACACCTCCCTGCACTTCACAAACACCGCTGTCACTCTCCCTCACAGCGACTCTCCTGAGCAATTCTAAATGGGCCATGAGGCCATCTTCATGTTTTTAGGTATCGACTGGAGCTCGCCGTCGCCGCCACCGTCTCCGCTCCTGCTTGCAGTTCTCCAACGAGTTCAAGACCCAAGTGGACTTCTAGGAGACGTGGATTACATCCGCGCATCTAGCTGTAGCTCCAATTGAGACATGAAGCCCAAAAGCAGCTGCAAGTGAGCAAGGCTTCCTCTGCAGCTTTCACGCGAAGAACAATGGGACATTTAGCCCCACATCGGTTGTTTACAACCAACCAACACCACATAAGTGGAAAAAGTGAAGACCGATCACCCAGTACACGAGGGGTCAGGTCCCTCACATGCACGCATCCATACACTCCTCACCCGCGGTCACTGCCACGTAGGTCTGGTCCCCTGCCCAGATCCAGATATCCAACTGTATACCTGATTAACCTCTGGGTCAGAGAGAGAAGAGAAGAAGAGGAAAAATTTGTGAGAGGAGGGGGGAAGGTTTTGCTACGTGTGTGAGTGCCTTGGCTTTGCGTTGAAGAAGAAGCTTATACTTAGCCTCTGAAGAGTGTTAGCCACGTGCTGTGCTTGAAGGCTTGAGGAAGGAGAAGGTCTGAAGAAGAAAGCCTTGCTCTTGGAAGGCTTGAGAAGAAGAATAGAGAGAGAGCCTTGCGCTCTGATTTGTTCTGAAGGTTAAGTCGTCTAATTTACATAGGCAACGTCTGAAAGGTTGATGCTGATACTGTTGAATTATCTAAGTACCTAAGTTAACATTGATTAATTAATTGATGGTAGTATTGAATTATTTGAATAATTTGAGTATGAGATATATGCTTAATTAAGATGAATAAATGGTGATTTAAATCACTATTATTTTATCTTTCTATTCTTTTTTTCTCATGATCCTTTGATTTACATTTGATTATCAATCTGAGCAATCCTTTCATTGCATATCTTAATCAATTTATTGTGCTTATCTATTCTGAATGAGGATGAATGAGTGAATTCTATATTTGCTCCCTGCGAAGGACCTCGGACTCCACTTTCGATTCTAAGCTTATAAATTTAAATGTTTTGTTGCGCGATTTAGGAGTGTACTACAACGAACATATATTTTAAAATCTCCTATTTTGCCCAACAACAATACAATAAGATTATATATATAATAAATTATTCTAAATACTTAATTTAAGATGTATAATACATATATAAGTTATTTATATTTATTATGTATATAATATACAATATATACACTTAGCTTATGTTTAAATTATTATATATAAGTATATACATAGTATAGATGGTATTTTTGGGAGTTTTTGGATATTTTCTGATTTTTATGGGTTTTATATATATAGAAGAGATAGGGGATGAGAGAGAAAGAATAAGATGAGAGAGAGGGAGAGTTGTTTTTGTTGTTTTTCAAGTTAAGTTCTTTTATTAAGTTCCAAGGTATATTGAACCGTCGGCTGGTATGTTCTACCAAGCAGAGGGTTCATAATACCTTGAAACTTGGGATACACTTAATAAAATACCTAATCTTACTCGAGACAAGTTTATTTTATATTTTTTAAATCTTTATATAGTTTTTATTTATTTACAAGTGAAGCACAACTTAGGCCAAAAAAGGATTTGAAGCTAAGCAACCTAAGGCCTAAAAGGAATTCTATGTGCTGAAAGTGAGATATAGACATTCACGAGTGTCAAGCACAACAGATCACACATATATGAGGAATTAAACTGAATTTTCATCTCTAATTTCACTAAACTTAAGGGTTGGACTGTTATGCACATTCGCAAGTAGCTAATAAAGGAATTGAAATAGGATTACAAGCAAAACAAATTAAATTAAATCTACTTTTAGTACATGAATGCTTGATACATTATGTTCTAACACTACAAAACATGTTAGCTCACTTAAAACTCCAATTCTTAGCCAAAAATTCAAGTTCAATCAAGCCAACTAAGCCCAGCTAGTGGCAGTAGCAGCAGCTAGATCAGCTGCTAAAATTTCAGTGGTTGTCCAATGGCAGCAATTGCTGCTCAATCATCAGCAGCAGTAGCTACTATTGTTGTTCAATTGGATAGTAGAACACAAGATTAGCAGCTGGTGTTGTTGCTAAGTAAAATTAGATGTCTTAAATCAGATATTGCTGCTAGATGGAACTTCAGACCTTAGATGCTTGATCCAAGGCTCATGAAATCCATTTCTTCATCAAATCATTTAAAATCAAAGAATAAAAATCCATCAATCCATTAGTAGAATAGCTGCTTAATTCTGATCTGAATCAAATTAGATTTTGATCTCAAAGATTCAAATCTCAGCTGTGGAAATCTCTTAAACAAAATCTGGAAATCATTCTGAGTTAAAAATAATGTTGCCCTGATTTAGGCTATTGATATGGATCTCTCACTGATCTGATCACCTGATCATCTTGAACACCATTGATTGGTGTTCAAGGTGATCTAGTAATCATCTCAAAATCTGTCGGGTCCTTATTCAACCTCAAATCAGTGTCACTGATTATCCTTGGTCAAACTATCCAAAATAGCACTTAAATTAAGTGCATGCTCATCCACAAATTCAAAACTAAATCTAAAACCTTGGATTCATTGCATTACACCCAATTAAGCAAATCTGAACTCAAATCACTCGATTAAAATTGTTTAAAACCAATTTGACTCCGAATCGTGAGATCGAACATGAAAACCAAATATGAGAGAATCGAGCAATTCGAGATGATAAAACCAGATTGGGGGGTCTTTGTGAATTTATGGAGTGAATGGGAGACCCCCCGAATGGGTTTTAGGTGCAAATTCATATCTGAATTTGACCTTGATGGATGGGTGGATGATGAAAAGATTGCAAGGAAAAATCAGAAACAAATCGTGAAGCATAGGAAAGCTGTATGCATTGAAATGGAGGTGGAAAAACACCTCTCTTATCTGAATTGATCAGAGAGCAGAGTAGATCTAAGTTAATCTACTCCTAAGCTACCCTAATTACCCCTAAATTACTCTAGTTAACACTTCAATTAACCTTGAAAGCAGGAACTTTATCTAACAAAGCGGGAAATCTATCTAAGGGAAGAAGTTGTCCAAGGTCACCGGCCGGCGGCTGATGACGATGAAAGGGGAGAAGACCCTTCAGTTGATGAAGATGTCCAAGAGCCAACAGCCAGTCGGCAGGAGGTAATTGATGGAGGGGAGAAATGGTCTCTGTCACCAACCACTGAGGAAAGGGGGAAGGGAAGCTGAGGGAATGGACGAGGGGATCCACTTAGGGGGTAGGGAGCTGATTAGCATGCGAGCAAGCTTTGTGAGGTCCTTAAGTAGCCAGGCGAGTGATTGTGGTCACCGTGGAGGTGCGATCAAATACGTAGGGCATGGGTGGTGGGGATGAGCTTGCGAGGGTGTGCGAAAGTCCAAATCAAAGGTTGGCCATTGATGAGATCTGGCATACGCGGCGAACACACGCGCCGAAGCATGCAGAGCTTTGATTGGAGCTGGGTGATCAGATCAAGAGAGAGAGCAAGCGATGGACAAGATTGAGCGAGTTCTTCGGGTGGACAGTAGAAGTGCAGCTACAGCTCTAATGGTGAAATTACGTTGAGGCCCTACATGGTGAAGGGGTAGAAGTTTTGTGGCATGGCCTATAAGTGGCTAAAAAGTCCTGCAGAGCGGTCCCTAGGTGTTACAAATTGACCCATGGTAGCTATTGATGAGTCCATTTTAATGGACTAATATTACGCCTAAGTAACTTTAATCGTACCTTTTAGGTTTGTTAATAACTACATTAAGTTATAGAATATTTACATGCATCATGATTTAAGTTTACATCTATTTTATAGTATTCTATAACTTAATATGTAATGATTTTATGTTCTTTTTATGTGCAGGAAGAATATTTGTCAAAAGAATAAGGAGGGGAGGGTAAATTACCCTTTCAAACAACGGGCGACATTTCTTTTCCCCATCCTTCGGGCACCCTCAACAGCCGCCGGTCAAAAATAGCTAAGGGATTTGAAAATCCCTTAACTGACGCACGCGGGAAGAGAGGAGTTAAAGAGGAGGCGGAGAAAGGAGAGCGGGGATTGTCAACTTCCCCCCTGCGGGGAATTGCTCCATCTTCTCCACCGTGGAGAGGGCAAACTTTGTGAACCACCGCGTGCACTGTGCACCAAGCACCCCATCCTGCCCTTCAGTCTGTGCTCGCACCTGCAGTTGCTTCATCTTCCATCGCCCTTCCACTGCAGGCGCACATCGCCCACCGCTCCCTCCAGCCACGCCTGCAGGCGCTCACACATCGCACCTTCTCCATCTTGCGCATCCCTGCCAGGCCGCGCCCATCTTCAGCCACCCCTGCAGGCACCCGCTCCATCACCTTCACGCGCCCCTCGCAAGCACCACAGGCGCTCTGCCTCGCCACCCGCACCCCAGCAAGCACGTGCCCTTCTGCAGTGCCCGCAGGTGCTCTGCCTATCGCCAGGCCCGCGCCTCTCCTGCCTCCTGCCAACGCCCCATCCTGCATCTGCCGCACCCGCATAGCGCCCCTACCAACAACGCCTTGTCCTCCTCTCTGCAGACCGCCCTAGCCACCCGTTCTCGCAGGCACGCACCCTTCTCCAGCGCCAGCAGCTACTCTGCCTCACGCCCAACGCCTGCAGGCGCTCACGCACCGCACCTTCTCCATCGCAGGCGAAACTGTAACCGCGTCTCTAGCGCTGCGCGTAGAACCACCACCCGCCACCTTCTTCTCCTTCTTACAGCCATCACAAGCTGCCATCAGCCGCGCCGTCACCACCATCGGGTGCGGCCTGAGCGGGGTGATCTTCAACGGCAGCCTCGACGTCTGTCTCTCCTCCTCCTGTGCGCACAAGCCGCGGCAACAAATCCATTGTTTTGAAGTTGATTAAAAATTACATTTAATGCCATTGACACTGGAAAATAATTTTCATTTATGATTATTCTATTGTGGAAAAATTGCTAATGCACACTCATGCTTTCTGATAATTGCACGTTATTGATATTCACCTGTTTCAAGATTGGTTTTGGGATTAACATGTGCACCAATTTTCTCTAGTATATGTCAATTGAAAATTACATAAAATCATCATATATTTATTGAAGATTTCAGTGAGAGAAAATTGCACATATACCCTTATATTTTTTAGTAATTGTGAAGCTTCTTTCCATAGCATTTTATGTCGGATTTGACTAGGGATTTCGCACTTGACCGAAAGAATACGAAATAATCGAGAGTTTATTGCATAATTGCCTCCCTGTGGACACAACCCGCTCTTCTGTGATTGGTTATTTTTATTGTTGATTAGTCAATTTTTCCACCACTTAAATACTACAACGCGTTATTTCATTTGCGAAACTCAATCGAAAGCGGAAAATCGATTTGTCAAATTGGCGCCGTTGCCGAGGAGGCAATAGATGCAATAGATTCACGTTATTATTTTTTTGAATATTCTGAGTTGCGCAATCATCTAATCATTCTTTTTATTATGCGAGGAATTTGACACGGTGAGAGGCGCAGTAGAGCGACGACATTGAACCTGAATGACGTGCACGGCGGAGACGATTTTTTGGTGGACCTTGACGCCACCTGGAGGCCAGCAACAAGAACACGTGGACCTTGATCCCACACACATAGGCTTACGAAGAAGCCTATTTCTGATTTAGTCAGTAGATCTTAGTTATATTTAGTTTAGATAGACATTAGAATTTAATTTCTGTCTTTTGGACCCTTATTGGGTATTTTTGGGAACGTGTTCCCTATGACACTTTATTTCTTATCGCTCTTGTATGTGGGAGCGTATTTTTGGGAGAGTGTTCCCATTTATTTAGATTATAGGATTATTTGAACTGTTTGAACTGAAATTCAGTTAGTTAGATTAGGTCTGTTTGTTTATTATTAAAAAAAAATATTCGAACTGCCTACTAGAAGCTGCATATCTATAGGACGACCGTCTAGGACTGAATGAGTAGCATCTAGTTTATTTTTACTGCATTGCATTCATTATTGCACGAAGAAAGCTGGAGTAAGGTACGTCTTCTCTTGAGCATCAATTACATGTCATGCATATGCATTTAACCTAAATCTAAGACCACTAAAGTGCTTGAATCAAATTAATTCAGTGGTCACTTTAAAAATTGAACATTTAATTCTAAGACCTACAATCTACTAAAAATAAGATCCCATTGAATTTGCGTTTGCTTTGACAGTAGAACTCTCTAGGAAGTTTCTGCTTGTATTCTGAATTCTTCTAAATCCTAAGAGAGTTAAAACTGTTTTGCTTAAAGAAATGGATTACCCTTACTCCTATCATTTAGATTATCAGAGTCAATACTTCCCATCTTTTAATCAGGATCCCATGCCCCGAGCGTATCCATCCTTTGATGGGTACATTGACAATTCATGGGATCATTCTTATTCTTATCCTAGGAGTACTGGCTTGATAACTCCCACTTTTGAGCAGAGCCTAGGAGCAGGATTTGCCAACCCTGAAATCCCTACTTCCATGCAAACACCCAACCCTCCCACCCTTCATGATTTTCTATATCGAGGTTGGACCGATAACCCTAGGCAACCAGAGCCTGAAATTGACTATCCTCCCCAACCTGATAATAGTAGCCTCTCCTCTTTTATGATAGAAATGCAAAAACAACAAAAGGAAATGATAGAATCAATGGGAGAGATGTTGAGGAATAGTTAACAGTTAAATGAAGAAATAAGACAACCTAGCTACATGCTTCCCAATAATCCTGATCCCTACCCATACGATCATGACCATGAAAATAATTCTAAGGAACCTAATGGCAATAGGGATCCAATTTTATGTAGCTATTACTTAAACTCTCCCAATGAGACACGGCCACTAGAGGACATCGATCATAGTGATTATCCACCTAAACTATATTGGAGTCAAAAGTAAGGGAAGATGGTACCTCTTGAGGACCTTGACCCCAATGACAGTATTCTCCTTACCCCTACCAACCCGAGTTAAGGTTATATTGTTCCTAGTACTTCCCCTATTGATTATTTGGTGAAATCCCATTCTACCCTTAGTGAGCCTACTCCTGACCCTCCACTTAGGGAATCAACACCTACCATTCAACATCCTGAGGATTTAAATGCACCCAATGAAGGTGACCCTAAGGGAATAGAGGATGATCAATTTTGGTCTCAGGGATATGAAGAGTCTATTTCAGAGGATGGGGATGCCCCAATAGAGGAACCTGGACTGAAAATCTGGAGTGAATTACAGGGGAATTATTTATTATTTGAGGATTTACCTCCAGAGGATAGAAATAATAAGATAAAATCCAGATTCCTCCTTTCTTTTGAGAGTCATCCTCCATCAAAGCAGGAGATGATATTAAAGGAGGACAAACAAAATAATGAGAAGTCTATGGGAGACTCTCGAGGACAAAACACGTCAATTGAGGATTTATACCCCGAGAACAATGATATAGGCTTGCTCCAAAATATTAAGACTGATCCTCCTTTATAAATAATTGAGGATTCAACTCCTAATGAATCACATATACACCCTGACAAAAATTTGAGTGAACCAAACGAATCAGGGGATGAGCTGAATGATAATGATTCTTACATTTTGACCCTGCCATCAAAGAGTTGTAATTTGGAGTCTACCCTTGATTCAAATATGACTCCGATCATTAAGGCTAGGCAGGGCAACAAGAAGTTGTCTCCAACTGTTAGGGAATATACACAATTTGAATCATTGTTGGAATTGGACCTGACACTGACTAAGACTTCATGGGCCTTAACCATTACCTTCCAACACTACCAACAACCCTTATACTCTCTAACAGATCCTTGGCTCAGATCTCTGCTCATGTACATTCTTTTTAGAGAACATATCAGGCCAGTACATCCTCGGGTAGAATGGCGAGTGTGGATTGATGCTTGTACTTGTACTCTCGCCATTCAAGGGTTTGAACTAATAATGTGTATATCTTTTAAAACTTGTCCTGCTCTGGAGGATCCTTGTTATCCTCCACTTATTTTATTTCGGGAGGTCCATTTTCATATTCCGTTTATTATTTCTACACCTCCCAAGGTAGCCAACGAGGTTCTTCGCTTTCATATCTTCTAGTGAGCATTTGGTATTTCGTTTCATCATCAGTTTGCCAACATCCATGGCTACCTATTTTCTAGGCCCGCACTGTTACGCATATTTTTAGGGCCTAACCTCGTCTATTTGGAACCAGACTTATAGGTTCCTTCTAAGTTTGGCTGCTGACAGAAAATGCAGCGCTTGTTGAAAGGCAACCCAGTGGTCTGAATAACACTGTCATCAGGTGATTTCTTTCCTTGCTCCTCCTGTTTTAATTTTACAATGTGGACATTGTAGGAAGTACTAATGAATTTAGGTTAGCATATATATATATATATAAATTCCTCTTTTCTTGAGCTGATTGGGTTAGTCCCTAGCAAAATACCCTTGTCATTGGAGGTTTTCTCTTCCATAATTATTTCTTAAGTTTAGAATCCAGTACATTTATTTCACGTGCACGTAGATTTGGTAATGGATCCTTGAGGAAAACCAATAATTATTTGTAGTCTACTAAACCCTTGGACAGTTAATAGGGAGTCAAGCATACTATCTTTTAGTAGATCCACCTCATATTTGTGAGAAGAAAGTGGAGAGATTACTGATGCGCTAAGTCTAGTGCAAGGACTCTTAAGCTTTGGATAATTAGATGATGATACTTCAGAGTTAGACGTAGTTTTCATTCTCTGTTCCTGTGTGCGTACTTTGTGTGAATTCCTGGGAGTCACCAAATAAGGCAGATACATAGAGATTGAGTCTTAATAAAGCTATAACTATGGTGGATGGTTACGACCGTCCTTCATAGAGTCCTCGGCTGAAGGAGGGTAATAGTGTCAAAGGTCAGAAATACATCTGTCCTATTCATTCCTTCCCGATGCCGAGAATAGGCACTTCCACCAAATAAGCCGCAATATACTCTTAACCATCATCATCCCTAATAATGCCTCATAAATAAAAGTCTGTGTCGTATTACGTTGATTTATAAAAAAAAGAAAAGAAAAGAAGAAGAAAAAAAAAAGAAACAGAAAGAAGAAAAAGAAGAAATAGTTATATTACAAGAAAAAAGGTCCAAGTTACAATGTAACATTATTTCTGAGGCAACAGAACACCTATTGCGTTCCACCAAAAATGACCCATACCTACCTTTTAGTATTTCTGATCGCCTGAATGCTGGTTTAGGACTCTAACTTAGTTGTAGAGTTATTAGGATTTTAATTGAAGTGTGTGCCATGTGAGGCTACCAAATAGTGAGTACAATTTCTAAATCTGGCGAGATTTGTGATCCCAGAAAGAAAGAAAAGAGGGAGTGCCCAGGAACATCAAGAGAGCACAGTTGTGTGGCCTCTCTCAGAGTTGACTTGTCTAATAGTCTATTAATCTAGAGTCTGTAGTACTAAACTACATGTAGCACCAGATGAGTGTGTGCCACCAATTACAAATCCATTTAACTCGATATCTCCTACCTAAGCCAAACGTCGGGGTCAAATTACAGATTATCCTCTGCTTTATCCCCGAGGGAAGTAGTTGCCTATCCCGACAGAAATATTTGCTAAGGGTGAAGTACAAACTCCCACTGCGAATTGTTTCTCACTTGGATCTATTACTTATGCTATCATCACTTCACATTTGTCTGAATCTCTAAAGTTTTGAAATGAGAAAAGAAGAAATCTTCTGATTACTTCTTTTATTTTTCATTTTTGCTAGGGACTAACAAATCCTAGGCATGGGGGTATTTGATGAGTCCATTTTAAAGGACTAATATTACACCTAAGTAACTTTAATCGTACCTTTGAGGTTTGTTAATAATTACATTAAGTTATAGAATATTTGCATGCATCATGATTTAAGTTTACATCTATTTTATAGTATTCTATAACTTAATATGTAATGATTTTATGTTCTTTTTATGTGCAGGAAGAATATTTGGCAAAAGAATAAGGAGGGGAGGGTAAATTACCCTTTCAAACAACCAGCGGTAGTTCTTTTCCCCATCCTCTGGGCACCCTCAACTGCCGTCGGTCAAAAATAGCTAAGGGATTTGAAAATCCCTTAATAGACGCACGCAGGAAGAGAGGAGATAAAGAGGAGGCAGAGAAAGGAGAGCGGGGATTTTCAGCTTCCCCCTGCGGGGAACTGCTCCATCTTCTCCACCGTGGAGAGGGCGAACCCTATGAACCACCGTGTGCACTGTGCACCAAGCGCCCCATCCTGCCCTTCAGCCTGTGCCCTCGCCTGCAGTTGCTTCATCTTCCACTGCCCTTCCACTGCAGGCACACACCGCCCACCGCTCCCTCCAGCCACGCCTACAGGCGCTCACACACCGCACCTTGTCCACTTTGCGCGTCCCTGCCAGGCCGCGCCCATCTCCAGCCACCCCTGCAGGCACCCGCTCCATCACCTTCGCGTGCCCCTCGCAAGCACCGCAGGCGCTCTGCCTCGCCACCCGCACCCCTGCAGGCACGTGCATTTCTGCAGCGCCTGTAGGCACTCTGCCTGTCGCTAGGCCCGCACCTCTTCTGCCTCCTGCCAACGCCCCATCCTGCAACTGCCGCACCCGCATAGCACCCCTGCCAACAGTGCCTGGTCCTCCTCTCTGCAGACTGCCCTAGCCACCCGCTTTCTCAGGCGCGTGCCCTTCTCCAGCGCCAGCAGTTGCTCTGCCTCACGCCCAATGCCTGCAGGCGCTCACGCACCGCACCTTCTCCATCGCAAGCGAAACCGTAACCGCGTCTCCAGCGCTGCACGTAGAACCACCACCCGCCACCTTCTTCTCCTTCTTGCAGCCACCACAGGCTGCCATCAGCCACGCCGTCACCACCATCGAGTGTGGCCTGAGCGGGGTGATCTTCAGCGGTAGCCTCAACGTCCGTCTCTCCTCCTCCTGTGTGCACAAGCCGCGGCAACAAATCCTCTATTTTGAAGTTGATTAAAAATTACATTTAATGCCATTTCCACTAGAAATTAATTTTCATTTATGATTATTTTATTGTGGCAAAATTACGAGTGCACACTCATGCTTTCTGATAATTGCACGATATTGATATTCACCTGTTTCAAGATTGGTTTTGGTATTAACATGTCCACCAATGTTCTCTAGTATATGTCAATTGAAAATTACAAAAAATCATCATATATTTATTGAATATTTCAGTGAGGAAAAATTGCACATATACCCTTATATTTTTTAGTAATTGTGAAGCTTCTTTCCATCGCATTTTATGTCGGATTTGACTAGGGATTTCGCACTTGATTGAAAGAATACGAAATAATCAAGAGTTTATTGCATAATTGCCTCCCTATGGACACGACCCGCTCTTCTGTGAGTGGTTATTTTTATTGTTGATTAGTCATTTTTTCCACCACTTAAATACTACAACGCGTTATTTCATTTGCAAAACTCAATCGAAAGCGGAAAATGACTTGTCAGCTATCAAATCAGTCCTTGGCGTATTTTTATGCATGAAATGAGGATGACCTAAGGATCTAAGTGAAAAGCTATTAATGCAACATCTTAATGATATCCAAATGCTATCAAATTTTTATTGAAGCCTAATTGAGCAATAAGAAAGTTAATTTTACTTTTGATTTGATGTTTTGAACTCAATTATGTGTTCAATTTGCAATTGGATCATCATTTTATGTTAATGAATAGAATATCTCATTTTATGACCTAATTTCACATTTTTAACACATATTTGATGTTTTAAGTCTTTTTCACTATTTCCCCCGCTTAAACCTTTTCATCTGTTAATTCAGTAGTGTTTAACCTAGTTTCTAGATTAACTTACGCATTTTAGCTATGATGAGCCACACCTTATCAGCACCTCCCCCTTTGGGGCTGGGCTTCCTAGCTGGCTTGTGGGCTCCGACTTTTCCTTGAGCAGTTCTATAGGAACCTTGTCCACAATGTGGTCATCAGCCTTTTGACGGTCATACTCGGACAAAAACTGGTCCATGGACCAGCCACATAGCTCCTCCATCGAGGTGTGTTTGCCCTCAAGCAGGACTTGTACTTAAGCCAAGGTGTGCATCCCCACCTCCCTCGACAAGGTCTCCCGGTTCTCCTCCATGAACGGGTCAGTAGCAAAGAACCTCATCAACATGTCAGGAGCAAGCTCTGACTCGCTAGTCTTCTCCAACTCGAGCACCACCCTGCCTCAGTACTCCGCCAGCTACTGAGCTTTCCCAAGGTCGGCTTTCAATGCCTCCTTACTTGTAGACACCTCAGCAAGTTTGTCAATAGCCATGCCTAAGCGAAGGTGCTCTCCCTAAAGGGCCGCTTCATAACCCTCCACGACCGAAAAGCACTAGACCCTTAGCACCTGCACCTCCTCCTTCAAGGACGTTGGTGTAGGAAGTCTCCAGGCTCTCGGATAAGTCTTGTAGAGCCACGACTTCAATCTTGTGCGCTCTAATAAGACTCTCCTTCATCCTCTCACTCTGGGTGGCAATCTGCCTCAAAGCTTGGTGAGCCTTCCTTAGCTCCTCCTTTAGTCGGAAGACTTGGGAGGCTACTTGTTGCTGCGATTGTAGCTTGTGAAGGGTGTCCTCCTCTCTCTTCTCCGCCTTCTCTCGGGTGATAGTTGCCTCCTCCAAACGGCGGGTAAAGTTGAGCTGCTCTACCCTGGTTGTCATGGCCTACTTCGCAATCATCTCAACTGCCTCAAAAGACCTGCTAGGCCGAGTGGCATCGGTGGGAGCACCATCACGTCGAACAAAAGTTATCCCAAGAAGCTCGACCTACTCAAAACCATGGGCAGGTGTAAGGAGAAAATTCCTTCCCTAAGGATAAGTAAAGGGCAAACAAGACAAGGCTTTTTGCTTGAAGGCAATAGTAAAACACATGGTTTAGGTGCATGCCTCCCGGTCGGAGGCAACTCAAAATATAACATCCTCCAAATGTTGGATGAGCTGCCTCTCCATGTTAAGCCCCTTACCCGAATCTCTTGACCCACCCAAACTGCTCAATGAGATTGGGACTACCTAGCCTAGTGTGAGCCATTTACTAGTAGCTTCCAGAGTGGATCCCTTAATAGATTCGAACGTTTGCCCTATCAACTCAGGCCCCCCTATGTCGGAAGGGTCCACCAGCATGCTTGCCTTCGTCAAGCTTTGCCAATAGTGCAGCTGCGCAAAAACGCTCCCGCTAAGGAAGCCCCCGGTCATGGCCACCTCCTACACCAACTGAGAGAAGGCACTGGCTCATCTGGATGGGGCGCTGAATGCACTTGCTCCACCTGATTGAGCCTTCTCCACTGAAGTAGCAAGCAGAGAGTCAAGGATAACACAACCCTCTAGTGGTCCAGGCGAGCCTGAGGGGGCAGGAAAATCTAGTGGGGCATCCCCTGCCTCATCCCCGCTTGAACTCTCACAAGCAGATGGCTCCGGCTGAACACTCCCTGGACCCCTCTTTAGGTGCTTGAGAGGGGTCTCTACCTTCTCCTTGCTCCCCCCCGCCTCCTCCCTCTTGGGCTCCTTGGAGCGAGAGGAGTGGTTTCCCTCGCTTTGCTCCATGGGCTTCCCCTCCCCCCCCCCCCCCCCCCCCCCCCCCCCCACGGTGAAGCTGATGCTGGGAGAAACCGGTACCTCAATTCCTGGAAGTGTTCGGTTGAGCAAACCGGCTAAAGGCTACAAAGAAACAACATAATTGTCAATCCATTAAGTAGCGAGTGAGGAGGATACACGTTCTAAAGCTCCTTAGGCATAGGCAGCAGGTCCTTATCAAACGAACCTTACCAAGTATAAGGGACGCCGTGACCCTCATCGAGGACAAAGAAAAAATGGTGATCTTTCCCTTTTAAACTATCGGGCAGGTCAACTATCTAGTACTTTGTATGTTGGCTGTACAGCATGTAAGTGCCAGACGCGGGCTTCCCCTTCTTAACCTTAAGGGGCATATGGCCAAAAAGTAGGCGAAATAAACCCAGGTGAGGGACAATTCACAAATGGAAACAGATAATGGTGAAAGCATTCAACACCTGCCAACAATTGAAGCTAAGTTGGGATGGGGCCAAGCGGTAGTAACAAAGGAGTGAACACAATAAGGGGCTCAAAGGAATCCTAACTCCATATTCGATGGCATATTTACAAATGATGAACAAGTCCTTAGACTCATTCGAGCATAGGTGGGTCTGCGACGTTTACGGGCGAAAGTCATCTTTTAGAGAAATACGTTGTAGTATAGGACGAAAATCACACAAACACTTAAATTTATAAAGCTCGAAAACAATGTGAGTCGAGGTCATTCGCAAGGAGCAAAATGGCAAATTTCAATCACTAATCACAGTTATCAATATGAAAATATAATCAATCAGAATAATATTGAGATAAAAATCAAGAATGAGAGTGCAAAAAGATAGGGTTAAAATGGTGATTTGAATCACCAAATTAACCCTAATGTTAAGCTCTACAATTACTCAAATATTTGAACAGTATCCGCAATTAGACATCTAGGCAAATATCTCCATTGTAACCAACAGATCAGAACCAACTCAATGCCTCAGACGATAAGGCAAATATTCAAACGCCTTAACCTCAAGGAATAAGGGCACAACAGCGGCTAAGTGTTGAGAGAGGAGAGGGAGGGCACAAACCTTGAGGGTGCTACAGTGCAAAAGTCCCTCCCTCATCCTCTGATTCCTTTTCCTTTCTCTCTCAGACTCGCATATAGAATAGGCGGATAATCGGGTAATTGGGTCATGTATTGGGGTCCAGACTCACGGGCGAGGAGTGTATGGGTGTGCGAGGGAAGAAGACCCGACCCCCGTGTCTTGGACGAGGGGTCAGGTGCACTTCTTCAATTTATATGCTGTAGGCAGCACATCAGCATCCGATGTGGGAATAACCCACCTTTCTTCGTGTGATGCAACAGATGAAAGCTTCATCAAATTGAGGCAGTGGAAGCTGCTTGTTGCTTCGATTGAGATCCTGAAGCTCTTCTTGGTTCAGAATCACAGTGTCTGGGAGTTGCGTTGAGGTTAGAGTAGGTCAGAGCACGGCGGTTGACGGAGGTGATGATTAGCGGAGAAGGGACGTCCGGCAAAGAACTTGAAAACAAGCATACGACCTTGTGGCCCAATCAAAACAATTCAGACACATCGTTGGACCATGGCGAATGTGCTAGCGGTGATGCGAAGGTGTTTCATAGGCTGTGGAGGTTGTGCAAAGACGAAGATGGCTGTGGAATGATGGGTTGTTCAGTGTAGTCGTGTAGGTGGATGATGAAATTGGGTGAGGGCTTTTGGTTGAAGGTGTAAGGCAAAGCTTTTGGGAGTGTTGTGTGGTAGTTTGGTGGTGTGGCGTGGTGTAGCGAGGACGTCGGAGCTATGTCAGAGGCGGAGAAGATGACGGGAGAGAGAGGCGAACGTCGGTTGAAACAATGTGGGGAAGGAGTGGTTCTAACCTAAAGAAAGAGAGAGAGAGATTTTGGCCTAAACTATGGGACGAAAGGGCTAGGAATTCTCAGGCCTTTGCTTCGTCGGAGCCGGGGATGATGAGTCTCTAGGATGGGAAGCAACGACGATGATGGGGGAAGAAGCTCCTGCTGGGTACGGTGAGGAGCGGAAGAAGATGAGGATCAAGGGAGGACACCCAATTTGTCTATCGGAGGTCCTGAAGAGGAGGATCAAGAAGGTTGCCGGAGCTGATGGAGTTTGTAGTCGGAGAGGAGGGAAGAAGGGGAATTCCGGCGTAGATCTAGCTAACGAAGATGGCCTGATGAGCTAGAACTTATACAGAGCTCATAATCGAGCTCTAATTGAGGAAAAGAGCGTTATTTGCTTGGAGAATAGGGCACAAGATACCCACATATTTTGTGGGTTCTCTAGGGCACAAATCGCGAATTAGAAGCCAAGATCTGGTTCAAATGATTCTATGTAGTGTGAAATCAATCCCACCAAATTTGGTGGGATTTGGTGGTGATTTGATGAGGATTTGGGATGGTTAAAGCATGCCTGTAGGTTGGTTGACTTCCAATGGCGGTAGGGACCTATCTGTAAGGAAGATGAAGAAGTTAGGGGCTTTCTACAATTAATTCGAAAGTTAGGGGCTTGAATTAGAGAAATAAAGATTAAAGGGACTGAAATGCAAACTTGGTCAAGATGAACTCTGATTAGGCCCATGTTTTGACCTTAACCTAATTTGGACCCAAGGAATCTTATGGTGAAGTTATATTTGAGTTTTGACCAAGTTTGATTGGATAATTTGTACAGAAGCCCAAATTAGGGAAAAATCTCGCCTAAAGCTCTGTCCAAGGTCAAGATGGGTTCATATGGTCAACCCAAGGGTACTAAACCTCTTAGAATATTTTTCTATGAATTTTAAGAGGTTTAGATGAATTTTAAACAAAATCGCTTTAATTCAAGTGGGTCTGAAATTAGGGTTTTATGTTCTAATTTTATTTTCGAAATGCATGAAATCCTATTTTCTGTCTGTGTGGACCCACTCTTTGGACTTTAATGTTCATTTGACCTTCAATTAACCCATGGAAAATATTATGGTTACTCTATTAATGATAACGTCATCATCGACTATATCTAGCTTTAATTAGTCGTAATTAACAGTTAGGTGCTCCTACATAACCGCCAAAGAGCCATAATTCATTGCATATCTTTTCTGAGAGATAAACAGTTAAACAGGGGTAAAACTGTAGTTTTAACAGAATATCCTAAAATCAGAACAATCACGGGGCTTCCCAAGGGTTAATTAAAGGTCAAATGGTCATTAACGCCTAATAAGTGGGTTCATGCAGACAGAAATGGATTTTCACGCATTTTGAGAATTAATGGACATCTGAAACCCGGAAAAGAGACCCGCTTAATTAACCGAGGTTATGATCAGGATAAAATTCACTTAAACTTTCTAAAATTCATAGAAAAATATTCCATAAGATTTGGTACCTTTGATTTGACCATTGGAACCCATTTTAACCTAAAACAGATTCTCAAACGGATAGTTGCCCTAATTTGGGTTTCTGTACAAGTTACCTAGTCAAACTTGGTCAAAATCAAAATCTAACTTCACCATCAGATTCCTTGGGTCCAAATTAAGTTTGTACCAAAATTTGGGTCAAATCTGAGATCATCTTGACCAAATTTGCATTTTGATCCTATCGGACTCTTTTCTCTCACACACATACCCCTAGCTTTTGAAATCCTTGCAGGGACCCCCCTAACTTCTTCATCTTATTCACATCTAGGTCGCTGCTGCCATTAGGAATAGCTGCACCTCATTAGCGAGATTTGAGCGAGATTTTCTCGTTCGTTTCTCAATTATTTAGTCCCAGATTTGAACTAAAGATTCCTCGAGGAATTCTCTTTCAATCAGACCAGCCTTGGACCCTAAGTCTTTCCCAATCTCCCATGCGAATGCATGGGAGATGTTGGTATCCCACATGCGTGAAAACTCCGAAGCTTTTAGGTTTCTTTCCAAGCTTGAAACTCCTCCTTAGGGCCTATAAAAGCACACCAAATGCATTCCTTACCCCCTTAGATAGGTTTGGGGCCAAAAACCTCTTCTAAACCCTACCTCTGTCCCCTCGCTGACCAAGCTCTGGCGGTCCTCTTCATTCTCCTTCGTCCGCGACCCAACTGTCAAATTGGAGGCACAACTATCCTCCCCTCCTTCCTCTGACGGTGCCAGGCCAAAGCCCCGTTGTTCCTGACCCTGTTCCTCGCCGTCGTCCCTCTTAGGAGACTTCATCTTCCACGGCACCGGTCTACCAATGCCGGTGTCAATTCTACCCCCTTCGACAGTTGGAGTAGGTTAGTTAGGACCCTTTTAGTTCTTAGATTAGTTTTATCTATTCAAAAACCAAAAATAAACCCTCAACACTATCGCCAAGCACCTTTTTCCTCCGCTCCGGTCAATCCTATGGCGAGGTCCTCTGCACGCTTCACACCTCCAAAAGCCTCGTCGACGCTCCCAAAGGCTTCATCACATCACACTCATCAAAACCCCTCTCTTATTCCATCATTTCGACCACCCAAATCACCTACCAAACAACCCATCCTTCATGCTTCATTTCCATCACCGACACATGTCCGCCAGCCACCATACGTTCGCTAACCTCCACCATTGAGTTCGCCTTGCCACGGCGAACCTTTTGAGCTCTCTAATTGGGCCTTCTTCATTGAGCTCACTAATTGAGTCCTCCACCGGAGCTTCGTCGCAGTGTCACCTTCTCCGGCCATATTCATCGAGTTGTGGCCTTATTCCTCACTAAGAGACCCTCCAGGCTATGGGGACAAGTCCCAGAACCACTCCCAGGTCTTTAATTGAGGGCATGAACACCTGCTGCTAGTCCAATTGGTGAGGTTATCACCTGCAGGCACACGCACAAAGAAGCCATCGGATATAGTCCCACATCGTGGGATTAGGACTAGTTGAAGCCACATAAGTTGATTTTTGTCTCTAAGGCTATTCGCCTCAAGACACATGGGGTGAGGTCACACTACACCCACGCACATCCAACCTGCCCAAGCCCTTATCACTCCTCGGCTGCGACCCACGCCCGCAGCCATGGACCCAGGTTGACCCGTACCCGACTACCTGAGAGAAAGAGAAGAGGAATGAAAGAGAAAGAGAGAGTGGGAGAGGGAGGGTTTTGCTCTTCAGAGAGAGAGCCTGACACTTAGTCGCTGAGCTTGAAAGAAGAGAAGGCTCTGATAAGAGAAGAAAGGATGAGGGGCCGTGTCTGAGAATGGAAAGGGAAAAGAAAAGAAGAAAAGGAAGAAAGCAGAAGAAAAGAAGCTAAAGAGAAGAAGATCAGAAGAGCACTGTAGCGGGGCTTTGTTAAGTCGTCTGATTCTTAAATCAGACGTTTGAGTACTGTTCCTTTATTTCAAACATTTGAATAGTTGATATACATGTGCTTAGGTTAATAATTGATGTTCTAAATCACTATTATTTTGTCTTAGATATCTTTTTATCCTCTTTAACTCTTGAAATACATTGACCTTTATTGAATATCTAACGTGAAATTAATATTCATTGAATATCTTTATAATGCTTCATTTCTTATGCTCATTTATGTTTTAATTGAAGATTAGCATGTGAATTCCTATTTGCTCCCTGTGTTCGAGTTCGGACTTCATTTCTAGATTTTCGAGTTATAAATTGTATTTGTTGACAAGCGATTTGGACTATACTACAATGTAATGATTTTAAAACATCGATTTCGTACTCTAACATCTGCAATTATGATGTGATGTTAAAACTGTAGAATTAACCTTATTTTAATATTTTTGTTTTCAGAATGGATCTTAGTGAGATTACGGTTCTCAAGTGATCATGTAAGAGCATTTATCTTTGGATTTTCATTTATTCAAGTTAGATAAGGCTAATGATGGTGTTACCATCAGCGACCCACAAGGGTGGAACGAAACTCCACCAAGTCCATACTCACTCAAAAACGCCCTGATGGCAGAACAACTACAAAAGTTGGAAGCCAAGGAGTAAAGCTCCGTCATCTCAGGTGAGATGTCAGACGAAGACGAGGTGGACTTACCCTTGCCTGCGAGTCCAGACATCATGGATAGCGTCTCTGACACTCGCCATGGAAAGAAGCTCAAAGAAACCACCTCCTTGCGCCTTGCCTGAGAAGAAAGGGCCCGCACCAGCTAAGAGGAGTGCTCACAAAGGCGTAGGTGGGGCATTAACTATGCCCCACACCCCTATTTATAACCCCCGTACCAGGCGGTTCTCCCCTTGTAGGGCACAAATTTCAAAAAATAAAATCCCGTGGATACGACATAGTTTCAAAAAATATCCCTTTAAGGTAGGGATACCTCGATAATTGATGTAGACACATCCATTTAGATTAAAATGCCATTTATGAATGTTTTTAGGCTTAGATTTGCATTCCATGTTATAAATATTACATAGCATGCATCATTCTGCATTTAGAGTAGTCTTGGATATTTTGGGTTAATTGCGCCCTTTTTGTGGTCAAGAGAGAAGGAGATTTATTTTGGAGCCTCGGATTGATGATCCGACCGTACAAATCTAATCAAGACGACAATCGGAGTCCAACGCCTCCGAAATCACCTTCATCAGAGTCTCGTAGGACCATATGCAGTCCGACGAAGAACACCGACTAAGGCATTATGTAACATAATTCGAAGCCTTAAACAACAAATCCGACCGTGTGGATGGATTCAGGTCGACGATCGCAGCCCAATGGGGCGAAAATTGACTCAATCCGACCACTGTAGCAGCCCCTATAACGAAAAGAAGATGGACGGCCTAGATCGTGCCACGTGGCGCAACCTAGACCTCCCATGCGCACACACGTGCATAGTAGCGTGTGGAGGCACACGCTCGCAGCAGCAGAGCCAGCGTGCATGAGCACGCGAAAGCGCAGTAGTGTGTGGGTGCCTGGGCTGTCTTCAGTTACGTTTGCAGCAGATCTTCAGCGACGTTTATGACCGTCACTAAATGTCCTGTATACTAATTTGATTCATTCCTCCATTATAAAAGGACCCCTACCCCTCCCATTTTTCATTATTTCTTCCTTTCTTCCTCTCACCACCTCCAAGGCTTTAGAGAGCGCCTGTCCCAAGCCCGGGATGCTCCTATAGAGTAGAAAACCAACTATTTTCCCTCCTCTCATCCCCCTTCGTGGAGCATCCCGTGGCCGTCTTCTCATCTCCCTTCGGGAAGAAGATCCTTGCCGTGACGCCATCCTGCCCTACCCTCCGTCCTCGTTTGTCCTGCTCCTCACCACCTTCCTCCAGGCGACGTCAAAGCAAGTCGTCCTCCGAGCAACCATCGAGGGGGATTCTTCTTATCTCCATCTATCTTTATTGCTTTCTAGTGTAGTTTTTCCCACTTTCATAGTTGTACAAAACATTTGCTTCAAAAGTTTTTGTGATTGTTTCTCTCTTTCTCTTATATTTTGCAAGTAGATTAGTTAGAAAAGAATTCATCGACCTAATCTCTTGCTTGCTAAAAATACCAGAAAAATAACAAAAGATAAAAATGACAAAAAAGAAATAAAGCGAAACACGTATCTTTCAAAACTAAACGTTCGCCTCCCCGTGTTCGACCCGGCACTCGCTTTTCGAGTTTCGATTATAAATTTTATCTGATCGATGGATCTCGTGAATCGAACTACAACGACGGGTTTTCCAAACTTGAACCCTTTCCACGTGAAAATCCACCGCGATCAATAATCCTTACCAATATTAAATGCTTGTGCGCGTATACCTTACACAGCAATAATGCCAGCCACATCCTTTCCAAGCACGGTATTTTAGGCCTTTACGCCTCATCATGAAGGCAATTAATGTCGATCTTGTCATACAACAAGACAAAAAATTAAATCCTGCACTAATTGGTCATCACTCGCAGCAGTATAGTAGGCGAATGCACTTGGAGCCGCCTCTTAGGGCCGGCAGTGTAACAGGCGACCGTGCTTGAAGCCACCTTTTAGGGCCAGTAATGTAGCAGGAGAATGCGCCTGAAGCTGCCTCTCACGGTTGGCAACAAAATAGGCAAATACGCCTCAGGTCGCCTCTTAAGGCCGGTAGAGAAAACAGGTGCCCACGTTCCCCTTACTAGCAAGCCACCTGTTTAATACAAAATCACCTCTCAAAAACGACAACATTAAGAGTGCCTTGGCCGCTTAAAATGACAACTCTTACACCATAACAAATGCTCCCCCGCTTAAACAAAAAAATTGGGGCACCATTTGGGGGCATCACCTATCGTGGAGTTTTAACCACTTTAGTTACTCTCTTAGTAGCATCCTCTAGCTAGAGAATAAGGGGCATATGATGAGGGGCAAAAAGTGCCCTCGAACTTAAAACTCCGAGAAAAACCCAACAAAAGGTTCGACGACCTGAAAGTGTGAATTCGACCCACTTACACTCGGAAAGGCCTGGATATAGGCTGGTCGGGTTTCCAAAACTCACCTAAGGAATCGATGCCAATCGGTGATAAGGAGATGGTGAAAAAAGTCTAACACGGCCATACCATCAATAAATGGTGGCATGGTCGCCTCAATTAATAACCTAAAAACATATATACCCTGGCAACAGGCATATTCGGTCAAAAGATGATGGTAAAACCATCATGGGCCCTAAATAGCCACAATTATTCAAATTCAATTGGTAAATGCTCCTACTTGATCAGTTGAGGGTCACAATTTCGTAATAATCTGATTTGAGAAGAAAACAGGGAAACATGGTTAATTTTGTTGTTTTAACAGCACATCACAATTGCAGATTAACCATGGGATTATGCAAGGACTAATTAAAGGTAAATTGACCATAAAGGTCTAAAAAGTGGATTCACACAGACTGAATCAGGGTTTTACGCATTTCGAGAGCGAAAATAATACTAAAAATCTTAATTATCAACCTCACTTAAATTGAAAAGGTTATGGTCTAGATAAAATTAATCTAAACCACCTAAAAATCATTGAAAAATATTCTAAGAGGTTTGGTACCTTTAGTTTGACCATCTGAACTCATTTTGATCTAGAACAGAGTTTCAGACACGAATTTGCCCTGATTTGGGCTTATGTGCAATTTACCCAGTCAAACATGGTTAAAACTCAAATTCAAGTTCACTAATATATTCCTTGTGTCCAAATTATGTTAACACCAAAATTTTGGCCCAATCAGAGTTTATCTTAACCTACTTTGCAATTTAACTCTAGTTCTCACAATTGTACCCCTAAGTTTCAAGTTTATTTCAAATAGTCCCCTAACTTTATCATCGTTATTGCATTCAGGTCCCTACTGCCATTGTAGGTGTTAATAGAACCTAACCGATGGTCGGTGGGATTCGCAAGCCAATTTGACCCATCAAACCTTCACCAATCTACACCAAAATTGGTGTGAACATCATTCAGAGCATGGCTAATCTTTTGGGCCATCTCTCAAGATCAATCAACGCCCGAATCTCGTCGGCAAAGGTTGGAATTTCCAAGATTGAAAATCTACCTTGAAGCAAGTTGAACTTGCTTGAGTTGGCTCTTTGAGGGATAGAAGAGGTTCTATATAAACCCCATGAAGCATACGGTCCAGACTAGACTAGAATCAGCCAGAATTGCCCTCTCTCTTCCTCCTCCAGCCATCACATCTTTAGCTCTGGCGAGCTCTCTCCGACCATGATCTTTGGCCGTCCAACCATCAAATTGGATGGCCCTCCGCCTTCCCCTCTTTGTCGCAAGTCTTGCTGGCCAAAGCAACACTGCTTTCGACCTCTCCTTCCTCGCCGTCGCTCTCATCTTCTCCGCGTCCAGCCGGTCAACACTGGACACATCCCTCTCTCTCGCTCCCCTTAAGTCCCCTCGAACTCTTCCTATCCCTCTCAAGGTCACTTCTACGTCCTTAGCCACTAGATTCAGCCATCGTACCACATCCTCGCCCTCCGTCTTACCCAACACCGACCACACCTCTGATGAGGTCGCGCAACTACCACACTCCACCAAACACCTCGCTACCACTTCCAAAAGCACCACCTCATCACCTAGACTTCCTAATTTGGCCGTCCGAACACCTCACACTTTTGTCGCCTCCTCCGACATCGATCGGCTGCCCTACACCACCAATCACCAAATCAACCCCACCACTGCACTCACCGTGGTCCGAGGACCCTTCTGAGATACTTTAATTGGGTCGCGAGACCATATTTGTGCACTTCTGGTATCACCATACCATCTCTGCCGCCGTCGTTGTCCTCAATTCCATTCACTACGCTCCGACCACATTCGATCATGACTCCACATCTTACAATTGCGGCTTCAGCTCGCAAAGACACCTATTGCCTCAATTGGATGCAAGTAGCCAAGCACAATCGTAATTTGACGAAGGAAATAGCTACTGCATCCATGCGAAGAAACAGGACCAGATAGTCCTACATCGTACCCACTTAATTTTGAAACGTGCATAAGTTGTTTTTCTACAGTTAGCTGGTCGCCTCAGTACGCATGGGCGTGAGGTCCTTTCAACGGCACGTGCCCACGCACCCTCACCCATGACCCACGTACATGGGTCTGGGCTCCGACCCGATTACCTGGTTACTGTTCACCCTTGTACTTATCCATGGGTCTGGAAAAGGACAAAAAGAGATTCTGTGGGGGGAAAGGGTGGTTTTGTATTGTTGTGCCTCAAGAAGCGTGAGCACATGCTCAACACTTAGCGTATTCTGGGGCTTTACTCCTTAAACTGTCTGGCCCTTGTTCTTGACCTTGGTTCTTGTCTCTATGGATTTATTGACAATTCCTCAGACATGGATATTCTTGCTTAAGTGATTGAAGAGTACTGTTAAGAAATTGATTGGGATTTGTGTTGAATTATAGAGCTTAATTGTTGATCTCAACCACCTTTTTTAGTCCTTTAATTTTATATTTTTGTCCCTAACTTTTGAGACATATCATTTCTCTTTATTGAATATCATTTTTATTATCTGATTCACTTGCATTATCATCGCTGATTATATTGATTAGTGGATTGATTTGTTACACTTGCTTTCTGCGAATGACCTCGGAATTCACGCTTTTCGAGCATTATAAATTTAAATGTCGTATCAATTTTCGTCACTATACTATGAAAAGACCAATCCTAGCACTATAAATAACTAAGAGAGGCCCTTGAGACCCTTTCTAAGGCAACCCGAGAGACAAAGAGAGATTGTATTATCATTTCTCACTAGTGAATATTTGGGAGCATCGCCTCCCCCCCAGATGTACACCCTTTTGTGGTGGAACTGGATCACCAACCCTCTTGTCTCATTGTGATTGCTTGTCTTTAGATAGTTGAGTCGAACCCTCCGATCACTTAGGAGGTCTAATGTAAACACATCTATGTCACATAAACTGTCTATTTATATGTGTTTTTAGGCATATGATTGCATTCAACATTATAAATATTGCATAGCATGCATCATTCCGCATTTATAATAGTTTATACAAAATATAGGCTAATTTCCCTTTTTGTGGCTAGGGAACAAGGCAATATCGTTTCAAGGCCTTGAATTTGAGATCCAACCATATGGATTTGATTAGGGCGACGATCGAAGTTCAACGACTCCGAGATCGCCCCGATCGGACTTCCGTAGCATTAGATGCAGTCTGAGAAAGATCAGAGGCCAAGGGTCAAGGTGGTGTAAATCTATACTTCAGATGACAGATCCAACTGCACTGATGGGTTTGGATTGATGATCACAACCTAACGTAATGAAAATCGGTCCAATTCGATATCCGTGTCACACTTACAAGCAAGAGAAGATGGACGGTCCAGATGATGCCATGTGGCGCCATCTAGACCCTCCAAACCGATCGCTGCCCTCTCATACATCCATGCCATCTTTAATCTCAGCCGTTGGATCTCGATCCAACGGTTGAGACTAAGCCTCGTCCGCCTTGACATATATCATCAAAAGAAGGCTCCATCATGCGATTTCAGTCATTGGATCTTCATCCAGCATCCGAAAGGGAGCGAGCCAAAAGCGTGACACAATTCGAGGTGTGGCACAGTAGTCGAGCACTCGTTTGCGAGAAGGGAGGTGCGAGTTCAAAGCCCGCCTCACCTCAAATCGAGTAGCAGCAGCGGACGCAGCCAAATTCGACCATTAGATGATGATCGAGTGGTGCTGAAGGCATCGACGTGGCGTAATCTGGGCTTCCGGTTGAAGACGCACGATCTCATGCGCATTTAAAATGGCCAATTAGACGCACTGCATCAGCATGAGAAAGTGACTTTTAAGCCGTCCGATCACATGATCGGATGGCTAATCTTGATTAAAGAAGTGTGGCCTCACATCCTAAGCATGCGATCAGGACCATTTGATCTCCATCGAACGGTCTTGATCAGTCGTCGTTTGGGGTGAAGGCTTCAATGGCAGAAGAACAGCAGGCGTCGACGTGGCTCAATGAGAGCGCTCCAATCAGCGCTCTACAATATAGATGAAGTAAGCGTCTTCACTGACGCTTATCTACAGCGACATGTGCATGTGTCACTAAAGGCAGCAGAGTTAATTTTTAAAAGATAAAATGCCCTTGTACCTCAACTATAAAAGGCTCATATGTCCTCCACTTTTTCTTCATCCCTTCTCTTCTTCTCTCACCCCTCCAAAGCTTTACGAGAGGCCATATTCCTTTATTTCAGGTCCGACCGAAGCTCCGCCGTCGCCCTTGAAGTTCTCCAACATGTCGTGAGTTCTTCGATCGCATTCTCTCCAGGCGCTTGTTCCATGCTACGCGGACTCATCCCAGGAAGCGTCCCAGGCCTCCAATTTGGAGCACCGAGTGCTACTTCAGCTTCGATTGAGCGAGCACTTCATCCGCAGCTGCACGAAGAGAAATCTTGTCGATTTAGTCCCACATCGTGTGGGACAAAGAAGTTACAGTCACTTAAATTGTTTTTCTGCATAGGGCATATTGCCTCAAGACCATAGGGGGGTGAGGTTCCTCGCACCCTCACACGCGCCTCGCCCGTGACACTGTGCACGTGGGCCTGGCTCCAACCTGACTCGTCTAACCCGCTCAAACCTCGGCTATTACCCCACACCGGCAGCCCTGGTCCCGGTGTACTTAGATCTGAAACCTGACTACTTGATACTGTGCATGGCCTTGTGAAGGCAGAAGAAAGGTGGAGACCCAGAGAGAGAAGAAGAGAGAGAGTGCAGGGTAGGGGGTTTTGCTTCCTTGTGTACTACCTAATACTTAGCCAAAAATCGAAGGTGCCCCCCTATGAGGCAAAATAGCTAAGAAGGAAAGAAGAGGAAAAGCAAAGACAGAACAAGAAGAAAGAAGAAGAACAGAAGGCAAGAGAAGAAGTAGAGAAAGGAAGAGAAGCACTGTAGAATCAGACATTTAGGACGTCTGATCCTACAATCAAACATCCAATTCTCCTGTTTCAGGCTAATTAACTTGATTAATATTGAACATCTACTTGCTATGATTGTGAGGAGTAATTGGTGATTCAAATCACCATTTTACTCCATTCTTTTTGCACATTGCTACTTGAAATTATTGCTATATCATTTTGAATCAATTCTGATTGCAACTACTCATATCTTTTACTTAGAATTGTTGAGATTGGCGTGTGAATTCCTATTTGCCCCCAGTGTATGACCTCGGACTTTCATTCGAGTATAAATTTTATTTGTTTTTCGCACTGATTCGAGTTGTACTACAACGCGATTTTAAAATCATTTCAGAGTGATCAACACTCTCTAAGGCCTTCTTGAATGTTCCTAGTACATTTATAAATAGATAGGAACCTCTAATTTATGAAGTTACACCTTGATACAATTCTTCCCACCTTATATACTCATTTTGAGAAGGAATCAAAAGAAGAAGATAGTGTCCAAGCTCTCAAAGCCTCACACTTCATATTTGAGAGCACCAAATTGCTACGCAATCACACTGAATCTCTTCCGTTTAAGGGAAGTACCTTAACCTATAGAAGCTTAGATGAGATTTATATTTTGGGCTATATAGGTTCTTTGTTTTCCGTTTCTTAGTTGGGTATTCATGTGGTAAATTCTCGTCTCCTTTATGAGATAAAATTCTCTTCATGAAGAAGAGGGATTGAGGTACACTACCCTCATTTGTAAAGTAATCTGATTTGTATTGAGGTTGTATGATCCTTGTTTTAAACGGTACGATTAGTGGATTTGATTGATTCGATCGATTGAAAAATCTTAAGTTGAGAAGACTTAGGTGGTGGTTTTTACCCTTGGGGTTTCCACCTAAAAATTTGTTATCTCTTGTGGTGAATGTTTGTGTGATTGTAATTTTATTTCTGCATATTTTTTATCCCCCACTATTCACCCCCCTCTAGTGCACCTACAGCTCTTCCTCTATTTACCTAGACATAAAATTTAGTGATTTATTTTGTTCCTTTAGAGATGTCTTCCAAACACGTAAATCTTGCCTGTTTATTGCAATGTGGTTGTTTTATCATTGTGTGATTAGGTTCCACATATTATATACATGCGACAACCATGTGCCTTGATAATGGGTTCCTCTTAGGGACTATATGCGAAATGCGCTTGTTAGAAACAAAGATTAGGAGTACTCATGAACCCTAGGGAAGGCTTTAGATGTTCCTTGTGAAATTGAAGATGGTATTGTGATGCTCGAACTAGTTAGCAACCATGTAGGGGTTATTTGAACTCTAGGGTAAACTAAAGATGATGTTTGGTGGTACGCGAAAATCTTTGGAATGGGAATGAGATGATAACATGGGTGTAGGGCCTAAATTGCTGGGTGTTGGTTTTGTTGTGGGGATGAGCTGGCCCTCTGGTACACGTGTACCGAGGAGAGCTGATTGTTTTTTTATGCAGGAAGAGAGTTGACCTCCTCGAGTAGAGACCTGGGGTAGAAATAGCCTTCCTGCACTGACTCCTGTGGAGCTCACTGATAACCCTAGACCTAAGGATGATAATTCCATCATCCGGGATCAGTTTTGGGGATATATGTGCGTTAATGATATACCAAAATGGGATTGGGAGCATTGCATGCATGACAAATTGAAATTGCTTATAGTTAATGTTTAATGGCCATATGTATAAGTGCATATTGAAACATGCCTCAGATGTGCAATCGGACCGCATGGATGGACTCAGATTGGCGAATTGAGTCCAACGAACTCAAAATCACTCAAATCCAACATCCGGAGCTCCCTCTATTGGCTAAAGAAGTTATGACCGTTGATCATCAGATCAACGGCCCACAAGCAGCCACGTCACCACATCCACCACACCCTCACCCATGCAGCACACCCCTGCCTCATCGCGCAAAGCATTTTAAGCCATCCGATCGTGAGAAGCCACCAGCTTCGCCCGCAACACCTCTCCATCATGCTAAGATGAGATCCCAGCTGTCCGATCATCGGACGGCTGAGAGTTCATGCAAAACCATGACAAAGTCTGAAGCGCACCGCAGCGGTTAGTGCTCTTCCATGCGCTCATCCAACGGCCAGTAGAATCACGCCAGCTGCATCTACGCGTGCAATCAAATTTAGCCATTGATGTGCACACGGATGACGTGGATGGAGGCCACGTGGAGCAGTGGATGCACACGGATGCTCATGCGCGTGATAATGCGTGAGCGCGCACTGCGAAAGCGCGATCCACAGCACGCGCTCACGCGAAATCTCAACCATCCGATCTTCGATTGGACAGCTAATAACGTGAGCACGCGGATCGCGGGCGCGGCTCGAGAAGAAAGTATGCACGCTTGGATCGGCGAGAGGAGGGCTTCAGCGACGTTTTTGGAAGGGGTTTAGCGACGTCCTGGATGTTGCTAAACCCCCTTACCTCAATTAAAAGCCCTTTTCTCCTATTTAAACCCCCTTCAACGACCCCATTGAAGGCATTGAATACACACACACCTTCCATCATACTCCAAGCTCCTTCCTAGCTTCACCAAGCATACTTCACACTCGCCGGAGTTGTCAAGCCACCGACGGAGCCCTCCTCCACTGCTGTGGCCGCCTTGCCTTCTCCTCTCTCTCTCTTTACCTTAGTTTCATATTGCTTTTGTTTAAGCTTTTAGCTATTGTTGTATTTGCAAACAAACTCAAGTTGCATGCTAAATGTTAATGTTGATGTTGTCTCTTATATAGCTCTCATTTTGTTCAAATGGATGTCGTGATTCAAAGAAAATTTCTAACCCTACTCTCTCTCTCTCTTTCTCATTTTCTCGCAAGCAAACCAAACTTCATGTGACAACCAAAAGCAACAAAGTAATCTGATTTTACACCTCCTTGTGTTCGACACTTAGACTCACCAAATCCACATTCTAAATTAAAATCGACGTCGCGAACGCATGCTATAACAACACAATTAAACAACCGTGTCCCGTGCACGTTAGTTTTTGGCACTGGCAACGGATTTCTTTTGTGGCTTTCATCTCGCATTCGTATTCGCATCGTCTAACTCATTTTCTCCCTCTACTTGATTGATTGCAGGAACTCGACACGTAGGCAGCGAAGGAGCGTGATTCGCGACAATAAAGATGAACTAAAGTGCGGCGAAGACCAGTTGTGAGTATCACTCCACCCTTTGGTTGTTTGCGTGCTTAAAAAAAGAAAAATACAAAAAAAATAAAACAAAATTGGTGTGGTGAATGACTACTTGACCCACATTCCAAACTCACCACCCAACAAAAAAAATACACCTAACATTCTTAAGGAGATAATCTTTTTGAGTGTTCTTCCTTTTTTCTTTTGAGTGGTGTTTGCGAAGCCGCTGTGATTTGACTTAGGCTGCACCACTCACTATAACTAAAATCAACTCACCTGGTAGAACTGCATGAACACTAGGGTGAACTCATTAGGGTTGCTTTTCTAGGGCCACATCACTCTAAAGGAAATCAACTTTCGCCCGTTGCGTGCAAAACTTTGTGTGCCCACTTGAACCTTGTTTGAAGACATTAAGGCACTTCGACCCTAAAATGCACTAAAGCAAGGACAAATAATTAGAAGACACCACATCCTAAAATCCTTGCTTGAGAACTATGTCTTGTTAAGTGCACACATGCTCAAATCGATTAACTAAGTGGCACAACCCCAATCAACGCCTCATCACATATCTTGAGCATAAGCACGAGCCTAGCCCCTCAATAAAATGGAGTAGACGTGCCCTAGGTAGGACTGATTTAAGTCTTGGAGGAATGGTTTGGTTTGCTGGGCATTTGTCCTTCATTCCCTTTGTAGAATCTGGTGTCTAGGCTATGGGGAAGCATCAAACGACCGCGATTGTGTGGTCTACAGAACCGGCGGAGAAAACCAAAGGAAGAACCTTCCCCTCAATCCCCTCGTAATCAACCTGGCCAGGTTAACATTAGGAAGGGCGGTTCAGTGTTTACATGTTTGATCATTCCCTTTGAGGCTTCTAGGTCACCTAAGGTATACACTATAAGGACTAGACTTGTCTGCTTGTTTGTGCACACACTTCTCGCATCTGTTTCTCTCAGCATCCCTCTCTGTTCTTCTCTAGTCTATGCAAGGGAGACGATCACTGCATCCCGAGTTGTTTGTTTTAGATAGGGAAATCAGGAGGAGACTTGATTTTACACAAGAAATGGCTGAACCAAGAATTGATGAGGTTGAGGACCAACCCCCACCCAATGTTATGGTCATCATTCAGGCCCAGATCTCTGCCAACCACCAACTACAACAACAATTGATCCAAACCATCATGCAAGCCATACATAGATTGCAAAACCCTCAAGGACAACCCCCATTGAACCCACCTAACCCACCACAACCTCCGGAGGGCCAACCTAGCCCCTCCACGACTTTTATGATCCGTCTGCTATTCGGATTAAACCCCATCTTAGGGTCCCCGAAGGGGGAGATGATTTTGAGCTGAAACCTAATGTTCTGAGCCTGATTCAGAGCCACTTTCATGGGAGCTCAAATGAGGACCCCTTCCAACACCTAGAGGACTTTGACCGGATCACCCGAATTATGAAACTCAGGAACATCAGCTTAGACATTATTTTGATTAAGATGTTCCCCTTCTCCCTAAAAGACAAGGCATCCCACTGGCTTAGAACCTTAGGGAGACCCATCTCCACCTGGGAGGAATTGAGGTATACATTTTTGAAAAAATTCTTCCCCATAGGTAAAACCAATGCCCTCAGAAGAGCCACTACCACATTTACACTCTAAGGTGGGGAACAATTCCATGAGGCGTGGGAACGATTTAATGATTTATTGAGGAAATGCCCGCACCATGAGGTTCCAAGGTGGCAATTGGCCTAAATCTTCTACCAAGGTCTGGACAGCAACCTTAGGAACTTTGTTGATGCCTCATGTGGAGGAAACTTTTTGAACAAAGATGAGGAGAGCGCATTCGAACTCTTTGAGTCCATGAGTGAGAATTCTCTACCCAATGCCTCCATGACCCAGTTTAATCAATCTCGTCAACCTTGTGAGGGGATCTATGAGGTGCAAGCAAATTCTAGAATGGTTGACATGGACATTATAGGTAAAAGTTGGATCGAGTTGAATTGGTAGACAAAAAGATCGATGAGCTGCTAAACCAGACCATGAACTTGCTACAGACCCTCTCCTTAGCAAAGGGAGCTCACAATGTAGACTTAGTGTAGCCAATGAGCCAAATGCACCTGGAACAACCCCTGACCATGTCCCAGGGGGGACCTTTGCTCCCTCAACCCCTGGTTACTCACTTTCCTCCCCCTCGTCACCGTCTATCTTTGAAGATGTCCAAGCTATCCAGGGTTACTCAAAACTTGACCCCTTCTCCAACACCTGCAATGCTGGATGGCGTAATCACCCGGATTTTGCCTGGACAAACCAAAAATTGAACCAATTCCAGAACCAACCCAGGCCAAATCCCCCCTCCTATCAGCAAGGACCACCAGTTAGACCACCCTATAATCATAATAGGGCAGCCCCTCCCCCTCAAAACCAAATGGAAACATTGATAAAAATGATGGCTGACATGAATCAAAAACACCAGGAAGAAATGGCCTTAGTGAAGGGATAGTTGAGTCAGTTGTCGGATTGTAAACAATAGGGATCCCTTCCTTCTCAGCCACAACCGAACCCGCGAAATGTAATTAACAGAGGCCCTAATTCGCAAGGGTTCCAAGCCAATCCTGGACATGCCCACATGGCCTAGCAAGCCCCACAAACACCCCCTAGTTTTAGTGCTCCTTCGTCCTCTTCTTCACAAGGATCTATCAATGGTCCCAACGCCTCTGCTAATGCGGTTACCTTGAGAAGTGGCACTAAAACCCAGGACCCCAAATGGCCAACCCCCCCCCACCCCCGTGACCTCACTTCCTGAGATACCCAAGTATGAGGGTGAGCAGGAGGAACCCAGGGACATGGAGACTGACCCGATTCAAACCCAAACACCATACCCTGAGGCCATGGAAAAAAGGAAGAAAAAGAAAGCTGTAGTTGAGAATGATGAGCTGTTGGAGATTTTCAAACAAGTCCAGATTAATATTTCGCTCCTCGAAGCAATTAAACATATCCCGGCTTACGCTAAGTTCTTGAAGGATGTCTATGTTTGCAAGGCGAAATCGTCATTTTAAAATAAAGCGATGTAATATAATTAAAACCGCTTTGAAAATAAATAAATTTTTATTACTCAAAAAGATTTCGAGGTCGAACACAAGGAGCAATATGGAATTCAGAAATCAAGATCACAATTTAAACTAAAGAATTTGCAATAATATCAGGTATCAATGTGCAAAAAGATGAGAGTGAAATGGTGATTTAAATCACCCTATACTCCTACAATATTAACTAAGGAACTCAATGTATATGTATGAAATGAAAGCTCAAATCTGTCGTCTGATTTGTAAATCAGATGACTTAAAGTGATTTTCTTCTTCTTCGTTTTTCTCCTTCCTTCTCTGGCTTTGTCTTTCTCTTCAGCTTCTCTTTCTCAGCTGTGGCTTCTTCTTCTTCTTTTTCTCCAAGCCTTCACCTCTTCTTCTTCTGAGCCTTGCTTTGTAACTTCTCCTCTTCTTCGGCCCTTCTTCTTTTCTTCTTCAGAAATTGGCTAAGTGTCAAGACCAAGCTTCTCACGGCAAAACCCTCCCTCTACCCATGTGGCCCTTCTTTTCTCTTTCTCTCTTAGGATCCGCTCTCCCAGAGCCATGGGTAATCAGGTTATCGGATCGAACGCACTCGGGTCCAGGCTCACCGGCGTGCGGTAGTGAGTGAGTAGTGCAAGTCAGTCTAGGCAGGTAATCGGGTCAAACTAGGTCCGCGTGAAGTGGTCGCGGATGAGGCCGGGTGAGCGGGTGAGAGGGACCTCACCCCGTGAACTGAGGCGAACAGCTACTGTGACTTTTGCAATTTATACGCCTTCAGTCGCCGCAAAATCCACGATGTGGGACTAAAGATAATGCCTTCTTCTCACGTCTGCAGTAAAGGGTCTTCTCCTCAATTGCCTCAGCTCGCGAGGCAAAGGTGTCCAATTGACTGCTTGGTCGCGTGCGTGAGGTGTTACTGCACAACTTGGGGCTCTAACCTGGGAGCAGGGACACCTGGAGCAAGCTCCAAGCAAGCTTTGAAGCTCTCCGTCAATGGCGGAGGATGCGAGTTCCTGAAATCAACAAAACGACCTTTTAGCCACATCAGAATGCTCAGGGAGGGTCGCCGGAAAATGGAGAGTGCAATGAGTGTGTTTGTGTGGCATCTCGTGGTCCATGAGTGCGTATTGAGGTCGGACTGTGTGTGTGAGAATGGGTGTGTTCGAGGGAGTACGTGAGTGAGTGGAGTGGTGAATAAAGAGAGGGGAAATGAGCGGAGAGGTGAGGCGGAGGTTTTGAGGTAGTCGGCAAGGGATTTGGTGGTCTATGGAGGTGAGATGGTCTCGTTGGAGGGGATGGCTGGAGATGGAAGGGATGAAGTCGCGGAGGGTCGTCGGTGGTTGATGCGAAGTGGGGTGAGTGCGAAAATAAAGTAAATGGTATATGGAACTTAGCTAGGAGGTAGGTGGACGAAGTGAGGGAGAGATGGCATCGGATGCGATGTTGCCGATGTCAGAGACGAAGATGGCTTCGGTGAGGTAGAAACGACGAGGACGAAGGGAATCAGGGCGTCAACTGGTATGACTCGACACGGAAAGAAGCGAGGAAGAGGAATCCGCCACTGGTATTGTGGAAGGGCAACGAGGAAGAACAGAGGAGGTCACCGGACGTCGAGGAGCCTTCGACCGAGTGAGAGAGAGAGGAATTGAGTGGGATCTTGGCCGATTTCGAGCGTGAGAAGTTCGGGAGGATCTGGGCTCTCTTATATAAGGATCTAGAAGCGATTTGAGCTTGGGAAACAAGCTTTCCCAGCTTGGAAAGCCTCGCCAGATTTGGGAGTTCCTTGATACCCAAATATCTCATGCGTTCGCATGAGAGATTGGTTAAGTTCTAGGGCTTAGGATTGGGTCCAATAGGAAAGGAATTTCTTGACGAACCTCCCTTTCAATTTTGAAAGGGATTCGTCAAGAAATCAGGGCGTTCTTTTCATTTTAAGGTCGTCGAAGCAAGTAGGAATAGGATTAATGGAAGTAGGGACCTTTTTGTGAGAATAATGATAAAGTTAGGGGCCTATTTGAAAGAATTTTGAAAGATAAGGGAAAAAATGAAATCAGATAGGACCAATTTGGAAACTAGGTCAAGACAAATTCATCCTGGGTCCAAATTTTGATACAAACCTAATTTGGACCTAAGGAATCCAATGGTGAAGTTGGATTTTGGTTTTGACCATGTTTGACAGGGTAATTTATGCAAAAACCTAAATTACGACAAATGTCTATTTATAGTTCTGTTTTGGGTCAAAACGGGTTCTGATGGTCAAATTGAAAGTTCTAAACCATATAAACTATTTTTCTATGAATTTTAAAGGATTTAGGTGAATTTTATCCTGATCAGAACCTCAGTAAATTAAGCGGGTCTATTTTTAAGGTTTTAAAAGTCATTTAATTCTTAGAACACGTGCAAACCCTTTTTCTGTCTGTCTTATCCCACTTGTTATCTTATTAAGACCAATTGACTTTCATTTAACCCTTGAGAAAATCCTTGGTTGTATTGCATTCATGATGAGCTGGTAAAATTACAGTTTTATCCCTAGTTTCTTATTTTTCTTTCAAAATGAATATGCAATGACTTATGACTCTCTGGCAAATATTGACTTAATTGAGTCAAAAATGAGCTAGTTATGGATCATGATGGTGTTCCCATCATACCCCCATGCCTAGCTTTTGCTAGTCCCTTAGCAAAATTTCAAGGTATTAACTTTGATTCTAGACCATAAAATCTTTTGATGCTTAAAAACTTTGCTGTGTGCTTCCTTTTGTAGATTAGGTTAGAATGCCGATAATATGACTAGAGGTACTCAAGTACCAACCAAAATCCGGACCTGACCAGCTCTAACCTCAGTCTACCGCGAAGGTTTCTAAGGCCCACAGGAATTAACCTAAGGTTCGTCAAACTCCGTGGTTAAAGCACCCGTGCTTGTAACATGTTTTAACCTCGGTTCAGTTTGCAGTGTATTTTTGTCAGAGAGAGATAGAGGAATTTTATTTATTTTTGGAGAGTTTTCTCTCTCTTTTCTTTTTATTTCTAGCTTTAGATTAGCTTTACAATACGGTCTGTATCGTATTCCTAGTCCCCATCATCAATCCTTGTAGGGCCCCTGGCAATCGATGCTTCGAGATAGCACCACCCATGGCAACCCCCAAAACCCTTGCTTTCGAGATTTCGAGGTAATCCCACCCATGACGTTCTATAGCTAAATATAGACCTTGGCAATCGACACTTCGGGATAATGCCGCCCATGGCATCTGAACCAGCACAGGGTGCTTACATGCCCCCGGTAGGATATGTAGATATCCTAGGAGACAAGCACCGAGGAGACGATATGTTATTGCACATCTTCGAGGGGAATTTCCCGCCTCTCCACGCCGAGAACTCATCCAAATCAACTTGTGTTGATCAGCCGCTCCTAATCTGGGTGACTTTTTCAAAATAATTTAAATGCATTTGCGTGATTTTGATACTTAGGCGTACTGAACCAGACTGTGTGTGGATTGGGGTGCTTAGGTTACTGAGTTTCGCAAATCAGAGGTCAGTTAACCAGGCCGAATAATCCCTAAGCCTTAGACCTGATACCTAAGCTTCGCATTTTCTCCAACCCCTTGAGGACTATGTAGATCTTAGCGTGTACTTGTTTTTTTATGCCTAGGATTATAGCCCAAGAGGCCTAAAATCAGCGTTCCTACTAATCTTTTCTCTGTTTCATTAGCATGTTTTCCCTTTCTTTTGATATGGTCTAAAACTAAGTTAATTCCTTAATCTTTTACTAATGACTACTTTTTCTTTTCTTTTCAAATTGTGCTCCTTTTTGACATTTTTATCTCCTCCCCTTTTTCGCCTCAAAGTCGATATGCCATCAAAATATCCTCTCCTCTCCTAATTTTGTTCTTTTTTAAGAAATTTTTTATTTTTTTGGTATTTTTGGAATATGTGATTTTTTTGATGAAACCCTTTCTTGTGAAATGATTTTCATGGCATTTTGCACTTTACTACCCCCCCATGCCTACGATTTGCAATGTCCTCATTGTAAATTAGGTGGGTTCGAGTTCAGCTTAGATCATTCATTAGAACAGGTGTTGGGTGGGTGAATGAGTTGGGATGACTATTGCGGACGATTTCAAGCTCAGGTGCGGATAACAGAGGTGGAGTCGACTGTTCTAATGGATGAACCCTAATGTGCAATATGAGTTCAGTAAAAAAATGTGTCAAGAAAGGTTTCAGGTTTTTTTCAAAAAATGACGGGTTGCCTCCTGTTAAGCGCTGAGTTTAACGCCATCGGCCAGGCGTAATGAGCTCAAGGAGAATGGAGGGTAAAAGATATCTCAGCCAAATTTATATCGGTGAGTTCAATGAACAGTTTGAGTCTCTGTCCGTTCACGACAAAAGGTTCTGAATCGTGGCTAAGTTGACTGATTGTGAAAGCTCCATTTCCAAAGATTCGTCGAACAAGGTAAGGTCCAATCTATTTTGATCTGAGTTTTCCTAGGAACAGTTTGAGTTTGGCATCAAGGAGTAGGACTTTTTGACCAGGGAAAAAGATTTTTCAGGATATGTGCTTGTCGTGAAAGGCTTTAACCCGCTCTTTGTAAATTCGCGTGTTCTCATGCGCGTCGTGGCATAATTCATCGATCTCACTCATTTGAAGCTTTCTGTGGGTTCCTACCTTAGAAAGATCGAGATTGCAGTTTCGTACTGCCGAATAGGCTTTGTGCTCCAATTTGACAAGGAGGTGATATGCCTTCCCGTACACCAATCTGAAGGGAGACATGACTAATTGGGTTTTGTGGGTGGTCCTATAAGTCCACAAAGCTTCCGGAAATCGAGATGACCAATCTTTCCTGTTAGGACAAACAGTGACTTGGAGGATTTTCTTGATCTCCCGATTCGATAGCTCAGCTAGACCGTTGGTTTGGGGGTGATAAGGAGTAGAGATTCGATGTGACACCCCGTATTTAGTCATCAGTGATCTGAACTGAGCATTCGTGAAATGGGTCCCTTCATCAGAGATTATGGCACATGGAATCCCGAACCGAGAAAAGATGTTCTGATGAATGAATTTGATTACTACCTTATGATCGTTGGTTCGAGTTAGAATGGCTTCGATCCATTTGGACACATAGTCAACAGTAAGAAGAATGTATTCGAAGCCGTCTGAAACAGGGAAGGGTCCCATAAAATCAATTCCCCAGACATCGAAGATTTCGCATACGAGAATCGGCTGTAAGGGCATCATATCACGGTGGCTCATGTTGCCTAAAGTCTAGCAACGAGTGCATGCCTTACAGCGATTGTCCTCGGTCATGATGCCCCTCCGGCCCATTTTGATTGTCGAAATCTTCGATGTTTGGGACATTGATTTTATGGGTCCCTTCCTACCATCCAACGGCTTTGAGTACATACTTGTCTCAGTTGACTATGTCTTGAAATGGATCGAAGCCGTCGCTACCCGAAGATGTGATCATAAGGCTGTCATGGATTTTTTTAAGCAAAACATCTTTTCTCTGTTTGGGATATCGAAGGCCATGATCAGTGATGGTGGGAGTCACTTTATTCATGCCCAATTCCGTGCCTTGCTTAGAAAATATGGGGTTACTCACTGCATTGCTACCCTAAATCACCCGCAAATAAATGGGCAAACTAAGGTCTCCAATAGGTAGATCAAGAATATTCTACAGAAGACTGTAAGACCTGACCGGAAGGATTGGTCCACACGACTGGATGATGCCCTTTGGGCATACAAGACCGCTTTTAAGACCCCGATAGGCATGTCGCCTTATCGCCTGGTCTTTGGAAAGGCTTGCCACCTTTCGGTCGAGTTGGAACATCGGGCTTACTGGGTTGTTAAGTAGTGCAACATGGATTCTCAGTTAGCCGGGGCACAAAGGACACTCCAACTCTCCAAGCTCGAGGAAATACATCGGGATGCATATGAGAACAGTCGACTTTACAAAGAAAAGATAAAAGCCATCCACGACTGACACATCCATAGGAAAACCTTCAAGCCCAACCAGCAAGTCTGGCTTTTTGATGCCCAACTTAAACTTTTCCCCAGGAAGCTGAGATCAAAGTGGACATGACCATATCAGGTGGTCAAATCTTATCCCAATGGGGCAGTTGAAATTGCAGATTTTAACACTGGGCAAACCTTCATAGTAAACGGTCAGATATTAAAACATTTTCTTTCTTAAGTTCCCCCAAAGGAAGTTGTCACCCTCATTGAGGGTTGACATAATGTCTCGCCTAGATGGAGGCAATAAACTCAGCGCTTCCTGGGAGGCAACCCAGAAGATTCAGATTGATCAGGAACACGAGAACACTTAGGTGATTTCTTTCTATACCCCCTTTGCATCCATTTATTTGCCAATGAGGACATTATCTAACTTAAGCATGGGGGGTGGTAATTCGCATTCTCTAAGTTATACTACTAGCTTGAATTATATAATAAATAAATTTTAAAAAATTTAAAAAAAATTAGGAAGGGGAACTTAGGCATTAGGAGCTTGTCAATGGTAGGAAATAATACGAGAAGAACTTGGACACTTAGACTTTTCAGGCCTTCAGGCTTAATCAACTCAGGTATCCACTAAAATACGGATTTAGCCACGAATCCTCGCAGCCTTAATTTACTGTAATTCGCTAATAAAGTAAGGTGATAAGTATACGACTTATCAACTTGCCCTCTGACTCGGAGGGACTTTTAGTCTAAGCATCTACACACATTTTTACATTAACTCACTCCTTGGAGATTCTAACAGAAATTGGGTAGCTAATGAACTTTCTAGAGTGGTATGGCTAGCAGGTTGTCGTGGGTAACAGCCCATTGGCCAGTTGTCCAGAGCCCAGCCACGGGACCACTTTCTTTTATTGCCTCTAGGTAAATCTGAGATTAGGGAAGCCACCTACTAAACAAAAAAAGAAAAAGAAAAGAAAAAAAAGAGAAAAAGGGAGAAATAGAAAAATAGAGAAAGAAGAAAAAGAAAAATAATAATAATAAATAAGTCACACTTCACCGCATGAGTATAGTTGGCAAGTGGTCGTGGGTAACAGCCCATTGGCCGGTTGTCCAGAACCCAGCTCACTAAATGCACAAAAAGTCCATAACACCTAAGGAAGAAGCGGGGAAGTAGAGCATGTTGGTGCTAGAGCACCACAATTATTTGTTTTGATGATAACAAAACATGTGTCATCTATAAATAGAGGGGAACCTTTGCAACACAAATACACACTAAGAGAAACACAAGACACACTTAAGCAACATAGTTCCACTCTTTTGTGTCCTAGATAGCTCTTGCTCTCCAAGCTCAAGTTCCATTCTCTTGAGAGCATCAAGCTGTTGCGCACCCGCTCTCCCGCTGTAGTCCACGAGAGCGAAGTTGCACCGTCGCGTGGCTCACGCACCGCGTCATCAACTCGACACACTCCTTGCAAAGGGGAGTTTCCTAATTCCTATAGAAGCTAGGTTCATAATTACTTTGTTGGCTCTATAGGATTACTTGTTTATTTTATCTTTGTTATTTGGTTGGGTATTCGCTTTGCGAATTCCCGTCTCCTTCGCGAGACAAAATCCTTCTCGTGGAGAGAAGGGGTTGAGGTACGCTACCCTCGTTTAAGTAGCGTGGTTGTATTGAGGTTGAATCACCCTCGTTTAAAGTGATTCGGTTTAGTGGATTTTGATCAACTTGGTTGATCGGAAAATCCTAACTCGAGAGGGTTAGGTGGTGGTTTTCACCCGGTTTGGGTTTCCACCTATAAATTCTTGTGTACTTGTGTGATTGACTTTTTGTGAGATTGTTTATTTTATTTCCGCAATTATTACGTCACCCCCTCCTGGTAGGGACACGAAAAATTACAGAGCAATCCGAAGAGATATACATTAGAAACACCCTTGTGTTGCCCCAAATAAAATAAGAGTAGGGAGAAAGTTACTGATCGGACAGATACACCTTCAGGCAAACACTTCCTTTTCCAGTCACCTAAGGGCGTAGAAACCCGAAGTCTGTTCTAACTACCTAGGAACACACGCACGCTTGGACCGGCAAGAGGAGGGCTTCAGCGACGTTTTTGGAAGGGGTTTAGCGATGTCCTGGACGTTGCTAAACCCCCTTACCTCAATTAGAAGCTCTTTTCTCCTATTTAAACCCCCTTCAACCACCCCATTGAAGGCATTGAATACACACACCTTCCACCATACTCCTGGCTCCTTCCTAGCTTCACTAAAGCATACTTCACACTCGCCGGAGTTGTCAAGCCGCCAACGGAGCCCTCCTCCACCGCCGTGGCCTCCTTGCCTTCTCTCTTTCTCTCTTTACCCTAGTTTCATACTACTTTTGTTTAAGCTTTTAGCTATTGTTGTATTTGCAAACAAACTCAAGTTGCATGCTAAATGTTAATGTTGATGTTGTCTCTTATATAGCTCTCATTTTGTTCAAATGGATATCGTGATTCAAAGAAAATTTCTAACCCTACTCTCTCTCTCTCCCTTTCTCATTTTCTCACAAGCAAACCAAACTTCATGTGACAACTAAAAGCAACAAAGTAGTCTGATTGTACGCCTCCTTGTGTTCGACACTTAGACTCACCAAATCCACATTCTAAATTAAAATCGACGTCGCAAACGCATGCTATAACGACAATTAAACAACCGCGTCCCGCGCACATACCCACGTGGGTCAACCGGGATAGTCAGGTAAGGGTACGCAAACTTGTGAGGGGTACAATGCCTATTCTATTTTGTATTGTACGATTTAGCATGTACCCATTAGTAGAAATGACTGATCGCATGCCTGCGTGGGGTAGCCCTTTGTGCATTTATCACGTGTGTCATAGTCACCACTACACTACGACCATGACCACAGGGTGGTAGACTAGGTGTAAGACAAACACGAGATGCTCTCCCAATCAGGAGAGTGCCACGTGCACGCCCTGCACCATGGGGATACCTAATGTAGACACATCTATTTCATATAAACTGTCTATTTATGTATGTTCCTGGGCTCATAATTGCATTCAACATTATAAATATTGTATAGCATGCATCATTTTGCATTTAGAATAGATTGTACAAATTATACCATAATTCTTTTTTTTTTTTATGGTCAGTGGATAAGGCAATATATTTTGGGCTTCAGATTGAAGATCTAACCGTACGGATCTGATCAAGGTGATGATCGGAGTTCAACACCTCTAAAATCGCCTCGATCGGATCTCCGTAGCATCAGATGCAATCCGACAAAGATCAAAGGTCAAGGGGCAAGAGAGTGAAAATCCGAACTTCAAATGACAAATCCAACCACACGAATGGGTTCGGATCGACGATCACAGCCCAACAGGGCAAAAATCATTCCAATCCGACATTTGCTAGACCATCTACTAGCATTTGAAGATGAATAGTTCAATTGGCACCACGTGGAACCATCCGAACCTCCCATAGCCGCTCAAGCTAATCTCCTCACTTCTGAAGGCTCAGTCACTGAAAATCCAATGGCCAAGAGCTCTCCACACCACCTGCCCCTTGGTTCTACAAAGGAGCAATCTCGACTATCCATCATCCATCTAATGGTCGCGAGTGCTGAGGCCTTAAAACCAAAACACGACAACTGTGAGGAGTTAGCACATTGATCCAGCTCCTTATCCTCAAAGAAAGGAGTGTGATCAAAACCCGCGGAGCAGATTTAATCTACGAAGACGAGGGGCACACTCAATTGGCTGAGAAATCGAGATCAGGTGGTCGCAGTGTAGCCATGTGGAAGGATCTGGCAGGCAAAGATGAGAGCGAGTCATGTACGTGCGCAATCACATGCAATCACACGCGTGATCATACGCAGGCGCAATCTTAAGCCATTCGGATGCGTTGTCAGCCGCCTGATGGTGATCAAAGGTGCAAGATCGTAGCATCGGTTGAAGACTAACTGTGCAGACACATGGACCACTTGATCTTGATCAAAGGGCTCTCCTTGCATGTGTGCCAACAACAACGTGTGGCTTCTGTAACATGCGCAAGCGTCACCAAAGCCCCCGCATTCATTTTAAAGCCTTTGAAATGACCTTTATTCCCCTTTCTCCTCACCCATAAAAGGGACCCAACACCCCTCCACATTCTTCATCCCTTCCCACTCTTTCCTCACCTCCTCCAAAGATCTAAGGAGCTTGTCCCAAGCTCGGGATGCTCATCTAGAGTAAAAAATAAATATCTTTCCTGCTTCTTACCTCCGTTCGTGGAGTATCCTGTGGCATCTTCTTACCATGTTCTGGAAGCAGATCCCATTGTTATGCCACCCTACGTCGTTCTCCTTCCTCCATCTTCGTCTTCCCTCATCCAACATCTTGCCACCATCTTCCAGGTGCTCCGTCAACGCAACTCATCCTCTAAGCGACCGTCAAGAAAGATTTTTCTCATCTCTATCATTTTACTGCTTTTTAGTGTAGCTTTAATTATGCAATTAGAGTAGCGAACATTGCTCTATAAAATATTTGTTCACCCTTTCTCTATCTCTCTCTTTCTTATTATTATTCTCTCTATTTCTTCTATTATTTATTCTTTAAGTAGAGTAGTTTATGTAGATTAATTTCAACCGGCTATTATGCTTTGTGACAATAATTTCTAAACACGGATTTTAAATCAAATGTTCGCTTCCCCGTGTTTGACAAGGGAGTCAATTGGAATTTCGATTATAAAAATTATTTGATTAGTTGATTTTACACAATTGCAACTACGGGTTTTTAACTCGATCTTTCTCACGTTAAAATCTCGCTTATCAATACCGTAATGAGATCGTCCTAATAAGGGACATGTGAGATAAAAAAAGATGTCTCAATCCTAGTACAACTCGTGGGAAGCTTTCTAGCGAGATAATATGGGTTAATTAAACCATCAAAAATATAAGCTATTCACTTAAATGTCCATTCCTTTACGAATAAGTTAAATACTTGTATTAAATGCTTACACCAGTTAAATTTTCTATTTCCACTCTACTCAGCTGTTGCCAACGCCTATTGTTTATACCCAGGTGATGTAAACATATTTATATTACATAAAATGTCTATTTATGCATGTTATTAAGCGTAGAATTGCATTACATACTATAAATATTGCATAGCATGCATCATCTTGCATTTAGATTAGTTTGAATAAAATGGAGGTTAATTGTCTCCTTTTATGTTCAGGGACAGGACATTTGTTTATCGGGGCCTCTGATCGAAGATCCAACCGTACGGATCTGATCAAGGTGACAATTGAAGTACAACAACTTTAAGATTGCCCTAATCAGATATCTGTAGCATCAGATGGAGATCGAGGAACCCTAGAAGATTAAGGGCCAAGATGGTGTGAATCCGCACTTCAGACGACAAATCCAACCACACGGATGGATTCGGATTGACGATCGCAGCCTAACGATGCAAAAATCGACTCAATCCGACAACCGTGGCACCATCTGCATCATCCAGAAGATGGACGACCCAGATGGCGCCACGTGGTGCCATCTCAGCTGCCCAACCGGCCGCATGCACCCGCCGCATCTTCGCTTCTTCATCTGAGCATCGTTTCTCCGCCATTGGATGCTCATCCAATGGCTACGAGGCGCGCACGCACGTTTCAAGAGCGTGACACAAACGCACTTATAGCACGTTGGTCGAACGCACTTGCGAGAAGGAGAGGCGCAGGTCGAGTCGCGAGGAGCAAGCGAAGGGGGCGCGAGCTAGCGGGTGCGAGGGGTGCACGATTGCGATCGAGCAGCTGTGCGCGCCCGATAGCGGCTACGCGCCTTCGGACGTGCAGCGAGAACACTGGATTTCACGCGGATGCGCACACAAATGAGGCGCAGCGGGGATGCATCTCAACCGTTCCATCTCACGATCGAACGGCCGAGACTTGAAGATAGTGGGCATTCGTTTAAAGAGAGGAGGCAAGCGGGCGCGCATGTGCGCCGCCTCACTACGCCCACGTTCAGACCTTTAGTGACGGATTTATCCGTCACTAAAGGTCCTGAATTAATGATTTTCAACATAAAAAGTCTAAATTGCCCTCACTCCTTGCAACTATAAAAGAGACCCCCTCCATATGAAATTCTCATCCCTTCTTTCTCTTCTCTCCCTCTCCAAAGCTTAAGAGAAGCTTATCCCACACCTGGGAGGCTTCTCAAGAGATAAAGTCAAATTTTCGCCCCCATTTCGGAAGCGGATTCCGCAACGACAATGACGTGTTGCCCCGTTCCCGTTCTTCCCGCTTCGTCCTCCTTCTTCCTGCTCCATTCCCCATCTTCCAGGCATCGTCTCGTCCGGCTTGTCCTCCAAGCGATGCTTTCTAGAGTAGATTTACTGCTTTTTAGTGTAATCATTTTCCGCTTTCTAGTCGTAATGAGTAGCGTAACGAACAACTTTTCAATAATGAAATCCATGTTTATTCTACATCCCTTTTTGGTTTTGTTTGTAATATTCTCTCTCTCTCTCTCTTCTATTTATTGTAAATAGATAGATAGTTTCCAATCATATATTTTGCTTCGTGACAAATAAAACAAATGCGTATTCTTAATCAAACGTCCGCCTCCCTGAGTTCAACCCGGGATTTCTACTCAGGTATAAATTTTATTTGTTGAGCATAAGTTCTTTGCTTTCAAACTACAACGACAGGTTTTTCAAAACCAAATATGATAGTGTAGTAACCCATTGCTTCAACACCAGGTCAAGAGAGAAAGCAGCTAGTTCCACCAGTTACAGACCGAGCTGGGCCGAGCCACGCCCAACCGTAGTTTCTTAGGTTCGTGGTGTTCTCTTGTTGTAGTGAGTACTTATCTTTAGAACTGTTAGTTTCTGCTTTCGCACTTTTATCGTCTTTATGATGTGATGGCTTAATTGTGAACTATGTTCTGTTTCTTTTGGTACTGTTGCTAGTTCATGATTTATCCTACTACTTCCTATTGTTTAATTAATTTTCTTGCTATGGTGCATGTGTGAAAAAATGTTATTGTTTTACATTTATTTCTCGTTGGATGATTGGGTCTTTGGATAAGGACATGGTCCGACCCGATTCTCCAATGGGCTCGGGTCAGGTCATAACACCTATGGATAGCCTTTACTAGATATGCAATTTAGTAAATGAAGAGCTATCTAAGGAATTAATTAAATACTCTCTTTGAAGTGTGTGAAGGTGTGGCATGGTAGGGAGATTGCATTAGAGCTCTAAATGTGGTGGAGTAATTTCCAAAGAGCTCCAAAGCCTTAAGAGAGCCAAGCAAAACTGAGAATATGAATGAAGAGGCTCTCTAGGTGATTTGCTTGCTTGACTAGAGCGTGGAAATCTATTCTAACCTCCCAAGAAGGTAGGGGATCATTCTCTTACAAAGAGGGGTCAAATGGAGTCCAAAAACTCCCACTGGTTGGCATCCCAACAATTACAAACACCGACTCACATGCCAAACCATCGGGCAAAAAATCAATCAAAAAGTGCTTTTTGACAACAAATCTAACATTAGTTAAGTTTTATCTAACAATAGGTGAATTGTCTAAAGTTAGGTGCTCAATTAGGTCAAAGCTTTTCTATTTTCTAGATGCAATGACTTGACCGAATCATTCCAGATCATTAGCTTCGAGGTTGGTCAGACGTTATTGGGTCACATCAACACCTCCGCTAGGAGTTTACACTCTAGATGTGTCCACTCAATCTACCATCGGATGAGGTCCCCAACATCCCTTGTGGTACCTTGGCATCATCCCCTCTTACGAGCACCTTCTAAGCTTATGATACAAGTACTAGGTACCCTAGCATCATCTGCTCTTGCGAGCACCTACCAAGCTTCTTACTATGAGTACCTCATTTTGAGTTAGATTCAAGTACGTAGAAGTATCTCATTTTGATGACAACCCGTAGCTCGTCATTGCAACCGATAACTATTCGAGTTCCAGGATCAATCATTAGTAGTTGCTAACTACCTTAAATTATTGGATCTTTAACCCACAATAATGAACACATAGCTCACGAGGTCAAGGTCTCCAACCTTATGAATTCACCTATTGAGACCTAATCATCTAATTTATTTCAGTTTTCGGGTCTAATTGTTTAAGTTACATAATTTTGTGAATTTGCATGGATCAATTAGGGTTCCATTTGGCATCCATTTGGTATCCTAAAATCCAACTTTAGACTCTTGAAAGAGTCTAATCCATCCCCCATTTGGTATTTAGCTTTGGTTTGGCCCATTAAATTCAGATTGTAGGATTTACTGACATTTAACATTCTGATAAGACTTCTCTCGGCGTAGGTATTGAGAGTCTACCTTGCATTCTTCGCTCATCACTCTTCTTGTAACATGATTAGATGTTTAGAGGCTCAATTAGACATCTTCTCAATAAATTAGATGTCTTATAACTCAAAATAAGCTGTCCAAACATGTTCCTAGACAACTCCTGGTGAAGGATTCGCAAAGTCCTTCCCTTACATATCAGACATCTAAAAGTGGTATGGACATTTGATAATGTGTTTAGACGTCCAATGGATGTTGTCCTTGTTAAACACTAGTTTTCTATCACTCTTATGCCTAAAATCACATTTAGCTCTTAAGTTTTTTACATTGCAATCTGGTTTGAGACTGCATTTAGGCATTTTGTAGAATAGGCATGCATTGCATTATTTTTTCTTCTTTTTGTAGTTTTACACCTTCTTTTCATTGTCAAGGATGATTAACATTAAATACCCTTTAAACCCTGGCAATGTAAAAGGCAGAAGATGAAGACAAAACTCATTCCAACTGGATCTTAGCTCAACCCAGCTAAATTCAACTAGATCTAGCTGTTTCCAGCTCCACATAACTCATGGCAGCTCTACTTGATCAAGCTTAGCTACTACTCATCAACTAGCTAAGCTTGGTCAGCTGAAGATTCCTCATCCTACTCAGGTCAGCTCAATTCTATCTCCCAAAGACTCAACCTAGCTCAACTCAGTTGAGCTTAGCTACCAGACTTAAGCTAGTGCTAACATGCTTTCTTTGAGTTTAAAATACGTGTCGTAGTATAGTTAACAAAAATGAATCAACATTTAAAATTTATATCTCAAATGTGAGTTCAAGGTCGTCTCAGGGATCACATAATCACAGTTAACCACTACTCAATTGAATAAAATTAAAGCTCAAGAAGTTGATGCAAAAAGAAATAAATTGATCAAATAATATCAAGCTCAAAAAATGAATATAAGTGTTAGGGAAAAAATATGTTTTTCAACTAAACCAAAGCTCTCAACACTTAGTGAATATTTCAAGCCTGAAGAGCCCTCACAAGCCACACCAAAATCAGCCTAATTCATGCACAAGAGCCTTAGATAGTTAGACTTAAAATCTAGCCCAAACCAGACCCAGGCCTAAGAACCAGCCAGAACCGGCCCAGGCTCATGCCTAGGTGCACCCACGTGCGGGCGGGTGTGTGTGTGTGTATGGTGGTGATGGGATGGGGACCCAACCCCCTACATGCTAGGGCAACCAGGTAATGGGCACTTTGCTATTTATTTCCAAATTGAGCTTCAAAATCAACAATGTGGGACTAATCCCGCGTCTTCTTCCTTGTGTTTGCTGCTGCAATCCGTGGATAAGATGGAGTTTGATCGGGGGTTCAAGGCCGTTGGATCTCAAATCCAATGACGTGGAATGTCTCCTCAAGTGATTCCACGTGGAGAAAAGTTGCTGCCCTTGATGGTTGCACCTCGGAGGTGGGTTCACGACACCGGAGAATATGAAGGCCACGGCGAAGCACCTATAACAAAAATACGGCCTCACGGCCCCAATTAGATACGTAGAAAGGTCCAGCAAGCTACGTCGGACAAAATCCCAAAGAGAATTGAACACGAGGGTGGCTGAATGATGGTGGCAAAGAAGCTTCGATGAAGCTCCGGTGACATTGATGGTGTGTGATGATGGAGGTGATTTGGGGGCAACTTGCTTGGGAAAGAGCTTGGTAAGGGTGAGCGGAAGCTTTTGCCCTACCTAATTTGTCGAGAGGAAGGTGATGGAGGTCGAATGGTGAAGGTGATGTCAGCGATGGTCATTGGTGGTGGGGAAGATGATAGAGGAGGAGGATGGAGCTCTAAAGCTCCCTAGAGCTAGTTGAAGGGGAGAGAAAGAAAAGCCCTAGGCTAATTGGGGAAAGGAAGATGGGAGGAGCTTGTTGGAGTTCACTGACGATGAGGAAGACAATGGGGATGGCCAGAGCGATTGAAGGGGACTCGAGGGTCGAAACTTCGTGAGAAGCTTCGTAGAAGCTTAGGGAAGAAGACCCATCTACCTATCGTACGTGGTAGAGGGTTGATGTAAACATGTCTATATCACATAAACCATCTATTTTTGCATGTTCTTAGACATATAGTTGCATCATACAATATAAATATTGCATAACATACATCGTCATGCATTTAGGATAGGTTGTATAAATTTTAGGTTAATTTCTCCTTTTTATGGTTAGGTGATAAGGTGACATTTAATCAGGGCCTCGAATTGAAGATCCAACCGTACGGATATGATCAGGGCAATGATTGGAGTTCAACGACTCCAAGATCTCCCCAATCGAACTTCCGTAGCATCAGATGTAGTCCGAGAAATATCAGAAGTTAAGGGGCCAAAATGGTGTAAATCCATACATCAACTGACAAATCCGACAACATGGATGGATTCGGATCAATGATCGCAGCCCAATGGTGAGAAAATTGGTCCAATCCAACATCCATGGCACCATCTACAAGACACAATAGATGGACAGCCAAGATGGTGTCACATGATGCCGTCTCAGCCGCCCACATCGACCAAAGGCACCCACTCCCTCTCTCTCCTCAACCATGCGATCAAATCTAAGTCGACACTCGTGCCTTAATTCATAAACGCGACCAAATGGCAGCCGTAGCGCAACGATCTTGAAGCCTCGGGCGACGCGGAGGTCGCATGTTCGAGCCCCCGCAAGCACCTCAAATCAGCTGAACGTGGGGTGCAGTTGATTTCAGTCGTGCAGTGTACATCAGGCGGCGGCAGAAGTGTCACGTGGTGCACCCAAATGTGAGGAGCATCGCACGCGTGATCAGACGTGCCTCTACACGCATGATCGCATATAGGGGCGTTATGAAGGCGCGATGCGATGCAATCTCAGCTGTCGATCATAAGATCGGACAGCTGAGGTTGTCTGGACGTGCACGGGCATTTTTTAGTGCAGAAAAGGAGGGGGCGACGCGTGCGTGCGACCTACGCCTACATTCAGGGGCTTTAGTGACACTTAAATCCGTCACTAGAGACCCTGAGTTAATGTTTTTAAGCATAAAATGACTAAATTGCCCTCAATCCCTACAACTACAAAAGGAGACCCCTACCACTTGAATTCTTCATCCCTTCCTCTCTTCTCTTACCCTCTCCAAAGCTCCAAGAGTTTGTCCCAAACCCGGGATGCTCATCTAGAATTAAAAATATAATTTTTCCACCTTCTCATCCCGTTTGTGGAGCATTCCGTAGTGGTCCTCTCACCACCATTTGGGAAGTAGATCCCGCTACGACATCACCCTGCCCCATTCTCCATCGTCCGTCGTCGTTCTCCCTCGTCCCACATCTCACCACATTTTTCCAGGCGCTCTGCCAACGCGCTTATCCTGCAAGCAGCCATCGAGGAGGATAACTTTTTTCCACCTTCTTTTTACTGCTTTCTAGAGTAGATTTACCGCTTTCTAGTTGTAAGATTTACCGCTTTCTGCTGTAGTGGTTAGTTGTAATAGACATCATTATGTGATTATGAAATCCATGCTTATTCTATCTTTATTTTGTCTTTATTTGTAATATTCTCTCTCTCTTCTATGATTATTCTTTAAGTAAATAGCTAGTTTAGATTCAATTCGACCAGTTAATCTGCTTTGTGACAAATAAAATAAATGTAGTTTTTAATCAAGCATCCACCTTCCTGTGTTTGACCTGGAATTCCTTTTGAGTTTCGGTTAAATTTATCTGTTGACAGTTTTTCTCATCAATCACACTACAACGATGAGTTTTTCCAAACTCAAATCTATTTGTGACAATTCTCCGTTTCAACAAGGGAGAAGAAGGGGATTGAAGTAACTCCAGTGGTGCTTTGATCTCGCCAACGAGGAGGAAGAAAAGGGGGGAACCAGTCAAAATTAAGCACATGGTTAACTTGGGAATGTGGGGAACTATATATAGAGGAGGATTCCCTCTCAATTGGACCAAAAAAATGCAACTTTTGATTAAACCTTTGGCCGACCTTGAGCTCGAAATTCATGAGCTCTCTGGCATCAATTCCGACCATAATTGATCTTGAGAAGTTGCTAAACATATGCAGAATGATCTCAAGACCAATCTCACCAATTTTGGTGAGATTTAGTCTTGATTTGATCATCCAATTTGATGATTGAATCTCGAATATTTTGGATTTCCTAAAGCCTTCTGTTGCTGTGTTTGGAAGGTTGAAGATGATGGAGGTGGGGAACTCTTTGCAATGCAAATAAAAAAATTAGAGGCTTTTGTGTAATACTTACGGTCATTTGGGCTATAATGCAAACTGAGTTAAGATGAACTTCAATTGGGCTCAAAATGTAGGGTTAACCTAATTTGAACCCAAGAAATCTAATGGTGACCTCAAATTTTGGCTTAAACACAATTTGACTGGGTAATTTACACTGTAGCCCAAAATAAAGTAAATTTTCTCCTAAGTCTCTACTTTTTTGTCAAAATTGGTTCCTTTGGTCAAAATGGATGTTCCAAACCTCATATAATATTTTTCGATGATTTTTAGGAGATTTAGATTACATTTATTTCGACCAGAACCCGTTCAATTGAATTGAGACTATAATTAGGGTTGTTATTATTAAAATAATCTTTAAATCTTAGAAAACCCTAATTCAATCAATTCAAGCCCACTTCTAGGAAGTTTAAGTTCATTTGACCTTGGATTATGTACTGATTAACCCCTCAATTAATCTGCATTTGTGATTTCTCGTTAAAACAACAGAATTAAAGGGATTTCTCCTCTTCTCTCATTCGACATAAGACTGAATTACAACCTTATGAAGGTTATTAAGGAGCTGTTATCACTGGATTTTGACTAAATTTGGTTGGTTATGATAGATGATGGTGCTACCATCAGCAAGTTAGGAAGTCTTCGGGAAGACCAACTCTAGCTCACCTAAGCTCTAGACTAGAAGAAGCTAGCTCAATTTAGCTTAGCTTAACTACTAGCAAAGAACTAGCTAGCTAAGCTAGCTATTGAGTTCATTAACATGTCTACTTCAGCTACTATCAACTCCAAAAATACCATGCCGCTCCAGTCTTCCTCCTTGCAGCAAAACCCTAGCTCCTCCCTTACTACTCTACTAGCTAAGCTAGCTTACCTAAGCTCCACCTAAGCCCTACTCCATGGTCGACCACCACCAACCCTAACCTCCACCTTCCCCCTTCTTTGGCACCAAAAATTACAGCCACCACCACCCTTTCATTCCCTCCTTCTTTGGTGCCAAGAATGGCACCCCTTCACCAAATAACCACCAACCTAACCACCTAAGGGTTTGCGCCAACTCCACCATGCAACCTTTGAGTTGACACCAACCATCTTAAGCCCTCTGATGGGAACACCATCGTAAGCCCTAACCAGCTCATTTTGACCCATGAAAGAGAACAAAGCTCCTACATAACCAACTGGAGGTCCTAATTCATTAAATAATCATTCTGAGATAAAAGCAAGAAACAAGGGGTAAAATTATAATTTTATCATTACAGTACAACAACAGGTTTTATCAAGGGCTAAACACAGGTCAAACAGTCATAACAAGATAATAAGTGGGTTGAATTAGACAGAAAAGGGTTCGTGTGAGTTCTGGGAATTAAATGACTTCTTGTAACCCTAAAATTGACCCGCATGATTAACCAAGATTATAGTCGGGATAAAATTCACCTAAACCCTCTAAAAATCATAAAAAAATATTCTCTAAGGTTTAGAACTTTCAATTTGGCCATTGGAACCTATTTTGACCTAGAATGGGATCTCAGACATATATTAGCCCTTATTTAGGTTTTTGTATAAATTACCCAATCAAACGTGGTCAAACCCAAATTCCAACCTCACCATTGGATTTCTTAGGTCCAAATTAGGTTTGTACCAAAATTTGGACCTAAGGGAAACTCATCTTGACCCACTTTGCAAGCAAGTCCGACCCAATTACATTTCTATCCCTATCTTTCAAAAACCCTTACATTTGACCCCCTAGCTTCTTCTTTGTTCTTTGCAATTAGGTAACTCTGCTATTATAGTGGAGGGAATCCTACTCCGGCGAGCTCTAGAAGGAGATTTCTCCCTGATCTCTCAGAGAATCCACTTCAAAATTGAAAGGGAAATTCTTTGATAAATCCCCTCCAATGTGAACCCAATTACAGGCCCTATTTGGTACATAATCTCTCATGCGAATGCATGAGAGATTTTGGACTATCTCGAGTTACCATTACCGGCGACCTTGCCGTGCTTGGAAGCTTGGCTTCCAAGCACAAAATCGACTTCCAGGACCTATTTAAGACACCCCAGATCACCCCGCATCTCCTAAGCTTGAAATCAGCCGGAGAACCCCCTCAATTTCGTCTCCCCTCCGGCCGACTCGCCCATCAAGCTCCGATGACCTCTCCTACTCTCTCTCATCGCCTAGCCACAATACCGGTGGCAGATTCCTCTTCCTCACGCTCGTCCGCATCGCGCAGCACCCGTAGACAGCCCTACCTCCCCTTCGTCCTCATCGACCATCCTCACTGAGCACCTTCATCTCCGATGTCGGCAATACGCTCCAGACGCCATCTTCGTCTCCCCCTTCGTCTCTTCACTCCCAAATAAGTCTCTCTCACTCCCTACATTCTTTCCCCCTTCTTCATTCCCTCGAACGACTACTACCGCACTCCACCACCATCATCCCCTTCACCTCTGGTCACCAACTTCGGCGAGTTCGCTCCACCTCCACATACCACCTCCCTCCTCACCGACCAGTCCATAAGCACCGCCTTGACTCACTGATCATAACCCCCCACTCACATCACTCCGCCACTCACCCAAACGCACCCCCGAACACACCCACACACACGACCGCAGTGTGCCCTAGGCACGCTCCCACAGGCGTTCCCACGCCGACCACCTCAGCACACTCGCCGCACCTTGGCGAAGCTCCCTGAGCTTGTTAACGCGGCCACAAGGCTATCTTGGTGTTTTCACGTGCAAGAGCTCTCCGCCATTGACGCTGCGCTTGAAGCTTGCTTGCAAGCTGCTCTAGGCCGTGCCCGCTCCAGGTCATAGTCCCAAGTTGCGCGGAAAGACTTCGTGAACATCTCCAGGCATCCAATTGGTGTCGAGGGCCGTAGCTACAGCTGCAATCAAAGGAAGCCACTCTGCTGTAGGCGCGCGTGAAAGGGGGTGGGAAGATAGTCCCACCTCGGAAAGATTTGGAGCGCTACACCTGCATAAGTTGAATTTCTGCATTAGGCTCTTCACCTCCAACTCACAGGGTGAGGTCCCTCTCTCACCCGACCCGACGCCTCATCCGCGACCACGCCCCGCGGACCTGGCGACCCGACTCGACTAGCACACCTCGCCCACCACCGCACGCCGGTGAGCTTGGTCCAAGGCGCGTACCTGACCCGATTACCCGTGAAGCGTGGCTCTGGGAGAGCGGAACCTAAGAGAGAAAAGAGAGAAGAGAGCTCGCGCGGGTAGGGGGTAGGTTTTGCTCTGTAGATCAAAGAGGAGAAGAAGGGAAACTGAAGGAAGAAGCTGAGGGCAGCCGGCCAAGAGAGAGAGAAAGAAGAAAGCCAAAGGAGAAGAAGAAGGCAGAGGAAGAGAAAGGCTAAGGCAGGAAAGCTACACCAGAGAACAAAGAAGGAAGAAGATAAAGAAGAAGGAAGATAAAGAAGAAGAGAAGGAAGAACAAGAGAAGAAGATTGAAGACAGCCATCAGAGACGGAGAAAGAAGAACAGGAGAAGAAGAAGAAAAGAAAGAGCCAAGCACTGTAGCATAAGCATTTTAAGACGTCTGATTCACAAATCAGACGTCCAATTTTGAGCTTTATTCACATACATTGGTTCCTTTAGTATTTTGTGCCTTACATTTACTCCTATCTTTTTGCATTATAGCATTGATCTTATTGCATATTCTTTTAAATTCTAAAGTCGTGATCTTTATTTATAAACCCTAATTTGCTCCCTGTCTTTGACCTCGGACTTTAAAATTTAAATAATAAAATTGTATTTGTTTTGAACGCTTTTTCAGCTGTACTACAACGTGACACTCTTAAAACCCGATCAAGCGCTCTTAACACCCTCCATCACCATAACCACCACCAAATGGACCCATCCTAGCCCTTCCTTCATTCCACTCCACCTTAACCCTAACCACACCAAAGAGTCGACGCCAACTCTCCTTTATACACCCCTATAAATGCTACCAACCATCCTAAGCCCTCCATCCATTAACCACCATCCTAAGATCTAATCCTAGCCACCCATCATCTCCACTCCACCTAACCCTACACCCACCATACTCCACACCAACCCCCCTCCTTCCAACTCTATAAATAAACAAACCTATCTACTAGCAAAAACACCTGATCCTTGTTATTATATTCTCCACCAAAAATTCTCCCTACACGTCCAAGGAAGGAGAAGAGGAGGAGGGTAATTAGGAAGATTACCTTGTCTTCCTAGTGCTACTTTCTTCTTCCCTTCTCCCTTGATCTAAACCAAGGAGTAACTACTGTGGGGGATGGCCAAGCAAGGAGGAACCTAGGGTGGAGGATGTCCATCCTAGGGAGGAGAAGAGGAGTAGCATTCCAAGGAGGAGCATCTCAAGAAGGAGCCCCTTTTCAAATCTAGGAACCTCTGGACTTGGAGCAAGGATTCTTCATCTTCAAATTTTGTGAGAGAATCTTCTAGTCTTTGCTTTTCTTTTATATTAGTTTTATTGTAGCATTCCTCTACAATTGTTTTGTAAGATAAGTTTCTTCCCGATAATACAATTGCCTTTTTTGTTTAGTGTTTTTATGTTTTGAGTTCAAGTAATTATTTTGTTTTCTTTATCTTAGTGCACACACTCCTCCCTTTTAATTACCTTAGGGACACTTGCCTAGTGTCAGCTTAGAAAAAGGGATTTCAATCTTGTCACTTAGGCGTAGTTACTTTCACTATTCTGTTGCCTCGATTATTTCCTAAAACCTTAAAAATTACAAAGCCAAAAATACAAAAAGATTGGATATTTGAGAGAGCGAGAGAGAGCGTTAATTTATTAACTAAAGTTGACTCTTTGGATGACCCTAGATACCCCACTATCTAGGTTTTATAAATTTAGAAGTTGATCGAAATTTACATGTACGACTTGATTCACATCTTTAACAAATCACATATTTTTCATATCAATCCCCAATCCCAGGAACATGAACATACTATAGGAGTTGTCTACTTTACATGTTAGACGTCCAGATTGCTCTGAGTAAATGTCTGACAACATTTTCAGACGTCTAATCAATCTTCCAAATCTCAAAATGAGTCCTAAAATGGGGCTTTTTAATCTCCAACTTGATCATATCCAATTTCAGACATCCATAACCCATTATCACCATTCTAAATCACATTAGAAACACATGAAGAACCTCTAAAACCTCATTAAAATCATGGCTAATAGATCTAATCCAACATGCAATCATAGGTATATCACATCCCATTTAAGCCCCATTCTGTAAAATGCAACTCATTATCGCCACTTGCAGTAACATCTAAGACAAAGTCACCTCTTTATCACTGATTCAGCAAAGGGATCAAAGGAAATGGCCTCAAGAGGGTAGAGATCCCTAGCTTAACTTGCAACAACCTGTCCTCCGTACTTGATTAGCACCGAGATCTCCTTCCTCCTTGCAACAGTTACTCTAATTGTAGCAACAACCTCTTCTCTTCTCCTCCTTGCTTTCTTTACAGTCGATTAGTGGATGGAGAGTGAGGGTAGAAAGAGAGAGGTGCATTGTCACGCCTCAATATTGTAGTTATTGAATCTTGCCCTAATCCACTGAAGAGAAATGTGGCAAATGAGAGGAAAAGCTAATATACTAATAACTATTAAGAACTTGAAGACTTAAATGCCATCTTTGTTAATGATGGCCTAGTATGTTAAGCATATGGGAAATCCTAAAGAAACATATTAAAAGCCAAAATATAAACAACTAAATTTCAAGCGTACCTAGTTGATAGGATTACAAATTATAACCCAAACTACCTGGTAGCTGGGACCTTAGCGCCCGCACACCCGGTGATCCATTCCTGATCTGTTAGGAGGATTATTGGGGTGTGACAACCTTCGATGGTATCAAATTGGCGTAGCAGAATGCCCCAAAAACCCAGGCCTTCAACGAGGGTCGGAGTTTAGGGGAATGGCATGCATAGTGGTGGCGTTATGTGAATAGAGGGAGAGGAGATGTTTGGGAGAGGGGGAGTAAATGGGTGAGAATGGTTGCAACACCATCTTGTCTCATGGCTTTTTAATTCAACAAATGGGAAATTTTACACTCACCTCCTCCTACCCATAAGTGAGGTTAAGATGGAAGCCACCATCTCAAGTGATTTACATTTAACCCCTCACACAACAACGTTAAGGCAATTAATCCCCTCTTTGGCCAAGATTCAAGAAATGTTGGTTCAAGTACATCATAATCCACTACTAGAAAAAGTGCAATTTGCAACCATTTTTTAGGGACAATTTTATAACAGTTGCTAATGGGTACCTTTAGGGACGATTATCCCACTAACCATTGCCTTAGGCCTCCTCCCCCAGCCAAACTTAACTTGAGGAGACAATTTAGCAACGATTTTATAAATAAATGTCGCTAATGATCACTGGGAGAGTAATTTTTTTGCGCACTAATTATGAATTAATTGGAGATTGGCAACAGCTATGTGGATAACCATAGCCTAATGTCCATTAAAGAGTACTTGTCCCCAAATTTTGATGTTCTCACAAAAGATAAGTTAAATTCAATTGACGATGGTTATAGGTAAAACCATCTCTAAGTGTGCCCCATCTAATGACATTTGACAACTGTATTAGTGACAATTTCAAGAAAATCGTCGCTAAAGGTCAATATAGCGATCAACCTTCTCCTTCTCCAGCGAGCTTCTTCTCCTCTCTTCTCCTCCGATCGCTGCGCCACCAACGAGCTCGTCCGCAGCCTTGCCACGCCGTCAACGACGTCGTCATCATCATCGACACCGACCGAGCTCCTCCACCGCACGATGGCCCTTGAGTTCCTCCACCGGTATCGCCTCCCCGATTCGCCGTCTCCACTTTCCTCTCTCCTCTCTCCATCTCTCCCTAGATCTCCTCTGCGATCTCAAAAGTCTGGTAAAGGTGTCGCCTTATTCTTGTTCTTCCTCTCCGCAGTCTCCATTCTAATTTGCATCGTTCAAATTATTCCCTCCTTGAAGTTTTAATTTTTCTTTGGGTCTTTCTGTTGGTTTTTTTATTTTATTTTTTTTCCTTTTGATTTCTAACCACGTACCCAGCCAGATTTATCTCACGAGCACGCCTCAAAATTTGATTTTTATCTCCAAAATTTATACTTTTTTTTTTCCCTCTTTCATTTCGTTTGGAGATTGAGATTCGAGTCCTGATCTTCGAGATCACGTCGACCATGAAAAAAAGAAAAATTAAACTTTGACTGAAATGTGCGCTGAGGTAAGTGATCTGGGCGTTATTGTTGATGGAGGGTATGGGACGTTGTGTTAATGAGAGCCACCTCAAGTTTTGATTTTTATCACAGTTAATGTCCTTTTTCTTTCCTTTCATTCCGTGGATGTGAAAAAAATTGGACTTTGAACCGACCATGGTCTGAACTTTTCATGATGGTACGGTTAGATATAGGGATAAGGGGAAGATCCTCAGCGATGGCCGCAGAGAGGACTGTTTTCGCGCCTGCGCTCAAAGGGATGAAGCACATCAAGTTCGAGAATGGGGAGATGATGACGAAGCCTTTCCTGGTGGTCTGCAAGAACATCCTGCCTGCTCTTGGTATCCATATCTCCTCTTATTCCACTTTCATTTTCTATGAATCGATGGCAGCTCACAAGTTCGTTTGGTGTGCGTTTGTCATGCGTTTGTCATGCGTTGATATCTGGATACTGCATGTTTCCTTGACTTTGCAGTGCATTCTTATGCTCAATATATAGGGCGTTTTTCCTTGCTAACTTTATATTGAATTTCAGCTAGATGAGTCTTACTATTAAGTATCTCTAATTCCATTTAACGGTTTATATATAGAAAAAGAAATTAGTTTTATGACGCTTAATAATTTGTTGCCAGATAGATTTGGAGCAGCGATGGCGCTTGTAAAGTCTGACATTGGTGGAAATATAACGGTGAGAACCTTCTTGTCATCTCCATATTACAACTACTATTTTTTATTTATAATATTTAGAGGGTCCTTTTATTTTGTATTTTGTATAATTTGGACTTTTATTTTGTATTCTGATTAAAATAACCCCATCAAATGCTTCCGTTTGACGCTTATTTATCGGTGCAATTTGATGGTTTGCAATGTTGGATATGAGTCCATTCGCATCCCTGGTGACACTATTGAGCTCTTATATGCTAGGCTTAAACCTTAATATTGCGGATTACATGGATCATGGCCAATTGCAGCCCTGCCATGCCCCTTTACCCCATTTCCATAAACAATATGGCTTACTTTGCTTTATCCAGTATATTTAAACATTGACTCTATCCTCCGACCTACTTTTTTTATATTTCGGAGGCTGGAAGCAAAATATTCTTCTGACCCTGCTAAATATAAGCTTCTCTATACTATGGTTCAAGAAGAAGTAGAAAATAAAACAACCAAGGGATCTTCTAGTTGTACAAATGGTCTCTTGTGGTTGACAAGGTAACCTTTGTCTGAAAGGAGTCAGTGTTATTCATGCATTATTGTTTTAGCACATCAATTTCAAATTTTCCTCCAGGAAAAGGCATTTCATTGAAATTATCATAAAATCCTATTTTCCTTTTTTTTTCTTGTTTTTAACAAGTATGCACTGAGAGTGTACTGAACTGCTGTCTCGGTGTTCAGGGCCATGGATTTTTTAGTTAAGCTTTTCCGTAACCTCATAGATCACGTAGATTGGAGCGTGCCGCAAGCCTGCACAGATTCTTATGGCAAAACCTTGAAGAAGTGGCATGGATGGCTAGCCAGTTCGAGCTTCTCCATACGTAAGCAACTTTCTAATTCCTCTGCAAGAATCTGGAAACCAAATATCACGCCATTTTTATAAGTACTGTTGTCTTGATAACCCTCGATTAGCTTGGTATCTTGGTAGCTCTAACTTTCTATCCTTTTCAACTTCTCTAATTAATTTTCAACTTGCACAATGCTATGGTACGTGACCGACTAGTCAACTAAGAGAAGAATTGGGTATTAAAGATTTGTGATATTACCATTGCTTTTTTTCATGAAATACAAATATCCTTGTATATCATTCTTTTATACATTGTGTTTATGTCTCCGTCTTGCCACAAGTTTGTCTATCTATTTCATGCTAAATTTGTTTGTTCACTCCAATGATGGGCAAATGGGTCGATTCTGTTTAGACATGAAATTTGAACGTCCACAGAGGGCCCTCTTTGGGTTTTTCCTACCAAAATTAAAAAATATTTTACGGTTGAAAAAAGTGGACCTAGCATTTAAATATATGCAAGCTGAACCTACAGTTATGTGCAGCAGTGGCTTGAATTATTCTTTCTGACGTGCCACTTCTATATGCTTGCCCATGGATTTTTATTTTATTGGAGAAGTGCACACATGTGACTGTGGTTGCACCGGCTCAGATGATCCAAAGGTTTTATCTCCGTAATCGCTGGTCACCATGAACCTTGCTCCAGACAGGAAGAAGTTCATGAATGTGATTGGCGGCGAGGGGAACCTCAATGCATGTTGAAATAATGTATATAGTAAATAAATAAATATATATATATATATTTTTTTTTTTTTTTAATATTTTGTATAAATTAAAAATATTAAATCAAGTAAGTCAAATATGATTTGCAAAGATCCAGAATAAAATAAAGAGTAAATAACATGTAATAGCATAAATAAATAAAACGAGAAGGGATTAGATTTTACTTCGATCAAAGCGTCCATTAAGGACTTCCCTTAGAGAAGGTATCGCCTCCCACAATACTGGTGCGTCGGGATCTGACGAAGTCCTCCTAGGATACGACAATCCACCTCCAAGATTCAGTGCACTCCGATCTTGGACGTCCTCGAAAATCACCTCAGGAGAACGAAGCTGAAGCAATTTGGTTAAAAACCAAATTCCCAATTGATCTACCAACTGAATGGTTTGATCAACCAAAAACTTCTCGTGAATCTCTCAATCTCCTTGCGCAAGATCGACAAAAGTAATTGGAGATTTTTCTACCAATCTCACATCGAACGAATGCACCAAGAAAGAAAGACAAGAACGAGAGAGAGAGAGTGGAGAGAGCTTTTTTGTTGTTGATGTATTTGAAATGAGAATCCCTTCGTGACCCTTATATAGAGCCTACGACCCGACATTTAAGGAAATTTCCGTTTTATGAAACACGACAATTGGTCCACAATTAAGTTCATTGATCAACCAAAACAATTTGGTTGATCAAAATTCACTAATTAGTCGACTAAACTAAATTCATTGATCGACCAAAATAATTGGTCAACCATTTTTACATTTTGATCAACAAATCCAAGTCAAAATCGTGAGATTAAAAATCCGTAGCAAAAGGAGTCCAAGTTCCAAATTGATTCTCAGCCGAGCCCAAACTCGAGCCTAAGCCCGAGCCAGAGGCAGGGCGGGACGCACACGCGTGTGTGGTCCCTAGTCCCACCTCTTACTATTTGTTACGTAAGTCATGGGAGGTAAAAATATTTTACACCCACCAAAAGGTTTGTCCACTTCCAGTATGTGACTAAAAACCTCTCCCAAATCTCACTAACTTTAATATGAATTCTTATGTCGCCATACAACAATTGCATCCCAATTGATGCAATTAGACACTCAAATCCACCAATGTTGACATCAAGAAGTTCTGCATCACTTTCTTCCCATTCCTCGAAGAGAACCATAAGTTCCTGGAAACATGTTTTTGCTTGCTGCTTCTGCTAAACACTTACATTTTGATTTGTTTCCCCCTTCAAAAATTGAGACCCCGTGCCATTCTCCCAGAGGAAAGCGTTGGCTTTGATAATTTGAAAGCCTCTCGAGCCTTAACGAAATTGTACTATCAATGGCCTTGTTAAATTCAATAATTTGAGGAGTTAAGGAACATTTATAGCTGTACCATTATCAAGTTTCTTGAACATCTTTGCTAGTATGCTGCATTGGCTATATCCAGCAGTTGGTGGAGCAGCACGAGCATGCTTTGCCACCAAATTTTATGTAGAATTGCTATTATCTGCTTGTGTATTACTCTAACCTAAGCAAGATCGAGCAACATCTTACATACAGACAGTGACAACATCTTCATCTAGAATGAAAGACTTTGTGACTGTGGATTCGCATTAGGTGGTGTTTGTATAGATATTTACCCACTTGAGCTGGGAGTAGAACTTCTTACCTTGTCTACTAGTGCTGTGGATTGAGATTTACGCAAATGGTTTAGATCAAGTTCAGACCCAAAGGGTTCAAGCTCGAGGTTAGCTTAAATGGAGCTGAGCTAAAGGGTATGTTGTTATTCATCATACAGTATGCTGTATGGGTTCATGATTGAGGCTAGCACAGTAGAGATACTAATGGACTTACCTATCATTTGGCGGCGGTTATTAAATCATCCCTATTGTAAATAGGGGATAATTTTTGTAAAAAGAGTCCTTAAAAGTACATAAATTTTTGACACGTAAATTGGATTCCCACTAAGAAAATTGACAACAATTTAATTAATAACCATTAGTAATTTATTTTAGGGATGATTTTAAAACCATCGTTAAATCCCACTTCCATGTTCGCTCGCATGCGCTCAGAAGGTGACGATAAGGAATTGTAATCGTCACTAAAATAAAACAGCGATGTGATATACTACGACGATCGTCGCCTACGGTTTATTGGATTTTGGCGACGATTTAGAATCGTCACAAAACCCACGTATTGTTGTAGTGATCCCAACATTTGACTCTCAATAAGGGTTTGATTAGTTATAAAAGAGTCATTAAAATTCAGACCCTTACACCATTAATATAGGCAAAATATCTGGTAGTCTTTTGATTCTTTAAAAATTAGCATTTTTGTGTTGTTGGGCTTTGTTTATTGCAGTTGATGCGCATATGTTTGTAGTCCGATCGCATATTAGGGTGTAGGTAGTTATTCCAGTGCTTTAGATGTTGAAATAAGAGCTGCTTTAGAAATTTTTCTTTTCTTATTATGAGAAAGTTATATAGTAAGCAAGTGGTACTCAATTTTGACTAGATAGATAAGGTGGCATTTGAAGGTTATTTTTGAGATTTATCATTCACACTTAATGGTGCTTGATCTAGATAATGCATAAAGTATTTCAAGTAGTCAAAATGTGCATGCAATTTCTTGTCAATATATCCCAAAGTTTATAATTTTTACAACACTCAAATGATGCTTTAATGCTATAGCAGCAGGCAATGTGTTTTTATAGCAAAATTATAGTGATACAACTTCATTTACAATGCATAGATGTAGTTAGGAATCAAGATTAGTATTGAATTAATTTGAGGAAGATATGTTGATATTGAAACAAACACCAAATTCTACACCTAAATTTACTTATGCTCAACTTGAAGAAGGTATTTGGCATTTGGAGTGATAAGGCCCACAATTTCAATTCTCATTACTTTGCCTACATTTTGGCTTTAATCCATTAGAGTCCTCGATGCACATAGATGGCAAGTTTGCACAAGTTGAGAGTGATTTTGCTAAACTGAAGGTTCATAAACACCAATATAATCCCAAAGATTCCATATTTAGGCATATAGGGTGAAAATGTTACCAAGAAAGGAAGACTTATGCAAAATCTTACATATTGCTCCTTAAAGACATTTTTTTTGTTTTTGATTATTGTGCTTGTTTTATGTAATAAGTATTTTATATGACCCTCTATTGCCTCACCTGTATGGATGAGGAAAAGAAAAATATTAGCATTTAATGTTTTTGATAATGAAAGAATCATTTTATTATTTCTTTTGATAGTAACGTAGGTTTTAGATAAGCTAAGAAGCATAAAATTAAAATGTTGTAGAATAATTAACATTTGTTTCGTTGAATAAGGAAAATGGAATACATGCTTGACCAGAAAGATTCAAAATTAATATAATACATTGTTAACAATTTCATACTATTCATAGTATGACTATTGTAGTTTTAATATGATCATCTTCGTAAATTAAATAATCTTTAAAATTCACTATTTATTTAAAATAAATTTATTTTATATTTGAATATTAAATAAGTTTATAGTTTCATAGATCATAATTAATTTGATTGAAAAATAATTGTATTTGTTAAAAAATTAATTGACCAACTAATATAACTATCAAATTAAGAGTAAAGTTATTTTTTTATATAATTTATCTCTCCTATCATTTTTCATTTTAAAGTAAACACACCTAAGTTATCCCCAATTTATCCCCTATTTACATCAACTTTTCAACGGAGTCATCTCAAATTATTTATAATGCCATCAATAAATATTTATTATTCACAACTTTTTATCGTACAAAATAAATCATACAATGTTTAGGTGAAACAAAACTCCCGACCCCCACTCACGCCCTAAAATATCAAATCCCTAACTTTTGCTCTTGACCGTTGTTGGATCCTCAACTGACCTCTCCTTGCCAATCGAGGAACCCCCTCTCCCTCCCTGTCTTTTCAACCTCTTCTGCTCCCTTCTTGGTCATGGTTCCTTGGGCTCTCTATTGGTTGGGTTTCTCATGGCCACTTGCCCTTGCTCTTGGTAGGTTCTGTGGTGGCTTTAAGCGTGCTCAAGTAGACGTTGCGTGTTGTGACAGTTTGCTTGCTGAGGTAGCATCAGTTGGAGCAATGTTTCTACTGGGTTGGTTTCTCGCTAGTGTCGTAAGTGCTCATAAGTGGAGCATGCAACAATGGGAGATGCTTAGGGTTTGCGTTCATGTTGATGGCTGCGTTTGCTCGTGGAAGGGTGTCACGACCCGAACCCGGCTCCTCATGGAACCCGAGAACGGCTCGCCTTGACTAATCCCAAGACCTAGTCGTCCATCGAGAAACAACCCAAATATACAAAACATACAACAATTACACATGCAATGTAACTAAACAGTTAAATCAAAAGACAGTAACAGAAATAGAACAAACGTTCAAATAGGACAACATGCCATAGGAGAAAAGATAGAGTTCGCTAACTAGACATCACACTATGACAAAAAGACATAAGCAATAGCATACGTTCCAACATGCTAAAAAGTACTTACTACAGTAAAGGTGTCACAAAAGCGAAACGAAAAGAGACAGTCTACTGCTAGACTCAACTAGGCCCAGCACCCTTTGCAACCGGTGGTGTTAGCTGCTCAACTCCCTAACCTGAACATGTACACATATAATTATTGTCAGCTAAATGCTGAGTAGAGTGGCACATAAAATTATTTATGACATCTAAATATAAAAGAAAGTAGTGAACCATTCATACATTTTTCAATTACTCATTATCATCAGTTTCCGTTTATAATCCACTATGTGTTTAATTATTCGCGCATTCTAGTAAAGGTCCACATCATTACTTAATCCACATGTTCCCTAAGGGAACGATCTTGATTCAGTTTTCCCGCGATGTAGGATGTACAAGTGGCACTCTCCTAGTCGGGAGAGTACCTCGTGGTAGTCCTACACCCGGTCTACCACCCCGAGGTCATGGTCGCAACATAGCAGTGACTACGGCACACGCTATAAACGCACGGGTAGCTACCACGCACTGGCACGTGGTCAGTCTTTTCCGCTAGCGGGTACGCTCAAATGTACAACACAGAACAGAACAGGAGCCACACCCCTCAACAGTCTGTGTACCCTTACCTGACTATCCCAGTTTGCCTAGTGGGCTTAACATGAGTAAGTGTAGGGAAGCCAATCCTAACCTCGGATCTCAACCCAAGGGGAGGCTAGCTCTCTCCCTCCACAAAAGTGACAGTAGCTCTCCTCGGTACCACATACACGAGGGCCAGCTCACTTTCCATACTCAAGTCCAAATAACAAACCAACATGCCTATATAGGCAAAGTGTTCGATCATACATCAATATCCATGTCACTGTATTTTGATTCCTTTCCTAATTCCCCGTAAGATTCATGCATAGTACTTATCTCATTTCAATACATGGCATGCATCTCTATTCACATTTTGATTTCATAATCATAGAACAGGCAGCTCATTATTTAACAGGATAAGCATACAATCTTGTCAATTTACATATTCAATTGCTTATAGTAGGGAAATGCAACAATATGCATTCTCAAATTATAATAAACGAGGTTCAAGTAGTGTACATACCACATTCTTAGCCATAGGGTTCATCTCATGTCCTAAGTTTAAGGCAGATGTCAGTTATTTCTCACTGGACAACTGGGTCTTGGGGTTAGAGAATAGCAATTACCATAAAATTACAAGCCATCATACTAGAACTAGTACAGTAAGTTCGAAATATAATTGGAATAACATGAATTATAGAACTCACAACGCTAGCAGAAGGAAACTACAATGGGGCTCGACTAGGCCTAGAGCCCTTAGCAGCTGGTGGCTCTGGTTGCTCAAATCCCTGACCTGTACAAGGTTATAACATCTAAAGTCAGCTAACGCTGAGTAGAGTGGTGGTTACACATGTTATGTTACTTAACAAGCATCTTAAAAATATCATCTTTCTGTTCCAGTTATCTTATTACGTGTTGCTGATCTGAGTTTTCTAATCCGATTCCATTCCATTTCTCAATCTTCATGTTCCCTAAGGGAACAATCTTGCTTGTAGTTTTCCCGTGATGTAGAATATACACGTGGCACTCTCCTGTCCGGGAAAGTCCCCCATGGTAGTCCTACACCGGGTCTACTACCTCAAGGTCACGGTCGTGACATAGCGGTGACTACGACACATGTGATAAGTGCACGGGTAGTTACCCTGCGTTGGCACGTGATCAGTTGTTTTCGCTGGCAAGTACACCCAAACTACAACACAGAACAGCACAGGGCCTTGCCCTCTCAAAATAGGGGTCTCACCCCTCACAGTCCGCGTACCCTTGTCCGACTATCCCGATTTGTCCAGTGGGCCTAACAAGAGTCGGTGTAGAGTGGCCAGTCCTAACCCCGGGCCCCCTAGGGCGGTTAGCTCCCCCCTACACCAAGTAGCTCTCCTCGGTACTACGTACGCGAGGGCCAACAAGAGTGACGTAGAGTGGCCAAACCTACCCCGGGTCTCCACCCAAGGGACAACAAGCTCCCCTCTACCCTAAAAGGGATAGTTGCTCTCTTCGGTACTACGTACACGAAGGCCAGCTCACCTCCCTAAAGAAAGTCCGAACAGCTGCCCATGGCAGCATGTTTTAGAAACATCTAGTTCTTCATACTACAATTTTCTTGTCTCGTTCTATATTCCCTGTACGGTTCGTACATGAACTTTTCTCATCCGGTTTATTACCTACAGGACAGGCAGCTCGATTTCCATATTTATCACAATACGAGTTTGTGGTCCATTTCAGGTAGTATAGGCTCATGATTTATTCAATCATTCATTTCTCCACACATGCATTTCCTCTAGCCCTAGTGTTCATGTCACAACGTAGGGTTCAATCAAATAGATGTATTTTAAGGCATGCGTTTGCTCTTTCCTAGGGTTCATCTCACATCCTAGGTTCAACTAATTTTATGCATGCACTTTATTAATTTCGAAATTAGAGTAAGAACCACTTTACCAGGGTAACCGAGTGGAATGGGGGCTCGTATAGTAGCTCCCGATGTCTCCGCAAGTCCTATATACTCGACAGATTAGAGACCTATGACATGGGTTGGCAGGTCAAAAGAGTTCAAAATGACATGAACAAAGTACCATTACATAGAGAAACTCGCATGGAAACCAAAGACATTTTGTTTGCAAAAAAATCGACCCCGTTTGGGCCCTAAACGGCCCAAAAACGCCAATCCTGACTGAAATCAGACGTTTGGGAAAGGTCCCAGGCATCTTAAACGAACTTACAGGCATACCTTGCTCGAGGGTGCCTTCCTTGGATGTCTGGGACTCAGTGCAAACGTCTGGGGGTGCCTCCAGACGTCTGGGGATGATCCTGGACATCTGAAATCTCCTCGGTTGACGTGTCGACGGGCCTCCCAACCTCTGACACATGCGCGTACTCAGTCAGGACTTTGGTAGGAAAAATAATGAAAGAAAATTGCTTTACCAAACGTCTGATACTACCTTCAGACGTCTGGCACGATGTCTGGAGGTTACTCCAGGCGTCTGATTCTGTGGAAAAATGATTCCGCAAAATCGTTCCTAAATCTTTTCTCGCGCGCAGAACTGTTGCAACAGCAGCAACCCACTCCCTTCGCGAACCCTCCGATCCCTCGACCGTCCACTCTCCCTCTCCTTCTCCTCTCGCTCGACGGCTGAGTGGTGAGCGAATGGGGTGAAAGGAAGGGTCTTTTATGGAGTGAGGGGGTGTGGACGAGGGATGGGCAACAACATGGTGGAGGGTGCCGCAGGAGAGGGCCGGAGTGGTGAGGGAGGTGAGGTGAGGGTGTCGTGGGAGAGGGATGGTAGGGTGAGGAGAAATTGCGGGGATATCCCTGCAATTATCCTCTCTTTCTCCCAAGTCTCGAAACAAAACCTAAGGGGTTTAAAATCGCAGGAAAAATCCCTATGGATTCCAGAAAGGCTAAACAACCCCAGAAAAGGGTCATTTCAGCAGATATTTCTAATTGTGCATGCACTTAACAAATTAAATCACATGAGTAGAGAGGACCACTCTACCAAAGTGTATGAGTGGTATGGGGGCATGAACGATGGATCCCAATGTCTCCGCATGTCCCATGTGCACTACGAACTGGAGACTTATTCCAAACAGTTGGTCAAACCAAACATTAACATCATTGACCAATATTTGAGTATGTTAAACAAGCTCAAAACAATATGGAAACGACCCTAACACGTAGAAAATTTCAAAAGAAAACCAACGGTACTTCGTTTGTGCAAAATCGACTTCGTTTAGGCCCTGAACCGACCCAAATACTTTTCCCGGTTCACCTGAACCGGGGACCAGGCAGGCTGATCAGTTGGACCGGCCGCTTGGTGCCTGCATTAGCGAAATCAGGCCATAATCAGACATCTGGGGTGAGTCCCAGACATCTTAAAAGTGCGCAAAGTCTCACGTTGCTCTCTTGTGTCTGTTCCAGTCGTTTGTGGCCCCTTACAACCATCTAAGGGTGTTTCCAGACGTCTGACACTGCTTCCAGACGTCCTAAATTGCCTCGAACGCTGCGCCAGCGTGCCTTTCCAACGTCTCTGGCACCTACGTAGACATGTGCCCTAGAACATGACACCCTAATAACTACCGCAGTACGCATGCAGGACACAGAGTTCGGGCAGCGAAATACCTCGACACTTTGTGTGCTACTAGACATCCTGAGCTCCCTCCGAATGTTCGACAATTCCTCCAGACGTCTGGCGAACATCGCGGACGTCTAATAACGCAGAAAAATGACTCCCACCTCCGTGCGCAAGACCTTGCTCGCGAGCTTTCCTCCTCATCTCAAGCTGGTACTGCTACAACACAGCAGCGACACCTGCAGCAGCTTCAGGATCTCCTCTCCACGCTCTCTCTCTCCTCCTCTCCTAAGCTTCCTTGCTCGAAGTCAAGCTCCCAACATCTTCCTCTCACTACAGGGGATGAAAGGGGGGAAACAAAGGAGGTGGGGGGAAAATGTGTGTCACTGGGGATGGAGAGAGTGGAGGAGGGGGTGTTTTATAGGGGAGAAGGTAGAGTTTGGGGTGTACGTGGGGGGTTGTGTGGGGTTGGGTCATTTGCGGTTTCAACCTCGCAGAAACCTAATTTTCCCCCGCAGCCCACAATACAAGTCCTAGAGGGTTTAAAATTTTGATAAACCCCTCCAGAAGTCAAAAACTTCCCACGTGGTATTTTTTGTATACAAAAAAATTACGAGAAAACCTCTAAAATTGCAGAAAAACCTAAACGACCCTTGGGAAAGATCATTTCAAAGGGGCACGATGTAAGGTGAAACGTTGCTCGTCATTGTAATGCACGTGGTGGTGGTTGATGGTGCTCACCGTAGTGAGTTTGGTTATTGTTTGCGTGTCTTTCAATCGATGATCCTTCGAACCTTGGTTGGTGTAGGAGTTCGTAGCCTTTTCCTTTGGTTAGTAATGGGACCACGTGTGACTTCGAACTTTATACAATTCAAAATCTCCTGATTAATTTTAAACATTGATTTTTATTAATTCATTTATGTGGATCGTATTTTATAAATATAGATTTATTACTTTTCTAAATTTTAAAGAAATAAAAATAAATTTTTTATTTTCTTTTAATATTTTTTATTTTTCTTTCCTTGTAATTTTACTTCATGTATTTGGATAAAATTCTTTCATTTTTACTGAGAGCAATCTTCCTTTTTTTTTTTTTTTTTTTTTTTTTTGAGATTGCTCGATCCATTGTTCTCCGTTCTCTCCTATTGAATTGCGTCAGGTTGTACTTCACGCTAATGGAATGGGATGTTCATTTTCACGATAAAAAAAACCGAGTTCAAACAGTACAAAAATATCGGGCAAGCTAAACGGGTCCCACGATCCCTACCACCCGCCCGCGTTCACATCGAGGAGAGGCCCATCAGCACCAAGACCGCCGTCAAAGCCACCCTCCAACTCCCTTCCCTTCCATTTACGCGCACACCTCTCCGCTTCCTCCCAACCCTGCTCTCCCTTCCCCTTCCCCTTCCCCTTCCCCCTTCTCTACCCCCACCGGTAGGGTTTCCCCTTTCTCGCGTTCGATCGCCGCGGCGGGAGGTATCGATCATTAGACGCTATCGTCCAAGCGCAGTACGGTGAGAAAAAACGATCCTTTCATTGTTCATCGTTTCGATTCCGTGTTGACTTTCATGATCAGTGTCGTGTTCCAAGCGAGTGCCTCGTCTCCCCTCCCCCGCGTCGCCTTCTCTGCCCTTGTTCATGGCGTGGTGTGTTGGGAATCTCCTGGTTTGTTGACGATGGGTGTTGCGTCCCGCCTCTTCTTAACCCATCGCGTCACGAATCCTTCCCTCGGATGGGGTCGAGGAGTGCGAAGGATTGGACGCATGTACCGTCGGTGCCATTGGCTTCGAGGATTTGTGCCTTCAGTGGTGGTGCTTTGCTTTGTTCCGTCCTCGAGATGCGTTTGTAAGCATTCAAGGATCATGGTTTGGTGGTGTTGGCGTTTTTTTTTTGCTTTTTTTTTCTCCCACTTGAAATGATGCTTAACTGCACGTTTTACACGAGGTTCATCCAAAAAGCGCGAATTTTTTTTCTGTTTGCAGTTACTTCCTCTGCTTTAGGTGTATCTGCGGAGTAGTTTTGGTTTTAGTAAGGTAGAGATGCGTCGACCGCTATGTGATGTTATCTTGTTGGTCGGATGTAGTTGAAGTGGGTTGTTTGCCGCTGTTTTTGCGTTTGGTGAGTGGCTGTGCATCTGTAAGGTCTGTGAAAAGCAAGACACTGTTCAACTGTTGTGGCTAGCGCACTTTACGGTGGTCATATGTGTCTAGCACATTTGGGCATCGTTGGTTTGCTCGGAATGGATTTTTTCCCTTCTTGGAAGAAAGCAACTGGATGTTGATGATTGTCCTCGTAGCATGAGAAATAGTGTTGCAAGTATTTCTCTTGGCCTTTAAGACTGCTATTGAGGTTAAACGTATAATCCAGTTTGAAAAATGCTCACTTTTAAAAAGAAAAAATGTAAGTGCTATCGAGTTGCATGCTGTTTATCACATTAGAGTTGCATTTGAAGTGAGTTTAGGTCTCTCAAGCATTAAGAGCGTGCTAATAATAAGATGTAAATCTTTCCCAATGCGAAAAACTGTGGAAGAACGTTTTGTTTTATGATTTGGCTTGTAAATACATATTCAAAGAAGTAGTGAAGCACTTGATAAATCACAAAGTGCACATTTAAAGTCGTATGATATTGGAAGGTAGTATGTGTATTTTTATTCATGCCTACATGATTGCAATAATTGGCACAGTTGCTGATAGTTATCTGAAGATGCCGGGCAAGCATATCCTCATTTAATAATTGGCTCAATGATGGACAAGTTCAAGTTGCTGCCCGAGTTGGTTAGTTAGTCATGTGGGTGTCTGTTCATCTTTTACATAGAATGTCAGAGACAATTAGCCTTTTGGCTTTTTGGTGTCAAAATTTCTTTGTTCTTTATCATCATCTCAAATAATAAAGTGCACCTTATGACTTCATTACCATATTTGGTAATATGCATATATCAGTTAGCTGCACTTATTTGATCAAACAAGGTATACGCACTCAAAGTTAAATGTTAAAAAACCTTTTCAAAAGAAATACATGTTACAAAATACCCGTCTTACTAATTTATGATTAATTTCCAGCATGCTGTTTGCTTCTTAGTCAAGTAATTCTTAACTGAATACCCTTTTTTTAAAAAAAAGTAATTCTTAACTGAATAGTGAGCATTGAATTTCACAATGTTGGCCCCTGTAGTCAACTTTGAGGCTTTATATATTTATTTTGATCTATGAAACACAAATTAGAATGAGGTAAAATGGTGCATGCTATTTACCCATGAATTGTGCTGATAGATGGTTGAGATAAGGAGTTATTCGGAAGTTGATATCTAGAAAGAGGCTCCAGTAGTTAAGGGTATTTGCTTAGTAAAATGAAGATTGCATGTTCTTTAGATTGCATTTTTGGTGTAGAAGATCGTTCAATGAAGCAGAAGTAACCATCAGAGCACATTTTTTTAATTAAAATAGGTGCTTTTAGATATTTAGTTTTTCTACAAAATGGGGAAATTGAGGAACTGCTACATCTGTTAACCAGAACAAATACTTCTTCTTGGATTCCTTTTTTATGAAAAGATTCGTCAAATTTTAGGTGGTTAACTCTTGACAGGCGCAGAGGATAGTTGTCACTGAAACAAAGGTGAAAAAGAAACGTGAAAAGCTTTGCTACATTATGAGACCATCAAGGAAAAACTCAGTGTGGCACGAAAAGGAAAGTTAACAACATAGATTTGTACTTGAGGTTGCTCCAACATTTTGAGAATGAAAATTCAGTGATATGGTGTTAAAAGTTGGATGGTGAGTACTTTAAGAGGGTTCATGGATAGATGAACATGTGTTGGAATGAATTTTCAAGTCAAATATTTTTTATTTGGAGTTATGTGAGGCCATGGCAGAAACAGTATCAAAACGGTGTTAGTATTCCAAGTATTTCCCTTGTAACGTTGAAAAAGTGTTGCTTTTGCATTTGTTTTATATATGTGCCATACTCGTTTTTGGTGTTTCCCATGTAACAACACCTGCAATTGCATACATGAAACATGCCATAGGGCATCTTAATTTGTATAGGAGGATCTTTACAGTAGGTTTTTCTTAGAAGCAGATGAAGTTTTGGTTCATTACATTGTAAGTAATGTTGTTCATGCTCAAGTAGAGGGAAATGATGTTAGTAGAGGTTTGAGAGAGATTGATAAGGGGATTTTGTAGGTATGCATGTTCTTGTAGTTTTTGGACTGACATTGCCTGTCAACAGCTAGGATTTTGTCACTTCTTTCTAAAGATAGGCATAAATTTGGTTGTCAAAGAATAGCCTCTCTCTAAATCTGTAGAAGTTACTGGGCCATTTGGTGTCAAAACTTATGAAATTGCAATGATGGTCCCTCCATAAACAGTAATTGGCTAAGGGACTGATGCAACACCACCTTGGTTTGAGATGGGTTAAGTGTTGGCAGAGATGAAGGTGGCTTGGAGTCGGGAGGGATTCAAGTCAATGCAGTTGGGGTACATGACCGTCAAGGAGTAGCTAGGAGGGCTTCTAGCAGTGACTCAATAAGGTCCTCAAGGTGTCGTCGACCTATCCTTCCAAGTATTAAATTTATCTATAATTCTTTTTATAAGAGGAAGGTTTTGAGGAAGCGGAGGCGGCCCGTCGTTGTGGACTCGTTCGCCTTCGAGGAGATTGGATTGGCTGAGGAGAGGGTGGCAGCAGCAGTGGAAGCCATGAGATCACAATTTTTTGAGGGTCGTCAAGCTTCTAACTTGATCATGATTACAAATTTGTCATGGAATGTTAGGGGACTATGTGATGACACATGTAGGGCCTCTTTGTAGAGGTATTTGAAGGAGTGGAGAGTTGATTTTGTTTTAGTTCGAGAGACATTTGGAGTCAGTTGCTGACCGAATGAAGGCTGAGATTGGTGGGGGATTGCTCAATTTTGCTATTGTTCTTGATGCAATTGAGAGGTCAGGGGTATTTTGGTGATTTGGAATGGTGATCTCCTTGATCTTGTGGATTCCTTGATTGGTAGATAACTTGTCACAGGGGTGTTCACAAGTTTGGATGAACTTATTATGGTTGTTTCCTCGGTTTATAGTCCTTGAGACACATGGGGACGAGGGAGTATGTGGGAGGAATTGAGACAAGCATCTTCTTTTGCTGATGGTAGGCCTTAGTTGGTGGGTGGTGACTTCAATGCCACTCTGTCTCCCGACGATAGACTAAATGGTAGGGTAGATAGTGCATTGGATACTTCTGTAGGTGTGGTTGAGAATTTGGATCTTTACAACATGCCCACCTCAGGCGCTATGTTTACCTGGTGTAACTCTGTGGGGTTTGTGTTGAAGATTGGCAAGTTTTTGTGCTCTATGAGTTTGGATGAGAGATTCCAATTGACTGATGTCTCTATTAGGATGCATCCCTTCTCGAACCATACACCCTTGATGTGGAGCAGTGATAAGGTGGTGACTTTCAGTTCTTAATTTAAATTCTAGAGGTCTTGGTTGATGGAATTTGGGTTCAAGGATTTTATTGAAGAGAAGTGGGGTCAAGTTCCGTAGTCGATCTCTGCAACACATACACTTGTGGGTAAGATTCAGCATTTACAGTTTGCTCCCATTGGTTTCAGGAAACAGATTAGAGAATGGAGGAACAAAGCTGGATTGGAGGTGATAGACGGTGCTTAGTCTCTGCAAAACTTGAGGACTTTAGGCCTCTCTCTGAGTCTAGGCTGGGCGAGAGACATAGGCTCCATTCTATGGTCCAGCAGGAAGATTTGAAGAGGGAGGTTAATTGGAGACAGAAGTCGAGACAGTTTTGGCTGAAAGAGGGTGATGCGAATACCAGGTTTTGTCACATGATAGCTAGTATGCGAAGGAGAACAAATCTTATTAGTTCTCTTTGGGTTGGAGATGATGTGGTTTTTTATAAGGGTGGATGGTGGAGGTAGTGTAGAGACATTTCCTTGATTTTACAAGGAAACCGTGGGGTTGGTGCTTGGCATCGCCTATTTTGAGTGTTCTAGATGATGATATGCATGCACATGTAGTCGGAGACATCATAGAGGAGGAGGTTGTGTTAGCCATGTATGGTATTAAGGCGGAGGGTGCTCCTGAGCTAGATGGGTTGTAGGTTCTTTTCTATGAGGAAATATAGGAGATTGTCAGCATCAACTTTATGGCCATGTTATGTGAATTTGTGGCTAGGAACTGTGGCTTTGAGACTTAATAGATTCCATTTTTTCTTACTATAGACGAATCGGGGGGTTGAGTGTCTTAATGATTTCCGCCCGATTTGTCGAATGCAGTGTATTTGATAGTGGCCAAGGTCTTTGCCAATAGGTTGCGACGCGTCCTCGTGCCACTGGTTAGTCCTATGCAGGGTGCTTTTCTACAGGGTTTACATGAGTCTTTATTCTGGTTGAGGAGATGGTGGCAGCGTGGAGAAGGTCTAGGAAATTTTCTTTTTTGTAGAAGGTGGATTTTTTGAAGGCTTATAACTCCATTTCATGGTCATATCTTTGAGAGTTCCTCAGATGTCGCTTTCCGAAAAAATGGGTGCAGTGGATGAAGTGTATCATTACCACTCCTTTCTCTGTACTGTGAAATGGTAGACCAAACGATTTTTGTGTGCAACTGCAGCAATGGGTGAGGCAAGGATGTCCTCTAGCTCCTTTGCTCTTCATTGTGGTTGTTGATACTATAGCAGTAATGGTTTTCAAGGCATGTGATGGGGACTTGTTTGTTGGTTTCCGATTGCAAGGAAGTGATTCTGTTTTAATGCTCATTTGGCAGTATGCGAATGACACATTCTTTGTGGAGGGTGAAAATCTGTAAGCGGAGAATGTCTAGCTTTGGTTAAAGTCTTTGGTGAGATTATTGGGTAATCAGTTAATCATACCAAGTTTGATTTTGTGCCTTTGGTATGTCTATGGAGGAGGTGTCCTTAGCTTCTAGTTTCTTGTATACTAAGTCTGGCCATTTGCCATTCAGATATTTGGGGCTTCCTTTGAAAGGGAGGCAAGTCATGTCTACTGATTGGGCTTCCTTGGTGGACATGATGAGGAAAAGATTGAGTGGATGGTGTGGGAGGTTACTTTCTTGGGGCTAGTGACTAGTGCTCCTAGAGGCAATTCTCTCGACAATTTTAGTTTGCTACCTTTCTACTTGCAGACCACCCAAGAAGATAATTGCCACTCTAGAGATGATGAGGAAATGCTTCTTTTGGAAGGGCTCGGGTTATGAGGGAATATTCTTGCAATTGGTTCCTTGGGATGTGATTTGTCGGCCAAGAAGGACGGTGGATTTAGTGTTCGGGCCTTTGGAGACTTCTATAATGCTTTGTTGGCAAAGTTGGGGGCAAAACTCTTTGCCAATGAGTATTCTCTTTGACATTGCAGCATGAAAGATTCTTATGGCCCTTTTTTGTGGGCTATTGAGAGGATGATGATTCCTTAGGGCGCTTCTGATTTTTGGAGTTCTCTGATGCTAGTTCTGCAGCAAATCTCGGGGTATATTCAGATTCTGGGAGGATGATTGGTTGGAGTCTGGTGCATTTGCTGAAATGATGCCTTGCCTGTATGCTTTGGCAGCTTCCAAGTCTCAAGTGGTGTCTAAGTTCTGGGATGAGACCTCCCCCTCTCAGTCACTTGTTTTTTTATGGGAGTCTTTCTAATGTGTGTGCCCAGGAGTTGCAACTTTTTTGTCTTTGCTGCATAATCATCATCAATATCTTGGTATTCCTGATGGTTGTGGACCGAGGGTGCCTTTTCAAGGGCTAAGGTTCAAGCTCCTAAGAGGGTCGCTTTTAGAAGATGATGTTCTTGTTGGTGACTGTAGGTTTTTTTGATGGATGAAGTTTCCTCTAAAGGTGAAAGGTTTCCTTTGGTTGTTAAGGAGGGCCTGCTTGGTTATGAAGGTGGGTAAGAGCAGGTGGGTAGAGAATGCTGATATGGTGTGTTCCCTTTGCCACCAGGATGATGAAGATGTTTCCCATTTGTTTTGGTCCTGTGGCTTTTCTTTATTTGTTTGGGAGAATCTGCGATTCAAGGGGATAAATGTCACAAATATAAATGATTTTTTTATCTTCTTTCCGATTTGGCATCCAGTTGAATATACGCACCTGGATTGTGGCAGCTGCAGCTCTTTGGTCTCTTTGGCTTCAGCGAAATGCAACGCTCTTCAAGGGGGGATGGGCTTGGATGGAAAATGTGATCAAGGAGGTTACTTGAATCTTGATTCCACAATTTGTAAATTTTGATTAAGGAGGTTACTTGAAATGTAGTGGATGATTACTAACCGCGGGTAATGATTCTTTTTCCTCTCAAAAAGAAAGAAGTGAACCTTGCTGCAGGATCCAACAGAGGTTAGAGTTTCTATATTAGGCTACGGTCTCTCTATAGCCTTCCTTTTACTTCTCAAGGGAAAAAAAGGGGTTTCTGAGTATCTTACAAGTGACACTTGCCTGCAACTGCAACTTTTCATGTTTCTGATTTTAATTTCTGAAGAATATGCTACAAATGGTTCTTATCGAACAAATAAATAGAATACGTTGCAAATGATTGGTGGCATTTGGCTGGCAAGTGTACTTTGCCTATAACTGGAAGAAGATGGGAAGTGCTGATGTCAACAAGATTCCAAGTAAATAATTATGTTTCAATTTGTTATTTTTTTCTGATATCTGCGGATACTTATTTAGCTTAAGACATTCTATGGGCATGTCATTTGATTTTATTTGCTTCCGACAATTACTGTAGGCTTAGATTTTGATAACTCATTTGAGCCAGAATGGATCTTCCGATCTTCTGTTTCTCATTCTTTCATCAATTTACACAAATTAGAAATACCCTTGATTTTCCTACTTAGCAGGTGAGGTTTTTGTATGTCTCAGGTTGTCTTTGCTCTTTAATGGATAAGGTTGTGGGCTTGGTTACATCTCAAAGAAAAAAAGGTTGTGGACTTGTTTAGCACAAATTTGGCATCAAATCATTTATTGTAACTCAAATTTTAGTTTGGCTCATATGTTTGGACTATAATTTCATTTGGTGAGAAATATTCATTAGTTTCATATTTGATGTGTGTATGGCCTTATACTAATTGTCGAGTAATTTATGTAAACAGTAAAAGTTTTATTCATGCCACAATTTCGTTGTTGACTCTGTACTTCAAACATGTTAGTGTGGACCCAACGTTTTTTTTGCATGTCATCCTTTGTTTATGCATATGTCTTTAATAAAATGTGATTGAAATTATTCTTATGACCTGTTTATCTCATTACCATCCCCACTTATCCACATCCTCTTCCTTTGCCCTATCACAAAGCACTTCAATGCCACCCCTTGTCTATCATTTCAGGCACCTTCCTCTTCTCTCACTCAAAATCTCCTCTGCCAACCTGCTTTCCTTGGTTGATCTCTCCAATGCTCCTACATCCTATCTTCATGCCTATCTTTTCCTCTGCAATGATGACTCTCTTTAGATTAGCTAGCACCTTGTTGCACAATGAATTGCCCTCACTGCTCTCCAATCAAACAGTTAGAGCAAGTGGAGAGAGAACTAGCAAGCATTTCACATCCATAGTTTATAAAGGGCGTGGACTCGTGGAAAATAGTACCACAGGCATGTCATTGAAAATATCATTTTGATGTTGAACCCATGTAAATTCCAAGGTAAGTTTCAGAATCACTAAATTTCAGAGGGATACCAATGAAATTTCAATGTATGAGTCCCATATCAAGTTTCGTTTTGGCAGATTAACAGTTGTGATGATTTCTTTGCTTATACATGATTTCATCCGATAAATCTTCTCACTTTTGCCACCATCTCTCTGTTAGTGCTCTGGTAGCTTTGTTGGTGCTTCTTGTTGACTTGGTACCTTTTTGTGTAATTAGTTGTTATCAAGGTTTTAAAAAATGTGAGGCGATACTAAGGCGATTTGCCTTCATTGAAGCAATGCGTAAGCCTCGAGGCGGTCAAAGCGTAAGCCTCAGGATTTGTATAAAAAATATTAAAAAATGAAATGATATATACTTAACAAGGTTTTCATAACAGGTTTTATAATGAAATATGTACCCGTGACGCTGCTGTGGAGCGATGCTCCTCGAGCTCCAACGCTACTGCGGCGATGCTCCTCGAGCTTCGACGCTGCTGCGCGATGCTGCTCCTCGAGCTCTGATGCTGCTGCAGCGACGCTTCTCCTCGAGCTCCAACGCTACTGCGTAATGCGAGCTCCGACGCTACTGCGGCGATGCTCCTCGTCGAGCTCCAACGCTGCTACTCCTCGAGCTCTGATGTTGCTGCGGCGACGCTTCTCCTCGAGCTTCGACGCTATTGCCCAATGCGAGCTCCGACGTTGCTACAGCGATGCTCCTCCTCGAGCTCCGACGATGCTGCAACAATAGCACCAACGCTTGAAGACCTAACCTAAGCCTCCTTTTGTAGGCAACTGATGCTCTCCTTTCATTGATGCTCTCCTTTCGCAGCAGCAGCTGAGACCTAACCTAAGACCTCCTAGGCAGCTGAGGCGACACCTCAAGTGCGCCTCACCGCCTCGAGCACCTCAGACCGCCTTGGCTCCGGCGAGGTGCACGCCTCTTGAGTGCACCCCGAGGCTATCGCCTCAAGGCTATTTGGGGCCGCCTCGCCTCAAGGCGTACGCCTTTATAGCCTCGAGGCGTGATTTTTAAAACAATGGTTGTTATCTTATACCTTTCTTCAATGAAATCTTTTTGTAAAGCTACACACATCTTGAGAGATGAAGATGTGACACTTTATAGTTTTATTTGAATCATGGCTTGTGTGGTCAAAATTAACAAAACCATGAACAGTCTCGAACTAGCATGAAAATGTGTTCAATCAAGTATATTATGCATGGAAAACATAAACATATAAGATTCTTTTCTTTTTGAACCATTTTCTTACTGTTTTTGAGGCTTACTTGGCATGCATCGTAAGCCTCCATTCCTAGGACATTGAAATTGTGATGGCAATTCCTATAGAGAATGCCTCGAAAATGCTTGTTTTTGAAACTGCTGAAACGGTGTTGAAATTTTCACTTAAAACCTTGGATGGACTGTAGTGGTAAAATTGACCACATTGAAGCATTCCAAAGTTAAATTACGACACTGAAATTGGGGTTATGAGTTCAGGGACTTCTTTGTAAATTACTCTAACATGTTAATAACATACATCGCATGATAACCCGACCCACTTTAGTCAACCTGTAGTCTCTCTTCCACCAGCTCAAGAAAAGAAGATCATGTGGTACTGAGCTCAAAGCATCTGCTTTATTGCCATCATCTCATGACTCTTGTCAAATTACACTTAGTTTCCAGCCTCACTGTATTTCCTCTGCTTCTACTATACAAGGCTTGGTTGAATGATCTTTGGTATCAGTAGCCTATGAACTTACCATGAGCATTGGTAGTTATGCCATCAACAAACACTTCTTAGGGGTTATTCTTTTCAAACTAGAACTGATACTTCTCTGTTAGATGGCATCCAATTTGATGCTGAAGATTCCTTCAGTATGTGGGCTCCAGACAGGCCCATCCACTCTCTGCCTTACATTATTTTATCCTCTCATGTTGTTGCCTTGTCTTTCTTCAAAAGGTTTCTCAGCCAATTTCTTGTTCCTGGTTTTATATGGTGATGGCAAGAGCTCTCTTATTGGTACGTCTTCTATCCAACTTGAGGCGTGGGCTTTACTTTAACATCTGTGTTTTACTTTCTTGTTCGCATATTAATAGTTTTGCCATCTCCATGTGGTAAAAGTCTGGCCGTGTATAAACTGTTTTATAGGTATGATATTTTTGCATAAACATGAACTGATCTGCAGTGTTCTTGCTTCCTGAAAGCAAGATAGAAGGTTTTGAACACTTAAGATCTCCTTCTTTAACCCTGGGGTTTATCTCATCTCCTAAAGTCCTCTTTCCATAGTTGTCATAGGATTGTTGAAGCAAGCATCATCTACTTTAATTTCAGTATCTCTGGGATGTGATATTTGCCAAATCCCTATATATGTCTTTTTACTTTACCTTCTCAGTCAGACTGGCCACTGCTTCCAAGACATAGGAAGGACTGTAATGCAGGGTCTATTCACCATATAGGCATGGAACACTCTATGTGACAACTTCAGTATTGTGGTGTGACCATGTGGATATTTTGCCTTTGCAGATGGCTTTTGTCTCTGATCTTTTCATTAACGGTTATATGTTTGCTGCTTTCTGTTTGTCATCTTTTAGGGGAGATATGAGGTGTCTTTAATATCATGCCCCCATTTGGAGCTGAACAGATATACAAGTTTAAATTTCATCAAACTCCTTTACCAAAGAGTATTTTAGATCCATTGATGTTTTTCTTTTGTTTACAAGATTGTGGGTATAGAGTTGTTTATCCTTCTATTTATGAGTTGATACTTCATACTTGTGTTCCATATCTTATATTCCTTCCGGATCCCTGCATGATTTCTCTAAGCTACTTCCTCACTGTTATGATGGTTGGAAGTGAAAATGACAGTCCTATCGCATTCTCTCTGGGCAAGTTCTAGACAAACCACAAGGGACGATTCATCTGTTAATACTATTGAGGAATATTCTAGGCTTCTTCTAACATTTATAAAGGGAGCCAGTTTTAGAAGTTTATTCAATTAATGCTCCCGTTACTGGAATGTATTTAAGAAGTCTGGAGGATTCTCTTTGAGCAATTTAGGAGGCAGCTGACTATTGAGTTATCATTGATTTTTTTATCTTAGGTTCACACTTTTGATTTTATTTTTACTGTGAGGTATATATAACCTCAAGGAATGAAGTTTTGTATAACTTTGAACTGGCATCCTACGGAAGATTGCAACAATGTAGTTGTAGTCCAAGTAGAATGTATTTTTGACAAAGGAGCACTATTGAAGTAAGAATATGCCGTTTCTAACATTTGCAACTGGATGGACTGAGAGCTTTTTCTGGTTAGAGAGATGTATTTTATCAGCGAGAATGTTTCTCTTTCTACGTAAAGACATAACAGTCTCTAGTCTGTGGCACTGGAAATGGATTTGTCTGGAACCACCTTGAATGCTACAAACCTGTGCAAAGTTCTTTTTTATTGTGATTCTTGAATAGTCCATGTTACAGAACCATATTTATCCAAAACCAACCCAAAGGCTATTTGCCTGTGCAAAGTTCCCTTTTATTGTGGTTTTCTGGTAGCCCGTTTGATAGAACCATGTTTGCTGTAATTCTTGATCTATATGTGGCACCATCATTTTGCGTTGGGATTTTGACATATACACCTAACTTTGGTAAAGACGCGTATATCCACACTATTTTCGTATTTACATATATATCCTCACAAATTTGTATTTGCTTATTAGGATGCTCTTATGAACTTTGAAGATTAAAATAAAGAATTTTATATAAATGCCCTCCTATTTTCTATCTTTCGTTACAAAACCTCCCCCTCTGCCTTCCCCCATGCACACCCCCCCATCTCTGCCCTTCAATCCTCCCACTCCTCCAGCCTTCTTTCTTCCTACTCCTCTGGTCTCCACACCTCCAACCATTCCTCCTTCGACCTCATCTCCTCCTGCTACTCTGCCTAGCTGCCCACCCTTTGCCCCTCTATTGACATCACCATCTGCTCCTCTTACTCCACCTCTCTCCTGCTCCTCCTTCGCCAAATGTCCCCTTCCCTCCTCCAACGCTCCCCCATCTTCATGCCTGCTTGCTTCTCTCCTCTGTCCAACCCCCCCCTACTTCAACCCCCCACTTGCTCTTGCTCTTCTTCACCCCTCTCCTGCTCCTCTTTTACACAACACCCTGCTCCCTCCTCTGACTCTCCTCCCTCCCCAGGACCACCTGCTCCTCCTTTGCCTAATGTCCACCCCTCCTCCTCTGACATTCTCCTCCTCCTTTTCCTCTACGACTGGTAAACCCCCCTCTCCAATCCTCCTCAACGACAGCGTTAATGGATCCCTTAGCTCCATCCTCCTCCTCCTCTATGCCCACCTCCCACTCACCTCCACCGCCACCCCCTCCAGCAGCATCAAGATCTCCTTGGCCGTCCCACATGTCAACCTCATCAGTAGCAACTCTGCCATCACCCCCATGGTCACGCACAATTTCTGCAGTCATGGGAGAGAAAGGAGGTGGTGGTGGTGGAGGAGATGGGGAAGGAGAGGATCTGGATGGAGGAGGAAGGGGAGAAGGATGGGAGGTGGTGGAGGGGGGCCTTGAAGAAGGGAGAAAGATATTAAGGGATTTTGTGTAAAATTTTTTTAATTTTTAGTTTCTTATTTCATAAGGATATATATGTCAATATATCAATGTTTTCTACGGTATATATGTAAAAATAAAGGATACATATGTAAATATGAAAACAATAGGGGCATGTATGTCTTTGCCAAAGTTGACAGAGGTATATATGTCAAAACCCTTTTGCTTTTATGACATTATTATGATGAAATGCATCTCACGGTTAATCTTTCTGATGGAACAACTGGCCTTACTAACATTGGATGGCACCATGCAGGGGGTCTGAAAATGTTTCAATTAGGTGCATGCTAAGAGGTAAAAGTAGTGCATATGCTGTAAAAGGTCTATCTGAAGTTTGAAGGTTTGTTTTCAAATTTTTGGAGGGGGGGTTTGGGGAAGGGTGAGGGGTTGATGACTGAAGGGAGGACTACTCAAGGCCGTGTTTCATTAGAAAATTAAGTTCCATTACTTTCAGCATTGGGGATAATGCCTGTTTCCCCCTCCAAAATTGAGGGGTTGGGGGAAGGGCGAGGGGTTGAGGACTGAAGGGAGGACTACTCAAGGTCACTAGCCCTCTTGTTTCATTAGAAAATTCAGCTCCATTACTTTCAGCATTGGGGATAATGCCTGTTTCCCCCTCCAAAATTGAGGGCCTAGCCCAGAGGTTTACATTCTCACAATAGGACAAGTGGCATCAAAAGTGATGCCATTTCTTTCCTTCAAAATAGAGGGCAACACTGCTAAAGGTGCGGCCCTTTCCTTTTAGTTCTGAATTGAGAGCAACCAACCTAACTATAACCATTCAAAAATGACCTCCATAACTCATCAAACAAGCTATGGCAGAACTCTAGCCAGGTGCCTTCCACACTACCGTACTAGCCAGAGCCATGAGGGGGCAAAAAAATGAAGAGATGATCCTTATTGGCAGCCTTGAAAAGCTGAAGTTTATGCTAAAAAAACAAGAAATAAAATGCATGGAAAATATTATTAGTTATTTGATATTTGAAAATATAAGTTAAGGCTCTAACTAGAGTCAAATGGTCATATTGGCCAGCTACATTAAATCTCTATGCAAAGTTTTCGGAATTTATTTTTTGAGGAACAGAAGCTATTTATGTACTGCAATTGGTCTATTATATCACATTTAAAGATGTTCTGGTTATCCGGTATCCATGATATTTTGAGCAATGATTGTTTGTAGCTGCTGATAAATTGGATTGGTGGTACTTAATTTTAGAGGAGGTTAGAAATTTACCAGAGAAACTGGCCACTTGAAAATTTTGTAGATGGTGTGCTATTGAAACTTTTTGGTTCTTTAGATTTTATATATATAAATGAATATGAGAATTCATAAACATACCATAAATTAATATTTGTGACATCCTTCATAAATTAATATTTGGTTATCAGAGGTTGTGATGAGTCCCTTGGCAGATTGAAATGAGAAAACCAACCTCTTAACAAGCATTAATAACGGGACAGTTGCAGTAATTACTTAATATTGGTTGCACTCCTTTTATCATCTTTATTGCCTATGTTCCGTGGAAGTCTACTATTGCTCCCGAAGTGGCTGTTGGAAAAGGTTTAAAATAAATTTGATTGTGTTCCCTTATATCAACTTTAGTGACGAATTGCAATTTTTTCGGTTATCTTGTGTCTGAGCCTTGCTAGTATTTGACAATAGTTGTTTTTATGTTGATAGCAGATCCTATGATGGGCATCTATATTGGTTTTCAATGATGTCCTGCTTTTCCTATTGATTGCAGCGAACGCTTTCAATAGGAAAGGTTCTACTCGGGTGCTTTTGACATGGGGATGAAATTAGTTACCAACTGGGAGGATGTGATTTGCCCCATTTGTCTAGATTTTCCTCACAATGGGGTCTTACTTCTATGTTCATCCTATGATAAGGGGTGCCGGCCTTTCATATGCAATACAGACCACATGCACTCAAACTGTCTTGAACGCTTCAAAATTGCTAATGGCTTCCCACCTTCTACCAAGGATTCGTCACCAGATGATGCATTATCAGATGAAAGCCTTCCATTTATAATAGATTCAAGCTGCAGCATTCGTCCAACGTGCCCATTATGCAGAGGTGAGGTAAGTGGATGGCTTGTTGATGATGAAGCTAGATTGCATTTAGATGTGAAAAAACGGTGTTGTGAGGTGAAAAGTTGTACATATGTTGGAAACTATCTGGAGCTGCAGAAGCACAATATGAATAAGCACCCCCATTCAAGACCAGCAGAGATTGATCCAGCTAGGAAACTTGACTGGGAGAATTTTCAGCAGTCATCTGAAATTATTGATGTCTTGAGCATTATTCATTCAGAAGTGCCCCATGGAGTTGTCTTGGGAGATTATGTTATTGAGTATGGAGAGGACGACATGGGAGATGAGTATGACAATTTCGGTGGCAATGAAAGCCGTTGGTGGACTTCGTGTCTTCTTTACCAGGTTTTTGACAACTTTAGATCCTCAAGAAGTCGGAGGAGAGGCAGAATGGAAGGGACAAGGAGGGGGCAGCGGCAATCAAACTTCGATGTCACCAACTTGGATGGTCGCTCCTCTGTTTCCGCTGACACTGTGGAGTACAGATTTGATGAGATTGATGATGAATATGTGGCTGCACGCAGTGCTGCTTCTCCTTCTGGTGGAAGTTCCGGTCATCGCAGGTTAGTTCGGTTTATCTTTTTATTGCAGTGCCCTTCATATGCTATAAAGGAGCTGATTTTTTCTCTCTTGTTAGACTACCAACTTTACAAGATAGCCTGTTACAAAGAAAGACTAAAGGCAAGGTGTGTTCCACAATTTTGCTGGTGTAATTGCAATGCCACCATGGACAAGATTTTATAATCTTAACTGTGACTTAATAAACTTGCCGAAGCCTATACAGCTTTGTAGTGGGAGGCATGTTAATTCATTCTCCCACTGGAAATTACCATGTGCATTATTTTTGATCCATCAGAACTAGCTTTCCTTGCAACATTCTTGACGTGTTTCTGCATGTCACTTTCTCAAAATCAGTAACATAGGTGATACATTTCATTATATTTTAGTGTCTGCCTAGGTTTAATTCTAGCTTGGTATGAGTAAAAACTATATGCATTATGTGGGTGGTTGGAATGTTTTTGGGGATCGTGAAGCCCTTGCATGTGGTTTCCAGACCACAAGGCATTAATGCCTTCCAAAATAATGATGATGAATAATACATGTTAATGAACTGCAGCTTAACTGCAAATAAATGTTATTTTGTTCGATTTGAGTCCTTATCATTTTGATCTCCTTGGATATTGTGTTTATGCCTGCTTCAAAAGACATGTAAGGATTGGTGTCCGAGCATTTTGTGCATATTCTATGTTTTGAAGTTCAGCATTCTCTCTTGGAATATCATGTCCTCAGACGACATTGTGACACTGCAGGTCCTGGAGGCGCAGATCTCACCGTCACGATTGACATGGCTGAGGTGGGGTTCTTGTCAACCACCACCAGGGTTGTGGTGCTCTTCAGACAGCTGCTCTTTCATTCTTGCATAGAAGACAGGCATCATTTCATATTTCTCTTTAGCTCCAGGCCTCCCAGTGTGACATTACATGTGAATACAACATCAATGTCCGGGGGTTTGCTCTCGTTCTCAGATATTGATTTTTTTACTTTTTTCTTTTTAAGCTTAGTAGTTGCTACAAATGTCTCATCGAAACACACGGTGAGTCATTTGTGTTTGTATAGCGGGTTAACAGTTGTTGCTTCTGTTTCTATATCTGCAACTTTATCCGGCTATCACCGTGGCTTTATTTTCTTCAATTTGCTAAATGCTGCAGGTCTAAGATGAAATATATTGATATCATGGTTTTTATTGCTGGAGTTGTCTGACATAGAGTAATTGCCTTGCAAATCCAATTTCAGGCTCGGAATGGGCTTATCTCTTGTATCAACGGTGTTTTCATGCAGTGTACTAGCAAGTATGCTCTTGTAGAGCATGTCTATAATTATTTGTTGCAACACCATTAACCATTTGATAATTTACTGAAATTTATGGTAAGTGAGAAGAAAGTTTGGTAATCCATAAAAGGCATTCAATTTTCAAGTGAAAATGTGTAGCCATTTGCATTTGTGAACATGTAGATAAGTTGCATTTGCATTATTACCTGATCTGATTATAATTGCATTCAAACTCTTTCTTTGTTTGAGTTAAGCGGTTTGTCTCCGTACGTTCTCAAATGAGTGGATTTAATGGTGATAGGTGAGCAGTTGTAATTTATATGTATACACCCTTTCGGGTAGTTCCCGTTGGTCATAACTTACAGCATAAGCTCAAATATTTGGCAGATGGCTGCCATGATGGCTGCCATGTGCTTTACTTACGGAGTGCTTATAAAATTTGGAAATCACTTGTACAATGGATGAGATGTGTGATACTTTCTAATTATGGCAACATTATTTATAAAGTTTGTTTGAGAAAGTGTAAGGATTATTTTATAAGAAATACTCCCCCTTTAACGTACTCCCACAGATTAAAAAATGTCTCCCACCTCATTGAAAAGGAAATGTGGATGCGAGGGTTTCGAGGAGGCGTGTAGCAATGAGAAACAAAGAAAGATGTTGAGCAGAGGAGGAAGAAAGGGTTATAAATAGATGTTGTAGCATAGATGTTATGATATTGTTGTTGCGTGTGTGTGATCCACTTTCTTGCATTGATTTTATGCGGTATTAGTGGCACATCGCTCGAGCTAAAATTGTGTTAAACATTAATGTTTACATTAGCATACGGCGAAAAGTGGGGTGCTCCTACTATACGTCAATTTGGTGAGTTTATTGCCTTTTCTCCACTTATTCGTGTATTAATAATTGACTTGAGTATATTGTACCCCTTACGATCTTTTTGCCAACACTATAATTGGTTTGCAATTTTCTGAATCTAATTCACAATGATGTTTAAACTTGGGTGCCCTTGAAACCTTTGTAAATAATATACAATCTGTCTTCTTGATATTTATACATCGTATATCCATTCATTTAAACATTATGTCGGGGTTGGCAAATTTGATGTGAACATGAGAGATGCGTGCATTCATGCTCTGCCGCCTTCGACTTCCATGTGCCAACCTCTAAACAACTCGGTTTGAAGACGTAACGCGTTATCTTCGCTCAGTAAACATTCATGCATTGGTGGAGTAACAGGAAATTGCAAGAGAAAAGATGGTGAAGGCAAAAGAGGATGAGGAAGGGAGAACAAATTCCATGGGATCTTGTGTGCAAGAGAAAGACTTACTTTATGTCTAGTTTTGTTAGACTTCAACAAAATATCTAACTAATGGGGTATGTGGTATATAAAAATGACGAGTTTCTATAAGTATATGCGTAAATGTTAAGAAGTTAGAAATAAATTAGTGATATAGGAACACAAAAGAGTACCTATCTTTAATACATAATATTCTATGTAAAATATGACATGACATGAAATGTATTCCATATCATATTGATGTGATGCTTACGTGGTGTTGAGGTAATATTTCACATGATATGTGTTTATACTTTCATGTATACGAAAACTTTTCCTACCAAGATACCTTATCTAATTTTGTTCAGGAGTCAAATTCACTACTCAAAGAGGCCATTTAAGAGAAAGCAAAGAATTATGGCCATAGGTTGCAAATGCTAACGTCCCATCGGTGTTTTCTTCCCCCACTCGCTCACTCGGTCGGTTGCAAATGCCAAAATCCCATCGGCGTGCAGCTGGCAGAAGGCAAGCTGGGCGATCGTTCTCTTAGGTATATGCTTCCCTGACAACCATTAAGAAGCCAACACACGAATCACCTACCGAAGGAGAGAGCCAGAAGGGCATCACCACGTAAATGACCCCACATATATAGGATGCCATGTTGCCATTGACGCAACCCCACGTTTGTTACGCGTAAATCATCCTCCAAACATGGAGGCCATGGAGGCCTCTAAACCATTCCATCGTATATATGTGAATTGCCATTGAGAAGCGATTCCACATGTCTGTTGTAACATGCCATTAATTCCTGTTCCCGAGGGTTTGTGAACTTCTTCACATCCAGGTTGGCGTATTGGGCTTTGCTGTCGATAGCAGGAGCCGGGAAAGGCGTGGATCCGAATACGAAGGATGGGGAGGGAGAGATGAGCGAGGAGCGAGATGAGCGAAGGAGGGAGAGGGAGAGGGTGATGGGTGGGGAGAGGAGGAGGAGGAGGGTGAGGGTGAGCGTGCGTCTTGAAGCAGGACGCAATGAGGGAGTCGTCGTCGAGGTGTGACGACTTGCGGTAAGAGAGGTTCGGGGAGGTGCCGGAGGAGGGGGAGGTTTGTTGAGGAGTGTTTTAGTAAGGGAAGGTAATGGGTGGCGGGGTGGGGCGGGGGGAGGAAGAAGGTGAAGGAGGAAGGAGAGGAAGGGGGGAAGAGGGTGAGAATTAGAAAAAAGAAAGGTTGAGGGTAAAAAGACAATTCTTTACTTTTTGATTGATACCCGTTAAATTAACTTCACAACTCTAAGTGATGGAGTAGTAAATATTAAAACGTTGTAACTTTTTCTACAGCATTAAAAGAAATATTGAAAATGGGATAACATTTAATCGATTTCAAAGATTTATAACAACAAATTTCTCTATACTTTGTGTACCATCTTTTTCTTGTAGATTCCTCCATCTTACGCTTCCCTCGCCCAACTGACTACCCTCTACTCATATTGCCTATCAATACTAAGGCTCCCTCTGGATCATCATAATCTAACTGGATTTCATAACAAAAAATTCTACATTACACGTCGTTGAAATCTATGCATATATACGAGGAATATGAAAAGTAAAAACATATCAATTTTAAATGATTTCATGCAAGTAAAAAATATTAAATCAAATTTAACATGATATCAAAAAATAAAATACATGCAATAGTATCAATAAATAAAATAAAAATAAATGAGATATTACTGTGATCGAAGTGCCCATGAAGGACTTTTCTTATAGGAGTATTTCTCCCATAATATCAGTGTGTCGAGGTCTCGTGAGCTCCACATATGACACAGCGATCCACCTCCAAAATTCGATGCACTCTAAGTTTAGACGTGTAAAAAAAGAGTTGAATTTCCAAATTGATTCTCACCTGAACTCAAGCTCAAGCAAAGGTGGCGGGCGTGCGTGATCTCTAGCCTCACCTTTTGCTTTTTGCTACATAAGCAATGGAAGGCACTCACCAAGAGGTTTGACCACTTTCAATGTGGTACTAAAAACTTCTACCTAATCCTATTAATTTTAACATAAATTCCTACATTGCTTAATATCAATTACATCCTAATTAATGTAGGTAGACTTCCAAATTCAACACATGCTTATTGCATCGGTGTAAAAGATTGACAATGAAAAAGGAAAATGTACATAAACTATAACAACAAACAACCACATTGTAGCACCTCGAACCCAAACCCTCCTGTTTTAACTTTCTTAATGTTAACTACCGATGACTGTCATCGACTTTTCAAGGTCGATTCTCAATCGAAACATTGGAACGCAGGCCTCATCCCATAAGTTGCTATGTTGTTCATCCTTTCCCCTCCAAGTTCTTGCCCTAAGACACCTACCATAGCTAGCCATGGTCCTGGTTAACCATTACACTGGTTGGGACCCCCCCCCCCCCCCCCCCCCCACCCCCCTCGACCATCACCTATTCAACCAACGCTGAGGTAATACTTCTCTTATGGTGTCAATAGTGGTTATCACATCATCTCTGATAGGGTGATTACGTCGTCGACGATGTCCATGAGACAGCTCTCCCTTATGATTCCTAATGCAAGTGTTCCTCAATGTTGTTGGTTGTTAGGTTCCCTAGGCTGTGCCACTCTCGCTACCATCCGACCACAGTCTCGATCGCTTTTGTGTTTGCTAGCTTTATGGTTTGTTCTTTTCTCTGTTGTTGTTTATGTTATTCATGGTTCAGGTTGCTTCGTCAACCCAGACCCCTTAGTCGCACACGATCGAGAAGTTGCTCGACTCGTTCTGGTTGCAAGTCTCTCGTTAGTGTCAATCTTGTCAATCTCCAAGAATCGCTGCCGGTTGCACTGTCATTTCTAGGAACGTGGTCAGCAATATGATTACTCCATGGAATCCAACTTTATGATTTTTTTTTTTTTTTTTTCCTCATTCTTTTTGTATTTTCTCCCTTTGATTTTTAGTTTGTGGTTTTATTTTGGTTCAGTTTCCCACCCGAGGGTGTCAGGCTTCCTTTCCTCTCTCATTCGGTCAGGATTACATCACTTTATATTAATTTCGCCTCCTTTAATGAAATTCTACTTTATGCCAAAAAAGGAAACAAAGAGGACCAAAAGAAAAAAAAAGAAAAGGTCGGTTCCCAACCTATGCCGTGTGTGCCTATGAACAGGTATACATTGAGTCCCGTTTTTGTTAGGTGTACGTGAGAGTGTGCTGCGGCTGGGCACGTGCGTAAATTGAACCCTCTGTACGGTTTGTGGTGCGGAGCAAAAGCCCGTGAATGTCTGTGGAGTTTTCGGGCTATATTAATTAATTATGTTGTTTTGATAAGTTCATGTGTACCTCTTTGGTTCTTGCGAAATCCAACACCCATCGGAAGTAGAATCAATAATTGCCCCCCACCTGTGATAAGAATTAAGAAGAAAGATCTTACGAATGCTTAAGGTATGCAGCACAGTCACAAGGGTTTGATGACCTTTTATTTGTAGGCGCCACCCTTCTCAAAGAGAGTTGTGGACAATAATAGGAATATGCATTAGTGATGGCTGCCTGGTCAACAAATCTTGCCTCTCATGCAGACTGTCCCTTTTCTCCTCTCAAATTAATAAATGGGCGGAGGTGGTGGTCAACACGTTAGACGGCGACACACTACGTCGCATTACCGACCACCGCAAAAAAGTTGCCTTTTAATATAAAGCAGATGAAAGTATGTCAGTTGTTAATTAAGGTATGCTCGGAGGGGGAGTAGTGGGTGAATATTTTAGAAATTTTATTGAAATTGTTTGAAAATTTGTTTTTTTATTAAATTATAATGATTTTTATTTTTATTTTTTATTTTTAATATTAAATAAATATATACTAAAATATTTTACTTTTATTTTTAATATTAAATAAATACTTACTGCATCCTATACTCTCACTTTCAATATTAAATAAATAACTACTTGTATTTCATAAATACACTAATCATTTTATTTCCTCACTTATACAACCACTTACTTCATCTTCCAAACAAATAACTTTCTCCACTTGTTTCACACCTTCATCCAAACATAGCCTAAATAGAAGACTTGTCGGTTGGTATGGGCTAGAGTTTCATGCAGTTCTATGTTGACTTGGAGTAGGACACGAAGAAAATTTAAGCGTATAGAGATGATTCCCGGTAATTAAGGAGTTTAATTACTCAACAAAGAGTCCTTATCTATTTCTAATATGGCCCTTTATTTCTTATAATTCTGATCTTGAACCTACGTAAGGTTTTGTTTAGTTGTGGTTTAACTTCCAGGAATCTTGGAAGTGGTTAGTTACATAGAGAGAAGGTTGTATACTTGGTTGGTTTAACTTTTCCATCCTGTAGATAGCGTGAACTATGAATTGGAGATGAGATGTGAGTTAATGAATACAAAGTAGAGAATAAGAAATTGTTATGTATTTAACAACAGATGTTAGGGTTTTTGGGGGGCATTTACATTGCATTAGAAACCTCGTAGCCACTTAACCCGTTATTTAACATGTGCACATTAATGATTTAAAACACCAGTTATCCTACCACCAATGCAGCTTACGTTATTCCACGAGCTCGTTCTTCTCTTCTTTTAACCAGAAGTTTTACTTGTTCCCTTGCATCTCTTAAGATTTACGCATGAGGCCTTTTTACTTCCTCAAGCCAGGACAATCTCTTCTGCATTTCCATGACTAAGGTCATCTGACCACGTCCCCTAACCACAGTCATAGCACCAAGAACAGTATCATCGTAAAAGGTAAATTAATGTATACTAGAATACGTTGGAATATGTTCTCCCCCCAACAAAATATATCAGAATATTATAATTTTCAACCATTGAATGTTACTTTTTTAATTAAATATATTAGTTGAAAATAAAAATACGTCGATATATTTTTATTTTCAACCGATAGAAAATTGACTTGCACCTAGAAAGTAGAAAGTGGATTTCACTTGCCGGTTTTGAGTTTAAAATTTAGGATTTAAAGTTTATGGCTTAGGTTTAGGGAAAGTACTTTTTCATCTTTGGATTTAGGATTTAGAATTTAAAGTTTAAGGTTTAAACTAAACCCTAAACTCAAGGGTGAAAAATAATTTTCCAAGTGAAAAATCACTTTTCATTAGTGAAGAGCCACTTGACATAAGTGAAAACTGGTTGAAAATCAAAATATACCAATAAGTTTTCATTTTCAACCGATGTATTTTAATTTTCAACTAGTGGAAAATTAAAACACATCGAATAAATATCAAAATACACCGGTATAATTTATTTAGCAGGGACGTATGTTGCAAAGTGCATTGCAACAACGTGTGTTTCCCTACTTACATCCTATCACGTCTAAGTTGAACTTTTAGCAACGTTTATAGATGACAATTTTTTGTGATTCTAAAATCCTAGTAGAATTTCTAACTCTTGCAAACCTTCCTCTCCGCTCTTTCCTCTTTCGAAAACCAGACCTTTGCATCCATACGGGCCCTGATCGGCCATCGGGGCTGATCGAGATCCCCCCTTCTCACCAGATCTCTTCCCCCTCCCCCTAGACCAACTGCAAGGCGCTTGACATGCATAGTCTTCAGCAACCTGAAGTAGCCATTCTCGAGTGTCGTGTTGGTTAGCATGGTGGCCGATTATTTCCCCCGCTTGGCATATGCTACGGTTGGTAAGTTCTTCTCCGCAGCTAGTGAGTTCTACGATTTGGCCATGCATCTCTATTCGACCTTCGTGCATTGTTTGGCATGCACTGCAGAGCCTCCTTGTTACGACCTGGTTCCCGAATCCCTACAGGACACGAGATCGGCTCGACTCGACTAATCCCAAGACCTAGTCGTCCAACGAGAAATAACTAAAAAGTAGGGAAATAAACCACATTCACTATGCTAAGCAATTAACAATAAAAGAGTACAGTAGTAAAGAAAGTAAAAACTGCTACAGTACATATCACCACCACAATAATAGAACAGTAACAAGTCGTCCAACGAGGAAGTAACCAAAAGAGCAGTAAAATAAACCACATTCAACATGAAATATAACTAGCAGTAACAAAAATACAGCAGTAAGAAAATGAACTACTACAGCATGTTGTTGGTGCTAGAGCACCACGATCATTTGTTTTGATGATAACAAAACACGTGTTATTTAACATTTGCAATTTGAGTCCTAGATTTCAGGTCAATTGCAAATGTGGACGTGTTTAGACGGAGTTCGAGCTCGCATCCAGGACGGATTGGAAGAGCTTGACGGAAAACAGAGGAGGTTCGCGTGGAGCGAAAGATTGGAGATGGAAGACAAGAAGAATAGGATAGATTCTTTTTTATCCTTTCATGTATCTCTTGTATTTATTTTCTTGCTCTTTTTGATTCCTTAGAACATTATGTTAAAGAGCCTCAAAGTACCCTAAAAGTAGTCCTAGGAACACCAGCACAACCCTAGGATACTTAGGTTTTCTGTAGAATACTTAGAAAACCAATATAGGGCTCAAAAAGCATTTCCAGACGTCTAATACCAAAATCAGACGTCTGATAAAGAATTTTAAGACGTCTGACTGTAGTTTCAGACGTCTGATAACTGTTAGGCTGGACTTAGTTTTCTGTCTGATGAAATCAGACGTCCAGACCTTAGACGAGACGTCTTAGAAGACGTCTGATGGATTTGCCAGACGTCCAGATAGTGGACCGTTGGCTAACTTAGCAAGCACGGCAGTATATGACCGTTAGAGCCTTATCAGACGTCCATAGGTCTTCCCAGACGTCTGATAAATGACCGTTTTGCCTCGGCTGACCCAAAATCTCTTCTCAGAGATTTTCTAGCCGTTGCAACGTTTGGAAATCAATTCCCAAGGTAAAAGTAGGTTTCCAGACGTCCAGACTTAGTGCCAGACGTCCTATATGTCGTCTGATGGACTTGCACAAAAACCCTGTTTAGATCTGATTCAAGTCAGGGAGAAACCCGCATAGAATCAGACGTCTGATCTTCTAATCAGACGTCTTATAGTGAACTTCCAGACGTCTGATGATAGAATTAGACGTCTGATAAGCCTGTCAAAACAATGATTGTTCCTGATTTCGGGCTGATTCTCTTGGACTTTGTTCCCAACGGCTATAGAACCTTTCCTAAGCCTTCTAAAGCCTTCCTAAGGCCTCTATAAATAGAGGGGAACCTTTGTAACACAAAAAAATAAGAGACACACTTAGAAAAACAAGACACACACCTTGCAATACACTTTCAAACCTTTTGTGTCCAAAGAAAAGACTCTCTTGCTCTCCAAGCTCAAGCTCCATTTTCTTGAGAGCATTCAACCGTTGCGCACCCGCTCTCCCGCCGTAGATAACGAGAGCGACGTAGCGCCATCGCGTGGCACACGCACTGCGTCATCGTCGACGCACTCCTTGCAAAGGGGAGTTTCCTATTTCCTATAGAAGCTAGGTTTAATTTTGTTGGCTCTATAGGACTGTTATTTTATTTTATCTTTGTATTTTGGTTGGGTATTCGCCTTGCGAATTCCCGTCTCCATCGTGGGACAAAATCCTTCTCGTGGAGAGAAGGGGTTGAGGAACGCTACCCTCGTACTTGTAGCGTGGTTGTACTGAGGTTGAATCACCCTCGTTCAAAGTGATTCGTTTAGTGATTTTGATCAACTTGGTTGATCGGAAAATCCTAACTCGAGAGGGTTAGGTGGTGGTTTTCACCCGATTTGGGTTTCCACCTAAAAATACCTGTGTACATTTTGTGATTGCTTAATTTCTTGTGATATTGCTTTATATATTTTATTTCCGCATATTATTACGTCACCCCTCCTGGTAGGGAAACCTACACATGTACCACCACAACAGTAGAACAACATTTATAACATAACATGAACTACGAGTAAAGAAAAGTACAGAGAGTAACAAGAACTACTCACTACAGTGGAACAAAAAGGGCACAAAAGAGCAGTGGTAACTCTACTGGACCCTACTCGGCACAGCGTCCTCTGCAGCTACTGACCCTGGCTGCTCAACATTTGGTCCTGAAAGGTAACGAGTGTAACACGTCAGCGAAAACGCTGAGTAGAGTGGCAGCTAAAACTAAAGAAGCAGTAAAGTGTACAGTAGCTGTTTTATTTTCTTTCTTCCTTTGTTTACGTCTTTCTATTGTTTCACAATTATATATATTTCTCAGATCCTTCACTTGATCTCGAATGTTCCTCGTGGGAACGATCTTGATTGCAGTCTTTTCCGAACAGTAGAAGTAACACGTGGTACACTTCTGGCCGGGAGGGTCCCCCGTGCTGATCCTACTCTCAGTCAACCACCCCAAGGTCACTGACAGACGTAACGGTGACTATGGCTCGCGCGATAAACGCACAGGTAGCTAACCCGCACTGGCACGCGGTCTGCCGTTTCCGTTAATGGGTGCGCCCAAAGCACAGCACGGAACCAGTACAGGGCAGAGAGCCCTCTCAGTAACAGGGGTCCAACCCCTCCACAGTAACCAAACAGGGGCCTTGCCCCTCCACAGTCCGCGCACCCTCGCCTGACTACCCTAGTTTGCCCCAGTGGGCCTAACAAGTCGGTGTAGGAGGCTAGCAGAACCCCGGGGCCCGTGGGGTAGCTAGTGCTCTCCTACACTAGTAGCTCTCCTCGGTACTACGTACACGAGGGCCAGCAAGTCGGTACAAAGTGGCCAGACCTAACCCCGGGTCCCTAGGGCGGCTGGCTCCGCTCTGCACTAAACAGGTAACAGATGCTTCCCCTGGTACTACGTACCCAAGAGACAACACACTACCACGTCTTTCTTTCTCAGTTCCATTCATTTCTCTTTCCAGGAGTTCTACTCCTAATTCCCCGTAGGGTTCTAGCTCTTTTAACTCAGAACATCTAGGTTTCACCTTCCAGTTTCACGTTCTTACAATCCATGTTCTCAATCACGTTTATTTATTCATAGCAGGCAGCTGTTAAATCAAATTACAGGCAGCTATTTATTCCTTTCCACTTTTCCAAGACTGCAGTATTCGTATATTCCACTAGTTGTCCCATCTAAGGATTCATGCCATACCCTAGGATCTATCATACACTCTAGTTTTCCAGCCCTACGATTCATACAACACCCTAGGATCTATCATTTAATCTAGTTTCTCATTCCTAGGATTCATGCAATGTCCTAGGTTCTATTTATGGTTCCATAGTTTAACAGATTATGCTAATAAACTTAAAAGCCACTCTACCAAATACAACGGGAGTACTGGGGGCGTGGTTGGGAATCCCGCGTGCCTCCGCAACCCCCGAGACTGCATTGGAACGAGGTCCTATCACAAGGATCAACACAAGGAGTTTCTCAAAACAGTATGTAACTGCTGTAGATAGGTAGAGGATTTAATTCCGAAAAGAACGGAACTCGAAACGCGGAAAACGGACTCCGAACGGGCCCTAAATGGGTCGAAAATTACGAAACAGTGCAAAATCAGACGTCTGGAACCTCTTGCAGACGTCTTAAAATGAGGATCAGATGGTACCTTCGCTCTATATAGTCTCTCAGATGTCCAGAAGCCTATGGGGGCGTCTGGCCTAGTTCCCAGACATTCGATGGTCCCCCCGGACGTCTGGAAGTCTTTCCCGTCGTCTGGCACTACAGCCAGACGTCCGATTCGCGTTGGATGGCGAATCTCAGAACCTGTGCGTACCCATTCCTCGCTCTCAGTACGGACGGTCGAAGAAAAGGAGAAAGTACAAAAATAACTTACCTTTTAGACGTCTGGACAGTCCTCCAGACGTCTTCCCCGCCGTCTGGTTGGAAACCCAGACGTCTGATTCTGGAAAAACTTCCAGAATCAGACTGCTACTCGCCCTCCGCCTGCGACGCACGGCCGCGCCTCGTCCGCCTGCTGCTCGAGCTACAGCAGGCCTCCTGCATCACTCCGTGCCCGCTGCGCCCCCGCCGGCCGGCTCTCGCTGCCCCGGCAAGCTCGAGCCCTCACGGCCGAGCGCCTCCTCCCTCGCGCAGCACCTCCTCCCGCACTCGCCGCGGCTGTCGCTGCCGCCGCTCGCTCGTGCTTACACTCGCTGGAAGAAGAAGGAGGAGCGAAGGTGATGAGAGTGAGGGAGAGGGCGAGGCTTTTTAAAGCCGCGCGGGGAGAGGGAGAGAAAAAGAATGCAGACTGCGGTCGCAAGAGGAGAGAGGGAAAGAGAGAGAGCTGCGGCAGTTGCAGGTCTGTGCGCGCCTGCGCGCAGACGCAGCCTCGCGTGCCACCGAAATAAAATCCCAGACGTCTGGAAGGGGTTCCAGACGTCTGTTCAGACGTCAGGGCCACCTCCCAGACGTCTTAAAAGAAACGTCTTGGAATGCGTTCGTAACACTCGGGTTGCTCAACACCTGGATCTGAAAAGGGGTTATGAGTACATAAAGTCAGCGAACGCTAAGCAGAGTGGCAACCAACTAACTAAAGCAGTAAAAGTAAACAGGTTGCTATTTATTCCAATTACTTCATTTCACAAATTATTTCCTTTTCACCCATTGGTTTATTTATCAGATCTCTTTCTTGATCTCGAATGTTCCTCGTGGGAACGATCTTGATTGCAGTCTTTTCCGAAGAGTAGAAGTCGCACGTGGTGCTCTCCTAGCCAAGATAGTCCCCGTGGTGGTCCTACACCCAGTCAACAACCCCAAGGTCACGGACAGACGTAACGGTGACTACAGAACGCGCGATAAGCGCACAAGTAGCTACCCTGCACGGGCATGCAGTCAGTCGTTTCCGTTAACGGGTGCGCACAAGTATAGCACGGAACAGTATAAGGCCTAGCCCTCTCAATAACAGGGGTCTAGCCCCTGTAACGACCTAATTCCCGAGTCCCTATGAGACACGAGAACCGGACCGACTCGATTAATCCCAAGACCTAGTCGTCCAACGAGGAAATAACCAAAAGAGCAGTAACAGGGGTAGCTACCCCGCACTGGCACGCGGTCAGTCGTTTCCGTTAACGGATGCGCCCAAAGCACAGCAGGGAACCAGTATAGGGCAGAGCCCTCTCAGTAACAGGGGTCCAACCCCTCCACAGTAACCAAACAGGGGCCTTGCCCCTCCACAGTCCGCGCACCCTCGCTTGATTACCCTGGTTTGCCCAGTGGGCCTAACAAGTCAGTGTAGGTGAGCTAGCAGAACCCCGGGGCCCGTGGGGTAGCTAGTACTCGCTCTACACTAGTAGCTCTCCTCGGTACTGTGTACACGAGGGCCAACAAGTCGGTACAAAGTGTCCATACCAAACCCCGGGTCCCTGGGGCGGCTGGCTCAGCTCTGCACTAAGCAGGTAACAGGTGCTTCCCCTGGCACTACGTACCCAAGAGACAACGCGCCTCCACATCTTTCTTTCTCGGTTCCATTTCATTCTCTTTCCAGGAATTCTACTCCTAATTCCCCGTAAGGTTCCAGCTCTTTTAACTCAGCACATTCAGGTTTCACCTCTCCAGTTTCACGTTCATACAACCCATATTCTCAATCATGTTCATTTATTCATAACAGGCAGCTGTTAAAACAATTTACAGGAAGTTGTTATTTCCTTTCCACATTTTCCAAGACTGCAATATTTATTTTCATTTCACTAGTTTTCCAATCCTAGTATTCATGCCGTACCCTAGGATCTATCATTCAATCTAGTTTTCCAGCCCTAGGATTCATGCAATACCCTAGGATCTATCAATCAATCTGGTTTCTCATTCCTAGGATTCATGCAATGCCCTAGGTTCTATTAATTGTTCCATAATTGTAACAAATTATGTTAATAATTTGTAAAGCCACTCTACCAGCTACAATGGAAGTACTGGGGCGTGGTCGGAAATCCCACACGCCTCCGCAACCCCCGAGACTGCAATGGAACGGGGTCCTATCACAAGGATCAAACACAAGGAGTTTCTCAGAATAGTATATAATTACTGTAGACGGGTAGAGGATTTTATTCCGAAAAAAACGCAACTCGAAACGAGGAAAACGGACTCCGAACGGGTCCTAAACGGGTCAAAAACGACGAAACAGTCCAAAATCAGACGTCTGGAACATCTTCCAGACGTCTTAAAAAGTGGATCAGAGGATACCTTTGTTCTGCGTAGTCTGTCAGACGTCCAGAAGCCTGCGGGGGCATCTAGCCTAGTTCCCAGACGTCCGATGGTCACCCAAGACGTCTGCAAGTCCTTCCAGTCATCTGGCACTGCGGCCAGATGTCTGATTCGCGTTGGATGCGAATCTCAGCGCCTGCACATACCCACTCATCGTTCTCAGTACAACGGTCGCAGAAAAGGACGAAGGATGAAAAATAACTTACTTGCCAGACGTCTGGACAGCCCTCCAGACGTCTTCACCGTCGTCTGGTTGGAATCCCAGACGTCTGATTCTGGAAAAACTTCCAGAATCAGAGCTCGACGCGCTCTCCGCCCGCGACGCACGGCCGCGCCGCTCCTCGTCCGCCTGCTGCTCGAGCTGCAGCAACCCTCCCGCGTCACTCCGCGCCCGCTGCTCCCCTGCCGACCGGCTCCAGCTGCCCGGCAAGCTCGAGCCCTCACGGCCGAGCGTCTCCTCCCTCGCGCGACACCTCCTCCCGCAACTTGCCGCGGCTGCCGCTGCCGCCGCTCGCTCGCACTCGCACTCCGGCCGGAAGAAGAAGAGGAAGGGAGCGGAGGAGATGAGAGTGAGGGAGAGGGCCCTTTTAAAGCCGCGCCGGGGGAGAGAGAGAGGGGGAGGCAATGCTGCGCCTGTGGAGGAGAGAGGGGAAAAGAGGCGTCGCAGGTTTGTGCACGCAGGCGCGCAGACGAAATCACGCGTGCCGCAGAAATCGAATCCCAGACATCTGGAAGGGGTTCCAGACGTCTGGTCAGACGTCTGGGCCACCTCCCAGACGTCTTGAAGCCGCGTTCGTAACAATATAACAAACTCAAAGGAAGTTTCGTCCCCGAAACTTACGCTAACTAGGGTGCGGGAAAGACGTCAAATAAAAGCATAACAAACTCAATGAGGACCGAAGCCGGTCTGAAAGACGTACCCGCGAAGAGCTCCAGGTACCACTCCCGCATTGCCGCCTCAAGCTCCCAGGTAGCCTCCTCGTACCGTTGGCTCCTCCACAGAACCTTCACCAGGGGTACTTGCTTTCGTCTCAAACTGCGGACCGCTCAGTCAAGAATCTACACTGGCCGCTCGGGGTAGGTCAGGTCGTCGCCCACCTCAACGCTCTCGTGACTCAGTACGTGACTAGGATCGGCTACGTATTTCTTGAGGTTGGACACGTGGAACACGTCGTGCACACTAGAAAGCTGGGAAGGGAGGGCAAGCCTGTAAGCAATGAGTCCAACCCGCTCCAGGACCTCAAAGGGCCCCACGAACCTCGGCGTGAGCTTCCCAATCACCCCAAACCGCTGCAGGCCCTTCATGGGCGAAACACGAAGAAAGACGTGGTCCCCAACCTCGCACTGCACCTCTCTGCGTTTTCGATCCACGTAGCTCTTCTGTCTGCTTCTGACAGTGCGGAGTCGCCTGTGGATCTGCTCGACTACCTCCTACTCCGCCGGATCAACCTGGGGCCAACCTCCCACTTGGTCCCCACCTCAACTCAACTCAAGGGTGTCATACACCTCCGTCCGTACAGAGCCTCGTAGGGAGCCATGCCGATGCTCGAGTGATAGCTGTTGTTGTATGCAAACTCCGCCAGGGGCAGGTGCTCCTCCCAAGAGCCCCTCCAGTCCAGTACACAGGCACGCAAAAGGTCCACAAGTGTCTGTATCGTGTGCTCAGACTGTCCGTCCGTCTAGGGGTGATAAGTTGTACTAAACCTCAGCCGCGTCCCCAGGGCCTGCTGAAACTCAGCCCAAAACTGGGACGTAAAGCGGGTATCCCGGTCGGATACGATTTCCCGCGGAACTCCGTGTAGTCTTACCACGTCGCGGATATACCTCTCTGCCAACTGTGCTGGTCCCAAAGTGACTCGGATCGGCAAGAATCGTGCCGTCTTCGTCAGTCTATCCACAATTACCCAGACTGCGTCGTGTCCTCGCTGGGTAACAGGTAAACCCACCACCAAGTCCATGGTGATGCTCTCCCACTTCCACTCTGGCACTGGAAGCGGCTGTAGCGGCCCTGCAGGCCTCTGATGCTCGGCTTTCACCTACTGTCACACTAAGCATTGCTGCACGAATTCACCCACATCCCGCTTCATCCCCCTCCGCCAAAACTCGCGTCTCAAGTCGTGGTACATCTTCGTGTTTCCGGGATGTATGGTGAATCTGGAACCGTGTGCCTCAATCAGGAGCTCTCTCAACAGCTCCTCGTCCCTGGGAACACACAACCGTCCCCTCAGGAGTAGCACCTGGTCTGTGAAAGAGAAGTCCCTTGGGTCTCCTGACAGTACTCTATCGCGCAAGGACTGCAAGTACGGATCGGCCATCTGTCCTGTGATGATGCGGTCTATCAGCTCTGGCCTAGTCTGTCGTGTCACAGCCACTGCCCCACAGTGCCCCCGTAACTCCAGGGGCCGCCAACTGCCCACCTCCTCCAAGAGGCTCCAACTCTGTAACTGTAAACTGGCCAAGTGTGCGGGTGTCTTCCGGCTCAAGGCGTCAGCCACCAAATTGGCCTTACTCGGGTGATAGGAAATGCTGCAGTTGTAGTCCTTCAGGAGCTCCAACCAACCTCTCTGTCTCATGTTGAGCTCCTTCTAATCAAAAAGGTATCTGAGGCTCTTGTGATCTGTGAAAATCTCGAAGGTCTCACCGTACAAGTAGTGCCTCCAGGTCTTCAACGCGAAGACGACAGCTGCCAACTCCAGGTCGTGGGTAGGGTAGGTATGCTCATGGGGCTTCAGTTGAGGCGAAGCGTAAGCGACAACGTAACCCCTCTGCATGAGCACACCTCCTAACCCCTGCAACGAGGCGTCCGTGTACACAACGAACCCACCACTACTGTCAGGGATGGTGAGCACGGGAGCCGAGGTCAACTTCTCCTTCAGCTCCTAAAAACACGCCTCACAGGCATCTGTCTAAATGAAGGGCACGTCCTTCCGGATCAACTGTGTCATAGGACGCGCAATCTGTGAAAAACCTCTAATGAATCGTCTGTAGTAGCTTGCTAGTCCCAAGAAACTGCGAATCTCAGTGACTGAACACGGTCTCTCCCACCTGAGCACTACCTCGACCTTGGCTGGGTCCACCGCCAAGCCGTCACCAGAGATCACATGACCTAAGAAGGTCACCTCCCTCAACCAGAACTCGCACTTGCTGTATTTGGCGTACAGCCTACGTCATCTCGGAGTGTCCAGAACCATCCGCAAGTGTTGTTCGTGCAGCGTCTGATCTCGAGAATAGATGAGTACATCATCAATGAACACCACCATGAACTAGTCCAAGTACGGTCTAAACACCCGGTTCATCAGGTCCATGAAAGCAGCGGGGGCATTGGTCAGCCCAAACGGCATGACCAAAAACTCGTAGTGTCCGTACCGGGTGCAGAAAGCTGTCTTGGAGATGTCTGCCTCCCTGATCCTCAACTGGTGGTATCTAGACCTCAAGTCGATCTTGGAGAACACCGTGGCACCCCGCAATTGGTCAAACAAGTCGTTGATCCTCGGCAGCGGATATCTGTTCTTGATGGTGACCCTATTCAGCTGTCGGTAGTCCACACAAAGGCGTAGGGTACCATCCTTCTTCTTCACAAACAGTACCGGGGCTCCCCAGGGAGACGCACTGGGCCTCACAAAACCCTTCTCCAAAAGGTCATGCAACTGAGACTTGAGCTCTCGTAGCTCAAGCAGTGCCATCCTGTTTGGCACGGTGGAGATGGGGCTGGTCCCTAGTACTAGTGAGATCTCAAACTCGATCTCACGCTCGGGCGGTAGTCCTGGTAACTCGTCTTGAAACACGTCAGGGTACTCTCTAACCACCGAGATGCTCTGGAAGTCTGCCACAGGGCTGGGCTCTGCCACAACACAAGCTAGGAAGCCCTCACACCCCTAGCTCAAAAGTCTCGCCACCCGAAGTGCCGAAATGCACCTGAAGCCTCCGTCCACTAGCTGTCCGTGAAACTCGAAAGAAGGCAACTCCTGCATGGAGAAGACAATCTTCCTCACAAAACAGTCTACCAAGGCGTGGTGCGCGGACAGCCAGTCCATCCCTAGAATTACGCCAAAGTCCTCCATCTGTATCATAATCAGGTCAGCTGGCAGGCTATGTCCCCCGACACTGACCTCGCAATCCGTGTACACCTCCTCAGCTACAAACAGCTGACCACTCGGACCTCTGATTACGAACGGATTCTCTAACAGCGTATACTCCTGGCCCAAAATAATTGCGAAACTGGCTGCGACAAACGAGTGCGTAGCGCCGGAATCGAAAAGTGTGTAAACGAGTCTGCCGGAAACTGAAACCATACCTGCCACCACCGAGCCCAAAGCTCTGGCATCCCTGTGTGTCAGGGCGTTGACACGCCCCTCAGCTCTAGGTGCGGACGAAGCAGCCACACTTTGCGTCTGACGGGCAGGTGCTGGCTGGTACCCTCCTCGTGATTGCTGTCCTCCTCCTCGTGCCTGGGAACCGCGGCCTCCTGCGCGCCCTCCAGTGCTCTGCGCGGGAAGTATCTACTGACCTCCTGCCCTCGACAGGCAGTCCCTCCTGATGTGGCCCGGCTGGCCACACTGGTAACAAAGGAGAACCCGACTCCCACCCTCAGTGGGTCCCTGCTGTCGGCTGGGAGGGGGTCCGGTGCTGGCGACTGGCCTCTGTCGAGGGCCCCCAAAGGCCACGAATGGCCCTGCAAAACGTGACGGCTCTCCTGCGGACGCCACGTGTCTCCTCTCTCGCCGGCCCTATGAAAAGTCTGGCTGAAAGGGCCTCTTCCGCCCGCCGTCAGTGTCTCGCGTGGACGGGTTGGTCTCCTCGTAAGTCATGGCTGCCTCCACCACCCTCGAAAACGTAGGCAGCTTCAGGGGTTTGACATACCCCCGAATCGCAGGCTAGAGCCCCTCGGTGAACCTCCAAAGGCGCTCCTCCTCAGTAGCTACCGCTGTCGCTGCAAAGCGGGACAGCTCCAGGAAACACGTGCGGTACGTGCTCACGGTCATCGTCCCTTGGCGGAGAGTGTGGAACTCCTGCCTCCTCTGGTCCTGCCACGTCTAGGGAAAGTACTGGTCGCAGAAGAGGACGACGAACCGATCCCAGGTCGGCTCGTCCCTCTCCTGTCCCCTGACCGCCCTCCATTACCTGTGTGCCGCACTCTCCAGCTGGTAGGTGGCAAAGGCCACGTAGCACTCCACCGGGGGGTGAAGGGTGTCGAAAATCTTCTCCAGTAGCTCGAGCCAGTCCTCTTCCTCGGTCGGGTCCTCATCCCCCTTGAAGGAGGGGGGCTTCAGCTTCCGAAACTGTCCAAAGAGCTTGGAGTGGCGTTGCAGTGGGGATGCTGGTGCACCTCCAGGCAAAGGTGCCTTATGCACAGAGGTGTTGGAGGAAGGTGGGGGCAGTGGCGGCCCATCCCCTCCCCCGTGTCCAGCGCCGCGTCCGTCAGGCGGTCCCACAGAGGACTCCCCCTCCGCAGCCCCAGGGGGAGGCGCTCAGGGCGGTGGGTGGAGCTCCTCTCGCACAATATCCCGTATCAGCTGGGCGAGGTCCTGGGCCTGGACGCCCGGGAGTAGTGGCTGGTCCACTGAGGCGTCGGCAACGGCACGCCCACCTCGCCGACATCGTCCTCGGCCGCGCCCGCGACCCGCCTCACCAGTCCCTCGATGAGGCATCTCCTGCAAGGAGACGCGAAACAAAATGGAACACGTCATTAAGGAACGATACCTAACGGAAACGTCTAAGAGCACATGTCAAAAGGTATGTTGTGGTGGCTACTCTAGTCATAGACATGTGAATTGGTTATTTTCCAGTCAGTTGATTCACTTCTCGGGACGACCTTGTTCTGATACCATCTTGTAACGACCCGATTCCCGAGTTCCTACGAGACACGAGAATCGGACCGACTCGACTAATCCCAAGACCTAGTCGTCCAACGAGGAAGTAACCAAAAGAGCAGTAAAATAAATCACATTCAACATGAAATATAACTAGCAGTAACAAAATACAGCAGTAAGAAAAGGAACTACTACAGCATGTACCACCACAACAGTAGAATAACATTTATAACATAACAAGAACTGCGAGTAAAGAAAAGTACAGGGAGTAACAAAAACTACTCACTACAGTGGAACAAAAAGGGCACAAAAGAACAGTGGTAACTCTACTAGACCCTACTCGGCCCAGCGTCCTCTGCAGCCGCTGACCCTGGCTACTCAACACCTGGTCCTGAAAAGTAACGAGTGTAACACGTCAGTGAAACGCTGAGTAGAGTGGCAGCTAAAACTAAAGAAGTAATAAAGTGTACAGTAGCTGTTTTATTTTCTTTCTTCCTTTATTTACGTCTTTCTATTGTTTCACAATTTATCTATTTCTCAGATCCTTCACTTGATCTCGAATGTTCCTCATGGGAACGATCTTGATTGCAATCTTTTCCGAACAGTAGAAGTAACACGTGGTGCTCTCCTGGCCGGGAGAGTCCCCTGCGGTGATCCTACTCTCAATCAACCACCCCAAGGTCACTGACAGACGTAACGGTGACTACGGCACGTGCGGTAAACGCACGAGTAGCTACCCCGCACTGGCACGCGGTCAGTCGTCTCCGTTAACAGGTGCGCCCAAAGCACAGCACGGAACCAGTATAGGGCAGAGCCCTCTCAGGGGTCCAACCCCTCCACAGTAACCAAACAGGGGCCTGGCCCCGCCACAGTCCGCGCACCCTCGCTTGACTACCCTGGTTTGCCCAGTGGGCCTAACAAGTCGGTGTAGGTGAGCTAGCAGAACCCCGGGGCCCATGGGGTAGCTAGTACTCGCTCTACACTAGTAGCTCTCCTCGGTACTGTGTACACGAGGGCCAACAAGTCGATACAAAGTGGCGAGACCTAACCCTGGGTCCCTGGGGCGGCTGGCTCCACTCTGCACTAAGCAGGTAACAGGTGCTTCCCCTGGCACTACGTACCCAAGAGACAACGCACCTCCACATCTTTCTTTCTCGGTTCCATTTCATTCTCTTTCCAGGAGTTCTACTCCTAATTCCCCGTAAGGTTCCAGCTCTTTTAACTCAGCACATTCAGGTTTCACCTTTCCAGTTTCACGTTCATACAACCCATATTCTCAATCATGTTCATTTATTCATAACAGGCAGTTGTTAAACCAATTTACAGGCAGCTATTATTTCCTTTCCACATTTTTGAAGACTGCAATATTTATTTTCATTTCACTAGTTTTCCAGTCCTAGTATTCATGCCGTACCCTAGGATCTATCATTCAATCTAGTTTTCCAGCCCTACGATTCATGCAATACCCTAGGATCTATCATTCAATCTGGTTTCTCATTCCTAGGATTCATGCAATGCCCTAGGTTCTATTAATTGTTCCATAATTGTAACAAATTATGTTAATAATTTGTAAAGCCACTCTACCAGCTACAACGAAAATACTGGGGGCGTGGTTGGAAATCCCGCGCGCCTCCGCAACCCCCGAGACTGCAATGGAAAGGGGTCCTATCACAAGGATCAAACACAAGGAGTTTCTCAGAACAGTATATAATTACTGTAGATGGGTAGAGGATTTTATTCCGAAAAGAACGCTACTCAAAACGCGGAAAACGGACTCCGAACGGGCCCTAAACGGGTCAAAAACGACGAAACAGTCCAAAATCAGACGTCTGGAACATCTTCCAGACGTCTTAAAAAGTGGATCAGAGGATACCTTTGTTTTGCGTAGTCTCTCAGACGTCCAGAAGACTGCGGGGGCGTCTAGCCTAGTTTCCAGACGTCCGATGGTCACCTCAGACGTCTGGAAGTCCTTCCAGTCGTCTGGCACTGTGGCCAGACGTCTGATTCGCGTTGGATGCGAATCTCAGCGCCTGCACGTACCCACTCATCGTTCTCAGTACAACGGTCGCAGAAAAGGACGAAGGACGAAAAATAACTTACTTGCCAGACGTCTGGACAGTCCTCCAGACGTCTTCACCGTCGTCTGATTGGAATCCCAGACGTCTGATTTTGGAAAAACATCCAGAATCAGAGCTCGACGCGCTCTCCGCCCGCGATGCGCCTTGTCCGCCTGCTGCTTGAGCTGCAGCAACCCTCCCGCGTCACTACGCGCCCGCTGCTCCCCCGCCGGTCGGCTCCAGCTGCCCGGCAAGCTCGAGCCCTCACGGCCGAGCGTCGCCTATCTCGCGCGACACCTCCTCCCGCAACTCGCCGCGGCTGCCGCTGCCGCCGCTCGCTCGCACTCGCACTCCGGCTGGAAGAAGAAGAAGGGAGTGGAGGAGATGAGAGTGAGGGAGAGGGCGAGGGCCCTTTTAAAGCCGCGCGGGGAGAGAAAGAGGGGGGGGGGGGGGGGGGGGGCAGCACTGCGCCTGCGGAAGAGAGAGGGGAAAAGAGGCGTCGCAGGTTTGCGCGTGCAGGCGCGCAAATGAAATCGCGCGTGCCGCAGAAATCAAATCCCAGACGTCTGGAAGGGGTTCCAGACGTCTGGGCCACCTCCCAGACGTCTTGAAGCCGCGTTCGTAAGAGCCCCTAAGAACCAAATAGGGGTCTCACCCCTCCACAGTTCGCGCACCCTCGCCTGACTACCTTAGTTTGCCCAATAGGCCTAACAAGTCGGTGTAGGGTGGCTAGCTGAACCCCGGGTCCCATGGGGTGGCTAGCTCTCTCTCTACATTAGTAGCTCTCCCCGGTACAGTGTACGCGAGGGCCACGAAGTCAGTGCAAAGTGGCCAAACCCACCCCAGGTCTTAACCCGAAAGGCGGCAAACTCCCCTCTACACTAAGAGGGAACATGCGCTCCCCTTGGTACTTAAGGGCTAGCACACTTTCCGTCAGATTTTCAGATCCATTCGTTTATTTCCAGGAGCTTTACTCCCAATTTCCCCGTAGGCTTCATACTCATATTTCTCATGCCATTCCGTACCGGGCTTCATCATTCACATTTTCGTTCTCAGGTTATATATGTGTAGCTCGTATTTCTATTATTCATGTTTCCATTCTCAGGGTATACACATGCAGCTCGTATTTCTATTATTCACGCTTCCATTCTCGGGTTATGCACATGCAGCTTGTATTCTAATATTTAACGTATACAACAAGGTTACATGCAACTGTTTTACTAGCACAGTTGATTCATATTTCACAGGCAGCTCTTGTTCATTAACAGGCAGTTGTTTTCTATCTACTCATTCAAGACTGCAAAACACGCATACAGACATTTCAATTGTTTCTCATCCTAGGATTCATGCCACATCCTAGGTTCTACTCATTCATTCCACACATGCATTCAGGTTTATAATTAAATTTAGGGGAAGCCATTCTACCAGTCAACTTAGGAGTATTGGGGGCTCGAACGGTAGGCTCACGTCCCTTAGCAAGCCCCGAACCCACAATGGAACGAAGTCCTATAACAAGGAACAATCACAAAGGAACATTCAGAACAGTATAGAAAGCTTCTAACCAGTAGAGGAACTCACAAGGAAAACGTCGATATCTTATTTGCGTCAAACGGACCATAAACGGGTCAAAAACAAGGCTGCTGACTCAAATCAAACGTCTGGAACAACTTTAGACGTCTTAAAAGTGTCCAGAAACGCACCTCAAGCTCTACGTCGACCTCAGACGTCCAGGAACTCTTCTGGATAGTCTGGACCAAACTCTAGACGTCCGACCTCCTCTCCGGACGTCTGGAAGTGCTTCCAGCCATTTGATAAGCCACCCAGACGTCTGAAATGCTTGGGAGGACGTGTCCCGTGCCTTCCCAAAGCAAATCCTGCATGTGACGACCAAATCTTCTCAAAATAGCCACGCAAAGTGTAGCTGCGGAGTAGCCTGCATGGTCGTATCTGCAAAGGGAACGTACCTTCGCAAAGACCTCTCTTTAGAAGTCTAGAACCGCCTCCAGACGTCTGCTCCGTCGTCTAGACATCACTCCAGACGTCTGATTCTGGGAAAAACCCAGAACCAGAACCTGCTCCCACTCGCTCTCGCCGCGCGAGGCCGCGGCTCACCTCCTTGCCTACAGCTCCGGCTGCAGCAGTGTCGGGGATGATTCTCTCGACACACTCCTCCCGCACGCGCCGCTCCAGTGGTGCGCCCTCCGGTGAGCTCCCACACGAGCTCGCGAGCTCAACTCCTCTTCTCCTCACACCGCTCCTCCTTGTCACCGCCCTCGCGCTCACTTGCTCGCGCTAGCTCTCTCGCTGGGGTGGAGAGGAAGAGAGGAAGGTGGCTGGAGTGGGGAGAACGAGAGAGGGGGAGGGGGTTTATAAGGTTGGTGTGTTAGGGTTTGCTGGAGGCGGGGAGAGAGAGAGGAAGGGAAGGAAAAAGAGGGTACTGTCTGCACGCAGACGTGAGCTCATACCCAAAATTTTGATTTCCAGACGTCTAACTCACAGTCCAAAAGTCTTAAAAGACTCAAGACAGAACATGTCTTTACACTCCTCATGGTGGATCGTCATGCGCAGCGGTGCGCGGGGTGGAAGAGGCTTGACGTGGATGGAGGATCCGCCAACATGCGACCTCCGGCCGGTGGGTGCTGTGGCGGTGGTTGATGCCAGCCATGTGTTGCGTTTTGCTAGATGCGGATGTCTCATTTGTCATGTCATTTGTGGGCTACTGGGATTTACTTGTTTTGTGTGTTGTAGTTGGATGATCCATTCTTTTTTTAGTTTAGGTTGTTTTGTTGAGTATCACGTGTAACCCTGGGCTTCATACGGCCAAGGTTCTGACAGTTGTGAGTACTCAAATTTGGCTTTCAGGTTGATTATTTTGACTATCTCATTAGCATAATCTTCCAGATTCATCTTTTTGACGCTTTGCCATTCCTACGAACGTAGGGTCGACCTCCTTCAAGAGGTCGTCCGATTCCTGATCTGGTGACACATTTCATTTTTTTTTTCCTTTATTTCTTATCTTATTTTTGTATTTTAAATTCTTCCATTTCAACGGAAAGTATTTCTCCCATGATGGGTAAGGATATTATGCATCCGCATCTACTTGTATCGTGTTCTTCCTTTTACTGAAAATATTTTAAAAAAAAAAAATCCAAACCCCAAAGTGATTACTCCTTACCGGTTGAACAGTTATGACTGATATTCTGAAATGATAGCCATAATTTCTTTAGATTCATCGATTCCTAAATCCATTCAACTTATGCCTTTTTCCCCATCACACTCACCCCCTCCACCATCGACCTTTTTAGGAAGGTTTTTCCCGGACTTGAACAAGAATTCAATGATCCACCCCGTTACAGCGGGTTCTTTTACAAACTTTGGTACAAAGAAATCTCCATAAATCCTATATCTCAGCACCCTTTCTGTCTCTCATTTTCTTGTTCTAGCCAAATAACTTCCTAGTGTATCTAATTGTGGGGCTTTCAAATGGTTTGTAGTCGCCGCTTAACCACCTCAGCAGTTCCTCCATCATGCCTTTGTCTCCACTCCAATAAGTTGGGGGTATGTAAATAGGAGTTAACGAAAGAGGGAGTTTTTTATCCACTATCCTAAGTATGAACGGTAGATCATCATTCTAATACAATCTTGTACAAAATATTGGCTCAAAATAATCCTTATGCACACTGATCATCTTCTGAAACTTCTTCTGAATCTTCCCCGACCTCTCTCCAAGGCCCAAACTTCTAGAACTTCCAAATTAGAAACTTGGTTGGACCTTCTTTGTACATATTCAATCCACCTTAAAAGTGTACCTATCTTTTCCCATCTAATAGTTTCATACGGCTGTATATTCACCTTAACATCTTCCTTACCATGATCCTTTTGCGATCCTTCACAAGCACCTAACACCCAAGCCCCATATGGTAAATCTTGTCAGGTAGGATTCCTTATAGGGTTCTTTATTTCAGCTAGCTAAATTGACCCCGACATTTGATAAACTTTTCATTAGCCGAGAAAAAAAATATAAAGAAGAAAAAAAAATCACCCAAACATCTAAAAATACCAGTTATCATATAATACTGTCTATTTCATTATTTCTTTCAAACTTGAGGCAGACTTCAGGCTGAAACACCAAAGAAGGAAAAAGAACCTTTTCGTTCTCAGAATGATTTCAAATCAGTAATTAAGGTTCTTACTTAATCGGCAAATAGGGAAAAAAAATCCATAATCACCACGCAAAGAGCATTTTTCACAACGGCCAACAGATTGAGAGTTCAAATTCTCATTCACATGCCAAAGACGGGAGCAAGAAGGTTCAAGTCTCGAACTGCATTTTGTTTACTTACAAAAAGGGAGACATGCAAAGAAAGAAGGAATTTTTTTTTTCATGGGAAAGGAATGTCACAGAAACAACTGGTCATATGAGAAGAAGGTTCTCCAATGGTGACTGAAATAGCCAACAATATATCACTAAGAATGCTGGCTCTCGGCATGAATGGTTAATGGTGAAAAATTACAAGACGCATCCAATTTGCACTAAAGAATTAAACCCCTCAATCCCAATTTCGCTTTTATCTAATCGAGAAAAACCACATTCTCACAAAGTCAATGCCATAGCCTCATGCAGAATCCATGAGCGGGTGCCTCTGGGTGCCTTTTGCGATTGATCCCTTCGGAAAATGCATCCACAAGCTGCCCTGCGAGGCTCGGGGGATCATCGATCAGCGTATCCACAAACACGCTTACTACCTTCCTCTCTTGCACTGTGGCTCGCAGGCTGAACCAAGTCAGGAACTTCACTCGGAAGTTGGTCTCAATGTGCCCTTTGCATTCTAACCATCTTACTACCTTAACACAATACTCATAATCTCCTTCCAGTGCCCCTGCATTACCCATCTCTTCGAGATCATTCCCTGCACTCCTCTTCTTCAACGAATTCCCCATCTTTAGCTCCTTAGCAGGTTTCCACAACCAGCTCTCAGGACCACTGCTACTGCTTCTCAGCTTGCTGGTCCTTCTGGTGCCTTCTTTGCTTGCTTCCAGCTTCGAGGGTGTGACGGGCAAGACAGTTTTGGAATTACAGTATGGAACCACAGACATGTCATTTCCCAGTGGCAAACCCATGTCCTCGGACTTGTGTGTATCAGAAGCCTGGCTTTGGTCAGCCTGACTGGTGGGATCTGTATGGACATCTGTTTGCATGACCGAATTTGGCTCCTCATCCAAGGCAGAAACCGAATGTCCAGGAGTTTCTTCAGGAGCAGCAGCTTCCATTCTATTAGCTATCACGGCAGTACACGTGTCTTGAGAGCGGCATGTTTCCTTGTGATTGGTGAACTTTTCTAGGTTGGCTGGTTGAGGCTTATCCTGGTAAGCATGAAATTCTCGTGGCAACTTATTCAGGTCGTGGTAGATCCCAGTGCTATTAGATTCGTCTCCCTCCGAACGGTTAGACAGATCACTGCTATTTGTTTTTGGGCTCGGAGGAGCCACGGGTTCTCCCTGCGTAGGCATGTCCATTGGTACATCTTCTCGGATGCTGCTAGTGGTGACCTCGGCCTCCCATGTGCCTAGCTCTTTGTCATCATTGAGGGCAACAACCTTCAACACATATTTAGTTGCAGGAAACAGGTCGGATGAAAGGAATCTCCTGTTTTTTCCAACCAATTTACAAGTTGGTTCTGCTGGATAATCTGCAGAGTCCGCTTTTCTCTGCCATATTGTGAATCCACTGACCTCTTCAGGGACTTGCAAACAATCTTCCGACCCCAAAACAACAGCAAGGGAGGTTGAAGAAATGTCCTCAAATCGAATTACCGTGGAGGAAACAGAATCAGGCCCTGCAAGCAGTTTGTATAGTTGTGAGAAGAGTGATAGTTGTCACAAGCAAAATTTGGCTCAAGCAGCTTACCCTGAGTCTTGGGTTCTGGCGGAGACTGTGTGGCATTATCATTGAGGATAGAATCAAGAGAATCTACAGCGAGAAGGATTAGCTTATGGATTTCGGTGCCAGCAGAAAGACGGTTAACGATTCCACGAGCCATACCCGTGGCCAAGCCATTAATAGGTCCAACCTCTGTCTCCAGCTTTTCCATTGCCGTGCCAACAAACTCCAGAAGTTTCTTGTATTTCTCTGTTCCCTCAAGAAGTTTGTGGCTCAAAGAGATTCGATGACACAGGATATCGACTCGTCTTGCATCTTTGGCCATTATAAGCTGCTTTCTCAAGCACCTGAAAATGAAGTTGGCAGTCCATTGCATCAAAGCTAAATAGTCCATTAAAGAGCTATAAGGAGCTGCTGGCAACGGCATATCAACTTGTGTAAACATGAAACACGAAATATAATTGTGTGAACTGCTATGGCATTCATGATTTTTAAGTATTTCCTCCTTGGAGATTTAATTGCCTAAAAATAATAGAGAAATTTGACCTAGCAATAACTTTAGGGATTTGCTCTCTTCAAAATTTTGCAGTAGATTGTCAAGGGCAAAGAAAAATGTGGAGGGATGATGTCCAACAATAAGAGCTAGACATTAATATCTACATGTACAACGAAGTATTAGGAAACAATTAATCACCGTAAAGGACCGAAATTTCAGCTATTAAAAGGAGGAGAAAAAATAATCCTCGAAAATTAACCCAAGACATACAGTACTCTACAGAGTCATTGTATAGCAATGACGCCCAAGTCCAACACTTTTAGGAACGATGCTTAAAATCCAGTCAAGCACATAAGAAAGAAATGACGATGATGAGAATTACAGCAAGATTAGCAGATACAAGTTTCATCAAATTGATGGTGAATCAAATCATGAAAACTAAAAGGGACTGGATCCATGTAATTGTGAAACAGATACCAAAATGGTAGGAAAATGCTGACACTAATTATTCGTTGTTTGGCAGTTTTCGCCATTAAATCTGCAGCATTATGACTTCAATCCAAACCCAAGTCTAACTGAGAGACTAATCCTAGAAACTTGCTGGTAGGAAAAGGCAGAACCTAAAGCTGAGCTGGGAGGTACTGTCCTTAATCTTTGTAGCTTGAAACCAACTCTTAGCAAGGGAGTTCTATACCTAAAATGTAATAGACAGCAGAAATTACAACCACTCAAACTGATCCATGCTACACAGTTCATTATGAAAGTTCTTGATCAAAATCTAATGAAATTGACACAACTTTTACCTGAAACCCAGTTTGGATTTCCACCAAATCTCTGGGGCACTATAAAGAACCATCAACCTCTTCTATCAACACCTACAATTTGAAACCTAGTGACAGATTACCTGGTTAGATACTTATGATACTTGGACAGAAAGTATCTACGAAAAGTTAGCAGGTCCACAATGTTTTAAGTTTTAAAAAGACCTCATTCATTATGAAAATTCACTGATCTATAATTTTACCGTCCTTAAAAACTTATTTCATCACCATGCAAACCCCTTTATGGCAACACAATATCCATCTTGTCCAGTCTCTGGAGTCCTTTTTGTAGAAATGGTTCCCCCGCTCCATGGGGATGTAAATTTCAGATGATCCCTACCAGCCCCCTTTGTTGCCTTGTTAAGCTATATGGTCTCAGCATAGATTCAGCTATCCACCCATCCTAACTAGAACTTGGATCCATATATCACCAACATATGTTAAAACTTGAATTAATGTAGTTTGCAAAGCAAAGACACCTTCTTTAAGATACTTGGGTGACTTCTCACGAAGAGCCTGGGAGCTACTGCAAGAATGGAAATAAATAATGAGAGCTTGGTGATTCTGTTTGCTAGCACGTGCAACTATGCATATCAAGCTTGGTGATTTGTGTTAGAGAAGGAACCCCTGGACCAAAATGGCTGAGACGGGAGAAAGCCAAGAAACAGAGGATAATTGGGCATCTCGTGCCAACTTTGGTAAAAAAGCTAGCCAACTAGTCAACCCTTGATTATGCCCAGGATTAGGTTTAAGCAGTCAAACTAACCAAATTTACTGTCCAATTGTTAGAGATAATTTAAGACTTAAAAATAGGAAATTAAAATTTTCTCTTTCCACATTTTGTTTCTTTCTTAATTGTAGAGATATGATTTAATTTAGTTAAAATTTAAAATAAAGCGAAAGCGTGATATCAAAGCAATACAATAATCAAGAATACTTAGATTTACGTGGAAACCCCACTCACGAAGAGCGGAGAGAAAACTATGGGAGAAGCTCCCTATGGGAGTGTGTTTCTCTGTTATTCTTCTCAAAGAAATAAATGGGAGTACATACATATTTATAGGCCACCACACACATAACAATGTCTCACTCTATTATGTGGGACAAACCACTACACATTTCTCTCAGCATTCCCCCTCAAGCTAGAGCATGGAATGCTCAACTTGTAAGACAAAGAAATCCACTCTACACAACAAAACACAATTTTCTGGACAGGTTCTTGCTTGTAGGCGGGAACACAAGCTGGAGTTGTTGGATGAACTGTAGCTGACTCTGAAAAGAGGCCTCTCCTCTGGAGACCTGGTGCTGGTCCCCATTTAGTATCCTTGAAATAGGGTCTTCCTCTAAAGACCTCAAAACTGGATCTTCCTCTTTGGAGTCTACAAAATTGGATCTCCCCCATAGAAACCTGAAATGGACCCTTCTTCTGAAGACCTCAAAGCTAGATCTCTCTCTCCAGAGACCTCAAAATTGTAGACCTCACAGACTTATGGTTTCTCATGTATAGTCCAGGAATAAAGAGACTCCTGAATGGAGATGACTACAACAGGCTTCCACACTCCCCTTTTCTCCCATAGTCATATGGGAGAAGAAACAAACATAGAAAAGAAATGAGAATAAAATAGAGAAAAGTTTCTCCCTATCTTCTCTTAAATTCGAACTCTCCCTTTTTTTATCTTTTTTTTTGAAAAATTTCTTCTCTTTCCTTTTTTTTATTTTTCTCTTCATTTTTTTTCTTCTTTCTCCTTTTGTTTTGATTTTTCTCCCTCTCTCTTTTCTTATCTTCCTTCCCCTTTTTTTTGCTTCTTTTCTCTCTTCTTTTTTTTCTTTTTTCTTTATTCTTTCCCTTTTTTTCCTTCTCTTATCCTCTTTCCCTTTTTAAATGGGGCTAAACATAACCTCAAGCTCACGGTCTTCAACATCACTGAGACTTTTGGCACAATCTTCTCTCCCTCACGTGCTAGTGACCTCACGAGAGTGGTGATTCCTCCTCGCCGCTGATCTTTTGCCCAATCTTCACGCATCCTCCTGCACCTACAGGTCCCTGTGCCGCGAGCAATCGTGGATCTCCCTCACCATCGCCCCACCACAAAGCAGCCAGCAAACGTGCACAAGCACCACCATCAGCCACATCCTCACCATCAACTCAGTGAGCCACACCACCAACCTCCTCAACCACTACCTTCGCTCCCTCACCAGCCTCGCTATAGCTGACCCACCTAAGGATGCTGCCCACGCCGCCTCCTTCACCCCTTAAGGTTCGAAGGAACCCCAATGTGCCAATGCACAAGGACTCCTCAACAGCAACGAGGCCATCGCCATCGGGGCCTTCCATGCCAACAGATCAACACCTATTGCAGTGGCTGTTGGTGCTCAGGATCCTCTGCGGGATCCTCCACGACCGCGAGGAGAAGGCGGAGGCGACGCCGCTGGAGGATAAGAACCCTCAACTAAGGGAGATCTGTCTCGACTCACCCCATCCTAATCTATCTCCGCGTATCGTCCGCCTCCAGATTCGACATTCTAAATCGAAGGTGGAGGTGCCCCTTACAACGTCGAGATTCGGAGGACGATCGAGAGGCACGTACCTCCCATCCTCATATCTACAGTAGACATCGTCTATGCTGCTATAGTACCATCCCGCGTGGGGATCGTGGTAGAATCCACTGCTCGTTTGGAAGTAGAGGTGGGAAGCTTCGTCCCACACGAAGGAGGAGGATGTTGCCTCCTCCCTTTTCTCAAGATCAGAGATAATATGAAGACAAACAATAATCTCAAGATAACAAAAGAACCCAAGATCAAAAACCACTCTAATACCAAGTTAACATTTAAAATAAAGCGGAAGCATGATATCTAAGCAATAAAATAATCAATACTTAGGTTTATGTGGAAACCCCACTCACGAAGAGCAGGGAAAAAACCACGAGAGAAGCACCCTATGGGCGTGTGTTTCTCTGTTATTCTTCTTAAAGAAGTAGATGGGGGATACACACCTATTTATAGGTCACCACACACATAACAAAGTTCCACTCCACTATGTAGGACTAAATCACTACACATTTCTCTCGACAAATTTATTTGAGATGTAATTTGTTTCCATGTTTAGGAGTAGGATTAAGGTTGATCCCTCTCTATATAAAGGGATCAACACTACTTATTTTCTTTAAGATACAGGATAAAGTTTTCCAATTATCCATACCTCCACACATTTCTTGGTTGCAAGATCTTTATCATGCAGGAGGAGCAATGGTAACACCAAAAGGCAGAACTAAAGTGGGAAACCATGGAGAAATCAGTGAGGTTATCTTTTAAAGAAAGACAGCTACATCGTATGAATCAAACCTCAGGATTAGCATTCAGGAGAACAATCTAATAAGATGCATATTGATAATGTGTAGTTTATATGAATGAGCTTTGTCAGAGGAACTAAGCAATGCCAAGATCAAGCTTGGCATTGGGGAACGAGAATTAGTGCTTTCCAGGCACTCCTTTAGAGCACAAGGCTTCTTGATAAGGTTACATCTATCAGTTTGTCAACCTCATGGCTTTTTAGACACTTTTTTTTTTTTGAAAAGGGCATTTTAGACACCCTTGCAGCCAATAGCCATCAGATATTGAAAATCACTGCAGGTAGAAATTCCAAGTCAATACCTTTTCAAAGCCTATACATACAGAATTAACAAATTGAGAACATGTTCATTAATTCAGGTAAAACGAGGTTAGCTTCTCCGCACAACAAAGATGAAGTTTGCTACTAAATGAAACATAAACATGCATTCTTGAACAAAAACATACAATCTCTTTCTTGCAAAAAGTTGAGGTAATAGCAGAAAAAATTCTGTTTCATTAGGCACAAAGTTGCATAGGGAGGTCAATTTAAGAAAAAAAGGAAAAATCACAACATACATTTAGAATGTGAAATGTACATAAAGGAGGTGTCAGGTTTCTCCAAGCTTGCAAAAATTTGCTTGCTCACCCAACTACTTGAACAAGTAAATGTACTTATTCAATTGATTGAACCAAGTATGAAAAGTAACCAACTAACCAGAGCATTGGCTGATAAATGGGCTACTTGGGCAATTTGTTAGATGATTTCTTTCAGGGAGATTTTTGTAACTTGTTTCACTTTTTTTCTGTATTAATGCATATCAATTTATATGTTTCCACTTCAAATAGGACTTGTAAAGTGTGAGAGCTCTATAATTTAAATTATTTTTCTATGATCTTAATACTACCAATTAAGGATTTTTTTTGCATGCATGCCCTTTAAAACTTTGGGAAAAAAAATGATTGCCCCTATGAACTTCATAGATATATGGACACCCTTAGAATTGCACTTCATTTTACACATTTTCTCTGTTAGATTGAAGCTAAATGCTAAGTTGATTCAAACTTGACTTGGATGATTGGAATCTTAAAATTTATCTAAGTGCTATTGTTGATCTAACTTCAAAAATAAAAATACATTAAAAGAAATACCAATTTCTCCCCTGCCCAACTTCCCTTCTACCTCCCACAGCCCACCATTATACCCTTCCACCTTTTCCTCCAGCAATCTACTAGCACCCCCTCTTCCAAGTCCTCCCAACACACCACTCCCTTGCTTCCACCACCACCTCCCCCTCCTCCTGCAGACCACCAAGGTCCCCCTTCTAACTCTCCTCCAACCCAACATTGATCCTCTTTTACCTCGTTGTCCTGCAATCCACCACCTCCTCCTCTAAACCACCACCATACCCTTCCTCTTCCTCCTCATCCAACTCACCACCTCCACCAATGAACCACTTTCCACTTCCCACCCTCATGCAGCCAATCACCGCCTCCTTAAAGGATTCCACCTCATCCACCTACAACCTATCATAGCCCATTTTCCAACCCATCACTAAGGCTGCATTTGGTAGGAGGATAAAGTACTGTAAGGATAAGTTGTAAGGTGTTTGGTTGTGATATATAAATAAGTAGTGAGATAAAATGATTGGTAGTATGATATGATATTAGTGGATGATTTTTTAATATTATGATATTGGTATGAGAGGGTTGATGTAATATAATAAATGTATTTTAATGAGTATATTATGTTGAAGTGGATATATTTTAATGTATATTGATGATGTGATGTAATGGGATAATTTGATGTTGATGGTGATTGGTGGAATAGAATAAGTTATATCCTTCGATTTCCGAATTAATTCATTTGACTTCTTCTAGTAATCCTTTGATAGGGGGATAACCCTTGAGTTATCCCCCAGCCAAACACAACCTAAGGGGCAACATCACATCAAAGCTCACAACATAGAGATTAAGGGGTGGGTAGCAAGGGCATTGATAGCAATAGCATGGGCATCAAGAGTGCCAGTGGAGGTATAGAGGGTAGTGGTGACCAAGTTGAGTGTTAAAAGGGAGAGATTGATAGGTAGGAAAAGAAGAATGAGCAAATGCCATGCTTTGTGAATTTGATTATGAGTTAGGCATAGATTGTTCCTTTTTTTCACCGTTCCCACTAAAGTTGATGATTATATAACAGATATTAACGTGAGGAGCATTTACCTTTAGCCATATAACTATGAAGTTCATTGGGGCAATCATGTTTTTGCAAAAGATATCAAGGGTATATAAGGTTGCAATTTAGCACCTCACTTCTGTTAATTAAATAGTCCTCAATTAAATATCAAAAACACCAAACTGATGAATTTCCGGTTACTTGGCATGTACTGTAAACTTCTTGGCTATCTGATTTCTTTGACACAACAATAACCACTGTTTATGCAACCTTGGGTTTATCTATAAAATATCATCCTCGCAATAGCTTAATCTTAGGTTTTCCACAAGCACAATAGGATCAATTTTATTAAAAGACGAATTTTGGATGAAGAGAAATTTGAACTTACAAGAAGCAATGACACACTTTCCCATAATCATTTTAATTTTACATTACTCAACTATTAATTCATCATGGATCTTTTCAAAAAATATATAATAATTCATCATGGCCAATTCCGACTAGGTTCACATAGTTGCATGGATAGCTTTCTTCTTATACCTATTGTTATTGGAAAGAGGAATTAACTTTTTTTTTGTTCTAACTGTGGTTATTTTTGTGCTCTTTCAGAAATTACAAAAGGAAATGGACAAAATCTAAGTTTTTCCCTTTTTGGAGAGTATTATCTAGTACTTGCCGCTTATGACCCCAGGTGTTGTAAGTATAGCTTTACCTTAAAGATGATTATCAACTATATACCATACAATTAAAGTATGCAAGATATAAACATAGACGGCAATGCATATTACATCTTCTAACTCAAATAAGAAATGTGTATAAAGAAATTTTTAAGGTGTCAAACAACAAAACACAGCATGTTAACCAACAAAAAGTGATGAACAAACAAGCTCTATATTTTTTTGAGGTTATTGTTCATCCTTTACATGAGAATTTCATGTAGCAAGTCTCTTTTGAACAGTGATAAGTATATATCATCAAACTTCTAGAAGAAAGTAATGTTATTTGATAGCAGATAAATCAATTATATTTATTCAAAATAAGAAGGCCAAAGTTTTGCATGAGAGTAAAGCTATACATCTGAGGAAATAAATATTTCCATTCAGGATAAAAAGGTTGGACAAAATTTCTGGTTCCAAATATTCAAGACCCAACTATATATTGAGGCAGAACTAACAGATGCATACTGACACATTCTGCAGGAGCACCTGGCACCTAAGATTAAGTAAATCCACCTAGTGGTCGAATCCAATCAGAATTTTTTTCTGTAGTACTCCAGCAAGTTTCGGTACTTGGACTTTTGAAATTTGAAAAAAAATGGTCTTAGTATAGTCCTGCCATCATTTAAGTCCTTTAGGGAAAGAATGCATATTTGGGAATGTTTTGAATTCTTATTTGAGATATGATGCCAAACAGCACATGGAAATTATCTAGGACAAATTAATTGCGAAATTACTACAGAAAAACAAAAGGAATGTTACTTCACTATTTACAAATTTTAAAAGAAATCACATAAATTCAGAGGATTCTGAAAAATAGATGGATAGCTTATAGGAATAAATTTTCAATTAGGAGGTCAGGAAAGAAAATTGCATTCAAGGATTTGTCAAGTATGTATAAGCTATAAATCTCTCCCGTAAAAGTAGAAATTTCTTTTGGAAAAAATAAGGAATGCATTAAATAAATTACCCTAGCAGGTCATTCACTTTCCCACAAGAAGCACAATAGAAACTTCCATCCGGTCTTGTGCTGCATCTGCCTTCCGCCAAGCCTGTTTTTTCATTCTTCAGAGCGCACTCAAGATGGCATGACATGCCACAAGGATCTCCACCAGATGAGTTATCTGTGCTGCAGAACAGCCAGAGACTGGGATCCTTGTTATCATCGTACCTGTGACAAATACAACACGAACAACGTTTGCAGAAAACATCATCTGGGCTTAAAGTAGCCTTGCAAGCTACATTTCGGCAGTATCGGGGATTATCATTAATATCCACATTATTGGTGGGAGGAATGTTTGTTTCAATGGGCAGGCGAGAAGGATTATCTGCCTTCCTTTGTCTCTTGGAGGAGGGCAGAGGCTTTGAAGGTTGATTTGATGTGTGATCTATCTTTTCTGCTTGCTTTTGTGATGTCTTCTCCATGACAATTCTGAGTAGAAGCTCTACAAGTTTTTGTTTTGATAAACCAGTATACTTTCTCTCTTTTCCCATCTCTGCACATAGGATTTCTAAAATATCTTTTCGGGTCCATGACTGCAGCACCTCAGATGCATTATCTGGCCATTTTGCTAACTCGTGGACAAGTTTTCTTTTTTCATCCATAGCAAGCTCACCACATTTGGACAGGTTAATCATTGATCCTAGAAAGAAGCATCAGTCATTGATTAGTTGACAAAAGTTTACAGTAATGAAATGATGCAGAAGAACTTTGAGAAACAAAATGATCTGCCGCAATGCACCCAAAAAAGAAAAGAAAGGAAAGAAAATAGAAAATAGAAGATGTATCTTAGAGCTCAATAGGGAACTAGAACAAATCAAATTGAAACATGTTGAGAGTTATTTGAAGTTACTCATGTTTGTAACTCTTGGAGGGCTTTTGGTAGGATATCGGAGCATCAACCTAGGACCACTGCTCTGATACCTTGTTAAGGAAAATGATTTATCTAATTCACTACAAAAATCCTAGGGATCTTTATATAGAGAGACACCCTAGGAATAATTACAAGGTACACCCCATATAATGACAAAATAGAAAAACACCTCCAAGAGTTACAAACATAAGTAACTTTAAATGATTCTCAACAAAACAACTCCTTGGTCTCTGGATTTGTAATATAGCAAGATGGGGCTTAGATAATTCCATATTACTAGAGAAAAAAATTCCCTCGCATGACTTCAAACTATTTATGCTATAAGGAAAAGCTAATTGCAATAGGGAACTAGAACAAATCAAATTGAAACAACTTGTTGGTCTTTGGATTTGCAATACAGCAAGATGGGGGTCAGAGAATTCCATATTACTAGAGAAAAAAAAATCCTCACATGACTTCAGACTATTGATACTATAAGTAAAAGCTAATTGCAAATTTTTTGGTTTAGGTGATCATGTATAATCCAGTATCTCACACCAGTAATTTGGCAACCAGCTTAACACACACTTGTTTGGCTAAAAGGGTTACTATAGCACCAAAAAACCCAGACTATCCCGCGTCAAGTTATTCTAGAGGTGAGGTGGGCTGGAGGTAATCCTAGGTTATCCCAGTCCACAAAAGTCATTTCTTGAACTTATCCCGCATATTCACCAAGCAACCACATGAATCATCATAATTTATCCCATAAAAATTCCCAAACAGAAATACAAGCTAACCCTCTACACAAAAATTAGCCCATGAAAATTTATTGCGCTTACCGAAACAGCCCTTGAAAATACAATTCGAATCCAACTCAAACCCCTTGTTCCAGTGCTTGTCCTTTGATTCCTTAAATGATATCATCTAAAAAATCCTCTACCAAGAGACAAATAGAAGCTTTTCTTGTTGTGAGAAATCTCCCATAGGAGCATTTTGTCCTCATGGTGGAGGTGATCCTACTTTCAAGAACTACAACATCTCAAGAAGATTCGTTGCACACTCCAAGGGATGTTATTTGAACAAAATGCAAGCGAAAATGCTGGGAAATTTTGATCATAGATGTTCTAACATAAAACAAACATGAAATAATTAAAAAAGAAAAAACAGAACATCTGTAAGCAAAAATCCCTCTATTATACATCATGCAGCTATCAATCAGATTAGACCACCAACGTATGACCAAGAAGCCGACTGTTAAATAAGCAGCCCTAAACTATTCAACTAACAAAATTGGTAAACTTCTCTTGGCATTTTCTTCTCCCCTTCAAAGTGCCCAAAATATCAAGGAACGTGCTAAGACCGTGCGAGTTGTAAGCCACCCATCATCCTCTGCCAAGGCGGCTACGACCAACCGCAGCCACGCAAAGTCCGTTGGTTAGGCAACGTGAAGACAAGACACGACGTTGACTTCCCGCATAACCCACCAAAGATCGAGAATTTACGCTTCCCACGATAGCCGGTCCAAAGAAGCAATCTTTTTACACTTGAACACTTGAACGCCACCACCTCATCCCACACAATAAACCAAAATAAAAGAAAAATCCAACATTGAATCTAAAGTCGAGATGGGCAGTACCCAAGAAGGATCGCCAACAGATCACCGGCCACAATCACAGCATTGCCGACGCCAAGAGAGAAACAAAAGGCCCCAAAAACCATTGCGGCGCAAAAAAGGCAACTTTGGGGGACAACAACCCGATTAAAATAATCGGCAAAAGGGGCGGAAAGATGCGATTTTTTTTTTCCTTAACCCACGTCTTTATTTTCGGATTCCCAGCCAACCCAAATCGAGGATCCGATCCCCGCAAGTGCGACGGGAGATCAGAACCAAAGAGGGGATCACCACGTCCATTGGGAGAGGAGGGTGGAGGGATAGAGAGACCCACCTGGGAAGGGAGGAGGATGAGGAGGAGGAGGGGGAGGAGGGTCCATCTCCACCACCAGATCTCGCGTGCGCACCTTCCCCTCCCAAACCCCCACCCCCCCTCGCAGCGTTAGAAACTCAACAGAAGAGAGCTCTCCCACCTGCAGTTACACGTCACGGTAATTAGTACGTTGGGTACAAAAGGAGCGACCTTGACCCCTCCCTCCAAGCCTCCCGAGGTGCCGTACAAAGAGCCAAGGGGGAGAGGGGGGGCATGGTACCAAGTTGGGGATCCATCGTGGGCGGGTGGGTCAAGCTCCTGTACTCGTGCTGTTCCTCGACTATTACTCGTGCACACTCGTGCTGTACTCGCGGTCTCCTGTGTGTGTGTGGGGTGGGGGGGGGGGGGGGGGGGTTGGGTGAGAGAGAGAGAGAGAGAGAGAGAGAGAGAGAGAGGGAGGGAGGGAGATGGGAAGGGGAGACGTATGTATGCGCCGGAGGGGAGAGAGACAGCGTGGAAGGTGTGGCTTTTGAGGGAGGGAGATATGGGTGACTTGTGGGGGTGACGTGGTAAAAGCGACGAAGTTGTTTGCATGTGGTTCTTTTATTAGTTGTGGGTTTTACCCAGAGGGGACGTTCGCCGGGGGCTCGGGGAGGGACGATATGAGTTGATAATCACAGTAAATGACATGGTAAATAATCATCGTTTGCGTTAATAGTGGGGGACTCCACCGTGGTTCACTGGGAGAGAATTTTGGCGGAGGTGACGTGCGTCCGAGTCTCTAAGCTATAGGCATGATTAATCTCTTCTTAATTGATCTACTAATATTGATAAAGAGAGAGATGTGTAATAATCTACGTTGGTGATCGAATAATACCAATAAGGAATTTACTGAAAATATATGATGTATATAATATGTATAAGAAAGATAGAAAAAAATATTAATAGCAATATTTAAGGTTATGATATGAAATTTTATTAAGTAACCTAAATGCAAACATATAATTAGAAATACTCTATATGATGGTAAAAATATATAATTTAATAACATAAATTTACACTTTTATAGTAGTACAAATAAATGATTGATAAATAATTTTCAATATTTTTGCAAGGAGGTATAGACTTACTTCTACAAAATTTATACATCAAGAGTTATTTTCATTTTAAATGACGATGATGAAAGAGAGCTAAATTAAATGTAATTAAATGTTATGAGTAAATACTAAACAGATACTTTGAGAATTATTAAATAAGTAACATATGAATAAATACTGAATAAGTATGTCATGCATAAGCAAATTAATCTAAATATAAATTTGTGATCTAAAATTTTGATGAGAAAGCAGGCAACACATGTACTTACAGGTATTAAACTTTAAATAAATATGTAAACGAAACTCAAATCCTATTTAAATTTATATATCCGATATCATTAATGTATAATATATAATATTTCATGAAAATAAATTATTCTAAATAATAAAATAATTATCTTATCTATAAAATAAATATATAAATAAGTAAATAAATAATATCTATCGCACACAATACATTAAAATAACTTGTTAAAAAGTAACAAAAAATATCTATAATTTATATTTTAAGATTATGGTATATATTATTTTAAATATATAAATATTATATTTATATATATATAGTGTGTGTGTAAATTTATTTAATTATATATATATATTGTGCGTGTGTGAACTTTGAAGGGGAGATGCTCTGTAAGGGGAAGAGAGGGAGCGGCAAGGGAGGGGAAGCGCTAAAATTGAAAAAAAAAAAAAACAAAAGCTCTTTAACCAAGAGAGAGCCAGAGAGGGAGAGGGAGAGGGAGAGCGCTAAAGTCAGAAAAACAAAGAAAAAACAAAAATGTGACCGAGTGAGATGTCGGGGGCGTGGTGTGGTGGGGGAAGAAGAGAAAGGGAGAGCGGGGGAGTGGCGAGGAGGGGGAGCACGGGGCCAACACGTGGCAGGTGAAAACCCTGTTATAGTAAAGAGTATAGATATGATGTGAGATTCTGGGTCGTCGGAAAATAAATAAATACAAATAAAAAACTTAGGATAGCGCTTAGGTTCAGTTGGAATACCTAATAAATAAATGAATTTAATTTATCCCACCTCCATTAAATTTACTTCAACATTTATTAAAATATGATATTTTGAAACATTCCTATTGCATTATTTCAATATAATAATGATATATTAAATATATTCTCTCCAACATAATATATATATTAAAATAAATTCATCATACCACATCATCACACTCAAATTCATATCATAAAATTAAAAAATCATCCATAGCATACATTATCATAACAATCATTTCTCTCCCTCTAATTATTCCATCCTCTTGAATAAATATCATTCTTAACTTATCCCTATTTTACTGTATCTCGAGACGAGAATAATTGTGTGAAATTGCATTAAAGGAGGGGTGAAAGTGATTTCAGAAAATGTTACAAGACAAAAATACAATCACAAAAAGAAATAGAAGATTTCTAGGTGGAAACTAAAATGGGGTGAAAACCACCACCTAAGTCAATCTCTTGACTTAAGATTTTCGATCACAAAGTGATCAATCCACTAACCACACTACTTAAACGAGAATAGTGTATCTCAATTACAAATCCCACCTCCTATCTCTAAACGAAGGTTTCTCCCTTCACAATGAAGAGACGAGGACCTGACAAACCGGATACCCAAACTACAATAATAGAATAAGAATGAAACAACACTTATAGAATACCCTAGAATATTAATGACTCCCTTATCTATTAAACATAAAAAGAACTCCCTGAGGATTAGTAGAATGAAGTGCACCAGGAGTGTTGATTTGCCATTTGATCAGAGTGTTGGCACAACACAAGGGCAATAGAAAGCAAGGAGTAGTGAGCAAGTGATTTTCTAGGGAAATTGTATTTCAAGAGGTGTGTTTTGCCTAAGAGGGGTTATAGTCTATTTATAGATAAGTTTAGAACCTTCAAGAAGACTTGAGAGATGTCTCATATCCGTTGGAGGTAAGTCCCAAGAGATTAGGACGAAATCCAACACAAATCAAGGCAATTATGATTTTGACAACAATATCAGACGTCTTGTAAAACGTCTGGGTATAATTATGGATGTCTGATTCTATTAGTCAGACTCACTATTTTCATTGGATCAAAATAGAGACATCTGATATATTCATATAAGACGTCTGATTCAAATATTGGATGTCTAATTATAAGTGGGTTCATTCCTATTTTGACTAGATTCAAACAGGGTTCTAGATTTTAAGGAACAGACGTCTGTTTGGACATCTGCCATATTTCCTAGATGTCTAGAAAAATATTAATGACATGCCTTGGTAATCTAAGGGTCGAACTTTGGTTTCTGATAAGTGTGCACAAAAATAAATAGGCAACTGTTCATTGAAAGATGTCTGGTGATATGTCCATACGTCTAAAGGTGTATTTGCCCGTTATACCAACACAATAGAGAAAAAATAGACATTTGAGTCTAACGGTTGGTCTAAGGACGTCTAGGCTATGTGTTGGACATCTGGATAATGATATGGACGTCTGATAGAGAGTTGCTTCGATTGATGCCTAAGAGGTCAGAATGTAAAGGCAATGCTATAGGCAATTAGATATCTGAAACAACGATCAGACGTCTTAAAGTTGAAAATCAAACATCTGACAGTTGTGATGGACATATGATTTGTGTCTTAGTGTTAGATTTTTGTTTGTAATTTATCTTAAGTGTAGAGAACTTAAGTTAACTATTTATAGGTTATGTCTAGGGACTCTTTACAACATCTCTAAACTCAAATAAAATAAAAATTACAACATTTAAATGTTTAAATAAAAATCCTATGACATATGACAAGACTCATGCTAATCTAGTCTTCACACTTTTAATCATCAGATTTAGAAAACTCCATGAAACCTGCAATTATGTTATTACAAAGAAAAATATGCTATGCTTATGTTTTTATCTCTTTTTCTTTATTTTGTAAAACTATCAAAATATTATTTATGAAGGGTTGAATTAACATGGTGTTCCTCTCCCAATGTCTTCGTCGACATTATCATCCTAGGTTAAAGTGATTTACTCATAGGTTCGATGGTTAAGGTATGCATGCAGATGGTGTTCTCATCGAGCAATGCATTCTGTCATTGTGCCAGCCAAGGAAGCCACGTAGGGGATCAGTGGAGTGAAGTAAATTGACTAACCATAGTATGAAAACGAGCTCAAATTATCTCACACATCATATCCTCTTATCAACGTCACTCGATAATTTTTAAAAGGGTTGAACGCAAGAGTCTTGGGACCCATGTTGCAGGCAAGGAGGCTGACTGGAGGGGTATGATTTGCAGCAAGTTGTGTGACAAGCATTTATTCACACAAGTATTTGACATGGGTTAGTTGGTGATAGAGCAACGGATGAGAGAATAGATTAAAAGAATAATTAATAAGTAGTTCACTCCCCTTACTTTCCTAGATTAGTTGGGTTTGGTGGAAGATAATAGATCAAGTTATGTAAGATAATGGTGACGTGATAAAAAGAAATCAAGGGATCATGTTACAATTGTAGTAATTAATGCCATCAACTTAGGTGATATTTGGTAAGGAAAATAAGTTTGTAAAATAATTAAAAAGATAATGAAGGAGTGGAATAAAATAGTAAAATAAGTAGATTATTACGTTTGGATATTTTGATAAACTAAAATTATTATATACAAGAGGTAAAATACCTTTACCTTAAATTAAATCTCCTTTCACCTGGCTAAAGTGACAGCTACGTTAGGTAAAAAATTAAATACTTACCACCTTGACCCAGCAACCAAACGGCTCCTTGATTACTATTAGCTAAGGTGTCGATTTGGTGAAGTAATAGCTCTGGCACTTTGAAAGTTCAAAATATTTTTTAAAAAAATGGTGACCAATCAAACGAATGTTAGGTGGGAGGTAGAAATCCGAGATAGCCAATGTTTAACCCGTGGCGTTCCTGTTGCATGTACCGTCTATTTTAGGTTGTTTCGTATCGTTGAAAGGGGAGTGTCGTCAAAAGGAAGTGGGGAACACCGGTAGTTAAAACATTAAACTGAGGGTGCAAACTCTAATTTCGTGTAAGAATTCAGCAGATGTTTTTCCTTGAATAGAAATTTTTTTCTGGTCACGTCCAGCCTTTTGAGCGCACGCATTTACAAAGTGTAGTTTGGCAGATTTATCACCCAAGAATTTTCGCATCGGGGTTCTTCTGCACTATTAACCACAGACTGCGTCATTCAAAAAGTCGTGCAAGTGCAAAGGTCCAATCAAGTTTGCATTTTTCCGCGAGTATTAATTACGTGGAATGGTCACATAAATAGGGGTTTAGCCTACTTGACGTGCATCTTTGGTTACTCACCCAACTCTGGCAATCCAAGGAGAGCTGAAAATTTGCAGGAAATTTGACGTAAATATAACTCAGGAACAGTGGGCGGAAATAGTGGACGTACCTGACTGGAAGAGGAATGATGATTCTGGAACAATTGTGGGCCAAATGGGCCCTATTTAGTTTCTTTTCCTTGATTAGCATGGAAATCTTATGAAATAAACCCACAATAACAGCACTTTAAAAGGAAAAGGATCTAAGAAGAAGAAATTCACCGTCAGCTTGATGCAATTTCTCATTCCGATCCCCTGTTTCTTTGGAAAGGCAAGAACGAAGAGGCATAGACACTTATGGTGTTTGAATTTGCTTGTTACCTTTTCATTAAATTCAGTAGGACTTCTAACTGGAACGATAACAACAGCGCTTCGGCTCATGGTTAGTGGCCATCGGGTGATTCTTATAAACGGTTTTTTTTTTTTTTTTTTTTTTTCCAAGCGATTTTTTTCCAAAGATATCGACAATTTGATGATTCTGGACCAACCACTTGTTAAGTGGATATGAAAGGAACCTCGTTGTCCTCTCTGATAGGGTACTTAGGCAAACAAACAGCATTTTATAGTAATGTCAGCCAAAAATACCCAAACTTCTATCGCACATCATCCTCATCATCATGCAACAAGTGAGAGTGAGCAGTTTGTGATTTCTGTAAAACCTCCTCTATAGAGACGTATGAGCATTAACTTTTGTTCATGTAACTTGAACTTAAAAAATACGTCTACGTTATTTTGAGGTTCTCCTACGAGACAAAATGGGCCTTTCACTCGTTGGGGGATGCAATGATTAATTTACGAAAAAAAGAAGTGAGACGTAAATGGAATTATTTTGAATGGCTGCCTCTGTACACACGTATGGAAATATGAAAAAAAATGAGCATGCACAATCTTTTTTTTTTTTTTTTCCTTATTTTGCTTTCTTGTAGTGTTGTGTGACCCCATCTTGATGGAGTTTCTCTATTGTTACATGGAGCAATCTTCTCCACTTTCCCTGAGGGCGTTAAAAAAAAAGCTCTCCAATTCTCTACTGTATCAAATGCACAGAACATTGCTTATCAAAAAAAATTAAACAAGAAAAAATACACATAACACAGCCTGGGAAAGAAGGTCAGCTGACCAGATTTAATGGCATTGGTTACATGAGCTTTTCAATTTAATAAAAATTCTATCCTATCACCCAACCTAACCCGGCCATTAATAATAGCATGAGTTCGATTGGGTCACCAACCAGTAAAATTGTTGGATCCTTTTTATGTAATCAGTTGTTCTCACGTTTTTTATTCAAAAAATATCAACCTATGCATACCCCTGTTAAGATTGTAATGTACCTAATGGAACGAATACACGATATCAACAAAAAGACTTTTTAAATAAGTAAAATAAGTAACTCAAAACTTATTACAAAAGTTGAGAAGATAATTTATTTAACAAAATATGCAATATAAATGTGAGATCGCAATCGAGTAAATTAATATATGCCAGTGATCTATGAATATGATGTTGGCCGTGAGGAAACGTATTCGGGGCATGATACGATATCATGATGGGTTTTGGGGAAGTGAGGCAATGCGGCGAGCCGAGTTGGGGAATGAGGTTAAGATTTTCAATGCACAGTATACGTAAGAAACGTGTATAGAAAAAATCTTTACGAATTGCAGCTTTTACCGGGTCACGTTTCTCCTCCAACTCAATCTAACGCCTTTCCCAATAGGTTGATTGATGGATCGTTGAGGTCGCCGATGGTCGTCAAAAATTTTGCATAACACAGAACATAAAATTTAATCACTAAAAGATAAAAATGGATATGCAATCACTTTAAAAAAAAAAAAAAAAAAAAATCTTGACTCAGTTACATCATGTATAGGTGCATGTTTGGTAAGATGATTGAATATCTATAATATGTGAGTTGGAGGATCTTCCATCATTAAGTATGTCCCTAATTATATAATTAGGAGATCATTTTATAGAATATAAATGATGAGTGATTACATTTTTGAGGAAGTGTAATTACCAAGAGTAATAAGGAGTAATGAAGATCAATAAGGTTAATTGTATAACTACTGGATGGGCCAACGGCTCTTCGCAATGTCGTGCAGACAAGATCCAAAGGTTTGAAATTAAACATGTTCCATTAGTCTTATCATAAATCAATTAAACTTATTTTTACTAAAGTAATTTTTTACCTCATCATTGATTAAATGCAACCCAATTTAATTGATTGAAATTCCTAACAAAAAAAATTCATCGTTTGTAGGTTAAAATTTATCGTTGTACACCCCTAGTCGAAATTAGGATGCATGACGTCTATTCATGACTATGTGCATACAAATAGACTGCTCAATGCAGAGGGACATTGTCGAGGGAAGGATTTTATCATTGTGCTAAGATGCCAATATATAAATCATCGCATTTGATGATAATCGTGGAATCAGAGCAAGTAAACCCAAAGAGTACAATGATTTTAGGCGAGAAAACCCCATAGGGAGAAGAAAAACAATTCTAGGTAACAAGGGAAAAATTTACGATAAATATAAAAGTACAATACTTCTATTTTGATTGTGTTAAAATCACAGTACTAGCAAGTTATCGAGAAAATCCATGCCGAGATGTCACACTGGACAAATTTCTCTTGCCTGTAAAACACAATCTCCCGTAAGAACCAAGAATGATAGAGTCGTCACTCAAACCGTCAAGATCACTCTTTTGAAATATCCCTTCTTAATAGTTTTTTTTGCATTCCCTCTCTCTCTCTCTCCTCCCCATGCCCTATAGTTATAGAAGACACTATCAACTTATCACCGGTGTATGTTAGAGGGGAGGAGAGAGGTATCTGAGAGGTGAGAACGAGAGTCTCCCCCACACCCTTCCTTCCTACGTCGACAAAAACCCTAAGCATAGGGCTCCGATTGGCCGATGTAGGCTGACTGGAGCCCCCACACCAACCTTCGGATCTCCCCCTCTCCTCCCCTAACCTTTCTCTGCCTCGATCGAAGATGCATCCCAACATGCATCGCTAATGAAGCTCATCATCCTCGATAATTCCAGCTACGGTCGTCCTCCTCGTCAACAACGTCGCCGTGGGGGTGTTGGCTGCAGCCCTTGTGGTGCTCGCAATCGATCTTAGAGAGTGCGTGGGGAGAGAAAGGCCTCGTTTCTTGGTCAAGAGGCGCAGCAGTACATACATACATCATCAACGTCGGTTGCGTGACTGCAATGATCGCTGTTTGTCTCGTCGTTCGATTGCCTTTGTCTACCAGTGACGACCCATCATTCGATCAGCTCTCCATTTGGACGTGCTGTGGCCGTGGTGGTCCCCTCACCGAAGTTTCAATCAGTTGCAGCAGTGTGGAACATTGAGTGGTTGTGGGCTTCCTTGATGTTGCTGTTGTTGTGCTTGTTTCTGTGTTGTGTGTGGAGATTAGTCATCTTCTTTCTCGTGTTTTCTTTTTGGCTTAGGACCACATGTGACCTTGGGATTCCTCGGTTGAATCTTCTGACATTTGTTAGTTGTCGAATTCAACATTTTGGTCAATCTAATTTGGCTAACCCATTGTGCGATCTTCGAGATCTTCTCGTTGGCACTTGCCGATCTACGAGCGTGAGGTCACTCTCCTTCAAGAGTTCGATTGGTTCCTGATCGCGGGATGCATTTTCTTTTTCTTTTTCCTTTTTTTTTCTTGTCTTATTTCTGTGTTTTGGCCTTTTCCCATTTCTACAAGGCGTAACCTCCCCCTCAATGAGGGAGTTAAGCTTCTCCACCTCCCTCTTGCCGATCTACAAGCATGGGATCGCTCTCCTTCGAGAGTTCTACCGATTTCTGATCGCGGGATGCATTTTCTTTTTCTTTTTCCTTTTTTTTCTTATCTTATTTCTGTGTTTTGGTCTTCTCCCATTTCTACGAGGCATAACCTCCCCCTCAGTGAGGGAGATAGGCTTCTCCATCTCCCTCTTCCCTTTTTGGGTTGCATTCTCTTGTTTCAAGTTCTTTCCTTTAATAGATTTAATTTCAAAAAAAAAATGCTTATCACCTTGGTATGGACTAGTTTTTGGGTACAATGCATTATCATATCCTCAAGTTTTGTTTGGTGTGATTTTAAAAAGGGAATTTATCCTAATAGATGGTAGTTATTGTTATAGTATATGAATAGTATATAAGTTATTTTCCACCAATCACATCAATCACCATTCATTATATCTACCTCCTACTAATTTACTTACAATGCAAGTAAAAATAAAAACTAATAATAATATATCAACTCAACTATTACATCTATATCCACTATCATCTACTTATCCTCCTTAAAATTTCCTAAACTTTATCTAATCTCACACTTTAAACATACGCCAAGCAAGATGGTTCCCCTACTCCTATATTACAAACGATACCCTTCCTTTATCCAAAATCTCCTCCCTCCCAAAACCTTCAACCTCCCTCCCACACTCCCACTCCCACTCCCTCATCTTCAAATTTTTCTTTTTCTTTTTTTTCCCTTTTTGTTCTGGTTATGGAATGAGCATTGATTAACAGTTACGTACAAGAAGATGGACTTGAAAGGTGACAATGTGATCACAGCATCAAAGTTTTTATTTTAGTTGCGAAATCACACCATCAAAGTTAAAGCACTGGCTTTACCGTTGGGTGATGCGCGTGGCCATGTCTTAATGGTTCTTTGAAACGATTGTTTATATTCTAGACACGATTTTCTTTTGTTCCACATTTTCTTTCTGAAAGTTCCGACTAATGCCTTGGTGTCACTTACGTGAGTTGCGTATGTGAACATGTGAACAAAAGCAAGACAAAATTATGAACTATTCTTTCCTTTTAGATATAAACCTATGGTTAGCCTTTTTTTTTTTTTTTTGTGGTTAATGAATTTTGGGTTTGGATAGAGAAATGGTTTGTGATCACTAAAATAAATTAGATGGTGCTGTTGTGTTAGAGAACTGACGCCCAACTGATTTAGTAGTTGAAAGGAGGTTTATTTGCTGATTCAAAGGGCTTTATTAGGTAAAAGCGATTGCAACGGGTTCCTGCTGACATTATCAAGTTGTTGCTGTTCATATACAAAGCAAGATGGATAAGCATCCAATAGTTTTGTTGGATATGATGGTTGATATTTTTTTAGTAAAAAAAACTGATACTGGATCTGACACTTTTTTGAAGCTATTTCACAATGTGAAGATTTGACAAGAGAATCGAAGATTCAAGGAGATGATGAGATGTTAACGATGCTGCGAGTACAAATTTATATTTAGAAGACATCTTTGTACTCGGTCTTTTTTACTTGCAAAATAAGATAGATTTAATTATATGGGCTTGCTATGTTGTTGCATTTTTACCTAATAAATTTGTAAAAGGTAAACCAATTACGATCCAATATTTCATGCTTACAAAGGAATCACGTGCCAAGCATCAAAGTCCTAATGTTAATTTATTTCATACCATACGGATTACTTGTTCAGCGATGATTTTACAAACAACCATCAATCGTTTAAAATCTCAATTTTACATCAATATCACCTCATAGCCTCCCCTCAAAAAATAAAGAAAATAATAGGTGAAAATATCTTGATTTGAATTACAAATCACAACTTGGTATTAGCTAACTACATTTTTAAGAGGTGTTCTTGATTATTTAATTGACAATCAAGCTAATTATTGAATCACACAATTAAACAAACTCCACTAACATTTTCAATCAAGAAGGCATTCTTGCAAATATATATCCAAGCTTCAATTAGTTTTTTTTTTTTGACTTCCATGATAGCCCCGCATACTTAAAACCTAGCCTCAATCAATTGTGAGAATTTGATCCAATGACAATTGTAATATAGTGCTATTATTCCTCCTGAATAAAAGATGAAAACATGATTTATAGCAATAACAAGCGACGCAGTCAAACATTCGTAACTCTCAATGTGGAAAATAGTGGATCCAAACAAATGTGCATCCTTATGGAGCTGACACCAAATGAAATACATCTATAACCATATAATTTTGTGCTTAATTGAATAGTGACATTGGCATGCCCCAAAAGGTTGCATTTCATTTAAATTATAGCTCCTACTAAAAGGTTCTTATAGGTTTTTCCATGCCCTACATAAAATTATGACACAACTAGATGGCTACCTCCAATCCCCTCCACCTAAGGATGAGTATTGGATTGGACTCTTGCGAGCTAGGACCAAGACTTAGTTCAACCCAAGCTCATTTAATAAATGAGCTACAAAGGAGACCTAAATCCTAGCTTAAAATAAATATTTTTGATGTAAGCCCGACTCAACCCAAAAACCATGGGTTTGAATTAGGTTGGGTCAGCACATTTATCATTTAATACAAGTAAAACACTTGAAAATGATAATTATCATTTTCAGTTAAATAAATGACAGTGTTATTATATTTTTGTTTTGTATAAATTAAAAAATCTTTGAATGCTTACATGTAAACGTGCAATCAAATGATTTAGTTACTTATATTGTAAATTTTTAGGTTGAATATTTTACATATATAATATATAATAAACCAACTAAATGTAATCAAGTAGAGGAAAATTACAATTAAAAATAAAAGTACTCATCTTATGTGTTCGTATTTAGTTCAAACTTGGATGTCACACTTTTCTATGGTAAGAAGTCAATGCATGGTTCATATTTAGTTCAAATAAGATTATAGGTTTACATAACTTGCAATTGCAGAGAGCATGAGGATTTTAAGGCTTTGTTGGTAAAAAAATAATAGGATCTGTCTATATTTATTTAATATTTAATGTAATAATTCATATATATATATATATATATATATATATATATATATATATATATATATATATATATATATATATATTGATGTAATTGGACTAATAGTCAATGCCTTAGGCTAACCCTTAAATGGGTTACAAGAGCTAGGTTAGGTTTAGGTCACCTTATCCCTAGGCCTATTCAATTGGGTTGGGTGGGGCCGACTCGGCTCAATGCTCATCCCTCTTTCCACCCAAGAAAAAAAAAAAAAAACCATTAGATTGGTAATCTGCTCAACACATAGAAAACCACAAACTATGGTTGCTATTGTCCCTCCTCGATACTGAGGAGTGGAGGATGGACATCGTACAAGAAAGTAGATGACCCAGGAAGTCCCATTCTTCGTGTGGATGCTATTGGAGAACCACATGATGTGCTCTTGTGCTAAGACATCCTGCACAGCCCTGATGCCCCCAGGATTGGATGGTCCCCTACAGCCAAGTCAAGATATTCTCTTAGTTGAATCAATAATTGCAATGGTGATCTCCTAAGAAGATGAATACCAATAGATGAATTTACAAGAATTCTCCTTTTTTCCAAAAAAAGACAAGAATTATCATCCTATAAAAGGAAAAAAAAAAAAAAAAATCAAGATCATCAAAAGAGAACTGAACTTCTAGGAACCTTTAATCGAGAAGGGTTGACCTGAATGTTCAAGATTTTTTCTTTAAAAATCCTTCAAATGTCTGTTCACTAATACTTGTCGTCAAGAGGAGAAGCCAACTAAGCATAGCCCTCCGGTCACCGATACTTGTCGTCATTATTTGGTGATTGATTAAGAAAATACGTAGAAATAAGATACTCTATCTTCACGAGTATTGTTCAAAATTGCACCCATACACATTTGTGATAGATAAGAGTGATGGAGTGGTATATCGTCCCATGCTCACTTCAGGCGTAGCGTAAGGCAAGTTAGAACATTTTTTTAATGGGATCGATTCGGAGGAATCGCGTGAAGGAATAGATATCCCTCCCACACACGTCGCATGTTTCTTTTTCTGCGTGTGACCTGGAATCCTTTGCGGGCAAATTGGGAGGCATAGGTAAAGTAGATTCCTTAACTCGATCTCGTCTGGACCTCGCAAATTGTTTGTTAGAGCCCTGCTACCAATCAGGTTATACCATGACGGTATTTCCTTTTTTTTTTCCAAACTTGCTTGGTAGAGAGTCGCGATGAGGATCGCAAAGGAAAAACATTCGTTTCTAACGAAGAAGTACTTTAGATCATGTCATTATTCAAATAAAGAAGAAGAAGATCTCATTGGAAAAAGCAGGCGTGAATCAGAAACCGGAGGCTGCGGCGTGGGGCAAATTTCCAGCATCATATTTCGTTCTACAGATGCTGCGCATCTGCGGGAATGAACACCGGTCGGTAACGGGTTGAAGCGTGGGGGGTACATCAGCTGCGGTTAATGCCGTTTTCACAGACGTGTTAGAAGTTAAAATGCACGAAAATGTAGCGGGTGATAGCATCATGTGATCTTAGATACGCTGAATGTGGTAATTATTTGACCGATTGATATTTAATATTAAAAACAAATAACATAAAATCTATTAAGCGGTGATCATATCATATTAAAAAAAAATTATCACATCACTTTCAAGTAAATGAACATGTGATAAATTATTTTATACAATTGATAAATTATTTTGTATCGATGAAAAATTGTAATGATGGTAATATCATCATTAACCATAATTAATTTCAATTAGTAAAAATCAAGTGACAAATGCTCCTAAATGATCGTCTGAGAGCTGTAATTTCACTATGATCCATTTTGAAGAGAGAACATTAAAACATGGTTAGTTATGCGGTTTTAACTTACATCATAAATGCAGAGTAACCACGGGGTCGCCGAGGGGTTAATTAAAGGTCGATTGAGCATTAAAGTCCAACAAGTGGATCCACATAGACAGAAATAAGGTTTCACGCATTTCGAGAATGCATCAGAACACAAAATCATAATTTCATATCCGCTTAAATTGAAGAGGTTCTGGTCAGGATAAAATTCATAGAAAAATATTCTAAGAGGTTTCGTACCATTGATTGACCATCTGAACCCATTTTGACCTTTAATAGAGTTTCAAACATGATTTTGCCCTAATTTAGGCTTCTATGCAAATTGCCTAGCCAAACGTGATTAAAACTCAAATCAAAGTTTAAAATTAAATTCCTTGGGTCTAAATTAAGCTAAGGCAAAAATTTGAGCCCAATCAGAGTTCATCTTGACCTAGTTTATATTTCAATCCCTTAAATCTCTATTTCTCTCAATCAGATCCCTAGCTTTCGATTTTATTGCAATTAGGTCCCTAATTTTGTCTTCATTCTTGCAAAAATGCCCTACCTCCATTGAAGGTGTGAAAGCACCTTCAGCCAAGATTCGAGAGAGAGAATCTCTCTCGAATCAGGCCCAATTCCCTCCAAAATTGGAGGGAATGCTCCTGAAGAGATCCTCTATTGAGAAAGCAAGGCCAAGAGGCCTAATATGATCTCTACACCGCTAACGAACCCATGATTTCAGGGCAAGTTCCTTACGATTTTCGCTAAGAAGTTGCATTGATTTCGTGCCTCTCATGACCCTAGATCCCTCTATCAAGAGCCATCTTGTCACGACCGTGCTCCTTAGCTAAGTTCCAGGCCAAAACAAGTCTGCTTTCTCTTCTCCGACCTACGCTCCAGCAGCTCCCCCAATCTCCATCTGCGCCCCCAAAAATCAAATTAGAAGTGTAGCTCTCCTCCTCACTTTCTTTTGACGGTGGCCAGCTAAAGCCTTGTCACATCCGACCTCTTCATCGCCGCTACCCCCTCACCAGAGTATTACCCTTCTCCAGCGCCAACCAATCAAAGCCGGTGCCAACTTCCTCCCTTTTGTCCCTTATACTAGGCCAATCTCTCTCTCCTTCTTTAGGTTAGAACCACGCCTTCCTCACTTCAAATTGACCCCTGTACGCCACTCTCCCACTTCATCTTCTCCCGCGACGGCAGTGAAGGATCCCTACTAGGAGGGGTGACGTAATAAAATGCAGAAATAAATATAAACAATATCACAGAATAGACAACCACACAAAGTACACAAAGATTTTTAGGTGGAAACCCAAACCGGGTGAAAACCACCACCTAACCCTCTCGAGTTAGGATTTTCCGATCAACCTAGTTGATCAAATCCACTAACCGAATCACTTTAAAACGAGGGTGATTCAACCTCAGTACAACCACGCTACAAGTACGAGGGTAGCATTCCTCAACCCCTTCTCTCCACGAGAAGGATTTTGTCCCACGAAGGAGACGGGAATTCGCAAAGCAAATACCCAACCAAAAGACAAAGATAAAATAAACAACAAGTCCTATAGAGCCAACAAAGAAATTATGAACCTAGCTTCTATAGGAATAAGGAAACTCCCCTTTGCAAGGAGTGCGTCGAGCTGATGATGCGGTGCGTGTGCCATGCGATGGCGCAACGTCGCTCTCGTAAACAACGGCGGGAGAGCGGGTGCGCGAAGCTTGATGCTCTCTAGAGAATGGAACTAGAGCTTGGAGAGCAAGGGCTTCTCTTGGACACAAAAGAGTGGAACTAAGTTGCTTAGGTGTGTCTCTTGTTTCTCTTAGTGTGTATCTTGTGTCTCTAAGTGTGTATTTGTGTTGCAAAGGTTCCCCTCTATTTATAGAGACCTTAGGAAGGCTTTGGAAGGCTTAGGAAGGGTTCTATAGCCGTTGGGTGCAAAGCCCAAGAGAATCAGGCCGAAATCAGGACAATGATTACATTTGACAGGGTGATCAGACGTCTAATTCTGACATCAGACGTCTGGAAGGCCACTTTAAGACGTCTGATTTCAAGGTCAGACGTCTGATTCTATGTGGGTTTCCTCCTGACTTGAATCAGATCTAAACAGGATTTTTGCGCAAGTACATCAGACGACATACAGGACGTCTGGCACTATGTCTAGACGTCTGGAAACCTACTTTTACTGTGGGAATTGATTTCCAAACGTTGCAACGGCTAGAAAATCTCTGAGAAGAGATTTTGGGTCAGCCGAGGCAAAACGGTCAATTATCAGACGTCTGTTAAGTCCTATGGACGTCTGATAAGGTTCTAACGGTCATAATCTGCAGTGCCTGCTAAGCTAGCCAACGGTCCACTATCTGGACGTCTGGCAAGTACATCAGACGTCTTCTAAGACGTCTGGTATAAGGTCTGGACGTCTGATTTCATCAGACAGAACTAGCTATGTGCAACCTAACAGATATCAGACGTCTGAAACAACAGTCAGACGTCTTAAAATACTTTATCAGACATCTGATTTTGGAATTAGACGTCTGTAAGTGCTGTTTGAGCCCTATATTGGTTTTCTAAGTATTTTACAGAAAACCTAAGTATCCTATGGTTGTGCCGGTGTTCCTAGTACTACTGTTAGGATACCTTGAGGCTCTTTAACATAATATTCTAAGAAAAATAAAAAGAGAAAGAAAATAAAGACAAGAGATACAAGAAAGGATTAAAAAGAATCTATCATATTCTTCTTGTCTTCTATCTTCAATCTGTCGCTCCACGCGAACCTCCTCTGTTTTCCGTCAAGCTCCTCCAATCCGTCCTGAATGCGAGCTTGAACTCCATCTAAACACGTCCACATTTGCAATTGACCTGAAATCTAGGACTTAAATTGCAAATGTTAAATAACACGTGTTTTGTTATCATCAAAACAAATGATCGTGGTGCTCTAGCGCCAACAATCTCCCCCTTTTTGATGATGACAAAACCATAAATACTAATGCAAAAAATCCTCCCCCTTTTTGACATTATAAAAAATGTTTAATTGATTTTACATTTTCTATAACTCCCCCTTAAAACATGCTCTTCTATGAGTTTCTTTTGACAAAGGTAATGCCTCTCCCTTTTTTTATAACAACAAGATAGCTATTATTTTTCTCCCCTTTCTAAAGGAAATTTAGCTACCTTATATCTCCCCCTTAAAAATTGACAATTAGCTCATAAATTTTAACTCCTCCTATCTAAATGCTACTGATAAACAAAGATAGGGTCAAGAATTTTACCGCACGTACCATGGCCAATAAAATGGCCCGAATGGTGGTGGTGGATGCCACATCGGATGGGGCTCCCATCCGTAGCTTGGAGGCCCGGGCATTGGCGCCGGTCTCCAATCTGGTGGTCGACGTGCGGCAGGTCCGTCGTTTGTTCGCCGTCTCGTCGGTCTTCTTGTTCTCTACCTTGGTCTACTCCTTAGTTCTCCTAACTCGAGTCGACCAGCTTTGAGTTTGTAGGTCCAATCCTTTATGTTGTAATTATCCCTGAACCCTACAAAACAAGATTCTACTTCCCTTTTCGGTATCCAAGTGAGCTTGGATCCGGATCTGTTAGTGGGTCTCCTTGATGGAGATCCTTTCTCAACCTTAGGACCATAAAAATTATCAACTTTGTTGATTAATTTGTTAGAATTTTCCCTAAGACATGCAATTTCTTTTTCTATAGTATTCAACTTTGTCTTTAAATCAGAAATTTCTATTTTTAGACTAACATTTTCCTCAATCAATTTATTATTTTCATTGATGAGGTTATGGTTTTCTAATAATAGGTTATCATTTTTAGGACTGGCTTCTAGATCCTTAAGTTTATTTTCTAATCTTTCATTTTCACTTCTAAGAAAACTAAGATTCTTTTTAATACTTTTATTTTCTATCTTAAGTGCTTTACTAATTTCAAATAGTTCATTAGAAGCTTCTTGTAAATCGAGATTTACCTCATTGTCGCTGTCGTCGCTGTCGTTGTCACTTTCTCCGATTGCCATGAAACCAAGGCACGCGGTTTCCTTCTCCCCGAGATCTTCTTCCAAGCTCGTCTCCTCATGAGTGCCTTCCAACCTCCTCCATATCTCATGGGTGGTGGTGCACTCTTGGATTTTCTCGAACTCTTTCGGACTCAGCGCGCAATACAGGGCATTTATTGCCTTTGCGTTGAGTGAAAGCTCTCGAATCTGCAGCTGCGAGTAGCCTCCTTGGGGTCGCTTAGGGATCTCGTATGAGGTTTCGCAACATCCCCATATCTCGAATTCAGTGGCTTGGAGCCACATCTTCATCCTTAACTTCCAATATCCGAAGTCCCTCCCGTCGAAATAGGGTGGTCGGACGGTGGACTGCCCTTCGGAGATTCCGATTGCGGCTATGCTTCCCTCCATGATCTTCTTGCCGGGTGTTACTCCGATCTTGCAAGAACCCGCTCTGATACCAATTGAAGGTTCCCTACTAGGAGGGGTGACGTAATAAAATGCGGAAATAAATATAAACAATATCACAGAATAGACAACCACACAAAGTATACAAAGATTTTTAGGTGGAAACCCAAACGGGGTGAAAACCACCACCTAACCCTCTCGAGTTAGGATTTTCCGATCAACCTAGTCGATCAAATCCACTAACCGAATCACTTTAAAACGAGGGTGATTCAACCTCAGTACAACCACGCTACAAGTACGGGGTAGCGTTCCTCAACCCCTTCTCTCCACGAGAAGGATTTTGTCCCACGAAGGAGACGGGAATTCGCAAATCGAATACCCAACCAAAAGACAAAGATAAAATAAACAACAAGTCCTATAGAGCCAACAAAGAAATTATGAACCTAGCTTCTATAGGAATAAGGAAACTCCCCTTTGCAAGGAGTGCGTCGAGTTGATGACGCGGTGCGTGTGCCACGCGATGGCGCAACGTCGCTCTCGTAAACAATGGCAGGAGAGCGGGTGCGCGAAGCTTGATGCTCTCTAGAGAATGGAACTAGAGCTTGGAGAGCAAGGGCTTCTCTTGGACACAAAAGAGTGGAACTAAGTTGCTTAGGTGTGTCTCTTGTTTCTCTTAGTGTGTATCTTGTGTCTCTAAGTGTGTATTTGTGTTGCAAAGGTTCCCCTCTATTTATAGAGGCCTTAGGAAGGCTTAGGAAGGGTTTTATAGCCGTTGGGTGCAAAGCCCAAGAGAATCAGGCCGAAATCAGGATAATGATTACATTTGACAGGGTGATCAGACGTCTAATTCTGGCATCAGACGTCTGGAAGGCCACTTTAAGACGTCTGATTTCAAGGTCAGACGTCTGATTCTATGCGGGTTTCCTCCTGACTTGAATCAGATCTAAACAGGATTTTTGCGCAAGTCCATCAGACGACATACAAGACGTCTGGCACTATGTCTGGACGTCTGGAAACCTACTTTTACTGTGAGAATTGATTTCCAAACGTTGCAACGACTAGAAAATCTCTGAGAAGAGATTTTGGGTCAGCCGAGGCAAAATGGTCAATTATCAGACGTCTGTTAAGTCCTATGGACGTCTGATAAGGCTCTAACGGTCATAATCTGCAGTGCCTGCTAAGCTAGCCAACGGTCCACTATCTGGACGTCTGGCAAGTACATCAGACGTCTTCTAAGACGTCTGGTATAAGGTCTGGACGTCTGATTTCATCAGACAGAACTAGCTATGTGCAGCCTAACAGATATCAGACGTCTGAAACAACAGTCAGACGTCTTAAAATACTTTATCAGACATCTGATTTTGGAATTAGACGTCTGTAAGTGCTGTTTGAGCCCTATATTGGTTTTCTAAGTATTCTACAGAAAACCTAAGTATCCTAGGGTTGTGCCGGTGTTCCTAGGACTACTGTTAGGATACCTTGAGGCTCTTTAACATAATATTCTAAGAAAAATAAAAAGAGCAAGAAAATAAAGACAAGAGATACAAGAAAGGATTAAAAAGAATCTATCCTATTCTTCTTGTCTTCTATCTTCAATCTATCGCTCCCCGCGAACCTCCTCTATTTTCCGTCAAGCTCCTCCAATCCGTCCTAGATGCGAGCTTGAACTCCGTCTAAACACGTCCACATTTGCAATTGACCTGAAATCTAGGACTTAAATTGCAAATGTTAAATAACACGTGTTTTGTTATCATCAAAATAAATGATCGTGGTGCTCTAGCACCAATAGGCAGCACCACCGGTGAAGTCGCCACACCACCGCAGACCACCATTCACCCTCTTACGACCACCAGAAGCTTCCTCATCTACCATAGACCAAATGCCCTCTCCTTATTCGCTCTTCCACCTACCAAAACCTCTAGCCAAACAACCCATGCTCTCGCTAATCACCCAAACACTATCCGACCACCACACGCCACCATTCACCAAATCAACCCCGCCATTGTTTTCCTCGCCTCACGACGAAGCTCATGAGCTATTATAATTAGGCCGAGAGGCCATATTCTTGTCTTCAGGTATCGCCACTGCCATTCATCGCCTTTGTCTCTGACCACACTCTTCCAGCCACCTCCGGCTTCAACATCACCTCCAAGAGTTGTAGTATCACCTTGCAAAGAGCTCCAGGTGTTCAATAGAGCAGCAAAGTCCTGGCAACTACTATTTGGAAGGAGCTCTCATTGGCTGCATGCAAAGAAGGAGCAACCATTTTTAGTCCCACATCGTATGGAACAGAAGCAGTGTAGTGTATAAAATGTAGAAGTGATACTGGCTTACCGCCTCAGCACACGGGGTGAGGTCCCACTCACCGCACATGTGCAATCCTCACTCGCTATACCACACTGGCAGGTCTGGTCCCTGGTCCGCTTACTCGAATATTCATTTACCTGGTACTGTTCACCCGAGTCTGATTCAAGAAAGAGAAAGAGATACGAGGAGGAAGGGGGAGGGTTTTGCACCTCGGGATTCATGCCCCCTCCTCTTTTAGCACTTAGCTGCTTTGTGTCTTGTGAGGCCCTTATGCCTTGGTGTGCTACTGCAGTTGCCTTAGCTGAGGCTCTGTGCTTTGGTGGTTTAAGGTGTCTGAGCCTTACTTGCAACGTTTGATCTTGAGTATTGTGGGATTATTTGAGGCCTGTGTTGCTTGGCCTTGTGCTTAAGACCCTTGGCTTTGGTACTGTGGATTTATTTAGCTAATATATGATTCAGGGTTATTGTTGAGAAATTGAGATATTTGATATATGCTTAAATGTGGGATTAATTGGTGATTTAAATTATAATTATTTTGAGCTCTTCCATTTTTTTTTATCCTATTATTTCTTGAGATACTCTTAATTATTAACGAATATCTTTTTGAGTAAATTATTTATTAAATATCTTTAATTGTGATTCATTGATTATGCTCATTATTTTTGTATTACAATTAGTGTGTAAAATCCATATTAGCTTCCTGCGAACGACCTCAGATTAATTCTTTGTTTTCGAACACTCTTATGCATTTTTATTAATTGTACTATAACGTGCATTTCTTAAAACTCAACGCGAAACGCACTCAACAGTGATTATACATCGGTGTAATTTAATTTTCCACCAATGCAAAATTATTCTGAAGGTATAAAGTGATTTCGAAGGTGATTTGGTAGTTTTGCACAAGTGCAAAATATCTTTTGCATAGCTGTAAAGTGATTTCAAAAGTGATTTAATTGATCTGTACCCGTATAACATGGTTGTTATTGATTTAAACAGTAATTGACCTCACCACATTTCCCTACTTTTTTACGTAAAAGAGAAATACATCAAATGAAAGCCACATTAACACCTCAGTGGAATACATTTTGTGTACCTTTTACGTTTGTGTATCCTATCCATGTTGAAATTATATATAATTAAACTCCCCCAATTAATCCAAAATCAAGCTTAGCTAATTTAAAAGGTTAACATGTGCCCTCAAGACCAATTTTTCACGGACAAAATAGATTTTGCAAAATCCAAATGGGCCAATACACATGGGTGTTAACTCCCAACGAGTGTTAATCTCCCTCTTTTTCGTTTTTTTTTTCCCTCCCATTAATAAGGGCTTAACCCCCCACATGTGCAATTCAGACGTAAATCTTCTGATACCTTAAATAAATTCAAAATGTTAAAATTGCAAAACGTTTCTTTTTTTCTTTTTTTTTTGTTAATGTACATATATGATCCTCATCATATAGCCAATATTTAATATAAAAAAATTAAAAAAATAATGTAAGTTCCGTTGCCGTATATGCTCCCCGTACAAAGGATTTTATTAATTTTAAGTTTAAATGCATCATGTGTAAACTAATTTTATATTTATATAAAATGATTCTAAAATATATCTTATGTTTTAATAGAAAATAATTTAGAATGTGATTTTAGTGATTTACAATAATATAAAATTATTATATTTGTAAATTTTTTATTTTGTATCAATGTATTTTGAATTTATATTGATATATTTTTTAATTTTGTACTTATATATTTTTTTTATTTAAAATTGATGATAACTTTTTTGATGGGTGATAAATCTTACGATATGTCAATACTTAGGTTTATTTTTTATATTTGAAAAAAAAATATATGATGTAATCTTTACTTTTAAATTAATTTTTTAATTACCCTGCTTAATGTACTTTCTTTTACATTTTGTTTTGTACCTATCTCCTTAAATAAATTTATCCTAAAAAAATAAAAATACGGACAGTGATATGCACCAGAGTGTGAACCGATGGCGACAAGTCGCCGAACTCGTTACTAGTTTCCACCGTCATCTTCAGCGCTAAAACCTTGGCCTGCATGGTGGTAATAGGAACACACGGTTTTTTTTTTTTTTCTGGTAAGTTATTTGAAAGGGCACGATCTTTAATTATTAAACAATGTTGATAGGCTGAGAGATTCTTGGCATTGTTTAGAAGAATAAGAAGATTTTAGCTAATCAAATCATAATGGATGCACCAATGATAAGATTATCTTTTCCTTCTCAGTGAATATTTGTTATCAAGATTAGCGTGAATTTTGGCGTCGGCAGTTTATCCCATCCAAAGACCTCATGAAGTTGACGTACGGGGAATCAACTGTCGCCACTCACCGGTGGTGGCGAATCACATGACTGGTGGCATGACAACAAGGAAGGATTGCAATTGGGCTGAGCACGTGACTGTGGTGGCACCGTAAAGGCTATTTCTTTGTGTTACAGTTGGTAGTTGGATACAAATGTTCTTTTGGCTTTGTCCATGCAACCATTGATGTGACATATAGCTTCTAATAATTTTCTCGGCCAAAGATTCTATCTCTCATTTATTATACACCGTAAGTTCTTTGTCATTGCCAATATGATATGGGGTCAAGTTAAAAGGAGAAATGAATTTATAATTAGTTTCTTGAGAATGACATCTCAATTGGATATGCTCCAGCCAAACTTGTCACATTCTGTAAATTAAAGGAATCGACAGGTTCGTGTTTGAACAGGTCTCATATTTGGCTTAACAAATCTAACGTCATTCATTGGTGATTAACAAATGTCACTTAAATAAGAGCCCTTTGTCTTTTTTTGTTACAATGTCGTACACTATTTACTTGTCTATTAAAAATAATTGAACATGAGGATAGAGACGAAAAGAAAAAAATCGTGCACGGGATCATATAGGATAGGTGTGGTGATTCGTTGATGGATCAATCAGAATTCAATAATATGCATCCTTGATATATTTCACCAGAGTTGATGGCCAAGTGGACTTAGTTCAAACTCTGGGCCGAACTGTTTGGGCCTAATATCAAAAACTCCTTGTTCAAATCTGGACCAAGCTGGTCCATGTGCTGTAATCTATATTGGGTGAACTCTGGAATTGAGTTGGGCTGGGCCTGGGCCGCTCACAATATCATTGAATTCTAATAAAAAATCTCTCAAAATATGTCATTTTTATAGTTTTTTCTAAAAATACATAGTTAATGATACGCTTTCTCGATTTTTGCTAATCACTATCCTTGATGTTTTCTAAAATTTTTCCACAACCACATCTCTCTGTGCGTCATATACCCTGCAACAGACATTTAACTGAAATTCATGAGATAATTCCTGGCAGATTGAATCTCTCCTTCTAGATAATCATCTAAATATAGAACTTTAGGTCCTTATACATTTGTGCTTTATTAGCAACATACTGTACTTATGGTAAATCACCCTTGATCAACATCTCCCCCACTTTCCTAATTTAAGCCTGCAATAAAACATGACAAACTTTTTGATTTTGCTTTTGACATACATTGTCACATAGGACTCATCTTTCCATGGCTGATCAAGTACAAAGGGATCTTTGCCAGATCTCCTACTAATAGAATCTCCTCTTCCCCATTTGCTCAGTTTGATCCTTTTTTTTTGGCAACTAGTTGCTACATATATTTATGAGATAATTCCTGTTGCCCCGAATTCTATGGTCTTACCAACGTATCTTCCACTATGTCGGGCCAACTTTTATTGATGCATGTAAGGGCCTAGATCTAAAATGCAAACCCAATTGCAATGCGTCAACCGTCATCCATTTATTTGGTATAGACTTGACGGATCTAAAGCAATCACTTAAGAATTAATCGTAAATCCAATTATCAAGTAGTGATCATTGATGCTTTTTTACCTACATCCTAGTTTCTTGAGTTTTTGATGTGTTACCAACCTTATAAACCCCCTCACTTTAAATTCTTAGAGTTAACACATGCCTTCATAACCTGTTAATTGTGGGTCTAATACATAAAAAATAACTATGTTCAAAACAATCAAGCCTAGCTTTCAAACAATGATAGCCAACACCTATAACCTATTATTCAATTTTCTAAGTATCCAACGTGCTACCATCTTCAAAAGCATCACAACACATCTCCAAATTATGAACACCATCTAAAATATCCCTTTCGACATAATTATCTAATTCCCTCTACTTTCATCTCCCTACAGATTTATTTTTTTTGCCCCCTCCTTCATCATTCAAACCTTTTCAACTCTTTGATCTTCATAAGTTTCCTTGATGGATTGACTTTTGAGAAATCCATCCATATACCAAAAAAAATAGAGATAGGTCTGGGTTGCAATTAAAAAGAAAGAAGAGTAAAGGGTTGACAATAATCTCAAGAAAGGGGGAGAACTTAAAGGATGGCAGGTTTATGCCATGAATTAATAATGTCAACCTAAGAGAGGTAATATAGGAAATATCAATGTCATGATGTTAGAGTTGTCATTAATGGAGAAACTTAATTGAGAGAAAAAGGGGACCTCAATCTATCCCATGCATTCCACAATGACCCTTTTCATTCAATAGACTATATAATCTAAGGCTACATCACTAAATTATTTTTTATAAAATATAAGTTAAATATTTCAATCATCACCATTGCATCATCCTAAAATGTGAACTCGCCCATCAAGATATGTTCCAAAGATGACGACTCTTAATTATAATAGCAAAGACCTAAATTTAAATTCTCAATTTAGTGAAAGGTGAAAGAAGAATGTGAGAAATGAACAATAGATTTGAATTGTCATTTTTGTGATCCCTGAAAGAAGTACGTGAAAATTGAACAATTTCTCTCGAGAACCCAGACAGATTGCAGGTAGTTCCCAACAAAAAAAAAAAAAAAAAAACTCCACCCAATATAAATAACCCCTCCAACTCCCTCACTCCCACTCCTCGCTCCCCCTTCCCGCCCATTTCCCACGGTGCAAGACTCCAGAGAGCGCGAGATGAAGCCGGCCGCTCCCCAAACGCCGAGGCACGTGCGCCGCCTCCGCCGGAAGGACACCACCCCCAAGCGCCTCGATCCCCCCATCTCCAAAGCCCCCGAATCCCACAAGGTTACTTTCTGTACGCTCCCCCAAACCCCTCCCCCCCGATAGATCCCCCAGGTAATAATTAACATCGCGGATCCGCCTCCTTTCCAGGTCGTTCCCAGATCGCTCGCCTCCGACTTACCCGAGGAATCCCTCGACGCGTTGTCCGATCTCATCAGCACCGGATCGTCCTCGCAGCTGCCCGATCCCACCGAGGTGATTGCCCATTGCCGCGTTCTTCGATCGACCTTGCGGCGCCGTTTGATCCCAATTACGTACTACTCTCCGGTCTGTCCATGCTGCAGTCTTTGATCACTTCTGAATCGGCGTCGACCGTTGCGATGGCGGGCACGAGCCCCGATCCGTTCGCGAGGATCCGCGAGGAGATCGGGGTGGACGTGGATGCCGTGGCGAGGAAGGTTCTGGTGGATGTGCTCGAGATCGTCGCGGGGAACGGCAAGAGGCTCGTCTTCCACGGGGAGGTGCGGATCGCCGTGCATTGCTTGATGCTCCTGATCGGGGCGGCGGTCCTCGTCGCCGCGATCTCGTCGCGTGAGGGGGAAGATGATGTCTGGGATATTCCTCCAGCTTAGGTAGGACCGAGAGCTCGATCTGTGGGGCGGTGAAGGTTTCAGCAGCTAAGGCCGTCGAGAGATGTGCAGGATAGAATCCCTCCGTTGCCCGTTTTGGTACTTTCCAGAATTAGGTACGCTGATACATTTTAATGTTTCCACTTTCCATTATCTGATGTTATGGGAGGTCAGGTATTTGTCAGTGATGCTAACGTTCCCTTACCTATCTACTCTCTAGTAATACGAATAGAAGAAATTACGAGCAAAATTGATGTCAAATGACAAAAAATAAATGAAATCGGAAGTTATATGCTGTAGTGGTGGAAGAGGTGTAAAATTGCTCTGAGTGTGGATATTGGTTTTGCAGGCATAGAGATTTATATTCTAAAACAACGAAATCGACTGTGGGAAGTTATCATCGAAAGAAATTACAAGCCAAATTTTATACATTATATTTGCGGTGGGGAAGAAATGAATGAGAAGTTTAACATTGCAGTAATTAAAGTGTATTGAATTATTTGGAAAGGTAGGAGGAAGCAGATATCTCACCTCTCTTTTTTAAGATGAGGATTCTTATCATTGTTTTTTTAACGTATCAAATTTTTTGTTGGATTGGATATTGGATTTGTCAAAAGATTGGTTCCTATTTGAATTTATAACTATTGTGCGGAAAATTTTTGATATGATGTTTCATATTTGAATTTACGGTTATTGTGTGCAAAATTATGTCGAGAAGAAACTAGAAGTAGAATTAAATGAAGTTGTATGCTGTGGTAAAATTGGTTGATAGCCTGCATTTGCTGCGAGATGTTTTAACTTGTGCTTTAGAAGGCCTTAACGTGGACCAAGCAAAAAAACGACAAAAAAAAAACCACCGGATAACCTTTTAAACCGTGAACCACAAGTCTTAAAAATAACAACTCCTTCAATTTTTATGTAAGATAATTTATCTTCCATTTTCAACTTAAAGAGATTTTTACGCACCTATTTACCTATCCTAAATAGTGTAACGGTATCTACGATCTAGCCTATTTTTTACTCTTATTCCTTTCTCTAAGGTCTATTGTTCTCTAATTAATTGATTTATTAATAATTCCTATTGATAATCCACTAACACCACAGGCAACTAAGAATTCATGCTCAAGCCATTCCAATTTGATGGGTTCCAAGCTCCGATATATCTCAAGTGCACCTCATGGACGAAGGATGTCATATGATCATGTTAAATTGTTTACGGAAACCAGCATACTAATGAAAGACATTTTCTGCATGAAATTTCATCCTAGGATAATGTTTGTAATGCCTGAAAATTGTTGATTGTGAAGAAATTGAACCTTATCGAGATGTTTTGCATGAAGAAACAATGTCATGGTACCTTTTGTGATCTTGGCTATGCATGCTAAGCTATTGGTGAGTGGAAATACAGTGATGGATGCCCATAATAATCGAGTAAATTGAAAATGTTATCCAGCCTCTACAAAACAGTAGAAGAAGCTACGCACAAATTTCATACTTCACACAAGTCCTATACATAAGCTGGTAACATTTTCGCACAGAATTCTTGGTAGATTCATACCATAGCGTGATATTTTCTTACAAAGTCACATTGAACATTACGTAGAACTCCACTTCCATCAAGATACAATGCTAACAAGTCAAATGATAGGAAGTCACAGAATGCATGATGATTGTAATAAGCAAGAACATCACCAACATGCAACTCAACTTCTCCGATATGTGGCTTTATCTTAACAACAGAAACACAATCAAAAAATCCTAATTAGACAAAGGAACATCCCCACCACGTGTCACCCCGTGCACGTTAGCACATCCCTCGAATAGTCACGAAGTGAGTCCATCACATAAATAAAAAAGAAAAGAAAAGAAAAGAAAAAACAAAAATCCAAGGAAAAGAACAAATACCACGCACGTCCTCTTTCCTCCTCTTCCTCTTGCCGTCAGCTTCCGATGGCGAGGCCTGTCGACCACCTTGAGCTCCTGGTGGCTCCTTGGCATTGGCATCTTCTCGACGTGCGCTACGGCCTCGTGGAAGTTGGTGAGGTCTACAGGAAAGAAAGTAATAGAAGAAAGCAGAGATGGGTGAGAGCTCGAGTGGATATTTACCTGAGGGGGAGTGAAATGATCCTGCCTGGACCTCAAATTTGACCTTCGGGGGCCTTTAGGAAACTTTCAAGGTCTCGAGGTGATTTTCGTAAATTTTACACACTTAAATATACACCTAGGGTCACTTTGCAAAATTCCAAATCCTATAGGAGTTTATCGCATTTTTCTTCTACGTGCTAGTTAGTGTGTCGTAGGGGGTCCATGGAGTTTCTCTAAACTTTGGGGCCTTTTCATAATTTCTACACTTCACCTAATCCATGTAGGGAACCACATGTTAAATTTGAGAATACGAGGATTTTTCCATAACTTCTAACTTTAGAGAATACATCCTAGAGTTCTTTAGTAATTATCCTCTAAATAATATGGAGTCCCTTTCTAGGAAGTTAAACATTTGGATAAAAATCCTAAATTTTTCCTACCCTACCATATAACCTAACCCTAAAAACACATTATAGCCTCCCCCCATGCTCCCTTGAAATTGGTGCCTCCTTGTTGGCTGCACTTTGGGTGACAAGCGTTCGCCCTCAGTAAAGAGAGAGAGAGAGAGGGCAGCGCTGCTCCCCCTCTCATTTCTGTTCCCACGTGCGCGAGCGCTAAGGAGTGAGTAGGTGTGATTCAAATTCGAATCGCACACCTGCAATTAAGGTGTGTGAAGGAGGGGAGGATCAGGAGTACGTTCGGACGACCCACAAGCCACGTGCATGATTCGACGGCAACAGGGGGCCTCCAGCGTCTAATCCACGATGAGAGTTGGGCGCAAATTGGTGCGCGCCACATGTTACGTAGGTGGGGGGACTGATTCGTGTGAATAAATCGGCCTAAATGGGTTCAGGATCAGTTCATGCGAACCATAAGAAGTTTTGGGCTGGTTCAGGGACTAGTCAACTTCGGAATTGCGCATAAAAGGTATTGATGGAAAGCTCTTTCAATTCCCCATCTTTTGGCACCCTATTTACTGCATTTTGGACATGTGTGTATGTTATGACCTGAGCCAGATCCACATGGAAATCAGGTCAGACCGTGTCTTTATCCCAAGACCCAGTCGTCCATTGAGTAACAAATGTAAAACAACATTTCTCGCACATGCACTGTTATGACCTGGTTCTCGAATCTCTATAGGACACGATACCGAACCGGCTCGACTGATCCCAAGACCCAGTTGTCCAACGAGAAAGTAACCAAAAGCAGTAAAATAAATCACATTCACCATGCAAGCAACTAACAGTAACAAAAGTACAGAAGTAACGAAATAAACTGCCACGGTACACACCACCACAACAGTAGAAAAGTAAACGAGTACAGGAAATATAAGGTTCACAATGAAAGAGTACATAATATAAAGGTACAAGAACTACTCACTATTACAAACGGGTACAACAGAACTACGACTACTGGGCTCTACTAGGCCCAGCACCCTCTGTAGCCGTGTGCTCTGGCTGCTCAACACCTGGACCTAAAAAAGGTTGAGTACACGAAATCAGCGAACGTTGAGTAGAGTGGCAATCAACTAACTAAAACAGTAAAGGTGGACAGGTAGCTGTTGTTTTTCAATTTCCTTCTTTCTTTAACTAATTATTCTTTCTTTCATCACTTGGTTTATTTATCAGGTCTCTTTCTTGATCTTGAGTGTTTCTCGTGGGAACGATCTTGATTGCAGTATTTTTCGAAGAGTAGAAGTAGCACGTGGTTGTCTCTTGGCCGGGAGAGTCCCCCGTGGTCGTCCTACACCCAGTCAACCACCCCAAGGTCATGGATAGACGTAACGGTGACTACGGCACGCGTGATAGATGCACAGGTAGTTATCTCGCACTGGCACGCGGTCAGTCGTTTCCGTTAACGGGTGCGCCCAAAGCACAGCACGGAACCAGTATAGGGCATAGCCCTCTCAGTAGTAGGGGTCTAACCCCTCAATAGTAACTAAACAGGGGTCTCGTCTTTCTACAGTCCGCGCACCCTCGCCTGACTATCCTGGTTTGCCCAGTGGGCCTAACAAGTTAGTGTAAGGCGGCTAGCTGAACCCCGTGCCCTATGGGGTGGCTAGCTCTCTCCCTACACTAGTAGCTCTCCCCGGTACAGTGTACACGAGGGCCACCAAGTCGGTGCAAAGTGGCCAATCCTAACCTCGGATCCCAACCCAAGGGTGGCTAGCTTCGCTCTGCACTAAACAGGGGGACAGTCGCTCTCCTTGGTACTCCGTACTCAAGGGCCAGCTCACTTCCCCACTCACATTCCCAGTTCCATTCCATTTATTTCCAGGAGCCTTACTCCTAATTCCTCGTAGGGTTCATGCTCATGTTCCTCAGGCCAAGCCATACTAGGTTCCATCATTTCTATTTCCATTTCTTAGGTTCTACACATGTAACATGTAACTTTATTGTTCACATTCCAGGTTTATTCGCAGGTAGCTCGTGTTTCCAATATTCACCCTTCCATTTTCAGTTTATATACATGCAGCTCATATTATGACATTTAACGTAAACAATAGGAATTTACATGCAACAGTTTGCTAGCACAAGTGCTTTACATTCCACAGGCAGCTGTTATTCATTTACAGGTAATTGTTATCATTCTATCTACTCATCCAAGACTGCAATCCATACATTCATTATAAATATTTCAGTGTTTCTAGTCCTATGATTCATGCCATACCCTAGGATCTAACATTCATTCCACATATGCATTCAGGTTTGTAATTAAACTAGGGGAAGCCACTCTACCAGTAAACCCAGGAGTAATGGGGGCTTGATCGGTAGGTCCACGTGCTTCAGCAAACCCCAAATCCACAACGGAACGAGGTCCTATCACAAGGATCATTCACAAGAGACTACTCAGAACATGATAAAAAGTATTCTAATAAGTAGAGGAATTTATACGTGAAACAATGGTATCTTAATTATGGAAATCGGACCTCAAACGGATCCTAAATGGGTCAAAACAATAATTCTGATTTACATCAAACATCTGGAACACCTTCCAGACGTCTTAAAAGAGTCCAGAACTATACCTCACTCCTGCGCCACTCCTCATCGTCCAGGAACCCCACTGGACTGTCTGGACCCAGTTCCAGACGTCCGACCACCTCTCCGGACGTTTGAAAACGCTTCCCGTCGTCTGATGCCTCGTCCAGATGTCTGAATTGTGTGGGATGGCATGTACCGCGCCTTCTCGAAGCGAATCCTGCACGTATCAACACAATCTCCTCAATATGGCACGAAACAGTGCCTTGGCGGAACGACTTGCATGGCCATATCCGCAAATAAGGTGTACGTCGCGAAACTCACCTTTCAGTCGTCTGGAACCTCCTCCAGACATCATCTCCGTCGTCTGGACGTTGATCCAGACGTCTGATTCTGGGAAAAACCCAGATTTAGAACCTGTCTTCTCCTTCTCGCGCCCGCTCGCCTGCTACTCCGGCTGCAGCAGTGTCGAGGAGGGTCTCCCTGACACGCCTCTCCGCCTTGCACACGCGCCGACCGGCCGTGAGCTCTCCGGCGAGCTCCTACATGAGCTCACACGTGCGCGCTCTCCTCCCTTCCCCTCGCTGCTCCTCCTCTCCTACGCCGCTCACGCCCGCTCCTCGCTATTCGCCACTCACCTCTCTCGCTGGAGGAAGAAGAAGGGTGGCTGAAGGTGAGGTGAACGAGTGAGAGGAGGGAGTTTAAGTAGGCGCTGGGTTAGGGTTGCGTCGGCGAGAGGAGCGAGGAGGAGAGAAGAAAACGAGGCTGCGTACTATTTGCGCGCAGCACGCGTGCAGACGCGAGGTTGTACACGAAAAAATTTGATTTCCAGACGTCTGAGAAAGTGTGCAGACGTCTGATTAGACGTCTGACCCAAGTTCCAGACATCTTAAAGGACTCTAACCGTACGGGTCTTTACATGCACCATAGCAAAAAATAAAGGAATAACATGAGTAAAATCAAACCACGAGCTAGCATCAGTATTGGGAAATATAAATAAAGTTCGCATCATAACCATCACAATAGCAACAAAAGGGCAAGTGCAGAAACTAGTAATTCCAAGAATAAGTACTCACTACTATAGAAAACACAAAGTCAAAGCTAAACTACAGTTAGGCATGGCTGGGTTCGGCTCCCTCTACAGTCGGTGGGACGAGCTGCTCACTCTCTTGACCTAGGTACAAATAGTAGGTGTTAGTAAAAAGCTGAGTAGAGTGGCTTAACAACGGGCAAGATGTGAGGAAGCTAGGCAATAACAAAAGTAAATTAAGCAAATATTTAACTTGCTGCAAAAGAAAAGACATTGAAGTAACACATTACCATATTTATTAGTTTAGTTAAATCATGTTATCTTATTAGGACCTTTCCTACAAGTTGCTCTAGGACTAAGTCGTCTCTTCTTTTGTTTCATATGTCCACTATTGGGACAATCTTGTCGTAGTATGCTCATGATGCAGGGTGTACACATGGTGCTCTCCTAGTCGAGAGAGCATCCCGTATCTGTCCTATAGCCAGTCTACCGCCTTGGAGTCATTATCGTAGCGTAACGGCGACTACGATGAGCGTGATAAATGCATTGGGCCTATCCTGCATTGGCACATGGTCAGTCATTTTTGCTAATGGGTACGCGCCAACAAAACAAAACAGTATAAGGGTTACACCCCTCAATAACTCTGCGTACTCTTGCCTGATTATCTCGATTGGCCTCATTGGTCCCAACAAAAGTTAGTGCAGGAAAGTCATTCCTACCTAGGTTCCTACCTAAGGAGGTCAACTCTCTCCCTGCACAACACGTAGTCAGCTCTCCTCGGTACACATGTACTTGAGGGCCAACTCGTCCCTACACTAGTATTAACACTGTCAGTTGCGACCCCACATTCGTAATTACCATCTTATTCCCACTTTATTCCCACTCCAAAGATCTTTCGTGCCCTACCATATGCCATCTCTAGTTCTCCTTAGAGTTTAATTAAACCCTACTTGGTTGCTAACCAAGTCAAGTGTTACAAAACTACCACGTTTCGATTTATTTTTATAAGAGCATCTAGAATCTTCCTTAGGGTTCACATAGAAACTTTATTTGATTCTACATTTTTCAATCATGTTGAGATCATTATTGCATCAACACACAATCATCTAAGTTTGCCCTAGGGTTCACGATCAACCTTATGTGATTGGTAGTAATCTCTTGTCAAAGAAATTAATTGTGTCTACCAATGAAATTAAACACGACCCCGAACAATCCAAACACGTTGTGACTAAGCGGTTACATACACACGCAAAAGTGCATATATATATATATATATATATATATATATATATAAGGTTGTCCCTTTCACGAGTAAGTTTGATCAAGTGGCACTTAGGGAGGGTTTGATCAAGTACATGGATATTCATGTTCTAAAGTAGGTAGAACAAATGCAATAGTGGGTAGAGAGTGATACCACTCTACTTGGATTTTTTGGGAGATATGGGGCAGGGTGGGTCTTGTATGATGGGATAATGGTTATCAAAATGATTAGAATTATAAAAAGGTGGCTAGATCTTCTAAATCGAGGATATGTAACGACTCGATTCCCGAGTCCCTACGAGACACAAGAATCGGACCGACTCGACTAATTCCAATACCTAGTCGTCCAACGAGGAAGTAACCAAAAGAGCAGTAAAATAAATCACATTCAACATGAAATATAACTAGCAGTAACAAAATACAGTAGTAAGAAAAAGAACTACTACAGCATGCACCACCACAACAGTAGAACAACATTTATAACATAACAAGAACTACGGGTAAAGAAAAGTACAGAGAGTAACAAAAACTGCTCACTACAGTGGAAACAAAAGGGGTGCAAAAGAACAGTGGTAACTCTACTGGACCCTACTCGGCCCAGCGTCCTCTGCAGCCGTTTACTCTAGCTGCTCAACATCTGGTCCTGAAAAGTAACGAGTCTAACACGTCAGCGAAACGCTAAGTAGAGTGGCAACTAAACTAAAGAAGCAGTAAAGTGTACAGTAGTTGTTTTATTTTTTTTTATTCCTTTATTTACGTCTTTCTATTGTTTCACAATTTATCTATTTCTCAGATCCTTCACTTGATCTCGAATGTTCCTCGTGGGAACGATCTTAATTGCAGTCTTTTCCGAACATTAGAAGTAGCACATGGTGCTCTCCTGACCGGGAGAGTCCCCCGTGGTGATCCTACTCTCAGTCAACCACCCCAAGGTCACGGACAGACGTAACGGTGACTACGGCACGCGCGATAAACGCACAGGTAGCTAACCCGCACTGGCACGCGGTCAGTCGTTTCCGTTAACGGGTGCGCCCAAAGCACAGCACGAAACCAGTACAGGGCAGAGCCCTCTCAGTAACAGGGGTCCAACCCCTCCACAGTAACCAAACAGGGGCTTTGCCCCTCCACAGTCCGCGCACCCTCTCCGACTACCCTGGTTTGCCTAGTGGGCCTAACAAGTCGGTGTAGGTGAGCTAGCAGAACCCCGGGGCCCGTGGGGTAGCTAGTACTCGCCCTACACTAGTAGCTCTCATCGGTACTGCGTACACGAGGGCCAGCAAGTTGGTACAAAGTGGCCAGACCTAACCCCGAGTCCCTGGGGCGGCTGGCTCCGCTCTGCACTAAGCAGGTAACAGGTGCTTCCCCTGGTACTACGTACCCAAGAGACAGCACACTACCACGTCTTTCTTTCTCAGTTCCAATCATTTCTCTTTCCAGGAGATCCACTCCTAATTCCCCGTAGGGTTCCAGCTCTTTTAACTCAGAACATTCAGGTTTCACCTTTCCAGTTTCACGTTCATACATCCCATATTCCCAATCATGTTCATTTATTCATAACAGGCAGGTGTTAAACCAATTTACAGGTAGCGATTATTTCCTTTCCACATTTTCCAAGACTGCAGTATTCATATATTCCACTAGTTTTCCCATCCTAGGATTCATGCCATACCCTAGGATCTATTATACAATCTAGTTTTCCAACTCTAGGATTCATGCAACACCCTGGGATCTACCATTCATTCTAGTTTCTCATTCCTAGGATTCATGCAATGTCCTAAGTTCTATTTATGATTCCATAATTTAACAGATTATACTAATAAACTTAAATGCCACTCTACCAGTTACAACGGGAGTACTAGGGGCGTGGTCGGGAATCCTACGTGCCTCCGCAACCCTCGAGACTGCAATGGAACGGGGTCCTATCACAAGGATCAAACACAAGGAGTTTCTCAAAACAGTATCTAATCACTGTAGACGGGTAGAAGATTTAATTCCGAAAAGAACGCAACTCGAAACGCGGAAAACAGACTCTGAACGGGCCCTAAACTGGTCAAAAACGACGAAACAGTGCAAAATCAGACGTTTGGAACCTCTTCCAGACGTCTTAAAATGAGGGTCAGATGGTACCTTTGCTCTGTATAGTCTCTCAGACGTCCAGAAGCCTGCGGGGGCGTCTGGCCTTGTTCCCAGATGTCCGATGGTCACTCCGGACGTCTGGAAGTCTTTCCCGTCGTTTGGCACTGCAGTCAGACGTTTGATTCGCGTTGGATGCGAATCTCAGAACCTGCGCGTACCCATTCCTCGCTCTCAGTACGGACGGTCGAAGTACGGAAATAACTTACCTTTCAGACGTCTGGACAGTCCTCCAGACGTCTTCCCCGTCGTTTGGTTGGAAACCCAGACGTCTGATTCTGGAAAAACTTCCAGAATCAGAGCGCGACTTGCCCTCCGCCCGCGACGCACGGCTGTGCCGTGCCTCGTCTGCCTGTTGCTCGAGCTACAGCAGACCTCTCGCGTCACCCCGCGTCTGCTGTGCCCCCGTCGGCCGGCTCTCACAGCCCCGGCAAGCTTGCCCTCACGGCCGAGCGCCTCCTCCCTCGCGCAGCACCTTCTCCCGCACTCACCGCGGCTGTCGCTACCGCCGCTCGCTCGCGCTCGCACTCGCGCACCGGCTGGAAGGAGAAGAGGAAGGGAGCGGAGGTGATGAGAGTGAGGGAGAGGGCGTGGCTTTTTAAAGCCGCGTGGGGAGAGAGAGAGCGAGACAGAGGGGGAGCGCAGACTGCGGCCGCAGGAGAGAGGGAAAAAGAGAGAAAGGCGGTTGCGGGTCTGCGCGCGCCTGCGCGCAGACGCAGCCCCGCGTGCCACCGAAAAAATAGATCCCAGACGTCTGGAAGGGGTTCCAGACGTCTGGGCCACCTCCCAAACGTCTTAAAAAACGTCTTGGAGTGCGTTCGTAACAGGAGAAGACCTACATCACATCGTTATTGCAAAATGTATCCATTCCCCCTACTTAAACTTGGATGTGTTTTGAGATTTAGCCTACTTAAACTAAGTAACAGACATTATGAAGTTTGCGATGAAAAACATGATACTCCAATAGGCACTTAAACTTTTAGGAAAACATCTTCCCTATGCCTAAATGCACATTATAATTGACACTCCCTCTTTATCTAAAACATGTAATGTGGCCGAAAGGAGGATCTACTCTTCTAACTTTTGTCACAGCTATGAAACTGATGGACGAGATTTCAAACTTCAAATATGATATGTAAAATGTCATGAAAAGATTAATATTTTAAACTTTAAACATATTACTTTATTTTATTTACCCTTTTATTTAAAAAATTAAATAATAAATACAATCAGGAGCGGAACATGTAATTAGTTCTTTCATTTCGACGTGAGGGTTCCAACACCCTCCTCGTCCTTTGATACTGCTGCTCCTCCCTCTCTGTCCTTGCTTCCGTGGGGGAGGGGAGGGGATGTGGTTGCTAGAACTTTGCTATTCACCCCCGTGACCCTTTCATGTTGAGACCACGCTATAGTCGGGGACTACATACGATCAAGATTCCGTCTAATCTATTTCGACTGTAGGTTTTCTGGATCTTTCTTACGTGGATTGCTGAACACCTCTTTAGTGGCATTGCTGTCATCTTACAACGTAGGACAATTGTAGAATTGTTGCAACAGATTTCTGAGGATGTCTTCTTTGTAATTTTATTTTATTTTCTTATTTTAATTTTTTACTTGTTTTGTCTCCTTATTTGGAGTTCCATCTCCTCTCAGGGTAGGGCGTAGTGTTCTCTTGTCTTTTATATGGGTGGAGTACAATTTTTTGTCTTCCTTCCCTCTTAGAATTTTACATCCTTGTAAATGTTTCATTCTTAGAAATGAAAAATTATGTTGCGAAACAAAATTATAAACACAACGTAATCAAAAAAATCAACACAATTTGCTCCATCTAAAATTAATCACGATTGACATCCATAGTATCCCCTATTTTTAAAGGGAATAAACATTCTATTAAAAGGAGAAGAATCCGATGTATAAAGATACATCTCATAGGGAAAGGAAGAGAAAGAGAAGCTTAACACCTTCAAAAGGAAGAATTACACGCTATTAAAATAAAAAAAATTAAAACATAGAAAAAAAAAAAAACGAAACAAAAGTAAAAAAAAAAAAAACAGAAATACCAATAAGATAAAATCTTAAAGATTGTAATAACGAAAAATCAAATAAATTAATCACTGATTCGCATAAGAAATTTTCATTGCGATAAACACGAGATCGTACGTTATCCCAATGAAACAAAAGTTACACTAAAAAAAAAAAACCAATGCGACACGCGACAACCGGGCGTTGCTGCTCACGAATGGACCGCTGTAAACGCCGGTCGCTGCAGCACACGACCAGAGCTGCTCTCGCCGCTGCTGACGACCGGAGCAGCACACGTCGCTTCGTCCGCTGCTGCTGAGCACCGGAGCGAACAACGACCGGAGCGCCAACGAGCAGCACACGGCGATTCCTGACCGTGTCCCTGCGATTCAGAAAGTGGCGAGGAGGAACGTTGGCTTTGGCGAAATTCCCAGGGGGTGTAAGCTTACTCGGAGGGAAAACCCTCGCCCGCCACCCTCCCCGAGCCAAAACCCTGCGTTTCCCTCCCAATCGGCCATGGCCAGCAGCTGGCGCAGCCTCCTCCTCCGCATCGGCGAGCGGTGCCCCGAATATGGAGGCTCCACCGACCATAAAGAACACATCGTTCGTTCTCATCAAACACCTCCCTTCCTTTCTTCCCATTCATTCTTCCATTTTTCCTGCTCATATCGTCTGCTTTTTTCCGTATATTTGTTGTTCGAATACCCCTTGATCCGTTTGCTTTGTATGCGCATTCGGCGCTACTTCTGAATGCACTGTTATTAGAAGGTTTTTTTGCCGGTCGTTCGGAAAGACGGCGTTTTCCTTTTTTCTTTTTTGGTTGGTCGTTGTTGCAGTTCATTAGCTTCTTCTTCTTTTTTATTTGTGTGTGTGTTTTCCGGCGGGGTGGGTGGGTGGGGGAGTGGTGGTGGTATAACTAATCCCCATTTTTTGTTTTGTGTTCCTATGCTGGCTATAGGAAAACTTCTCGGAAGAAGTATAAATTTTAGGTGTTAATGGGTTATAGCTTGCATGTTGAAGCACCCTTTGGCAGTTTCTGGAGATTACAAAAAAAAAAAGAATCGAAATTTGACCATTTTTGGTTATCCACTAAGCGTTTTGAGACCAATAAGAAATAGGCTTATCCCCAACCACCCCCTCTCATTGACAAAAAAGCAATGAAGGGCTTTGTGACGGGAAATTTTGAATTGGTCTTGTGCGTCTTGATCTTTGACCTGGAGATGCATGGATTGATTGCATTGGACTTTGGTTTTGTCACTTTACACACCCTATAATGGGGGTGATAAACTAATAAGTTGAACATGATTTCTAACACAAAAAAGAAAAAAACTGCGGGAGCCATTTAAAATCATGTCTGTGCTTTAGAAATTATATACCTCATAGGTTATCTGATTATATGAATTTCCCCGTTCACGGGTTTCATTCTGAGTTGTTTCCAAACTGATCTATTCTCTGGAGAGGCTGAAACAATGTCATTAGAAGAAGGATATCGTTAGAAGGAGGCTTTCAGAGCTTACCTTTCTTCTATTCGTTCTTGTTACCCCGCTTCCTTCCTTTTCGCTTTTCTATAACAACGAGACCTTTGCAAGTACCTGGGAATTTTTTGGGCTTTAGTTCCATTTGTAGGCCCAAAGTTTGAAACCTACCTTTGTGCACCTATGAATTCAAAAGCCTATGCCTTTCTCAATTTTTTCATCAAGGTGGTTGTAAATTATACCATTATTAGATATGCTTAAATGCTTCGGCATTGCAATTCACAGCAGCTGTTGCTGCGCACATGTATCATGTATGTTCTAAAATTGCAGCAAAAACCGGTCTTCCATGACTCCATAATTGATATTCATGCTCAATCCTTGCCAAATCCCACAATTATTTGGAGCTCCAATTTCATTTTTCTCTTAGATCAGGAATTGTCTTCACTTGAATTTTGGGAGGGTATTGGACAATTCTCAACAAGTTAAAATTATATATCCACTTCCGAATTGGGAAATTCCAGATCACACCTTTGATATGAAATTTAAAGCTCTAGATCGGTTTATAAAAATGATATTTGTCTAAATGATTGAAACTCTTAAACTGCAGTTATGTATTTGCCATTAGTCTGCTAAAAACAAGAAGCTGAATTGCATTTTGCATCACTTGCAAATTTGTGAAAAAATTGTTAGATGGTTCATAAACAGAGTAGTTAGCATGAGATCATGTTAAAGAATCATCATGGGAAATGAGTTCGTCGTAATGGTGTCTGGATCGTGGCAACATGACATTATTCATGATCCAATTGTGATAAAGAGATACTTGTATGCAATGATGAACATTGCCCAAGTTGTTCAATGCTATGTTTTAGTTATAACAAGTGTGGATCTCAATTCTAGTTCTCAGTACCTTTAGCCTCGTTAATAGATTTGGACTGACCCTTAGAATACATGTATCTTGATGAATAAAAAGTCATTTTTTTTTGAAAAGAATAAAACAAGTCATTTTATTGTCTATTTTAATTTTGTTGACATTTAAATGGGATTCCTGTAACTGCCAAGTCTCATCAATTGCCTTCCAATTTGACAGGAGACATGTTATGGTGTTCTTTGGCGGGATTTCGAGCATTCGAAAGTTGATATATTAGAGGTAATTTCTTTTATCCTCAATCTAGTATCACATGCAATTGTTTCATGTTTTGCCAATGAAGCCATACTAGGTGATCATCTAAATTTCATCATTTATAAGTACTTGCTGTAGTGTTTTATGATTTACAAATGAAGCTATACGAGGTGATCAGCTACATTTCATCGTATTTAAGTACTTGTCATTTGATGTGTAATCCAATGACCTTCACATTTTAGCTAGATAAAAGTTCTTTTAGAGGACTTATAAAATATAAAATGCTTTTAGAGGTGTTTTCACTGGCCATCAAGAAGAATTGCTGTGATCAGTTGGTTGCTTATTGATGTTTAAATGCTATTTTGCATTGCCTTGACCATCTTTCATTTATGAGAAAGATAAATGGTGCAACTCTTTCGATTTGAATGGTGATTAATTTAGTGCATATCTGAGAGATCAGTTCAGAAAGCCAATTGACTGCTCCAGTTGCTCAAATTCATCTCATATAGTGCAAACAAGATTGAAGAGGCTAGGGGCGGAGTGTTGGTTGTGGGAGTGATCAAAACCTGAAAAGCTACGGAAATTTTTTGCCTTATTATTTGTACACTCATCTTTAGGTCTACGGGTGGTTATCAATCGGATAACCACCCTTTCTCCTCTCAAAAACTCATCTTTAGGTCATCTTTTAAAAAACCTGCCTCTAGGTCTACTGGTTTAGGCTCTACAGTAGTTTATTTTTCTCTGGAAAAATGAATGTGAGGCAAAATGGTGAGAATAAATGTGTTTAGATGTATGTAGAGACTAAAATCTGTATAAGGGGAAGATGGGAAATAAACATAGTTGCATGACTACTTCCATCACTGTCATTGGGCCTCTCAAGGATCAGTCTATCTTGAAAAATGCAATTTATTCTATTATTGATGCACTTGAAAAATTTTATTTAATGCTAACAGTGATTTAGGAGATGCTGCTGCTTGATCTGGATCCGAAAGAGGGATTGCAAATTCAATGTTCTAAGTTTTTAGGGCTAAATTTATCTAATGTGCTAAGTTTTGTTGGCTACATTTATTTAAGTGTAAATTTGTTGGAGTGCAACGGTGTTAAATGATCTCTTTTCAAAGAGTTTTGCATTGGGGGTATTATAAAATCACATGATGCTTGAGGCCCTGTACCTTGAGGGGTAGTGGGATTAGTTCTGTACTTAGCAAATGAGCCCTTGTATAATTGACAAAGTAAGATGTTAGTCATTCTTAGAAAAAGACATAGCATTGGGTCTTGGGGAAACAAATGTCAATAATGCAGGAAGAAATTGTTCTACTTTAAGATTTCATGCCCTGTCTCATTTTTATCAGCATCTCCTTTTATTTAGTTGTGGGAGCAACTTGTATGGACCCTATCATTGCATTGCTTGTTAGGGAGTCAGTTATTGTCAATGGTCTTGCCCAATGCGATGATGATTGGTAGGGTCCATCTGTTACTTCTAGTTTGTAAAATTGACTTTGACTATGGAGGCGGCAACATTTAATGAAGTGGATGGTGGAGACTATGACATTTCACCACTGACTGCATTGGCATTGACTTTTGAGGGGTTGTATGTGAATCAAGTTTTCCTATTGTGGTATTTGGTTGGTGAGTTCATGCAATCCTTCCCCTTGTTAAAGGAGGTGATGCATGCTATTGTTTTTGAAGCAATAGTTCTGCAGAGATTGGATTCGTTGTTATATCTCCCAAATTGATCCCCATCCATTTTAGCAAGGGAGACCTTGCGAGAGCCCTGGAGTTGCAGTTTTGGCATGTTGCAAGTGGAGGCTTTGTAACATGCAAAAGGTGGTGGTTTTACGATGGTGCAAGAGAGTGGCAAACCCACTAAAGCTTCACACTTTCTCTTCGATAGGTATCCCCTTCCATTCGAGATACTTGTAGGCCATCCTTTCTATTATTAGGACAATTGCATTTGACAGGTCAAAAGCTTGAGTCTCCCTGGTGACTTATCATGTGTTCTCGTGGCAGTGGTTTTTATCATTGATTCCATTATTAAGGAGATAGTAACATATATTGAGATGTGCAAGTTGAGCAGGAACGCATGGTCTATACGTGTGGTAAAAATGAAATGTAACCTAATGTTGCCTTAGTCAACTGGGGGATGAAAGTCACTTTGTAATGGTCTTGAGCAGAGGTTGATATTGACAGTGTTGCCTTGGAGATCGCCAGATCTTCCTTGTGGAAGGTGAAGGGATGTGTTATAGTTTAGTGTCTTCATAGAGAGGAGAAATTCAAATATGTCAATGGTTTTGGAAGGCTAACCAATTACTCTATTGGAGGCTTTATTAATGTAAAAATTTCTCAATCTCCATTGGGGATTGTGAAGTTGGTTATTGGGTTGAGGATGACTTCAATGCAGTGTCGTGTATCCTGATCCTCACCCCTTGGGTGCTTGGTCTAGTTACTCGATGGGACCTCCTGCTAATTATCACATTGGATAATGCGTCGTTTATGTCCATGGATGTGATTCTATATGGAGGGATCTAGTTGTTGAAACCCAAGCTTGCAATAGTGTGTGGAATGGCGATGAGACTCATCCCCCCTTGATCAAGCGATGGAGACCTTTGGGGTGTGGATCACCAAGCATGTCAAATCTTCTGGGGGTGGCTCATCTGGAAGATGATGTTTAACTGTGTTGATTTTGGGCAACAGATTCTAGAGGTTTTTGCCATTGGGGGCCCATGGTAGTATTGCGAGTGTTGGGGACATTCTTGGAACATGCATGTTCAATGATCTCTGGGAATTTGGTCCTCTCCTGAACATGCACGTCAAATGGTCGACCATAGATGAAGACGTTCGGGGACTGCATCAAATCTTGGGGTGCAGATCTTGTTTTTATTTGGGAAATGAAACTTGAAAGAGTGTGACTGTCCTACTTGTACAGATATTACAGGGGCAATTCCTGGTGGTTTTTTGGTTTTGGACATGGAATACCAACCTAGGGGTATGCTAACTGGATGAAAGGGGATCAGTTTTCCCTAGAGGGTTCCCAACATGGTTGCTTTGTTATCTTGATTCCTGGGAAGAGGTGATTAGGGTGCTGTTTCTTCTCTTGGCAGTATACAAACTGAACATTAGTGGGGAATCGACCACTGATGTGGGAGGTATTCACGGAAGTTGCAGATGCTTTCTTGGTGTCCCTTGGCTAATTGGAAGTGATTTTAATAGTATGTTATGTTTGGAGGGCATACCAACATGGAGAAGATGCCATGATGTCTGCACATAGGTGATGGCTAATTTTTATAGCTATCAAAATAAACCCAATTCATGTAACCCGATCTGGACCTAACCCGACTAATGGACTTGGACATGACCTGAACTCAATTTTCGTTAAGCAGGTTGAGTCAGAGGTAGATTATGTGGGCTTCTTTGGTCCATTTGGCCTGTTTGGGCTTTTCCTTTTTTCTTTTTCCTTTTTTTTTTTTGAAAGGGCCTGTTAGGGTTCCTAACTGGAAAAAAAATAAAAACACCAATCCCCCAAAACCATGGATTGAGTCAGAGGTAGATTATGTGGGCTTCTTTGGTCCATTTGGCCTGTTTGGGCTTTTCTTTTTTTCTTTTTTCTTTTTTTTTTTGAAAGGGCCTGTTAGGGTTCCTAACTGGAAAAAAAATAAAAACACCAATCCCCCAAAACCATGGACCTTTTGGTGACCCATTTAAACTTCTGGGCCCTTTTAATGACTTTGTGATTCCTTTCACGGGTTTGCGGGTCCTTTAAAGAACTTGTTGACTTGTGGACCTGCCTGACTCATTTGCATAGAAGGGTTAGGTTGGGTCCACAAGCAGAAAAATGGGTTAGTTGCATGGGTTGGATAGGTTTGACCCACTTAATAACCAAGCCCAGTCATTTATGGGTCTAAGTTGACAGCCCCATTGATTTTATAGCTCAACACGTATGATTACTCTTGTTGGCGTTCGTATCACTTTACTTGGAGGAGTTTGGCTACTTCAAATGCTTCTTCTTGACTAGACAGATGATGGGATCTTCCTGATTTCTGCTGTCAGCCCAACAGACAGGTTGTTCTTGGATGAGGCCTGATGGGGACAGGAGCTTTGTCACTTTCAAGTTTGGATGCTCTTGGCTCATGAATGATGGCTTTAAGGAAATGTTCAAGAGAATTTGAGGGATTGATAGCCGAGGGGCTGGTTGTGGCAAGGTTGGCTAGCAAACTTGATTCTTGAGTAAAAGATTTCAAGAAAGAATTTACTGAGGAACATAAAGGAGGATGGTCAATGCACTTCCTAAAATATCCAAGATTATAGATAGGAGGACATCGGGTAGATAACGGTGGAGGAACATGCTGTCAGTGGAAGAATGCTAGAGGTGGTACAACAGGAGGGCAAAAAAGGGTGTTGGAGTGGAGATAATGAACATGGCTCAAGGAGGGAGATTCTAACACGATGTTCTTCCATCTGTTTGCCAATGGATGACATAGAAGGTACTCCATTGACAATATTGTTGTTGGTGGTGAGGAAACCACATGCAGAGAACACATGGTTGCTGCACTAGGATTTTATTTCAAAGAGGTAGCCGCTGTTTGGGCCAGATATGTTATTCCTTGTCTTTCTGAGGTTGAGAGAGTCGAACTGATGGCTGCTTCCATGGAAGATGAAGTTGAGAAGATTGTCATTGCCTTGAATGTGGATGGCACCCCAAGTCTAAATGGTTTTCTGCTTTTCTTCTCTAAGGATTTTTGGGGACTCAAAAATAATATTATGTTTTTTTTCGAAAGAGTTAGGCTTTAAGAAACAATGGTTTTAACAGGTCGAAAAGGTTCCCATTGTTTTTGATAATTAATAAGGATGTTTCACTAAGTGTGAAGGATCACTTGTGCTGCATCAGTCTCAGACCCATTACCTTGGTGAAATCTACACTCCTGATTGTGGGGAAGGTTTTGGCAAATAGACTTGACGCTGTTTCTATTGTGCTTAGCTTGATTCAATCAGCTTTAGACTGATTCTAGTTTTGTTGTGCTCAGCTTGATTCAATCATCTTTTGTCCTAGGATGGTCCCTATTGGGTGGTTTTGTAATGCCATTTGAGATTAATTTTCTGTAACATAAAAGTGGAAAGAGGGTGTTCATATGGAAGGTGGATTTCTCTATAACTTATGATTCAGTACAGTGGTTATCTAAATGGTTTGTTCTAGCCAATAGGGAATTTCCATGGCTCTGTATAAATTGGATGAAGTGATGTGTCACAACTTTGTTTTCAGTGTTTGTGAACGTAAGATGGGTTGGTGGGTGGATTCGGCCATGTAGGAGAGTTTGACAGGGATGCCCACTTTGTTTGCATTGGTGCTATTTATTTTGGTAGTGGGCACCTTTGTGTTGTACGTTTTCCACTTGCTTGAGGTCTGCTGTTTGACTTTTCATTTGTTCAGGATTTTGATCCCAATCCAGGATGATACCCTATTCTTCATGGAAGGCTTGGTGGCTGAGGCAAGGTGCTTGAGGTGGTCCCTGAAGATTTTTTTGAAAAGGGAAAGGGCAGTTATCCAAATGATAACCACGTAGAATATATTATATCAAATCATATAAAAAAGATAAGCCGTTTAGCCAAACAAAAACACCCAACTACAAAATTGCACTCCACAGCCTAACCATAGTTGAAATGGACTCCACAAAAATTTTCCACGTACAGACTCTGCTCTTTGAACATGACATCATTCCTCCCTAACCAGATGCCCCACAGCACCACTAAAGGCCTTGCCCTCTCCTTATTCGAGCGGAAGACATTTTGATCCACATTGATACTCCCACTCTTGAAAGATCTCCAAAACTCCCCACAAGAGGAGTGGCTCCACCACCTCATCTCCAAGCACCTCCAAATTTGAGATACAAATGGGCATGAGAAAAACAGGTGGTCTACATCTTCTGCCCCATGACAGAGGGGACACTCCTTCTCCCTGGGTGCCCATTTAGCTCTCTACATTCTCGTCATAAGCTTGCACCTCCTAAGTAGCCAAGTGAATATCTTCACTTTTAAAGGGCATCCCGCCATCCAAACCTGATTGTAATCTCTCACCAGGCCCAGATCCCCAAGTAGTCCCCCATCTCCAAGTCTTCTATATGTAGCTTTAACCGTGAACTCACCTTCATCCCAAGAGAAAGCATCAATGCCCTCCTTGGGCTGAAAATCCTCCAGCTCCACAAGCAATGTCTGAAACTCCTAAATCCACACATCCAATAGGTTCCAGCAAAAGAAGGGCACCAACCCCTCTCCCAAATATCTGAGGTGGCCCCTGAAGATCTTTGGTGTGAGGCTTCTTGAATGAAGATTAGTTATGAAAAATCTATTTTATCCCCTTTGGAATGCTTGATGAGGTAGACATTTATGGCTAGGTCTTGCATACGACATATGTGATGCTCTCTCTATCTCCTATTTGGGGCTTCCTCTTTTGGATAAGTCTTTGTCATTGAGAGATTGGAGCTTGTTGGTTGAAGGGATTGAGAGGCATTCAAAAGGCTAGACATCTAAGGTGCTATCTGGAGGGGGGAACATCTTTCTCAAATCAATCTTATCAGCCTTGTTGACCCACTTGGTTTTTTGAGAAGACCCACTTCTTGATTTTCTTTGCCTCCAAAAGTCAAAAAGAGACCAATTGGCATGAGGAGAGACTTCTTTTGGTCCAACTTTAGTTGAGATGTAGGGGCGTATAGTTTAATTGGTTGAAACGTACCGCTTATAGCAGTGACATTATAGGTTTGAGCCCTACTAAGCCTAACACTCCTTATGGAAATGTTATTTGAAGTGCCCCCTGTGAATCTTAATGACGTGACACCACCTAGAACAACACTGTGTAATTGCCCCTCAGGCATGCCTCCTATGCTGACCACCCACCTACGCGATTCACAAAGCAAATATCAATCTCCCTTCAGGAGCTTTCAGGATATGCGAAGTAGCGAATCGTTGATCCTTCTCCCACGAAGAGTAAAGTGAAGCGGTGAGATCCCCTCTTTTTTTGTTCCCGAAGATCATTCTTGACGGCCTGACCAAACTTGTCCGGTCCAGTTGAACTGGGGCAACACCCTCGTACATGGAGTCAATCATGGATGGAATGAGACAATGGAAAAGGTGAGTGGTAGCATGAGATGCAGTTTGCAGACTTATCCATGAGGGTGGTCATGGGGTTAAGCATTTGTGGACGAAGAATGATGTTATGCTTGTCACATGGGTGGCCATGGTGATATTTTGCCAACTTCTTGAGCAAAGTTTTATTTTTCTGCTATGGATGGACACCTGATTGGGATCTTATACTTGCATTGCCTAAGGGATCCTTGACGTTTTGGAAGGGGGTGGCGACCATTTGGCCAAAAGTGATCTTCTTGAGGCTTGGGTCAATGAGTGATTTCTCATTTTGGAGAGATGATCGATTTGGAAATGGTAGCTTGGGTGCATTGATTTCTATGGTTCTTGCTCAGGCAGTTGATAAAGATGCCTCCATGGTTGACAGCATCGTTTTAACTGTTGTCGGCATGCCCTCGGTAAGGCCATTTTCGAGCAGAGGCCGCGTCGACACGAATAAAGTGTCGATTTACAAGGATATCGTCAGCATGCCGTCGGCATTGTCGGCATGCTCATTGGCATGCCCATTGGAAAACGGGCATTTCCACGACGTGCCCTCGGCATGCCCACGAAATGCACACTTAGAATTTCATTGACACGGCATCGAAATCGACATTTCGAACCTTGGCTGACAGCTTGTCAGGAAATGAGTACTTACTACTTGGGGGTAATTTGTACCCGTCTTTTGTGGAATACCTCTGTAAGGAATTTTTTATGATAAAAAGTGTTAGGAAATAAGTTAGGAGATTTTATCTCCTTATTTAGTTATTCTATTTTTAGTAAAAGGTTGTTTAGGTTGTTTCCATGTATACCCTTTCCCCTCTTTATATAAAGAGGGTTAGGGTCTCTTTTTATGAACAACACTTATTCTCCTACTTAAAATCTCTACATGGTATTAGAGCCACCGATCTTGGTGGTATAGGGTTTAGAAAAAGAAAAACCTAGAGGGGGGAGGCCCTTCGACGGCGCTGCCGGCCTTCGGCGAGCCATCGGAGAGGCTCTCTCCTCTCCCACTTCTCCCCTCCCTCTTCTACTTCCTCTTCTCCTACTGCTACTCGTCGTCGGATAGAAAAAAGCGACGTCGGTGCTACCTCCAGTGGATCTTCGATAAGAAATCAATGTGGAAGGAGTCGTCATACCCTTCCGCACCACACCGACCACCTTAGGCAACTATTGGTCGGCGGAGTCGTTGTTGGTGTGCCAAAGAAGCTCTAGCACGGCTAGTCGACAGGGTGGTTCGAATCGAAGTTTTGACCCCTCAAACGTTCTCAAACGTTGCTTGATCGAAGATTTGAGGGGTCCAATCAACTCCTTAGAGGTTAGGCCATCGAACCAAGGTGGCTCGACCTTCCCTCAACGTCATCGAAGTGCCGCTATGCTCCTTTGCCACTGTAGTGCTGCCGCCCATAAAGAAAGGAAAGAAGAAAAAAAAAAGGGAGAGGGAAGGAGAATAAGAGGGAGCCGATGATAGCCCCACTCCTCTCATCTCTTCTCTGGTCACACCAGCAGGCCCATGATGATGAAAGGTGAAGGTCTTCTCCGCGGCGGCAAAAAGGAGAATAAACGAAGAGGAGGAGCATTATATGTTTAGGTGTCTTTTTATTTTAAAATAAAATAAAAAAAATTAGGGTTATTTATGCTTAAGTCCACCGTTTTGTTTTCTTTAAAGGCGAGGCTTTTAGTGATGGGGTATTTGTCGATAACCCCTCAAAATTTTTGAGTTCTCAGTTGGGTCTTTATATGTTGAGTTGAAGGTACAAGATTTGAAGACGGGAGTCACCTCAAGATGTCGGAGTTCGGGCAACACTCTTACACATCTCAAGAGAAACCGAGTATTGACTGGCTTTGTGAGGGCGAACAAGCGGGGGCACCCAGGGTTGAAGACACAAAGAAGCGGAATACCACATCGACGAGAGTGAATCTTCACTACCTTATGGACCCAAGACTTCGCTGTCTCCTATGTCTTGTCTTGTGGGGGAGTGTTAGGAAATAAGTTAGGAGATTTTATCTCCTTATTTAGTTATTCTATTTTTAATAAAAAGTTATTTAGGTTGTTTCCATGTATATCCTTTCCCCTCTCTATATAAAGAGGGCTAGGGTCTCTTTTTATGAACAACAATTATTCTCTCACCTAGAATCTCAAAAAGTATATTAGAATTGGCTCATTTTTGGAGCTTGTCACTGATTGTTTTCTGAATAGAGACCATGGTGCTTTAGTTTTTTTGGCAATAAAACCAGGATGCCTTATTCTGCGACTCTGGGATGGTGGGACCTTTTCGATATGGGATGCTTATAAAAGTTGGGTGTACCCAATATGTTGTATCTTGATTTTTCCAGGGACTGCAAACTAATATTGGCAGCCAAGTGCCAGTTAAAGACCAGGATGCTTGCTCGAGGTGGGCCTGGCTGAGTACCTTGCTTGTGGTTGACAGATGAAAGATGTCATCCACCTTTCTTTTTTTTTTCTTGAAACAGTCGTCCACCTTTCTTTTACATGTGCCTTTTCTCAGGAGGTTTTCTCTTATGTGGCTATGAACTGAATTGATCATTCAAATGGAGCATTTTCTGGACCTCTTTTGGAGGAGGATGAAGTGATGTTGGAGCAATCCAATGCCAATTCATGCAGGAGCATGCAAATGCCTTGGCCATACTTCGTGCTATTTGGCCTACGAGGAATGGGGTCTTGTTCAAGGGTCAGGGAACTTACGTAGAAGTTGTCCACTATGGTATTGTTGAGCTGGGGTGTGCAGTTTGTATTACATGTAACCCTCCTACCTTTTCAACAATGAAATGGGTGGCTACTGCCAAGGGTTAGCTACCCCTTGACCTTTCAAAAAAAAAAAATCTCTTTGCATTTTTTAGGAAGTTATCCTAACTGGAATCAATTTGATAATCATTACTCCTTTTTTTTTGAAAGTTTATGATTATTACTTGTAACTGCCACTTGCCTCATGAAAAACTTGATTCATCGATCTTCTTGCTAAATATCAATGATTATGCAATTAGTCACTTGGGATTCATGTTAGATTCAAAGTCATATTCTTTTGTCAGCAAATCCATCTATTTTTTCTTTTTTCTTTCTTTCTTTCTTTCTTTTTACCGTCACTTGCAAGTAATTTCAAACAAAACTCATTATTTTGGTAAAAATCCACCTGTAATTTATTGTAATGTTACTTGCAGTTGATTCTTCAGTGTGCTGAACAACTCCCGCACAAGATCCCATTTTATGGTGTATTGGTAGGGTAAATCTTTTGCAACCTCGTTTATCTTTGAAATATTTTCTTTTGTTCAATTTGACTGAGTCCTTTTTCAAGGAAAAAGAGTTGAGCATATGTGTGTGTTTGTATGTATGTATGTATGTAAGTGCATATGCACTTACCTATTTGTCCGACTGTTGACTGATTGACCCTCCTTTAAGTTAGTAGTTGCCGATGCAATGTTTTTTTCTTTTTTGGTTCTTCTCTTGGATTTTCTATAAGCATATCTTGCCCTTTGTTGATTGTGGACATAGTATTTCCTGCATGGAGTTTTCAGATAATTGTTATTGATGTCATGATAATCATAGGGATTTTCTCTCTCTCATCCCTTGATAATGTGATCATTGAGCTCAGGTATTCATAAATGTTATTGTGGCCTTACTTCTGTCTCTCCCTCAGATTCTTTTTGCATTCATCAGTAGCTGTTGATTTGGGTTGGATCATTCATTTATGCCATATGACATTTATGTTCTCTGGTCACCTGTCCACAATGACACTTTCTCTTGCATTTTTTGGAGTTTTTACATAGATGCCATTGTAAATATTCAAAATTACATGCTTGCCACCATGTTCCTAACTTTTTTTTTTTGAGAGAGCTTTTTTGAGAGAGTTCCTATAAGTTTTTTAAACACCACCAGAAAAGTCACATCAGAAAATTCATATTATGCAATTGCTGCTTTGTTAGTTAGCACTGTTAAGTTGAATGGTGGTGGATCTAAAAATAGGGAAAAAGTATTGTTTCCCTCCCTAAATTTGTCTTTCCTTTATCCCTCCTTCACACACCTCCACCACCGGCTCTTCATCTCCTCCCCCTCTTCCTCCACTGCCGACTACTAACCCTGCCACCACCACTATCCCCTGCAGCAACAGCAATATGAACACCACCTCTATCCCTCTCCCCTTTTCCACCACATGGAAAACAGCTTTACGTTCTGTTTGCAACTGCATAGTCTCCAACATCGACTCCGATCATGGATCCTTTAATGTGTTGAGGAGGTCTACGACAAGGGTGTGAAGGCCCTTGTGATGGATGAGGATGATCAGCCCCTCAAGCAGCCCATCATTGCCCTCCTCTGCTTCGTGGTCGATGTACACATTCTCCTAGCATGATTTCATGGATTTCCAAGATCATGCTCAAAGGATGATCCAATCCAACAACATCCTGACTCAATCCACAATCTGCACACTTCTCTTCTGCGTCACTACTGGCGATTCACAATATTTTTCATTGAAAATCTGGTCATAGACGTGTGAGAGCATGTAAGATTGTTATGTCTACTAAAAAGTGAGATTCACCACTGTGTAAGATTGTTATGTCTCCTAATAAGTGAGATTCACCACTGCTGCTCATTTGATCTAGAAACTTGTATATCATGCACATGTTCGGAAAGATCCAAATAGGCAAAAGCAAACGACATCATCGAGTGGTGGCAATTGGCTCACTAGCCCAGACCACATAGAAGGTAGGGAGGTGAGGGGGGGGGGGGGGGGGGGGTGGTGGTGAAGAGGAAGTGAAAGAGTTTGTAAGGGGGGCGAATGACGTTGCTGGAGAGGGGGTGTAGGAGCTAGTGGTGGTTGTAATCCTTGCAGAACTTGGGGTTCTGGTGGCGGTCGGTGTCTAGTTGTTGAAGGTGGAGATGGTGGTCTTGTTGGCAAAGGAGGTGGTGATAGAGGCGGAGGCATTGGAGCATAAGAGGGAGGTGGTGGCCCGAGGAGGTGTTGCACATTGGTCAAGTGGGCAGTGGTGGCGGTCTGGGTTATGGGAGAGAGTTGGGGGGGGTGGGGGAATGTCCTGGTGGCTGAGGGTATGAATGAGAGAAAGGGACAAGGAGGAGGAAGGAGAGGGCGGAAGGAGGGAGATGAGAAAAAAAAGATAAGAAAATAAAATTTTGTTATTTTTAAGTCCACCATCATTAACTTTAACAGCATTTGCTAATAGATTTCCTTGGCAGCACATCACATTTCCACTTATTGCATGTTGCAATCCTGTTGGTGATTGCTTCAGTTCCCTAGTCATAGATTGTAAAATCTCTTCGGTATCTTAGGCTATGCATCTGGCTTCATGCTAGGAAAGTACATCTTCATTTTTAATGTGCAGTTTTTGCTGTTCTAGCATTTTCACCAAATCCTTTTTTTTGATTTAGACCCCAACTGCTTTTCCATAATTGGAGTTTGGAAGTCATTTTACCGGGGCTTGATTTCTAAAACTTCCACTCGTAAATTCTGAGTACCGATACTGGGTCCTTGTAGATTCAATGAACTCTTAGACTTTTTCAGAAAGGAATTTATGGAACACTTTCACATTATAGTTTGTAAGTTATAAGAAATTCTAGCAAAAGAAAGTGAATAGGAGTTTGAACTCCTACTTCATCTCCTAGAAGAAGTAAAATCAGATCTTTCTCCTCAGCTCTCACTGCATGCTGTCACAACACAGCAATCATTATTAACAATATAGGTGCTATCTTCCTCTGTTTTCTTTAAAAAAAAAATATAGGTGCTATTTTCTTAGAAGTGGTCAAGTCATTTGAAATGGTGGTTGTTTCATATATGAATGGCTATTCATCTTTGAACTTTGTTTAGGCCTTAGTTTTTGCGTACACTTGGCTCTTTTGGTAGGGATGAAATTCTATCTGTTACTTTTGTTTGATATTTCTCAATATTGGATACTCATTTGGATTCACACTTGTATAGGACAATTTGGATTTGAAATTTGGACCAGGTAATGGTTGAATGGGGATTTGATTTGGATAATGAAAGCTGACACACATTAAAATAACACCACATAAAACTTCCGCTTGCATCCCCCTCACACACACACACACACACCCGCGCACGTGCGCACACTATGCGCACACACCAAAAAAAACACCACATAAAATATTAACACATAATTCAAGAACAGTGTGAACATGTATCTCATGGCCAAGGTACCATGGGGCCTTATTTAGGCAATTACAAACATTATAACCCAAGTTGGAACCTGCCAACTGGATCCCATTTCTGTTTGAACTCTTATTATTAGCCATTGGACCACCAATAGAATGTCAGCCCATCACCATTATTAGGATCCCAACATCTTTCATCATCATGGACAAAGTTATTATTATCTGCCAAAGTTATGGCATATTATTTTTTTGAGAAAGTTATGGCGTATTATTGAACAGATTGCCATGCTCTCTTTGATGCCACCACTCTGTATTGCTCCGAATCTCTCTTGAAGCAAAGCCCATCAACACTTGAAGCTCTCTCTCCTCCGATGAATCTGCATGCCTCACCGTGGTCTCTCTGCTCCATCCCAAACTCAAATACTAACGTAGCGATCTCAGCTTCAGCACATTTTCTAAGGTCCCAACTTGCTAAATTGGCTGCAGATCCCTTGTTTTAATTCTGACTTGCTAATTTGGATTGCTTTTCCATTGGCTCTTGACATGGACATGACCCACATGAGTGTGGAGTGCAAGCTGTCGGATAGCAACAGTGCATGCAGCAGTTGGTGGTTGTCCAGGACTGAAATGTTGGGTTCTCAATTTGACATAGATGTGAAGGAGTTCGGGATGCCCTCCAACTATTCAATGGAAGTTCTCAATGCAGTTTAAGCTAGATTCAAGATCCCCACATATCTCAACAAGATGTAGGTAGATCCTCTTGCGATTTGAGTGTTTGCTGTGCTGCGATGCAGTTAGCTTTGCTGTCTTAGCTTTTAGTGAGGATGCCCACTGTTGGGTGCTGTTCAGATAGCACATCCTTGGACTTTGCGAACTTCTATTTTTTATATACTTATAGCCGAGAGTCCTTGGAAAAGGCTCTAGCAGTCCATGCTTGAACCTATATATACACACGTATGTATATTATAAATTCGATATTTGGGTGTAAATCCAACCTTTCCTTCAAAACTATATCCATATCCACATGCGAACATTTTGAGAACTATATATCCAGATCCACATCTCCTCTTCAGAAGAAAAAATATCCAGATCCATGTCGTGATCTGACTAATATCCAGTCCAAATATCTGAGTCCGACACTTCACAGATATAATCATGATATGTCAGGATTGGATCCAGATTTATTTTCATTTCTATCTTTTGGTGATGCAGACTTGACAGCAGTTGATAGCCATAATACACATAAACACAAAGTTTACTTTCTAGAAGGTTTGTGTCAAGCATTCAGGTTGTGGGGATATCAATATTCCATAGTCATCTCCTATGTGTTGCCCATTATTTGTTAATAGCATTCTGAACACACTTCATCAAGGGTTCCATTGCTGGTAGATTGTTGGTCAATATTCCTTTTTTTAAAAAAGAATGTTGGTCAATATTTGCCTAGCTTTCTATATATTGTGGTTATGCTTAAATAGTGGTGGGTGCTAGTTGTCTGGTTGATGTTTATGAATCTTCTGACAGGTTGGTCTAATTAATTTGGAAAATGAAGAGTTCGTTATGATGCTTGTGGGGAATTTGCACAGTATGTTACAGGTAACTCAATACCATCTCAATGGGTCTTGTATTCCCTTTCCTGGATATGACTTATTTAAACACTTGCTTTATTTAGGAATCTAAATGTTAGCATTATTTGGTGCTTTGCCTCCTTTTTTCCCCCCATTATTCTGCTTTCTTACAACGTTCAACCCACACATAAATGCTATTAGGTCTTCTTTGGGTAGTCATTTTTACACTAGGAAAAAATGGTCATTATGAACAAACATTTGTTTTCCAGGAAAATGATCTGATATGTTGAATTTTGTCTTTTGCATTGTCCTTTCAACAAGGACATCCATAATGGCAATCCTCCTGTCACTTTTACTCCTATCACCATTCTCCTGTCTTTGCATCAGTGGGGATGATCAATATTTGGGAGTTGATTGCTCAGTTATATGGAAAATGAAAATTCCTCGCAAGACTAAGATTGTTTTGTGGTTGTTTCAAAGGAGATTGGTTACTAAAGTAGTGGTGAGAAAGTGGAACAATGATGTTGATGTCACATGCCTGTTTTGTGGTGACTATGAAGAAGATATGCATTTGTTGCTGCATTGCAATTTTTCTAAGGGAGTTTTGCGGGAACCGGGTATTCCGGTGGTGGAGGACAGCTCTTTTCTTGATTTCTGGGGAGCGGTTCATCTGGGACCTCTTGCTGATCCAGTTATTTGCGTTCAGTTAGCTGCTGCCATGTGGTCTATTTGGTCAAATAGAAATTCTGCCATTTTTAAAGGGAGTAGGGTGTGGCATGAAAATGTTGCAAGGGAAGCCCTTTCTCTTTTTACTTCTTAGAATTTCCATTTCTAACTGCCAGCTTTTTTTATCAATTGGATGAAAAGAGTTAATCTCATTAGAAACCCTAGACCCTCTTTATATAGAGAGAGACCATAGAGTCAAAAGTACATAAATATCCTTGAGGGATAAAGACTATCATAGCCCTTACAATAAGAGGACAAATAAAAAGCTAATATATACTAACATTATCAATCCTTAGGATTGTTATTGTCCTCCAATAGCCTTCCTTTTCTTCTTCTTCAAAAAAAAGAAACAACTATTACTCCAGTAGTCTTGCTGTTGTCTTGGTCTTTTCCTTTCCCCATTATAGCTTTGTTTTCTCTATTTACTTTGATGAGGTTCTGTTACCATGTCCTGCAGGAAGCTCTGCAGTTGGATCACTGCTATAGGATACGAATATTTACGCGCTTCCTTTCCTCTTTGGTAGGTCCATCTGCAATAATTTCTTTCACCAATCCTTCCATGTACATGTTGATTTTTGCAGCTATGGAACATATGGCACCCTCAGATGAAAATGTTATTATGGACATATGGTTCTAAAAGCTGTATTTCTTTTTGTAGTTTTTCTCATTTGTCAAATGTTTTTTTTTAAGTCGGGTGCTGAATATGGCAATACAGTTCTCTGACTTGCGTTTAAAAAATTCTTTTGATGCCTGTCTTGGCATCTTTGTTGATCATTCATGCTATTGCCTAGGGCATTGGTTGTGATTGGGCTCTCTGGTAAATTCAATTGTGCTTACTCCGAACATATGTTTTGTTTATCTGATGTAATGTGGGATCAAATGTGTATCCATCTACATATTTAAAATACACAAGAAGAAATCACAGGCACAATTATTTCTATTGTATTCTTGCAGTTAAAAAATGAATAGAAAGTCATATATTCTGTTAATAAAACTGATATGAAATTTTAACTAGGTTGGATCTTGGGTTTTTGTACAATGATGGTGGGTACACAGGATTATGTCAACACACACACACAAAAAGAGAAAGAAAAACCAATCAAGACGAATAAGAAGTTTTATGTATTTGCAAAACAGTTTTGACTCTGTTGTATATTGAGTTTGCAGGTATGATGTTTTTATAAATGTACAACTATTGGATTTGGAAAATTATGGATTGACTGGATTGTCCATCGGGATGTGCTTAGCTTATGGTTCTCTTTTCGTAGGGGGAGTGCAAGTGGCGGGATGAATTCGTTTAGATCTAAGAGGGATCGGGAGTTCTGGCTGTCTTATGGGGTGTGTGGCTAGGTCGGAATGGAGTGGTTTTCAGGTGGGAGAGATCTTATGTTGAGAATTTTTTCTACTTCATTCAGTCCTAGGTGGAGTTCTGGAGTGCTAATTTGTAATTCTAGTGTAATCCTTTTTATGAAATGAATTGAATGTGGGTGGTTATTGTTTGGATAATCACCCTTTCACTTTTCAAAAAAAAATTGGAAAATTATGTTTGTTGAAAAATTATGTCTATTGCGCTTGCAAGGATCAAAAAATGTCTAGGAAGTTATACATTTTTGTAATTCTAGCAGCTACAAAAACTTCTACTAGGTTGGATATTGGTTTACAGGGAAGGTATCGTATGTTACTTCTTCCAAGGAAAGGAGGTGTTCCTCAGTACTCATGATCTTTATGTTTTGTTGTTGTGTCCATTGGCTGCAGTGTGTTGACATAATAGGCTTGAAGGAATGGCATCTGATTTACATAACTCTTGAGAAGAGTAATTATCTGCTGTGTAGAAACTAACTACTCTTGAATATTGATATGACATGAACTAGGCCGGACTCATGGTATGAATAATTGGTAGTCAGCAATACTTGTTGAGCATCTGAGGCTGAATGGTATTTTGATGAGTCTGTCATATAGTTGATGGAAATGGGAGTTGTTGAAATCGGGCGCACAAAGAACAACAAAATCACATAAGGACTTATGCGGAAAACCCTTGACAAGGAAGGAAAAAAATTATGGAGCCTAGAGGTGACTAGGGTTTTCTTCTTGATAAAATGAAAGGTGACGTGTAAGCACTATATATGGGCATATAGGTAGACCTATCCGGGCCTAAGCACAATCTACCTAAATAATACTCTATGCTTCCCTCAAGTTGGCATAGGCATCAAGTAGACCAACTTACAAATCATCTCTTCAAATTGGGATGATGCAAAACCCTTAGTGAAGATGGTTGCATCTCGATCACTAGAGTCGAAATAAGGCTGGTGGAGTACAACCGTACAACATGATCTATCTTTTTACATATTATTGTCAGTTTAACTCCATATGCTTTATCCAATCATGAATGGTGGGATTATTGGCAATGTTGCAAAATCCCTACCAAACACTAAATTACAATATGAGCAAGATGCAGACTATATTTAAGCCCATGGCTGCCCAAACGGTACCCAACAAAGTATAATTCGCTGCAATAAAAAAAAAACTCAGAAAGGAAAAAATGTGGTGCAGGCCTCACAATCTATTGTGTTAAAACAGTGAGCAGGAGGCAAAGAGATAAATGAACAACTTAATTATGTGTTTTTTGGTTGCGGAATGCAACAAGGGAGCTAGTTGGTTCTAAGTAGAAACCGTAAACAACAAACAAAGGTTGACTGGGGAGGGACGAAGGGGTACACTCACAACCAAAAAGAACCCAGGGAAGTTGAGTGACTGCTTTAGACCAATGGATGTGGGCGTGGTGGAGCTCAGCCACAAGGAAGGAAGGTTGAGGTGGCAGGTTGTAGCAGTGATGGGGAAGGAAGTGCGAATGCAAAGAGGGGTGATGACATCTATGGAGTGGCAAGGATGAAGATGGAGCAGCAGTGGTGACGTGGCGAATGAGTGTTGAGGGTTTTTCACAAGAAGATTAATTCCACTTTTGATACTGTTCATCTGCTGCCCCTTTATATGGGATTGCAAACTGAGAGTAAGAAAAGTAAAAATGAAAATAACACATCTCTTTATGGCATTCGTAACCAAGGCATCCCTTGGTGAAGAGACTTTAGGAAAGCTATAAGGGTACCCTTTTAAAAATCAAATAATATAAATTTGTACACTTGAATACTTTTCTAACTAATCATGAGACTGCATTTGTTTGGGAGGCTTCAGGGCTATAGATTAATTTTAATAAGTCCTCCTTTATTCCTATACAGATGTCTACTGGGGAGGCACAGGAGTGTGGTGTAGTGTTATGCATGATAGTTGGCTCTTTACCGATCTCTTACTTGGGCCTCCTGTTGTCGCATGGACATATTTCTACTCAAGATTGGTGTGCCCTGTTGGAGACAATGGAGAGAAGGCTTAGTGGATGGGCATTCAAAATGCTATCTTGTGGAGGCAGATTGGTTATGATCAAATCTATTCTTTCCTCAATCTTGGCTTACTTGTCTGTTTTTAAGCTCCCCTGGAAGATAGAAAGACGGCTCATAGGTTTAATGTGTGACTTTTTCTGGACTAACTTTGGCAGTACGGGGTGGGGTGCAGTTTGGTAGCTTAGGAGGAGGTTTGCAGGCCTTTGAAGGAGGGGGGCTTAGGGATTCGTGACATTGTCACCTTCAATGATAACCTCCTTTCTAAGTGGATTAACAGAATTATGCGGCGTAGATAGGACCTCTTTGGAAGAGTGTTCGATGCTTATTCTGGACCTCTGCTAGATTAGGAATTTAGGAGCATCTTCAGTCACCTGCGAAGGGTGTTTCTTATTTTTGTAGAGGCCTAGCTACAGTGGCACCCAAGGTAAAACATTTCTTTTCCCCTGATGTATTTCTTTTTTGGAGAGATGATTGGATGCGGGATGGTCCGCTTTGTGAGAGGTTCCCTCGATTCTTTGAATTGGCTGTAGATAGGGAGGTTATGGTAGGGGGTTGCGATGGCTCTTGGTGTTTAACTTTTGTGGTGAATCTTTCTCAGCAGCGGTTGGAGGATTTTTAGGCGTTATTGCAGCTGCTCAGTGGATTTGCACTAGGAGGAGTGGATGATTGGCATTGGGATGGAGGAGAGTTTTCAGTTAGGGAGGCATATTTCAGATTGCGGAATACTGAGTATAGCAGATATTGATTTCCTTAGAGATTGCAGACTTATCTGGTCAAGAGATTGTCCACTGAAGATCAAAATTTTTGCTTGGTTGATGCAGAAAGGGTAGCTTATGACAAGAGTTTGGAGGGCTAGTTGGATGCCAGAGGTTGAGAAGATGTGCCCATTATATAAAGCGGGGGATGAGGACACAGATGACTTGTTTTTTGGATGCCCATTCTCCCATCAAATTTGGACGAATATTGGTCTTGACTGGATAGATCATGCAAACCAAATCCAGTTTTGGGATTCTTTTAAGAGAGGGAGACTGGATGGGTCATAATGTATTCAGATCGAAGAAGGAAAAAACCAAGGTGTTTGTAGTACTTTGGGGAATTTGGTTGGTAAGGAATGTCGCTATATTTAGGGGATAGGTTCCTTCCATGGAAAATTTTGTTTTTAGCATTTCAACACCTATTCATTTTTGGGAGACATCGTTGTAACAATTTTTGTAATTGCTGCCATTATTGGCCATTAATAGATTAACTTTTGGGTGATTATCAAACGAATAATCACTCTTCCTTGGATAATCACCCTTCCTTTTTTCAAAAATATCATGAGACTGCATCAGTTTCCCCTGCTAAGAAGAATCTTGCTTTGACGAGATGGCTCCCAATAATTTAGGAGGAGGTCTGGTTGAAGTGCCTAGATTCTGCCTCATTAAGCCATGTGTTGTGGATGTGGCATCCTACCCATCATATTAGGAAGCGTTTGGAGATTCCTCGTTGAGAGTTCATTGAGAATATCTTCAATTGTTTCTGGCATCGAAGCTGGTGGAACTTAAAATGGAAGTTGGGTGAGATCTTGATTTACAAAAGTGCTGGCTGCACAAGGGTCACTATGGTAATGAAAATTTTAGAGATGTTGAAGATCGATGATGTCAAATTGTTGGGTAGACAATCAAGCATATAGACATTTTGCTCTTTTAACCATTCCAAATGGACTAGACTTTCTAGGACTTAATTTTTTGCGGACACTCATCAAGATCGTCTTACTGTGAAAATGCACCATCACCAGGTATCCCTTATGGAACTCGGACTCTCTCCAATGGGTATTGGCTGAGGCGGACATGGTGTGCAATTTGGCTTGGATATGTTGGTGGATTAGGTAGATTTGCTCTTTTAGTTCTTTAGCAGTTGCACTTGTTCTCCTAAAGTTGGATATGTCCCGTGGCAAGGGAAGTGCCCAACACCTATCACTGAAGCAATTGGTGGCCAGAGCTGCCAATCTGGGATAGGACTTGGTGATGATAGTAGGGAATTGTTCATGACTCATGACTCCAAATGTGAAATCTGGAGCAATTACCCAATAGACTTTTGCAATGCAGCCTAACTTTTTATAGGCATTTTTGTAGGTCTATCCAAGAGAGTGATGCATCACCAATGATGGCTGTCACTTCATCATAGTCAATTGTATTTCTATAGAATGACATAATACCTTCTTCAAAAAAGGAAGAGCACGACCCAAAAGTCGAAGGACCCATTTGGAAAGGAGGGCATCATTCACTATCTGTGAGTTTAGGACATCTAGGTTGCCAAACTCCTTTGGCTCGGAAACCTCCTCCTAATGCGCCAATGGCAGAAATCTATCACCTGCCTAAAATTTCCTTCTAATCGCATCAATTCTTTTTGGTAGTTGACATCCTTACAAGTGAGATGAAATAGATACGTAAGGTTGGAAATACTGAAGATAGCAGAAATGATCTACCCCCTTTGTGAAGAAAGGTGGGAGGCCCACCCCGCAAATGCTTGTCCATCCTCTTAATAAGAGAGATCCAGTTCCTGGTGGTGATGCAGCTTGGGGTAAGCAAAAAAGCTTAGGTACTTGAAGGATGTGTGTAGGTGTTATATGCCAAGCTATCTCATCACTGACTTGCCAACTCTTGTGGCATACCAAAGGGTAGGAATCTTGATTTCTGTATGTTCACCTTCAAGCTAGAAGCCTTCCCAAATACTTCTAACAAAAGTTTGATCTTCCTAGCCTTTGCCATAGAGCCCTCCACAAGGATAATTGTGTTATTTGCATATTGCAACAATAACCAATTCTCCTCATTTCCCTTGCAATAAGCATAGTAGGTGTTTGCTAGAAAGTCCACAACAAGAACAAATAACATTGGTGCGAGGGGACAAGCTTGCCTCATTCTTCTCCTGGGTTGAATCCAACCACCCATTGATTTTCCATTAACAAGAACATAGCAAGAGGTAGATGTCACACACATATTCATCCATTTGACCTAGGGTGGCGGGAAACCTCTCACCCTCAAGGAGGACCAAAGAAAAGCTTTCGAGAAGTCTGCTTTCTAATAGAAGGCTTTTGTCCTATCTCTCTTCTAGGTAGAAAGAATCTCTAATGCGATAGTGTGATTCTCCATGATGGATCTCCTCTTGATAAAAGCAACTAAATGGGCCTAGCAGATTGACCCAACACTTCGCTAATCGGTGGGCCAAAGTCTTAGCTGCCACTTGGTTAATGAAGTTGAAGGGAGCTATAGGCTTGTTGTCATTGGTAGCTTTCACTGCATCCCCCTTGGGTAGGAAAAAAAAAGGTAGCATAAGGTAGAGTGAATGCTTACATCACTTGAGGTAGCCTAATTTGCGTCATTGTGTCCCTAAATATTGAGTTAATCCCCTTTTAGTATATAGGAGTCATCTTCTGAGATTCTTTTTTTTTTAATAAATAACATAGTATTGTGTAGGCTGCCTTGAGATGGACATTAGTTGGAGAATACATGAATTTACTCTTGACGTTCATTGGCTTGGTCAAAGTGAGGTAAATAAGCTTCTCCACCAGCTCATGGTACTTGTTCTTTGAAACCCAGCTAGTGGGTTTTCAGCTTCAAGCTTAACCTGTGATCTTATTGGTCTGCCTCAATTGGAGTAGACATTGGTCTGGACCTAAGTTTTTGAGTTACCTTTAACAGGTTAAGGGCATAATTCTGCGTAATATGATAAAGCCATCCTAGGACCTAGTTGCCTCAATGCCAGGAAAACTTTTTTGCCTCCCTACCCCCTAAAGCTTTGTTCTCAAACTCTCTTGCTAATATGCTTTTGACTTAGCTGCTTGCATTGTCACTAGTGACAACCATGTCATTAACGTACGATATAAGAGTGACCCTTTATCGAATCCTCTGTACGAACATGGTCTTATTTCCATTTCCTTGCTCTCGTCCTTTGTGTCTCATTTCACTCTCAGCCTCTTGAATTAGACATGAGGTGGCTGCTTGAGACCATAGCAAGCTTTTTCTTTTTCTTCCTTAGTAAAATGTGCCGAACTTGCTATTTTGTTCATCCCCAGGTGGCTTCTGTACATGACTCCTCTCTGCAGGCCCCCATTTGGAAATATATTCTTTGCATGTTAAGTGATGTGCTGTCATGACTATTGAACAAACAGAATTTACCTTTACCGCTAATGTTGCTTTATACCTGTAAACTTGCCAGTATTTCTTGGTGTACATCCTGTTGGTTCCAACAATATGAGCATTCTTTAGGAGGGTTATCACTTCCAGCTTTGGTTCTTGACAAGAACCTTCTTTTCCTTTCTTATATCTATGAACTGGAACTGCTCTGAGAATGGAACACATTTACCATTAAGCATGGCAATTATTGATAAAACATTTATAATTAGAATTGAGACAGGAGAGAGCACATGTCACTGTCAATTTTCACTCCTCATCTACATGATTTCTTTGTTCTAGACAGTCAACAGCCTTGTTTCTTATTGGAGCTTGCCAACCACTCCTTTTACAGTTTTACCTACAACCTTAATCGCCTTCCTTATCTCCTCCTAGTTTATAGCTTGCAGAGACAAGAGGTATCTATTTCACTCTCCTGTCATAACAAACCTAACTCATTTTCTATGATGCTACGGAAATCGAATACTGTGCCATGAAGTTTAACTATATCTTGGTCTCAGTATTTCTTTCCCAAAGAATCATTAGTTATGATTGCCACAAGTTTTATATAGAAGTGCATATTAATCTGAAACCAGTGCAGATAGTATTATTTTAATTTAAGCACTTTTTTTTTATTTAGTTAAAAACCTGCAAATCTTTAAGACAATTCATTGTCCCAATCTCAGTATTCAACCAAAACTTGGTTATAAATTGAAAGCACGGTCATTGATATACCTATTGACCATCCAACTCACTTGAAAGCTTTAGGCTTTTAGCTATGACAGGAGGAATAAGAACTGGAATGGCTTTCAATATTGTGATTGGGCAGGATGACTGATTTAATGCATGCGAAATGAGCTGGTTGGCCTTTCAAAAAAAGGAAAAAAAGGAGCTGGTTGGTCAACTGAAGCAGATGCTTTTGTAAGGGCTGGAATTGACTTTTTTTCACCTCTTAAAAACATCAATTTAATTTTCCACCTAATGGATTCCTGCTGTTGAGTTGAAAATCAAAGAACTTAGGCCTAAACTGCTTTATATTGCATAGTAAAGAAGAGATCCTGCTGGGACAGTGCAGAGGCAGTGAAACTGGAAGACAGGAGGGTCATGAGAAATGGTGGTGGAGGCTGCAGGTAAGGGCCTTGTTGGATATAGGCATGGCTGGTGGAGACTCTGGTGTGTATGTGAGTCTATTTTAAGAATTTAGGATGAAGTTCTGTTGTGATCTTTGGAAGGGGAAAAAAATTATTTTGTATTCAATTTTTAACCAAAGAACTAACTCCTTTTTCTGTAAACATAAAGTTCCATTTATTGGTTATCGCAGTCCAAGTCCATTATGGTTGAGGAACCACTTTGTCTAAAGCAATAAGATAATCTCTGCTATTCTTTATTGTCAATCATTCATTGCCCATGATTTCCAATTGCATGGTGGTATTTGTCATTGGGCACCCAAGTGGTGGCTTTTTCTCTGGTTGTGCCTGAAATTCTTTCTCCAAAAACAAAATCTTTTACCTGAAACTTTTTTAAAACCAGGTAGTTCTCTCATTCTTACTACAATCTGCCCTGGTGTTTAAGCTTTTTTCCCCCCTCCCTTCTTTAAGTTTTTTTTTAACTAGTAGAAGTAAATACTTGCAATAGAATGCTTAAAGGCTTATATATTTATGCCGTTAGTGGTGAAATAAACAATTCTGTCATCCTGTATGATATCATGCGAATAACATATAGGTAAGAGACTGTTACTTTAAAAAAAAGGTAAGACACTGTACATGGTAAATGGATTAAAAATTACAAAACAATGCTGTACCTGTTAGTTTTAGATGCATATTTACATTTAAGGACTCTAGTTGACATGCCAATTTATTTGTTTATTTTTTTGATGAGGAGATCTCAATTTATTTTATGGTGCCATACCCTTCTGTCCAGTCATTGTGGGATTTGAAGGGTACATGTCATGTTCCATTTTTCAAATTTTAGCAAACCATTCCTGTAGGCATTTAGGTTTTATATTGGTTTTGTTGGCAGAAGGTGGCTGCTGGACATCGAGCCTGCTTGCTCCTTGTGCAGGTTTATACAGTAACACATCTCATACCTCTTTTTTGAGTGTGAAATTTCAAGGTAGGTCTGGCAACCAGACTCAGGTTAATGTCCTAGTCCCAACAGCCTCAGGTCAATGCAGATGATGTGGTGCCTTTGGATCTTTTTGGAGTGCTTTTCAAGTGTGGGGCTCCAGACTGATTCATCTTCTTTGTTAAAAATAAAGATTTTTGCAGAATGAAACATGTTGGTCCTTGGAACTGGGCAGGCATGGGTGGAAAATGTTTTTCAGCTGGGCTTATTGTGGTCTATTTTTAGGACACAACCCCTGTAACTTTGTTTATAAAAGTGAATGAAATGGATGACTACAGGTAGCCATCCTTTTACCATTGCAAAAAAGTATTGGTTTTAAAAAGGGCGAGTCTTGTGATAATTCAACTTGTTTTTGTATGGAGGGTTGTCTGGTGGGCAGCAACTGACATCTGATAGCAAAGTGCATACTGCATGAACATTGTACATACTGATGTGGAAACTGTTTTCTGGTTGCTAATAGATGCACTAGGATACAGAAATTGGTACTATTTGCAATTTCATTAGTGTGCTCTTTGTTTTTTTTCCTGGACTGTTCAGATCCATAATTTCACTTCAGTTTGCATTTCATTTTTACTTGCCCTAATAATATGCATGAACTTTTATTTTCAGTTCTGTTTACTACATTCTCATTTACACCCTCATTTTCCTGTTTGCCATTTTGAACTTCATTATGGGTGGTAATCTTGCTAGGAAGTCATTCCTATGTAAAATTTTGTGGCATTCTGCCCCCATAAAGATTCAGGGTATGGGGGTGGATTGGAAGGTGTGAAGTTACCTTTTCGTTTTTCTTTTTCCAGATGTGCAGTAAAGTTCTTCTGCCTGGGTCTGTCATTGAGGTCTTTGAAACACTTTTGTCTTCTGCTGCCACAACAGTTGATGAAGAGGCTGGCAATCCTGCCTGGCAACCATGTGCTGACTTCTATATCACCTGCATCTTGTCTAGCTTGCCATGGTGTGCATTAGAACTTGTGGAGGTAAAGTTCATTTTCATTTTTGTTTCTTCCTGCCTTCGACATAGTGCAAATGGATGCATTCGGTTTGATTGGTTCGATCATCGTAGCTTTTTTCATTTTCAAACCAGTAGTTGTTCGCTTAGGTGTCAAATTTTTGCAAAGAGAATTCCCGTTGTAATGCCATATGCAGGAAAATGCATGGGTGGATTTTGGGCCTTTTTCTTGTTTTGTAAAAACAGGAAAAATAAAAAATGTAATGACTCCATATTTTTGCTATAGTTCTTGGATGGCTAACCCTGCCTCCCTCCCTCCCTCTCTCTCTGTCTGTCTGTGTTAAAAAAATGCTTGAGTTGGTTAACTGCTGTTGAACAATTTTTATTGGGACTATGGACCCCACATAAATGGGCTTGTAGTTGGGGGACTGACCTTCCATCCAAAGGACTTGTTTTGTAATCTAACCCATCTTGGAGAAAAAGGCAATATGATATTTGTTATCAGGGATATGAAATGGAATACTTTTCTCTGAAGCCAGTAGTGTTGGTGGGGATTGGAAGTTTCAATGTTCATTATGAGGAGGTTTACATTTTTTGTTCTCAGAATAAAGACACATGATCACATCTGTTTATCAGGACGTCACATACTTTGTGTAAACGCAAAATCATAGGTTAATAGAAACTACCCTCCTTGGCATCTTCATTTTTGATGCACCTGTTCATCCATTAAGAAGTTATCCTTCTAAGCCCAATTTAGGTGTGAACTCAGGGCTTCAAGCATGAGAGGAAAAGGTGCCTTTGTTGGTGGTGGTTTTGTTAGGTGTAAGGTTGAGTGTGCTTGGGTAATGGCTTCTTGGTAGACCACTTAGGCCTTTATGCGATATGGCGAATTTGATTGGATTAATTTTGATTGTGACTTGGCCAACTTGGTCTAAGCTAGCTTGTGTTGGCAAAGTTGCAGGCCAACGATATCGTGCGATTTTTTTTCCCTTTTTCTTTTCTTTTTTTCCCTGAAAAGGGGGCAGGTGTGTTAACTTAAAATGATTGAGGATGTCTCCTATTAGGTAGCCTTTAGTGCTGATATAAATAAAAGACTTTTGTTCGGAATTGATGGGAATGAGAATTGGGATGCGAGGGGAGAATAGAAGTAGGAGACAATGGGGATGGGAAAATTGGAGACAATAAAATATAAAAGTGAATTGAATGCTCTTCGAATTTTGTCTTTTGACATGCCTTAAGAGTAGGTTTGTAGAGAAAGGCATACACATTGTTAATAAAAGAAAATTTAAAATGTCGCATGCCTAAATTGACCTAATTGAATCTCCTCACAAACTTAACCAAACCAATTTAGAGAAGATTTGAACAACTTTTAAAAGATATCAATATAGCAACCTAGATTAAATCTAAGCAAATTAAGAATGTTGTTCAATGCTAGGATGATGTAAATAAAAGGACAAGGGTCATTTTTATTTTAGATGTCCACTTTGGGTTCATTCTCTTCTTCTTCAAAACTGAACTTGTAACAATTTGTTTGTACCTTCTATATTTGTGGCTTTTTTTTTTCTGAAATATGAACTTGAGGTCTGTATTGCAATTACCAAGTTCTTAGGCTCTCTAGTAACTTTACTCGTCAAGATCGGTATTTATGACACTGGGAAACTTCTCTTCAACTTCTTAACTCTTAGTCCTTCAAAAGGAGAAATTGGTGTTGGGACAAGCACAGAAGAAATCTACCCTTTTCAGAACAATGGGGCCAATACTTTCTTCTATAAGTTTCAAATCCTAATACTGCAAAATGCATTAGATAGAAGGGGCATTGGAGTTGATCTTGAGTGCTTTGAGGTCGAGGACATGTCTTTAGTGGTAGCAACAAATGTACCAATGGTGGAGCAAGCAGTCGTAGGGGTTGGTGAGGTTGGACAAGATGGCATGGATGTGTTATTGTACTATTTAATGTTTTGATGGTAACAAATGGTCGTAGATTTTCATGTCCAAGACTAACCTTTCAAGAAAGATGGACAAAACAAATTGTCTAGATCAAGAAGATGGAGAGGAAGGGCTTTGGAAGATAGAAAGGAAGCCCAAATTCTTTGAAGACTTTTTGTTATTTGTACTTTGTTATAAAGTGTCATGTAATTTTCCTTTCTCTATCTTTGACTTGTAAAAGTGCCAAAATAGTCCGTAGAAATTCTATCATAGTCAACTTGCTAAGTTGGATCCAGATTTGGGTCTAAATTCTTTAAAAACCAAATATTCAGCCTGTTAGGAGATGCCCAGTGGCCTTCCACCAACCCATCATAGGAGTTGACCAATAGAGCTTCACTAGATGACCCCTTGCCTATGTTCTCTTGTTCAAAACTTGATTCAACTTATTCAACATCTCTTGAAGATCTGCCTGATGTATACCAGCTCATTTGTTGAGTTCATTCTCGCTTGATTTTTGATTCTTAGCCTACCTATTCGATATGTAAGTCGTTTACTAAGTTTTGTGGAAATGATTTACTAAGGTTGACCACTGGACACTCATTAGACTGCTGCTGAATATTCGTTATAACAAATTCTTTGAAATTTTGTCTAGAGACTCTGCATCCTATCATCTACCCTCTCACCCTATATCCAGTAAAACTCACATTCCTTTAATTTTGTACACAGATCGTCTGCCAGATTAACCAGCCATCCAGCAGAACCGCAGTATTCTTTTGGTCATGTTCCAAGGGGTGACTCCAGAGTGTAGTCAAGAACCTTTTGTAGCAATTGGTTTGTCTTGGAACTTGCACTGTCAACACTAATGACTTAACCATGGATGGGAGGGGAATAGATTGAAATGAAAGGAGAATAGAGCCATGGATGAGAAAGAAAGAAGGGAGAATGAAAGCCGGAGAACTAAAACCCAAAAGAGGAACAAACGCTTTGGTTCTTTGAATTATGATCTCTTGGACTTGTCTGAAGAAGAGCTTCTATAGACAAAAACATTGTAATTTTTTTTTGAAAGTGAAAAACGTTGTAAATTTTAAATAATTGGAAATCTTTATCTCTAATCAAATCCCTAAGAAATTAGAGACGACACCTAGGTGATCATTTAATCACTGAGGCAGTTCTTCCATGTATAAGTTTGCCTACTTAAAGCAAGCTATTGGCGGTGTTTATGGGGTTCATAGTTGATAAGTCATGGAAGATTGCTGCGCTATTTGTTGGTGGATTGCAGGGATTGTTGGTTGGTTGCGGAGTTGCTGAGTGCGGTTGGTGGGGGGGCAGGCAATTGGGGATGTGATTATGGAGGTTGAGGGGGTGGAGAGGGGGGTAAGGTTGTGTGCACGAGTGCATATGTGTTATTTTATTTTATTTTTTGGGTGGGGGGAAGGAGCAATTTGTGAGGCAATGCAGGAGGAAAGGTTCGGATGAAGGGGATTAATGGGGAAGGTGCAGTGGTGCCAACTATAAGTCACGGATATGAGGACATACAGGGATGGAGCTAGGAATTTACGTTAGGAGGGCAAAGTCAAAAGTGGTCATGCAAGAATGTATGGTCGGGGGTGTGGAACATTAGATAATTGACTATAACTTAATGTTTTGGTATGTAATTCTTAAAAGTAATTAAAAAGTCGGGTGGACAACAGATGATGTGGAACTTATGCTAGTGTCAATGCCTCAAAGCAGGATATTTGTGTTCTAATTGTAACTTAGGAAGGTGCTTCTATCCTACACTACTCTCTACAGGAGGCCACCCATGCTGCAGTCTCCCTGAAGAGGAGTTGCAATGATGTTGACTAGAGATGTTTAAAATGCCTGAAAATGACGTTAGCTATTGAAGTCAGTTCCCATCTGCTGATCATGATTACTAGTGTTGTTGTTGGTTTTAGATGAATATTTTGGATGAGATTCATGTCAGATTAGTGACAGTTGCATATCTTAAAGAAACAGTAGCACTGTGATGAAGTTTGTGGAAGAAGGACTTGAATACATAGAATCATCGACGTGATAGCAATCACGTGATGCGTAGTTTTCGGATGTCAATGTTGATGCCATATCAAGAAGCTGAAAGGGGGGGGGATGTCGGAGATATATCATTGATATGTTGGGCCATTGGTGATATCCAAGAATTAGTTTAAACAGTTAAAAACGAATCAAATGCCTCATCTTTTACAAAATCACAATTTAATTAGCATTACATACTTGAAGAAATGCCTATGAAGGTAAGAATCATAAATTTTGATTAACTCACAAGAAAAATATGTTAAAGAGAAGTTCATAAGTCATACTTTGAAAAGGCAAAATAAATGATTAGAAGATAAATTTATAAGACTGGCAACTACCTTTAAAAAAGAGAAGTAATATGACAACCCAATTTTCCATCTTACCTCGAATGTTATTAATAAAGTAAGAATATAACACATCAATTGACCTTAGCTATGCACAACTTCTAATATGATTGTGAGACAAGCAAGGGTGCAAAAAGTGGTCTATGCGGCTGATTAATCGGCCGCATAATTGTTTGTGGTAAAAAATGAATAGAGTACCTATATTCGGCCCTATAGTCGATCTATCTGATTAATCGACTGATTATCTGATTAATCAACTGATTAATCGACCGAGTAAGTTTCAAGGTTTCAATTTTTTTTAGCTTTGATGTACGTGCAATGCACCTCCAAACCAAAACTTGACTAAACTCGACACCTAAATGCACCAAACTAAACCTGACTTCTCCTATTACCCCAAGTTCCAATACACAAAAGCCTCAACCTTAAGCAAAACCCTTGATCCTAAGCCCCTGTTCTTGTCTCCTTTACCCAAACCTGTCTCCTTTAGATTTATGATACACCAATCTTAGTTTATTTGTCTTATTTTAGGTGTTGTGATATTGATAGCTATTTATTAGAAGCTATATTGAGAGAATATGTATATCAAAAAAATAATATTAATACACATGTAATATTTCAATTAATATATATTTATACTTAATATGTATAATATGTTATATATATCAACCTCATAAAGGATATGTATTATGGAGCAGCCGCTTGTGTAAAGACTAAGGATGATTTGACATATTACTTTGATATCACCATTGGTCTGCATCAAGGTTCAACTTTAAGTCCTTATCTTTTTGCCTTGGTCATGGATGAGTTGACGAAGCATATCCAAGTTGAGGTGCCTTGGTGTATGCTTTTTGCTGATGACATTGTGTTGGTTGGTGAGACGAGAGATGGAGTGAACAGAAAACTTGAGCTTTGGAGAGAAGCCATGGAAGATAAAGGATTACGCATAAATAAGACGAAGACTGAGTATATGGAATACAAGTTTAGTAGTAGAGGGAACAATGAAGGGATTGATGTAAAAATTGGAGAAGAGTGCATTCCAATGAAAGATATTTTTAAGTACTTGGGATCCATTTTCCAACATGATGGTGGAATTGATGGAGATGTTACACATAGAATTAATGCAGGGTGGTTGAAATGGAGGGGTGCTTCTGGTGTTCTCTGTGATAAGAGGGTTCTTTTAAAAGTCAAAAGAAAATACTATCGAGCTGTGGTAAGACCAGCCATGTTGTACGGTTCTGAATGCTGGGCTATAAACTATAGGCATGTACAGAAGATGCCTGTGGTAGAAATGAAGATGTTAAGATGGATGTGTGGTCATACAAGAAATGACCGTATTTCAAATGAGTTTATTAAAAACAGGGTTAGGGTTGCACCGATAGAGGATAAAATGAGAGAGGCCCATCTAAGATGGTTTGGACATTTACAAAGAAGGCCACTAGATGCTCCAGTTAGGAGATGCGAGAAGTTGGAGGCTGAACCCGCTAAGAGGGGGCGAGGAAGACCAAACAAGTGTTGGAAGGAAACTATTAAGTATGACCTCAATTACTTTAATTTAAGTCCTAAAATGGCTGAAAATCGATCTGTGTGGAGGCAAAGAATCCATATAGCCGACCCCACTTAGTGTGGGAAAAGGCTTGGTTGTTGTTGTATGTATAATGGTATCTATAATTATATTTAAAATTTTAAATATAAAAAAATACTACACCGATTAATCTCTGCTTAATCACTCGCATACTGTATACTCCTTAGTCGGTGACCTCACCAACTGAATACCGATTGCCGATTTCTATAGCTATGGAGACAAGTTAATCATGATTATTGCTTGCATTATGGTGTGATTCATGAACCACGACCATGAGATAAGCCAACAACATGAAATAAGACAACAACATTAAAATTTGGGTCTTTGAGATCATGAAGTCTGCCAAGAATATGAGATCTATAATAAAGAAAATTTAGAATATAAAGGGTATAGATGGAAGAGGAGGTTAGGACTCAAGATTATGAAGAAGTTGAAGAAATAATCTTGATTCAAGGCAAGAAAGAACCCAAACCCTTGTGAAACAAGTCCTTGTGGCACAAAAGAATTACAAACTCTAAGATGTTGGAACTATACCCTCCATATCTGCAGATTTCCCCAAATATCAGTGACATATCACCGATATTTGTTTTTGTGTTGATAGCTTTCGATATTTAGCCCCATCCGCTTTAGCGATACCAATATCTAGAGGTATTTCCCCAATATCCCGGAATTGGGATATTCCAAAGATACAGAACCTAGCAATGTGTGACATAACAGCGATATTGTCATGATATCTGCTTCCATATGATGCATATGGATATACATGGGGAGCCCTCCTTGACAAGAGAGAAGAAGCTTGGAGCAAGAGCATAGATACCATTCAGGTTAGCTTTTTCCAGTCAATGGTTTTTTTTTTTGGGAGGGGGGATAGGGGGGCATTGTTACAATATATAGGCGTTTGGATAAACCAAAAGCCCATTTGTCCAAAATGCAACTTGACGAGATATCTTTTGTTTTAGCCTGGAGTTCATATTGATTTCACTTGCCTATAAATTGTTGGTGTATGTTTACGTTGAATTATTGCTTTATTGATATTTGCTCAAATGCTCTTCTCCCTTTTAGATTGGTTCCATTTGCCATTACATAATATGTCCATTTCTTGTCAAGAGATGGGCTTCTTGATCCTTAGTTTTCTGGGATTACATGATAGGAATCCAATTCTGAAATGAACTTCGTTTTATTAAGAGTTGCAAACTTTAGTACGTGAAGGTCATCTTTTTTTTTTTTAATCTTTCAAAAAATGTCATCTTTTTGGGAGGATTTGATTCATAGGAAACCAGGAGTTTTCTGTCCTATCTTGGTTTTTGACATGCATAAATATGTGCTTGTGAATCTTATTACCTTCGTCCATTTGCATATGCACATATCTATGAAGATTTATATGCATTTCTAGCTATGTTTTACAAGCATGACATCTTTTCTTTTGTTAAGGAAAAAGGGTTGAGTTGATGGCATTTGGACTCATCTCAATGGCACTCTTTGTTTAGATTGTGTTGTCTTGGTTAGCTTTTATAAAGGAAAATGTCATTTGTACTTTTTTCTTACAAAATATATATCTTTTTTTTCAAAATTAAACTCCATTAAATGGGAAGGAAACTGCGTACAGCGGGATGCAGCTTAAGGAAAGGCAGGGGAAGGAAATAGACGACCCTGCCCCCATGAGGGGAGGAGCGCATACAACTTGTAACATTGGGGAACAAAATGCCTCATAAAGGGGAACACAAAACTCAACAAGAGAAAAGTAACAAAGAAACTAAAAATACAATAAATTAGAAAAGAAGTGCATCTGGATTGAAGCAATTTTCTAGCAGGAGGTGCTCAAGATGATGTCTGTCCCACCAAGAGGGGGACTCTTGGCAATCTAGCCATTCTATGCAAGCAAGAAATCAACATATGCTGACAGTCAAAGCTTGTTGCATGACATCTCGGTTGTGTTTAGGAATGATCCTCACATGGTCTCCATGTCAAACAAGGTGCTGTAGTTGTGAAGGGGCTTAAGCGTCTTAGATCTGCAGCTTCAACCCACCCCATTGCATGTGAGTACAGGCTGTGAAAAGCCTAGAGGCTAGCCTTGGGACCACAGTATCGTCATCTTGCTGAGAGTCCATTACTCTGTGGAACAAGCAGCAACATGAGGAAACAGTGAATCTTGAATATTTGGTCCATCAAGCAAGCTTAAGGATCACGGTCGTAAAGCCCATCAAGGACTCTCAAGGCTGAATGACAACAGCACAGAGCCTCGATCTAGCACTTCCCCATCAGAGGCCCTTGCATCATAGGTTGCATAAGAAGAGATGGGCTTTACAGAACTCCAAAGAATGGTCTACTGAATTGGTGGATGATGGCCAACCACAGAAGGTGCGTTGCCACTGGAAATGGGAGTGGACTAAAGAGTCAAGAGCCACAGCTAAGGCTCAAAGGTGGGGAGATGAACGAAACCTGCAGTTTGAATTCATTGAATTGACATGGAGGGTGAGACCTCTTCTTTGACAAAGAGAGGGTGGGGGTGGCAAAGGAGGAGCAGACGGGGAGAGAGAGGGGGTCCCCTGTTGGCATGCTCTGTCTTACTGGGGGCCCAGCAATGCGGGGGAGGGCTGCGGAGGCTAGGGTTTGTTTAGGGAGGGGGAAGTCATTACAAAGCATGTCTATCTTCTCTTTGAGAAAAATGCCTTTAACGCTTCCTACCATGAAGGCAGAAATATTTGACCCGTCCCGCTGGTGTCACATTATCTTTCAAAATTTTTTAGAATCATTTCATTTCTGGCCATGTCCATGAGAAAGGGCTGGTAAGCCTTAATTTAGTAGAGGAACTCAACCCAGGGTGGCTTATGCAAAACAAAAGCACAAAAGAGTCTGCACTATTTATGTTGAGTTTGATATTTTCTGTTATCATTATTTAGAAACAGTTTGCTTATTTTGACATGAAAAACTTGAATAGCTTTTGATGGTGTTTGAAGTATCATTTACTTTTTCGTACATCAGACATATGGACACTGACCTATGCAGCTATCCATCCACAAAAGCACATGGCAGTCCGGTTATAATCCAGGCATGCAAACAGCTTCAAGCAACACGTGCAAACACAATCATGTCTATTTTGAAATGCTTGTGGCCTGCATCTTGCCATTTGTTGCATTTCTCTTTAATTAGTTGTTACCTGTTATATTTAGGCTGTACCCATTTTTTTCCCTAGGCTGGCTACATGTTACAAGAGTGGTTTTTGACTAATGAGTTTACACAGCAAGTGCCAGAGGAGCTTGACAGGGTTTTGCTTGGCCTCCAATCTTACTTAAGCATCAGAAAGCATTCTCCGGACAATGCCCTTGCTGTTTTTGAGTCAGATGACCTTGACATAAAGGCATGGTCTTTGGGGATTGGTGTTATGCTTCTTTTCAAGAATTTTTTTGTTTTCAGTCATATAGAAATAATTGTCATACCGATGGTTCTGTTGATCAGGATTTTCTTGAAGATCTATGGCATCGGATTCAGCTACTATCTGAGAATGGGTGGAAGGCAGAGAGTGGTAAGTGCTCGTTCTTTAAGTCATTTGACATCTGTATTTCATGTACAATGAAATAGTTTATTCTGAGCATGAATATCTCTTTTAGATTTTTTTGGTGGTAAAATTTTGGAAACTTATTAACCTGGAATTTCTTTTCTTTAATGTGTCATGTGCTATTTTTTTAGTGACACCACTAGATGCTTGAAATATTCTTATTTCAGGATGACCATTTGCAAGCATTTATCTAAGTTATGTCCCCTTTTTTTTATTATATTTTTTTAAAATATTCTGATGCACTTTCTCAGAAAAAAATTCTGATGTATACAATTTTTTCAGTCCCCAAGCCTCACCTCTTTTTTGAAGCACAATTGGTTGATGGCAAGTCTCATGATTTCCCTCCAATTTCTTGCCCAAAGCAGCCAGAACGTCTTGCAGCTGTTTCTCCTCTCTCTATTGGAAGGGAAAGCCATGAAGCTTTGTCAAGGTTTCCTCGGAGGCTTCATAGTCTAAATATATTTGGTAAAGTTGAGGTAGTATACATGATCCTGTCTCTAAGTATTGTTAAACCATCCACTTCTTGCATTTGAACAGTTAAATGTGGCATTGCATTTCAGGTATCTATTGTGCTTAGTTTTGTGGTCCTTTTCTTTTCTTTTATGTTTCCTTTTGATATTACCATTTTCTGCAACTAATTTGAGCTTTTTTACTATCTTTCTTGAGAGCCAAAAAAATTCGAAATAGGTCCTTATTTGCATGCCTTGCAATGAGGTTGTTGGTTTCGTAGTTTGAGGTCACCTCTATCTAGCCATATATTTGTTCATTTGGTATGTAGGCATTCTAAAAGTTACTAGAATTGCATTGCTTCTGGAACATTTTGTCAGCATGGTACAAAAAGGAATGGCTTTCCCTCCTTAAATACAACATCTCAGGTAAAATGGCGGGGATGACGCAAGGGGCTCGTCGAAGTTTGTCAATGGAAACATGAAGGCAATATAGTAAGGTGCTTGAATTCTGTCCGTTCAAATAAAAATGGAGCTAGAGAGATAATATGTGAAGCATGAGTGGTGAGGGTGAGAGTGGGGGCGAATGGACCTTGGTAGAGCGACGCCGGAGGGGTGTGCAGGGGAAAAGGGAGATGGTTTACTTCCAGTACTGTGGGAGGGGGCACGTTGCGCTGGAGTGTAGGGACCTAATCAGAAGTTTGAGGGTTGGGTGATGCTAGTGCCTCCCTCTACCAGGGGCTACCACCTTTGAGGTAGAGGGGCCGTGGTCGGAAGAGGTTTGCAAACTAAAGGCGTGGTTGTTGGGGTGGGGGGGGGGGGGGGGGGGTCGCCTGGGATGTGGGTGAAGGAAGCATTGACTGGAGGGAGTTGGAGGAAGGGCTCCAGCAGTACTTCCTGGAGTATGTGACGTCGCGGCATTACGTCTCCAACTGAAAGGTACTGGGGCTAGGACAGGAGGCAAGGGAGAGAGCGTGCTTCAGGTTGGTTCGGGTGGGGGAGGTGCTCGTTCAGTGGAGGCTCCCTTGCCCACATGACAGGGTGATGAACGAGAGGCCTCCCTAGAGGACCACCATCGGGATCCAGCTCCGTGGGGTCCCCCTCAGCATTTGAGCGAGGGGCGTAATTGCTGCGGTGGTCGAACCTTTTGCCTGCCTGAGATCGTGCTCGGGGTTTGGGCTGGATGGAGAGGATGTTTCGGTGGTGGTGTGGATGTCGTTGAAGTAAGGTGCGAGGTTGCTGGAGCGGGTGGTGTTACGCCATTGAGGACTCTCGTGGTTGAACAAGTGTGATATGGTGTGCGAGGAGGTGGGCCACAGCTGCTCCTACACGCAGGTGGCTGTTGGCGGTGGCTCTCGTTGATCGTAGGGCTTGGAGAAGGGGCTACAGGTGAGGAGGTTGGAGCAGAAGGCTAGTGACCGCGTGGAGGCGAGCGAGCAACATGATGTGGTAGAGGTGTCATGCTCCTGTGCCTCGTCGTTTGACGTGGTAGATATGGGGACTGAGGCAGTGAGAGCATAGCCCGAGGAAGCGAGTGGGGGCGACTCGAGTAGGCGGTGCAATGGCGGCGGTGTGGGCCTTGAAGTGTCCCAGAGGGGTTCACGAGGCTCATAGGGGGTGAAGTCGACGAGTCGTGAGAGTAATGATGCTGGGGAGCACTTGGATCCGGGGGTCTTTAAGTGACGTAGAGGACTCGACAGTGGGGAAGCGTGCATGTGACCCTTTTAAGGAAGGGCATCTGGTAGGGGAGCGTGCACGCAACTCTTTTGAAGAGGGGCATTCTATCTCTCAATATCCCATTAGAGGTTCCCCTAACCCCCTACCCCTTTGTTGGTCTCTCATCCCCTCCCTTCCCCTTGCTCAGCCTTCTCTGCCTCCCTGTCCTTTGCACCAGAGTGGTCCTAGGCAACGCTTTTGCACCTGGAGAAGGGGGTGTCAGGTCTAACGTTGGCGAGCATGGTGGTCAATGCGGGACTACGCCCTATGGCATTGATGGAGGGGGTTGACCCCTGCTTTGTGGGGGACGATTTTCGGGGAGGGGATCTCCTCTCCACGTGGCGGCCTATTATCGGTCGAGGTCTGAGGGTGAGGTATTGTCCCCATGTCTCTTATAGAAGTGGGGCACGGAGAGGTAACTCAAGGAGGGTGGTGGAGGAACTGGGAAGTCGAGTGGTGGTAGTGGAGGTGAAGGAAGGTGGTGATGCAAGGTTGGAGGAGGTGGTGCAGGTAGCGAGGAAGACGGGATTTCGTAGGGTAGAGGGGGGGAGTGGTTTCGGTCGCCTAATGCTAAAGGCTTTGACATGGAATGTGAAGGGGCCTCAATGATCCTGCGTAGAGGGCCTCTCTTGGGGGCTACCTACGATCCTGGGAGGCCTTGGTCATGATGTTGCAGGAGACCAAACTAGACGCTTGCGACCACCAGTTATGGCGAGAGATTGGAGGGACCTCCTTGGGGGGTTTTTTGGCCCGTCACTCTATCAGTCGATCAGGAGGGATCCTCCTTAGTTGGCGAGATTATCTTCTGGAGTTAGAAGATGAGCTAGTAGGGAGGTACATCGTCACGACACTTCTCACGAGGAAGTCATGGTTTCAGCTTTGTGGTGTTTACGGTCTATGGCCCCGTTGATGACACAGCCAGGACACAACTATGGAAGGGTCTAGCACAGGTGGCTGGGCATTTCTACGGGGCCCTCTGGCTATGTAGGGGCAATTTCAATGTTACATTACGGTGCGATGATCGGCCAGAGGGGCGGGGAAGGCAAGGTCGAGGATCGGAAGCCTTTGTAGATTTTTTATCCTTACACAAGCTGCTTGACTTGGTGCCTGCCTCGTGTGGGTACACATGGAGACAATCGGTGGGGCAGAAGTCCAGGATCGATTGGTTCTTGTGCAACACCTTGATGGTAGAAGCATTCCCTTTAGTGGGGGTGATCCTGTTCGATAGGCCCTTCTTCGACTACATACTATTGTAGTGGAAGATGAACGAAGGTGTTAGCTTCGGGACCTATTTCAAGTTCGACAAGTCCTGGCTGTTGGAAGAGGGGTTTAGACAGTTGGTGGAGGAGAAGTGGCGAACCACGATTAGCGAGGGGTCTGCGAAGGAAAAGTTGGAGAGCAAGTCAAGGGAGCTCAGGGCATTCTTGAAGGCCCATAGAAAGGGGATTGCAGCCAAAAGGGAGCAGAGAAAGGTGACAACATTGGCAAAGATCACCTGATTTGACAGGCGAGAGGATGCAGGCCACTTGATTAAGGAGGACCGGGAGGCCAGAGCCGAACACATTAGGGTCGTTCGGGAGGACAGGAAGGTGGAGGTGAGCTGGCATATTCAAGGTTGCAGAAATCGATAGTTGGTATTCAGTTGGTGAGGTCACCGACTGAGTATACGATTTGTAGGTGATTGATCAAGGATTAATCACTTTAGTATTTTTAAGTATTTAAAAATTTAAATATAATTATATGAGGTTTTATACATATTATATATACATATATACAAGTTGAAAATATGTAGATATGTATTAATATTATTTTGTTGACATGCATATTCTCTCAAGGAGACCTGACGTGCAACAGGGAGGGTGGTGGCGATGGAGGATTGACTAGAATCAAAGAGGGGCATAGGTTTAGGGTTTCATTGAGATTCAAATGTAGGGAGAGGAGGATGGAGAAGTCGAGCGGGGTTCTTTCTCTTCGGCATGCTAATCAAGACAAAAAATTGAACTCTCAAGGTGTTGAGAGAAACATGTGTAGTGGTTTAGTCCCACATAGTGTAGTGGGACTTTGTTGTGTGTGGTGGCCTATAAATAACCGTGTACTCCCTACCTATTTCTTCGAGAAGAAATACAGAGATACACATGCCCATAGGGCTCTTTTCTTATGATTTTCTCCCCGCACTTCGTGAGTAGGGTTTCTACGTAAAATTAAGCGTTTCTATTATTTCATGCTTTGATATTAGTGCTTACGCATTAATTAGATCTATTAATTTGGTATCAGAGCAGTCAATTCTTGGCTTATCTCTTTTCATTCCTAAGATTATCATGTTTATCATTATTTCTGTAGTTTCAATTTGTTCATCTGAAGAAGGCGAAGAAAGAGAAGTGGCACTAAGATCAAAGCCATTGTTGGCGACGTTCAATTACAACAGCGATGGGCCATACGGTGAGGAGCCATGCAGCAGCAGAAGTAGTCGGCGATGATGCTGCTGCTGTTAGTTCTTGGTCCAAGTCCTTAACGATGGAGAGGAAGGCGTGGGAGATCGTGACCACCCCTGACAGTGGTGATAAGAAACTGATGGTGATGACATTGTTGGTGGTAGCAGTGCTTGCATCAAGATGACGTGGAGAGGAGCGTGGTGAGATTGCGAGATCTCAACAATGATGGTGGCGCACGAGGTCAAAAGGCATGGATAGTGGTGGCACTGCATGAGTGACGAGGTGGCGTTGCCCTACGGTTGTAAAGAAGCAACAATGGAGGCTCATGTGACTACGCTGGTGGCACTCAAGCGAGCGATGGTGCTGCTGGAGGCTCTTAGGCAAGCGCTGATGGCGCCGGTGATGCCCTTTTTAGCGATGGAGATGGAGAACTCGTTGGTGGCGTCGATTGCGATAAAGAAGAGGGACGGTGGTGTCGATAGCGGCAATGGCGAAGGAGAAGACGAGGCTTGTGAGGATGGTTGGCGATGGCATCAAGGTCATCGATCATGCGGAGATCATGGTGAAGAATCTTGCGTGCTCACCAACAACGCGATTGATTGCAGTGGCAACGAAGAAGCCAAAGAAAGAAAATAAAAGGTGAGATCACTGACCGTGCCCTTTCCTTTTTGGTTCTTTTGAACCCTTAAAAGAGGTATTTTTGGTATCTCTTTTTATTTTTTACATCTTTGCCCTTCATGTTTTTAGTTACATCCTTTTTAAATATCTTCTTAGCTTTGCAAGGAAATAGGGGTAAGGAAAAAAAAGAAGAAAATGTTCAAAAAAAGGCAAAAAAAAAAAGAAAAAAGGGAAGGAATAAAAGGAGAAAGAAACGAAGAAAAACGGGGGAGAAAGAGAAAAAAAAGGAAGAACAAAAAAAAAAAGAATGTTTATGAGAAGAGGTGGAGAGGCTCTTCTCTAGTTTTTTATTGTCTTTTTTCTTCTCGTTATTCTTCTCCCATACGAATATGGGAGAAAGGGAGAGTGTGAAAGCCTATTATAGTCACCCCCGTTTGGGGGTCTCTTTTGTTCCTGGACTCCACATGAGAAACTGTAACTCTAGGAGGTCCAGAGTTTTGAGGTCCTCTGAGGTAGGGCCTATTTCTATGTGGAAGATTCAGTTTTATGGACTCCAGAGAGGGAGATCCAGTTTCGAGGGCTTCAGAAGAAGACCCCATGTCAAAGATACTGAATGGGGAGCCATTATCATCAGGTCTCCAGAGGAAAGGCCATTGTCAAAGCCAATTACATTAGTTTCTTTAGCAACTCCAGCCCGTGTTCCTGTCTACAAGCAAGAACCAGTTCAGAGTGTTATTTCTTTTGTGTAGAGTGGGTTTCTTTATATTGCAAGTTGAGCATTCCATGCTCTAGCTTGAGGGGGAGTGTTGGGAGAAACATGTGTAGTGGTTTAGTCTCACATAGTGTAGTGGGACTTTGTTGTGTGTGTGGTGGCCTATAAATAGGCATGTACCCCCCACTTATTCCTTTAAGAAGAAATATAGAGATACACACGCCCATAGGGTGCTTCTCTCGTGGATTTCCCCTGCTTTTCGTGAATGGGGTTTTCATATAAACCCATGCGTTTCTATTATTTCATGCTTTGGTATTATTGCTTCTGCATTATTTAGATCTGCCAACGCAATGCTCGATTGGACGATTAATCAATTGATTAATCGATCTACCTTATTATAGGCTCGAATATTGAAGTGTGATTCGATCCCTAATCACATACGATTAATTGGCTAATTAATCGGCCGCATAGATTGATTTTTACAGCCTTGGGCGTGTTAAATCCATGCAACAATGGCTAAAGGAGGGAGACTCCTACACGAGGTATTTCCACCTTATGGCATCCTGTAGATGGGATAAGATTGACAGGCTGGTGGTAGATAGGGAGTTGACAGGGGCGGACGCTTAGCGTATTTTAGAGGTGCAGGTAGATGCCTTAATCTCTTGATTCACAGAGGATGATATTAGAGGTTCGCTATGGGGGCTGAACGTGGATGGATGCCCGGTGTAGGATGGCTTCCTGATAATTTTCTATACGGAGTTCTGGCTGGTGTTAAAGGAGGATGTCATGCAGGTCGTCTGGGAGTTTGAGGAAGAAAACAGGGGCTTTGACAGGCTCAACCGCCTCTACATGTACCTATTGTCAAAGAAGAAGGGGCCGGAGGTGATTGAAGAGTTCAGGATAATTGCCCTATCCAATGCCGTTTATCTCATCATCGTGAAAGCCCTGGCGATTAAATTGCATGCCGTGGTGCAGATGACCTTCATTCCTAGTAGGAATATACTTCATGGCTTCATTATTGCATCGAAATTTCTGGCGCATTAGAAGAGGGAGAGGAAGAAGGCCTTCTTGAGGAAGGTGGATTTTAGCAAGGCATTTTACTTAGTGCAATGGCCTTTCCTCTGAAAACCCTTTTTGTTGAGGGGATTCCCACAAAGCTGGATCAAGTGGATGAAATGATGCGTCAATACGACATCTTTTTCAGTCTTGGTGAATGGAAACCTAACAGGAGAGTGGATACAATTGTGCAGAGGAGTAAGGTAGGGGTGGTCTCTTGCCTCGTTGCTCTGTCTTAGCAAGAGATGCACCGGCAAAGGCTACTTTTAGAGCCTGTGATAGAGGTCTACTCTCAGGTTTCTCCACACAGTAGGTGAAGGTTTTGGTGTTGCAATATGCAGATGATACCCTGTTTTTCGTGGAGGGCTCGATGGAGGAGGCGAGGAGACTGCACTTGCTACTACATGTATTCAGGGAGGTTTCTAGGCTGCAGATCAACCTTCAGAAGTCCAGCTTTGTTCTGGTGCAGATGAAGGTTGAGGAGGCCAGGACCTGTGTGTTGGCTTTGGGCACGCCAATTGCCACCCTGCCTCTTCCCTACTTTGGATTGCCCTTGTCGGATGACAGATTGGGCATATGGGATTTTATTCCGGTGGTGGAGTGAGTTGAGAGGAGACTGGCTGGGTGATCTTCGAAGATGGGGGGGGAGGGCATTTGGTTATGGTGAAAGCGATCCTCTCCGCCATCCCGACATTCTTCATGTCCATTTTCAAACTACCCAAGAAGGTGGGGAGAAGACTGACCGGGTTGATGAGGGACTCTTTCTGGTCCAACTTTGGGGAGTCGAGGAAGGGGGCTAGACTGTTGGCATGGGAAGAGGTTTGTAGATCGGTAAAGGAGGGTGGCCTTGGAGTACGGGATTTGGAGTCCATGAATGACAACTTGCTGACCAAATGGATATAGTATATGATGGGCTGTAGATTAGGCTTATTGGGTGATGTGATGGAGGCGTGCTACGGGGGGTCGTGGTGCTTCTTCTATAGGGGGTTGGCATCAGTGGCATCAAAGATTCAAAATTTCTTCTCTTTGCTGGCTGGCATAGGAGTCAGATTCAGGGTTTGGCCGGATGACTAGGTTGGGGATGGCCCCATTGCTTCTAGATTCCCAAAGCTCTTTGCGCTGGCACCGAATAAGGAGGCCACTGCTGGGAGGGGATGTGATGCCTTGTGTTGCCGAGAAAGCTGTTGGATCGTAGAATGGAGGAACTTTTAGCCTTATTGCAGGAATTGGAGCACTTTGGGATGGAAGGGGGCAAGACTATTGGGTCTAGGACGACGGTCACTTCTCTGTCAGAAAGGCATATGACAGACTGCATAGTAGAGACTTGACGACGAGTGTGAATCTTCTCTAAGATTGTAGGGTTTTATGGAAGGAGGATTGTCGTATGCAGATCAGGATGTTTGCGTGGCTGGTGAGAAAGGGAAGGATAATGACCAAACTTTAGAGGGCCAGATAGGCACAAGAGGCAGATGTCACGTGCCCCTTTTGTCGAGGGGGCGAGGACCTGATCCACCTTTTTTTCACATGCCCCTTCTCTACCCAAATGTGGAGATGCTTGAATCTGGGTTGGGTGGACTACACCAACCGGGAGCTCTTTTGGGTATCACTCAGGAGGGGTAACCCGGCCACGGAGCGATGCGTGTTTAGATTGAAGGAGGTTGCGAAGGTGCTAGCGGTGCTCTGGGGTATTTGGCTGGGGAGAAATGCAGTGGTTTTTAGTGGCCAAACCCCCTACATGGAGAATTTTGTTTTGTCTATTTCGGCAATGATGCATTTTTGGGAGTCAATTTGTAATGTATAGCTTTTTATAATCCTTGCATCCTTTGTGAATTAATAGATGGGGGGTTATCTCAAGGATAACCACCCCTCTCCTTTTTCAAAAAAAATGGTGGGGATGAGCTTGGGAAGAGAGCAAATGGACAAAAAAAAAAGTTCCATTGTATTTGTGTGACATGCCAATTTTTGTGTCGATACATTTTGAAAGCAATTAAAGTATTATTGCAGGGTTATGTTGAACATCTGGTTCAATACCATTTTGAGGGCTTGAAAAGAAAACACTTGTTATGAGTTATCCATCCATTGCCCACTGAATGTTGTGTGTTCATTGTCTAGTCTTTTGGGGCATCTATGAAGTCACCAAGTGTTTGTTGCCACCGAGTTATTGTGTATTGTTATGAAGATTATAGAGTCCTTATTATCATATAGTTTGTATAATTAGCTTGGTGATTATTATTCATGGAATAATGAGATTATTGGGAAAATGATGGTTATTTATTAGATGAAAGACACTGTTTTTCAAATTGGCAGGAGATAGCAATAACAATTATTGTAATTTTAGTGTTTTCACTGGGTCAAATAAACGTACTACCGAGCTTTTATTTTCACCACTGTTTCAGCTGTGGATAAGTGGTATATTCTTCCTTTTTTTCCGGCAAGTAAAAGGATTATCACATGAGGGTGGTTGCTATTTATGGATAAGTGGTAGTTTACATCATGCATTCCAGCGTGTTACTGTGTTGTATTTGTATATTGTGTCAAATTAGGAAGGTCCAAGAATTCATGGGAAAAAAATTCAGCCTCTTATACCCAAATTAATCTTGTCAATGTGTTCAAATAGTGCAGTTTGTCATTTGAAAGTCATTACCTCTATGTTCAATTATTTGTTTGTAATGCCTACTTTTGCTTCTGACAGAGTTTGCAGAATTTGCAGCCCATTGATCGCTTTGTTGTTGAAGAATATATCTTGGATGTGCTGTTCTTTTTCAATGGCTGGTTTGTGTTCTCCCCTTCTTCATTTTCTTTTTTTTGTTATACACATGTATCTTTAGGTATAGCCATTGGTTTAGGGGACCAGCCCATTTAACTACTCGTTATAGGCCCTTTGATCTTAAGGTCCCAGCCCAGTAAGTGTACTTACAATAAGGTCAAGCCAAGCTTACCTTTTTATCGTTTAGGCCTTATTTTGGAAGCCCATGCTCATCCATTTGGTCCATACATCCTTTAGCAGACACCCAATCAGGCATAGTCTGTGGAGCCTGTCTAGAAGGCTGAAGCTAGGGGGAGTGGCTTGGGGAATTGGGTATCTTAAGGTGATTTGGAGGACTGAAGTGGGAGAATCTAATAGGCTCTTAAGATCCTGTGTCTCGATAATGAGGCATTTTTTCCTTATATCATAATTGACAAAAATCTCTGAAATGGTACTACTTGTAACTTCTGGATTAATTTTTTGTTGCAGTGCCAAATTGAGAAAATTGCATGCAACCAAGAAAAGTTCATCTACCTTTAGGTTTTATTTGAATGAGGGCTAGTTGCTTAGGTGATGTGGCAAGATTAAATGAATGGTGCAATGAGTAGGCATGGTTATGAGAAATATCATCAAGTCCCTTGTTGAGTGTAGGGGTTTATTTGATATTTTTTTGATATTTTCTGGGTGATCATGTAATTTACTCAAACCTCTCTAGTATAAAAGAGGTTAGGGTTCTTTTGAAGGCAATGCATCATTTTCTTTCTTCACATGGTATCCTAGGCCGGTGCTCTGGTATCCCACCAAATACCCTCCCAAAAAGATGATCAAATCATCAACATATAAGTGATTTGATGGAAGAAAAGTTGGAGAGTAGCAGCAGCAGCAACGCTGGAAAAGGACCTTCTAATGTCGCTGCCGATCCTGGCAATGCCCCTGCCGTTGCTGCCTGGTGGTCCAGAGACCCTACTGGTGCTGCCCAGGGTGTCAGCGACTCTACCGTTGCCACCTGCATACCTGCAGAAGGTCTGTTGGTGCCCAACAAGCCAACACATGGCCTTAATTCGTGGTTCTTGGTTGTGTTTCTTGCTTGCGTGATGAAGTTTCTAATCATTTGCGTGGTAAATGTGTGGTGATGAGTCTTCTCTCACCGTTGACAATGAAGTTCTCTCCCTCAAACATGATGAGCCTTCTCTCATGCAAGGAAGATGCGATTGGTCCAAAAGAAGAATCAATTTTAGATTTGAAGGGGCTTTTGTTCGCAGTCCAAGAAGACCTGAAGAGGGAGAAGAGGATCGGAGGAGCATGGGTAGTTGACTCTGGTGCTTCTATTTATCTTACTGGAAATGTGGAGCGACTTGTGAATCCCAAAGTCTTAGGTGAGATTAAAGATGTCAGAGTGGCTAATGGACCCATATCACTGATCAGTACAGTTGGGAGTGTACACGCATCTCCAATGATGATAATTGAAGAGGTTCATTGTGTCCCAGAGTTCCCAATGAATTTGCTATCTGTGAGCCGCGTCTGCAAGGATCTTGGATGCTATGTGGTGTTTGATAAAGATTATTGCTACTTTCAGAATTGGTAAATGGAAGAAATCATAGGAGGGGGTAAAGAGCGAGATGGTCTCTATTACCTTAATACACCTACTTTGTTTGCTGGTGCTGTATCTATAGCCACTGATCCTTGGCCATGGAGTAGGAGACTTGGTCGCCCATCAATCAAGAAGATGCGGCAGATATACCTTAAATTGCTTGAGTCCTTGACTTTGCAGTGTGAGGATTGCTAACTTGGGAAGCACCACAGGAGTAGTTACCTGTGGAGAGGCGATGGGTGAGTACTGATCCCTTCTACCTTGTGCACTGTGATGTGTGGGGGTTCTCTAGAGTGCCTACTCTAGGAAGACATTGGTATTAAGCAGTCTTTGTGGATGACCACAGCCACCTTACTTGGGTCTTCTTGATGAAGACACGTTTAAGGATCCCTTAGATTATACAACATTTTTGTTTCAGAGGTTTAGACACAATATGCTGCCATAATCAGGGTTTTCCGCAGTGATAATGCATTAGAGTTTATGCAGCAAGACTTGCAGGAGATTCTGGAATTATTCACTAGACATCTTGCACTCACATATCCCAACAGAATGGTGTGGTTGAGTGCAAACTCTGACACCTTCTTGACATTGTTAGGACCTTGATGATTCACATGAAGGTTCTCAAGCAGTTCTGAGGAGATGCTATACTCACTGCAACCTACTTGATTAATCGAGTGCCTTTGTCTGTACTTGGAGGATAGATTTTATATTAGGTGATTTATCCAAATTGTACTAGGTCTTTTGCTCTTCTTTTGAGAATTTTTGGATGTACTTGTTTTGTATAGGTGTATGGCAACTAAGGCAAGTTCTCTCTTTGGGCAGAAGGGATACAACTGCTATGACTTGAGTTGCAGGAGATACATTGTTACTACAGACGTTACTTTCTTTGAGAAGATTCTATACTTCTTAGAGGAAGGAACCTCTATATAGGCTGCCTTGGAGGTTACCCTAGTCTACCATTAGAGACGACAGACCTCGTCTGATATAGTGCCTTGTCCTATTATGTCAGATGAGAGTGGGTCAGATATTAAGGAGCAATCAGTTTCGAGGAGATTCGATAGAGCTTGTACTCTTCATCCTCTATTTCAGTATACAGGACTTTCCCACCTCGAGGATGGGGCTGGCTAGTTTGCCTCAACCATTACAACAACAGTTATTCCTAAAGATTTTACTTAAGCCTCTCAGGACTCTAGGGGGCATGTAGCGATGGATGAAGAGTGTAGACTCTACAGTCTCTGAAGATATGGGATCTTGTACCATGTCCTCCAGATACTACAACTGCTGATTGTAGATGGGTTTATACCATCAAGTATAGAGCTGATGGGACTGTGGATAGATATAAGATCGGGCTTGTTGTCAAGGACTTTACTCAGACATATGGGATAGGCTATCTTGAGACCTTCTCTCCTGTGGTTTGTATTACATCTGTCAGGATTATCATCTTTGTTGCGATTTTTAGGAGTTGGCCTCTATATCAGCTAGACATTAAAAACACCTTCTTATATGGTGATTTATCTAAGGAGGTGTACATGAGACAGCTACCCGGGTATAGTAGTTAGGGGGAGCTTGTCTATCGCTTGAGGAAGGCTATATATGGTTTGAAGCGAAGTCCTCGTGCCTAGTTTGAGAGGCTCAGTCTTGAGATTGAGAAGATTGGGTTTCAACACTTCAGTTTAGACCATTCTATCTTCGTCAGGAAGACTAGGTATGGAGATTGTGCTTGAGTTGTCATTCTTGTTTATGTAGATATGATTCTTACTGGTGATGATAAGGATGGAATTATCCAGATCAAGTCTTTATACGGTTCACATTTATTATCAAGGACTTGGTTGATCTTAGATATTTTCTGGGGATTGAAGCAGCTCGACATGGATCGTAACTTCCTCGTCATAGAGGCAGTATATTTTGCAGATCCTTGAGGAGGCTGGTTTGCTTGGGACCAAGCCCTCTGGTATACCTGTTGAGCTGCTGCCTACACATTATTTTGAGGAGGATTCACTGTATGAAGATGTCACTAGATATTGTAGTACAGTGGGACATTTGCTTTACCTTACTATCGTGAGGCCTAATATTAGTTTTGCAGTGAGTAGAGCCAACTAGCATATGCAGACTCCACGATACAGTCATTGACATGAGGTTTGCCTTATTCTTAGGTACCTTAAGGGGACACCAAGCAAAGGACTCTACTACAGAGATGGTGGCAGTTTGAACGTTCTAGCCTATTTTAATGCAGACTATGCTTGGTCTGTAGATCACCGGCATTCTACTTCAGGCTTTGCAACTTATCTTGGTGGGAACCTGGTCTTTTGGAGGAGTAAGAAGCAAAGTATTGTAGCTCGCTCTAGTACAGAGGTCAAGTATCGAGTGATGGCCCAGGCTGCTTGTGAGATTGCGTGGGTTGTTACCTTTCTGCATGATTTGAGCATTCATGTCGCTATGCCAGTTTTACTTCTTTGTGACAATAAGTCAGCTACATATATTGCTTCGAACTTGGTCTTTCATGAGCGGACTAAGCATATTGAGGTAGATTGCTACTTTATTCGTGATGCAATCCTTGTAGGGAAGATCAACACTCCTTTTGTCTCCTCTGAGCTTCAGCAAGAGGATATATTCATCAAGGCTCTTAAGAAGAATCACCTTGATTTTTTGTGCGACAAGTTGGGTCTCGTAACTTGCTGATATCTACACCTTAACTTGAGGGAGAGTGTTGAGCCTAGGGGTGTATTTGGTATTTTTTTGTTATTTTTGGGTGAGTGTGTAATTTACCCAAACATCTCTAGTATAAAAGAGAGGCTAGGATTTCTTTTGAAGGTAATACATCATTTTCTTTCTTCACATCCCTATTCAGAACATTTTAACTTACCTATATATTATCGTCACTTCACCTTATAACAAAATAATAATACAAAACAATGAACATTAGATATAAAACAAATAAATCACAAAATTCTCTATTTAAATTGTGTTAAATCGTATATCACATCATGTTCCGCTACTTATCCACCACCAAAATCCAATACCATCTACGATTTAACCCTTCCTGAGATTTACCCTAGGATAAAAATTAAACCGCATCCAAACGCAGCCTTAACGTTCTGAAAGAGTCCAAAAGAAAAAAGCATTAAATATCCATCTAGAATATTGTGAAATTTCAATCTGAACAGCCCAGAAAACTTTTGGGTTCAATGGAATAACAAAGTACACCAGTAACCATTTGAACTTTGATTTTTGAAGTTTCCAAGTAGATGAACTTATCAACTTCGAAAAATATTACAAACAGTAGTCCTAGCTGTACACAAGGGATGCTAGGCACTGTACATATGAACTCATGCAGTGCTGCAGCTAACGTATTAAGTATCGCACTTGGGAAATACACGCACAAGAATGAAACTCAAGGGAATTGACGGGGGCTTGCATAATTGGTGGAGCATGTGGATTAATCCAATGCAAAGCGAAGAACCTTACTAGGACTTGACATGCTACAAATCTTCTTGAAGGAAACTTCAGTTACTACTTTGGTTGTTTTTTCCATGAATCTGCTACGTAAAATGAAATTTCTTCTAGGGGTTAAGTTTGGGAGTTCCTTACCATGGTCATGGTTTGGCTTCGATTGTCGTGGTACTTAACTCATGAACTGAGCCAATATGAATCGGTTGGAAGTTTTCCAACTCAACTCATCCTGCTAAATAACTATAGACCAACCAACCCAGAAAAAAGGAGTCAGGTTGGGTCAGCTTGCTGACTAGTCAAATTGATTGGACTTCTTTCTTGTATTTTCTCCTATTTAATATAAAAATGTTAAACTCAGGAAAAACTTGCTCTAATTCTCTTTTCAGAAAAAAAGAATATAACCAAATCAAACAATACAAGTAGACACAGCAAGAACAGGTTACTCAAAGTTCTTAGTAGAAGATGAGAAGCATACCTGATAAGGAGCAACAAACCTTTAACAGAATGTGATATAAGAATGTGAGGTCGCACATGACATGACGAAATTAGGGTATGTTAACCATGACAATGGAATTTTTCTGCTGGGTTGCTAGTTAGGGTGGGAGCAGATTACCATGTATTATTGAGATGGATTTTCAGAGAAATGAGGCAGGAATTTGATTTCTGGATATTTATACATGGAGGGAAGATTGGAAGAAGAATCACCTGGTGGTTAAGGTTTGGGTCAGATTGGGTTACTCCTTCAGCCCAACCTAACCCAACTGACCCTTTTGTGATAGGTTGATTGAACTGCAACCTAATTCCACCCATTCAAACTCTTAATCCCTCCCAACCAAATCAAATAGGGTTGGATCAAATTGGGTCATGGGTTGAAGCCGGCCCATGCCCACCGATACTTTGTTATGCTCTTTCAATGTTGACAAGATTCCCATCTTTTCACGTATTTAACATTCTTCAGTGTCTTCCACAAAATGGAAGAGACACGAGGAGAGGTTTTCATTTTGCTAACGTCCAAAAAGAAAGTGTTGTGCCTATGGCCTTCTTCGTTGAAAATTTTGGAAGGCCTTTCTATTCTTTCCGAAGTTGTTGTTTTTCCTTGCCCCAGTTAATCTGGAAAAAGGTTTTGTGGTTCTTTGTTTTGCTTCATTCCAATTTTGTTGCTACAGCTAGTGCATTGTTCTTTTCTAACTTCTGATTTTGTGGAAAGCTAGTCGAAAGGAATGTGTTTCCTCCATGGTAGGCCTGCCTGTACCATTCCGTTACGAGTATTTGATGGCAGAAACATTATTTTCACAGGTAATTGTTCGGGGAGGCTAAATATTTGCTTCTTGTCAACTCTCTTTCCGAGTAGTATAACCTTTTCTGTAATATGTATAAAATTTTGTGAAAATTTCTTACTTTTCTATCTATTGTTTATGCTTATATATATATTTTCTATGGACAAATTTATTGGTTTTGTTCTTTATTTATTTTGTGAGAAGGTACTGTTTGAACCTTGGACTCTTGGAAGGTCAACTATTTAACCACTAGCTATTTGTGTGGGTTGATGTTATTTCCTTTTGCATAGCTGTACTTTCTGTTTTTTGAGGTGATTCATTAGTATGATTGATGGTTTGTCACAATCTTGTAAAGAAACCTGATTGGTAAAAGTTTTTTATTTTTATTTTTATTATTTTTGAAATTTTGGTTCTCACATTTTAGTATAAGAAGGTTAAAAAGCTCAAATTGCGAGATACATGGAGTGTTTCTTTTCAGGCTTGTTTTTAATGGAATGAGTTGATATGAAAATTGATTTTCTGAAGTTGACTTATTGGGCAGTCTGAATATAACGACACAGTACTAATCTGCAGGTGTTTTTAGGTTTCCCTATGTTTCAGTTTATCTCAGGGCAGATGCCAGAAGTTTGCCAGAGCTGCAAATTCATGCATCATATGAAACAAACTGAACTATTTTTAATCTTTAGTTTGCCGTGGGTGTCAAGTATTTGCCAGGGTTCAGTTCAACTGCTTCAGGATCAACATAATTTTTGCAACATTGTCCTTCCTCTATAATTTTAACCATGTTGACCTGAGATACCTGAACTCCACAATTCGTTACAATTCTGATTGTGAATTGAAATGGTTCTCTCTCACAATAACGAGTAACAGTAAACAATTCATCCTGCCCTATGTATCAGAAGTTTTTTCTGCCCATGTTCTCATTGAAGTCAACAAGCATTCCTCCTGCCCCATGATTTTCAGAGTTGGGCAGGAAAATACCTTCCTTTTCTAACTACTTTATATTTGGTTATTCTGGGATCAAGATGTCCCCAAGTTTTCTCAATGATGTACCACCCCCCCCCCTTTGTCTACCTGCCTACCTGCCCGAAGGAGCATCTCTTGCTGCTTTCTTTCGCTTGGGTGGATGTGCAATTTCTGCTTCAGCTATTCACATGTGACATTGTACTGGTCCTCCTGCATACGGATCCTGGGTTGTTGGAGGCTTTCTTGCTACCAAATTTGCCAAGGATTTCAATGTTGCTGGAGTGTAGGCACACGAAATGGACCATGGTGGTGTCCTTGATCTAAAAGTTCCTTGTCAATTTCAGGTTGGCAAGAGCCATGGATAAGGTGTTTATCGTCCATAGCTCCACATGGTTGATTCAAACACAAACAATTTCTTTGAAATTGTCAATGGTTGGGCACAAGTAATGCTGAAGGACATGGTGATAAGCTTTGTCATGGTGGAGAAATCTTTTACCACTTTATGCGAGAAGTGGTGATGAAGTGTGCCATTACATCTCCTGAAGCAAAGTATTTGAAGGTTTTGGAGTTCCCTAGAAGTGTATGTTCAGGGGGTGGCTTTGGTACTAAAGAACATGTGAGACACCTCATGCTTCTAATGGCTCTTTAGTGGAGAAAAGGGCTCTGTTCTTCATATATTGTGGGTGGGGGCAGAGGTAGGCAAAATGTAGGCAGGAAGTTGATTGTTGGAAGATAGTTGGAAGGGGTGAAGGTTTAGTTTTTCAAGTATATGGTGTTCATGTTCTGCTCATATAATCTCATGCTGGCTCTGGTATTTGCAATTTTGACCAAGTTAAATATCAACTCATAGGGGTCATGTAGAAATTATTGGAAATCAACTGGCAAAATTTTGTTGACATGGTTTTAATTTGTCAAAATTGAGGCATACCGACAAAATTTCACTGATTTGGATCTAAATATTGGCATGTGTTAACATTAAATTGTCATTATGATTTTTTTTTGGTAATTTGACCTACTTTCTGGCCTATGAAAGGGCTAAAAGTGCCTTATTTCAATCACATAGTGATAGCTCACAGTAGAGCTTCGAAAAGGTTGGGAGTTCATATTTGACTAGAATCAAGGGATCTAAGGTTGGGCTTCCTTGATTTTGAATCAATTTAGTTGGTAAGTTTGAATGACTTGGTGGTAGGAACAACGAAAAGTATTAAACTAAAGTTTGTGAATTTTCATTGTCTATTAGCATATGCATTTTGAATTTCATCCATATTTCATAGTCATGTTACCAATTACTGGTAATAACGACTGATACTAACTACTACTAAGTAATTAACTAAATACTACTACTATTAAGTAAATACATTATGTTAAAATAATTAGTTACTAGTTTAAGATTAAGGGGTTTTTACATATATACCCCTATAATAATTGGATATTACGTCTATACCCTGTAATCTTTGTAATTATGTAAATGCCCCCCCCCCCCCCCCCCCCAATTAACAAAAATGACCTTCACTTAAGAGCCGTTTGGTTAAACTATAACAGCCATTATGTCAGGGGTATTTTTGTTAATGGAAGGCAGATTGAGGGGTATTTACGTAATTACAAAGAATACAGGGAATTCAAAAATTTAATTTGGTCCCCTACCTTTATGTCTGCAACAACAACAAGGATCCAATATATACAATCCCCTTGACAATCAGCTTTATGAGGGAGGACTGCATCCATAAACTCCTAGTAAAGTGACAACTCTTTTGAAATTTTGATATGCAATGGTGAATTACCTCATGAATCAAATACTCATAAGCCATACATTTGAAAGATCCAATCCAATGAACATCTTCAACTAAGTTCCTAATTATTCCACCCAAAACTTGCTAATCAAGTATGAAATTGCATTTGGCACTGGCCCAACAGGCACCCTCCACCCTAGAAGCATCTTCCCCACTTTAGGAACATTCAATTCCACTCAACCGAAATTCTCATTCCTTTGCTCCAACCTACAACCATGTCTCAGGTTCCTAACTCCAACAACAGACAACAAAACCCCTCTTTCAAAATACTCACTCTCGACCCTGGAATCTGAGCTCGCATCCTCCTTGTCTTCCTCCTCTTCCTCCCCACCACTAATACATTGCCTCACCTCCTCTCTCCCACTCCCCACCTCCCACCCACTCCCAAGGCTTGCTAGTGCACACTCCAAGTTCACTAACTTTGGAGTCAACAACTCCTTCAGCTTCTTCCCTGCCACGGACACCACATTGGGTTGCACTAGCTCCCCCTTCCTGTACGCTCCCTTAGGAACATTGTGTGGAGTTTCCCCTGGTTCTCCCTCGTCGAAATACAGAAGATCCCTTAATGCATCAGCAGGAACTCCTTCAGCTTCTTTGGCAGGCCCATTGCCTCCCTGAAGTGCACGATCCTCTCCATCTTCGTCCTCTTCTCGATCATCAATGACAACAGCTTATGTATGAATGCCATCGCGCGCTTCTCCATCCTCTTTTGTGCCTCGATTGACCTCATGCCGTAGTCGTTGATGTCCTCGTAGGGCGACCGGTACAGCACCCGCTGCCACTTCCACATGGCCACCCAATGGCTGATCTTAAACCCTGGGGGGGAGTTGATCAGGAAGGCGAAGCACACGTCCTCTGCATCGCGCTTGCACTCACGGTACTCCCACTCCTGTGCGTGCTTGATCGCGCACACGACGAGGTCGGGGGAGTCGCGGCATTGGACGACCTCGACATGCTTGGAGCCATCGTCAGGGTTGTCGACGAGGCGGAAGTAGTGGGGGTGGGCGAGGAGGACGGATCGCTCGAAGTTGTCGGGGAGGGTGAGGTCACGACGGGTGACACAGAGGTGGTTGAGGCAGAGGTGGCCCAAGGAGGAGAGCATAAGGAGCTTGTGGAGGTGGGGGATGGTGTTAGGGAGGAGGGAGAGGAGGGCAGTGGACTCCTCGTGGAGTTGGAGGTGGGCGCGTGGGGTGAGGTGGCACCAGAGGGCACGCTGGACAGGGTGGAGGAAGACAAATGACCTTAACCCCTTTAACATAACTCAGGTTTTGTACCGTAGTTAAATTCCTACCAACCCATTTTAACTTGCTAACGGTAGACTAATTGAAGGGTAGTTTTGTTAACGGAGGGAAGATTATGGGGGTATTTATGTAATTACAAAGATTACATGAATATAGACGTAATATCCAATAATTATAGGGGTATATATGTAAAAACCCCTAAGATTAATTAGTTAAGAGTAAATTATTGGTTTGAGGAAGTGGTGATATATATTTTTTCTATATATTTAGACTTCACTGTAATTAGCCTAGTACCTCTCTCTATAAAAGGATGACTAGGGCTTATTTGATGAATTAGATCATTCTCTTTCTTTCTCAACAGGAGTAATAAACTTTGCTACCACCAGGAAGCATTGATTAAGTGTTTATAAGTTACTTATGTGTTATGGCCACCAACATATCAATTTGTTGCTTTTTTGAGCAGATGTCTTATTTTTCAAGAGTTTAATCAGTGTGCCTCTGACATGCCTCTAGCATTGCTCTATCTTTGATTATCAAAGTCAGTGAAATGGCGGCATTGGTTTACATCCATTTCTTTGGCATATCTCCAAAATGTGCACTTTCAAAATTATCAAAATGACATTGAAATTGGCATGTTAAACCTTGATTCTAGGTCGGACCAAGTGTATATCTCAAGAGGGAGATGGCCTTCTTGCAGATGAAGTACTGGTGACAGTCATGTTGCACACTGAGGGAGGAGGGAATCTTTAGAACTTTACATCAATGAATGATAAGAAGAATAGGAGTGATGTTAGGGGCATTTGGGTCCAAAAAAAACCCAAAACTAATAGTACTTGTAAAGAAGGGGGTGGTCGGCCCCACTTTGGAAGCTACAAGATGATTCTTGACTTCCTTTACGATACAATTGGTAGAATGAATTGTGGTGCAAATGGTTTTTTGATGATGATTACTTTGTGAGGGAGCGAATCTTTGGAAAAGGGGCTATGAAGTTAGGGGCATTTTGGTCCCCAAAACTCCAAGCTTAACACTGGTGATGAAGCGATTTTTTGCCCAACTTAAAGAACTACAAGCAGTTATTTGTCTTCAACAAACAAACAGGGTGTGAAATGAATTCTAGTTCAAACCACATAGGGATTAGTCTTAATTCCTCTCAAGATAATTAGCTACCAAACCAAATCCTAAAACCAAGTCTTCCACTCTAGTTCCACAGTTGTCATTTTGCGATGCCTTAGATCACATTAACACTTCAATTGCTTTACTTCAATTAAGGAAAATTATGCTGTTTCCAACAAGAAGCTTGTAATGATTTATCTCATATTGCTTGTGGTCTTGTTATTGACATTGATTTCAGAATAAAATGGTAATATTCTCTAATGACTTCTAAATATTGTAGAATCTGATTTATATGGTTACATATTTGGTTTGTCAATGCGAAGAAATAGTGGCCATAAGGGCAAGATGCATTAGGTTGAGAATGTAATTCTAGAATTGGTGTATTTATTGAGATTTTGGCAAGATTTTCTGTTAAGAATGCCTTATTGAAATGAATTCTAGTTCAAACCACATGGGGATTAGTCTTAATTCCTCTCAAGATAATTATCTACCAAACCAAATCGTAAAACCAAGTCTTGTCCCACTCTAGTTCCACAGTTGTCATTTGGAGATGCCTTGGATCATATTAACACTTCAATTGCTTTACTTCAACTAAGGAAAATCAATTTATTTCCAACAAGAGGCTTGTAATGATTTATCTCATATTGCTTTTGGTCTTGTTATTGACATTGATTTACTTCTAAATATTGTAGAATCTGATTTATATGGTTACACATTTGGCTTCTCAATGCGAAGAAATACTGGTCTTAAGGTCAAGATGCATTAGGTTGAGAATGTAATTCTAGAAGTGGTGTATTTATTGAAATTTTGGCGAGATTCTGTAAAGAATGCCTGACTTTTTAATTAATGGATTTTCTTTTTGATGGCTACTGACTTTGGGAAGCCATCCTTGAGTTTTTTCAGAAAGAAAAGAACTTATAATAGATTATCTTTTTTAGGGAATCTTCCACACAAACTGCCTATAAAGCTACTGTTGTTGAAGATCTGATTTTTGATGTCCTTATAATGTAAATACTGGCATCTCAATATTGTGAAATCTTATTTTGAAAATAATTTATAGTTATAATCTTCTTTGTAATTGAGCAGCTGAAGTTGGAACAATGCACTTTTTGACTTTTCACAAAGGAAATGTTTACAAAAGTGATCAGCTGATTTTTCTTGGCAATAAACTGTTGACTGTAGTGTTCTTTTTTTTGGAAAGATAAATTGTTGATTACCAGAAATCAGTAATCATTGCATGTTCATTAATCTAAATTAGCAATGAAGAACTGTCCAAAGGGTATAACCCTCCTGTTACAAAGTCGAAAAAAATGAATCCAACTGTATAGCATTCTCACTATGATTATGTGGTAGAACATGTTACTAGATATAGTTTTTTGCCCCAATGAGGTATTGAATAATGTGTAGAGTGAAATTTGATAGTTAAATTAACAACAAAGGCCTTGTAACCTTTCCCCACATTAAGTGGGGTTGATTATATGCATCCTTTTGCCTCTTTACAGATTTATTATAGGTTATCACAAGACAAACTCTCATAACCAAAGTCATGCCTAAGAGCTTTTGTCCAACACTTTCTTCGGTCTTTCTCAACCTTTCTTGCCGTGCTCCACTTCTGGTTTCCTACACCTTTGGACCATCATATCAAAAGACCTTTCCTCCAAATTATTGAATTCCTGTACAGCGTTGAAATAAAGTGGCCACGTGGCACTGTCCACGTGGCACCGTGGATTTGTAGGAGTTGGCCACCATGGCCTTAGGGTTAGATGTTGGATTTCCCAAACATATGAAAAATCAAAGCTATACACAGAGCCACCTCAATGGTATAAAACAAACACATGCTAATCCTTAATTACTATATTGTTGAGAACATAAAATATAACACCTTGAAAAATTGGCCTATTTGAAAATCAGGTAGGCCTTTTCAGTTTGCGTCTATTTGAAAATCAGTCTTATACTTGGCTGAGTATATGTTTAGCCAAACTGAGTAGTCGGTCTGGACCGACTATTGGACCGCCTTGTCAATTGTGATATGTGGTTCGAGAGGGGCTGCTTGCGCATATGCAGACAAGGCCTCTGATTTCTTCAACTATGATGTAGGAGTTAATCTTCTTGTGGCATATATGTAGATATGAAGACTCTAGTGAGACTGGTGACAATTATGTAATATCAAAGTTTTTGGTGGCATTAATGTAAAATCCTTGAATCATTTTTGATGCTCAGACTTTTCCTCCTCCTCCAAGGTTTTACTTGCATAAATATCATCTCTAGTAAAAAAGATGTCCAAGATGGCTTTTTGGAGTTTCCCATTATCCACTTAAACCTTTTCTGTAGGATTCCGAGTGTACAAATAGGCTATAAATGCAAATACTCAGCAGGGCCATTCTTACACTTTCTTTTCACTTCTATGCTAACACTTCTCCCTACATTATGTGACTAGGGCCAAGAATTTATTTAATGAAACTATATTTAGGGTCAGATTCCTACAACTCAACGAGAGCTAACATAAAATTTATGTATTTATTGAGTAACATAACCATATGAATTCTGGGAATAGATGAGGAATACTGATTATTATGTTGAATGTGGCTCTGTTTCTCCAGTTCGTCCACTAAGCCATGCTCAAGCGTCCAACCTAGGTATACACTGTAGTTTCTTTTTCTTTTTCTGATTTTTTTTAGATGTAATCTGTCATCATGGATCAGATCTTTGATTTCCCAGAAAAAGAAAATGTGTAAAAAAATGTTACCTTTTTTAGGCTACTATTTTTGTTTTAGAATTCAGAAATTCGCTATAAGTAGCCGTGCCTTTTGAAAAATTAGTTATCATGACAAAGACTTTTACTGGGTTTCATAATTGTATTTTCATCATGTTGAATGCTTTGAGCTTTTTATACATGTGTACAGAAATCAGTTTTTGTATTGGCTTAGCACTGCTCATGAGGCAACCAAGACAAATTTTGACTTTGGAATATAAGATGAAACAAGTAAAGTTGTTACTTCCATCGTCAAAATGAGGCCTTTAATGTTGTTTAGGAAGTAACTCTCAAAAAAAGTTTTTGTTTGAGAAGTTGATTTAGTTTCTTGGTCCAACTTTTATCTGGTCTCTGATCTGCTAATTTTTGTTTGTTGGCTACTTTGCAGTTGCTTCTGTTGCCTCAGCCTCCATTCAAGCCAGTATATTATACTCTTGTTATAATTGATTTATGCAAGGTAATTTTTGGGGATAATTTTTAAACGAACTTAGGAGTTCATTAAAATCTCACAAGTTTGTTGTTTTCACTTTAAGATAACATACTTTATTTATTAAATGGTCTAATCTTGCTTCTGCTTTTTCCTTGCTATATAGGCTCTTCCTGGTGCATTTCCTGCTGTTATTGCAGGAGCTGTCCGAGTATTTTTTGAGAAGATTGGTGATCTGGATATGGAATGCCGTACTCGGCTTATATATTGGTTTTCCCATCACCTGTAAGTTTTTTTGCTTTTGTTTCTTTCAGTGGTTCTTGTATTTTCTGTAAAAAGATGCGCACATTCAATTTGATTTGCAATTATGAATTCAACTTTTTATGGCTTCAGATGAAGCAGAAAGGGAGCCGATTGCATTTTTTGTTGACATTAATTTTTATTTCTTGTTTACAAGTGGGTTTGTCCAAGCATTGCATCTGATGGCCAAAATTAGTTGAAATGTCAGAAAGCTTAATTCTTTTGATCAGTTTTCTTCTTTTTCTTTTTTTTCTTTTTTTAATCTAGAGAATCTGCATAGGCAAAATGAAAATTTAATTTCCCCAGATTAGGTGAGGTGGGCTACATCAAGTCTTTGCTGCTTTTCTAAATGTTGATTGGATTGTATCTAAAGGTTACAGAAGATCAATCTTCTAATTTATCAAATTGGATTGAATCTTTGGATGCCATTGCTGCCTAGGAGTATTTTGTATGATACCAAATGCTATCAAAGAGTATTTTGTTGTAACTGATCGTAAGATAGCTAAGAGTATTTTGTTGCAACCTGTCATAAGATAAGGTATTTGTTTCCTGATAAATGCATTATGTTAAGTTAAATGGGTTCTCAGTGAGCTATATACTCACCATTAGTACAGGTCCAAAATGTGGGAAAAGATCCACATATGTAATATATCTTAGAGAAAATTACATAAAAGTTCTTTATCTTTTATGAGATTTCAATGTAATCCCTATTTTCAAATGTCGTCAATGTCAACTTCAAGCCTTTCAATTATTTCAATGTAGTCCCTCCATTAGGATTCGATAAGGGTTTCATTAAATTGATGGTGAGATGAGCAACTTTTGCACATATTTGGACGAAAATACCCTTAACCCCTGCCTTAATGTATTCCTTAAGTAAACTCATCCCCCATCCCTTATCCTCAATGTGTGGGGCACATTGCCTTACCTCTAATCTCAACTTTGGCAACCCTCCAATCTTAGATCTCCATGGCCAACGAGATCTCAAACATGTCATCCTCGTTCAAGGTGATATGCTCCTACTGCTGACTCTCCCATTTGTTTGTTGACTCTCCTGTTTGGCTGCCGACTCTTGACTCCAACAAAGGTTTGGATGGCTTAAGGTTGGGAGAGGCTGAGAATTTTGTTTGAGAATATACTTTTACGGAGCTTTTTCTCTCTCTCACTCTATTTTTTGTGTAAGTAAATGGGCATTTTTGTCTCAAGTGCTAACAAAAGGCAATAACGTTATATGTTTAGGGACATGGGGGATTTCATTGGAAAAATTGAAAAGTTTGGGGATAACATTGATGAAGCTTGAAGATTGGAGATTGCATTGAAATCTCATAAGAAAATGGACTTTCATGTAATTTTCTTAATCTCTTAAACAAGTAGTTATGAGAAGATTAGGAAGTGTGAATAAAAAATGCTATGGTCTAGTTCGTGATCTCAAACCTATTGTTGGTTTTCTAACCTACCCTACAATAATTCTCCTGAGGGTTAAGCTCCTCAGAGAGGGACGATGAGAGGGGGAGAGCGAGGGACGAAGAGGACGTAACTTGGTGGTCGCTCGTGGTGCTCTTCATGATGATGAGGGGTGGGTGTAGGTTCTAAGTAGGAGGTGCGCATTGCGGGGGGTCGATCTCGGAATCGTGGTGTCATTTGCTTCAAGTGTTGAGTTAAAGGCCACTTTGTGAGGGATTTCCATGATCCTGTGTGGTGTCTCTGTTGATAAGGGGTGGGCTACCGTAGAATCTCGTGGTGAAGAAGGATTCGACGTTGAGCCATTTGCCGCCACACCCTCTAAATACTCCTTGGGTGGAGTTGTGGCTTCATGGTTGTCGATGATGGCCCCGCTTGACTCCGTCTTGATGTTTGCGTTGGTAGGGAAGTTCTTGCATGGAGACATGATGTTGTTTAAGGTAAGGGTGGCGCTTCACAAGAGGAGCTTGGCAGTGGGGGGCTTCAAGCTTGCTGCTTTAGCCCCTCGAAGCTTCCTCCTCTTTGATCTCTTACCGTTGGATCGTGAGTGTATTTGCTTCAAGGAGATGCTTATTGGTGACACGCGGATCTGATGTAGGGTACTGGTGTCTCAAGATGGGGCCTGTAGGGAGAAGCCTCCGAAGAAGTAGGTTGTTATGGTCTCCATCTTTGGCATCCCCCTTTGCTTGAGAATGAGGGAGGTTTTGGAGTCTATTTGCACACCCTTCACAAGGTTAAGGGCTTGCTTTGGCCTTAGCATTTGAGGAGGGGTTTGTCCTTCATTGAAGTGGAGGTAGAGGAGGTTGTAGGTTGTGTTTTCTTGGAGAAGGTGATACTTAGACATGGAGGGTCTTCATGGGTGGTTGCTTTGAGGGTGGTGAGCTCTACTACTGGGTGGCGCTCCTTTAAGTGGTTACAAACAGGGTTGCAGTGCCAGTGCTACCACAGTGTCTAGTGCTGTGGTAGATTTGGAAGGCCAAAGATTTGGCCATAGGATTTGGGGGCAAATTGAAGATTATGGTGCGTGAGCAGGGATATCGCGACTCACTAGACCATTCTCCTTTGATGATGGCAAAAATGGAAGGTGGGGGTGACAGTGCACCCACTCACGTGCGCTTTAAGCAGGAGGATCTAGATTCGATTATGGATTCAGAGCCGATAAGAACACCTCTAACCCAATCGGGCCCACTTCTTTTAATGGGCCATGCATTTTCTCCTCCACTAGTGAATGGGCCTCCTTTTATTTCTTTGGTTGTGATGCAAGACTATCAAGGAGGTCCCACCATGGAGCCTATGGTGATGTAGGAGTCGGTGTTGTCTTCTGCAGTGACAATGTGTAGCTCCCTTTGGCAATGGAGCAATTGTTCGAACCTTTAGGATTGCTATCGTTGTGTGATGATGTGGTTGTGCACAGGTATGATGATGTTGATGATCAGGGGCTTTTGCCAACTGTGGCTAATTCAGTGATCATTGGTGATCCTACTGCTAAGAATGGAAGTGATATTTCAATTGACTATAGGATCTCAAGGAATTGGCGATCCTATTCGAAAATACCTTCTTGCAAATTGTATTTACCCCCTTAGTTACAGTTGGTATATAAAAGAAAGAATATGTTCCTAAAGGGAAGAGGGTCAAGGACTAGAAATGTGTTGTGCAGTGGTGATGATGATAGGACTGTGTTTGGAATAATTGGACCATGAAGGCGTGGAGCTGCCAGGGGCTTGTGAACCTCTACTACTAATGGTTAAGGTTTTGACTTGTAATGTTAGGGGTCTTCGTGACTTTGAGAGAAGGGTTGTACTTTAGAGATATGTTGTTGAGTGGCTATAGGAAACTAAGTTGGAGTTTCTTGATTGGATGGAGTAAAGAGAAATTGGGGGTGGCAGTTTTGATTCTTTTGTGGAAGTTAACTCTGTTGGTAGATCAGGTGGAATTCTGATAGCTTGGAAGGGGGGCTCTTTCAAATTGGTTTCTCAAGCTTCTAGTTCTAGAAGATGGTTTCGACTGCTTTAGCAGAATCTTTGATGGTTTGACGTCTCTTTACAATTGTGTATGGGCCTTGTGATGAGAGTTTGAGGAGTGAATTTTGGCAAGAGCTTTGTTAGGCTGCTGTTTTTGTTAATGGTAGATTGTATTTGGTTGGTAGAGACTTTAAATGCCACCTTGCGTATTGATGATAGACCAGATGGGCAACACAACATGTCAATGGGTTCGTTGGTTGAGCTCGCAGATGATGTAGGTTTGTATGATGTTCCTATTACACGGACAAAGTTTACATGGAGAAACTTTGGTGGATCGAAATCAAAGATTGACAGATTCCTCTGGTTTGTGGATCTTGCTTAAAGGTTTCAACGGGCTTATGTCACTGCTCAGCCATGACCTTTCTTTGATCATTCTCCTCTCTTGTGGTCCTTCAATGAAGGGAAGTTTGTTTTTTCCCATTTCAAGTTTTACAAATCTTGGCTTTTGGAGCCTAGTTTTGGAGATCTGATTAAAGAATAGTGGCTTGAGGTGCCTATTTCTTCTACTGCTACGAGAACTTTGGCAGACGGATTGTTACATTTAAGAGTGGAACTTATTGTTTTTAAGAAGGATCTTTGGGAGAGGAGGGAGAAAGCTAGATTGAATGCTTTATAAGTGACAACAAGCCTTGACAAGGAAGATGATAATAGGGCTCTCACAAAGTTAAAGAAGATGGATAGGAAAAGGTTCCTTGATGTTGTCCAAAAGGAAGACTTGAAGAGAGAGATGGACTAATGCTAGAGATAGCAACAACTATGATTGAATTAGGGTGATTCTAACACCTGTTTTTTTTCCATATGATGACCAACTCAAGAAGGAGAACAAATCTTATTGCCTCCCTACAAGTTAATGGTGGCACCGTGACCTTTAAGGAGCTTATTGTCTAGGCCTTGAAAAATCGCTTCCATGATTTTTCTAGAAGAAGAGGTCTGGACTGTGGGAATGGTTTGATGTGAACATCTCTACTTTAGATGATGATACGTCGCAGAAATTGATTAAGGCAGTTACGGAGTCAGAGCTTTAGTAAACCATTAAGGGTCTTAAGGCTGAAGGATCTCCTAGACTAGATGGCTTTCTTGTACTTTTTTAAAAGGAGTTTTGGGACTTACTCAGCCGATCTTTTAGCAATGATAATTGAGTTTTGCATTGGTGAATTTGGTTTTGAGAAGATTAATAGATTGTATATCTTCCTTCTTCCGAAAAATTTGGGTGCTAAGACTATTAATGATTATAGACCAATTGATCTTTCCAATGTTGTCTATCTTATTATGGCACATGTCTTGGCAAATTGCCTGCAAGAAGTGGATCCCCAGCTTATTTCTCTAGTTCGGTTAGTTTTTATTCAAGGTAGGCCTTTATAGGAATCTTTTATTCTAGTTGAGGAAATGATTGTAGCTTGGAGAAGGCATTCCATGAAGAGTTTCTTATGGAAAGTTGACTTCTTTAAGGCCTTTGATTCGATCTCCTGGTTGTATTTGTGGAAGGCTCCTAGGAGAAGGAAGTTTCTGGATGCTTGGATTGCCTGGGTGAAAGGGTGTGTAACCACTATATCTTTTACTTTCTTGCTTAATGATTGCCCTGCCGATGGATGGATTTAGCCTTAGAGGGGGATTAAGCAGGGTTGCCCTCTTGCCCCTTTGCTATTCAATATTGTCGTGGACACTTTGCCCTTGATGGCTTTCAAAGCTTGTGCAGGTGGTTTGTTAAATGGTTTTAGAACATAAGGTTATGGGACAATGGTGGCTCATACACTACATTATGCTGATGCACTCTTTTTTCATAGAAGGGGGTGGATGAAGTGAAAGCTCGTAGCTCTGTAGTTCGCATTTTTGACGAGATTTATGGTCTGTGAACCATGGTAAGTCCACCGTGTCTTTCAGCATGAGTGATATTAAGAAGAATGTTGTTTCGAGTTGCCTTCAGACACAACTATCCTTCCTCCCATTTATGTATCTTGGGCTTTCTTTGAAAGGGAAGCAACTTATGGTAGGAGATTGGTTCTTGGTTGTTGATAAAATGGAGAAGAGGTTGGTAGGTTGGTGGGGAAGGGTGTTGTCTAGAGGTGACCGCCTTGTGTTGAAGTCTATTATTTCTGCAATTTTGATTTTCTATTTATTTGTTTTCAAGCCTTGAAGAAAGTTGTCAGGTAACTGGATAGTATAAGGTGCAAATTCTTTCGGAAAGGGTCAAATCATGAAGGGAGATTTCTTCATTTGGTGAAGTGGGAGGAGGTTTGTCATCTTATAAGGTGTTTTGTATCTCACAGATTTTGGTGATGTGCTCTCTTGTCTAAATGGATTGTTAAATTTTTAAAGAATGAAGATTCCATCTGGCATAAGGTATTGTGTGGTTCTTATGGTGGTAGTCTCAACTGATTTGAAAGAAGACATCCTCCTAAAGGTGCATCTGCTTTTTGGAGAGGTTTATGTTCCATGTTTAGTTGGCTTGAATCTTTTTTTGAACCAGTGTTGGGAGACAGAAGTTCTTTTAGATGCTGGGAGGACGATTGGACATGATTGGGCCCACTTGCTTCTACTATTCCTTGCCTTTATGCCTTATACGCTGATAAGCATCACCTGGTTATTGATGCTTGGGATGGTTCGATGATTCAAGGTGATGGTTTCTGGTTGTCTCATCTTGGTGGATCACTTTCTGGTGCATGTTTTGCTGAGTTCCAAGATTTATTGGCTTCTTTAGAGTCTTTTTGGCCTAAGGAGGGTGCCCGTGATCAAGTGGCCTATGGAAATGGGTCCTTTTATGTGAAAATGGTGTAGGAGATATTAAGAGGTGAAGTAATTGGGCACGGCACTTACCTTGGGGTTGATTGTGGCATTTTTTGGAAGATGAAGATCCTTTTGAAGATTAAGGTTTTTCTTTGGCTTGTGCAAAAGGAAAAGCTAGTCACCTTGCTTATTGATAGTTGATGGCTGCCAGATATCTGTGTTACATGCCCATTATGTGGAATTCAGCAAGAAGATGTGTCTCATTTATTGTTGCATTGTGATTTTGTTAAGGGTGTCTTTGGAACCCTTGGTCTTCCAGTCATTCAGAAGGGCTCCTTTCATGATTTCTGATTTTCTTGGTGGCGAGGGACTATGGTGGATCCAGGAATCAGGCTCTTGATGTCGACAACCTGTTGATTCTTTTGGCTACAAAGGGTATGGCTTGAAAATGTTGTAAGGGAAGTTTCATCTCTCTCTTCTTTTTGGTCTATGCATTTTGTAATTTATTTCTATTAGTAATTTGATGGATGTCTGGTAATCTCTAGTAGTCATCCTTTTTCTTTTCCAAAAAAAAATCTGCAAAGTTAAACCAAATATTTATATGAAATAGCAATTTTGGAGAAACACATAAATGTAGCATTGTGGCAACTTATGATTATACGTCGAGGAATGAGGTCCAAGTGGTTGTTAGAACTGTAAAATTTTGGGGCCTGGAGCTTAGAGGTTCTTGCTTGGAAAAGAAGGTTGCTCGTAGATGGAGTGAGGCTGTGCTGCAGGGTTTTGGAACCTTGAAATGTCTCAATGGAAAAGATAATAGTGATGACAACTGGTGGCCACCTGGCAGAGGACTACTATAAGGGGTTTTTGTGGAAGGTTGATTTCTTTAAAGCCTATGACTCGATCAGTTGGTCCTACTTGAGGCAGGTTCTTTGACGTTAAGGTTTCCTAAATCAGCGGTTAGCTTGGATGAAGTGTTGTGTCACAACTACCTCCTCCTTCCTTGTAAATGGTTAACCTGTTGGTGGGTGGATCCAGCTGTAGAGAGGGGTTTGACATGGGTGCCCTTTTGCGCCTCTCCTTTTCATCATTGTGGTGGGTACATTGATAGGGATGGCTTGTAAGGCTTGCTAGGGGGATCTTTTTTTGGGCTTCATGTCCAGCGTAGATAGTTCTACTCTTACTCCTATTCTCCAGTATGATTGAGGGTGGTGGACTGGAGGCTGAGAATCTGGCCACTCTTTTTCGAATTTTTTGGAAGTTTGGATTGACGGTCAATCATCTCAAATCTGCTTTTGTTCCTTTTGTATGAATGACATAGACATCCAGTCTTGCTCTAAGGCATGTTGTGCTGAGAGTACAAGCTTGCCCTTGACCTACCTTAGCTGCCTTTGAAGAGTAGATAGTTGTTGGTGGCTGATTGGATGCCTTTGGTTGATAAGTTGGAGAAGAGATTTGCTGGGTGGCAAGGCAAATTGTTATCGGTGGGGGGCAACTTGTGTCAGCCATTCATATTTTCCATTTTTCGATGTTTAAAGCCCCTAAGAAGATTTTATGGTTGATTGATAAAACCAATAAGTGCTTCTTCTGGAAGGGTTCAGAGCAAGTGGATAGGTTCATTCACCTACTTGCATAGGAAGATATTTGTAATCTTGTCAAGTTGGGGGGCCTTAGCATGCTCAACCTGGAAGTTTTTAATGTTGCGTTGCTTGCTAAGTGGGTTACTAAGCTCCTTATAAATCGGCAGACTGCCTGGCACTCTATTTTGCGCGACGACTATGGCTTTGTTTTGCATTCTTTGGCGAGACGGGCTACCACTCCTGGCACATCGGCCTTTTGGCATGCTATTTCTGGCATTTTTCATATTGTTACATAATTTTTTGTTCCAGCACTTGGTCATGGGTGGTTTTTCAAATTTTGGGAAGATGATTGGTCAGGAGAAGGGGCCTTTTCTAGCTTGGTACCTAGGCTATTTGCTCTGGCGCATGACAAGGGGCAGGTGGTTAGGACTGTGTGTGATGGATCTTTTGAGACTGGCTCGTGGGTTGCAAACCTTAATGAAAACCTCTTTGAAGCTAGAATGAATGATCCTCAAATGCTGCTTGGCTGGATACATGGTCTTCGTCCTTCTGTTGTTGCTCCTGATGCCTTGGTTTGGGGAGATGGTTCTTTCTCGGTGAAGAAGGTGTATAGACTTCTCATTAGTGGGAATGTGGTGGTTCTTTCTGACTTAGTGTTGATTGTAGAGCTATCTGGAGGCTGAGATTGCCCCTTAAAGTGAAGATTTTTCTTTGGCTGCTTCGTTGAAGGAGGTTGGTTATGAAGGTTGGAAGACAGACTTGGGCACTCGAAAATAACGTACTTTGTGAGCTATGTGGCATGCTGGATGAAGATGGCAAACCATCTATTACTTGTGATTTCACTGTAAGGGTTTGGGAGCAATTTGCTGTTCCGACGTTGCCGACTTCCTTGTGGGAGGATTTTTGGCTGTCATTCAGAGGTGGTTTTCAGATGGCAACACTTGCTTGGATCAAAGCTTTTGCGGTGGTCTGATCCCTTTGGAGGCAGCAGAATGGTGCTATTTTTCATGGGGAAAGGGCTTGGCCTGAAGATATTGTAAGGGAAGCCACTTTTGCTTTTTCCTCTTGGTCTGGTGACTTGCAATTTCCACATTATTTCGGAGTTTTAATGAATTTTGGATAGTTATCAACCTTCGGTAACTATCTTTTATCTTTTGACAAAAAAGAAAATAGTGATGACAACTAATGTGCTGACTAATAGGGTATTGTGGAAGAAAATATGATAGTTTCTGTCAAAGAGATAAAGCGCTGCTTACATTGAATTCTTTTGTTTCAGGTTAACACACAACAAAGGAGAAAGCATACTTTGGTGTTGGATAAATGAGGTTAAGGGTTTGCAATAACCATTATTTGATGTTTTGTGCAAAGATGCACCTGGGAAGATTGCAATGATGGATTCGCTGGTGCTTGGTAAAGTGGCAATCCGATAGAGTCTTCCTAGGCAATAACCTCTCATATGACACGCAAATACATAAGGGTCTAAATTTCATTTTGAATGCCATTTTGACAATCTTTGAAATGTGCATTTAGGAGGCACACTGCAGTATATTTCAACATAAAATTTTGACATTTTCCATGCCCTGAAAAATAGGCATTTTGGAGGCAAGTCAAGGGTGTGCCAAAGAAATCCTGGAATTTGATTAAAATGATTGTAACTGTATTTAAAACATAGGGTCATGCTGTCTGAACTTGATAAGCACTTAACTAGTACAGGTTCCAATCGGTAATAGAAACCATGGATATAAAGATTATAGCTTACCAATGTAGAGGACAAGAAAGACCTCAAATAAGGAGTAAATTGGAAGAAAATACTTTAAATCACACCTTTGGAGCAACTGGCAAAAATGGGAAGACCAGCAGCAAGGAATTTGCAAACATGAATCGGGCGTGAAATGCAGCACCATATGCTGCCTTTATTTTGCTGAAACAATGCCACATTCGCACCGAGGCCCTCTACTTTGCCACTATTATCATCATGGTGGTAAAATTTGTTAAAATGCCGGCAAAATCCCTGCATTTTGGCACCACCAGTGTGTTGAAATGGGCTCCCCTTGCCTCCAATATGCCGTTGGCATGCAGATCACTGCACTGGATCCGAAAGCTTAGATAATGTTGGCACCTCCTAATGGGGATTCCAATAAGGGGACACTTTGTTCTCCCTTGGATGGCGAATGTCCCCTAAACACACTATATTACATGCAATTCAGACAGCTGTAAATGAAATATATGACGACACAGAATACAGAGTGCAACAATTGAAGATTAACTTAGAGGATCTTGTTTATGATGTGACAAAGATGGAGACAATTTGGCATCGTGAACATGTGTTCAACTAATACATGGTTTAGATGTGACAACCATTCGTATGACTTGCTTTTGTGGTGTCATAACAGATTTCTATACATTTGCATGGTTCTCCACAACTTTTTTAGAGGAGAAGATGGTAATGATGGTAGCTCTGCTTTTGAAGATGCAGCTTCATTCATGGTGTGCTGAAGGCAGGGTTGATTCGATATGGAGTTTGATGGTGGATATCAGATGGGGACAAAAAGGCACTAGGTTGGGTGGTGGGATGTGGATAGAGAGCAATGGCATTAAGTAAGACTAAGAACTTGTCATGGCTGTGCATTGTTTTTGGGAGTTTGGGTGTCTTTGACTGGGTAATGGAAGAGAAGATAATGTCAATGATTCTTTTTTGAAGGCAAAAGATGATGACTATTGGAGTTTGGCAGGCATCCAAATATATTAATCAATCATGAGAACAAGGAGTTACAACAGTTGCTGCCATATTCTAGTCAAGGACAAAGAAGGTAATGTTGATGATGGTGGCAGAGAGGTTCTCATAATAAGCAGAGAGCAATTGGAAATGGGGGCAGAGAGTGTGGCAATGGTGTGGTGGATGGTGGATTTGTTGGCTTGGATGAGTTAGCGATCTGAGTTCCCTAATGGTTTTGCCCATAGGTCTGTATTGGAGTGAGAGCCCATGGAAAGGAGTACATTAACAGGAAAATGATTTGGTAGAAAGGAGAGAGAAAAATGGGTAAATGATGGGGAGAAAGCAACAGTTGTTGAATGGTGGAGTCAAGATAATTGGAAGTAATTTTCAAGGGAAATATGTTTAAGACTCATGGATACATATTTTGTGACATCGTTCCTAGACGAAAGCCATGAACCACATATGATTAGGTTTTAGGTTAGCTAAGCATATCATGCATTTGCACCGGTAGTCGGTTGTTGCATGAGAGGGCTTGTGGGAGATCAATAGAACACTTAATTGATGTTTGAAAGTGAAAAATGTTAGGTTTAGAGGGTGCAAATGGTGCAAAGAGATCCTCTTATGAATCGGAATCAAATCAAAACCTCCTTTGACTATGGTCTGTAGTCAACATATTGCCATTTATTGATTTTCAAAGAATAGATTAGTTCGATCCCTCCAACCTTTTGTTTTTGGAAAATAATAAGGATAGCTATTGGAGATCAGTAGCTATTTGTCAAGATTTGACACAACGTGGAGCATGGGAAAATAGTCCACGTGGGGACTATCCACACGTGGTGGCTCGGAGGCGTGGAGGAGCACCATCGGCAGGTTGGTAGTCGACGTTGGTGGTGGCCGACGGTCGGCTGTTGAGAAGAAAGAGAGAGAGAGGAAGGGAGCCTTGAATTATGTTGAAAATATTTGTATTGCTCAAAATAGAAAATAAGGGAAGGTTCTTCTTTTATAGAGAGAACATATCCCTATAATTGGTAACAAAGTATCTTATCCCTAATAAGAAAAGATCTTATCTCATAAAGAAAGATCTTATTTCTAATAAAAAACAAATCCCAACATATTTTCCTAAAGCATATTTACCAAAAATAACCAAACTTACAACTTAAGAAAAGACACCAAAATTGATCCATTGAACCATCAAACCGCCGGCCCCTGTAGGCCTCTCAGATGCTGTCATATGGCTTACTGGCTGCGACTTGGCTGGCTTTATTCCCAACACACCCCCTCAAGTCAAAAGTCAGGAGGCCGACGACTTGGTCTTCTACTAGTGAGGCTAGACGCCCCACCGTTCATCTTCTTTGAGAGACAAGCACTCGGTCTTCACTTTCGACAAGTTGATGGCGAATCCTCTTACGACCTCTGGAGTCGTTGCTTCTGTGGTAACTTGAGTAGTCGTCGCGATAGTCGCCGTGGACTTGTCTTCTCTCAGAAGAGCACGCATCTTCTCAAGGTTTTCTTAAGTTAGGGAGTCCATGCGTGAGGTGCTAGTAGCCCCACGTCGTGGCCTCCCAAATTTCTCCCAACATTTGTCTTGTGGATGATTGTTGCGTCCACAGTATTGGCACTTTGGGTAGACACGGCCAGGTCCACGTCTACGCCCTCTTCCACGCCTCGCACTTGCTTTTGGAATAGCAAGTGCAAAGCTCTCGCCTCTTGGCGTGTCTTCTTCCTCGGGGATCTCCATCTTGAGGAGACGGCAGAAGATGGTCTCAAGATCCATCTTTCCTTCTAAAGCAAGAATCTAAGAACGGGCGACTCAATAACGAGAATTCAATCCCGATAAAAACTTGGTGGATTGCTAAACCGCCTGTGTCTTCCCCTGCTTGTCGCAGCAAAGAGGTTTGTGGATCTCCAACTCCTCAAATAATGCATGCATCTTCTCATAGTATTTTTTCAAGGAAATATCTCCTTGACCGGCCGTCCAGATACGAGAGTAGAGTTCGGTGATGTGGGTGTTGTTTGAGGTTTAAGCATACCTCTTCTCGAGGGCTGTCCAAATCTCAAATGCGCTCTTTTTGTAGAGCATATTCGAGGCTATGGATGGATCCATCAAGTTCATATGCTAGTTCATGATGATGTAGTTCTCCTTCTCGAATTTCTTCTTGTCATTTTTGAATTCTGGTGCCTCCTCAAGGATAAACTTAGTTTCTCCTGGCTTTCAACAAAGATCTTGAAGGCGTAGGCCCACAAAGCATAGTTGGAAGCGCTACTTAGCTTGATGGTTGTCCTGGAGACAACCACCTTGCTTTCTCCAAGATCGAGCATGGAGTCTCCAACTGTCGTGGTTGATTCTGTCATCTTCTTCTAGTCTTCCTTCTCCGCATAAGGCACCGAATTTGTCGAAGATGACTTCATGGATGCGAGAACCACCACTCGTGCGGTTAAACACCCACATGCACAAGAGAGCCTAGATCGGAGGTTTTGATACCATGTTAAGATTTGACACAAAGTGGAGCGTGGAGTCTCCTTGTACATGGGAAAATAGTCCACATGGAGACTATCCACGCATGGTGGCTCAAAGGTGTGGAGGAGTAGTACCGGCAAGTTGGTGGCCGGCGTTGGTGGTGGCCGACGGTCGGCCAAGTTGGCGGGCTGTTGAGAAGAAAGAGAGAGGAGTGGATCCTTGAATTATGTTGGAAATATTTGTATTGCTCAAAATAGAAAGCAAGGGAAGGCTCTCTTTTTATAGAGAGAACATATCCCTATAATTGGAAACAAAAGATCTTATCCCTAATAAGAAAAGATCTTATTTCTAATAAAAAACAAATCCTAACATATTTTCCTAAAATACATTTACTAAAAATAACCAAACTTGTAACTTAAAAAAAGATATCAAAAGATGCTGCCACGTGGCTGTGCCACGTGACTGGCTTTATTCCCAACACTATCCAAAATAACTTTGATGAATAAGGATAGAATGATATGAAAGTTGGGACTAGGACTTCTTGAGATACCAAGCCTGAAGACAACATTGTCTGCAAAAATCATTTTTCCTTTTGAAACTTTTTTGCTATCATGTAGCCAACAAAAGCACTGGAAATTCATGTTGAACCAAAATAGCATGTTGACGATCTGTTAGAAGGGCTGCCAAAAAGTAGTGGAAGATGCATGTCCTATATCCGAGCCGATGTTGCTAAACCTCCCTCAAGAAGAGACAAGTGTTCAGAATCTTCATCTGCTGTTTTACATATCAAGCAGAGTAACTTTGCCCAACCCCCACCTACCCTGTAAGCCTTCTTATGCATTGTTGTCATTGGGCAGCTAATCTACTCAAAAGAAATCTATCTATACCTCAGTGAATTGCTCAATTAGATGGTGCTTAAAAGTCTCTATTTTCTCATATTTTCCAATTTATCCACTAAAAAATCCATCTATTGTCATCATTAGACCCTCAATATTTGATGAAGTTTCAAATTGGTGTAAATACAAAGCAAAACCAAAATTTCTTTCCAAATTTGTTTATGAAGGGATGCACCAATTTCTCCTGTTTGTGAATTGTCTTGTTTGTGTTGACAGGTAAGTTTCGAATTTCACAACTGATTTTTGACACAAGTGTGTGATTTCAGATCTAATTTTCAATTTGTCTGGCCATGGGATGAGTGGGCTCACGTAATTGACCTTACAAAATGGGCCCCACAGCGTGTTTTCGTTCAGGAAGTTCTGGAAAAAGAAGTTCGCCTTTCTTATTGGGATAAAATCAAAATGGTAATTTTACTATCTAGATGCTGCATCATCCTTTAATTTTTTTCCCTTCTTCAATGGAAGTTGCATAATACTTGTAATTGGATTTGAGAGAATTTCATGTTTATCTGTATTAGATGCAGATTACTTTTCAAAGAGAAGAAAAAAAGATGCAGATTGGATTTGCCATCTTTTAGTTGCAATTTCAGTGTATGGAATTTCATAGACCACGTTTTACTTGCAATTTTGGAGTATGGAATTTCATAGAAGTGAAATAACTTGCCTTTTCAGTTGAAGTTTGGATAAGTTGATAAAAAGTTAGTGGTATTATACGAAACTATGGAAGAGGGAAGCCTTGGCGCAACGGTAAAGTTGTCACTGTGTGACCTGGAGGTCACGGGTTGGAGTCATGGAAGTAGCCTCCTGTGAAAATAGCAGGGTCAAGCTGTGCACAATAGAGCCAAAATGGTCCAACCCTTCCCCAGACCAGGCTGCCATTCTATATGGAACTATCAAATCCCAGAAGTTTACTATACTTTAAACTGATGCAATGAGTTGTAATGTTTTTTTTTTTTTAGTTTGTAAATACCTTGAAAAATATCTACATATTATGTTTCATGTCATAATAATATGCTTCAATGAGTTGCTGATTTCATTATTTCATTGTGTGTATTTCTGATTTCAAGTGGGAGGTCTTTAGGTAGGGGATGGACATTGGGGGGGCCATTTGGTAGTGGGATAAGTTTGATCTTGGATAAGTTAGTAGGTGAAATACGTTAATATAATATGCTTAGTTAAATGGTGGAAAAAGTAGTGCTTTGGATATGATCGGTATGTGGATGGATGTCTTATAGGTTGGTGCTATTTAGTTTGAGTTTGGTTAAGTGATTGGGTGAAAAGTATGTTGCATGTGATAAGTCTCGTAATCTACAATATGGACTTGTCCCTTATATGCATTTATTGGACACTTTAGCAGATATCTTACATAGGTGGGATAGCTCAATTCATTAGCCCATTATCTGAAGGCCTACTTTACTTTAGGGACTAACACCCCAAATAGGAGTTAACCCTTATTTACTATGTGGGATGACTCATGCAAAGAAGGGTTAGCAAAGGTTTTGTCTAATTCGTTTATGTAGGTTAACCCTCCTTTGCGCTCGTGGCCCCCCACCTTCCTCCTCACTATGACCATTACAGGGGTTTTCACTTGTAGCATCTCCCTATTCCCCTTCTTCTCCTTGCCTCTTCTCATGTGATCTCCAACCTAAACCCCTTGTCATCATCCATTATGCCATTTGCATTTTTTGATCCTATGATAGCCTTTGCTTCTTCCACCTCGATGATCAAAATCCTTGTGGTCAAGCGTTTGAGCACGTACTTGTTGCTCGACAACTACAAGCAAAGTTAACCTTATCTTCCATGGGCATTCAGTCATCATTTGAAATTTCAGACATGGAAGAAAGGGTTGATAGCCCAAACATGAGCATCATACCACCTATGTGCATTTCCCTCCCTCCACTGTGCCTGTGGCAAATCTTTGATACCCAACCATGAAGCATCTTGCGTGCTACTCTGATTACCACAACACCCATTTCTATTGCACCATGAACCTCATAGCTCAACACCTACCATCCACTCTCATCATGCTTGTTACCACCCTACATTGATCCAACCCTAATATCATAGTATCATAGCTATATGTCACTTAAGGAATCCCATGCGTGTTTCATGGATTATGTATATAATTGAACTTGGAAATATGCTGGTTCTTTCTTGAAACTGAGTCGTATCAGATCTCTCACACTTTGAGACCCCATGTGATGATCAAGATTTTAGTGACGCTAGCTTATGGGATGTCCATGTGAGCATTGTGGTTGTCCTCATTTGTTGTCTCAGCTTGAACATGCAGGTGAAGCATAGTGAGAGGAGTGAAAACAAGGTTCTTCAATATTGAGAAGTTAGATGTCCACATCTAGTATAAAAGTAGAGAATTTCTATTTGCATAGCATTCCTTCCTTTTTCTTTTAGTTTTTGTCATCCATCTTTTGTCTTATTTTTGCATCGGTTGGAAGTATGGTTTTAAAAAACTAGCCTCGAGGCGAGGCGGAAGAAAATCGCCTCGAGGCTATAGCTGCGAGGTTGTAGTGAGGTCTGCGCCTCGATTTGTCGAGGCAGAGCTGAGGCAGTGAGGCAGCGAGGCAGAATCGAGGCTATAGCCTCAATCGAAAGTTCACATTTGAAGGTTATGTGAGTTACATATGACTTAATAAAGCAAATAAAATCCTTTTCTAAAATCCTATATGCATCACCCGACCCCAAACAATGACCCTAATCTCTCAGGCCCTAAAAAACTTATCGCCCTTAGTTGTTGCAAGTTATTCTCCATCTTTGGACTCCTCTATTACCATTGCCAATAGTTGTTGCTACATCGCCAGTTGCCAATTACCTTTCCTACATACCACCTCTTATCAGTTTGTCCCCTCTCCATTGCCCATTGTTGCCCCCTTCTCCTTTCAAGTCTTAACCTCACTTTTTGCAGTTGGTGGTAAGAGTCTTGACCTCTCTTGAGTTACACATTATATTTTTTGTTGTTACTTATACTTTTATTTTACTGTTTAATTATGTTAAAGTATATTTGAACGTTTTATGTGGTTAGTTTACATGTCATGTGATCACTGAATTGGTTTTTTTTTAAGCGACTATGTGGTAATTGTTTACTTAAATCTTGTTGTTATATGTTTATTATTATTCTCTTAAAAAAATATTTTTTATTATTATTTTGATTTTTTTATTACTATTATGTGACTAATATTTTGATTTTTTGAAGAGTTTACATGTTATGTGGTACTTATGTGCATTTAAATCTTATTATATTAGTTTATATGTGAATATTGTGTGCGTACCATACGGTAATAATATTTAGTAATGGCTATTAAAATGTTGTGATAGAGCAAAAATAGCATAAAAGTGTATTTTTACATTGTTTTTTCATTATTAGCACTTAACAGTATATATTTGTCATTTTTTCTTATTTTCCATCCAAAAATTGTGGCACGTCGAGGCTTAAGCCTTACGTTGATAAGGGCAAACTGCCTCGGTACCGCATCACATTTTTTAAAACCTTTGTTGCAAGTAAGAAGCAATATTTGTCATACCTACAAAATTTGGCATCCTAATGTACTTGGATGGAAAATGGGAACACAACATCCCTCTGGCAATGTCATACCAAACTTAATTGACCATTTAGAAAAAAGACTCCTCACTTTGTGCATTTAGGGAAAATATTCTCCAATCCAAAATATTGAACCATCCATTATTCAATTAACCTAAGGTTCGAAGTGCCAATATCGATGTCGTGTCGATAAATTTCCAAGTGTGCATATCGTAGACATGTTGTGGAAACGCCTGTGTATCAATGTCAGGTTATCGAGGTTATAGTTGACCCTAAATTATTTGTATCAATATTTTCCATGCTGGAGATCTAATCCACTAGGTTGGCCGGTAGCAGCAGTAGCAATAGTAGTAAAGTGCGCTAGCAGCAGCAATAGCAGGAGTGTGCCCCAACAATAGCAGTAGCAACACAACAGGTCTTACCGGCGGCATGCCGATGATTTCGCCGACATACCGACGATACGCCTGCATATCGAAATTGTTTTCATGTCAATATGCCTTCTTCCAAAAAAGTGTCGTATTGGAGACATGACGTCGGCACATAAATCACTAGATTGACCTAGCATAGCCAATCCAGATGTCACTTGACTAGAAGTCACAAAGGTTGAAGGCAGTGAAAGTGATTACAATGTAGGGACAAAGGCTATAAACTAGTAATGGAACTTAGGTGGTTGTTACTTGTCTTTGTCTTCTGCAATTGTTTGGTTCTATCCTTCTTGCACATAGGTTTTGGTAAAGTCACAGTTTTAAGCATTGCTTCGCATGTTGCAAAATCATCAAGAAGTTGCCTAAATTCAATATTTTTTCCTACTTTCCATTTTAGTAAATAGTTCACTTAAGTGACATAAAAAGCCAACCAATAGGTGGGGAAGTCATTTTGCTAATCTAAGTAGCATCGATAGACTCAACCATGGTTTGAGTAATGGCTTACAATAATCTGTTGATTGTACTTTCATTTTCTCCTTGTGTTGTATAGTTCATTGACTATCCTTTGATTTATAAACAAATATCATTAGATGGCTTTCAAAAAGAAGCCATGCCCTATACGTGGGTTCTTTTCGATTTCTTCAAATTGGCCTTAATTCATCAGCCATGTTGTGACCTTTACTAATTAATGAAGCCCATGTTTCCAATAATTGTTCTAGTAGTAGGAAAACGAGTGCACACTAAATCATGCCTTTTTAGCAGTTTGAGTCTTAGATATTTTTTTGGTATAAGGCCTTGATGAGAGATACTTGAAAAGTCTCAGTAGGGTCTACATAGATCAATGTTGTCAAGGCTATCACCTCGAGCTACTGGGCTAGGCAAGAAAGCCAGAGGTTGCCTCAGAGTTGTTCCAGGAGAGGGCCCAAGGGCCTTCATATGAGCTATCACCTAGTTGCCTTCTTCATTGCTTGGGTTGCCTTGTGCCTCATTGCCCTAATTTCGATTCACTCTAGGTAAGACCGTAGGGATCTTCTTTAGGCATAAGTTATATATATAATATATTGTATATGTTAATCTCATGTATCTTACTTACTTTAGACTCCTATTTATGTGTTATGACGGACATGTATAAGTTATACTTGTACACTATTGTATGTCGGAAATGATAATTGTGATATATGTTAGTTTAATGATATACGTTATATATATTTGTTATTGTTTGTAACCTTGTAATGATATATAATAATATATATATAATTTATGGCATTAAGTTTGTATTGTATTTTATTATATGTATGGTATGTATAATATGTCACTGTCTTGATAGATACATATAATATACATTTTAGTTATTTGTTTTGGTCTATAGTTATACATATAATATATGTGTACACATTGTAGGATAATATATATAGATATATACATATATATGTTACTGATACCTAAATATGATAGGATCATTATTTTTTATTTCACTTAAATAGTATTATCATGTGTTTCTTGTGAAAGATGATGATAAGGTGAGTGAGTTAGGCATATTGAATATTTAAAAAATAAAGGCTTGTTGCCTTGATTCAATCAGGCGATCACTTTTTTGTCGCCTCTTGCCTTGGGCAATTAAGGAGCTTGTTACATTTCAATCGCCTATCACCTTGACAACTTTGGAATAGGTGAAGTATTGACAGTGAGAGAAGTCTTCTTGTAAGTTTAACTATTTTGTTTGATTATTCACCGAAATTAGGGAAAAGGCATCCTAGCAGCGAAAGGTTTTAGACATCATAATCGTGGGACAAGTAACCTAGCAATGAAAGGTTTAGATCACCAACAGCAGGCTGTGGATGGGTGACCTGGAAGCAACACATGGAAGAAATGCTGATCTACCATCTCAGTCCCCTAGTCTAATGTGATAGATCTCAAGTAAGATTAGCATCTCTAAGTGATGCAATAGCATGCCTTGGTTTTGAGCAAGGATGACACCTTTTAATGATGCATAGGTCGGGGTTTCAACTGGTCTTCCATCTTATTCACACTAGCATGTATTTTAATTCACCGAGGAGGAATTCATTTGATAGCTGATAAAAGGTAGAGATAGAAATGAACCACAGCTTCCCAGCAGGTATCCAAGGGCAGAGCTTCGGATTGCAATGGTGGATGTCAACAAAAGGATCCCAGAATCATTAAGGGTGGAGCTTTTATGTTGCAATGTGGATATCAGGAAAAGAATCCCACAATGATTGGAATTTTAGGTGTTATGTCTTATGCTAGTGGGGGATTGCAATGGGGATTGTTTTGGAAGATATTAATTTTGAGGGTAAGAGTGGAATTCAATTATTTTTTGACTATTTTGTATTATAATGTTGTAAATGGAGGTTTTGTGATATATTATCATGTGTGCTCATTTATATGAACTAATTGATATTTGAATTAATACAGATGTGATCTCAATTTAATTTAACAAATAATGATCATATCGCTAACTTAACTACTATTTCAAGGGCGTGCATGTCATTGTGCAACTTATCCCACTATCTAACCCACATTCCACGGTAAACATAATGTTCAATTTGCAAGCTCTCCCTGCCGCCACCCTCCTCCCATGGAAAAAAAAGGAACTGTGGAAATGCTCTCTTAGAATTAAAAGCCACATGTCAGTGCCAAGTTTAAACCTTTTGCAAAGCAAACAGAGACATCGTTTAGCTCACATTAGTGCAATCGTGGATTTAGCCAACAATGTAGACCAGCCTTGAGTAGCAGTTGGGTGGTGGTTGTCACTAAAAGATGGGATTGTGCTTATTAAAGATTGGAGGTGATCACCAGAGCAGAGGTGCCATCATTATTCTGAACACTTGAGATTTGTGGTTCTGAAAGTTTTGCATCTTAATATGTCAACGCTTATTGAATGAAAAGAAAATGTGGTTGTGAGAGGTTCCGTTAAACAGTTAAAGAAAAAGCTTTGTGAAATGAATAAACTGCATGTAGCTGAGTACCTTCTCATATTACATGGGGTAGCTATATGAATTCTTTGCCTTCGTTGTGATCTAGATTAACACATAGCTGTACAGAGCCCCAAATATGCAAGAGCATGTTTAATGGCTTATTACTTTGACTCCTCTTACAATGCAATTCGTTGTATCATTTTTCTGAACCGGATTGTTGATTGATCTTTGTAGATGTTCAATCTACCTTAAAAGTTTCTTTTTTATCTTTTGGCTGCCTCGCCAATTATTTCCCGTGTGTCATCAAAATGTATGAGATCACATCTTTCATTCGTCAATTTTTGCCTGAGTTATTTTTGTACTGCCGTTGTTGGCTTCCCCATATAACATTGCTGATTTTGGTGTTCCTTTTATTGTATTAGCTTTTAATTTTGAAGTTATCTTCTACTCACATGGAACTGCTGGTGCTCCTCTTTGCTTGATACATTAATTTTATATCTCTTTTTTCCATCAATCACTCCATATATAAAAATAATTTTCTTGTTGGAATGCACTATATTCTAATTGTTGCATTTGTCTCGTCTCTTTCCTGCCAAATGGAAAAACATACTTTAAGGGGGCCTTCTACTTTTCAAGTTTTTAATCAAGTCTGTTGATTTAATCCATTAGCATATTGTCAATCTGTAACAGAACATAGACCATTGTAACTCAGCCTGAATCTGGTTTGCTAGGTTCATCCATATTCCTGAACTACCATTTTCTGAATGTAGTCTTTAAATCTTTCATCTTTTTTCCCTCCCTCAAAACACTCTAGTCTTTTCATTGATATGTTCTTTTTGTGTCTGTACTCCATTTTCCTTAGAAAATGAGTATTCTTGTAGCCAAGATGGATCCTGAGGCCTATTTGCCTAGTCAATTTTTTTAGTTTGTTGGGTTGCCCTTTATGCAGAGTGTAGAGAATGCACCAGCACTTGAAGAGTTGCTACCACCCAAGGATGGAGCTAATTTTAAATATAGATCTGAAGATGGCCATGAAAGAACTGAGGCCCATGCTCTTTCAGCTGAAATGACCAGTATGGTAAAAGGGAGAAAGACATCTCATGAAATTACAGCATGGCTAGAAGATAATGTAATTCCAACACATGGTTATAGTATTGCCCTTGAAGTTGCCATTCAGACATTGCTTGACATTGGTTCAAAGAGTTTCACTCATTTGATCACCGTCCTGGAGAGATATGGGCATATAATTAGCAGTCTGTGTCCTGATCAGGAAAAACAGGTTCTGCTTGTGGAACAAGTTGGTTTGTTCTGGATAAACAGTGCCCAGATGACTGCAATAACCTTGGACCGAATGATGGGTTATCAGCTCCTCTCCAATTTGGCTATTGTCACTTGGATTTTCTCTTCAGCTAATTTTGATCATTTTCATTTGTCAGATCGTCCTTGGGAGGTTAGTTCAGCTTCCTTGCTTTAGCCATGAAATTATTTGTCATCCTTTTGTGATTAATCTTTGTTGAGTTGTTTATGAATCAATTTACTTAGAAATAAGACGACAGATTACAGAAACTGATGTGTTTTGAGCATCGAATTTTAAACTAATTAGGCGTGTACCAGAAGCTTGAATTTGTTAAAAATTTCCAAGCATCATAGCCCTGATGGTTTGTTAATTCAAGCCGTTCTGGGATTTGCCAGGTGATAAACTTGATTAGGTCTTTCTTTAAGAATCATATTTACTAGGTCATGGGATTGGACAAGCCATTGGGATGAAGGGAATTTGCTTATGGAGGCATGCTTTGTTTTGTGGTTGTCTCTTCCATTTTAACTCTATGTTCGTCAATTGATGGCCCAAGTTTATACGAAGTTGATGAAGCTTGGAAGTTTACCCTATGTGGTCTGAACTTTCTATTTTTAACCCTCTGAAGTGCATTTACCTTTTTTTTGTTCGTGAAGTGAAGCTTCACGTTTGTAGAGCTTTTTAGTAATGATAATCTTCATCCAAGATGGCACTTTGCTGTCTTCGGTTCCCTTTTGCCATTATGTAGCCGTTTTGTTGCACATTTGTCCTTGCTTGGCAGTCAACAGTAGTGGTACTTTTTCACCCTCTTCTTGGCCCTTTAGGGTAAGATCTAGCTTTGTGCAAGAATTATGGGAAAAAAATGCTATGGCAAGGAAATGTGCGAGTATTTCACACTGTGGTTGAACATGGAAACTTTTGGATGCATGGATGAATTTTTCTCTTGCCACAAATTTACTGAAGAGCCCATAATGAAATTGAGCAGTAGTAAATAACAAACTTTTTTTTGTTTAGAGGAACAATGCAAATATTGTGATGTAAATGACAGGAAATAGCTTGGCGAAGAGTTTGGTTTAGCAGGCAGGTGCTGACGATGTGTTCTTAGTGTATGTAGCACTGCCAATTGGGGAGATTTTGCTTAGAGTATTGTTGTATAAATTTCTAATCCCTTGGTTATTCTTTTGAGAAAATTTTGAGGTTTCTTTTTTTCTCTTTCTAAATAGTGGAAGTTATAGTTTCCAAATTCAATCATTACGATAGTTGGTACAATAGTTAATTCATTATACCAAATTGTCAATAATGTTACTTAATATTTGTCCATTTGGGCAGTGTTCGGTGCTGGAAATCTGGTTTTGTCCCCTGTAGGTTCCCAAATTAAATCCCACTCACGTCATTACCTGGGGGTTGGGTTGTAGTGTCCGTTCAGATTTCCCCCATCAACCATGCTCCAATGTCACTGTAATCATCATTAGATCTGGGTTACCAAAAAAATATGCTGGCTACCTTGGACATTGATCAAGCTGATTGTTAACGTTGAAATAAAGTGGCCACATGGGCAGCTCACATGACACCTTGGCTGCGTGGCACTGTAGGTACGTTGGAGTCGGTCACCATGGCCTTAGGGTTAGGTGTTGTGTTGGCTTGCATGCTGAGTTATTTTGTGTTACACGTGGCAACTTATTTTTAGTAATTGATTTGAGTTCAATTTAGGATAGATTAATTTTAGGAATAATTGATTGTGGTTGAGTTTGTTTGGGATATGCAATTCCTAGATTTGTTAGGATTGCAATTAGGTGTGATTGGATTTGGTTATCTTTAAATAGAGACCAAAACCCAATCGTTTTCTTCGAGTTATAATATTTTCTACATTCAAAGTCCCTCCTTTCTTCTTCACTGTTGACTCCTATCTCTCTCTCTCCTCTCTCCATGCACCATTATTGAAGAAGGGTTCCATGCCACCCTTCCAATTCTTCACATGATATTAAAGTAGGTTTCCTGGGCCTACTAGCATCCACACGCACAAAGGAAGAAGCTTGGTTTCACGCACAAGATTTGCTTCTTCTGCATGAAACAAATAGGGATCGATTTCGGGTCAAAGCATCTTGTCCCTACTTGTCTAGAAGGCGGAGTACTCTCACGGACAAGGAGAGGCTCTTTGACGGCCTGGTTTCCCACGTACCTCGAGAGAATCTAGTGCCTTACATGGGCTCTGTAAGGACGTAGAAGAAGAGGCTACGTGTCTTTTGAAGGCAATGGTGGGAGATGCAAAGGTCTAAATTATCTACAAACACCATGCTATTGTACTTCACATTATCCTGGAGTGTGCACCAAAAAATCACAAAGGGACCAAGGCTAAGAAGTAGAAAAAAGAGCATTACAGTCTCGTTTACATTTATGAACTTAAGGAGACTTTGGGCATCAATCAAAGAAGAAGAGAAGACAACTGTGGTCACGACACCAGACTTTCGACGTTACCAAAGGAGTAATGACTATAGAGGTTGCAAGAGACTCGCAGTTGATTTAGCAGATACATTCAAAGATACATTCAAAGAAGATCTGGGAGCATGCATGGATGCGGATAATCTCTCTAAAGTTCAAGAAAGAAAAAAATTAAAGGCAATTCTTTGCTCTCTCTAGCTTCAACTTGATCGGGTGTGCTAGTGTTGAAATAAAGTGGCCATATGGACTGTCCATGTGGCATTGTGGGTCTGCAGGAGTTGGCCAGCATGGCCTTAAGGTTAGGTGTTGAGTTGCCTTGCATGCTAAGTTATTTTGTGCCACGTGTGACAACTTATTTTTAGTAATTGATTGAGTCTAATTTAGGATATATTGAAGTAGGAAGAAATAAGTTATCTTTTTCTGTTGTCTAACCTCTCAATGTATAGAGGTAGAGTAGAGTACTCCACAAGGCAAAGGGAGGTAAATAAGACAATTGCTATAAAAGCAATTCCTATACAAAGAGACCACAACTAATGCAACTGCTATAAAGGCAATTGCATACAAGGAACCATAACTAAGGTAACCATCATACAGGGAAATAATAAAAAAAGGAAATAACAAATAAGGAAGACCATAGGAGATAACATAGTAGGGATAGGTTAACACTCCCCCTTAAGCTGAGTATAGATGTCAATCATGCTCAACTTGGAACATGTATCAAATGCTCCACATGGCAAGGATTTCGTGAATATGTCAGTTGTCTAGTTCTCTGAAGCAACATATGTTGTGTGCAACACCCCACACTGGATTAAATCTCTAGTATAGTGGTAGTCAACTTCCACATGCTTGGTACACTCTTAGAACATCGGTGTTAGCACTATACGTAGCAGACCTATTGTCACATCTCATTTCCATTGGCTCATCAATATGAACATGCAGATCCTGCAATAAGTATCTAATCCAAACCATCTTGGTAGCAGTCTAGACCATGGCCCTACATTCTGACTCAGCAATAGAACAAGAGACCACGCTTGCTTTTTACTCAAGGTAACCAAGTTACTTGCAACAAAAGTATAGAAGCATGTAGTAGACTTCCTATCTGTAACACACTTTGCATAATTTGCATCTAAGTATCCCACCACAGTCATAAGGGCCCTAGCTTGAAAGAGTACCACATTTAGGTGCTTTCTTCAAGTACCTAAGTACCTGCATAGCAACCTGCCAATACTGCTTGGTTGGCCTATCCATGAACTGACTGAACTTGCCTACAACAAGTGCAATATTGGGTCATGTAATAGTTAGATAGAGTAGCTTGCCAACCAACTGTCTGTATAATCTGCTATTAGTTGCCTCTGCCTTCTCATCATGAAGCTGTGTCGTAGGATCCATAGGAATGTTGACTGACTTGGACCCCAGCATACCTGTCTCCTGAAGAATATCCAACGAATACTTGTGTTGAGAGAGAATAATCCCATCTCTACTCCGAGCCACCTCGATTCTTAGGAAGTATCTAAGCTGGCCCAGATCCTTCATGACAAACTGTCATGAAAGAGACTCCTTGACTTGACTTATCCTAGCTCATCATCGTCGGTGATAATCAGATCATCCACATAAACTAGGAGTGTCACCATGCCATTCTTTGCTTTCCTTACAAATAGAGAATGATCTGAGGAAGATCTTTGCATCCCCATCTTCTACAAACATCTAAGAGCTTCTAAAACCATGCTTTTGGGCTCTGCTTCAGGTCATAGATGGCCTTCCTGAGTCTGTACACACTCCCCCTTAACCTCAAAACCTAGGAGCTGCTGCAAGTAAACCTCCTCTTGAAGATTGCCATAGAGAAAGGCGTTCTTAACATCAAGATGGTGCAACCGCCAATCTCTATGAGTTGTAACAAAGTTGAGTACACAAACAATGGCAAGCCGTTCAACGGGCGAGAAAATGTCAAAGAAGTCCACCCCATAAGTCTGGGTGAACCCCTTCGCCATCAACCTGGCCTTATACCTTGAAATAGATCCATCAGGGTTATATTTCAAGGTAAAGACCCATATAGAGCCAACCATTCGTGCACTTGTAGGAAGTGAGGTGAGCTCTCAAGTTTGTTTACTTTGGAGTGCCTCCATCTCTTCCTCCATGACTTGACGTCACTTTGGATTAAGTATGGCTTGTTGGTATGTATACAAAATGTATGAGATTGTAAGTGCTTAGCAGAATCTACTAAACTTAGAACCAAGGCCATCAGTAGATAAATTGCCTATAACACGGTATCTGGACTCACATGTGCGAGGTGCCTTCCTAATGGCAATAGGAACATCAGAATCGTTTGGCACGTCTGTTTGAACGTCTGTAGAAGGAACGCCACTACTGCTGTAATATGAACTATCAGGAGGATCATGTTTGACCAAACTGCCACTGTCGCTAGATACCATCTCAACAACCTATGGAGCATCATCCGCTGGTGGGGAAGGTGGCCTCTGTAGTATCGTATGAGGTCTACTGTACGTGTGTATCAAACTATACAATATCTAGAAATCATCCAAGCAAGTCATGGAACCTAAAGAAGCAGCCTGAGAAGTGGAGACCGGAATTTCCTCCAAAGAAACAAGAGGAATAGGCATATGAGCCACATCATCATGAGAACTCATCTGTCCAATAATTGAAAAGAATGGTGTGGTCTCATGGAATGTCACATCAGCGCTAACATAGTGTCTTCTATGGATAAGATTGTAACATCGGTACCCCTTCTGACTCCTGGAGCACCCCAAGAACATGTACTTGACAACACAAGCAAGCTTGTCACAACCTGGTGATGGCATATAAATGAAAGCAACACATCCAAAGGTCTTGGGAGATACATGGAAAAGCTCAACATCTAGATGTAGCTGGAGAATCCATATCTGCTCGTGGAGAACTGAGCTTGGTATTCTATTAATGAGATAGCACATAGTCAAGACTACATCCCCCTGATGAACGGACTTTGATACGTGTAAAAGGTTGAGTTAGAAACCCGTCGTAGTTGCGTAAAAATTCATCAAACAGATAATTTACCGAAACTATGGTAAGTCTCGAGTCGAACACGGGGAGGCGAACGTTTGATCAAAAATCATGTTGGAATTATTGTCACGAAAGCAGTTTAGCTGGTTGAAATTAATCTACCAACTATTCTACTTAAAGAATAATTAATAGAAAAGAGAGAGAGTGCACCAACATTTGATAACCATATAGTGATTAATCTACTTGCTACACTAGAAAACTGTAAATCTATACTAGAAAGCGATAAAAAGAGAAAGGGGTGAGAAGTTATCCTCCTCGATGGTTGCTTAGAAGATGAGCCGCATTGATGGAGCACCCGGATGAGGGTGGCGAGATGCTGGACGAAGGAAGATGAAGCTGGAGGATGGAATAGGGCGATGTCGTAGCGGAATTTGCTTCCTGAATGGCGGTAAGAGGGCAACTGCGGGATACTCCACGAAGGGGGTGAGAAGATGGAAAATTATTTTACTCTAGCTTTAATGGAGCATCCCGGGTATGGGACTAGCTTGTAGAGCTTTGGAGGGGGTGAGAGAAAAAAAGAAGGGATGGTGAAATGCGTAGGAGGGGTAGGCTTTTCATAGGTGAAGATATGAGGACATAAAAGTCATTTTAAGGCTTAGTAATGAATGCAGGACCTTTAGTGACATTTGTGCATGTCGCTAAAGACACACGTTGTTGAAGGTGCACGTGCAACCTTGATCGTTGATCGCTGATCCAAGCGTCGTCGTGCAGCCATGTCGCGTGCCTTCTCTCCTTCAGTCATTGAGGCTTGTTGCCAAGCGTCGCGACACGTGGCGTCGCGAGAGCCCTCGGATCGTGCGTCCACGGCCAAGAATCGTTCGTAGCCTCTCTTCACAACACACGCAAAGCACGTGTGATGGTGCGCTAACGGCCGTGTACAGATCCTCGCTCATCCATGGTGCCACATCTCCGCCTCCATCGCCGCTCATCACTAATACTAAAGGCAAATTTTGCCGCGCCCACCCACGTGGTTGATTTGAGACGCTCAGCATCTCGATCTCGCGCCTCCTCTTCGCAGACGAAGGTGTTAGCCAATTCGCTGTCTCGAATTGTCAAGTTTTTGATTTAGGGTGCAAGCATTCACAACCGTTGGATCTTGATCCAATGGTCGAGATCAAGCGACCTTTGCCTTCAGGAGAGAAGAGCGTCAGCTTTAGTAGACGTGGCGCCATCTGGGCCGTTGGATGGCAATCCAGTGGCTCAGTTGAATGGTTGCGACACTTTAAGAGGATGGGCCGGATGTAGCGGGCAGTCTGGATGGCGCCACGTGGCGTCATTTGAACCGTCCATCTTCTTTTGCTTGTAGGAGGTGCCACGGTTCTCGGATTGGATTGATTCTCGTTGTTGGGCTTCGATCATCGATCTGAACCTATCCGTGTGGTTGGATTTGTCATATGGGGTGCAGATTTTACACCACCTTGCCCCTTGACCTCCGATCTTTTTTGGACTACATCTGATGCTGTGGAGGTCCGATTGGGGTGGTCTCGGAAGCGTTGGATTCTGATTGTCGCCCTGATTAGATTCGTACTGTTGGATCTTCAATCCGAGGCCCCGAAATGATATCGCCTTGTTCCCTGACTACAAAAGGAAAAATTAACATATAATTTATACAATCTAACCTAAATGCATGATGATGCATGTTATGCAATATTTACAATGCATGATGCTTCTATAGACTTAAGAACATGTATAAAGAGGCATTTTAGGCCAATTAGATGTGTGCAAATCACCCCTCAATATCTTTGCAGAACGCTGTGGTGGATAAGAATACAGGAAACCTTTAACAGATGTCTATGCTTCCACTCTGTAACTCCATTCTGTTGTGAGGAATGGGGACAAGTAGTCTGGTGGATGATCTCTCGAGCCCTGTAGAACTCTATAAGTCTTGCAGTATAGAACTCGAGGGCATTGTCTATCTGTACAGTTTTCACGGTGGCAGAATACTGTATCCTGATCTCCAAGTGGAGTCTCTATAACACCTCCAACATCTTGCTTTGTTCTTCAGAAGGAACACCTAGGACACTCTAGAGAAATTGTCAACAACCACAAGATAATAGTGATATCCCATCCTGTCTGGAACTCTACTCAGTCCCTAAACATTCATATGAAGTAGCTAAAAAATAGTCGATCCAGGAGAAGTACTAGTAAAAAAAGATCGATGATGCTTACCTAACTGACAGGTGTCACGCCGAATAGTAGTGGTGGGAGAGATATGTGAAATCACCCTCCTGAGGCGATCCAGAGGCAAGTGACTTAGACGAACATGCCACTGTAAGGCACTCCTACCATCACACCTTTTGACTCCTGCAAATGGTTCTTGCCCAAGATGATAAACACCATTCTCCTCTGTGCCTCTGGCAAATAATCTTCCTAGTGAACTTATCCTGGACAATACATTCAACATCATCAAAGATAACCCTACAATTAAGGTCCTTCGTAATCCTGCTCACCGATAATAGACCTATGGGAAATTTTGGCACATGTAACTCTCTCGGCAACCGCAAAGTGGGGTTACAGACAACTCCCCCTGAACAACAATAGGAGCATGGCTGCTGTTAGCTACCTGTACTATTCTCCCTTGTGCAATAGAACTAAGTGATCAGCAACAACTCTGATTGCCACAAAGATGTTGTGAAGCGCTAGAGTCAACCAACCATCCTACACCATAGTGACCCCCTGTCATGCTCCTGATACATCAAGCCTGCATACTCCACCATCCCTGTCGCAATAGCGGTATCCAATGTCATCTCTGCTCCTAATACTGACGTTGCCTAGCAAGGACCAAGGGATCAACCAACCAAATAGAACTCTCCAAACTCATATCTGAAATCAAATTTTCAAATTTGCAAAATCATCGTAACTCACAAGAGAGAATGATCTAACATGAAATTCAAATAATCTCTTCCTTGAAAATCAAGTTAGAATCATATAGCAGTCCCTCCGAGGATCAGGAGGTGAACACTAGGGCCAGGAGAGACCCCCGGCGGCCCTCAAAAGGACTGCTACTGCTCCCCTCGTCGGTGCAAGGGTAGCACAGGCCCACCGGCAGCGATATTACCGACTAGCGGCGCCCTTGCTACCGCTGCTACTGTAGATCACCATCGCCATTGCTCCTATTGGCGCTATTACTGCAAGTCAAAGTGGTGATGGCGTGAAGAGGCGAGGAGAGGAGGATTTAGAGATTTAGTGGATTGGATCGGAGGCTTGTTTCAGTGGGATACTTGAGTACTATTCTATGATTACTGCTTTGATATCAAGTGGGAAGAAATGAGCAAGTTATCTGTTGTCCAACCTCTTAATATATAGAAGTGGAGTAGAGTGCTCCACAAGGTAAAGGGAGGAAGATAAGGCAATTGCTATAAAGGCAATTGCCATACAAGATATCACAACTACTACAACTGCTATAAAGGCAATTTCCATACAAGGAACCATAACTAAGGTAATCATTATACAGGAAAACAATAAAGAAGGAAATAACAAATAAGGAAGGCTGTAGAGGTTAACATAGTAGGGATATGTCAACAATTGATTTTAGGAATAACTGATTGCGATTGAGTTTGTTTAGGATATACAATTCCTAGATTTTTTAGGAATTTTTCTACATTCAAACTCTCTCCTTTCTTCTTCACCGTTGACTCTCATCTCTCTCTCTCTCTCTCCCCGTGCGCCATTATTGAAGAAGGGCTCCATGCCACCCTTCCAATTCTTCACATTGCTGCTCTAAGAGATGTTATTCATGTATCATTAGTGAAATATGAAACCAATTTTCCAAGTGAGACAATAGCAACACTAGAATGTTTTTTTTTCAATAGATGTCGGATCTTGCTTCAAAATTCATCAAAATCTAGAAAGCCATCCACGACCCTCATGCTCATTATTGTCATAAGGTTCCTATCTTGGAAAATCTTGAGAGGAAGTAGTTATTGTTGAGAAAAATGAAATATTCCATTCAACTATGAAAATCTAGGCTTCTATTTACAGAGAAGAGGTAAAGGAAAAATTGTAAACAAATCCCTCAACAAAATAAAATAGAGCAAACAAGCCACAAAGAACGAGTTAAAAAATAAGACGAATAAGACTTTCAACACTATCCCTCAAGCTAAAGCATAGATGTTTATCATGCTTAGCTTGGAACATCGGTAGAAGGAGGATCGAGGAAGGGACTCTATAAACATGTTCGCAACTTGGTCTTCAGATGACATATGAAGAGTTTAGATGTACCCCTTCTGGATCATATCTTGAGTAGGGATGTAAACAGGTAGGGTTCGGGTCGGGTTCGACTAAACCCATACCTATACCCATTTACAAAGTCCATACTCATACCCTACCCATTTACCCATAGAATACAAAAATTTGAACCCACACCCATACTCATCTACCTATCAGGTATCCATTTACCTGTTGGGTACCCATTTATAAATTGATCTTACAATCAAATCATACCCAAATTGGGGCTAAAGAAGAAAAAGAAATCTATAGCACGATTAATCAATTTATTTTTAACAAGCCTGAAACATAGGTGCTCAAGCTACTCCAATTTTAGAGATCCCCATTGAAATTATTACAAAAAGCTTCAAGGGGAATAAATCGAAAATAAAAAATACAAAGAGACAAAATATAAGTAAATTTCAAATAAAAAGTTTCCCATCCTAGAAATAAATATTCAATTGAAGCTTTACAAACACTCTCATCCTTCAAAATCATGGAGGGAATCACAAGGGAGATTAAAGCTTGAGGAATGAGGGATTTAGGGTGGGACTTATATATCTCGGGTAAATAGGGATTTTATTTGGGTATTCAGGTCGGACAATTGGGTATAGATCTATACCCATACCCAGTCGAATTTTTTGGATAAAATCCATACCCGAACCCGCTTGGGTCGGGTTGAGTCGAGTTCGGGTCGGGTTTACTAAAACTTACATCCTTAATCCCGAGTATAATGGCAATCCACCTTTACATCTTTCGATCTTTCATGGAGGACAAGACTGCTAGTCTTGAAGAGGGTTGCCTTGTTATTACATTTCATTTCCATGGTGGCAAGCATAGGAATATCACGATCCTCAAGGATAAAGCAGACCCACGTAAGCTCAGAAGTGGTTTGGGCCATCATTCCATATTCAAACTCAGTACTTGATTTGCCTACTATAGTTTGCTTCTTTTTTTTTTCTCCATGTAACCAAATTTCCTCCAACGAAAGTACAAAATCTTGTGATGGACTTTTTATCCTTTGGATAATCTACATAGTCTGCATCTGTGTTTGCCACTACATCTAAAGCTCTATCTCTACCAAGCAATCGGCCTTTCCTTAGTATAGACTTTAGGTACCTAAGAATCATCATTGCAGCATCCAATGTACTTGTCTCAGCTAATCCATGACTTGGCTCACTTTGCTCACTGCAAGAGAGATGTTAGGGCATGTGACTGTAACGTATAACGATTTTCCTACGATGCTTTTGAACTTCTTAGCATAAGCTTGTCCTGAGTGAACCTCGTAAAGGTGTAAACTCATCCATAGGGATAGAGGTAGGCCTAGCACCCAACATGTTTGTCTTTTGAAGAAGATCTACCACATTTCCTCTGGGTAAGAATGACTCCATGTGCATTTCTATTTACCTTAATCCCAAGGAAGCATTGGAGAAAACCCATGTCCTTTGTAATGAAGTTCTTAGCCAAGAACTCCTTTGTAGCCTTATCACGTGTGCATCATCATCGGTCAATATGGTATCATCTACATATACCAAGATCACAATGATCCTTTTGTCGATTTCCAACGCAGAGAATGATCTGCAGTAGATCTTTTGAACCCAATCCTTTTAGTAACCTCAGATAGGTTTTGACACCATGCTCTTGGACTCTGCTTGAGTCCGTAGATCACCTTGTTAGGTTGCAGACTTCGGTACACTCCCTTTTAAACTCAAATCCAAGGGGTTGCTACTTGCTATATATACACACCTCTTGGAGATGCTATAAAGGAATGCATTCTTGACATCTAGTTGATAAGAGGGGCCAATGCTTATAAACGGTTGTAGAGATGAGAATGCCAATTGTTGGCATTTGACCCACAAGGGAGAACGTATCAAAGTAATCTATGTCATATGTTTGAGTATATCCTTTCGCCACCAAGAGAGCTTTATATCTCTCAATAGACCCATCCGAATGATATTTAATGGTAAACACCCACTTGCATCCTTCCACTGCTGCATCATTTGGATGTTGAACGAGACTCCAAGTTTGATGGGAGTCTAATGTAGGTATCTCTTCCTTCATGTTCGAACTGTAGAGATGGCCATAGCAAACTATCGGTACTGAGTAGGATTTGCCATAGACATGTACTTGGACATCGGATGCAAAGTACAGGTCCTTGTGTCTTTCCGCAAGGCTATTGGCAAGTCAAAATTGACTTTCCCAAGGTCATCTATCTCACCAGGCTTAGATTCAGAGTCTTCAATTGCTACAAATTTAGGTTGCTAAGGGATATCAGAACTTACTTGAGCAATAGGAATGTGGCTCTCTACATTAGTCGGTGTTGAATTCTCCTCAGGAGTAGGTGGAACCAGTGCTGGATGAACCCCTGGAAGGGATGGTTCTTCCCACTAAGTTGAAGGATGAATATAGACCCTTGATGCTCGCTAAATCTACGTGATTTAAGAATATGCAATTGTTGTAGCGCATAACTAAAGTTATCACTTAATATAATACCAAACTACAAGGAGTCTGGGTCGAACATAGGGAGACAGTCGCTATTTAATACCTTTCGTAGTTATTATATAGTAGAGTAGAATATAGATATCAAATAAATGCACAGATAATAGTACTAGAAAGAAAGATAAATGAATATTGCAATTTATTTCCAATATCGGGAATGTCTCAAATATGAATCTAACCAGTGATTACAATCAGAATAGAACTATAAAAGAATAGAGAGGAAGAAAAGATCGAAGTCGCTTGAGGGATGCTTGAAGAAGCTTCTGATGGAGCTTCAGATTCAAGGCGTCGAGAGGAAGATGGAGTCCAGAGATGAATATTATTGGTGGGTGTGCACTAAGGTAGAGGAGGGTTAGGTAGGCTAATTATCTAAGAGACTAAGTACCCCCTAAGTGTTGGAGGCTAGGTCTTTTTATAGGAATCTAGGTGGCTTCCTATTAATTGATCTAGAGTGCCTAGGATCACTAATTTGGATAGCTTAAATTCAATCAAAAGTGATGCCTAAGATTAGTTAAATCGTAGGATCTAGGTTGTAAGGCTAGGATAGGATGATGGCTTTTTAAAAATAGGTGGCTGATGTAGCGTAAGGGAATGGATAGGTTCTTTAGGTTTCTAAAAATAGGACGTGTGTTTTGGCCTTAGGATGGGTGATGGGTGGTAGGGATTAAGTAGGCTTAGGTTTACTAAAATTAGGAAGGCCTTAGGCTAGCTTAGGACAAGATTTTTGGTAGAGAATTGTCTACAAGGTGGAATAGTTTGTCCTAAGGGTCTAGGTGGTGGAGGAAATTAGGTTGGGACTAATCCAATTAGGTTCCAACTGAACCCAATTGAAGTTGGATGCACCCAATTGGGTAAGGGCTTAGTTTGGTAAGTTTAGATTGGGTTTGATTAGACTTAAAGGAGTTTAGTCAACTAAGGGTTAATCTAATTAAGTCCCATGGACCTAATTGACTAGTGGCTAGCCCAATTGACTCAAACTGAGTCAATTAAGTGTGGTATGGACCTAAATAGATTTTTGGGCTAGGGATAGGGTATTGGATAACTGGATTAGAGTTAAGGATGGTAGGATAGGACTATGGATAGTGTGGATAGGTTCATGGATAATGTTATCCATGTTATTGGATTTTGAGCTCAAATATCTAAGGTTGAGTTGGTTTAAGGATAGGTACTCGGATAAGGTCTTCCTAAGGTTTCTAGGATAGGGTAGGGTTATCCTAATTCCTCTCTTTCTTCCTTTGTTCTTGTATCTTCAATCTTGCTTTATTTCAACTTTATTCCTCAATCAGCTCCTAGATCAGCTGTAGCTTTTGCTCCTATCTATGGCTTTATTCTTTAATTCTTCCAATTTCTCTAAGACCTATCACCTAAATTATTCATACGAGTTGAGAATTAGGAGATAATATTTATACGATAAATGTGATGTAAACACATTTACACTACTTAAAATGTCTATTTATGCATGTTCTTAAGCATAAGATTGCATTTCATGATATAAATATTGCATAACATGCATCATCTTGCATTTAGAGTAGTTTGAATAAAATTGAGGTTAATTATCTCCTTTTATGTGCTTGGACAGGGCAAACATTTTATCGGGGCTTCGGATCAAAGATCCAACTGTATGGATGTGATCAGGGCGACGATTGGAGTTCAACGACTCCAAGATCGCCCTAATCAGGCATCCGTAGCATCAGTTAGTGACCCGGGAATCCTAGAAGATCAAGGGCCAGGATGGTGAAAATTCGCACTTCAGATGACAAATCCGACCGCACGGATGAATTCGGATCGACGTTCACAGCCCAACGATGCAATAATCGAGTCAATCCGACATCCATGGCACCATCTACAACTTCTAGAAGATGGACGGCCAAGATGGTGCCACGTGGCGCCATCTTGACAGCCTAAACGACCGCATGCAATCTCGGCAGTCTCCGCATCCGCCTTTCCCCGCCGTTGGATCAAGATCCAAAGGCTGCGACGCGCCCGCGCTGAAGTCAGGCGCTCGACATAAACGCGACCCCAGCGCGTTGGTCGAGCGCTCTAACGCGAAGCGGGGACGCGCGTTTGAGCCTCGTCACGCTGAAATTGGAGCGGTGGCGCGCCTCCGATCGACCACACGATCGCGATCCAATGGCCGCGCGCGCTCAATCAAGATGACGCGCTCACGCACGCCCGGTGAAGGCGCGACTTAAGTCATCGGATCTCGCGATCGAACGGCTGAGGATCGTTGAACGTGCGTAGGCGTTGTGCGCGCAAGCATTTGAGCGGGAGCGCGTGGGCGCAGAAGCTACGCCCACGTTGGGGGCTTTAGCGGCGGTTTTATCCGTCACTAAAGATCCCTCATTTATTATTTTGAAGTTGTAATGTCCATTTTGCCCCCACTCCTTGCAACTATAAAAGGAGACCCCCTCTATACGAAATTCTGATCTCTTCCTCTTCTCTACCCCTCCAAAGCTCAAGAGAAGCTTGTCCCACACCCGGGATGCTTCTCGCGAGATAAAGTCCAAATTTTCGTCCCCCTTCGGAAGTGGATCCCGCGACGACGACGGCGTGCTGCTCCGTTCCCGTTTTTCTGCTTCGTCCTCTTTCGTCTTGCTTCGTTCTCCTTCGTCCAGGCGTCGTCCCGTCCGGCTCGTCCTCCAAGCAACCGTCGAGGAGGATTTCTCTCTCCCTATTCTTTTTACTGCTTTCTAGTATAGATTTACTGCTTTCTAGTGTGGTTTTGCTCGTCCTCCAAGCAATCGTCGAGGATGATATTTCTCCCTCCATTCTTTTAATACTTTCTAGAGTAAATTTATCGCTTTCTAGAGTAATTGTTTTATGTTTTGTAGTTGTAAGAGTGAAATGAACAATCTCCTTAATGATAAATTCCTTGTTTATTCCATATCTCATTTTGATTTCTCTGTGTAATATTCTCTTTCTCTCTTACTCTCTCTCTCTTCTATTTATTGTAAATAATTAGATAGTTTTAAATTGAATTATTCCGTGACAAATAAAAAGAAACGTGTAGTTTTTAAATCAAACGTCCGCCTCCCTATGTTCGACCCGGAATTTCAATTTCGGTATAAATTTTATTTGTTGAACACGAATTCTTCGCTTTCAAACTACGACAGGTTTTCCAAAACCAAATACGTTAGCGTAGCGATTCGTAATGTTCAACATTTTGGCGCCGTTGCCGGGGACCATTTCGTGTGCCCAACATTTTGGCGCCGTTGCCGGGGAGGCGACGCTCTTTGATTTCTCTTCGCGTTTTGTAACTTACAAATCATTTACCTCACTTTTCTCCTTATTGTAATTGCAGGTACTCTTTTGAGACGAGCAAAAGCGGTAGATTGGAGTAAAGTGCTGTGGAAGGTTTTGTAAGTTATCCCCCATTCTTTCCCCCTCCATAGATTTCATTCGCCACATTAAATCCAAATTCCAATTAACATAGGTGTTTGCATAAATCCTAGAAATAGTTTGGTTGTTTGGATTCTCATTCACATTCATTCCACCTTAATTTATATATATAAAACAAAAAAAAATAAAAAGATAATTTTGTGGGGTAATTTTTAACAAACACACAACGTACACCCACATTCAAAGGCACTTAACCGAATTGATTTGTTTCTACTCAATCGGGTTCTGATCTGTGGAACCGGTACACATAAAGTAGCATATAAAAGAGTAGAAATCATTCTAGGTTAGCTATCTTTGTGTGCCTAACTTAGTGGTGCATTTGTGGCTAGTTGTTTGAGTTGTTTTGGCCGCACCACTTCAATTAAAATCAACTCATCAGGTAGTTGCCAATTAGGTTCAACTCTTAGGGATTTACCAGACACTCCATATTCTTTTAAGCTTTAAAGGAAAACATCTTCACCCGTGCTTGTAAAACCTGGTGTACCAATGAAACTTGTTTGAAAATACCTAAAGTTGAATCCTAAAAGCTACTAAGTAAGATTTAAACCTTAAAATTCACCACATCAAAAATAATCTTGCTTGAAAACCATTGGTTGTGCACACACACACAAATCAATCAATCATTAAGGGCATAGCCCATTTAAATGGCCCATCACATTCCAAAGCACATTCAAACCTAGCCCTAAATAAAACAGAGTAGATATTGGCCTTAAGGATTGAACTCACTCTTCAGAACTCAGAACGAGATTATTTTCGTTTAGTCTGCTTCTACTGTTCAATCTGATGTCTAGCTAAGGGAGCATAGTCAAACGATCGCGGCTGGGGGGTACACTAAGAATCGGAGGCGCAAGCTGAAGGAAGAACCTTCTCCCCAGTCCCTCCTTCTAACTGGTTGGATTGAACAGACGGAAGTATATCAAATCGTTCCTTTATCTCAAGACGGGTTTTGAGAGTCTGTAGGTCTTTAGGCTAACCCATTTAAGGACATGTTTGATTGTTTAGCTCCTTTCTTCCCCCTGTTTCTCATGAATCCTTCCACATATTTCACGCTTTCTCGCTCTTTCCCTCCTGTTGTGGATTATCCTCAATATGACGATTATCCCAACTCGTATTGTAATCAACCATCAGTCAGTTGGGATAATTCGGATTGGGGATACAATTCCAGACCCCCGTGTTTAAGGTCTAACCCTGAACACTTTGATTCTGATTTCTATCCTTCTCAGTGCTACATCGATTATAGATCATTTTCCTTTCATGAACAACCTAATACGATCTACAATCAAGGATACACCGATCTTTACCCATCCTCTGATTTCACTGCCTTTAGGTCATCACCATCTTTTGAACAATATGAAATGACCTATTATCAGGAAGGGTATAACGAATCTCAATTCGTTAATTCCCCTGCATTGAGCCTAAATTCGCCCAACCCGAACCAACTCATTTGGTTCAGGTTAACCAGGTTCAAGATAAGGTTCTGGCTAACTTGAGGGATATCATACAATCTTTAGAAGTTCAGCCAATACCTTGCATTGAGAGATTGAAGCCCCTGATTGAAATGATTGATAATTTAAATAAGTCTTTGTTGGATTGGCTCCAGGATGTTAAGGATAAGAGCCCGGGTGAGTTTTTACTTGGGAAATTAGCGAAATTGAGGATGAGATTCGTGGTTGCTTTGATTCAATCTTGGAATAATTCCCAGGATGAACCCTCTTCAGGAAAAACAATGACAGAACCCGCTCAGGCACCTGTTGGGGGGGACACGTGTTACAAGGCTGACCAGATTGAATTAAAGTAACCAATTAAGGATGATCTGATTTCTTCACCTGAGATCCCTGAGCCAGGTTACGAGGAAACGTATGTCTCTGGGGAACACAAAGTGACAACTGATTTTGGAACATACATTGATACGGATCCTGATTTCTTTGATGGTGAAGATTTAAGTTGCGAAGTCTCACGCGAGTTTTCTGAACATGATTTCAGTGAGACAATTGGGCCTGAGGAATCTGATAGATCATTTAATAACTCAATAACTGAGGAAACTGATCTTATTAGGGCACACATTACGGATCCAGAATCGCATTTCCTGGAGGAATCAATTCAATGCCCTGATTATCAGTTACACCCTGTTAAGCTTATTGATGATTCTAATTCTGAGATAATTAGACCCAAGTCAATTTTGATTCTGCCACATTATTTAGACTTGGAGATTTCAGACGGGGTGATGAATATACAAGAGGTCCTGGAATTTGATATGCTGAATGAGGAGGATAGGAGCTGGGAAGTTTTGATTTGGGAAGTTAATTTTGGAGGAAATGGAAGATTGAGTCGAAGGGTTTCTTTTAAGCTGAAGCCATCAAATTAGAACCATTACGACATTTGTTTCGAGGATGTCAAACCCAAGCACACATTCAATGATTATCTTTTTGAGCTTCAATTCTCTGTAACCTGACTTTTTGGTCTTGGGTTGCATCCTCATAAATCGTAGGCCCGACCCCGCTTGCATTCTGATTTTAGGTTTTGGGTGATTTTTATCCAGAACCTAAGATATTCTCGATTATGGGGGATGGGTCTGCACCACAATCTGGTCCACATCTGTGGACCTTTGTTGAGAGGTCGGAAGAGTCTTCTGTTTATTTTAATTCTGACCTACACTTGTGAATTCTTCATTTCGTTTCTTTGTATAGTGTGCCTAGCTGAAGGCACTAAACTCAGCACATATACAGTTCTTTTTAATTTTCATCTCGGAGCGGACCTGACATTCGCGCAATTCAGGTGCTTTCTTCGCTTTTCCACTCTGTTTTGTCTTTTTAATACAATGAGAACATTGCATTAGATAGGCATGGGGGGGTGGATATTTATCTCTGAATTCATTCGTCAACTCCGTAGATTTGTTTTATTTTCTTTTATTAAAAAAAATCGGAATTAGGAAAGAGAATTTGGGTTTAAGAAAATTTTCAATTTTAGGAAATACCACATTAAGATCTGAACACAAAGACCCTTCAGGTCTTTGATCTTAATTAGCCTTTGTATCCACTAAAATGTGGATGTCTTTGAGTCATCGCTATCTTAATTCTATTATAATTGGAATAAATAAGTTTGGGTGATAAATACACGACTTATCAACCCGCCCTCTGATTTGAAGGAATTTTGAGTCTTAAGCATCTACACACTTTCTTTGCACTGACTCGTTTGGCGATTTTAACGGAAATTGGGTAGCTAATGAACCTTCTAGGGTGATATGGCTAAAAAGTTATCGTGGGTAATAGCCCATAGGTAGGTTGTTCAGAGCTCAGTCACTGGACCTTTCTCTTTTTCCTGCCCTTAGGTAAATCTTAGACTAGGGAAGTCACCTACTTAAAAAAGAAAAAATCAAAAAGAAAAGGACAAAAGAACAAAAAGAAATAAGCCACACTTCCCCGCACGAGTATGGCTGGCAAGTTGTCGGTGGTAACAGCTCATCGACCGGTTGTCCAGAACCCAGCTCAGTAAATGTACTAAAAATTCCCAAAACACTTAGGAAGAAGCGGAGAAGTAGAATAAATCGGAGAGATATACACTGGATTTACCCTTGTGTTGACCCCGTAAAAAAATAAAAGTAGGGAGAAAGCTACCGGTTATAAAGATACACCTTTAGGCAGAATTCTTTTTGAGGTCACCTAGAGGCGTAGAAATCCGAAGTCCGTTTTAATTACCGGTCAACGAGTCTATCACAATCACAATAAGATGCTTAAAACTTAGGGTTCTCATCAGATCTTGGGTGAGTTGAATGGCCGTAGAAAGCCACTCTTAAATCCTAAAATTTGAAAATCCAAAAAAATTAGAAAAGAGTAAAAAGAGAAAAAGAAAATTTTCTTTGAATAAGGCGAGGCTTGAGGCGGTCTTCATTTTGACTGATACCCGGGCACTGTTGTGTCTTTAAAAGTTCAATTCCTAAGTAGACGATTTTTTAATGATTGAAAATAACTCAGGTCCAAATAATCCAATCTAATTCTTTTATAAATAGCATATAGTTTTTGCTATGGACTAACAGAAGATAGGCATGAGGGTATGATGTAAACACATTTACACTACTTAAAATGTCTATTTATGCATGTTCTTAAGCATAGGATTGCATTTCATGATATAAATATTGCATAACATGCATCATCTTGCATTTAGAGTAGTTTGAATAAAATGGAGGTTAATTGTCTCCTTTTATGTGCTTGGACAGGGCAAACATTTTATCGGGGCCTCGGATCAAAGATCCAACTGTATGGATGTGATCAGGGTGACGATTGGAGTTCAACGACTCCAAGATCGCCCTAATCAGGCATCCGTAGCATCAGTTAGTGACCCGGGAATCCTAGAAGATCAAGGGCCAGGATGGTGAAAATCCACACTTCAGATGACAAATCCGACCGCACGGATGAATTCGGATCGACGATTGCAGCCCAACGATGCAAAAATCGAGTCAATCCGACATCTATGGCACCATCTACAACTTCCAGAAGATGGACGGCCAAGATGGTGCCACGTGGCGCCATCTCGACCGCCCAAAAGGCCGCATGCAATCTCGGCAGTCTCCACATCCGCCTTTCCCCGCCGTTGGATCAAGATCCAACGGCTGCGGCGCGCCCGCGCTGAAGTCAGGCGCTCGACATAAAGCGACCCCAACACTCTAACGCGAAGCGGTGACGCGCGTTCGAGCCTCGCCACGCTGAAATTGGAGCAGTGGCACGCCTCCGATCGACCGCACGATCACGATCCAACGGTCGCACGCGCTCAATCAAGATGACGCGCTCACGCACGCCTGCGCGTAACGCGCGATTGCACGCGGGCGGGTGCGCAATGCAGTGGGTGAAGGCGCGACTTAAGGCATCCGATCTCGCGATTGGACGGCTGCGAGATCGGACGGCTGAGGATCGTTGAACGTGCGTAGGCATTGCGCGCGCGAGCAGCTGAGCGGGAGCACGTGGGCGCGGAAGCTACGCCCACGTTGGGGGCTTTAGCGACTGTTTTATTCATCATTAAAGACCCTCATTTATTATTTTGAAGTTATAATGTCCATTTTGCCCCCACTCCTTGCAACTATAAAAGGAGACCCCCTCCATACGAAATTCTGATCCCTTCTCTTCTCTACCCCTCCAAAGCTCAAGAGAAGTTTATCCCACACTCGTGATGCTTCTCGCGAGATAAAGTCCAAATTTTCGTCCCCCTTCGGAAGTGGATCCCGCGACGATGACGGCGTGCTGCTCCGTTTCCGTTCTTCTGCTTCGTCCTCCTTCGTCCTACTTCGTTCTCTTTCGTCTAGGCGTCGTCCCGTCCGGCTCGTCCTCCAAGCAACCGTCGAGGAGGATTTCTCTCTCCCTATTCTTTTTACTGCTTTCTAGTATAGATTTACTGCTTTCTAGTGTAGTTTTGCTCGTCCTCCAAGCAATCGTTGAGGATGATATTTCTCCGTCCATTCTTTTAATGCTTTCTAGAGTAAATTTATCACTTTCTAGACTAATTGTTTTATGCTTTGTAGTTGTAAGAGTGAAATAAACAATCTCCTTAATGATAAATTCCTTATTTATTCCACATCTCATTTTGATTTCTCTGTGTAATATTCTCTCTCTTACTCTCTCTCTCTCTTCTATTTATTGTAAATAATTAGATAGTTTTAAATTGAATTATTTTGTGACAAATAAAAAGAAACGCGTAGTTTTTAAATCAAACGTCCGCCTCCCTGTGTTCGACCCGGAATTTCAATTTCGGTATAAATTTTATTTGTTGAACACGAATTTTTCGCTTTTAAACTACGACAGGTTTTTCAAAACCAAACACGTTAGCGTAGCGATTCGCACGTTCAACAAAATGCAAAGGCCAAATATGCATGCATGCTCTAAATGCAATATTTCTAATCCTAATGCATGATTCTACGAAGGAATTAGCCCTAGATTAAATTGATGACTACTCGAGGGAGGTGGACTCTCTGGTGATTGCCTCTGGGACATATCTGATGGTATGGGAAAAGGAATGATACCTCCACTTTCAAGTGCAAGTGTGTTGATCTGAGAGCCAGATGTAGAATAGTATGGAATTAACTCACGAAATGTGATATTCGTACTAACGTAGTAGTGTGTGCACACCGGGTCATTACACCGGTATCCCTTCTGGATCTTAGAATATCCTACAAAGATGCACTTGACTGCGTGCAGAGCAAGCTTGTCTCTGATGGGACCAAGAAGATACATAACCAAATACCTTGGGTGACACCCTAAGTACTTCACGATCAGGAAATAGTATGGAATATGGAACCTACTCGTCAAAAACTGTAGGTGGCATTTGATTAATAAGATAATATTAGTTAACATTGCATCTTCCCAGTATGAAGTTGATACATTGTTCTGTATCAAGAGGGCCCCTCGCAACATCAAAAAATGTCGGTGTTTCCTCTTTGCCACACAATTTTGTTGTGAGGTGTAGGGATAACTTGTTTGGTAGATGATTTCCTGCTCTCAATAAAAGACACGAATCAAGTTAGTGCAAAACTCTAGGGCATTATTTGAGCTAGTGGTTTTCACATTTGCCCCAAATTGAGTTTTGATCTCCTCTAGGAAGACCTTGACCATGTCACCAGCTTTGGATGTAAAATTCAAGAGGAATATCTATGTGAGGCGAGAGAAAATAAAATCTCTTATCTACTGGCTAGGTCCCTAAATGTCTAAGTGAAGTAGCCGAAACATAGCTTCAGAGCTCCAAATTTAGCTCCTTGGGAACGAATCCCTGTGATGCTTTTCAAACAAATCCCTCAACAAAACAAAGTAGAGCAAGCAAGCCATAGAGAATAGACAATAGAAAAATAAGATGGAGAAGACTCTCAATAGTTATCTACAGGTTCCGTTAAAATGGTGTTTTTATTTATAATGAAACGATGCCCTTTTAATTTGTTGTTGTGATTCCCTTTGCAGAAAAAATTGTTCTGATACCTTATAAAGATTGTTCATGACTTGAACATCTGAATATGTTATTCACCAAGGGGATGGTAGAGTGGTAAAGCCTCTTCATTGCTATCTACGGATCATGAGATCAAATTCCATGTCCATCGTATTTTCCTTTCTCAAAACAAAAAGAATATGTATATGCTAGCTATTTCCTTGTTACAATTTTGCAGATTCTAAGAAACACCATAAGCAAAACAAATAATCGGATATCCGACCTTAGAAAGGAGATTTCAGCACTTGAAATGGCAGTTATGTCTGCTAAAAAATCTGCAGTCAGAGCAAAAACGGAGCTTGAAATTGCTGAATCCAAACTGGAAATTGTGGATGGCGAGCCTGTTCGAGCTGAGAAACCAGGGAGGTTGAAACGGCTGAAGGGCTATGCAGAAAAAGCTGAAGAGGAAGTGGAATCTGTGTGTAGATCTTTAGAAACCAAAAAATCTCTGCTTGATAGAGCCTATGAGGAAAGCAAGGTACTGATTTTACTACGTGTTTGTAAATTTGAATGGGACTTCCTCCTCCATAATAGTTATTTGGAATGTGCATATTTTGTACAAATGCTTTCAGTAGATGGTTTTCTAAATAGAAATTTTGATAATAAAAATGGACACAAAATATGATTTGACTTGGGGCTTTATGTATATCCGGGTTGTGAAACATTTCCTGCATTAAGATGCTCAACCTTTAAATGGATGGTAGAATGAGATAAAATATTAGGTGTCGGTTGTTTTTAAGGTGTGGATATTTCTGGCACGTAGTCCGGTACTTTTCCATGTATCAGTTAGGAAAAATAAACAATCACTCTATTCATCTAACCTTACCTCTCTTTATATAGAGGTGGGTATAAATTACATACAACCCCATAAAGAAAACAAAAATATAATAATATACCACACACACCACACATAACCGCATAATTGCCTAGATTCTGTAACACTCCCTCTCAAGTTGGAGCATAGGTATCGATCATGCTCAGCTTGGATACACATATATCAAATGCGGATCTAGCTAGTGGTTTGGTGAAGATATCAGCAGTCTGAGCCTCTGAGGTAACTTGGGAAGTAAAGATAAATTCCTTCTGAATCAAATCTCTTGTGTAATGACAATCTACCTCCACATGTTTGGTGTGTTCATGAAACATGGGGTTGTTAGCAATATAAGTGGCAACCCTGTTATCACATTGTAGTTCCATAAGCCCATCAATCTGTATATATAGATCACTCAACAAGGATCTCACCCACATCAATTCTGCGGAGGTCTGAGCCATAGCATGATACTCAGACTTAGCACTGGATCTGGACATTGCAGTCTACTTCTTGCTGTTCCAGGTGACCAGATTTCCTACAACATACATACAAAAACCTGTGGTAGATTTCCTATCATCATGGCTACCTGCATAATCTGCATCAAAGTATCCAACTACAGTCATAGATGGTCCTCCAGTAAAGAGAAGACCCTGTCCTGGTGCTCTCTTCAAGTACCTGAGCACCATCATGGCTGCATCCCAGTGTTGTCTAGTAGGCCTCTCCATAAATTGGCTTATCTTTCTTACTGCAAAGGAAATATTTGGCCTAGTAATCGTCAAGTAGAGCAACTTCCCCACCAGCTGGCGATACTGTCTACCATCAACTGGTTCTACATCATTATCATATAGTCGTACCTTGAGATCTATGGGAATATTTGCTAGCTTGGCTCCCAGCATACCTGTCTCCTTTAGCAAATAAAGGGTATATTTCCGTTGAGGTAACACAATACCACGCCTATTACGGGTGACTTCTATTCTAAGGAAATATCTCAATGGCTCTAAATATTTTATCACAAACTGATCTACCAAAGTCTGTTTGATCTCAACCACACCTATTGTATTATCACCAGTGACAATCAAGTCATCAACATAGATCAAAAGAGCAACAATACCTTTCCTTGTCTTCCTAATAAACAAAGAATGATCTGCAGACTATTTGGTGAACCCCACAGACTCTACTACCTAAGAGAGCTTTTGAAACTAAGCTCTTGGGCTCTGCTTGAGGTCATAAATAGCCTTCTGTAATCTGCATACACACTCCCCTTGAACCTCGTAATCGGGAGGTTGTTGCATGTAAACCTCCTCCTGTAAATTCCCATAGAGAAATGCATTCTTCACATCAAGCTGGCGAAGATGCCAATCTCGTTGAACTGCCACTGAAATCAGAATCCTCACTGTAGATAGTCGAGCCAACGGTGAGAAAGTGTCAAAGAAGTCTACCTTATAGGTCCAGGTGAATCCTTTGGCAACAAGTCGGGCCTTGTACCGTGCAACTGACCCATCTGGATTGTACTTGACTGCAAACACCCATCCGCAACCAACTACTGTAGCACCCTCTGCTAAAAGTGTAACCTCTAAGTACCATGAGAAGTAAGAGCAGCTATCTGATCCTCCATGGCCTGGTGTCACTTTGGATCAAGCATGGCCTGCTTGTAAGTGGCAGGGATAGATATGGTAGAAAGAGCATGACAGAAGCTCCCAAAAGCTGACCCAAAGCCATCAGTAGCCAGACTACCGGCAACACGGTATCTGAACTCACAGGTGTGGGATGCTCTCCTAATGGCAATAGGAAGGTTAAGATCAACCATATGATCCTCCTGTACTGGCTGTGAAGTAGAAATATCATCATTCGAACATCTATGATCAGGGGGTGCCATATCATCACTTTGCAACATGTCTGTGGTCTCCTGAGGTGGAGGTGGAGTCTCTATGGCTACTGTAGGAGGTGGCATCTGGAAGGTACTGTGAGGTTGCTGATATGTAACAATAGGCTCAAAGAACTTCATAGGACCCTTTGTAGTAGTAGGAGGTGTAGAGATAGGTATCTCCTCTAAGGAAACAGGATGTATAGGCATTAGACCCTTCGTAACCTGAGGGGATAAACTCCGAACAACAGTGGAAAAATATGGGATAGATTCATGAAAAGTGACATCAGCACTCACATAGTGCCTACCAGTAAGAGGATCAAAGCATCTATATCATTTTTGAGTCCGTGAATATCTCAAGAACACACACTTGACTGCTCGTGGTGCCAACTTGTCTCGTCCTGGAGAAAGAAGGTGAACAAATGCAGTACAGCCAAACACTCGTGGTGGTACATGAAAAAGCTCCTGCTCAGGATGTACTATATGCCAAGGTATCTGCTCATAAAGTATTGAACTGGGCATCCTGTTGATCAAATAGCAAGTTGTAAGAACTGCATCCCTCCAATATAACGGAGGCACACTATGATGAATCAACATGGTACGAGCCACATCCAAAAGATGTCTGTGCTTCCTCTCAGTCACCCCATTCTGCTGAGAGGTGTGAGTACACATAGTCTGATGTACTGTCCCATGGGACTTGTAGAATGCAGACAGCCTGGTGGTGCATAGCTCAAGTGCATTATCAGATCTTACTACTTTAACAGTAGCTGAATACTGATTCTTGATATCTAATATGAGATTCTGAATGATAGATCCAACATCTGATTTGTTCTTCAACAAAAATACCCAAGATAAGCATGAAAAATCATCAACAGCTACTAAATAGTAACGGTGACCCATCCTACCTGGTATCCTGCTCGGCCTCCATACATCCATGTGCAATAACTTAAACAAGGCTGTAGATCCAGAACGAGTATTCACAGGATAAAAGGAGCGATGATGCTTGCCCATCTGACAAGCATCACAGCATATCCTGGCTGCAGGAGATGTGTGGAATGACTCTATGAAGGGTCTCCAGAGGAAGGTGTCCAAGCCTGAGATGACACTGAAATACACTTCTTGGGATAGAAGATACCTCTCCTTAACATGCAGAGGCAAGTGGAGTTTAATTAAGGCAATAGACTCCACCCTTTACATTTCCACTACCAATTGTCCTCCCTGTCAATTTATCTTGAATGACACAACCCACGTCATCAAAGATAGCATAACAATTAAATTCCTTGGTAATTGTACTCACAGAAAGTAAGCTCATAGGAAAACCTGGGACATAAGAAACATCAAGTAATCTCAAGGTGGGAGTCACAGGTACCTCCCCTTGGCCTTCTATCCTGGAGTGCCTACCATCTGCACTTGTACTGTCTTGCCTGCGGTAAAACAATCCCGATCTCCACTAAGATGCCATGAAGCTCCTGTGTCAACTAGCCACTCTGTACTACCCTGACTTCTGCCTTGTGCAATAGAGCCCAACTCGTTAGCCCCTTGGAGCCAATCATAATGACAACAACCACGGAGTAGTCTCTCATACTCATTCCTGGTAATGGTCACCATAGCCTCAACCCAACCTCTGCGTGCTAAAGGTGCTTGGACCAACATCATAGGGAGCCATACAATTCAGGGTAGATCAAACAAGTAAAAGAAGGAAAAAAAAACTTCATATCACCATTACCAATGAAGTTTGCAACCAACAATCTTGGTGCGAACCTACAGTCGGGCACATCAGAGGATTGATCATCAGATCTGAAAATCCATTTTTCAGATCATGTAGAGCACCAAACTTCACAAAAACGGATCCTAACATAAGATCTGGACAAAAGGAATTCCAGAAATCATGTTAAGGACATGATCCCGCACTGGAAGGATCAACCGGGGGCGCACATGAGAGCAAAGAAGCCCTCAAGGCTGCCGCCCAGCCGGTCTGGGCTGTTCTTGCCGCTGCAGGCAGCGCCCAACGGCAGCAACCCCACCGACAGGGACTGTCGCTCGCACACTGCTGTCGAAGCTCAGGCAGCAGATCAGTTGCTCTTCCGACGCACCGCTATCGATTCTACAGCATTGCTGCTCCTTCGATGCACCGCTGCGTCTCTTGCGCCGCTTCGATCAGCAGTTGCACAGTCGCTACAGCGAGAGCCGCAGTGTCGTAGAGCCTAGAGAGGTAGGTTGAGTCTTTGATGCGCCACTGGCCTTGCTCAGATGTGCTGCTACGTCACCTCTATGGCGGGAACAGCACTGCTGCCCAAGAGAGTGTTTTGGTGGATTAGGGTTTCGATGGCTTTTTGCGTGGGATATTGAGAACTCTGGTTGAGGATTGTCGCTCTGATACTAAGTTAGGAAAAATAGTAATCACTCTATTCATCTAAACTTACCTCTCTTTATATAGAGAGAGAGGTGGGTGCAAACTACATACAACCCCATAAAGAAGAAAAAAATATAATAATACACCACCCACACCAAACATAATCGCATAATTCCCTGGATTCTTGCAACAGTATCATGTCGTAATATTTGCATGATATTTGCTTTTCATGCATTTGGTAACTTGGCTTTCAAGATAATGGTTGCTTACCATTGCAAGCATTTGTTCTAGCAATGATTCAAACAAAAGGTATCAAACAATGCCTGGATGGACTGTTGATTACTTTCTCCCTCAATTAATAACATTTTGGTTGGCTTTGCCACTATTATGTAATGTTCGTTGAATAACACAAGTGGATGCCCCCTTTCCATATTCTCCTAATTATGCTTGAAAATACGCTTCTTATTTGGTGCAAGCCTGGAAAGGAACCGGAGATCTCTTGTGCTAGACTCATATACTCGTCCCAATTTTCCATTTGTAGATTGTAAGCCATACAAAATTGGAGAAAAAATTAAGTTAAAGCTGATGTTACAAAGTATGTTAGAATATCTATTTGATGACTCAGTTGGCTTTTTTTTTCAGGCCTTCTTCATTTTGTTGTATAGAAGCTTTTCTAGAGTAGTTTTAGAACATTTGCCTGATGGGTTCAGCGTGGATGAGAAACACCGTGAGGATATGGATGCAATGGCCATCGATTTGGAGGGACCAGCAACCATGGAAACTGATCATGATAATGGAAGCAGTAAAAGGTAGCATTCTACTTTTTTGCATTATGGAAGTAGGGTATTCTCATTAATCATCGTCCACTTTTCCTTCAGTCAAACAAATGGTGAGAAAATATCCAACAGATATGGTATCGGAGAGCGTGAACAATGGTGCTACACAACTTTGGGTTATATCAAGGCCATTTCAAGGCAATATGCCACTGAGGTATCACTAACGTCACGCTCGGTTTTGAATCATTGTACATTCTTATGGAATATCAATGTGGAAGAGATTTGTCGACAGTTCTAAAACCCCCAAGTTGAATTTTGGTGACATTTTCTGTTATATCTTGGCAAATTTCCAGATTTGGCCCCATGTGGAGATGTTGGAAACTGAGGTTCTTGCTAATGCCAATCCACAGTTCAAGAGAGCTGTATATGCTGGCCTAGGTTTGTCTTAGAACATTTGCTTCAAGGTGGACTCTTCTGCTTGTCATACTTTCGCATTCCACCAAGGGTTCGATAGTGAAAATGTTTCTGACACCTAGGAATACTTCATACTGCAGCGTACTGGTAATTGCTGGTTATTAAAATCATTTATCTGGGTCTCACCTTTGTTGTTGTATACTGGGACATCTGGATGCCATCCGCGTTGCGATCCAGAGACCTTTGACATCTGAGCGTAGGACGTGAGCCATTTTACAGATGACCAAATTTTTCTGTGACGAGGTAATGAAGAGCACATGCACAATGGTGTGAGCATTCTAGATTGTAGTTAGCTTATTGGTCGCTGTGTTCTTTCATGGGTTGCTGAAATTGTAAGATATTGCTGACTGGCATTAGGGTGATGTGCTGCCTGAAGAGTTTGAGCTCTTGACAAAAGATTCTATGGATTAAATTTGGTTTAGTTTTGACTTCGTTGTGGATGGTGTGTTGAAAATATGTGAGTATTATGCAGGTGCAACCGATGTTCTTTGCTTTACATAGCCCTATAGAATATACTTTCAAGAATAATAAGCATGGAATACAACAAAAGCTAATTTCCACTTATCGCAATTTGCGTGAAATCTTAATTTTGGGTATCGATGAAGATGGGCGGAATAGAGGCTGATCTCCACTTTAATGGTGGGAGTTTAGATGTTGCTCAGTGCGGTGCATTTGCATCATTTGGTCATCCAGTCAAAACTTCGATGGAGAGCACGAGACTTGCCGCCAGCATCAATGGAACCTACTGAATGCATGAAGAAAATGTGCCATCGGCTTCTAAAAAGAAAGTATTTCCCATTTAATTTTCTTTTGGTGAGGGAGACATTATTTTTTTTGGAAGAGAAGTGAGGAACATCAGTGAAGTATAGGAACGAAACAAAGGTACGTATCAAAAAATTAATCAAAAGCAAGCTCCTCATTGGAAGGTAAAGGCCTCTCTTCTTGCAACCACACTATGCTAGTCTATACGTTTGGGGGACATTATTGGAGTACCTAAATAATAGCTCCTAAACTAATTTTTCTTATTGTTTTTGGTAATACCGTAGGTTGCTTTTGCATTTGACTGCAGGATAAGTCCTGATGGGGATGAGTCGGTGGGATAAGTGCAGTTAAGACATTTGGTCGTTGATAAGATCAATGGTAAATTGGATGCGGTATGTGATACGATGGACGTGAAATTAGTACTTTTCATGTTGGAACTCTAGAAGGGTTGCAGTGGAGAATATTACATCAGAAGATGTTAATCTAACCTTATATTACGCACACAACAGAACGACACTGTAGATCAACGTATCTTCATAGGCTATCAGGTTATCTTGCAGCTAAATTTTACTAGTGTATGTGATTAAAATAGGATGCATGTTCCTTTTAACGAGTGACTTAACATCACTCCTCCAATGATGTATTACAGATGCCACGTCTCTAATGATGCATTGCGCTTCCCACGTCGTTTCAATATTGTAAAGAAAGATTATGGACTTCAAACTTTTGACTCAACATCATGGCTACATGGTTGATGCACTAGGTTTAAATGCACGCTTACACACTGCCTGTAAATTTATGGTAGAGACCATGCCTGTAGCAGCATTCATGGGGTAGGTTAGCATTTCTCGGTACATCTTCAATTTTTGGGGATGTTTAAATGGGAGAATGTGCTGAAAAGTAGCTAGTTGAAGTAGAATTAGAGGGTGGGAGCATCTTTCTATTATTCTCAATCAGTTATTCGAAGTTTTTTTTGTGTCTTTTTACAGTTTGAGAAGATGAATCTTGCCATCTGAAACTAGCCACTATAGGAGAAAAGTGTATACGTGAAGGAGATGTAGCAAGTAATATCCAAGACAATACATGTCAAGGATTGTCCTTGTTTTGTGGTCATAATTAAGAAATATTTCCTTACAAATGTGGAGGTTGTGCCTTGTTGAACATGCATGGAGAAATATATTCGTAAGGATCGTAAGTAGTATATTGTAGGGATGGTTTGTGATTCATATTATAAGTTAAGCTACGTACCAAGATTATGAATCTGTGAGAGCTCTTAAAAAACAACCATAAATCAAGGATGAAGGCTGAGATTCTTGCCTCATATACCTTGATTTATGAGGTTGTGTTTTGTAGTGAGCGAAATTACCATAAATTTGTATCATGGCATAAAGGACATTTGACTTTGATTTTTCATGAGAGGTGCCTCCTAGACCACGTTAGGATCATAACTTGGTTCTGTTGAACCCTTTCCCATGTAATGGAGCAAGTATCGGTAATGGTGTAAGTGTGGAAGGTGATTGTGATGTCTTCTTGTAAGCTTGTTACAATGGTTATGGGGTTAATATGGTAGAGATTGGATGATGGACCTTGGCTCGGATTGAGGATAGGATCGAACCACATATTTGGTAATATAAATTGGCCTTTACAAGATGTCGTAGAGCTGCCTAGGTGCCTCTTTGGAGGTCTAACTTGTGGATTTGTCACTAATGAGATCTTGTGCGACTTAAACAATGTGGTTTCCATTGTTGAATTGTTATCACTGCTGGAACTCTATGAAAAAATTGGTGAGTGGATGTTGCTGCCTGGATATGATGATTTCAGAGGATGATGTCGAGAGAGTTTGAGAAGCTTGATTATGGATGGATTAAAATTTTAATGACTTTCCTTGTAATGGAGGATTTTGGAAGTGTTTTAAGAGCTCTCATGTCATAGGTCTTACAGTGAATTAAACACGTAGATGGATGGAACTTCTTGGTATATATTTTCATGGTAAGAAAGAAACCTAGGTGATTGAAATCTTGCTTCCATATATGATTTAAATTGTACATTCCTTTATTTGAATGACATCAAATTAACTCTGAAACCTTTATCAAAATGTGTTGTCCAAACGAGAGGAACATCTGTCAACATAAATAGAATAGTTGTGACTAGGGAACTCAAGAGTAGTGTCATCTAGAACTTTCAGAAAGAAACATATCCATTTGGGATGTAGATGGAATGTGGTGTATGTAGGGGTAGATAATGCTAAGGTGAGAATTCACATCTTACATATGTGCATGAAATGTGGCGAAAAGCAATTATGAACACAAAAACGCTTGTTGAGTAAATTTCGATAGTCATACATTGTAACTGAATCCAGAATAGAATTTTCTATTTACACAATTTTGGAACACTTATCCTTGTCTTTAGTTCAGCGGTGGTGATTGTATTCTTCAATCCTAGTAGTAGAGTATAGGTACTATCGCAGTTTTATGGCCAAACAGATCCTCAACAGGGTTTGATCCTTTCTCTTCTCATAATACTGTGAACAAATGATAAACAAAAGACATGGCAGAAGGAAGCAAATGACATCTCCAGGAACATAAATCCCTATAAGGAATAGATCTAGATTATCCTCCACAGAGGTTGTCTGGTAACACAAATGTCAAGCTTCCTTAATAGCAACCCCAGCCTATCACAACGAAGGCAACAATCCATTTGGACTTCGATTTTCTTCGACGACAGGCTTGGGTTCCACAACGTAAGAAGCATCGAATGAATGAGCAAAACTAGTGACAAGTTAGCTAGAAAGAAAGATGCAAGGAGATAAAAGGATGATTACCTGATATGTGAAGCTGGAGGGGAAGAATATTGGAAATGAACCAAAGGCCTTATGTGCTAATGGAATAATTTTGTGATCACGTTTACTCAAAAAGGAGCACTTAATAAGGGCACATGCTATCACACCTGATCTCAAGTGTGAGATCGGGTACGTCAATTTCGATGGAAATGATTAAAAGTGGATGTAAAAGGGAAGATGTCGAATCCGATTTTCGCTTCAAGAAATTCCTTATGGATGCATTTTATACGCTCCATTTGTATAGTGTATATAAAGGACTTCTAGTGGTACCACTACTCTATTTCCTTTGGATGGGGTTTGCTGTGGAACAATTTCTCTTTTTAGTAGGTTGCATGGAAATCAAACGGGTTGTTTTCCCAGAGTCTAAAGGCCACTGATATCTGAACTAAATTCCTCCGGATACTGTTTGTTTGTATGTATTGATTCTGAGGAATTGTAAATTATATATATATATATATATATATATATATATATATAGGGTTGTAATTCTTTTATATTTATTTATACTTTTAGATCAAGTCAAAGATTAGAAATTTTAATTTTTTATTTAATTAATTAAAATATTTAATAATAAAATAATATAGAGAGTATTTAATCTCACGTTAAATGAAACGATGAAATTATTCCATCCCACATCCCTCACCTCCCACAGGATGAAATCAACTCAAATTTACGAGTTAAAACCCAAGTTATTTTAATACCCAATTTGTGGGTGCCAAACGCAGGATAGTGCACCCACTCCCAGCAAACATATAGGCCCCAAGTTGGCACCCTCATGCCGAGGAATCGTATGGAAAAGATGGGTCTGGATTTTACTGTTGTGGGGAAATGGTTTCAAGGAGATTCCCAGGGGGAATGATTAATATTCCACTGTCTTATCTCTCTCACTCTATCTATCCATCTGAATCCTTCCCCACTACATCATAACAGAGCAATAATGGATCTGCCACACTCCACCATCCTTTCCACTCCCTCTCTGATTGCTTCGCATCATTATCTCCCTATCATTATTCTACGTACGTCCTCGTTTTCTTTCCATTAACCCGATAACACTTCACTACAGGATTGCTTGCTGGATTATACCTTCTAAAATGAGGATAATCTATTTGATTATCAAACTGTATTAACGTGAGTTATCAGGGAATAACTTATCTTTAAACCTGATTGCGGGATAAGTTATCTCGTGAGTTAACTTTCATCCTCTCATTCCCCGAAAATAAAGTAAATCATGATTGTCTGCTTAACAAGCATGTTAACCAAACGTGATGACATTTTTTATTTCCAAATAAAAACATGAGATAATTCTACTGGAAGTTCCTATCATACGTAATTTTATCCTTCATCCCAGATTAGGCCTTAGCATATGATCACATTATCAACTCAAGATAATTGGCTCACCGCCCATTCTGTGCACCATCTCCGGGTGGAGGGGGCGATGGGAAATAACACTGCCTGTTCTGCTGTAGCGCGTGGGGGTGTTCACTATATATCACGGGGTATCTGTGTCGTGCGGTTAATGTCCGTCCACACCTCTCCTGTATTTCGTCTCATCAGAAGGGGAGACCGATGGATGCAAAGTGCTCATGGGAAGGGAGTGGGAACAGAGTCATGAGAAGGTTGTGAGGAGGAGGAGGAGAGAGGTAGGGGCAATGCTACAGTGTACAGCTGGTGATGGAGCCAGTGACCTGCCTCTACCTCTGCCTCTGTGGGAGGTCAACAGTAGGGGCAGATTGTTTTCAGCAGCATTGTACGGAGGTGCACCACTGTGTCCCATTAATTTCACTTATGGAAAGAAGCGTACAGACGCAATACCTTCTGCGAGAGGAGCGCAACTCTCTAAAAAGGAAGTTTACACTTCGTTTCAAGAAGAAGAGAAATTAAACAAAAACTTGGACACTGTTTCTGAGATTAACTCCGCACATGGATGATGATATGTGCTATTAAAGATACTGTCGATGATTTACGTGAAATAGAAAATGCCAGTAAAGGAGTTGTTGGTATGAATTTTGCTAAGTTTTGGAGTTATCGTTTCACCATGTCCTTTTACAAGCCTTAAATTTCCACTGTCGATTCTTAACATTGGTAGCGACAGAATTTTCCGGATATGCACCTCTCTCTCTCTCTCTCTCTCTCTCTCTTTCTCTTTTTTTGTTTTTTTTTTGTTGGCAAGGGGGAGGGTAGCGACAGAATTTTCCGGATGATTTTTATTTTTTTTTTGTCATCATCATATTCTACGTACGTCCTCCGGATATGAAAAGAGCTTGGGAAAATCATTTCTCGTTTGCCAATTTTTATATCATTAAGGAATAAATGACAGAGAACTCAATTTTAGCGTTTGGAAGAAATAGGGATCAAATAATGGGTTAAGTTGCATTTATTCTTTGATTGGTAGTAAAATAGTATTTAGTTGTAGGAATTTAAGGGTGGAATAAGTAGACAGTTAGTAAGTTGTATCAAAGTGAAAATCGTTTGAAAGTCGTAACAAATTTGCAAATATTGACTGTTTATTCCGCTGAAATAAACTCTCATCTTCTATGCATCGTTTATTTCACAATATTATTTTCCATAATAAATACTATTGATAGAATAAACACTTATTATTCTTTAATGTGACAACAAAGAATTGGGTGAAATAAATATATTTAATTTCCTCCGTGTATTTTTTATCTCTCCTAATTATATCCCTTGCTAAACGTTACCTTGGAGTGTTGGAAAATCCAGGATTGCAAATGTGGAAATGGTGTCAAACACAAACTTGTATTTACGTTAAATCAAGATTATCACCTATATACATTTACTTGAACCAACACCATAGCGGTGATGCTCACGACATGCACTACAGCGGTTTTCTTCGCAACGAGCACTAGCTGATGCTCAGGTTTTGAAAACTTGGGTTTTCATCTTTTAACATTGCATTTGAGGGTAGGTGTTTTAACCCACAGGCTAATGCATGTTAACCCTCCAAGTAAGGGTTAATTCATTAAGTAAGTAAACTCCTAGAATTAATTTACTTGAGGGATTAATTCTTATTTTGAAGGGTTAACTATTATTTACTTATAGGGTTAATCCTTTTTTGATTGATACTGGTTAAGAACTCTTAACATTGGTTTGTCTAACTGATGTTAGGCAAATCCGTGTTTAAATTCCACGATTTTATTGTGCTCTCGTAATTTTTTATTCAAATTCTTAACATCATTAACAAGTAAACACCACAAAGGTTAATACTTCAACTTAATACCAATTCAAGTAAACACAAATTAATGTTAGTACTATTCTACAAGCAAACACAATTGAAGGTTAACACTAATTTCACATTTCCTAACACCACTTCCTTAATTCTCCAAGTAGACTAATCCTTAATGATTTACTTATTTAAAAAATGGGACCCAAACTTCTAGATGAAGTGTAACTCAACATTATCTAGGAAAATCTTACTTAGGCTTGCCCTTTGGCAAAGGAAATTTCTCTTGCTTTGATCAAGCTTGGTTGGTGCATGTGATGTTTTTCAAACTTCGTGAACCCATACCTATTCGTTTTGTCATTACTTGACTATGGTCAACTAGCAACCTTGGCGCAAGTTTTGCAATCAAAATGTGCCCTTTGTACCATTCTACGTAAGGGATGGTTCCTTTTAGAGTGACGATCCACCCAAGGGACCTTACAAGTTATATATTGTGGGGTTTCACGTAAGTGATGCCCTAACCTACGATCCAACCAAATTTCGGTAGTCAGGTAATTTTTAGCTCAATACAACCTTTCCTGCCACCAAATCTATTCCGATCCGAAAATGGATGGGGTTGGATCAATTAATTGTCAAGTTGAGCATATAGGTCTTGATTGGGTCCAGCTGTGGTGGAATCCAACTCACGTACCCTTTAGGCACGTTGTCAACCGGCAATGGTTCCGGGAAACAACAAATGAGATGCATCAAGCTAGTTTTCTTGCTCCATTCTTTTCGCCCGCACTGATTGGGTGATCTTACCCTTTGAGATGTATGCATATTGTTGTAGGGTAAAAATGTAGGGACCAGACGGGTCTAGGCAGTACAGACGTCACCGATTTGACAAGGGGAATACATTGGTAAAATAATTAAAAAAAAAAAAGAAAATAGTGGAATAAGATATTTTGATAAGTTAAAAGTTATTTTATAATTAAAATAGAATAATTTTATCCTTAATTAAATCTCACCATGCATATAAAAGATGAATTAAGTGATAAATTAAATATTTAATTTGACATAAATCTACTTAATTCATGGATCAAATACAACAAAAATCTAAGTTAACCTAGAATAAATACTTTTCTTATGGGTCGGTGATAGCACCATTTCGTTGGTGGAATATACTTAGAAAAATGAAAAAACAGCCCTTTCCCGGCCGTATCGTATCAACACCCCCAACCCCCACACCAAGAATGGAGGGCCCCAAGTCGAGTGGGGAGCCATGCCGGAGTTTTGACCCTTTTTTCCGATCGAACGGTGGATATGATAAGCGTGGAATCAAAAATTGATTGGATCGTAGGAGACCCCATTGCTCGTAGACTTAACCGTCTTATTTATTTCTTGATTTGATGTTAATTAAATTAGTTTTCTTTGAGAGTATAATCAATCAAATCATAGTTACATTTTATCTTTTAAATACAATATCATCTATGACCAAGCAAGCCTTGCAGTGAGTTCGATGCCTGCATAGCCCTTCTAATAGCTTCATGTAATAACTCTTGGATTACTAAATTCAAAGTGAGCTTTGTTTGGATGTAGGAGGTGAAATATGTGGGGTCTCAAATGTGTCGTAGATAAGATGAATGATATGGTAAATATATATTTTATATATTTTTACTATTTCAATTAATGTTTGAGAGTGTCGTTAATGGTAGTATCTTTTCACTTGTATTAATTTATCTAAATCATTGAAATATCATTAGGTGATTTTTTTTGAAATCATCGATTATGTTTGCTCGAATACCGGAATGGGGTGCGATTTAGTATGATACCAAATCATCAGTGATTTTCTACAAATCACCGATGATTTTTCCCTAAATCATCGATGACTTGTGCCAAATTATAGGAATGACATATATTTTTATATTTCATGGTAGGCCATCGATGATGCTATTGTTGTTATCACATGTGACAGTCATATCACATTAAATGAAGATTCAAAAATCTATACATCACTATTATAACTTATCCATTTACATAGATTAAATCCTACCCAACATCTAAACATATGAATATTTTCTTCAAATGAAGATCCTCTTCAAGGTCCATACCTCCTTGACGGCATGTTCTAATTCACCTAAAACATAATCATGCATTTTAAGGAAAGATTCAGATCCTTATCTAAATTCATCTTAGAGTTGCATGTTAAATTGGGTGGCCCCTTTGCGTGGAGCATGTATCAACCAAGCGTCAACCATGTGAATTTGCCTATCTTGATCTATGGGCTACAACTCTAGTCATTAAATCTACTTTTAAATTACATGTGGTAATGGGACAATGAGATAAAATGATTTGTATAAGTGTATAATTTTTTAATATTATGATATAAATGTAAGTTGATTAATGTGACACGATGAATATATTTTAACAAATATATTATATTAAAATAAATATATTTTAACATATATATACATTATTATTGATGTGATGAAACGAGATGATTTTTTTGTTGATGTTACTTGGGATAAAATTTTATCCCTTAACTTTAAATTATATTTCTTGGACGTTCTTTCGATATTTCTTTAAATGGGAGATAACCTTTGAATTATCATCTTAGATGTCACTCCTACCTTCAACATTAGCATACACGACTCCCTATGCTCATGATCACTTCATCAAAATGTTTCCGAACTCAAGAAGAGGGAGGAGAAATTTAGATGACACTTCATGTACCAATCTTTCTTGTTATATCACAGTCAACGTCTCCGCATCTCATCTATTGCATCACATCAATTATCAATATATATTAAATATATAATCCATCCATTAAAATATATCTACAATATTATATCTACCTACTCATATACATGCCTTAGTTTAAGAACGTGTACGTAATTTTTGCATCTTAATTTTCGTGAAATCGAAAGCTTGAAATTTACTAACAATTGGCGTCTTACGATTGACGAGGCTACAGAAGGAGCAGATGAGTGGAGGAGGCCGTCGATAGGGGACCCTGAGTGGGGTTCTGTTTGTAGCCTCGACAGACAAAGAAACAAACAAACAAAACAAAACAATCCTTCATCAGTAAGCGTGCCTTTTTCCGCCTTGAGAGAAAAGGCCTTTGGAGAGAGCGGCCACAATTGGCACAGGCAGACAGAGCAGCACATCGACACACACACACATGCACGCACAATGCCAGGGAAGGGATGTGTCGTGTTGGATTCGGCTCCCCCCTTTTGGACCCTTTCTTTGCTTCTCTGCTTTATGTTACGGCCACATACTGACCACACGGTTGACGTGGAGGAACCTATTAACTTTGATTCTTTTTTTTTTTTTTTTGCCTCTTTTTTTACTCTCTTCGTAATAAACCTTGTGACTTTCTTTTTGAACAACGAAATTGCAAGTAAACTTATCGATACATGCATGATAATGCACATCCTATCTCCCAACCTACGCTAACGTTACACTAGTGTTCTTATTAATATTTTGGAAATTAATATTAGATCAAATGGTTTAACTTGTTCAATGAAAAATCAATGCTTTACCAATCACTTTGATTAAATTAGTCATCTGATTTGATCGTTCTATTAAAAATTTAAAAATAAAAAAAGAAGAAAAATTTTTTGTAACTTTAGAATAAAAAATTCAAATATTTATGTATATTTTAATATTAAACTCTCAATTTTAAATTATACCTCTTTTTGTTTTTTTAATGTTAGTTAAAAACATGTTAATTTTAATGTAATTAAAATTGTAAAATAAATTTTCTTATTATATATATCTTCATTTATTTTTTTATTGAATACCAATTTAATTCAACTGGATCCCGATAAACTAATATAAATTAAAGTAAAGATTTTATAATCTAATTTTTTTAAAGTTTTTTTGACGTCATCGATTCAATCAAATACAAATCGTCTATTGAAAAATTAAAAATTCAAATCAACACTTGACCAGTTCAAACGATCAATTCAACATTTAAAACATTGATTTACAGAACATCGATGGCATAGCTTCACTGAAGCAACCGTACAGAGTGAACATCAGTGTGATAACATGAACATCTTAATGCTCAATTATTATTGCCGTTTCATCTTATTCGTTTCATGCATGACCAACATTATTCTCCTTAGTGCAGCCCTCCTGGAAAGTAGGAGGAAGAGGGGGGGGGGGGTTGGATGGTGGAAATATATGCTGTGACCTCAAAATTGTGAATGCATGAGTTTCTTTCTCGATTTTTTTTTGTGCATTTGCATATGTGAATCATTGACTTTGATATTTGCACGGAAAACCATCTAGTATCAAAATAAATTAGAGAAGCTGCTTGTATACATCTCATACTCCCCACTTTTTCTATGTGCCATGCCCAGTGATCTTTGAAATCAAACCGACGGTCGTGATTTCACATCGATAGAGTTGAAGTATAGGTATTAAGGTGATTAGGGGCATCTATCTACCAAAACCTTTAACTGCTTACAAAATTACTTGACCGGGCCACGGATATGAAACTTTTGATTTTTCCAATGCAAGTAGATTAAGTCGCACAATCTACCCACTTGACCTGCGTTATCATGTTAGCCAATATACCACTGACCTCATCACAAACCTACATCTACGCCAAGGCATCCTAAGCTAAAGATTTATGACCACATGTTAGGGAACACACCGGTCATCATTTCCTTGTCCTTTTTAGGATGAACTGGTCCTATCAGCCCTCACTGCAAACCCACCGCGCACCGAACCTATGCAGGCTAAGGCTTGAGAGGCAGCAGCTACATATAATGGTGCCTCAGAATCAAGTGGGCACCATTTGGGCCCATAAGTTCGGGCCCACTAAAGGGGCATGGTTATTATCTATCAAAAATTGGGCCCACACTCTTCGTGGCCCAAAGAGAACACCTTCCAAAGTGCACTGTGGTATGGTGTGCCTTTTTTTAATCTAAATCTTAATCATGCAGAGCAGAACAAAAGAGAGGTTTGAAAGGCGCGAATTAGACCTACGTACCAGCCCATGCCCTCTAATTGCTTGTAGGCCTATCAATGTGGCCCCGTAAAAGACTCTCCTAAAGCCACCTTTGCCAGCCGAATAGCAGACGGAACAAGGGTTAACGGTTGAGTGAGGAATGGGTTAATGGGAGGTGAGTGTGAGATACAAGACACACATTGCAAGATCCATTAAATTTTTTTTTTCATATATAAATCAAAATATATTATATAATAATTACAATTTATCACATCAAATTTTACCAACTCACCCTCCTCTCTCTCACAAAATCAACAAACGAACTATTATCGATCTCATCAACTAAATATCTTTTTAAACTTATTTTACTGCATTTATATCCCAAAATAATACTGTTTCCCACCGAACGTAATCTAATAGTTGTCAACGTGGGTCAAGGGAATTAGATTCCTGCATCGGTAGTACCTCGGGAATCTTTATATTACGATTTATTATATATTTTGGTGTCATTTGATAAGTAAAATAAATTTACGAAATAAGTTGAAGAAGGAAAGTAGATTATGTGGGTAACGCATGATTTTGGCAGTACAATACGACTTGCGCGCCGTTGCACTTTAAATTGGCTTTGGCCAACCACATGTTACGCGTTGGTTCATATTTGTACGTTAAAAGCAGATTCTTTTATTAAACGAAGCGCGGGGAATATTCGTTTCCCAGTAAGTTGAGGTGTTCCTGGATGGCAGGTGCCGGTGGCCCTTTCACATGAGATGTGACGATTTTTTGAGGGGGTGTTTTGATTGATGGGTTGTAAACTTGCTGTGCGTTAAATATTTAATTTATTATTTAATTTGATATTTATTTACGTCGTATTATGTAAATCTAATTTAAAATAAAATTATTTCACTTCATTTGTAAGATAATTTTAATTCATCAAAATATTCAAATAAATTAATTTACTTATTTTACTATCTATCACTTTCCTGTATTTTATTTATTTATTTTACAAATTTATTCTCCTTTACGTAACTACACATGGTCACATCCAGGTGGAGATGTATGTCGTATGAAATGGTGAAGCAAAAGTTCTATCCACGGACTTTAGGATGACCATTTATCCAATAACCTTTTTCGCTTAAAAGGTGGTGATCCATGTCAAGGGAGTGCGTGAGGGTTGTGATATCAACTTGCAGTTTGCAGTGAGGTAATAATTAAAGAGGTCGCGATTGGAAGGATAGAGTCCCCTACAGTGGCAAAAAGCCTGAACTTTTGGTCGGTTAGAATGTTAGGATTAACTTAAGCAGAGGATAGATTTGATGAGATAATTATTTTATAATTAAGTTATTTTTTATTTTTATTTAAAAATTATAAAACTATTTTGATAGTTTAATTTATAATTATTTAAAAAAAACTTAAATTAACCTATAAAAATACATAAAATAATCCACAAAAAAATTTCTACACACACACCCCCCCCTCCTCCCCCATCAAGTTCAATCATGTCAATCCAAATCAAAATATCTTCCTATCAATTAAGTTAATCTTTATTTTGATAAATTATTTTCCTTATCAAATTAGATCTTAGGATGTGATATGGTTATACATGTTTAATGATTAGATTAAGGCTGACTCCCCGCTCCAACGCAACGTCACCATTTTTCAATGTTAAAGTTTTGGAAATCCCAGTCCATCTAGAAAATCCTAATAAAATTGAGAATAATGAATTTTAGGAACCACTAATTTCTTGTAAAAGATAATTAAATCTTTTAAGATTAATTTAAGTAAGGATTAAAGGAATAATATTAAAAAATATGAAATTGATATTAACTTTCATTTTTATTTACATGTAGAATGATGTTAATATCAATTTATATTAAGAATTTAAATAAAAAATCATTAAAATAAAATAAAATTATGAAATTTAAACCAAAATTTATAGTAATAAATATTAGACAAACTAATGTTAAGAATTTTTAACTCACGGTAACGAAAAGAAAATTAACCTTTAAAGTAAACAAAGATTAATTCCTCAAATAAAAAAAAGTTAACCCTTCAAATAAACTAATTATTACAAAATAACTCCTACCATTTAAGAGATAAGGTCTTCGAATAGAAAACTTATAATGATCAAAGATGTGTGACAATTGATATGATGATATTATATTAAGAGATAATATTTTAATATTAAATGTGATGAAAGTAGACCTAATTATATTAGATTTAATATGTATGTGAGTGAGCATATTATAATGTCAATGAATATTTGTTGTTGCAGATCTGATATAAAAATTAATGTTAACCCAATTCCTATTCTTCCCCCCCCCCCCTCCCACCAACATTATCCGCTACCAAACGCTACTTGCTCGTTTTTATAGGACGCATCCGCTTTGGGCTCGTAAATAGATTAAATTTATCTCTTTTTCCCCGAAGAAAACCATAAAATTACTCCTCCCTATACCATTTGGAAGGGACAGATTTTTGTAGCTCCATCAAACGTACGCTATCTACGTTACGAAGTCAAGTCTCCTGCAACGCAACAGATTTCACGTGGAAACCCCCCCAAGAGGACAGGAGATTAAACACGCTACCAAACTAACCACGTGAAATAAATTAAAAAAAAAAAAAAGGAAAAAAGAAACCCAACATCCTCTCCGGTCCAAGGAACAAAAACACCGACTAAATCTCACACAAGGAGGAAAGAAGAAAAAGGGAAACTTGTTCCGAAACCCCTCCATTTCACCTCAACCCTCTCTTTCCTCCCCAGCTCCCAACTTCCCATCTTCGCCAAACTCCTCCTCCACTCCCCGCCACCCACCACCCTCCTTAGGACTCTCCAACGCCCTCTTCTCCTGTTCCTCCTCCTCCACCTCCCCCTCCCTCCTCTCCCCACCCCCGACAGAACCCACCGCACCCTTCTTCCTCTCCACCCTCCCCTTTAGCACCTCCAGCAACTTCCCAATGGCCTCCCTCCTCCCTTTAGCCCTGTTCCTTATGAGCACCTCGCTTACATCCGCGGGCGTTATCTCCGCCGCCTGCAACACCTTCTCCATCTCCCCTTCCACCTCCACCTCTTCCTCCTCCCCCCCCTCCCCATCCTCCCACCCCAAGTAGTTCCTCAGCAGAAGCCTCAACGCCGGAGGGGTGCAGTAACCCATGTGCACATGCATGTCCATCCTACCGGACCTCAGCAGCGCCGGGTCGATCCTCCCCACGTGGTTGGTCGTGAACACGAAGATCCTCTCGCTCCCACAGCACGACCACAACCCATCCGTGAACCCTAACAACCCCGACAACGTCATCGTCGACTTGTTGTTGGGTCGTTGACCACCACCCTCCTCCCCATCCACCACTTTCTTCATCCTGTTGGTGAGGTTGAGGGTGCAGTCTATGTCTTCTATGACGATGATGGACTTGGACGTGGTCTTCATGAGAAGCTTCCTGAGCTCCGAGTTGGTGTGCACCTCTGTAAGCTCGAGGTCGTACACGTCGTACCCGAGGTAGTTGGCCATGGCGGCGATCATGCTCGACTTGCCAGTGCCGGGGGGACCGTGGAGGAGGTACCCACGCTTCCACGCGCGCCCGGTTCTCTTATAGAAAGCGCCGCCCTCGGCGAAGCCCCGTAGGTCGGCCATGATCTCGGCCTTCCTCGCGGGGTCCATGGCGAGCGTGTCAAAGGTGCTCGGGTGCTTGAAGGGGACGGCCTCCCAGGGATGGCTGCCGCCGCCGCGGGGGTCCAGCGGGGAGGCACCGCCTACGCCGCGAGCGGCGTTAGTGTAGAGGAGGCGGTCCTGGCCGCGGCGCCGGATGGCGGCGGCCTCCTCCGTGATGTGGTCGAGGTAGGGGCGGAGGACGGTGGCGCGGTCACGGCGGCGGAGGCGGAGGGTGAAGCCGCGGCGCTCCTCAGGGAGGGGACGGAGTGAGAAGAAGGCGGTCGGCTGGGGGTGGTGACGGGGGGAGACGACGTGGTCCCACGTGCATGGGGCGCCCATGAAGGTGTCGTGTAGGCGGAGGGAGGAGGCGGAGCTGGGAAGGGAGAAGGTGAAGGAGGAGGAGTTTGGGGAGCGGGAGAGGGAGAGGCGGGGAGGGGAGGGGTCGAGGGAGGAGCTCAGGTAGAGCTGCACGGCGTGGTAGAGCTCGTTGGTGCTCACGCCGTCGGTCTCCGTGACGTCGAAGTAGCAGTAGCGGGAGGAGGACGGCGGGAAGAGGCGGCGGAGGACGCGGTGGAGCAGGCGGAGGAAGGCCACGCGGAGCTCCGCGGGGAGGAGGGCGTGCAAGGTCGCCTGCAGGAACGCCACTACCCCGATCACCGACGCCAGGGACGTCCACATCTCCTTCATCTGCAATCCCCTGCAAAAATAAAAATTAATGCAGTGCAACACAATTATTGTCACGTTAATTAACCAACCAACCAACCAGTTGGTTTTGCTCTCTTTTTTGTTTTTCTTTTGTTTTTTTTTTTTGCATGGGTTTTGAAGTGCATGCATAGGTGGTGTTTTGGTTTTTTATACCTTGGGTCGGGAGATAGGAAGCCTTGTCTTTACTGTTGTTGGGGAGGTGGGGATGTTGCGTGCGTGTGTGTGGGGGAAAGGATGGTGTTGACTGTTGTTGAGGGTGGGGTGTTTTGGGGAGGGAGGTATTTATAGGAAGGGAGTGAGCTGGTTGGCTCTCTAGTTTCGTATTGACGGTGTTGGGGAGCAGCTTTTGATCTTTTCCAAGAGATTTCCAATAATCTGAGGGGATCTGGGAAAGGACAAGAGATTGGGGTCAGGTGGTACAAACCTGTTAATTGGGAATACCAATCAAAAATGCTCTGAGCTGCACTTTGCTTTGGTGTGTGTATATATCAGTGAGGGGGGCACCCACTGGGAGAAGGAAAAGGTGGGGGAGAGCAGAAGGGGATGGATGGGTTGCATGTGGAGGGTCGCAGAGGTGGAAGGGACAGGAATGGAAAAGGAAAAGGAGAAATTTTAGGGTAGAGATTATATATTCTTTTATACATCACTGCATTTGGTTGCAGGAGTTCGTAAGTAGTACTGGCATTTTAATGAAATTTAATTTATAATTTAATTTTTATTTATATTAAATTTAATAATTAGTAATAATATAAATTATGGAAGTATGACATAAAATTTCATCACAAATGCACCTCACGTGATTTTCTCTCTGTCAACAATCATTTGATTGATTTTGAATTAAACATGTACAACAATGGAGGGGAATGCGTAAATTGAAGAGAAAAGGAGAGAGGGGTTAAGAGGTGGAGGAGGGGTAGGTAAGAAAGAATGAAGAGGAGACGGTTGTCCTTCTGTAAGATTTATTTTGGGGGGAAAAGTGAGGATTATTTTGTGGAAATTGTTTTTGGGATCATTCGTCATGGGAGGTTGTGAAATTTTTAGATATTTGGTTAAATATTTAAAAAGTTTATTTTAATGAAATTCAACGTATAATTTAACTTTTGTTTACCCTGAATTTGATGATTAATAATAATATAAATTATAAGAATATTATCAAAATAATCATCTAATTGATTTTGAAGTAGAAATATACAACGATGGAAAAGACTACGTGAATTGAAGAGAGAATGAGGGAGGGGGTAAGAGGTGAAGAAAGAGGAGGTAACGAAGAATAAAAAGAAGACGATTCCCTTTTGTAGGATTTATTTTGCTGGAAAAGAAATTTTTCTGTGAGAATTTTTCAACGCAGCAAATAAAATTTTTTAAATAGTCAAAAATTTAGGTCACATGTTTGTAATAAAATTTCTCTCGTAAACTATATTGTTGGATCTAATTTTATATAAATTTTATTTTAACTATCATCCAACACTTCATAAGTTATTATAGAGATTTATTTACACAACCATCCAACAATATATAAGCCGGTGTGTTACGGTCAATGGTTAATATTTAAAAAATAGTTAATCCTAATAACCGATCTCTTCCTTGATCATTAATTTTTCTTTTGTCCTTCGTTTATACTGATGAATATAATACTGTGGCCTCTTTTCGTGGTTAGAAAGATCAATAAAACATAATTTCATAAAGGAAAAAAAATCTACAGATGAATATATATTTATACATAGGAGAGATTCAATATATGGAGGTGGATAACCCTTTAAAAAGATGTTCTCATGAGCATTGGCTAATTTGTATAAGCAGTCTTTATTTTGATTGTGAATCAATATTATTTTGTGGGTGTTTCATGTTATTATCATATATGATGGATTTAAGATGTCGATGTTTGGGAGTAAGTCAGGACGAGATATTCGAGGGAAGGAAGGGAGAGGGTGGGAGGACATGTGTTGAGCAGTGGATAATTGTATATTTTTTTACTTAATAGTATAGATATAGATTTTCAAAACTAATAAAAAATTAATAACACCACTGTTTCTGCACATCAGTCTCGTGAAAAAAAAAATCAATTAATTGTATTTAAATGACGAAACTTCCATCCGATTGTCCTTACCATCAAAATGGGAAAAAGGAAAAAACAAAAAAGAAAAACCAAATAATCAAAGGTCGCAAAGATCGGATGGTGTTCCGAGCTACTTTTTCCCATCGAGAGTAAAGCAAAGATATTTAACAAAATAAGTATCAATTTGTGCCATGAAGGATGTTTTGGTGTGGTGACAGAGAGGAACAGGGAAGAGGGTGGGGGTGACGTGTTTGTCGGAGGTGTTAGGCACCTTCTTTTAGATTATAAGATAGATTTGTGCCATGGTGAGCATTTTGGTGTGGTGTAAGAGAAAAACGGGGAAGAGGGTGAGGTGACGTGTCCGTAGATGATTTGGGTAGGAGACCTCACTGGCGAGGGAGAAGCAGCCAATTCCCACACCCCGCCGCTCCACCAATGTGGATTTGATATTCCGGCAATCATTAAGTTATTATTATGTGGGCCGTGTAATACCCGCTGAAGGGTACTGGTCTAATTTTTTGTCGATTGCGGTGAAGGGTGTAGGGAAGTCTGTGTAGGTTTAGCCTGGCTTGCATGTGTGTCTGATTAGGGCAATGTTAGCGTGGATGCAGGCCCAAGTGAGTCCACCTTTGCCACGGACCATCCTCCCGATTTCTCTCTTATTTTGTTTTTTTTTTTAATTTTTTTCTTGATTTTTCTGCGGGAATCGAAAATGTCGAACCGTGGAGGGCTAATTTTTTTGTTACCGGAAATAACCTATATTTTTGTTTACTTAAAAATAAAGATTTTTCTTTTATTTATGCCCACTAAGTGTGGATTAGGAAAGGAAGTTACGATATAACCTAACGGGAGACGTGTGTAAATTTGAGGATAAATTAACGCTCCAATATATCCGGTTTAGTTTATTTCAAGATAAAGATGTCGCTAAGGATTAAATTATCTCTTAAGGTAGACGGAAGCTATTCCTAGAAAGAGAGGATAGCCTCCCTAGTAAATCAGCTGTTAACAATGAGGAGTGCTCTAGAGTAGGATTTTCGAAGAAAAGAGAACAAAAAAAAAAAAAAAAAAAAAAAAAAAAAGCAAAAGCGATAGATGAGGAAAGTAAGTGAAATCCTAAACATGATGCGCTGCACGGAATCCTAAAGAATGCCTCCAGCCAGAATGATGCTGGGCAGTGGTTTCAAAGATGGAAGGAGCAATCAAATCATCAACATTTGGCAAACCAATAATTTTCACTCAATTCGTCTCGACCCGTGCACCGTACTGAAGTTGTTCGGTAGAATCGCAATGGTGGAGACGACGACGGGGTTCGAACATGGAGGGAAAGGTGTTCATTCGAGGATAGGATAAGTAGAAGGGTGAAAATAATCGCTGATAATGTAATATTATTGGATGATTTTTAATTTTGGGAGGTTAATTTTTATTTACTTAAGAGGTTAACTTGTAAAATCATGATTTGGGATGAAAATAGTTGTCACGATTTATTTTCGATTTCTTATAGAATCCGATAATGGGTCATGTCGATGGACTTTAAGATTCAGTCGTCTAACGAGAAATAATCGAATATACATTCATTCCACAATCACGTAAATAATGTAATTAAGTAGTAAAAATAAAAGCTGAGTGTCAAACAAGAGAACAACAATTACCATAAGATTACATACCATCATACTAGAACTAGTACAGTAAGATCGAAATATAATTGGAATAACATGAATTACAGAACTCACTATAATGCTAGCAGAAGGAAACTGCAACGGGGCTCGACTAGGCCCATCGCCCTCAACAGCCGGTAGTTCTGGCTGCTTAAATCTCTGACCTGCACAAGTTTATAACATCTAGAGTCAGCTGATGCTGAGTAGAGTGGTGGTTACACATGTTACGTTACTTAACAAGCATATTAAAAATATCATCTTCCCGTTCTAGTTATCTTATTATGTGTTGCTGATATGAGTTTTCTAATCCGGTTCCATTCCATTTCTCTATCTTCCTGTTCCCTAAGAGAACGATCTTGCTTATAGTTTTCCTGTGATGCAGAATGTACACGTGGCACTCTCCTGGCTGGGAGAGTCCCCCGTGGTAGTCTTACACCCTGTCTACCTCCCTGAGGTCACGGTCGCGACGTAGCGGTGATTACGGCACACGTGATAAGCGCACGGGTAACTACCCCGCATTGGCACGTGGTCAGTCGTTTCCGTTGGTGGGTACGCCCAAACGTATAACACGGAACAGCACAGGACCTTGCCCTCTCAGACCAGAGGTCTCACCCCTCACAGTCTGTGTACCCTCGTCCGACTATCCCGGTTTGCCTAGTGGGTCTAACAAGAGTCGGTGTAGAGTGGCCAGTCCTAACTTCGGACCCTCTGGGAAGGCTAGCTCCCCCTACACTAAGTAGCTCTTCTCGGTACTACGTACGCGAGGGTTAACAGGAGTCGATGTAGAGGGGCCTACCCCGGGTCTCCACCCATGGGGCGGGAAGCTCCCCTCTACTTTTAAAAGGGATGGTTGCTCTCTTTGGTACTACATACATGAATGTCAGCTCACCTCCCTGAACCAAGTCCGAACAGCTGCCCGTGGAAACGTGTTTCGGAACCATCCGGTTCTCCGTACTACAGTATTCTTGTCCGTTCTACATTCCCCATAGGGTTCGTACATAACTTTTCTTATTTCGTATCCGGTTTGTTACATACAGAATAGGCATCTTAGTTTCCATAATACGAGTTCATTTTCTCTATTTATAACGTAGTTCATTTCAGGTAACACAAGCAGCTTATGGTTTATTCAATCATTCATCTCTCTACACATGCATCTTCTCGAGCCCTAATGTTCATGTCACAACCTAGGGTTTAATTGATTAGATGTATTCTAAAGCATGTATTTACTTCTTCCTAGGGTTCAGTTCACATCCTAGGTTCAACTAATTTTTGTGCATGTACTTTATTAATTTCGAGATTAGGGTAAAAACCAATCTACCGGCGAAATCGGGTGGAATGGAGGCTCGTACGGTAGCTCCCGATGTCTCCACAAGTCCCATATACTTGAAGGACTGGCAACCTGTGACAGGGATTGACAGATTAAAAGTATTCAAAATGACATGAACAAAGTACCATTACATAGAGAAACTTGCACAAAAACCAGAAACGTTTCGTTTGCGGAAAACCGACACCATTTGGGCCCTGAACGGGCCCAAAAACACAAATCTTGACTGAAATTAGATGTCTGAGAAAGGTCCCAGACGTCTTAAACAAACTCACAGGCATACCTTGCTCAAGGGCACCTTCCTCGGATGTTTGGGACTCAGTGCAAATGTCTGGGGGTGACTCCAGAAGTCTGGGGATGATCCTAGACGTTTGAAACCATCTCGGTTGACGTACCGACGCGCCTCCTAACCTCTGACACATGAGCGTACTCGGTCAGGACTTGGCAGGGAAAATAATGAAAGAAAGTTGCTTTACTAGACGTTTGATACTACCTTCGGATGTCTGGCTTGACATCTAGAGGTTACTTCAGACGTCTGATTCTGCGGAAAAATGATTTCGCAGAACCATTCCTAAATCTTTTCTCGCACGCAGAACTGCTGCAATAGCAGCACCTCCTCGCTCCCTTCACGAACCCTCCAATCCCGGCCTCCGATCCCTCGGCCCTCCGCTCTCCCTCTCCTTCTCCTCTCGCTCGACGGCTGAGTGGTGAGTGAATGAGGTGAAGGGAATTGGCTTTTATGGAGCGAGGGGGCGTGGGTAAGGGATGGGCAGCGGCATGGTGGAGAGTGCTGTAGGAGAGGGATGGAGTGGTGAGGGAGGTGTGGTGAGGGTTTCGTGGGAGAGGGATGGTGGGGTAAGGAAAATTGTGGGGATATCCCTGCAATTATCCTCTCTTTCTCCCAAGTCTCGAAACAAAACCCAAGGGGTTTAAAATCGCAGAAAAACCCCTACGGATTCCGGAAAGGCCAAACGACCCCAGAAATGGGTCATTTCAATAGTCCTTCCAGAATAAAGTACAATCAGCTTTGATCCAGATCCATCTACATCAAGGACAATTTAGGTAAGTTCGACCTACCCGAGGTCTTGATTTTACCAAAGTCAAAGAGGCAGTGGAAATGCTCATGATGTCCACGTTAGCAGTAACCATAGCGTTACCGATACTATTAATAGCTTGACAACTGGCGTACCCTAACAACGAATATGTCCTGACAACAGATGTACTAGAGAGTCTAATAAGACCGCTAAAGATCTTACCTTGCTAAAATACTTCCTTGTATTATAAATAGAGGAGGGAGACCCTTCGGGGTTCTCCTCAGGCAAGAACATGCAATTCGAGAGAGAAACTCCAAGAGATTATAATACTGCTACTTCTAGTGGATTTACGAGAGTCTTGCCTTCCCTTCAGATGTACACTCCTTGCGGTTGAACTTAATTATCAATCTCCTTGTTTTCCTTGTGATTGCTTGCTTGTGACTCATTGAGCCGGATCCTCCGATTACTTAGGAGATCCGATCACCCTGCATATTTTCATTCTCTTGTGGCTACGTTACGTTTTCTACATCAACAAATTCTTTGATGGCTATTGGTGGCCTTGACAGCGGCTCGCAAGGCCCATCAAATGGCACCATTAATGGGAAACGTCAAGAAAAATGCCATGCTCTTGCGTGCACCCAGTTGCTGCAGGGCAACACCTCCACAATGCCCCACCTCAGCCTCTCTGCCTACAAGAAGGTTCAACTAGCTCCTCCTGTCAACCACAGGTGCATCCTCCTTAACAGAAAAAAAGAACAACGAAAGGAAGAATTGGCCTCTAGGACAACCCCTCCGTGCAAGGAAGTGTCTCATCGCCATCAAATGCTCCTTGCAGGCGGGTGCCCCTCTTTATGTGCGCTCTCAAGGGCACTTCAAGAGAGCTGAGGAAGATTATATAAAAAAAAGAAAAAATAAAGAGGAAATGGGCAGGCAAATGGAGAAAGAAAATTAAAAGGGGGATTTTTCTCATTTCCTCCTTTCGACTTTATCGAGCGTTGCAATTGGACGAGCTCAACTCCATGCCCGACAAGTGAGCTTCCCTCTCCTATCCCCTGACTACCCTCCACCACCTGTGTGCTGCACTCACCAGCTGGTACGTGGCAAAGGCCACGTGGCACTCCACCGGGGAGCGAAGGGTGTCGAAAACCATCTCGAGCTGCTCGAGCCAGTACTCTGCCTCGGTCGGGTCCTCATCCCCCTTGAAGGAGGGGGGCTTCAGCTTCCGGAACTGCCCGAAAAGCTCGAAGTGGCGCTGCAGTGGAGATGCTGGTGCACCTTCAGGTAAAGGAGCCTTGTGCACAGAAGTATCGGAGGAAGGTGGGGGCGGTGGAAGCCCATCCCCTCCCCCGTGTCCAGCGCCGCGTCCGTCGTGTGGTCCCACAGAGGACTCCCCCTCCGCAGCCCCAGGGAGAGGCGCTGGGGGCGGTGGGTGGAGCTCCTCTCGCACAATATCCCGTATCAGCTGGGTGAGGTCCTGGGCCTAAATGCCCGGGAGCAATGGTTGGTCTACTAAGGCGTCGACCGCAATACGCCCACCTCGCCGACCTTGTCCTCGGTCGCGCCCGCGGCCCGCCTCACTAGTCCCGCGACGAGGCATCTTCTGCAAGGAGACGCGGAACAGAACGGAAACACGTCAATATGGAACGATATCTAATGAAGAAGTCTAAGAGCTCATGTCAAAAGAAATGTTGTGGTAGCTACTTTAGTTGTAGACATGTGAATTGGTTATTTTCCAGTCAGTTGGTTTACTTCTCGGGACAACCTTGCTCTGATACCATCTTGTAACGACCCGATTCCCGAATCCCTACGAACACAAGAATCGGACCGACTCGACTAATCCCAAGGCCTAGTCGTCCAACGAGAAAGTAACCAAAAGAGCAGTAAAATAAACCACATTCACCATGAATATAACTAGCAGTAACAAAATACAGTAGTAAGAAAAGGAAATACTACAGTATACACCACCACAACAGAAGGGAAATAAACATGTACATAACATAAAGTTTTCGATAAAGAAAGTACAGGGAGTAACAAAGAAACCACTCACTACAGTGGAAGAAAAGTACAGAAAGTACTACAGGTAACCCTACTAGATCCTACTAGGCCCAGCGTCCTCTGCAACCGCTGACCCTGGCTGCTCAACACCTGATCCTGAAAAGTAACGGGGGTAACACGTCAGCGAAACGCTGAGTAAAGTGGCAACTAAAAGCTAAAGAAGCAGTAGAGTGTACAGTAGCTGTTATATTTTTACTTTCTTTATTTACGTCTTTCTATTATTTCACTATTGATTTATTTATAACATCCTTCTCTTGATCTTAAATGTTCCTCGTGGGAACGATCTTGATTGCAGTCTTTTCCGAAAAGTAGAAGTAACACGTGGTGCTCTCTTGGCCGGGAGAGTCCCCCGTGGTGGTCCTACCCTCAGTCAACCACCCCAAGGTCGCTGACAGACGTAACGGTGACTACGGCACGCGCGATAAGCGCACGGGTAGCTACCCCGCACTGGCACGCGATCAGTCGTTTCCGTTAACGAGTGCGCCCAAAACACAACACGGAACCAGTATAGGGCTGAGCCCTCTCAGTAACAGGGGTCCAACCCCTCCACAGTCCGCGCACCCTCGCCTGACTACCTTGGTTTGCCTAGTGGGCCTAACAAGTCGGTGTAGGAGGGCTAGCAGAACCCCGGGGCCCGTGGGGTAGCTAGTGCTCTCCCTACAAAAGTAGCTCTCCTCGGTACTGCGTATGCGAGGGCTAACAAGTCAGTGTACAGTGGCCAAACCCACCCCGGTCTCAACTTGAGAGCGGCAAGCTCCCCTCTACACTAAGAGGTAATGTGTGCTCTCTTTGGTACAACGTACCCAAGAGACAACACACTTCCACGTTTCACTTTCTCAATTCCATTCCATTCTCTTTCCAGGAGTTCTACTCCTAATTCCCCGTAGGGTTCATGTTCTTTTTGTTTGGCCATTTTGGGTTTCACCATTCCAACTTTATATTTATATACCCCATGTTCTCAATCATACTTATTCATTCATAACAGGCAGCTATTTGAAGGTTCTTCCCTATGAGGAGGGGATGACGTAATAAAATGCGGAAATAATATATAAAGCAATCTCACAAAAAATCAATCGCACAAGTACACAAGTAATTTTTAGGTGGAAACCCAAACCGGGTAAAAACCACCACCTAACCCTCTCGAGTTAGGATTTTCCGATCAACCTAGTTGATCAAATCCACTAACCGAATCACTTTAAAATGAGGGTGATTCAACCTCAGTACAACCACGCTACAAGTACGAGGGTAGCGTTCCTCAACCCCTTCTCTCCACGAGAAGGATTTTGTCCCACGAAGGAGACGGGAATTCGCAAAGCGAATACCCAACAAAATAACAAAGATAAAAGAAACAAGTCCTATAGAGCCAACAAAGTAATAATAAACCTAAGCTTCTATAGGAATAAGGAAACTCCCCTTTGCAAGGAGTGCGTCGACAATGACGCGGGCGCGTGAGCCACGCAACGGCGCAACTTCGCTCTCGTAGACAACGGCGGGAGAGCGGGTGCGCAACGGTTTGATGCTCTCAAGATATAGAACTTGAGCTTAGAGAGCAAGAGCTTCTTGGGCACAAGAGTGTGAGAGTGTATTACAAGGTGTCTCTTGGTGTGTATCTTGTGTCTCTAAGTGTTTTTCTTATGTGTCTAGGTGTGAAAAGGCTCCCCTCTATTTATAGAGGCCTTAGGAAGGCTTTGGAAGGCTTAGAAAAGCTTTCATAGCTGTTGGGAACAAAGTCCAAGAGAATCAGGCCGAAATCAGGACAATGATTACATTTGACAGGGTTATCAGACGTCTAACTCTGGCATCAGACGTCTGGAAGGCCACTTTAAGACGTCTGATTCTATGCAGGTTTCTCCCTGACTGAATCAGATCTAAACAGGGTTTTTGTGCAAGTCCATCAGACGACATACAGGACGTCTGGAACTAAGTATGGACGTCTGGAAACCTACTTTTACTCTGGGAATTGATTTCCGAACGTTGCAACGGCTAGAAAATCTCTGAGAAGAGATTTTGGGTCAGCCGAGGCAAAACGGTCATTTATCAGACGTCTGGAAAGACCTAAGGACGTCTGATAAGGCTCTAGCGGTCATATTCTTGACTGTTTGCTAAGCCAGCCAACGGTCCACTATCTGGACGTCTGGCAAGTCCATCAGACGTCTTCTAAGACGTCTGGACTAAGGTCTGGACATCTGATTTCATCGGACAGAACTAGCTATGTCCAGCCTAACAGTTATCAGACGTCTGAAACAACAGTCAGACGTCTTACAATACTTTATCAGACGTCTGATTTGTGAATTAGACGTCTGGAAGTGCTGTTTGAACCCTATATTGGTTTTCTAGGTATTATACAGAAAACCTAAGTATCCTAGGGTTGTGCCAGTGTTCCTAGGACTACTGTTAGGGTTCTTTGAGGCTCTTTAACATAAAATATCTAAGGAAATAAAGAGCAACAAAAGAAACGAAAAATACAACAAGTACAAAAGAAGGAAATCTATCCTATTCTTCATTTCGTTCCATCTTCAATCTTTCGCTCCACGCGAACCTCCTCTGTTTTCCGTCAAGCTCCTCCAATCCGTCCTGGATGCGAGCTCGAACTCCGTCTAAATACGTCCACATTTGCAATTGACCTGAAATCTAGGACTCAAATTGCAAATGTTAAATAACACGTGTTTTGTTATCACCAAAACAAATGATCGTGGTGCTCTAGCACCAACACTGTTGATCAATTTACTGGCAGTTATCATTTCCTTTCTACTTTTCCAAGACTACAATATTTATATATTCAATTAGTTTTCCAGTCCTAGGATTCATGCCGTACCCTAGGATCTATCATTCAATCTAGTTTTCCAAGCCTAGGATTCATGCAATACCCTAGGATCTATCATTCAATCTAATTTCTCAGTCCTAGGGTTCATGCAATGTCCTAGACTCTATTACTTGTTTCATAATTGTAACACATTTTGTTAAATAAATTAAAAAGCCACTCTACCAGCAAAATCGGGAATACTGGGGGCGTGGTCGGCAATCCCGCGCACCTCCGTAACCCCCAAGACTGCAACAAAACAGGGTCCTAACACAAGGATCAATCACAAGAAGTTTCCCAGAACGGTATACAATTACTGTAAACGAATAGAGGAATTTATTCTGGAAAGAACGCAACTCGAAACGTGGAAAAAGGACTCCGCACGGGCCATAAACGGGTCAAAAACGACGAAACTGTCCAAAATCAAACGTCTGGAACCTCTTCCAGATGTCTTAAAAGGTGGATTGGTCGTACCTCAGTTCTGCGCAGTCTTTCAGACGTCCAGAAGCCCGTTGGAACGTCTAGCCCTGGTTTCCAGACGTCCGATTGTCACCCCGGGCATCTGGAGGTTCTCTCCGTCGTCTGGCACTGCGGCCAGACGTCTGATTCACATGGGATGGCGATTCCTCGTGCCCTCTCGGGCAGGACCTGCACACACACACACACCTACTCTCAGCACGACGAAGCGCAGAAGAAATCGCGGCGGACGGCTGTGATGAGAGCCTCATCATGAACCATAAATAACTCATTTTGACCCAATAAAGAAGATAAAAGCTTCTACATAACCTAGAAGAAGGCCTAAATGAGGGAATAAGTGCTCTGAGAAGAAAACATGAAATAAAGGTTAAAACTGTAATTTTACCATTTCAGTACATAAACGGGATTCCTCAGAGGCAAAACATAGGTCAAATGGTCTAAATGAGATAAAAGGTGGGTTGAGTCAATCAGAAATGGGTTCATGTACAATCTAGGAATTAAATGACATTTGCTAAGCCTAAAACAGACCCGCTTAAATTAACAAGGTTCCGGTCAGGATAAAAATCAAGTAAACCCTCTAAAAATCATGGAAAAATATCCTCGAGGGTTTAGAACACTTAATTTGGCCTTCGGAACCTAGTTTGACCTAGAATAGGGTCCTAGCTCATTAATTGACCTAATTTGGGTTTTTACATAAAATATCCAGTCAAACGTGGTAAAACCTAAAATCCAACTTCACCATTGGATTCCTTAGGTCCAAATTAGGTTTGTACCAAAATTTGGACCTAAGGGGAGGTCATCTTGACCTACTTTGCAATTTAATACACCCAAATCATAATTTGGTCCCTATCTTTTGAAATCATCGCAGAGAGCCCCCTAATTTCCTCGCCACCTTTGCAATCAGGTCCTTCCGCCATTATTGGGGCAGAATCCTTCTCCGACAAGGATTGGAGAGGGAATACTCTCTGATTCCTCAGAGATCCCCTCCCAGAAATGGAAAGGAGATTCTCTGAGGAATTTCCTTCCATCTAAGGCCAATCATGCTCTCCGGTGTGAACCCAATCTCTCATGCGAATGCACGAGGGATTTGGGTATCCACCCTCTTTCCTTCTCTGGCAAGCCGGCGGAGGTAATGGCGTGCCCTCCACGCTCTGAAAGCAAGGCCCAGTGCCTATAAAAGAACCTCCAAACCCGGCCGCCCAATTTCAGCTTGACTTGGCCGAACGTCCACCTCCAATTCGTCTCTTCTTCTCCGACCAAAGTACCCAGCGAGCTCCGACGAGCCCCCCTCCCCTCCCTCTTCGCTCTGCCACAAAACCAGTGGTAGAGACATCTTCCTGATTCTCCTCCGCGTCGCGCAATACCCGCACACGTCGCCTCAGCCCCATCGTCGCCGCCGTCCTCCCCCACTGGGAAGCTTCTTCTCCGGCGACAGCAGGTACAGCTGTCCGCCTCTCCGTCCCCCTTCATCCCTGTAGTTAGGCTTAACACATTCCCCATCTTCCCCTCTCTTTTTTCCCCCTTTAATTTCATTTAATTGCCCCTCGACCGTCGCTGACCACTTCCATCTTCCTCACCTCTGACCGACCTCCGGCGAGCCGCCCCCACCATTCCGCCCCTCCACACAGCTCGCCAACCGTCTCATAAGCTCCGCCTCACCACAAGGAACACTCTCCACCCATCCATCATCCCTCTACGCCTCCACCACAGTCCCCCGAACACACCCACACTCTCGGCCACAGGTTCACCTAGGCACGCACGCCTAGGCCATCCCACGGCCGGCTGCATGGCTCACCACCTTCGTCGTGCCATGACGAAGGTGCCCAGCTGGTTTGTTTAAGCCGAGAGGCTTGTTTTGTGCGTGACAGTATCGAAGCCCCTGCAGCCATCGACGACGGTTGAAGAAGCTTCAAAGCAGCTCCAGGATTCAGGTGCAGCGGACTCGGGAGAGCAGTGCGAAGTGATCTGGCTCAGCAAGGAGCGCAGCGACGTCCGCAGCCTTGGCAATCGAAGAAGAATCGTCTGTGGGAGCGAGCGAAAGAAGGCGAGACTTTAGTCCCACATCGTTGAAATACGAAGTGCAGGTGCGGTATAAATTATTTTTGTGTTATATGCTATTCGCCTCCGAACGCACAGGGGTGAGGTCCCTCACCTTATCCCACGCTCGCCTCGTCCGCGGTTTCACCTCGCGGATCTGGTGGGCTCCGACCCGACCCAACCTGAGCACTCCTCGCGCATCACCCACCTGCCGGTGCGCCTGGTCACGGGTGCGAAATCCGACCCGAATACCCGTGGCTCTGGGAAAGCGGCCTTGAGTGAATTCTAGAGAGAGAGAGACGTGCGGGTAAAGGGGCAGGGTAGGTTTTGCTTCCACCTCTCTGTGCAGGCAGGCTGGTTGAAGAAGAGAGACTTAGCCGCAAAGAGAAGAAGCAGAAGAAGACAGAAGAGAAGGAAGAAAGAGAGACTGCAGAGAGAAAGGACTGCAAGAGAAGGAGAAAAGGCAGGAAGAAGATCAAGGCAGAAAGAAGACCTGTAGATTTGAAGGAAGAAGGAGAGACTGCTGAGAAGAAGACAGAAGACGAAGAAGAAAAAGAGACTGCAGAAGGAGAAAGAAAGCAAGATCAGAAAAAGAAGAATAATCAAAGAAAAAGGGAAAACACTTTTAAGATGTCTGATCACAAGATCTGACGTCCAATTTTACTCTTTTGTCATAATTACCTTTTAACCGCATACATTCATATTTAAATTAAAGTTTTGAGTAAATTAGAGTGTTCAATTACTTTTGAGATTAGTAGTAAATTCCAATTGCTCCCTGTGTTCGACCTCGGATACTCCGATTTTCAAGTAATAAAATTCTCTATTTGTTTGAACGCTTTGTCGGCTATATTACAACGTATTATCTTTTAAAACCCGATCGAGAGCGTTTAAACAGGCTGCATGGCCGTACACGCTCAAAAGGAGAAGGAAAGAAATATCTTACTTGTCAGACGTCTGGACCATCCTACAGACGTCTTCGACGTCGTCTGGACGTAAGTCCAGACGTCTGATTCTGAAAAATTTTTCCAGAACTAGAGCTTGATTCGCTCTCCGCCCGCGACGCACGGCCGCGCCGGCCCCCGTCCGCCTGCTGCCCCAGTTGCAGCAGCCCCTCCACGACACCCCACGCCTGCTGCTCCCCCGCCGGCCAGCTCTAGGTGCCCCGGCAAGCTCGCACCCTCGCAGTCGAGCTTCTTCCTTCTGCTCGCAACCCTCCTTCCCGCACGCTCGCCGTGGCCGCTCACTCGCTCGCTCGCGCTCTCGCACTGCCAGGGAGAAGGAGAAGAGAAAGGCGGAGGAGATGAGGGTGAGGGAGAGGGCGAGGGTGTATATAAGGCAGCGCGGGGAGAGAGAGAAGAGAGACGGCGCGTCTGCAGGAAGAGAGAGGAAAAAGAAGAGGAAGGCGGCAGGTGCAGTCTACGCGCGCACGTGCGCAGACGCAACCCGGTACGCCGAAGAAATTTATTACCAAACGTCTGGGAAGGGTTCCAGACGTCTGGATAGACGTCTGGGCCACTTCCCAGACGTCTTTAAAATCAATCTGATGCCACGCTCGTAACAATAATCAAGGGATATTGGACGGCCAAGATCCTCCATGTTCTTCGCGTACTACAGTGTGCATGCGGGGGCAGCAGGTGGCCGGATCTATTGGGCAAATTGAAGGGAGAGGCCCCTTACGAAGGGGTAGAAAAATTATAAGTAGGTCCATAAGTGGAAAGAAATGATAACCAAATGGACCGTATGGGCTTTTAAAAAGGTCCCTGCAGGTTACACATAAGTTCGGAAAAGTTTTCTAAAGAAGAAAAATGTGATGCATAAAAGGACCTAAATGTAAACTCTAAGTTTCAAGGACTTAATGATGTCCAAATGCCTTTAGGTTTTTATATGTGCTCAATTGAACATTTGAGAAATTAATTATACTTTTGATTTGGACTTTTAAACTTGTTTATGTGTTAAATTAACACTTGGATGACAATTTGGCCTTTTTTCTTAAGAATATCTCGTTTTATGACCTAATTATGTAATTTTAACACAGAATTAAGGTTTTTGGACTTTTTTCTTTGATTCCCATACTTAACCCTTTTTATTTGTTAATTTGATATTGTTTAACCAAGTTTCTAGCATAACTTTAGCTTTTTAGCTATGATGAGTAGCCACTCACTAGTAGGGAGGGAGCTAGCCACCCCACGGGACCCAAGGTTATGCTAGCCACCTACACCAACTTTGTTAGGCCCACTGGATAAATCGGGGTAGTTGGATGAGGATGCGTGGACTGTGTAGGGGCGAGACCCCTATTTCGTTCTGAGGGGAGAGACCTCTATTCTGAGAGGGCAAGACCTTATACTATTCCGTGTTGTACTTTGAGTGTTCTCGTTAGTAGAAACGATTGACCGCTTGTCAGTGTGGGGTAGCTACCCGTGCACTTATCACGCGTGCCATAGTCACCGCTACGTCTTGACAATAACCTCGGGGTGGTTGACTGGGTGTAGGACTACCATGGGAGACTCTCCCAGCCAGGAGAGCACCATGCGTACCTTCTACTCCATGAAAAAGACTGCAATCAAGATTGTTCCCACGAGGAATAAGCAAAATCAAAAAATACTTGGATACTTTGGGAAATAGATGAACCAGAAATACATAAATGAGATAAATGGAAATGAGAATAAAACCTGCTTGATGTTTTTACTTTACTTGCACATAAATAATGTAAATACCACTCTACTTAGCATTTGCTGACTCCGTCTTTTCATAACCTTATTCAGGACCAAAAGTTGAGCAGTCCGAGTTTCCGGCTACAGAGGGAGCTAGGCCCAACCAAACCCAGTCGTAGTAGTTTCTTTCCAGTTCTTTATTTCAGTTGTAGTTGTGAGTACTGAACTTTAAATTAATGTTCTCGTTACTTTTTGTTTTATGTTGTTGTGGTGGCATGTACTATTTTGAGACAGTTGTTCTACTTTTCTTTACTGTTTCGTTTTTCCTTCTGCTTTGTTATATTGCATGTGTGAATGGAGTTTGTTTTCTTACTTTTGATTATTTCTCGTTGGATGACTAGATCTTGGGATTAGTCGATGCGAGCCAATCTCGGGTCCTGTAGGGATCCAGGAACCGGGTCGTAACATTAGGTGAGTTATAAAGATGATGGCACTGCCATCACTCAGCCCAAAATTGAAACATTTTAGCACGATATTGTGTGCTTAATAAATGCTCAAGATAGAGCCATACATCTCATGAACTTTGAAGATCTAAGATTTGCATGCAAATGTCTTCAAAGACTGACGACATCAACCAAATGATCGAAGCAATCACCATTAGAAACTTGAGCAGCATCACCACTAGATCCTTGAGTAATAAATTTGGGAGGAACAATAACAGTTCCATCCACAAAGGAAATCAAATCATATGACCTAAGTATTGGAAGGAACTGAGCTTTCCACATAGCATAATTTTGGGAATTTAGTTTGTAGGGCACACTATCGTGTATGGTTGTAGGTAAAGAACTTTGATGAGCATGAACAGCTGTCGAGACAAGAGATACTCCAGTAAAACCCATTTAGGCATAGAAGCAGAGAAAGGAATGAATACAAAGAATGAAAATGAGAGAAATTGGAAGGAGGTGAATCAATCTAAGGTGTTCATTAGAATGAGAACCTGAAGCTCCACTAGTGCCTCTTCTTGAATCAATTCGACCTGCCTTACTCGATCTTCAAGTCGTTGAAGAAGAGTAAGAATCTCATGTGATGTTGCAACAATTTGCTGTAGATGATCAAGTATCATTCTGAGAAATCTGGTGATCATCTTTGATCTCATATCTTCTCCTTTGATACCATGTTATGTTGCTATGTAACAGGTTCATATGTGCCTTAATAGAGTGAGCAGGATATATTTATAAATGAGAAAACAACTTAACAACAAAATGCTACTAGCTTCTAACAATCATGAAGCCTGACCTTATAGTTCAAGGTATTAACAAGTAAGTACATCAATATGGGCATCTATTTGTTTCACACTTGTGTTTAGTTTTATTAGGTTGTATGAAGAGATGAGTTGGCCCGAGGTGCTTATCTCTTCCATTCAAGCTTAATTCTTTGCTACAGTGGAAGGTATGCGATTAATGCTTTCCTTCCTAATTTTTACTTTAAGGTACGTTGTAATTCAATTTTTTTCATTAGTTCAAAATGAGTTATTGATTGATTTAAGTGTCAAAGTTGATGAGGTGTACTTATTTAAGGATCTTTTTGACAATAACCACGATGTTGATAACTATGGGTGGATTAACCTCTTGTTCGTTTGCTTCTTGTTTTTATTTTTCTTTGTTTTATGATCTCTCTTTCATGTGCACAATGTAAGTTGCAACTCAAACTTGGCAACATGAATGGCAAGAACTTGAGTGGAGATGTTGATGATAACTTTTTTCTGAGAATTTTGCATGCAGCATATTTTAGTAGCATATTTACCGTGACTTACGTTAAGTTAAACAAATCTCAACTTACATTTTGGAAAGAGAAGTTGAGAATTTGACTCACGAGGTTGTTGGTATGTCTTCCTTACCCTTAGTATCGACCTTAGTGCACATGCAGTGTATAATAAATCATGCACGCTATGAGTTGAAGACCTTGGTCCATTGCTTTATTTTGATTATAGGTCATAATAGCTTACAAATCGATTTGAATGTTGATATTCATGAAGTGGAGTTGTTTAATCATATTTTAAATGATGATTATGAAGTTCATAATGGTGACCGGAAGGTTTTGTATCCTTCCATGGCGGACGTGCACCGACGTGCATGTAAAAAGAAAATGAAAACTATGCAAGTGATCATGTTGATGTCTATGTTGTGAATGGAGGTGCGGTGAATGTGGTTACTAAGGTTGTTCGTAAGTTTTAACTTAATTCTTTACATCTTATCTTTTGTTGTCCCTTATGAGGTGTAAAAATAAAAAAAACAATTGACCTCAGTGCTGTGAATATGGCTTCTATTAATGTTGTTGATAAGTTTGTTTGATTTTTGTGGTTTTGTTGTGCTAATTTCGCATGGATTTTATTCCCTACATTTATCCGATAATTATATTCTCTATCATGTATGTCAGATGCTATTCTTTTGAGTGTTGATGCGATGGTGGGAGTGATAATTATGTTGGTTAGCGTGGTGGAGGCGGCAAGTTTTTTCCTTTATTTATATAGAGTCTTATCATCGTCTGTTAATGTTTCTAAGTTTTATAGATCTAAGATCTGCTCTATGTTGGCTTGGAGCTTGAGAAATTTGAGCATTTGCTATGTCATGCTCAAACATATGCTCAAAGTTGTAGATTTAAGATTTTATTGAAGTGCACGAGCTGAGATGAGACTGACAATACTCTTATACAAAGAGTAACTTAATTTGATATATTCTCGATCCAACAAGAGACCATCCAGGCCGACGGATAAATTCTATAAGAAGCGTCTCACGAGGAAGATTGATTGCAAAGTGAGAGTTAAGGTTCACTTTTGTGGCCAACAGAAGTATGTTATAGTTTACGCGAGGTTCGAGTATAATCATTAATTACTTCAACAAGATTTGAATAAATTTTTTAGGACAAAAAATTGTTTAAGCGTTAGTAAAAAAATGAAAAATTGAGCTAAAAGACCACTCTGATATTGATTTATTGAAAATCATGTCGTCCTTTCTTATTGAGCATAAAGGTTGTGAGAATATGCCATTCAAACAACAAGATGCTAAATATGAATTGCAAAAGTTGCAAAAGCTTAGGCTTGTTAAGGGAATGCGTTAGCTATTCTAGACTAGTTTTCTCACATGCAATGATTGGATTTCAACTTTTCCTACATGAATGATTTGGATGATGATGGTTGTATTCGAAATGCTTCTTGGATTGATTCAACAAGTTGTCACATACAAATTTTTTTTGATAAAGTTGTAAGCTTCCACACAAGGTAGTTGATGAATAAGATAACATGTCAGTTTGTTCGAGTTAATAATCACAAGCAATCCATTTTGTTCGATTGTGCATTATTTATCAAACAAGATGGCAACTACATTTATCGATTATTCTGAACTAGGTTGGCATGTATAGATGGTACAGCTCCTTAGGATATTGTCATGGAACGAGCGCAATCACCGCGGATAAAGGATGTTTCTATTGTCCACCCTACACGTCGTCATAGGCTTTATCTGTACCACATCATTCAAAAGTTGCCTAAGAGAGTTGGAAGTGATCTATATGGTAGAAATGATTTAAAGAAAATTATCCACTCAAACTGTTGATGGATTTGAGTTTCAATAGAAGAAAATGGTCGATGATAACAATTTATGAAATGACAACTAGATATTGAACATATTTTAAATAATGGCTATGTGGGTTCCAAAACATGTTCTCAAGACGTGCTCTAAGTATAATCATTGCCCAATTCAGGGAGAGTGAGAATGCTTTTTTTCTTTTTGACAAACATTGAACTCAAAATAATTTTTAAATTTAGTTTATTTGAAGGATTAATCTCTTAAAAGAAAGGTTAACTTCCATTTACTTAAGTACTTAATCGCTTATTTGGTAATCTGAGTTTAACCACTTTAACACGAGTTTACCTAACATCTTACCAGATGAGAGATTAAGTAGTCAAGTAAATAAAGTTTACCCTCAAATAAATTAAGCCTTAAGCAATTTGTCTAATAATATAAACTTACAATGCAAGACAAGCAGGAATAGTCGATTTCAACTCACCATACCAATTAGTACATTTGCAAACCAAGTTTCCTATGGCGGAGAAGATCTGGGGTGTCTACACTATTAAGGTTTTTAGGATATTTTAAGATAAGATGACGGCAACCAATTATTGTAACCTTAGGCAATCCTTCATCAATGTTGTTGGTGGCTCACTTTCTATGGAAGTTTTTTTGGTACACTTCGGATGAGACGCTTACCTTCTATGCATATTTCTAGCAGGAAACGTCGACATTGTTTTGTCAGTGTCGTTTGTTCAAGATGGATGGAGTCATTTGCAGATACATCGCTCAAGTGCTTATAGATCAAGGTGTTCGTAGTGTTCCTATAGGTACGTTCTCGATCACTGTTGCAAGGGCCTAAAGCTTATTGAACTTTTTATAAATGTCATGCACAATTGCACATGTCATTAGAGGATGCGGGTGAGCATTACGCGGAGATGTTTACAAATATTGAGGTTTGTTGACTTTGGGTTCCGTTTGTGAAGAATTATATGTGTATGTGGTTTGCAAATTAATTCTTAAGAAGCCATACAACGATCTCTCATCTCCTTGTCACGCAAGATATTCATACCCATGTGCATGCAGTTGTTTTTATTTGTATTTGTTACCATGCATGTCAATTTATATTAGTTGCCACACAGATAATTCTAATACACAAAGACAGATGTTTAATTGGGAACAACATAGTACGTTCAAGGCAAACGAAAATGAACTTAATCCAGACCAAGATCCTGTCCAAGCTGAAAAAGATCCTTAACTCCCCATTTTGGGGGGAATGAAGCGAGAAGGAGAAGGAAGGAGGGTGTTGGGCTGTGGCTAGGCATGAGGATTAATTTGAAGTTTTTTTTGTAAAAGAAAAGAAGGAAGAAGGGCTTTGTCTACATCGTAACGTGTTATAAGAATAGAAAAAAGAAAAATGATGGAATAAGTGAATTTTAGTGTTGAGGTGTTTAGATATATTAAAGTTGTCTCATATGGAGGTGAAATAATTTTAAGTTGGATTAATTTTTATTAATTCAACACAAGTGATATGTAAATTAAATGATAAATATAGATTAACTCATTTAATCTATCTACCAAATAAGTCCTTTTTGATCAAGACTTTTAGTCCTTTCCTTTATTATAAACGTCCAAAGAGAAATACAAATAGGTTTGACGATGTTAGATGAGAAGGTTAAGAGACATGTTACGGCGAAAGAAAAGCTTGTATATTGATAGAATATTTAATTGAAGAGTCAAGTGAATTTATATCAAATTAAATATTTAATTATTTCTTAACCGATCCTCTAGTTGCATCAAGTTAAGTAGATTTAACCTAAAATAAAATTACTCTGTTAACTCTGTAAAATAATTTTAATCCCTCGGTACATCTAACTAAATTAACTTACTTATTTTATTATTTATTTTACTCCCTTCTTATGCTTTTACTTATCTCATGAATATGTAGCTGTTACCAAATGAGACCTAAAGGTAGGGATCTAACCATATTGACGTTGAAAGTGTCGACGCAGCTGCATCACAGTCAAGCTATGATGCGAGGAGGCCTCCCCACATATGAGCTCATCCATCAAGGGTGGCTCCACGCAAAGGGGACTAAGTGAAGGAGGTCACGAAGTGGGATTTGCCACGAAGACAAGAGGGCCGGCTAGTTTTATTGTCCTACGTGGCTAAATGTCCTCCACACGCATGCACAAAAATAAGTCATGTAGCCAAGGGGGAGGGGGGATTGGATGAAACAAGGGAATGCATATATGAAAAGTGATCGACCACTGCCGCATTAGGGTTTGAGAGTTTGCTCAATAGATGATACAAAAGAGAAGGTTATATTAACATCAAAAAGGCAACACTGATTTCATCTAGCATCAAGTAGCAAGGGAAAGTAGTGTTTGACCTTACCCTGGATCATAAGCCAATTTAATTAGGCATGCAGCTAGCATTAGGTCTAGTTTTGATGGTTGGGGTAGATTTCATCGGGTAACTTCAGAATGAAAGGGTTAATTAACCTCCTTTCTGTTAGATAATGATGATTACAATCTACGTTAATCTCTGTTTCTATTCGGTGTGCAGGGAGGTAACTTATAATTTGCATGAAGGTTGAATAGGGCATCCAAACTCGGGGAGGATTAACCCAGTTGCAAAAAGTGGTTGTCCCACAAGTGTTCGGATAACGTTGGTACTAAACCAAGTTTGTTACATCACCCTTTAGTCGATTTACTTCTTTATCTTTTTCAAAAATTGCTTTGCTTATTATTTATTAGTGATGAGAAAGAGGAGTGAGGATGGATTGATTACCTGACTGGACTCCGCGAATCCTGATGAAGCGAAGGCAGTGTGACAGAGGGTGAGGAGAACAAGCAACCTGGAGGGAGAGGAGAAGGGGATTCGATGGCCTTTGAGTCGGGTCGGGAAGGGCAGAGGTGGGAGGACAGTCGCATTGGGCAAAGAACCCTCTGGCTGAGCAAGACAAATAAATAGATTAGATTTAGATTAGATAGGCTCATGATGTGACTACATGAAGGGAAGCTCAAAGCCCTACTCTTCTGTTTTTTTTTTGATAGGAAGCTCTACTCTTCTGTTTAGTGTAGCAGCAAGGTCATCACATTCACATCACTGTTCTTTGATTTGAAAGGACCCTTTTTAGGCTTTGCTTCGAGTTCATCTGAAACAGAAAGAATGAGCAGCTGGATAACAGGTTGCAGAAGCAGAGAATCGCATCATTAGGAGCAAAGACCCCTGTGCAATAAAGATCTTCTTTTACCATTCAAAATTCACGCATGTGGATTGGCAATCATTCCAATGGAGGATGAAACACATCATCTTTTCATTTTAAGTGATCTTCTTCTAAATGATTCAATCAATAGAAATGGATTCTCTGACAGGGTATTTGGTACTTAGAATTTTCATTAATTTTGACTTTAATTTTGCATTTAGCATTGTAATTTTGGAATCGTGCCATTTTCAAAATTAAAAGTGTAATTTTAAATTTCGATAATTCCTGCACCTTTAAATTATTTAATGTCATCCGTTAATTTCTCCTGCTTATTTTTTAAATTAAAATTTTCTATGTCACTAATTTATTTCATCAAATAAATATTTTGATAAAAAATAAAATTCGTTCAAACACTTACGTATAATAAAATCTCTTAATTTTTTTATTTCACTTATTTCTAATTTTTATTTCATTTAATGATTTTTCTTACCAAACAATAAGTCAATAGAGACGGTGGTGAGATTGCCTGTCATTTTTAAATTTTTCCTAAATTTCACAATCAAGATCTCCTACGTCAATTTTTGCCTGCACTGCTACGTCGATAAATCATTATCCTTCAATTAAATAATGCCAATGCCAACGATAATTGAGCTAATATTTCAGTCAATTAGATGTTTAGTATTTTAGGATTAATATATTTGATTTGGAGGATTAACACTACAACATTAATTTATTTGATTTTAGAGTTAATCTTATTTATTTAAGAGATTAATTTATATAATTTTAACATTTATTTTGTTAACATCAATTTTAAAGAATATTAACAAAATAAATATTAATTTCGTAACTTCCTCATATGCAAATTATATTCTCAAAAAACTAATGTTAACATATACTTAAGTAAATACCACAAAATTAATATCCAAATTTAACATCAATTTAAATATATAAATTTAATTTTAACACTATTTTACAAATAAATAAATTAAAAATAAAAAATTTAATTTAATTTTATATCATTTAACACCAATTCCTAGAAATAAACTAACCCTCCAACTAACGAATAATTATTTGATGGTACATTTTCTTGCTAATATCACAACCAGCAGAAATGCTTCCCTTTCCTTGCCACATTAACATTAATATTTATTTAAATATATTTATTTTCAACTTCTCACATTAAATTCAATGAAAATTAATACATATATATATTAAGATATCCACCGACATATCTTGTTATGACTCGATTTCTAAATCTTTACAAGATTCGAGATCGGCTCGACTCAACAAATCCTAAGATCCAGTCGTCTAACAAGAAATAATTGAAAAGCAAGAAAATAAACCACATTCACTATGTAATGTAACTAACAGTAAAAGCGTACAAGCAATAAAGGAAGTAAAAGCTGCTAATCAGTACATACCACCACAACAACAGGAAAGTAGTACAAAAGTACAGTAATAAGAATAATAAACAAAGTCTAAAACTCAGTAACAGAAAGGAAGTGCAACAACAATAAGAAACTACCGTTGGATTCGACTGGGTCCAGCACCCTCTACAGCCGGTAATTCAGGTTGCTCAACTCCTAGACCTGTAAAGGGTTATGACAAAACGAAGTCAGCAAACGCTAAGTAAAGTGGTAAACTGACTATCTAAAGCAGTAAAAGCTAGCAGGTAAATTTATCTTTTCCAGTTAATTATTTTTCAAGTAATTACTTTTCACCCCATTAGTTTACTTTCAGATTTCTTTCTTGATCTCGCATGTTCCTCGTGGGAACGATCTTGATTGCAGTCTTTTCTGAAGAGTAGAAGGTACATGTGGTGCTCTCCTGTTACGACCCGGTTCCCGAATCCCTACAGGATACGAGAGTCAGACTGACTCGACTGATCCCAAGACTCAGTCGTCCAACGAGAAAGTAATCAAAAAGTAGTAAAATAAACTACATTCACCATGCAAGTAGCTAATAGTAACAAAAGTATAGCAGTAAAGAAAAGAACTACTACAGTACATACCACCACAACAGTAGAGAATTAAAAACAGGTACAGAAATATGATGTTTACAATAAAGAGTACAATATGAAATAGAAATACTTACTACTACAGAAATATGGTACAACAAAAGTACAACTACTGGACTCTACTAGGCCCAGCACCCTCCACAGCCGCAGGCTCTGGCTGCTCAACACCTGATCCTGAAAAGGGTGACAAAAGTGACACATCAGCGAAATGCTGAGTAGAGTGGCAACCAGCTAGCTAAGAAAAACAGTAAAGGTAAATAAGTAGCTGTTGTTTGAATTTCTTTCTTTATTTTACTATTTCTTGGTTTATTTCTCAGGTCTTTCTCTTGATCTCGAATGTTCCTCGTGGAAACGATCTTGATTGCAGTCTTTTTGGAAAAGTAGAAGTAGAATGTGGTGCTCTCCTGGCCGGGAGAGTCCCCCGTGGTGGTCCTACCCTCAGTCAACCACTCCAAGGTCACTGACAGACGTAACGGTGACTACGGCACACACGATAAATGCACGGGAAGCTACCCCGCATTAGCACGCGGTCAGTCGTTTCCGTTAACGGGTGCACCCAAAGCACAGCACGAAACCAGTATATGGCAGAGCCCTCTCAGTAATAGGGATCTAGCTCCTCCACAGTAACCAAACAAGGGTCTTGCCCCTCCACAGTCCGCGCACCCTCGCTTAACTACCCTGGTTTGCCCAGTGGGCCTAACAAGTCGGTGTAGGACAGCTAGCAGAACCCCGGGGTCCGTGGGGTGGCTAGCGCTCTCTCTACACTAGTAGCTCTCCCCAGTACTGTGTACGCAAGGGCCAAAAGTCGGTACAAAGTTGCCAGACCTAACCCCAGGTCCCTGGGGCCGCTAGCTCCGCTCTGCACTAAACAGGGGACAGTCTCTCTCCTTGGTACTCCGTACTTAAGGGCCAGCTCACTTCCCCAATTCCATTCTATTTACCTTTCAGGAGCACTACTCCTAATTCCCCATAGGATTCATGCTCATATTACTCTAGCCAAGCCATTTTAGGTTTCATCATTTTAGTTTTATTCTCATATAGCCCGTGTTTCCAACATTTAATATCAATTTATATACAAGCAGCTCAATTTTAGTTGACAACAACTGGAATCACATGTAGCAATTACTAGCAACAGTACTCTATATTTCACTGGCAGCTGTTATAAAGTTACAGACAATTATCATTATTCTATCTACTTTTCCAAGACTGTAATTCATGTATTCACGACATTCGTTTCAGTGTTTCTGTTAATAGGACCCTAGGATCTATCATTCAATCTAGTTTTCCAGTCCTAGGATTCATGCCATACCCTAGGATCTATCGTTCAATCTAGTTTTCAAGTCCTAGGATTCATGCCACACCCTAGGATCTATCATTTATCTCAAAGATGCATTAATGTTGGTAAATAACCAAGGGGAGCCACTCTCCCGCAAAATCGGGAGTAATGGGGACGTGATCGGTAGGTCCACGTGCCTCCGCAACCCCCAAAGCTAGAACGGAACGAGGTCCTAACACAAGGATCAATCACAAGGAACTACTCAGAACAGGATACAAGTTCTTTAAACAAGTAGAGGAACTAATTCTGAGAAAAATTAAATTTTAAACGCGGAAATCGGACCTCGAACGGACCCCAAACGGGTCAAAAATGACAACTCTAACCAAAATCAGACGTCTGGAACACCTTCCAGACGTCTTAAAAGGTGGTCCAGGTCATACCTTACTCTGAGCTATTCTTCAGACGTCCAGGATCTCGTTGAACCGTTTGGACCTAGTTCCAGACGTCCGACTATCACTCCGGACGTCTGGCGACTCTCTCCGCCATCTGATGCTGTGCCCAGACGTCTAATCTGTGTGGGAGGGCGTGTCCTTGCGCCTTCCCAAAATAAAACCTGCACGCGCGACCAAGGCCTCCTCATCATGACACGTCTCAACCTTCGGCGGATCGGCCTACATGGCTGTATCCGCAAAAGGGAGGAAGAATAGAAATATCGTACCTTTCAGACGTCTGGATCTCTCTCCAGACGTCACCCGCATCGTCTGGACGTAGGTCCAGACGTCTGATTCTGGGAAAATTTCCCAGAATCAGGACGTCCTCACCTTCTTCCTGCTACGCACGGCCGCGCCACGTTCACCCACCTGCTGCCTGAGCTGCAACAGTACCGGGGTAACCTCCCCAACACCATGCTCCTGCTGCACACCCGTCGGCCGGCCCTGGGCTACTCCGGCGAGCTCGCTCTCTCTTCCTCACAGGCTCTGCCTCTTCTCCCTCTCACTGCACTTCCTGCCCGCACGCACCCGGCAGCAGCTGCTACCCTCGCTCTCTCACTCTCATGCTTACGCTGGAAGAAGAAGGAGGAGATGGTGGAGTGGTGGGTGAAAGAGAGGGAAGGGGGGGAGGGTATTTGAAGGCATCGGGGGAGAGAGAAAATAAAAAAATGTCTGCAGGTCAGCGAGCTCAGTCTGCGCACGCACGCGTGTAGACTCGCAATCGTACGCTGCAAAAATTTATTTCCAGACATTTGGGAAGGCGTCCAGACGTCTGACCAGACATCTAGACCAACTCCCAGACGTCTTAAAAGCGTTTGATGTCCTGGGCCTTAACACCTCCTGGCTGGGAGAGTCTCCCGTGGTAGTCCTGCACCCAGTCAACCACCCTGAGATCACAGACAGACGAAGCGATGACTACAGCACGTTCGATAAACGCACGAGTAGCTATCCCGCACTGGCACCTGTTAGTCTTTTCCGCTAGCGGGTATGCCCAAAGTATAGCACGGAACAGTATAGGGCCTAGCCCTCTTAGAGATGAGGGTCTCGCCCCTTCACAGTCTGCGCACCCTCGTCTAATTACCCCGGTTTGCCTAGAGGGCCTAACAAGTCGATGTCGGGTGGCTAGCTGACCCTCGAATCTCATGGGGTGGCTAGCTCCCTCCATACACTAGTAACTCACCTTGGTACCGCGTACGCGAGGACCAACAGAAGTTGGTGTAGAGTGGCCAATCCTAACCCTGGGTCCCAACCCAAGGGCGGCTAACTCCACTCTACACTAAAAAGGGGACAGTCGCTCTCCTTGGTACCACGTACTCAAAGGTCAGCACACTTCCCATCCACATTTCCAGGCCTTCCCATTCATCCACAGGAGCTCTACTCCTAATTCCTCGTAAGGTTCATGCTCATATTCACCATATTATTCCATACCAGGTTTTATCATTCACAATTTCGTTCTCGTATTATACACATGCAACTCGTATTTCCACAATTAAACACATGCAACAAGCGATATTATAGGCAATTGTTTAGTTAGCTCAGGTAGCTCGTATTTATTAACAGGCAGCTGCTAACAATTCAACTCATTCATTTATAAATACAATCTCAATCACGCACACAAACAGTGCAACTATTCCTCGTCCTATGATTCATGCCACATCCTAGGCTTCTAGTTATCTAATTATCATAGATGCATTCATATTTTATAAGTAAGACAGGGGTGGACCACTCTATTAGACAATCCGGGAGTACTGGGAGCTCGAACTGCAGACCCACGTGTCTCTACAAGCCTTAGACACGCAATAGGTTGAAATCGTATACCAAGGAATACATCACAATGGAACGTTCAAAACAGTATATAAAGGTTTCTAACATGTAGAGGAACTCACAAGGAAACCACAGATATTTCATTTGCGTAAAATAGATCTCGGTCAGACCCTAAACAGGTCAAAAACGTGTCTACAGACCCAAATCAGACATCTGGAAATAAGTCCAGACGTCTTAAAAGTCATCAGAGATTCACCTCAAGTCCTGCGGTGATCTCAGATGTCCAGGACTCCTCCGCGACCGTCTGGACTCAATTCCAGATGTCTGACCAGTCCTCCGGTCGTCTAGGAATGCCTCTGGTCGTCTGGTAAGCTGTCCAGACGTCCGAAAAGCGTGAGAGGGCATACCACGTGCCTTCCCAAAGCTGCTCCTATGTGCGACAAAGCAGTACACCACTTTTAGCCAAGCAGATTGCCTCTGTGGTTAGGCTTGCATGGCCGTAACTGCAAGGAAGACGTACCTTCGCGATACACCCGCTTTCAGACGTCCGATGTCATCGCCAGATGTCCAGCCCGTCGTTCGGAAGGCACTTCGGACGTCTGATACTGGAAAAGCTCCAGTACCAGACCGCACTCCTGCTTCTCTCGCCGCACTCCACCGCGGCTCCTCCTGCACCGCTGCCGCTCCGATCGCTGTAGAAGGTCGGAGACGACGCCTTGACACTCTCCTCCCGCACGCGCCACAGTGGCTATGCAAACCTCTGGCGAGCCTCCACGAGCTCGTGACCTCAGCCCTCTCCTCCTCCTCACGCCCGCTCCTCCTACTCGCTCTCGCTCCCTCTCTCTTGTGCGCCTCACTCAAGGCAGCGGAGTGGGGGGTATGGTGGTGGTGGTGGAGTGGAGAGGAGAGGAAGGGGGTGCTTCTTATATAGGCTGGAGGGTTACGGTTTGATGGGGGAAAGGAGAAGAAGAGAGAGAAGGAAAGGGCCTGTGTGCTGGCTGCGCGCAGAACCAACAACGCGTACAGATTTTTTAATTTCCAGACGTCTAGGAAGGGGTCCAGATGTCTGACTGATAATCCAGACGTCTTAAAAGGCTCAAATCAGAACGGGTCTTTACATCATAATAAACTTAAAGGAAGTTTCATCCCCGAAACTTGAGCTAGCTAGGGTGCGGAAAAGGAATATAAAACACAAAACAAACTTAAAGAGGACCGAAGTCGGTCCGAAAAGACGAACCCTCAAAAAGCTCCGAGTACAGCTCTCGCATCGCCACCTCAGGCTCCCAGGTAGCCTCCTCGTACCGTTGGCTCCTCCACAAAACCATCACCAGGGGTACCTTCTTCCACCTCAGACTCTGGACGACTTTGTCTAGTATCTGCACTGGTCTCCCGGGGTAGGTCAGGTCGTCACCCACCTCGACACTCTCGTGGCTCAGAATGTGACTGGGATCGACGACGTACTTCCTAAGGTTGGACACGTGGAACACATCGTGCACACCAGAAAGCTAGGAAGGAAGGGCAAGCCAGTAAGCAACGGATCTTACCCGCTCCAGGACTGCAAAGGGCCCCACAAACCTTGGTGCAAGCTTCCCCTTCACCCCAAAACACTGCAGGCTCTTCATGGGTGAAACGCGAAGAAAGACGTGATCCCCAACCTCGAACTGCACCTCTCTGCGTTTCCAATCAGCATAACTCTTTTGCCTACACCTGTCAGTGCGAAGTCGTCTATGGATCTGCTCTATCACCTCCTGACTCTACCGGATCAACGTGGGGCCAACCTTTCACTTGGTCCCCACCTCAACCCAACTCAAGGGTGCAATACACCTCTGTCTGTATAGAGCCTCGTAAGGTGCCATGCCGATGCTCGAGTGATAACTGTTATTATAAGCAAACTCTGCTAGGGGTAAGTACTCCTCTCAAGAGCCCTTCCAGTCTAGCACACAGGCGCGCAAAAGGTCCTCAAGTGTCTGTATAGTGCGCTTCGACTGTCCGTCCATCTGGGGGTGGTACGCAGTACTGATCCTCACCCGTGTCCCTAAAGTCTGCTGAAACTCAGCCCAAAACTAGAAAGTAAAATTGGCATCCCGGTTGGATACAATCTCACGCGGAACTCCGTGCAAGCGCACCACATCACGAATGTACCTCTCTGCCAATTGTGCTGGTCCCAAGGTGACTCGGATCGGCAAGAAGCGTGCCGTCTTCGTCAATCTGTCCACTATCACCCAGACTGCGTCGTGTCCTTACTCGGTAACAGGTACACCCACCACCAAGTCCATGGTGATGCTCTCTCACTTCCACTCTGGCACAGGAAGTGGCTGCAATGGCCCTACAAGCCTCTAGTGCTCAGCCTTCACCTGCTGGCACACCAAATACTACTGCACGAACTCACCCATATCCCGCTTCATCCCTCTCCACCAAAAGTGGCGTCTCAAATCATGATACATCTTTGTGTTCCCGATATGTATGATGAACCTGGACCTGTGTACCTCCGTTAGAAGCTCTCTCAATAACTCCTTGTCCCTGGGAACGCACAAACATCCCCTCATGTGCAGCACCTCGTCTAAAAAAGAGTAGTCTCCTGGGTCCCCTGACAGCACTCTGTCTCACAACGACTGTAGGTACGGATCCGACATCTATCCTATGATGATGCAGTCTATCAGCTCTGGTCTCATCTATCGTGTCACCGTCACTGCCCCACAATACCCTTGTGACTCTCGGGGTCGTTGATGAGAGACTCATCATGATCTCTAATTACCCCTAATTAACTAGTCTTCCTAGTTAATTAGCTAAGGTTATGAATATATAAGGGTTAATTATTGAATAAGGGATATTTAGTAAAGGATCTTAAGATAAGTTTAAAATGATATTTTATCATTCAATTAATATTATTAATAATCTAATCAATAATTGGACTCGAAATCCTATTAATCATTCCCTTAATTAATAAGTTAAGTAACTTAAACATAATGTATACATAAGTATATAATAACTTAAGTAATTTTACTTAATCTAACAAATTAACCTAAAAAGGTCAAAAATGTAAATTCAAGGTGAAAACATAATATTTACCTTATTTACTAACATATATAAAAAGTTGAAAAAGATCCAAGTTAAAATAAATCTTTAAAACCTAAGTTTACATTTTAGTCCTTAAAATTCATTGCAATCGGGTCCTTAATTTTCACAGAGGTCCTTAAGTTTCATTTTATATAAGTCCCTGTCACCTTCTTCTTCTTCTTCTACATCTATTTGGATGGCTGACGACGGAGAGTAACGCCACCGCACAATCACCGCCCTGCCAGCATCATCCTTCTTTCTCCAAGCTCTTGGAGCTTGCACTTACCACTCCATCTTCATCCACCAGTCTGGATTAACTGCAAATCCTAATTTCTGGTGGGAGTTAACCTCACCGTCGTCAGAGACGACACTGGAAGTTAAGCTCCTCAAGCTTTTCTTCGTCCAGACCTCGCCATTCTCTTCGTCGCCAACCACTATAAATACCCCCTCACCCTTCCGATTTCTCTCAAGTTAACACCCTTCCCTCTTCTTCACTGCAGCCGACTTCGATAGGCTATTCTCTCAGAAACTCTGGCGACCTTCCATCTCACTCTCCGAAATTCTCCATCCATCTTGATTAGCCGAGGAGATCCGCTATGGTCAGCCGCGTCTCTGGACAAAGGCTACGACCAAGGAGTCCTCTGCTTCACCTCGCATCCGCCCGTCGGAGATCTTCCTCTTACACCCTCTGATTTCGTCGTCCGCTATGAACCTTTGACGGAACCCTATTGACCCCTTCGTCTAGGTAATGGTAAATTAGGAGTAGGTGTAGGAGTAGGAGTAGGGTAGTTTACATAGGTAGTTAGTTAGGTAGTTTAGTTGTAATTCTAAATTTCAGATGTTCATCTTCTCCGACTCCGACAAGTTCCTTGAGCTTGCCAGAGCCCTAGTTTTGTCTTTTGAAATCGCTGTCCACCTTCCTTTATCTTTCACGACCATCTCTATCACACTTAATTCTTAATTTTATCACTTAATCGCCTAAATCACCTCCACCTCCACCGACTACTTCTGCTGTCCATGGCAGCAGTAGTCGAGCTAATTCCACCTTCACTGGGTCCTTCATCATCTATTCATCACTTAAGGACCATATTCTATACTTTAATATGAGTAATTACCACATATAACTTAAACGCCTAATTTTTAATTAAGTTCCTGAGCTCCCTGTCCATGGCTGCTCAGCAGTAGTTAAAATCCCTAATTATATATTTATTTTTGATCGTAAGTATCTGTTGACTTGTTTTGACCACACAATTGAGTGGTAAAACAGGTCCAGAGCAATAACCAACTCAGATTCTTTAAGAAATGAATTCACTGTCAAACCTTTACTCTAATGAGATAATGGAGAATTAATTGAGTCCCTGAGGTTTCTTGCAACCTCAGGAACCTTTTTAGATAAAAAATGGCACATTTTACGAATCTGTACACAATTTTTTCTTTTTCTGGACTCACCGGAGCTCCGGCGAGCTCCGGCAAGTCATTTTCTGATCTTCAACCTACAGAACTTAGTGAAAAGCTCCAGATCAAAGATTTAATGATCACTGATTGTTTTGAGGTTGCTTCTTTGAGGATTAAGTGACTAGAGTTTGAGATAGGACTTTGTCTTCTCAAACTCCGGCAGAGTTGGAGAAATCTATCAGTTAGGTTAAAGGCACATTTAAGGTGCTTAGAAGCTTCAGTGCAGTGCACTGAAGCTGTTGATAACCACAACCCATTGTAGAAATCTCTCAATTCCTCTGACGAACAAACACCTTTAGGAGCTCAGACGACGAGCCTGGAACCCTGATTTCTAGGGTTATAACATTTGTTAAAGAGGTTGAACAAGTTCCTGGGGTTGAAAGAACCTTATTTGAGGCTTTAATTTCCGGTGAAAAGGTTTAGAACATAAATTCAAATTTTCGAGCCTTTCAGTCAAACCTGAAGAGAAGATTCTGATTCTGAGCTCGAACTGAAGAATTGAGGAGTTAGAGTTATTCCTGAGAATCTGTTGGAAAGTTTTAGAGTGATCAAACTAAGCTCAGACTTGCAATTTGGTGTGAATTCAAGCCCTGTCAGTTTGGGTTGTTTTCGAACCCAAATTGATCGCAGTGGCATTTTGATGAGATTTGAAGTGATATGTTTTAATCGATTAAGAATGTTCTTCTGTGTCTGTTCACCTATTTCAAAGTTTGAAATCCATTCTCTGAAGCTTTCAGAGAAGCTTGAAGCTTCTCTGTGTTACCTGAAGCCTCTAAGAGCCCAAAACCTCTACCTATAGCTGTGGAATTACCTGTAGACGTATTTAGACCCTTACTAAGAGTGGAAAGTCCAATCTATGGACTCTATGAAGATTATTTTCATTTCCAGGCAGTTTAACCCCGTAGGAACCCCCTAGATTCACTCTTCAAATTGAAGAGGAAAACATCCTCTTAACTTAAAATTGACCCTGCAACCTTGTAGATTTACCTTAGAGCTTTCCATCAAGCTTTGAATCGCTTGATTTGGAGCTATGAGTAGGGAGATATCGTCAATTGAAGTCGGGTGTGGAGGGGGGAACATAGTCCCACGTCGGTAAGACACAATCGGGCGCATAGGAACAAAAGGAATTTGTTGCATGGGCTATCCAGTCGTCAAGCTCTCGGCGTGATCTGAACATCTGAACACTTCAAGCATATGTGTGTGTGTGTGCGGGCATGTGTGTGCCTGCAGGTGTGCGCCCGAGTAGGCGTGTGCGAATGTGTTGACCCTGAGAGGGCGAGGCCTGGGAGGCGGTTGAGCTGGTTTGGCTCAAAACTATGAACCAAAAAATAAATCAAAATCGAACCATAATTGAAATCAGGAGAGGACTGAGTAGGGTCTAGTCCCACCCTGATCTCAGGGTGCTGTGTATCCTCGAAAGGACCTCGCCGCAAATGAAAATAATTTTGGTTGAAAAGGAAAAAACAAACCCGATTCAACTGATGGTTCAAAGGGAAAGCTAAAGGAAAGAGGAGCTGATGGCTAAGTGCTGAAGAGACTAAGTGTTGAAGAAGAACAGGCATGAAGACTAAGGAGCAAAAGAAGAGATTAAGAAGAAAAATAAGGGAAGAGAAAGGCAAAAGTAGGAGCAATGAAGAGAGAAGAAGAAGGTAGAACAAGAGAAGAAAGAAAAGAGTTCGAAAGAGTAGAAAAGTAAAGGATAAAAGAGAAAGAAAAAGGAGAAAAGAGAGAAATAGAGGCTGAAGAAATAAAGATAGGAAATTATTTTTCTTTCTAGCATCATTTTAATTTCTTTTTATTTTTAAATGTTGTAATAAGGTATGTTGTAATTAAAAAAACTCTTATTTGCCTTAATTCCTTTGAAATAAAATAGAAAATTAACATGTTTACTTGGTAATAAAGTACATCATTTGAGTAAATGTGTTTTCATATGAGATTTTATATATTTCTTAAAGTTTAAATCATTTAGCAAAATTCATGTTTTTATAATTAAATTAATTATACCTCCTAAACTTATAAAGAAAATAAAGATAACTAGTGAATTTAAAATGAATTATACCTCCTAGCGAACGACCTATACTAAACCAGTAAAAATTTCTAAAATGTTAAGTTAATTCGACCCTACACTACTAATCGGCACAACTTCGAGTTAACTTAAGTGACTTTTCTCCACTCTTAATTAAGTAAAATTAACTTAATTACCGAGTCGAGTAAGGAAACCTATCAGTCGCCAACTGCCCAACTCCTCCATAAGTCTCCAACTCTGTGCCCGTAAACTGGCCAAGTGGGCGGGCGCCTTGAGTCTCAAGGCATCAGCCACCACGTTGGCCTTCCCCGGATGGTAGGTGTTACAAACGCGGCTTCAAGACAGTTTTTAAGACGTCTGGGAGGTGGCCTAGACGTCTGACCAGATGTCTGGAACCCCTTCCAGACGTCTAGGATTTAAAATTCTACGGTGTACGGGGTTGCGTCTGCGTGCATGCGCGCGCAGACCTGCAATCGCCACCCTCCTTCCGCTTCTTCCCTCTCTCCTCCTGCAGGGTGCAGTGCTCCCTCCCTCTCTCTCTCCCTGCGCGGCCTTAAAAGGCCCTCGCCCTCTCCCTCACCCTCATCCCCTTCGCGTCCCTCTTCTCTTCTCCCAGCCGGTGCGAGAGCGAGTGGTGGCAACAGCGGCAAGTGTGCGGGAGGAGGTGTTGCGCAAGGGAGGAGACGCTCGACTGTGAGGGCTCGAGCTTGCCGGGGCAGCTAGAGTCGGCCGGTGGGGGAGCAGCGGGCGTGGAGTGTCGCGGAGGGGTTGCTGCAGCTCGAGCAGTAGGCGGACAGGGCGCGGCGCGGCCATGCGTCTCGGGCGGAGAGTGAGAGGAGCTCTGATTCTGAAAATTTTTCCAGAATCAGACGTCTGGGCTTACAACCAGATGACGGTGAAGACGTCTGGAGGATTGTCCAGATGTCTGACAGGTAAGATATTTCGTCTTCTTCCTTCTTTCGCACGTACGGCCATGCAGCCGTCCGCCGCGCATTCGTCTAGGACCTGTCGTACTGAGAACGGGTATGGGTGCGTGCAGGTTCTGCTCGGGAGGGCGCAAGACTCGCCATCCAACGCGAATCAGACGTCTGGCCGCAGTACCAGACGATGGAGAGGACTTCCAGACGTCCGGGTTGACCATCGGACGTCTGGGAATTAAGCCAGACGCCCCTACAGGCTTCTAGACGTCTGAGGGACTACACAGAGCGAAGGTATCATCTGAACCACCTTTTAAGACATCTGGAAGAGGTTCCAGACATCTGATTTTGGGCAGTTTCGTCGTTTTCGACCCGTTTAGGGCCCGTTCATAGTCCGTTTTCCGCGTTTCGAGTGGCATTCTTTCCAGAATAGATTCCTCTACCCGTTTACAGTAATTGGATACTGTTCTCAGAAACTCCTTGTGATTGATCCTTGTGTTAGGACCCCGTTCCGTTGCAGTCTTGGGTGTTGCGGAGGCACGCGGGATTGCCGACCACGCCTCCAGTACTCTCTGTTTCGCTGGTAGAGTGGTTTTTAATTTACTTACTCAAATTGGTTACAATTATGGAACAATGAATAGCGTCTAGGGCATTGCATGAACCCTAGGACTGAGAAACTAGATTGATTGGTAGATCCTAGGGTATTGCATGAAACCTAAGACTGAAAACTAGATTGAATGATAGATCCTAGGAAACGGCATGAATCCTAGGATTCGAAAACTAGTGATATGTATATAAATATTGTAGTCTTGGAAAAGTGGAAAGGAAATGATAGCTACCTGTAAATTGATTTAACCGCTGCCTGTTATGAGTAAATAAACATGATTGAGAACATGGGATGTATGAACGTAAAACTGGAACGGTGAAACCTAAATGTGCTGCGTTAAAAGAGCTGGAACCCTACGGGGAATTAGGAGTAGAACTCCTGGAAAGAGGATGGATTGAACTGAGAAAGAAAGACGTGGAAGTGTGTTGTCTCTGGGGTACGTGGTACCAACGAGAGCACACATTACCTGTTTAGTGCAGAGCGGAGCCAGACGCCCCAGGGACCCGAGGTTAGGACTGGCCACTTTGTACCGACTTTTGGCCCTCGTGTACACAGTACCGAGGAGAGCTACTAGTGTAAGGAGAGCGCTAGCTACCCCACGGGCCCCAGGGTTTTGCTAGCTCTCCTACACCGACTTGTTAGGCCCACTGGGTAAACCAAGGTAGTCAGGTGAGGGTGCGTGGACTGTGGAGGGGCGAGACCCCGGTTTGGTTACTGTGGAGGGGCTGGACCCCTGTTACTGAGAGGGCTCTGCCCTATACTGGTTCCGTGCTGTGCTTTGGGGCGTACCCGTTAACGGAAACGACTGACTGCATGCCAGTGCGGGGTAGCTACCCGTGCGTTTATCGCGCGTGCCGTAGTCATCGTAACATCTGTCAGCGACCTTGGGGTGGTTGACTGAGGGTAGGACCACCACGGGGGGACTCTCCCGGTCAGGAAAGCACCACGTGCTACTTCTACTTTTCGGAAAAGACTGCAAATCAAGATCGTTCCCACGAGGAACATTCGAGATCAAGTGAAGGATCTGAATAATAAATAAATTGTGAAATAATAGAAAGATGTAAGTAAAGGATGTAAATATATAACAGCCACTGTACACTCTATTGCTTCTTTAGTTTTAGTTGCCACTCTACTCAGCGTTTCGCTGACGTGTTACACTCGTTACTTTTCAGGACCAGGTGTTGAGCAGCCAGGGTCCGCGGCTGCAGAGGACGCTGGGCCAGGTAGGGTCCAGTAGAGTTGCAGCAGTTCTTTTTGTACCCCTTTTGTTCCACTGTAGTGAGTAGTTCTTGTTACTCTCTGTACTTTCTTTACTTGTAGTTTCATGTTATGTTATAATTGTTGTTCTCCTGTTGTGGTGGTATATACTATAGTAGTTCCTTTTTCTTACAGCTGTATTTTGTTACTGCTAGTTATATTCATGCTGAATGTGGTTTATTTTACTGCTCTTTTGGTTACTTCCTCGTTGGACGACTAATACTTGGGATTAGTCAAGTTGGTCCGGTTCTCGTGTCTCGTAGGGACTCAGGAATCGGGTCGTTACCGTAGGAGATGCTGTAGTCATAGTCCTTCATATGCTTTAACCAACGTCTCTGTCCCATGTTAAGCTCCTTCTGATCAAACAAATACATGAGGCTCTCATGATTCGTGAAAATCTCAAAGGTCTCATCGTAAAGGTAGTGCCTCCATGTCTTCAGCATGAAGACAACAACTGCCAACTCTAAGTCATGAGTAGGGTAGCTATGCTCATGGGGCTTCAGTTGCCACGAAGCGTAAGTGACAACATGACCCCGCTGCATGAGCACACCCCCTATCCCCTGCAATGAAGCGTCTGTGTAGACCACAAAACCGGCACTGCTACCTGAGATGGTAAGCACAGGAGCTGAAGTTAGTCTCTCCTTCAACTCCTGAAAACACGCCTCACAAGCATCTGTCCAACCAAAGGGCACGTCCTTCTGGGTCAACTGAGTCATTGGACGCGTAATCTGCGATAATCCCCTGATAAACCGCCGGTAGTTACCTGCCAATCCCAAGAAGCTGCATATCTCTATCACTGTACGCGGCCTCTCCCACCTGAGTATGGCCTCAATCTTAGCTGGATCCACAGCCAAATCATCCCCTGAGATCATGTGGCCAAAGGTCACCTGCCTCAACCAAAACTCACACTTGTTGTACTTGGCATACATCTTGCGCCGTCTTAAAGTGTCTGGAATCATCCGTAGGTGCTGTCCGTACTGTGCCTGATCCCGCGAGTAAACGAGCACGTCATCGATAAATACCACCACAAACTAATCCAGATACGGTCTGGAAACTCGGTTCATCAAATCCATAAAGGCAGCAAGGGCCTTGGTCGGCCCAAACAGCATGACCAAAAACTCATAGTGTCCGTACCAGGTGCGGAAAGCTGTCTTGGAGACGTCGGTCTCCCTGATCCTCAACTGGTGGTAGCCTGATCTCAGATCTGTCTCAGAGAATACCGTAGCACCTTGCAACTGATCAAAAAGATTATCAATCCTCGGCATCGGATACTTGTTCTTGATGGTGACCCTATTCAACTATCTATAGTCAACAAAAAGTCACAGGGTACCATCCTTTTTCTGCATAAACAACACAGGGGCTCCCCACGGGGATGCACTGGGCCTCACAAAGCCCTTCTCCAACAGGTCTTGTAGCTGTGACTTGAGCTCTCGCAGCTTAAGTGGTGCCATCCGGTACGATGCAGTAGAAATGGGGCTGGTCCCCGGTATCAATGAGATCTTAAACTTGATCTCACGCTCGGGCGGTAGTCCTGGCAGCTCCTCTGGAAACACGTCGGGGTATTCACTAACGACGGGAATGCTCTGAAAGTCCACCACGGGGCTGGGCTCTGCCACCACACAGGCTAGAAAGCCCTCACACCCCTGGCTCAGAAGTTTCGCTACCCGAAGCGTAGATATGCACTTGAAACCTCCGTCCACCGGCTGTCCGTGAAACTCAATGGAAGGCATCTTCGGTATGGAGAAGATGATCTTCCTCCCGAAACAGTCCACCAAGGCGTGGTAAGCGAACAGCCAATCCATCCCCAAAATCACACCAAAATCCTCCATCGGTATCACAATCAGGTCTGTGGGGAGGCTGTGTCCCCCAATACTGACCTCACAGCCCGTGTAGACCTCCTCAGCTACAAACAGCTGGGCACTTGGACCTCTGATCACAAACGGATCCTCTAATAACATGCAGTCCTGTCCCGAACTGATAGCAAAACTCGCAGCGACAAAAGAGTGTGTGGCGTCGGAATCAAAAAGCACGTAAACTAATCTGCCGGAAATAGTAGCCATACCTGCCACCACTGAACCGGATGCCCTGGCGTCTCTGTTTGTCATGGCGTTGATACACCCCTCAGCTCTCGATGCAGAAGAAGCAGCCACACTCTAAGTCGGGCGAGTAGCCGCTGGTCGGTACCCTCCTTATGACTGCTGTCCTCCCCTACGTGCCTGGGGACCACGACCACCAGCTCGGCCTCCAGCACTTGATGCGGGGAGCATCTACTGTGCTCCAGCTCGATACAAGCAGTCCCTCCTAATGTGGCCCGGATGGCCACACTGATAGAAGAGGAGGACTCGACTCCCTCCCTCAGTAGGTCCCTGCTAACGGCTAGGCGGGGGTCCAGTGCTGACAGCTGGCCCCTGTTGGGGGCCGCCAAAGGCTACTGACGGCCCCACAAAATGAGACAACTCTCCCGCGGGTATCGCGTGCCTCCTCTCTCGTCGACCCTGTGAGTACTCTGACAGGTAGGGCCTCTTCCATCTGCTGTCGGTGTCTTGCGTGGCCGGGTTGGCCTCCTCGTACGTCATGGCTGTGTCCACCACTCTCGAGAAGGTGGGCAGCTTCAGGGGCTTGACATACCCCCGACTAGCAGGCTGAATAGCTACCCCGCACTGGCATGTGGTCAATCATTTCCGTTAGCGAATATGCCCAAAGTACAGCACAGAACAATATAGGGCCTAGCCCTCTCAAACACAGGGGTCTCGACCCTCAGAATCAAACAAGGGGCTCGCCCCTCCACAGTCCGTGCACCCTTGTCTGACTACCCCGGTTTGCCCAGAGGGCCTAACAAGTCGGTGTAGGGTGGCTAGCTAAACCCCAAGCCCCATGGGGTGGCTAGCTCCCTCCCTACACTAGTAGCTCACCTATGTACCGTGTACGCGAGGACCAACAAAAATCGGTGTAGAGTGGCCAATCCTAACCCCAGGTCCCAACCCAAGGGCGGCCAGCTCCACTCTACACTAAAAAGGTGACAATCGCTCTCCATGGTACCACGTACTCGAGGGTCAGCACACTTCCCGTCCACATTTCCAGGCCTTCCCATTCATCCACAGGAGCTCTACTCCTAATTTCCCGTAGGGTTCATGCTCATATTCACCATATTATTCCATACCAGGTTTCATCATTCACAATTTCGTTCTCGTATTATACACATTCAACTCGTACTTCCACAATTAAACACATGCAACAAGCGATATTAGAGGTAATTGTTTAGTTAGCTCAGGCAGCTCATATTCTAACAGGCAGCTTGTATTCATTAACAGGCAGTTGCTAACAATTCAACTCATTCATTTATAAATACAATCTCAATCACACACACAAACAGTGCAACTATTTCTCGTCCTATGATTCATGCCACATCCTAGGTTTCTAGTTATCTAATTATCATAGATGCATTCATATTTTATAAGTAAGACATGGGTGGACCATTGTACCAGACAATCCGGGAGTACTTAGGATTCGAATTGCAGACCCACATGCCTCTGCGAGCCCTAGACACGCAACAGGTTGAAGTCCTATACCAAGGAACACATCACAGCGAAACGTTCAGAACAGTATATAAAGGTTTCTAACATGTAGAGGAACTCACAAGGAAACTACAGATATTTCGTTTGCATAAAACGGATCTCGGTCGCACCCTAAACGGGTCAAAAACGTGTCTCTAGACCCAAATCAGACGTCTGGAAATAATTCCAGACGTCTTAAAAGTCATCAGAGACTCACCTCAATCCAGACATCTGGGAGGGCGTGTGCGTAGGCTTCGCCCTGCCAGGAGGGGTGACGTAATAATTGCGGAAATAAAATAAAACAATCTCACAAAAAGCAATCGCACAAAGTACACAATAATTTATAGGTGGAAACGCAAACCGGGTGAAAACCACCACCTAACCCTCTCGAGTTGGGATTTTCCGATCAACCAAGTTGATCAAATCCACTAATCGAATCACTTTAAACGAGGGTGATTCAACCTCTATTACAACCACGCTACTTAGACGAGGGTAGCGTACCTCAACCCCTTCTCTTCACGAGAAGGATTTTGTCCCCCCAAAGCGAATACCCAACCAAATAACAAAGATAAAATAACAAATAATCCTATAGAGCCAATAAAGTAATTTTGAACCTAAGCTTTTATAGGAATTAGGATGCTTCCTTTTGAAAGGAGTGCGTCGACGACGCGGATGCGTGAGCCACGCGACGGCGCAACGTCGCTCTCATGAACAACGACGGGAGAGTGGGTGCACGAAGGCTTGATGCTCTCTAGATGAAGAGTTAGAGCTTGGAGAGCAAAAGCTTTTCTTGGACACAAAAGAGTGTGAAAGTGTATCTAGGTGTCTTCTTGGTTTCTCTTGGTGTGTCTTGGAGTGGCAAAGGCTCCCCTCTATTTATAGAGGCCTTAGGAAGGCTTTGGAAGGCTTAAAAAAGCTTCCATAGCCGTTGTTACGAATGCGTTTTCAAGACATTCTTAAGACGTCTGGAACCACTTCCAGACGTCTGGGATTCAATTTCTGCGGCACGCACCGTTGCGTCTGCGCGCCCAGACCTGCTCCGCCTCCTCCTTTTCCCTCTCTCCTCCTGCGACCGCAGTCTGCGTTCTCTCTCTCTCCCTCTCCCCGCGTGGCTTTAAAAAGCCTTGCCCTCTCCCTCACTCTCATCACCTCCGCTCCTCCTTCATCTTCTTCCAGCGAGTGCGAGCGTGAGCGAGTGGCGGCAGCGACAGCCGCGGTGAGTGCGGGAGGAGGTGTTGCGCGAGGGAGGAGGCGCTCGGCCGTGAGGGCTCGAGCTTTCTGGGGCTGCTAGATGTCTAACTTTCCCCAGACGTGGCAGACTACCCTCCCCAGTACTTTCCCCAGACGTGGCAGGACCAAAGGAGGCGGGAGTTCCACACTCTCCACCAAGGGACGATGACCGTGAGCGCGTACCGCACATGTTTTCTGGAGCTGTCCCACTTCGCAGCGACAGCGGTAGCCATTGAGGAGGAGTGCCTTTGGAGGTTCACCGAGGGGCTCTGGCCTGCGATTCGGGGGTATGTCAAACCCCTGAAGCTGCCTACGTTTTCGAGGGTGGTGGAGGCAGTTATGACCTACGAGGAGACTAACCCGTCCGCGCGGGACACTGACGGCGGATGGAAGAGGCCTTCCAGCCAGACTTTTTACAGGGACGGCGAGAGAGGAGACACGTGGCGTCCGCAGGAGAGCCGTCACGTTTTGCAGGGCCATCAATGGACTTTGGGAGCCCTCGACAGGGGCCAGTTGCCAGCACCGGACCCCCGCCCAGCTGACAGCAAGGACCCACTGAGGGCGGGAGTCGGGTTCCCCTCTGCTACCAGTGTGGCCAGCCGGACCACATCAAGAGAGACGGCCCGTCTAGGGCAGGAGGTTAGCAGATACTTCCCGTGTCGAGCACTGGAGGGCTCGCAGGAGGCCGCGGTTCCCAGGTGCAAGGAGGATGACAACAGTCACGAGGAGGGTACTGGCCAGCACCTACCCGTCCGACGCAGAGTGTGGCTGATTCGTCCGCACCTAGAGCTGAGGGGCATATCAACGCCCTGACACACAAGGATGCCAGAGCTTCGGGATCGGTGCTGGCAGGTATGGTTTCAGTTTCTGGCAACTCGTTTACACACTTTTCGATTTCGGCGCTATGCACTCGTTTGTCGCAGCTAGTTTCGTAGTTAGTTTGGGCTAGGATTATATGCCGTTAGGGAATCCGTTCATAATCAGAGGTCCGAGTGGTCAACTGTTTGTAGCTGAGGAGGTGTACACGGGTTGCGAGGTCAGTATCGGGGGACGTAGTCTGCCAGCAGACCTGATTATGATACAGATGGAGGACTTTGGTGTAATTCTGGGGATGGATTGGCTGTCCGCTTACCACACTTTGGTGGACTGTTTTGAGAGGAAGATCCTCTTCTCCATACTAGAGTTTCCTTCTTTCGAGTTCCACGGTCAGCCAGTGGACGGAGGCTTCAGGTGCATTTTAGCACTTCGGGCGGCGAGACTTTTGTGCCAGGGGTGTGAGGGCTTCCTAGCTTGTGTGGTGGCAAAGCCCAGCCCTGTGGTAGACTTCCAGAGCATCTAGGTGGTCAGAGAGTATCCTGACGTGTTTCCAGACGAGTTACCAGGACTACCGCCCGAGCGTGAGATCGAGTTCGAGATCTCACTAGTATCAAGGACTAGCCCCATCTCCACCGCACCATACAGGATGGCACCACTTGAGCTGCGAGAGCTCAAGTCTCAGTTGCAAGATCTTTTGGAGAAGGGCTTTGTGAGGCCCAGTTGTCTCCCTGGGGAGCCCCGGTACTGTTTGTAAAGAAGAAAGATGGTACCCTATGCCTTTGTGTAGACTACTGACAGCTGAATAGGGTCACCATCAAGAGTAGATATCCGCTGCCGAGGATCGATGACTTGTTTGACCAGCTGCGGGGTGCCACGGTATTCTCCAAGATCAACTTGAGGTCTGGATACCACCAGTTGAGGATCAGGGGGGCAGACGTCTTCACGACAGCTTTCTGCACCCGGTATGGACACTACGAGTTTTTGGTCATGATGTTTGGGCTGACCAATGCCCCCGCTGCTTTCATGGACCTGATGAACCGGGTTTTTAGACCGTACTTGGACCAGTTCGTGGTGGTATTTATTGATGATGTACTCATCTACTCTCGAGATCAGACGCAGCACGGACAGCACTTGCGGATGGTTCTGGACACACTGAGACGACGTAGGCTGTACGCCAAATACAGCAAGTGCGAGTTCTGGTTGAGGGAGGTGACCTTCTTAGGTCATGTGATCTCTGGGGACGGCTTGGCGGTGGACCCAACCAAGGTCGAGGCAGTGCTCAGGTGGGAGAGACCACGTACAGTTACTGAGATTCGCAGTTTCCTGGGACTGGCAGGCTACTACAGACGGTTCATCAGGGGTTTTTCATAGATTGCGCATCCTATGACATAGTTGACCCGGAAGAACGTGCCCTTCACTTGGACAGACGCTTGTGAGGCGTGTTTTCAGGAGCTGAAAGAGAGGCTGACTTCGGCTCCCGTGCTCACCCTCCCTGATAGTAGTGGCGGGTTCGTTGTGTACACGGACGCCTCCTTGTAGGGGTTAGGGGGTGTGCTCATGCAGAGGGGTCACGTTATCGCTTACGCATCGCGGCAACTGAAGCCCCATGAGCATACCTACCCTACCCACGACCTGGAGCTGGCAGCTGTTGTCTTCGCGCTGAAGACCTGGAGGCACTACTTGTACGGTGAGACCTTCGAGATTTTTACAGAACATAAGAGCCTCAGATACCTATTTGACCAGAAGGAGCTCAACATGAGACAGAGACGTTGGTTGAAGCTCCTGAAGGACTATGACTACAGCATTTCCTACCACCTGGGAAAGGCCAACGTGATGGTTGACGCCTTGAGCTGAAAGGTGCCCGCACACTTGGCCAGTTTACAGGTACAGAGTTGGAGCCTTTTGGAGGAGATGGGCAGTTGGAGACCCCTAGAGTTACGGGGGCACTGTGGGGCAGTGACTGTGACACGACAGACGAGGCCGGAACTAATAGATCGCATCATCACAGGACAGATGGCAGACCCGTACTTGCAGTCCTTGCATGACAGAGTTCTGTCAGAAGACCCAGGGAACTTCTCTTTCACAGACCAGGTGCTGCACTTGAGGGGACGTTTGTGCATTCCCAGAGACGAGGAGCTGTTGAGAGAGCTCCTGACTGAGGCACACGGTTCCAGATTCACCACACATCCCGGAAACACGAAGATGTACCACGACCTAGGATGCAAGTTTTGGTGGAGGGGGTTGAAGCGGGATGTGGGTGAATTCGTGCAGTAGTGTTTAGTGTGCCGGCAGGTGAAAGCCGAGCATCAGAGGCCTGCAGGGCCGCTATAGCCGCTTCCAGTGTCGGAGTGGAAGTGGGTGAGCATCACCATGGACTTGGTGGTGGGCTTACCTGTTACCCAGCAAGGACACGACGCAGTCTGGGCAATTATGGATAGACTGACGAAGACGGCATGATTCTTGCCGATCCGAGTCACTTTGGGACCAGCACAGTTGGCAGAGAGGTATATCCGCGACGTGGTACGTCTACAAGGAGTTCCGTGGGAGATCGTATCCGATCGGGATACCCACTTTACGTCCCAGTTTTGGGCTGAGTTTCAGCAGGCCCTGGGGACGCGGTTGAGATTCAGTACAGCTTACCACCCCTAGACGGACAGACAATCTGAGCGCACGATACAGACACTTGAGGACCTTTTGCGTGCCTGTGTACTGACTGGAGGGGCTCTTGGGAGGAGCACTTGCCCCTGGCGGAGTTTGCATACAACAACAGTTATCACTCGAGCATCGGCATGGGAAGGATTTAATGAACTTTTGAGGAAATGCCCACACCACGAAGTTCCAAGGTGACAATTGGCCCAGATCTTCTACCACGGTCTGGACAGCAACTTACGGAACTTCGTCGATGCCTCATGCGGGGGAAACTTCCTAAACAAAGACGAGGAGAGTGCGTTTGAGCTCTTTGAGTCTATGAGCGAGAATTCGCTCAACAATGGCTCCATGAACCAGTTTAACAGGTTCAGTCAACCCCGTGGCGGGATTTATGAGGTGCAAGCAAATTTTGGAATGGTTGACATGGACATCATTGCCAAAAAGTTGGATCGAGTGGAATTGGTGGACAAAAAGATTGATGAGCTACTGAACCAAACCACTAACCCCTTGCAGACTTTCTCCCTAGCAAAGGGAGCACATAATGTTGACCTGGTCCAGCCCTTCACCCAACTGAACCTGGAACAACCCCTGACCATGTTCCAGGGAGGGACCTTTGCTCCCTCGACCCTTGATCACTCCCTTCCCTCTTCATCAACATCGGCTATCCTAGAAGATGTGCAAGCTATCTAAGGTTATGCGAAACCTGACCCTTTCTCCAACACTTACAACACTGGCTGGCGTAACCACCCCAACTTTGGTTGGACAAAACAGAAACCATCGCAATTCCAAAACCAGCCTAGGCCAAACCAGCAGCCTCACTTGCCCCCCTATCAGCAAGGACCACCAGTTAGACCCCAATATAATCAGAATAGGGCGGCCCCTCCCCCACAAAATCAAATGGATACCCTAATAAAGATGATGGCTGACATGAACCAGAAACATCAGGAGGAAATGGCCTTGGTAAAGGAACAGTTAAGCCAACTCTTGGAGTGTAAACAACAAGGATCCCTACCTTCCCAACCATAACCGAACTCATGAAATATAATTAACAGAGGCCCCAATTCGCAAGGGTTCCAAAGCAACCCCGAGCAGGCTCACATGGTCCAGCCAGCCCCGCAAACACCTCCTGGGTTTAGCGCTTCTTCGTCCTCGTCTTCTCAAGGATCAACCCGTGGCCCCAATGCCTCTGCGAATGCGGTAACCTTGAGAAGTGGCACCAAAACCCAGGATCCCAAATGGCCGACTCTCCCCGAGACTTCACCCGCTGAAATACTCGACTCAGAAGAGGCACCAACCAAGGACCCAGACATGGAACCAATCCACATTTAGACACCCTAACTTGAGGCCTTGGAAACAATCAACAAAAAGAAGAATACTGTGGAAACTGAGGAGCTGCTGGAAATTTTTAAGCAAGTATAGATTAATATTCCGCTCCTTGAAGCCGTCAAACACATTCCTACTTATGCTAAGCTTTTAAAGGATGCCTGTACACCCATGCGTAAGCCGAGACCTCAAGCACCTAGGAAGGTTATACTCTCTGAGCAAGCAAGTTCCGTGATATCAAGCAACCTTCCACTCAAGCGAACTGACCCAGGAGCACCCCTGATTTCCTGCAATATCGGGGACATGACGTTTGATAGAGCTCTCCTGGACCTAGGTGCTTCTATCAACCTAATTCCAACAACCTTGTACCACCAATTTGGTTTTGGGGAGCTGACACCAACCCCTGTCACCATCAAGCTGGCTGATAGATCAGTGAAAACCTCAAAGGGGGTTGTCGAGGACGTGATTGTACAGGTCAAGGACTTCTATTTCCCGGTCGACTTTTTGGTGCTTGACATGGAAGTCCCTGAAAAGTTACAGAACGCACCCATAATCTTAGGCAAACCTTTCTTAGCTACGGCTAAAGCAAACATCGATTGCGACATGGGATGTATGGAAATCACCTTCGGGGACAGGAAAATGCAATTGGATATCTTCCGGGCGACAAAGTCTTTTGATTGTGAGTGCATTGAGGAACATGATCCCGTGGAAACTCTAATTGAGGAATGCCTCACCCTCTGTTCTGTATTAGAGTTTGAGGGTCTTTATGGATGATTTCTCTGTATTCGGGAATTCATTCGACCATTGTCTGAGCAACTTGGAGAAAATCCTGAAACGATTTATCGAGGTTAACTTGGTGTTAAGTTGGGAAAAAAGCCATTTTATGGTTCAAAAAGGAATTGTCCTTGGTCACTTCGTTTCGCGTAGGGGCATCGAGGTAGATCGAGCTAAGATTGATTTAATTTCCAAACTTCCTCCACCTAGTTTGGTCTGGCAGATTCGCTCCTTCCTAGGACATGTTGGCTTCTACCGAAGGTTCATTAAAGACTTCTCCAAGCTTTTCAAACCCTTGACTGACCTTCTAGCCAACGACGCCATATTCCACATGTCTCCTGATTGCATCCAGGCTTATCACACCCTCCGGGACTTAGTCTCCACCGCACCTGTACTTCAACCCCTAGATTGGTCCCAGGACTTTGAGATTATGTGTGATGCATCAGATTTTGCCATAGGCGCTGTCCTGGGACAAAGGCAAGACAAGAAGCCTGTGGTGATCTACTACGCGAGCAAAATGTTGGATGAGGCCCAACGTAATTATACTGTCACAGAGAAAGAGTTGCTCGCTGTAGTCTTTGGACGTGAAAAATTCCGATCATACTTACTGGGATCCCACGTGACTATTTACACTGACCATTCAGCCATCCGGCACCTGTTGGCCAAAAAGGACGCAAAGCCCAGGCTCATCAGATGGATCCTGCTTTTGCAAGAATTTGACCTGAAAATTCGAGACAAGGCCGGATTGAAGAATGTGGTGGCTGACCACTTGTCGAGACTTCATCAAGACCACATTGGACCCTCCCTACCTCTCTCTGATGCCTTCCCTGATGAACACATCCTAGCCATGCAAGACAAGAAAATGCCATGGTATGCAGACTACGTCAATTACCTGGTTGTAGGACAAACCCTGCACAGCTGGTCCAGATAGCAATGGGACAGGTTCTTGGCTGAGGCCAAGCACTATTTCTGGGATGATCCCATGCTGTTTCGCCTCTGTGCTAATTAGATCATCAGAAGGTGTATCCCTGAAGACGAAGTTCAGAGTGTACTTTCCTTTTGTCATGACCAAGCATGTGGCGGCCACTTCTCTGGAAAGAAAACAGCTGCAAAAGTTTTGCAGTCTGGATTTTACTGGCCGTCCCTATTTGAGGATGCACACATCTTTGCTAAGACTTGCTCATGCTGCCAAACACTGGGGACCATGACCAAGAAAGATATGTTGCCCCTTTAGCCCATTTTGATTGTCGAAATCTTCGACGTTTGAGGTATCGATTTTATGGGCCCCTTTCCACCATCCAACGGCTTCGAGTACATCTTGGTCTCGGTAGACTATGTTTCCAAATGGATTGAAGCCGTCGCCACCCGACGATGCGATTACAGGACTGTCATGGACTTTGTGAAGAACATCTTTTCCCGGTTTGGAATACCCAATGCCATGATCAGTGATGGTGGAAGCCATTTTATCCATTCCCAATTCCATGCCCTACTTAGAAAATATGGGGTAAACCACCGCATTGCCACCCTGTATCATCCACAAACAAATGGGCAGACTGAGGTCTCAAATAGACAAATTAAGAACATTTCACAGACGACTGTGAGACCTGACAGGAAAGACTGGTCCACATGACTTGATGATGCTGTGGGCATACAGGACCGCTTTCAAGACCCCGGTAGGCATGTCGCCTTATCACCTGGTCTTTGGCAAAGCCTGCCATCTTCCTGTCGAATTGGAACACCGGGCTTATTGGGCCGTCAAGCAATGTAACATGGATCCCCAGTTAGCCGGTGCGCAGAGGACGCTCCAATTATCTGAGCTCGAAGAAATTCGTCGGGACGCCTTTGACAATAGTCAACTGTATAAGTCGAAAATGAAAGCCGTCCACGACCGACTCATTCATAGAAAAACCTTTGAGGCTAACCAACAAGTCTGGCTGTTTGATGCACGCCTAAAACTCTTCCCAGGGAAACTCAGGTCCAAATGGACAGGACCATTTCGGGTGGTTAAGCCCTATTCTAATGGGGCGATTGAAATCGCTGATCTAAACACTGGGCACACTTTTACAGTTAATGGTCAAAGATTGAAGCAGTTCCTGGCCCAGGTACCCCCCAAGGAAAGTGTCACCCTCGTTGAGGGCTGACACCGAGCATCGCCCAGCTGGAGGCGTTAAACTCAGCGCTTCCTAGGAGGCAACCCAGAGGATTCAGACTGATCTGGTAGTTTACGTCGCTCAGGTACTATCTTTTTGAATCCTTTTGCATCCATGTATCTGCTAATGAAGACATTATCCAAATTAAGCATGGGGGGGTGGTAAATTGCATAATCCTGAGCTCAATTAATCGGTCTGAATGAATAAATTAATTAAAAAAAATGAATTTAGGAAGAAAACTTAGGCATTAGAAATTTGTCAATAGTGGGAAATAATACAAAAAGAACTTAAATACTTAGACTTGTCAGACCTTCAGGCTTAATCAGCCCTGGTGTCCATTAAAATATGGATTTAGCGATGAATCCTTGCAACCTTAAGCTATTCTAATCCACCTACTAAATAAGGTAATAAGTATACGACTTATCAACTCACCCTCTAACTCAGGGAAACTTTGAGTTTAAGCATCTGCACACATTTTTGCACAGACTCACTTCTCGGAGATTTTGACAGAAATTGGGTAGCTAATGAACTCTCTAGGGTGGTATGGCTGTCAAGTTGTCGTGGGTAACAACCCATTCGCAGGTTGTCCAGAACCCAGCCACAGGCCATTTCTTTTTCATTGCCTCTAGGTACATTTGAGATCAGGGAAGCCACCTACGAAAAAAAAAAGAGGAAAAAGAAGAAAAGAAAATAAACCACACTTCACCACACAAGTATGGCTGGCAAGTGATCGTGGGTAACGGCCCATTGGTCGGTTGTCCAGAGCCCAGCTCAATAATTGCACAAAAAAGACCAAAACACCTAAGAAAGAAGTGGGGAAGTAGTACAAGCCGGGGAGATATACACTGGAAAAGTCCTTGTGTTGTCCCCAATTAAAACTAACGTAGGGAGAAAGCTACCAATCGAACAAATACACCTTCAGGCAAAAATTTATTTTCTTTTTCGGTCACCTAGAGGCGTAGAAACTCGAAGTCTGTCTCAATTACCGTTAAGTGAGTCTATCACAACATTCACACCAAGATGCTTAGCACTTAGGGTTTTGACCGAGTTTTGGGTGGGTTGGGTAGCCGTAAAAAGTTACCAACCCACACCGAATTCCGAAAGAATTCTAAATATATATATATATATATACACATATACATATGTATAGTTATATACATTAAAGCAAGGATTCGGGCGATTCGTATTTTGGCAGACACCCGGGCGCAGCTTAGTCTTTGTAGACTAAGATCTTCGTATATTTCCTCTTATTGATAAGTAACGAAGTGTCTAAGCATTTACTTCTTAAATTATGAAAAGAAATAAAGGCTAGAATAAACCTTGCTAGGGACTATCAAGGAGTAAGCATGAGGGTATGATAACACAACACAAGGGGGTGATAATTATGTTGAATATGGGCCATCTTTAGAATAAAAGGCACAACATAAGTAGAATGGGAGCATTGCATGCATCATGTACCAAGATTGCTTATAAACTGTATTAATGGCCATTTCTGTAAGCATTTGTCAAAACAGGCCTCAGATGAGTAATCGGACCGCACGGATGGATTCAGAATGATGAGCGGAGTCCGATGGATTCAAGATCGGCCAAATCCGACATCCGGAGCTCCTGCAATGGGCCCAAGAAGTTCTGACCGTTGATTTGGAGATCAACGGCCCATATTGCGCCACGTCAGCCCCGCTCCACCGTGCGCCGCGCCTTCATTTAGCCGAGATCAAATCTTGATCGTCGATCTCCGATCGAATGGCCAAAACTCGCGCGCCCGCCCGCGGTCGCCACGACAAAGCGTGGGCGTGGCGCAACAGTTAGCGTGCACGCCCGCACGCACGCGACGCAGGTTCGAGCCGCGTGGAGTCGAAATCGAAGACGCAGATCGCGCGCGGTGAAATTGGGTCGCCCGATCGGCAGTGAGCGGTCGAGATCTCGCCACGCGGCGCAACCGCAGCTCACGGGCGCCCGCACGCGAGCACACGCCGAGCGATGACGCACGCGCCCACGCAGGCCCGAGGGACGATCCCAGCGCAGCCGAGGAGGATTCTCAGCCATTCGATCTTTGATCAGACGGCTCTCGTTCAGCGGCCGTGGATCGCACGAGGAGAAGAAACGAGGCGGGCGGCTGACCAACGGCTGGAGGGCTTCACTGACATTTTTGGGAGTGGTTTCAGCGATGCTTTGGATGTCGCTAAAGCCCCTTCTTCTTTTAGGAATCCCTTAACTCTATTTAAACCCCCTCCAACCACTCCTTCAAGGCATTCACTGCCCTTGCAACTACTCCACCCCTCTCTTAGCTAGCTTTAGGCCCTCTTGTAATCGTCGGAGACGACGAGCCGCCGACAGAGCCTCCTCACCGCCGTGGCTGCCTCGTTGCTCTCCACACACACACACACTCTCTCTCTTTTAAGCTTTTTATTAATTTTGTTGAAGCATGTATTTAATGTTGTAAGTTATGAACTACAAGTGCATGATTAATGAAGTTATTTTTCGTTCAACTGTCATTTTGATTTCTGTTCAAGTTGCATGATCAAACAAAGAACTTTCTAACCCTAAACCCTCTCTCTATCTCTCTCTCTCGCTTTTCAAACGCGCATCTTTCGCAAGCAAAAACTCCGCATTTTCCGTGACAAGTGATAAGCAAAAATCCGATTTCCACGCCTCCCTGAGACCAACACTCGGACTCACCTCCGTTTACTTATTTTAAAACCGACGTTGCAAGTACGGCTATAACGACACTTCTTAACACACACGCACAACGACACATCACTACCCTCGCATCTCTCCAATTTTAAATTCGAACCCCGTTTGAGCCATCACTGACTACCATCTTTAAGGGCTCCAGCGAGCATCTTCGCCACATCACTGAGCCCCTTCGCATAGCACGTAGAAATAGGGAAAAGCTTCAGGGATCCTCCCGGAAGATCCTGGACTGATCTAGGACTGAAAGGTTCATTTTGCTATGCACATGTATCCACTGGAATTAGCCTTTGTCTTCACCTTCGGCGACTTCTCCGGTGAGGACTTCCGTGCGCTACACACCTCCATCTTCCTCACCGACACGCCCATAACCTCCGTCGTACTCCACCCATCAGAGCCCCACTCTCTACCCACCTTCCCATCCACCCAAAACGCCCCTGAACAAACCCACTTCCTCCGGCCATCTCCACCTCCGTCCGGCCGCCACTCTCACTCTCACACCACGAAACCACCATCGCCACGTTCGCCATGCTCTGGGGAACCTTTTGAATTATTTTAACATGGATGAGAGGCCTCTTGTTGTTTTTATGTACCTAGGGTGCAGCCGCCATTACCGAAGAGCTTCAAGCAAACTTTAAAGCTTGTTTCCTAGGTGTTACGACCCGGTTCTCGAATCCATACAGGACACGAGACCTGACTGGCTCGACTGATCCCAAGACCCAGTCATCCAACGAGAAAGTAACCAAAAAGCAACAAAGTAAACCACATTCACTATGTTAAGCAACTAACAGTAACCAAAGTACAGCAGTAAGGAAGTAGAAACTACTATAGTACATATCTCCACCACAACAGCAGAAAGTAACAAAGTACAGGAACATAAGGTACAGAATGTAAGAGTGCAAAACGTAACGGTACAAAAGTCTACTCACTACAACAGAAAGAAGTACAACCAGAAACTACAACTACTTGGCTCTACTGGGCCCAGCACCCTTTGCAGCCGTAGGCTTTGGCTGCTCAACACCTGGACCTGAAAAGGGTTATGAGTACACGAAGTCAGCGAATGCTGGGTAGAGTGGCAACCAACTAACTAAAGCAGTAAAGGTGGATAGGTAGCTGTTGTTTTTCAATTACTTCCTTTAACTAATTATTCCTTTTTTTTTCCATCACTTGGTTTATTTATCAGGTCTCTTTCTTGATCTCGAATGTTCCTCGTGGGAACGATCTTGATTGCAGTCTTTTCGGAGGAGTATAAGGCACACGTGGTGCTCTCCTGGCCGGGAGATTCCCCCGTGGCAATCCTACACCCAGTCAACCACCCCAAGGTCACAGACAGATGTAATGGTGACTACGGCACGCGTGATAAGCGCACGGGTAGCTACCCCACACTGGCACGCGGTCAGTTGTTTCCACTAACAGGTGTGCCCAAAGTACAGCACGGAACAGTATAGGGCCTAGTGCTCTCAATAATAGGGGTCTAGCCCCTCATAGTAACCAAATAGGGGTCTCGCCCATCCACAGTACATGCACCCTTGCCTGACTACCCTGGTTTGCCCAGTGGACCTAGCAAGTGGGTGTAGGGCGGCTAGCTAAACCCCGGGTCCCGTGGGGTGGCTAACCCTCTCCCTACACTAGTAGCTCTCCCTGGTACAGTGTACACGAGGGCCACCGAGTCGGTGCAAAGTGGCCAAACCCACCGCGGGTCTCAACTCGAAAGGCGACAAGCACCCCTCTACACTAAGAGGTAACGTGCGCTCCCCTTGGTACTACGTACTCAACGGCAAGCACACTTCCCAAAGCATTTCCAAATCCATTCCATATATTTCCCAGGAGGTCTGCTCCTAACCTCCCCATAGGGTTCATGTTCAAATGCCTAATGCCATTCCATGCCAGGTTTCATCATTTCCATTTTCATTCTCAAGTTATACGCATGCAATTTGTATTGCTATCGTTCACAATTCCATATTTAGATTATACACAGCTAGCTCGAAATTGCATCATGCACATTACTAATCTCAATTTATATACATGTAGCTCGTATTATGTCATTTAACGTATACGCCAGGAAAATTACATGCAACAGTTGACCGGCACAAGTACTTCATATTTCACAGGCAGCTGTTATTCATTTACAGGCAGTTGTTATCATTTCTCTCTACTCATTTAAGACTGCTATTCATTCATTCAATACAAACATTTCCAGTATTTCTAGTCCTAGGATTCATGCCGTATCCTAGGTTCTAATCATTCATTCCACATATGCATTCAGGTTTATATTTAAATTAGGGGAAGCCACTCTACCAGTAAACCTAGGAGTAGTGGGGGCTTGAACGACAGGCTCATGTGCCTCAGCAAGCCTCGAACCCGCAACGGAACAAAGTCCTATCACAAGGATCAATCACAAGGGAATATTCAGAATAGTATAGAAAGTCTTCTAATAAGTAGAGGAGCTCACAAGGAACACATTGGTATCTTATTTGTGTAAAACGAACCTCAAATGGACCCTAAACGGGTCAAAACAGGGTTACTGACTTAAAATCAGAGGTCTGGAACTTCCAGACGTCTTAAAAGTATCCAGTATCGTACCTCAGTCTCTACGCCAATCCTCTGACGTCTAAGAACTCTTCTGGATTGTCTGGACTTAGCTCCAGACGTCCAACCACCTCTCCGGACATCTGGAAGCGCTTCTCGCCGTCTGGTATGTCGCCCAGATGTCTGAAAAGCGTGGGAGGGCGTGTCCTGTGCCTTCCAGAAGTGAATCCTATGCGAAATCCACCAAAATCTCCTAAAAAAGGCATGCAATAGGGTCTCGGCGGAGCGACCTGCATGGCCGTATCTGCAAAGGGACGTACCTTTGCGAGACTCCCTCCTCAGACATCTAGAACCTCCTCTAGACGTTGGCTCCGTCGTCTGGACGTAGAACCATACGTCTAATTCTGGGAAAAACCCAGAACTAGAACCTGCTTCCGCTGCTCCCGCACTGCCCCTTCTCGCCTGCAGCTCCGGTTGCAGCAGTGTCGGGGACGACCTCCCCGACGCACTCCTCCACCTTGCGCACGTGCCGCTTCGGCCGTGTGCTCACTGGTGAGCTCCCACGCGAACTCGCATGCTCAACTCCTCCTCTCCTTCTCACGCTGCTCCTCCTCTCCTTCTCACGATGCTCCCGCGCTCTCGCTTGCTCTGCCGCTCTCGCTGGAGGGAAGAAGGAAGGTGGCCGGGATGTGGGGGAAACGAAGGTGGAGGAGGGGTTTATAAGGGTAAGGGTTTAGGGTTTTGCTGGGGGTGGAAAGAGATTGGAGGAAAAACGAGGGGGGTACTGTCTGCACGTGGCACGCACGTAGACACGAGTTCGTACTCAAAATTTTTTATTTTTAGACGTCTGGGATTGATTCCAGACGTCTTACCAGACGTCTGACCTAAAGTCCAGACGTCATAGAAGGCATAAACAACACGGTTCTTAACATCATAACAAACTTAAAGGACGTTTCAACCCCGAAACTTGAGCTAGCTAGGGTGCAGAAAAAGAACAGTAAATGCATAACAAACTTAAAGAGGACTGAAGCCGGCCCGGAAAGACGTACCCTCAAAACGCTTCGGGTACCGCTCTCGCATCACTACCTCTGGCTCCTAGGTAGCCTCCTCGTACCTCTGGCTCCTCCATAAAACCTTCACCAGGTGTACTTGCTTCCGTCTCAACTCCGGATGGCTCTATCTAGTATCTACATTGGTCGCTCAGGGTAGGTCAGGTCGTCACCCACCTCGACACTCTCGTGGCTCAGAGCGTGACTGGGATCGGCGACGTACTTCCTGAGGTTGGACACGTGGAACACGTCGTGCACACCAGAAAGTTGGGGAGGAAGGGCAAGCTTGTAAGCAATGGGTCCAACCCGCTCCAGGACCTCAAAGGGCCCTACAAACCTTAGTGCGAGCTTCCCTTTCACCCTAAAACGCTGCAGGCCCTTTATGGGCGAAAGACGAAGGAAGACATGATCCCTAACCTCAAACTGCACCTCTCTGCACTTCCGATCGGAATAGCTCCTCTGTCTGCTCCTGACAGTGCGAAGTCGTCTGTGAATCTGCTCCATCACCTCCTGACTCTGCCGGATCAGCCTGGGGCCAACCTCCCACTTGGTCCCCACCTCAACCCAACTCAAGGGTACAGTACACCTCCGTCCATACAGAGCCTCGTATGGTGCCATGCCGATACTCGAATGATAGCTGTTATTATAAGCAAACTCTGCCAGGGGCAAGTGCTCCTCCCAAGAGCCCCTCCAGTCCAGTACGTAGGCACGCAAAAGGTTCTCAAGTGTCTGTACCGTGTGCTCTGACTGTCCGTCCATCTGGGAGTGGTACGCCGTGCTGAACCTCAACCATGTTCCTTAGGCCTGCTGAAACTCTGCCCAAAACTGGGACGTAAAACGGGTATCACGGTCGGATATAATCTCGCGTGGAACTCCGTGCAGACGTACCACGTCACGAATATACCTCTCTGCCAACTGTGCTGGTCCCAAGGTGACTCGGATCGGCAAGAAACGTGTCGTCATCGTCAATCTGTCCACAACCACCCATTCTGCATCGTGTCCTCGCTGGGTACGGGCAAGCCCACCACCAAGTCCATGGTGATGCTCTCCCACTTCCACTCTGGCACTGGAAGTGGCTGCAGCAGCCTTGCAGGCCTCTGATGCTCGGCCTTCACCTACTGGCACACCAAACACTACTGCACGAACTCACCTACATCCCGCTTCATCCCCTTCACCAAAATTCACATCTCAGATCATGATACATCTTTGTGTTCTCGGGATGTATGGTGAACCTGGAACCGTGTGCCTCAGTCAGGAGCTCTCTCAATAACTTCTCGTCACTGGGAACGCACAAACGTCCCCTCATACGCAGTACCTCTTTAGTAAAGGAGAAGTCTCTAAGGTCCCCTGACAGTACTCTGTCACGCAACGACTACAAGTATGGGTCTGTCATCTGTCCTGTGATGATGCGGTCTATCAGCTTTGGTTTCGTCTGCCGTGTCACAGTCACTGCCCCACAGTGCCCCAGTAACTTTTGGGGTCGCCAACTACCAAACTCCTCCATGAGTCTCCAACTCTGTGCTTGTGAACAGGCCAAGTGTGCGGGCACCTTCCAGCTCAAGGCGTCAGCTACCACGTTAGCCTTCCCGGGATGGTAGGAGATGCTGCAGTCATAGTCCTTTAGGAGCTCTAACCAACGTCACTGTCTCATATTAAGCTCCTTCTGATCAAACAAATACTTGAGGCTCTTATGATCCATGAATATCTCAAAAGTCTCACCGTACAGGTAGTGCCTCCATGTCTTCAGTGCGAAAACGACAGCTGCCAGGTCTAGGTCATGGGTAGGGTAGCTATGCTCATGGGGCTTCTGTTGCTGTGAAGCGTAAGCGACAATGTGACCCCGCTGCATGAGCACACCCCCTAACCCCTGTAAAGAGGCATCCATGTACACAACGAAACTGCCACTGTTGTCTGGAATGGTAAGCACAGGAGCCGAAGTCAGTCTCTCCTTCAACTCCTGAAAACACATCTCACAAGCGTCTGTCTAAGAAAAGGACACGTTCTTCCGGGTCAACTGTGTCATAGGACGTGTAATCTGCGAGAAACCTCTGATATACCGCCGATAGTAACCTGCCAGTCCCAAGAAACTGTGGATCTCTGTCACTGTACGTGGTCTCTCCTACCTGAATACTTCCTCTACCTTGGCTGGGTCCATAGCCAAGCCATCCCCTGAAATCACATGATTTAAGAAGGTCACCTGCCTCAATCCAGAACTCGCACTTGCTATACTTGGCATATAGCCTATGTCGTCTCAACGTGTCCAAAATCATTCTCAAGTGCTGTCCGTGCTACGCCTTATCCCGCGAGTAGATGAGCACATCATTAATAAACGCTACTACAAACTGATCCATATATGGTCTGAACACTCAATTTATCAAATCCATGAAAACAGCGAGGGCGTTGGTCAGCCCAAATGGCATGACCAACAACTCATAGTGTCCATATCGGGTGCGAAAAGCTGTCTTGGAGACGTCGATCTCCTTGATCCTCAACTGTTGGTAGTCAGATCTCAAATCTATCTTGGAGAAAATCGTGGCACCTCGCAACTCGTCAAACAAGTCATCAATCCTCGGCAGTGGATACCTATTCTTGATGGTGACCCTATTCAGCTGTTTGTACTCCATGCAAAGGTGTAGGGTACTGGCGAAACGGTGGCAGCAACTAGCTTTTCTTAAGTCGTTGTCGTACAGATAGTTATTGCCATCATTTGCTAATATATAATTTTTTACTCGGAAAATAAAGAGTTCCCGAGGTCGAACTCAGGGAGCAAATTGTATTCTAGAGATATACATGTTCTATTACAAAAATAAAGAGAGAGAGAGAGAGATGAAGGTTTGGCTTCTTCTTCTTTTCTTCTTTCTTTCTCTTTGTCTTCTCTTTAGCTTTTGTTCTTCCTGTTCTTCTTTTCTTGCTTCAGATCTCCTTCTGTGCTCTTCTTCTTCTTTTCTTCTTGCTTCTCTTCTTCTGCTTGGCTGCTCCGTCTCTCTTCTTTTCTTCTTTCTTCACCTGTCCTCAGGACGTCGTCTGATTTTCCAATCAGACGACTTAACCCGCGGATGCTACAGTGTTGCTTCAGTTCTTCTTCCTCAGTCCTCTGCTTCGGGCAGCCCTGGCTGCTCTTCTTCCTTCAGTCTTCTTCTTCTTCTCTGCCTGCACACTTGCACAGCTTGATCAGAGGGGCAAAACCTAATTCTACCCTCTCCCCCGCGTTTCTCTCTCACGGAAGCCGCTCTTAGGAAAGCTCTCCCAGAGCTGTTGGGTATTCGGGTACGGGTCGTGCCCGGGTCCAGGCCCACCGGCGTGCGTGGTGGGCGAGGAGTGCAGGTCGGGCTTAGTCGGGTCGGGCCAGGTCCGCGGGGCGTGGTCACGGACGAGGCTGGGTCGAGCGGGTAAGTGAGAGGGACCTCACCCCGTGCTCAGGAGGCAACGAACGTAAGGCACTTTTTGCCTTTATGCGGGCGCGCTCCTTTGAAAAGTTCCGAGGTGGGACTAAATGTCCCACCCCAATTGGGCGCCCGCAGCTGAAGATGCTGCAGGAGTTCGCGGTTGCACGCGAGGCCCTTGCCCCAGCTGCAAGCCTGGGACGCTTCGCGGAGATGCCCCGAGCAGCCTGGGAGTCGAACCTGGGCAAATCGCACCTGGAGCTGCAGGTTGAAGGTGCTCCTTCCACGCAGCAATGGCGACGGCGGTCGAGATACCTGTCCACAGAGGAACGGCCTCTCGGCCTAATCAGATACGCGGAGAACCTTCGCCGTGGCACGGCGAAGGTGGTGGGGGGTCTGGCAGGCGGCGGGGCGGAGCGTGAGGGTCGCCCTAGGTCAAACTGCGGGCGGAGAAGTGGGTTTGTTCGGGGGGTCTGCAGAGGGCGAGTGACGGGAAGTGGAAGGGCGGAGGTTGATCAAGGTGAGGAGGCGGGGGTTCTGTGAGGGTCGGCGAGGCGTATGGGGCTATGGAGCGACGGGGGCGTCTCGTCGGAGTTTGGCCAGAGACGAAGGGGGTGACGGTGGACAGGAGCGGTCGAAGGTTTAATCAAATAAAAGACAGTGAGGAAAAGAAAGAGGGGGAGATGGGGAGAAGTTCTGACCTAGCTACGGAGACGAAAGGGGCTGGAGCAAGGCGGCAGTCGTATCGACTGTCCCCGGAGAAGAAGATGCCCAGGGGAAGGGGCAACGGCGAGCAGAGGGCCGGAGAGGCGCCAGCTGGGTGCGGCGTGGCGCGGGAAGAGCGAGGGAGGGCAACCCTGCAGCTGGTAGTGCGGCAGAGCGACGAGGAGGAAGAGGAGAGGCCGCCGGAGCTAGAGGGCTTCCTGTCGGAGTGGGAAGAGAGGAAGTGGGGGTCTTTCTCCGTCAGGACCGAGCTCCTCAGAACGGCGGAGCGACGGGGGTATTTATAGAGGCGGAATCAGAGAGGAGGGAGGACGTCGTCTCCCTCGCTGGAGGACGCCGGAGATGGAGACCCATACCGTCCGTGCGCTCGCACGGCCGGTATGGTGGGTTGCCACGACCAGGGGGGTGTTTCTGCGACGGCTGACGACGCAGGGCACCCCCGGTTGTCTTGCCAGACCCTCCCCCTTACCCTGCACGGCGCCATGCTCTGCGCAAGGTCGCCGGAGCATGGTGCTGGTCAGGGTTTGGCAGGAGGGACCTGAATGCAAAGAACGAAGGAGAGTTAGGGGCAGAAATGTGAGGGTTCGAAAGTTGAGGGCCAACAAGTAAATATATGAGGACCAAAGTGTAAAGTTGGTCAAGAAGGTTTCTTCTTAGGCTCAAGTTTTTATACATGACTAATTAGGACCTAAGGAATCTGATGGTGAATTTTATTTATAGATTAAACCTTGTTTGACCGGTCAATTTACGTAAAAACCCAAATTAAGTTATTAATTGGGCATGGTTCTCAATGTAGGTCAAAAAGGGTTCCGAAGGCCAAATTGAAGGTTCTAAACCCTAGAGATTATTTTTCTATGAATTTTAGAGGGTTTATTCTATTTTTACTTTGCCTCGAACCTCGTGAATTGAAGTGGGTTTGTTTTAAGGTTACAGATTATCATTTAGTTCCTTGGAATTGCTGTAGCCCTTATCAGATCATCCCACTTTCCTTCTTATTTGGTTTGTTTGACCTATGTTTGGACCTGTATGCAGATTATACTGGTAAAATTACATTTTTACCCCTTATGGCTTGTTTTCTTCTTAAACTCAGAATTCTCTGAGTTAAGCCTTTCCTTGAGTTATGTAGGAGCTTTTATCCTTGGTATTAGGTCAAAATGTGCTAGTTATGGCTCATGATGAGGTTCTCATCAGGTACCATCCTTCTTCTTTACAAATAATATAGGGGCTTCCCACGGAGACACACTGGGCCTCACAAAGCCCTTCTCCAGAAGGTCCTGAAACTAGGACTTGAGCTCTCGCAGCTCAAGTGGTGCCATCCTGTAAGGTGCTGAAGAAATGGGGCTGGTCCCCGGTACTAGTGAGATCTCAACTCAATCTCACGCTTGGGTGGTAGTCTTGGCAGCTCCTCTGGAAACACGTCGGGATACTCTCTGACCACAAGGATGCCCTGAAAGTTTGCCATGGGGTTGGGCTCTGCCACTACACAAGTAAGAAAGCCCTCACACCCCTGGCCCAAAAGTCTCGCTACCCGAAATGCAAAAATGCACCCGAAGCCTCCGTCCACCGGCTGTCCGTGAAACTCAAAAGAAGGTATCTCTGGTGTGAAGAAAATAATCTTCCTCTCAAACCCATCCACCAAAGCGTGGTAAGTGGACAGCTAGTCCATCCCCAGAATCACGCCAAAGTCCTTCATCGGTATCACAATCAGGTCAGCGGGGAGGCTGTGTTCCCCAACACTGACCTCGCAATCTATATAACCTTCCTAGCTACAAACAACCGGCCGCCTAGGTCTCCGATCACAAGGGATCCCCCTAATAGAGTGCTATCGGACCCCAGAGTAGCAATAAACAGGTGGGGCGAGAAAGTACGTCATACTAGAAGCAAGAAATACGTACTCCAAAAAGACCAAAAATTGTAACCATACCTGTCACAGCAGAAATTAAAGCTATGACGTCTCCGTGAGTCAAGATGTCACGACACCCCTCAGCCTTGGGAGCGGACAAAATAGCCAAGCCCGGGGCGGAGCTAGTGACAACTGGCCGGTATCCTCCCCGTGACGGCTATCCTCCCTCATGCACCTGGAACCCACGACTACCCGATCGACCTCCAGTGCTCGGTGCGGTGGGCATCTGCTATGCTCTAGCCCTAGACGGGCAGTCCCTCCTGAAGTGGCCCGGCTGGCCACAGTGGTAGCAGAGGGGGACTCGACTCCCTCCCTCGGTAGGTCCCTGCTGACGGCTGGGTGGGTGTCCAGTAATGATAGCTGGCCCCTGTTGGGGGCCTCCAAAGGCTACTAATGGCCCTGCAAAACGAGACGGCTCTCCTGCGGGCGCCGCGTGCCTCCCTTGAGCTCTTCCAACTTGCCTGGTGCTACAGTGACATTGCCGTCCCATGAAAAACTCTCTCCGTACCCTTGGAAGGGAGATGAGGGGGCGGCGGAGTAGGCGAAAGTTGAAATTCTTCTCGAACGACCTCTTGGATCAACTGGATGAGGTCCTGAGACTGTACGCTCAGGAGGAGAGAAGGGGTAGCATGTACTCCAAGCTCGACACGTGTTATAACCCTGGCATCAAATGTCGTTTAAGATGTCTGGGAGTTGGTCCAAATGTCTGGTCAGACATCTGGGAGCCTTCCCAGACGTCTGGAAATTAATTTTTTCGACGTACGGGTTCGCGTCTGCACACATACGCGTGCAGACTGAACCGCCGCCCTCCTTCTTCTCTTTCTTTCCTCCCTGCAGACGTAGCCACCTTTTTCTCTTTCTCTCTCCCCACAACTACCTTCAAATACACCCCCTCTCCTCTACCTCACCCTCACTCCACCGCCTCCTGTCAGCGAGAGAGTGAGAGGGCGAGGGCAACAGCAGCTGCTGCTGTGCATGCGTGGGGAGGAGAGGCGGCTGCGAGAGGGAGAGAGCTAGATCACGACGGTTCGAGCTCGCCGAAGCATCCAGGGCTGACCGGCGGGTGCGCAGCAGGCGTGCGGTGCTGGGGAGGAGCTGCTACAGCTCAGGCATCAGGCGGGCGCGGTGCGGCATGGCCATGCGCTGCGGGCGGAGGGCGAGGAGGTCCTGATTATGGGAAAATTTCCTAGAATCAGACGTCTGGACATATGTCCAGACGACGCAGGAGACGTCTGGAGGAAGGTCCAGACATCTGAAAGGTACGATATTTTTACCTTCCTTCTTCTTTCGCATGTAAGGCCATGCAGCCGTTCTGCCGAAAGTTTCTGCATCGCTTCGTGTTGAGGACGGCCGCGTATGTGTGCAAGACTCGTTTGGGAAGGCGCAAGGGCATGCCATCCCACATAGATCGGACATCTGGGCACAGCTCCAGACGACAGAGAGGGTCTCCAAATGTCCGGAGTGATAGTCGGACGTCTGGAAACTAAGTCCAGACGGTTCAGCAGGCTTCTGGACGTTTGAAGGACCGCGCAGGATCAAGGTATGACCTGAGCTATCATTTAAGACGTCTGGAAGATGTTCCAGACGTCTGATTTTAGGCAGACTTGTCGTTTTTGACCCGTTTAGGGTCCGTTCGGAGTCTTTTTTCCGCGTTTCAAGTTTCGTTCTTCTCATATTTAGTTCCTCTACCTATTTACAATAATTGTATACTGTTCTGAGTAGCTCCTTGCAATTGATCCTTGTGTTAGGACTCCGTTCCGTCGCGGCTTTGGGGGTTGCAGAGGTGCGCGGGTTTGCCGATTATGCTCCCAGTACTCTCGATTTTGCAGGTAGAGTGGCTTCCCTTAGTTAATTACAAACATTAATGCTTATCTGGATTAAATGATAAATCTTAGGGTATGGCATGAAACCTAGGACCTGAAAACTAGATTGAATGATAGATTCTAGGGTGTGGCATGAATCCTAGGAACAGAAAATCTGAAACGAATGTCTTGAATGCCTGAATTGCAGTCTCAGATAAGTAATGATAATTGCTTGTAGTTGGATAACAGCTGCCTGTGAAATGTAGAGTACTATTGCTAGTAACTGCTACATGTAATTACTGTTGTTTGGAATCTAAATATGAGCTGCTTGTATATAAATTGGAAAGGAAAAGAAGTTTGAATGTTGGAAATACGTACTATATGCAAATAAACCTGAAATGATGAAACCTAGTATGGCTTGGCCTGAGGAAACATGAGCACTAACCCTACGGGGAATTAGGAATAGAACTCCTGGAAATAAATGGAATGGAACTGGAAAAGTAAAACGGGAGAACGTGTTGTCTCTTGGGTACGCGGTACTAAAGAGAGCACATATTACCTCTTAGTGTAGAGGGGAGCTTGCCGCCCTCAGGTCGAGACCGGGGTGGGTTTGGCCACTTTGCACCGACTTTTTGGCCCTCGCGTACACCATACAGGGGAGAGCTGCTAGTGTAGGGAAAGTACTAGCCACCCCACGAGCCCTGGGGTTCTGCTAGCTCTCCTACACTGACTTGTTAGGCGCACTGGGAAAACCAGGGTAGTCAGGAGAGGGTGCGCGGATTGTGGAGGGGCAAGACCCCTGTTGGTTACTGTGGAGGGGTTGGACCCCAGTTATTAAGAGGGCTCTGCCCTATACTGGTTCCGTGCTGTGCTTTGGGGCACACCCGTTAACGGAAATGACTAATCGCGTGTCAGTGCGAGGTAGCTACCCGTACGTTTATCGTGCGTGTTGTAGTCACCGTTACGTCTGTCAGTGACCTTGGGGTGGTTGAATGAGGGTAGGACCTGAAAAGGGTTATGGCTACTCAACACTTGGACCTGAAAAGGGTTATGAGTACACGAAGTTAGCGAATGCTGAGTAGAGTGGCAACCAACTAACAAAACAGTAAAGGTGGACAGGTAGCTGTTGTTTTTCAATTACTTCCTTTAACTAATTATTCCTTTTTTTTTCATCACTTGGTTTATTTATTAGGTCTCTTTCTTGATCTCGAATGTTCCTCGTGGGAACGATCTTGATTGCAGTCCTTTCCGAGGAGTAGAAGGCACACGTGGTGCTCTCCTGACCGGGAGAGTCCCCCGTGGTAATCCTACACCCAGTCAATCACCCCAAGGTCACAGACAGACGTAACAGTGACTACGGCACGTGAGATAAGCACACGGGTAGCTACCCTGCACTAGCATGCGATCAGTCGTTTTCGCTAACGGGTGCACCTAAAGTACAGCACGGAATAGTATAGGGCCTAGCCCTCTTAGTAATAGGGGTTTAGCCCCTCACAGTAACCAAATAGGGATCTCGCCCCTACACAGTCCGCTCACCCTCGCCTGACTACCCTGGTTTGCCCAGTGGGCCTAACAAGTCGGTGTAGGGAGGCTAGCTGAACCCCTGGCCCCGTGGGGTGGTTAACTCTCTCCCTACACTAGTAGCTCTCCCTGGTACAGTGTACACGAGGGCCACCGAGTCGATGCAAAGTGGCCAAACCCACCTCGGGCCTCAACCCGAAAGGCGGTAAGCACCCCTCTACACTATGAGGTAACGTGCACTTCCCTTGGTACTACGTACTTAAGGGCAAGGACACTTCCCAAAGCATTTCCAGATCCATTCCATATATTTCCCAGGAGCTCTACTCCTAACCTCCTCATAGGGTTCATGTTTAAATGCCTAATGCCATTCCATGCTAGGTTTTATCATTTCCATTTCCATTCTCAAGTTATACACATGCAATTTGTATTGCTATCATTCACAATTCCAAATTCAGATTATACACAGGTAGCTCGAAATTCTATCATGCACATTACCAATCTCAATTTATATACATGCAGCTCGTATTATGTCATTTAATGTATACGCCAGGAAAATTATATGCAACAGTTGACCAGCACAAGTACTTCATATTTCACAGGCAGCTGTTATTCATTTACAGGCAGTTGTTATCATTTCTATCTACTCATTCAAGACTGCAATTCATTCATTCAATACAAACATTTCTAGTATTTCTAGTTCTAGGATTCATGCCATACCCTAGGTTCTAATCATTCATTCCACACATGCATTTAGGTTTGTATTTAAATTAGGGGAAGCCACTCTACCAGTAAACCCAGTAGTGGGGGCTTGAACGGCAAGCTTACGTGCCTCAGCAAGTCTTGAACTCGTAATGGAATAAAGTCCTATCACAAGGATCAATCACAAGGGAATATTCAGAATAGTGTAGAAAGTCTTTTAACAAGTAGATGAACTCACAAGGAACACATCGGTATCTTATTTGCGTAAAACGAACCTCAAATGGACCCTAAACGAGTCAAAACATGGTTACTGACTCAAAATCAGACGTCTGGAACAACTTCCAGTCGTCTTAAAAGTATCTAGTATCGTACCTCAGTCTTTGCACTGATCCTCAGACATCCGAGAACTCTTCTGGACTATCTAGACCCATCTCCAGATGTCCGACCACCTCTCCGGATGTTTGGAAGCGCTTTCCGATGTCTGATACGTCGCCCAGACGTCTGAAAAGCGTGGGAGGACATGTCTCGCGCCTTCCCGAAGCGAATCCTACCCGAAATCCACCAAATCTTCTCAAAAAGGCATGCAACAGGGTCTCGGCGGAGCGGCCTGCATAGCCGTATCCGCAAAGGGACGTACCTTCGCAAGACTCCCTCCTCAGACGTCTGGAACCTCTTCTAGATGTCAGCTCCGTCGTCTGGATGTAGAACCAGATGTTTGATTCTGGGAAAATCCCAGAAGCAGAACCTGCTTCCGCTGCTCCCGCGCAGCGCGTGGCCGCGCCACGCCCTCTCGCCTTCAGCTCCGGCTGCAGCAATGTCGGGGACGACCTCCCCGACTCACTCCTTCGCCTTGCGCACACGCCGCTCTGGCCGTGCTCTCACCGGCGAGCTCCCACGTGAGCTCGCAAGCTCAACTCCTCTCCTTCTTACGCTGCTCCTCCTATCCTTCTCACGCCGCTCCTGCGCTCTCTATTGCTCTGCCGCTCTCGCTGGAGGGAAGAAGGAAGGTGGCTGGGAAGTAGGGGAAACAAAGGTGGAGGAGGGGTTTATAAGGGTGAGGGTTTAGGGTTTTGCTAGGGGTGGAAAGAGAGAGAAGGAGGAAAAATGAGGGGGGTACTGTTTGCGCACAGCACGCGTGTAGACGCGAGTTCGTACTCTAAATTTTCGATTTTCAGACGTCTGAGAATGAGTCCAGACGTCTTACCAGTCGTTAGTCCTAATGTCGAGACGTCATAGAAGGCTTAAATAGCATGGGTGTTAACACTAAGCAATAGCCCCAGGCGAGATCTCCAGGCTTAGCAGAACTCATCCAGGTGCATCCTTGGACCGTCAATTAGGGGCGTTGACCGCTCCCCCAAGCCAATTGAACAAGAGTTGCTAACTGTTGCTGGGTGCGAAGGAAGAGTGGGATTTAGTCCCACATCAGTGGGAGAAAAGTGCCTGGTAGCGCATAAAAGGAATTTCTGCTTTGCCCTTAGTGCCTCAACACATAGGGGGTGAGGTCCCCTACATGCACCCATCATGCCTTGCTCGTAACACTGCTACACGTAGGCCTGGTCTGATAACTCGCCTAAGCCCACACCTCGGCTACTACCTACACTGGTAGCCCTGGTCCCGGGTACATGGATCCCTAATACCCGATTACCCGAGCATCTAACCAGACATTGAGGAAGAGAAGGGAAAGAGAAAGAGAGAGAGAACGCGGGGTAGGGGAGGGTTTTGTAGCATGGAACAATACCACTACACCCTCGCCCTCAAGACTTAAGGCGTCTGTGCCTGTTCTTTGTCGTCTAAGGGTAAAGTGCTGAGTTGAGTTAAACGTTAATAATTGATAGTTGTGTTGAACTTGGTGGTTTAAACCACCACTTTTTCTCTATTTTTTTATATTTATAAAGAAACACTTTATTTACTCAACATATATTACCTTGTTTATAGTGATAAATTATGCAAATAACTGCTCCTAGAAACGACCTCAGATTTCTTTTTATTCGAGTTATAAATTTAAATGCTTAATTCAATTTGATCACTATACTACGATGTGACAATTTTATAATACGATCAAAGTAGGTTGAGCACTAAGTTAAGCACTCTTAAGAAAGGAGATTCTACTGTGTTAGAATTTGTTAACAAGGCGAAATAGATCTCGTTGTCCCTTGCTTCTTGTGGGAAACAAATTGATGAAGATGATATTATTATTGCTATACTAAATGGTTTACCTCCTGAGTTTGATTCAATCATAAATTCAATAACAACATGTGGAACAACTTTATTGGATGAAGTTCTTGGATTATTGCTAACCCATGAACAATGCATCATTAGATCTCAACCAATTCTTGATACGTCATTGCATCAAGCTTTTCGTGGAAATCGCAATAATAATAGGGGAGGTCACAACTTTAGAGGAAATCGTAACAACAACAAGGAAGGATATAATTCTGGTCGATTTTCCAATTTTACAAAACAATTTGCTGCTGGATTCAACTCTAATTTTCAGAAACCACCTCGGCCTTCTTTTGTTGCTGGGGTATAATGTCAAATCTGTGGTCTCTTGAACCACTCCGCTTAGTGTTACAACAATCCTCCTCAAGCACTAAATACTGACATTCAAGCTCTAGATCTGACGCCTTGGCTTGTAGACTCTAGCGCTTCCCATCATATTATGAATTCTTTACAAAATTTGGATTTAAGCTCTCAATATAATGGGCCTGATTCTATTTGTTTTGGAAATGGCGATGCTGAAGCTATTTCCCATACAAATACCTTTACTCTTACTATGGGTACTAAACGGTTGTTCCTTCATAAAATTTTTCATGTTCCTTATGTCTCCAACAATTTATTGTCAATTTATAGATTGACAAATGACAATAATTGTTACTGTAAAATTTATTCTAACTACTTGGTTGTAAGGGATTTAGCAACCAAGGAAGTACTACTGGAAGGCAAGCCTCATAAAGGAATGTATCGAGTATGGATTCCATGCTTAGTTCATTACTCTTCTTCTTCAAAGGGTACTCCAGCAAATATCATTCAAGCCACAAATTTCAATTCTGCTGTCACATATTCTGATGCTACTGTTCATAGCTCAGTAAAAGTGCCTTATGCACTTTGGCATGATCGGCTAGGTCATGCCCATCATAAACTTGTACAAAAAGTTGTTTCAAGGTTCAATTTGCCATTCACTGATAAAAATAAAAAGCTTTGCGATTCATGTTTACAAGCCAAAGCTCATCGTTTGCCACTATTGTCTACTAATTCTATAAGAAAATCATCATTTGAGTTAGTTCATTTTGATGTATGAACTTCACCAATTACTTCCTTTGATGGGTACAAGTATTGTGTTTCTTATATTGATGACTACTCAAAATATACATGCATATTTCCTCTAAAGCGGAAGTCTGAGGTCTTTGCTGTTACAACACAATTTTTTAGTTATGTATCTACTCAAGTTAATGCATCCATCAAAGCTTTCTAGTCTAATTGGGGTGGTGAATACCAAAAGCTTCACGATTGGTTCAAATCTCATGGAATTCTTCACTGTATATCTGCTCCATATACTCCTCAACAAAATGGTACAGCTGAGCAAAAGAGCAGACACATTGTTGAAATAGCTAGAGCCTTATTAATTCATAGCCCCACACCTCTAAAGTTTTGGTTTTTGGCTTTTCATACTGCTGTCATCATTATAAATACACTCCCAATTTCAGGGAACAAACAGACACCTCATGAGCTACTTCATAAGTGTTCTCCTAATTATGGCTTCTTTAAAGTTTTTGGTTCTACTTGCTTTCCAGTTCTCACACCATATACCAAAAACAAATTACAACCAAGGTCTCATTTACATATTGTTTTAGGATACAGCTACCATCACAAAGCCTATAAATATTTCAATCTCACAACACAAAAATCTGTTATCGCCCTGCATGTTATATTCAATGAAAATAATTTCCCATTTCATGAAAAGTCAAATTCCCAAGCAATTCCTCTCTAGATTTGTCTTCTCATCTACTACCAATTCCTTCTGGACTGTAGACAATGAACTTGTCTCAAAATTTCTCACCATCACCACCTGTTACAATTCCTTCAACTTCTCATACACCTACTGATATTCCTTCACAACAAACCATCTCTTTCCCAACTTCTGTACCAATTACTCAATCCTCACCACAAAGTCATAATTCTCCTACTCCACCAACAAATGTCAATCCACCAACAAATGCATGCTCTCCTTAGCTAATTCATAGCATGCGTACAAGATCCATGAATGGGATTTATAAAAAGAAAATTTTCTCATCTACCTTACACCCCTCACCCTCCTGCTATCAGACTGCAATAATTGAGCAAGAACCTACTACTTACACGACTGCTGCTAAGAATTCTCATTGGAATAATGGAATGGCTGAAGAATTTGATGCTCTGATTAAAAATTAGACATGGCAGTTGGTACCAAGACCTTCTGATCAGCAAGTTATTGGTAACAAATGGATTTATCGAATTAAACGTAATTCTGGTCGTTGTATTGCTCGTTACAAAGCACGATTAGTTGCTAAAGGTTTTTATCAAGTTGAGGGAGAAGGTTATTTTGAAACTTTCAGCCCAGTTATTAAACCTACCACTGTTCGTCTTTTATTGAGCCTTGCTATTAGCAACTAACTCAACAAACAAAAGTGTGAAACAAATATGTGCCCATATTAATGTACTTACTTGTAAATACCTTGAACTACTATTAGAAGCCGCTAGCATTCTATTGTAAAGTTGTTGTTTCCTCATCTATAAATATATGCTGCTCACTCTATTGAGGAGCATCGGTCCGTTATAACACGTACGAACCTGACCTCTGTTACATACTAACATAACATGGTATCAAAGGAGAAGATATGAGATCAAAGATGATCACCAAATTTCTCAGAAGGATACTTGATCATCTGCAGCAAATTGTTGAACGGCACATCAAATTCTTAATCTTCTGCAACGAATTGCAGATCGAGTAAGGCGGGTCAAATTGATTCAAGAAGAGGCACCAGCGGAGCTTCAAGTTCTCATTCTAATGAACACCTTAGATTGATTCACCTCCTTCCGATTTCTCTCATTTTCATTCTTTGTATTCGTTCCTTTCTCTACTTCTACGCCTAAATGGGTTCTACTGGAGTATCTCTTGTTTCGACAGCTGTTCATGGTCATCAGAGTTCTTTACTTACAACCATACACAATAGTGTGCCTCACAAACTAAATTCCCAAAATTATGCTATGTGGAAAGCTCAGTTCCTTCCAGTACTTAGGGCAAATGGTCTGATTTCCTTTGTTGATGGAACTGTTATTGTTCCTTCCAAATTAATTACTCAAGGATCCGGTAGTTATGCTGCCCAAGTTTCTAATGGTGATTACTTCAATCCATCGACCACCTAGCTCCATGGGGCTTATAACTTACAACTAGTTCGAACTTATTTGGGGGGTTAACTTTGCTTTTGGATGGTTAACCTTCGTTTACTTGAAAAGTTAACCTATATAATTTTAATGGATGTAGATACAAAAATGTTAAAATGTAACGTAAGAAGGTGTGAACATGGTCTCTAGTTGATGTGTCTCCATTTTTTACAAAAATGTACTAGCATGTGTGGTCCACCACTATTCAACACTAACAATTGAACCATTTATACTGGTGCAAACCATTAAAATCACATTTGAAATCCCCTAACACCGGTAAGAAACCATTTTACACATGTGCAAAACCAATATATCACCTTCGAAATCACTTTACACCGATGTAAAACTAATTTTGCATCGGTGCAGAACCATCAGATCACCTTCGGGATTACTTTGCACCTTTAGAATAATTTTTGTACCGATGCAACCTCTTTTTACACCGATGCAAAATCACCTTGAATAATTTATCACTAGTGCAAAATGATTTATCGCTTGTAAATTTTTGTTCAGTGTGATGGTTTTCTTCAATGTGTCAAGGTTTACCACGTAACAGATCTTATGTTTTTTTATTTCTTTACATTGAATACCAATTGTCAAATAAGAATCACGTTCACATCACCTTGCATTGCAAAACGCATCACCTGTTGCATTTCTCTACATTTTGGCAATTTTAATATCTATTTTGGGGGATTAATACTCATTTTGCTAACACCAATTTTAAAGGATGCTAACAAATGTTAACTTCATAACTTTCTAACACTTAAACTCCACTCTCTAATACACCTATTCAAGTAGACACCTTGAAATTTAAAATTACATCTTACCATCAATTTAGATAAATAAAAATTAATACTAACACCACTTTATAAGTAAAGAAAGAGGAAGATTAAATTAAACTAGTCCTTGCATCTAAAGACACTTTGGCCTTTGGATTCCTCCATAGACCATTTGTTGGTCCACGTTATAGTACTACTTGGTTTTTTTTTTTTTAAATAAACATTACATTAAAGGGAAGAAATCGATATAAGAGTCGTGAAAGGAAAGATGTAGAATCCTCATTCACAAAGGGGGAAATACACCTTGTACAGATGAGGGAACTCAAAAATAAATAATAAGATAAGAAATAAAGGAAAAAAGAAAAGAACGTGTCTCGAGAATCAAGAATCGGTCAATCTCCCGAAAGAAAGCAACCCCACACTCGTAGAACGGTACAGCACTAACGAGAAAATCTCGAAGACCGCGTTAACGAGAGCCGAATAAATTGGCTCCTAACTCACGTTAGGAAACTCAGTCGTGAAAAGCACGATGTTACACGTGGTACCAATCAAAATTTAATAACACTAAAAGAAAAAAACAAAGAAAAAAAGATCAACTTTTCCCCCAACACAAAAACCACCATGATGAGGTGTGACTTATCATAGTTAAAATGCCCAAGTTAAGTTAGAAACTTGGTTAAATGTATATAATTAACATAAGAAATTGGTTAAGTGTGAGAATTAACAAAAATGACCTAAAACAGCAAATCGGTTTTCAAAACGTACAATTAGGTTATAAAATGAGATATTCTATTTAAAAAATATAATTTGATGATTCAATTGTAAGTTGAACACATTTCTGAGTTCAAAAGTTCAAATCAAGAGTGAAATCATGTTCTAAAAAGTTCAATTATGTTTTAATAAAAACTTGGTTGCAGTTGGATATCAATAGGACCTTGCATTCATTATATTACATTTTGGTCCTTAGGTCATTCACATTCCCTCACTAAAAACTTTCCAAGGGCTTGATTGCAAACCGTCAAGGACCTTCTTATAAACATCCAGCGATAGCTATGAACCTATTTCAATCTCTAATGGACCTTTGTGCAATTTCTTTACTGGTTCGCTGATAAATGCTAGTTTATCATCATTTTTATGCATTAAAACAAACCAAGCTCTTAGGATTTTGCTCCGCAAATTGATTTTTGGGTTGCATTTAGGCATAAATTTGGTAGGCATGCATTTTACTTTTTATTGTGTTTTTAATGTGTTTCTTGGAGTGTTAGGGATAAACAGATTGACAGATCCCTAAAATCCTAGCACTCTTGAAGGCAACTGGTGAAGAGGAAGCTCAAGATAGGACTCAGCTAATTCTAGCTCATCATGGCTGGATACCAGCTCCTTTGGATTAGAGTTAGCTCCATTCGGCTCATCTTAGCTGAATGGCAGCTCAGGGCAACTCATCTCAGCTCAACCTAGCTCTGAGTAGCTCATCTCAGCTCTCATCAGTTTACTGGGAACTCCAGCTAGCTTAACTGAGTTGACAGGAGTTCATCTCAGCTCAGGCCCAACTCAATCCTACTCCACCCAGCTCATGGTAGCTAGACTACATGCTAGCTGAGCTACTACTTGTCAACTAGTAGCTTAGCTAGCTCTAGAGTTCTTATTTGAGGCAGTTCCAGCTCAACCAAGCTCCAGCTAGGTTGAGGCCAGCTCAACTTAGCTCAACTACCCAAGCCTAGCTACTAGCATAAGAACTAGATAGCTTAGCTTAGTAGTTGAGCTCCCCATGAAGCTGCCTCAGCAAATTCAGCTCCAAGTACAACAACCACCAACTCTAGATTATCTTCTCCAACTCCTCCTTCATGAAACCCTAGCTCCACCACCTCTACTCTACTAGCTAAGCTAGCTTAGCTAAGTTCAAAACTAGCTCCACCACCATGGCCATCCATCTAAACCCTAACCTAACTTCACCCTAACCACTACTCTAAGTCCACCACCTAAACAAGCTAACTAGTTCACTCCTAGTTGCGCCAGCAACCCTCATGACTCTTCACACCACCACCACCAAAGGCCACCTAATTTTCCCTCCAAAACCACCCATAACCACCACCTTAACCCACTTCAAGTTGGCGCCAAAAGAGCCTCCACATCCCTTCAATGTGGTGCCAACTTGAAGCCCCATTGACGAGTCGATTTTCGCTTTCGAAGATGATAATTAAGATGATTTGTCGTTGTATTTCTAAGTGGTGGAAAATCGACTAATCAAAATAATTAAAATAAAAATAAGCCACTAGGGAGGCACTGGTCTATTTCAAACTCGTAAAAGTCGAAATCAATTGTTCACAAATAATTTCATCAAGAAGTAATGCCAAAATGCAAGTTAGATATGAGTTTAAATGAAAGTGCCTCTTGATTTAGCAAATATGACAAAATAAAGGGGCTCACATGAAATGTCACTCCCATAATTTTTTCCAAGAATTGGTGTGGCAATGGCATATGCACGTAAATACTAATACCACCATTTACTGTAGAGAAACAGGGGACTTTCTCCCCTTTGCTCAAGTGAGAAGAAGAGGCTGTCGATGGCGGTGTGGCTTGTCGGAGGAGTAGAGACAGCGGAGAGGAACTCTCCGGTGGTGGAATGGCGATGCGCGGTGGTCGGAGACACCGCCGGTGACGAGGAAGGCCGGCGGCTGTGGTGGTGGCTCGCCGACTTGCGCGGCTGTCGTGGGTAGTTCTGAGGGCGTGGTTGCCCTCATGGAATCAAGGCAAGGTAGATGGAGTTGACGGAACGGAGAACCGTGGCCGGTGGGAGCGGCTGCATGTGGAGATGGACGGCCGGTGTTGGGTTCTTCTTAGAGAAGAAGAACCGTAAGGAGGCACGCGCGCTGGAGGTGTTTGCAGTGTGTGTGAAGATGGCGAGGATGGTAGCGAGGAGGTGCTCACGGTGTGCGCGGTCCGGAGGCGAGGTCTACGCGAGGAGATTAGTGCGCACGGGCATGCGTGGAGTGTGAGAGGTGCGAAGCCGAGGGTGATGGTCGCGCAAGGAGGTGTGTGTGGAGATGTTGGTGGTGCACAGCAGCTGCGCACGGGCGAGAAGGCTGCGGGTGTGCTGCTGGCCGTGTGCAGGGGGTGCACGCGGGCGAGAAGGAGGGCAGTGGCGCACTGTTAGTGATGGTGGTGGTGGTGGTGGGTTTCGTTGAAGTGGAGGAGAAACAAAGGAAGAAGATACTGTTAGGAGGTCAGACGTCTCTGAACATTTCCAGATGTCTTAAATGAGCATGGATGGCTGCTGGCGTGTGGTTATGGCGGTGGTTGTAGGTGTTGGTGACGGTGGTAATGCACGTCGAGGTGCTCAAGGTAATCTGTACAATCACTGATGACGCAGCGTTCTGTCACCCTGCTTGTCTACGATGGTGTGTACTTGTGCACACGGTTGAGGCCGACGGTTGTGGTGTGGAGGAGAGCTTAACTCTCTACGCAGTAGTGGAGTGAGGGTGGAGGCCTACGAAGCTGTGTTGCTAGAGATCTCTTCTTATGCTGCAGGAAGGTGAAGAGCGAGAGGGAGATAGAGCGTCACACATTGACCATCAATGCAAGATCAGCATTCATGGCAGTGACCTCGACAATGAAGGTGGTCTCGCAGCAGTTGCAAGAAGAAAAGTTAATAAAATAAATTAATAAATCAAGTGTTATTTATCTATAAGACCTTAAAAGAAATGTTAAATCAAACGCTACATGTAATGCAACCTATTTTAATGCATGATATTCTAAATAAATTATAAATGATATTATCAATGCATGTAATGCATGAAATGCTTGAAATAGGTAATTTTATGTTATTCTATTTACATATTAATGTATGGTATATAAATTTACATGTTAACTTAATGTCTAGATATTAAAATACATAAATAGCTCCGACAAATATGGGCTCATCACCCATCATCCACCCTACACATCCCCCCTTAACCTATCTCCAACATCCATCTAGTGATGCCACCTTTAACCCTCCTACACTTGGCGCTGATGTAGACACATCTATTTAGGTTAAAATGCCAATTCATGTATGTTCTTAAGCTTAGATTTGCATTTCATGTTATAAATATTGCATAGCATGCATCATCCATTATAGTAATTGTGTATATTTTAGGTTAATTACGTTCTTTTTATGGCTAGGAGGGAAGAAGATTTATTTCAGGGCCTTAGATGGATAATTTGACCGTACGGATTTGATTAGGACGACGATCGGAGTCTAACACCTTCAAAATCGTCTAGATTGGAATCCCGTAGCAGTTTGGCAGTGCGGAAATCAACTCGATCCAAGCACCATGAGATGGACGGCCCAGATGGCACCACATGGCACCATCTAGGCCACCCAACACCGGCTAGCAGCAACCGCCCAAGCCTCTCCCATCCACACCATCAGATCTGGGCCATTGGATCTTCATCCAACGGCCATAGGCGTGCCACGTCTCTTAAAAGGTTATGAGGTCTTCTTTACACAAAGACCTTCATAGCTCATTGGTCTTAAGAGCTGCACCCGAAGAAGGGGCACGGGTTCGAATCCCTACAGCCCCCCAACTCTCAATCATATCTGCAAGCACACGCCAGCGCAGCAGCAAAGGCAGCGGCCGCGCAACGCGAGTGCATTTGCGCGTTAATCACTCACCAGTGTAGCACAGCCAATGTGAGCACACAACACGGCGTAAGGAGCACACGACGCCAGCGAGGGTGTGTGTGATTTCTTTTAGTAACATTTAGGGTGGGTCTTTAGTGACGCTTGCAGCTGTCACTAATGGTCTGCACGTGCCAGCAAAAGGAATTGAAGGGAGGATCTTCAGCGACAACTGTAGGGATCTTTAGCGACGTTTATGGACATCAGTAATGACCCAGATGTGAATTTGTTCTTCCTCCTCCACTATAAAAGGACTTACCCACCACCATTCCAAACCATCTCTTCCTTTCTTCACCTTACCACCACCAAGGCTCTAGAGAGAGCTTGTCCTAAGCCCAGGATGCTCCTCTAGAGTAGAACGAAACATTTTCCCGCCTCTCATCCCCCTTCGTGGAGCATCCCGTGGCCATCTTCTTACCTCCCTTCGGGAAGAAGATCTTTGTCGCAATGCCATCCTACCCGACCCTCCATCCTCCGACTCCGTCTTTGTTCGTCCCGCTTCTCACCACCTTCCTTCAGGCGACGTCAGAGTGAGTTGTCCTCTGAGCGACCGTCGAAGGGGATTTTTCTCACCTCATTCTATCTTTTTACGCTTTCGTAGTGTAGATTCTCTGCTTTTGTAGTGTAATAAACATTTGTTTATAAATCGATGATTATTTCTCTCTCTTTCCTTTGTTGCAAGTAGGTTAGTTAGAAGTCATTGACTTGATCTCTTGCTTGCTAAAAATGCAAAAAAATTAAAAAAGACAAACAACCAAAAAAAATAAAAGCGAAGTGCAGATTTTTATAAAACCAAACATTCGCCTCCACATGTTTGACACGGGACTCACATTTCTAATTTCGGTTATAAATTTTATCTGATAAACACGTTTTGCAAGCTACGACAACGGGTTACTCCAAACCCTGATTTTAATACGCGAAGCGCGCCCTAATCATTTTGGCACCGTTGCTGGGGAGGCAACGCTCTTTGGTTTTTTTTTGTGTTTTTTCCAGCTTACCTAACTTTTATCTCACTTTTTCTCTAATCTTACAGTGATTGCAGGTACTCTTCGGAGGTGGGCCAAAGCGGTTAGATTGGAGAAAAGTGTAGATGAATATTTTGTAACTTTATCCCCACCACCCCCACCCACTAGTTTATTTCACCACACTAATAACCCAAACCCAAATCAACTTAGGTACTTTTTATAAACCCTATGATAGATTTGGTTGTTTGTTTGCTACCTCCACTCATCTCACCCTCGCATATCTAAAAAACAAAAAAAAACTCTTCTTTTGTGGGATTTTCAGAAAGTTACACACTTAACACCCACAACTTTTCACCTTAAGGCGCACAATCACATCGATTCTACCATTTACCGGGATCTGACCTGTGGACCCGGTACCCTTAACTCAGCACACAGATAAGTGAGTAGAAATCTGAATAGGTCAAACATTTCTGTGTGCCTTAACTAAGTGGTGCAATAGGCTAATTGCTTGAATTGGTTGGGCTGCACTACTCAAAATAAAAGCGATCCATCAAGTAGCTTGCCACATAGGGTTGATTCTTAGGGCTGAACCAGGTATTCCACATTTTTTTCTAATTTCTAAAGGAATATATCATCACTAGTGCTTTCAAAACTTAGAGTGTTCTACTGAACCTTGATTGAATATGCCTAAGGATTAAACCCTAAAAGCTACTAAAAAAGGTTAAACCTTAAAAGACACATCATCAAATAACATTGTTTGAAAACCCTGGTTGTACATGCACACACATTTCAATTGATCATTAAGGGCACAACCCATCTAAAGGGCCCATCACATTCTAAAAGCATAATCATCCCAACCCTAATTAAAACTAAGTAGACGTTGGCCTTAAGGATTGATTTGCTCTTCGGGGCTTAGACTGAGATTTTTTTCGATTAATCTGCGTCTTCTGGTCCATCTGATGTCTAGCTAGGGGAGTAGCGTCAAACCACTGCAGCTAGGGGTACACTAGGAACCGGAGGCATGAGCCAAAGGAAGAATCTTCTCCCTAGTCCCTTCTTCTAACTGGTTGGATTGACCGGATAAAAGTAGACCAAATCATTTATAATCTCAGGAAGGGTCTTGGGATTCTGTAGGTCTTTAGGCTAACTCACCTAAGGATAGGGTTGATTGCTTGTACTACAGGGCTCCTCTCTCTCTTCTGATTTCCCTCTTATTCTACCATGTATCCTTCCACATCCTACACTCATTTCACATCTTATCCTCCTACCACCACTTATCCCCAAGGTGATTACTATCCCGACTTGAGTTGTAATTTCCCATCCACTAGCCGGGATAAATTTGATTGGGGATACAAATCCGGACCTTAGTGTCCAGGGCCTAACCCTGGACAACAAGATTATGATTGCTATCCTTCCCAAACCTACAATGATTATGCATCTCCATCCTTTGATGACAAAACCAACCCAATCTACAATCAAGAAGGATATGTTGATTATAACACCTACCCTCCCTAGTATTCCATTGAAAATAGGTCATTACCATTCTTTGAACAGCCTGAAACGACCTACTATCAAGTAGGGACCCGAGAACCTCGATATCTTGACTCCCTTAGATTTAACCCGAACCCACCCAAACCTGAATCAAACTAGATCCAAGATAGGGTGTTGGCTAATTTGAGGAACACTATACAATCTTTAGAAGCTCAGCCAACATCATGCACTGAAGCATTAGAGCCTATGATCAAAATGATTGATGAACTTAATAGTTCTCTATTGGATTTGCTCCAAAGTGTTAGGGATAGGGTCCTAGGTGAGTTTCTTCTAGGGAAATTGTTGAGGTTGAGGATGAAATTTATGGTTGCCTTAGTCAAATCTTGGAATGATTCTCAAGATGAAACCCCTTTAGGAGAGCCAATGTCTGAACCCGCTCTGGTGCCTGCCGGGGGGGATACATATTCTGAGATTGGAGATGACTAGGTTGGTCTAGAGCAACCCGTTGAGGATGAATCGAGTTTCTCACCCGAGATCCTAGAGCCAGGGAATGACAAAAAATATGTCTCCATGGACCATGAAATGACATATGATTTTGAAACATATACAAATGAGGATCAAAGATTTTGTTGATTCTGAGGGTGAGGAATCTCTTAGTGAAGTCTTACTTGAGCTTAAGGAAGATGATTTTAGTGAGACAAATGGGCTCGAGGAGCATGATGAACCATTTTATAACCCATTCATTGAAGATTTTGATTCGGTTGGGGCTAACTTGGAGGATTCGAATCCTCATTTATTAGAAGATTCAATTAGTACCCCCATCCTTCAACCACACCCCGAAGGGATTTATTTTGATTTAGAAATCATTACGCCCAAGTCAATCCTGATTCAGCCGCAATTATTGGACCTGGGTACTTTAGATGGGGTGTACAACGATTTGGAGGTCCTGGAAACATTGATTTCGAAGGATAGGAAGTTGGAATTAAAAATCTGGGAAGCTAATTCTAAGGGAACTTTGATTTTGGATCTAAGGGTTCCTATTGACTTGAAACCACCTACTTTCTACCAGGACCCTTATGATATATATCACGTGCAACCCAAGCTTGAAATAACTGATTATTTTTCTGAGCTAAATGTTAAGAGGACATCTAAACCTATTGAACCATCTTTACTCGTTGTCCGACACTTTGATCTTGGGTTGCACACCAAAAAACTGCAGGCCTGATGAGTTGCGACTCATCATAACTAAATCGCTTAAGTTAAGCTAGAAACTAGGTTAAACAATATCAAATTAACACATAAAAAGGGTTAAGTGTGGGAAATAGAGAAAAAGTCCTAAAACATCAATTCTGTGTTAAAAACGCATAATTAGGTTATTAAATGAGATATTCTTTTAAAAAAGGGTAAATGGTGATCCAAATGCAAATTGAACATGTGAATGAGTTTAAAAGTTTAAATCAAAAGTGTAATTAACTTCTTAAATGTTCAATTAGGCTTTTATAAAAATTCAGGTGCATTTGGAAATCATAAGGAACTTGCAATTGAAGATTTACATTTAAGTCCTTAGTACATTATATTTTGTTCACTAGAAAACCTTCAAGAACCCATTTGATACCTGCAGGGACCTATTTGCAACATTCTACGGACTGCTCTGATAGCTTTCCTTACCACTAATGGAACTCTCTGCACTTTTCCTACCCTTCGCTGAGAGGTATTCCTTGCAAATTCTCCATTAGAACCTAGCCGCCACCTGTAGCTCACGCACGCATTGTTCACACAAAGAACATGCACCATCCCCGTCGGTCATTCTCTTGATTCCTTGATTTGTGGCTCAGTTTGAATCGAACCTTCACATAATTCGACGCGTGTGGTCACCTATCCTCCCAGATCTCATCCTACGACCACTTTTTGATTAGATGCTCATGCGTGCTCTCTCCTCTCATCCTCACCGCAGAAGCCCTTAGTGCCTAATTTCACTCGCATGATGAGGAGATCCACTATCTTCCTACTTAAGCACCTCTACGGATCGTGTGCACACCATTGACTCCCTCCCCTTGAGCCGATCCCTTCGTCCACCTGTAGCTTCCCCTCAACCCAATTTCCTCCGCCGACTGTGACAGAGTTGGTATTTCCATCCCCAATTTCACTCGTTGCCAGTCAATCGGGTGGCAGACCTTGGACATCTTCGTCAGCTGCTGGTCTCCTCTCCCCATTCGTTGTCATTAGCCAACCGGCGGATGACCTGAGACATCTTCCCCCATTTAGATAGATTTACTGCTTTCCTAGTGTAGTTTACTTGCTTTTTAGGAGTAGGAGTAATTAGAGCTGATCTGATGATCGTTAGTGTAGTTCGAGAGTAGATTTAGAGTAGAGTTTGCATTTCACCTCCTTTGATCCTTTTAGATAAGAGGGGACGAATTCACCCACACACTGATCATGTTTCTCTCCCTCTACATGTGTCCATTTTTGCTTCTGATTTCCTTGCAATTTGATCCATAATCCACTGATGAGAACCTCATCATGAGCCATAACTAGCCCATTTTGACCCAATACAAAGGATAAAAGCTCCTACATAACTCAAGGAAAGGCTTAACTCAGAGAATTCTGAGTTTAAGGAGAAAACAAGTCATAAGGGGTAAAAATGCAATTTTACCAGTATAATCTGCATACAGGGTAATTCAGGATCCAAACACAGGTCAAGCAAACCGAATAAGAAGGAAAGTGGGATGATCTGACAAGGGCTACAGCAATTCCAAGGAACTAGATGATAATCTGTAACCTTAAAACAAATCCACTTCAATTCACGAGGTTCGAGGCAAAGTAAAAATAGAATAAACCCTCTAAAATTCATAGAAAAATAATCTCTAGGGTTTAGAACCTTCAATTTGGCCATCAGATCCCATTTTGACCTACATTGAGAACCATGTCCAATTAATAACTTAATTTAGGTTTTTGCATAAATTGACCGGTCAAACAAGGTTTAATCTAGAAATAAAATTCACCATCAAATTCCTTAGGTCCTAATTAGTCATGTATAAAAACTTGAGCCTAAGAAGAAACCTTATTGACCAACTTTGCACTTTGGTCCTCATATATTTACTTTTTGGCCCTCAACTTTTGAACCCTCACATTTCTACCCCTAACTCTCCTTCGTTCTTTGCATTCAGGTCCCTCCTGCCAAAACCTGCCAGCACCATGCTCCGGCGACCTTGCGCGGAGCATGGCGCCGCGCAGGGTGAGGGGGAGGGGCTGGCAAGTCAACTGGGGGTGCCCTGCGTCGTCAGCCGTCGCAGGAACACCCCCTGGTCGCTGTAACCCACCATACCGGCCGTGCGAACGCACGGACGGTATGAGTTTCCATCTCCGGCGTCCTCCGGCGAGGGAGACATGTCGTCTCCCTCCGCCTTCCTCCCTGATTCGGTCCCTATAAATACCCCCGTCGCTTCACCGTTCTTCCGAGCTCGGTCCTGACGGAGAAAGACCCCCACTTCCTCTCTTCCCACTCCGACAGGAAGCCTTCCAGCTCCGGCGGCCTCTCCTCTTCCCCCTCGTCGCTCTGCCGCACTACCAGCTGCAGGGTTGCCCCCCCTCGTTCTTCCTGCGCCACGCCGTACCCAGCTGGCGCCTCTCCAGCCCTTTCCTCGCCGCTGCCCCTTCCCCTGGGCATCTTCTTCTCCGGCGACAGTCGATACGACTGTCGCCCTGCTGCTCCCCCTTCGTCCCTGCAAGTAAGTTAGAACTACTTTCCTTCCTCTCCTCTTTCTTTCCCCGGTTTCAATTTGTTCAATTAAGCCCTCGACCGACCCTGACCATCGTCACCCCCTTCGTCTCCGGCCAACCTCCGGCGAGATGCCCCCATCGCTCCACAGCCTCACACGCCTCGCCGACCCTCACCGAACCTCCGCCTCATCACACTGAGCACCCCCCACCCCTCCACTGCCACTCCACACCTCCGTAACGCTCCCCCAAACAAACCCATTTCTCCGGTTGCAGTCCGACCTAGGGCTGCCGCCAGACACCGCCTTGCGGCTTGCCGCACAGCTCAACACCTTCGCCGTGCCACGGCGAAGGTTCCCCAGTAGTTTGATCAGGCCGAGAGGCCATATTCGTGTCCGACAGGTTCTGAGGCTCGACCGCCATTAACGCCACATTGAAGCAGCTTCTCCCGCACTCCAGGCTTGAGGACTCTAGGTCTCCAGCTGCTGCGGATTACGGAGACTCCTGCGAAGGCAGCCAGCCAGCAACCGACGAAAATCGAAGCTGCAGCTGCAGAAGCAAGGTCGCGGTCTTCCAGCAGGCGCACGCGAGGAGAGGCCTCAGTTTAGTCCCACATCGGTAAGCCTCGCAACTCTTTCACCGTTTAAATTGTTTTTGTGAATAAGCCTTATCGCCTCAGCACACCGGGTGAGGTCCCCTTCACCCGCCCGATTACCCGGCCTCGTCCGCGCTCACGCCCCGCGGACCTGGCCCGACTCGACTTAGACTGACCTGCACTCCTCGCCCACCACGCACGCCGGTGGGCCTGGACCCGGGCGCGACCCGTACCCGGCAGCTCTGGGAGAGCTATCCCATGAGCGGATTCTGAGAGAGAGTGACGCCGGGGGGGGGGGGTAGAGTAGGTTTTGCCCACTGACGTAAACTTTGAAGTGTGCAGGCACAGGTAAACAAAGAAGAAGAACCATGGAAGAAGAGAAGAAGAAGGCCGACGAAGACTGAAAGAAGGTGGAGCACTGTAGCAGCGGCGATTTAAGTCGTCTGATTGGAAAATCAGACGACGCCCTGCAGTAAAAGGACTGCAGAGAAAGAAGGAGAACGAAGACGCCGTGCCACTGAGCAAGGGATCGCAAGAAGAAAAGCTTTACAGCTGAGGCAGAAAGAAGAAAGGAGAAGCTGAAGAAAGGCAGAATTGAAAGAAAAGAAGATGAGGAGCTCTGAAGAAGAGAAGAAATAAGAAGAACAGAAGGCAGAAGAAGAAGAACACCAGGAGATAAACAAAGAAAAACCAAAAGCCAAAGAGAAGAGAAAACAAAGAGGAAGAAAGAAGAAACCAAATTTTTATCTCTCCCTCTCTCTCTCTCTTTATTTTTGTAATATTTTTGTAATAAGAATTTTTATCTCTAGAATACAGTTTGCTCCCTGAGTTCGACCTCGGGAACTCTTTTATTTTCGAGTAACAAATTGTATTAAACTGGTAATCACTTCTCTATACTATACTACGACGAAATAATAGAACTATAGAGGAAGGCTGTCACCAGTTTTTGGCGCCGTTGCCGGGGAGCAACGGCTATTCTAGAGGTAAACATTCCTGTTTCTTTTTAATTTCTGATAATCTCCTCTCTTTTGTGCAGAAAACTACAGGAAATCAAGAAAACAAGCAACCGCACGACAACCACTCCGAGGACAGGTAAATTTTTCCTCTCGCTATTAACCCCTAAACTCTAAAGAGGAAGAAAAGAAAAGAACAAGCAATATAGGGCTAACCTGTCTTCCATACTTAGTAACCATAAAGAGTTGCATGTTTTCAACTCATTAGTCCTGCACACTATTAAGGGTATTTAAGGGCTAACACATTCTTGCTTGAGCCCTAATTACCCAACAAAGAACTAACTGGACCAAGTAGAGCCAACCTAGGATCCAACACTAGGGATTTAGAGACACACTCCTTAAGCAAGAATTGAGAAAACCAAATGAAGTGTGCCCAAGCCCTTGTCTGAAAATACCTATCCGAAGAGAACCTAAAACAATTGGCTCTCTAAAACACTTGAACCCTAAAAGACAAGACCTAAAAGCTCTCAAAGGAAACAAGAGGTAAAGTTGACCCCTTGGGTCAACCAACCTTAAATTAGGTCACTCTTTGCACTTAAAAGACTAAAGTTCAAGTGAAACCTTAAGCACCCTGATCTTAAAATAAAAATTGGTAGACTTAAGAGGTCAAGATCCCCATTCTGGTCTACCTGGAACCGCAGTAACAAGAGAGGTCGGGTGGGGGAAACCCGGTAACCCGTGGGGATGCTCTACCATGTAGGGGTCTTCGCGGGACTCTCCCTCTCTGGCTGCCCAGGTAATTCTCAGGTGGACGATCTTTCTGATCAAGGGGTCCATCTGCCCCGCACCTCTATAGTTTGTGGGTGTCTTGATTGGGTCCAGCACCTTCTAAACTTACCTCTTCCAACAGTGCATGTACGGAAGGAGGTCCTTAAGACCTCCTTTAGAAATTCGCTCTCGTCAAGGCCAAGCCTCGACGCCCGTATTTGTGCAGCAACACCCTCACATTATTCTCTCTTCTGATTCAGAACCAAGTTCTTCTTCTTCCCCCATCATGGCTCAGCCAGTTGAGGAAGAAAATAATCTGGAACACCAGCTCCAGCGACTCAATGACCTCTTCCAAAACTTCGTGCACCCACCACAGCGTCCTATGATGCGGGACCACTACAATCCTGCTGCGGTGGCCATTGAGCCTCGAGTCAGAATCCCGACTGGAGGACCTGATTCCGAATTAAAGCCCAACATGATCCATGCTATACCTAAATTCCATGGGCTTAATTCTGAAGATCCCTTCCAGCACATCAAACAGCTAAAGCATCTGGCCCACACTTTTGGATCAGATGCGCAAAATTGGGATATTCTTCTCATGAAGATGTTCTCCTTTTCTCTTATGGACAAGGCCGCCCATTGGTATCAAACTCAGACCCGGCCGATCAACACTTGGGAAGAACTTCAATCCGAGTTTTTGAAAAAGTTTTTTCCCGTTGGTCGGACCAACGCCTTGCGCCATCAGATTACACACTTCACTCAACAATCAGGAGAACCTCTCCATGAGGCATGGGATCATTTTCAGGATCTCATGAGAAAGTGCCCCCATCACGGAGTTCCTAAATGGGAACAAGTCCAATCTTTTTACCAGGGACTCCGTGAGGACATCCGCCTTTTCGTCAATGCAACTTGCGGAGGAAACATCATGGGTCAACATGAAGACACCGTATGGGAGATTCTCGAAAATATGTGCGAGAACTCCATCAACAATGACTCCATGGGATTATTCGACAGGACGAATACCCGCGCAGCGACGAATCTTAAGGGAGCACATGAGACGCAGGGCATGTCCGCATCAGTCGACCTGGAATTAATGGCCAGTCGATTGGACAAGGTCTCAATCATTGAGAAGAAGGTGGATGAGCTGACTCAGTACTTGCAGCGAGCCACCTCCGCGCGTAACTCCTTTTCTCAACCTCCTCCCACACAGGAGACTGTGCAAAACATCCTTCACCGATCTTCCCCTAGGATGGATCCATATCCATCCCCATCTAATTCTCGGATCGGAGGATCATCCAATCCTTTCTACACCAGCCCGGGGAACTCCATTTCCCCTTTCCCTGATTCTCAAGAGGTTCCTCAGACCTGCGAGGACCTCAACGCCATCCAGATCGACCCATTCTCCAACACTTACAACCCTGGATGGCGAAACCATCCCAATTTTCAGTGGGCGGGAAATTCCCAAACCCAAAGACCACCTTTTCAGTCCCGCCCACAGCCCTCTAGTCATTACCAGCCGCCTCAGCCCCGGCCCAACCCTACTTATCCATCAGGGCCAAATCAGGATCAAATGTCCCTAATCCTTCAGACTCTAGCTGACATTCAAAGAACGAATGCGGCTATTCAAAAACAGCACAAGGACGAACTTACAGAGGTTAAAACTCAACTGGCCCAGTTGGCAAATTCTCGCCAGCCAGGCACACTCCCTTCCCAACCTCTTCCTAACCCGAATAACGTGCCAACCCAGAAGCGCGTTATGAATCCAAATTTAGGCCACGCACAATGGATTTATCAGGACCCTACTGCTCCATCTCCAGACGAGATGGAAGCTTCAACTTCTTATGCAGGATTTCAGCAGCAGCCACCCCTCTTCCCAAACCCAAACCAAAATCAGGCCGGATTAAATTCTGTAACAACACGTAGTGGTAAAACAACTCAAGACCCGCATTATCCAAACCACTCCAAGCCTGATAACCATGACCCTAGGATAGTTATCCAAGATACCACTGTCCCGGATCCACAACCTGGACCTATCCTAGAAGAACCAACCAAGATCCCGTTTCCCGAGGCCTTGACCAAGGGAAAGAAGACCACCAAACCCGTGGCCCCTGAGGAGGACCTGGTCAAGCTCTTTGAGTAGGTCCACATAAATATTCCCTTGATGGATGCAATCCGCCACGTACCAGCTTACGCACGATTTCTAAAGAATATATGTACACCCCAGCGTAAGCTGCGAACCAAGGGAGGGAGCCCAATTGTTCTGTCAGAGCAAGCCAGCTCTGTAATCCTCAGTAGACTCCCACCCAAGGCAAAAGATTCTGGTACTCCCCTGATTTCCTGCAAGATAGGTGGTACCCAATTTGATAGAGCATTGTTAGACTTGGGTGCATCCATAAACCTGATACCCACATCCTTACTTGACCATCTAGAAGAATCTGAGCTAAAACCAACCGAGGTGACATTACAATTAGTAGATAGATCTATAAAGTCACCAAAAGGGATTCTCGAGGATGTTATCGTAAGAGTGCGGGATTTCTATTTCCCAGTGGACTTTATAGTCCTAGATATGGACGCACCTGAGAACCCTAGGGATACACCAATCATTCTAGGGAGACCTTTCTTGGCTACTGCTAGAGCCAACATCAGCTGTGAGGAGGGCCAAATAGAGCTTAAGTTTGGAGATCAAACACTAAAAATTGATATATTTAAGGCCCAACAAGGAATTAATTGCGGCGTCATCGAACAAATTTGTGACATCAGGACCTTGGTTGATGAATCACACTTCCAGAATGACTCGATTATGCCTCATCAACCACAGAAGGATCTTGACCCGCAAATAGAGGAGTCGAATCCAGATATGAATAACCCAGTAACTCCCACCCTTGAACCTCACATCTATACTGAACCACCCGCTACTGCTGATAACCCCATCCTCGAACTGAAACCCCTTCCTGCTCACTTGAAATACATCTTTTTGGGTTCTAATCAGACCCTTCCTGTGATTATCAATTCAACCTCAGTCCTGAACAGGAATCCCGTATTATTGTTGTCCTCCAGCAACATCGCAGAGCCATCGGGTGGACTCTCGATGATTTGACTGGAATAAGTCCCTCTTATTGTACTCATCATATCTATTCAGAAGAGGGCACACGACCTTCTCGTGAAATGCAGAGACGCTTAAACCCCAATCTGCAAGAGGTCGTGAAAAAGGAGATCATCAAGTGGTTAGATGTCGGAATCATCTACCCGATCTCCGATAGTCGTTGGGTGAGCCCAATTCAGGTCGTGCCCAAGAAGGCAGGACTCACCACTATAACGACTGAGACCGGAGAAATCATTCCTACCCGATTAGCCAACTCGTGGAGAGTCTGTATAGATTACCGCCGACTCAATTCCTCCACAAAGAAGGATCATTTCCCACTACCCTTCATTGATCAAATTCTCGAAAAACTTGCAGGAAATAGGTTCTGCTTTCTTGACGGGTACTCCGGTTATAACCAGGTGGCAATCCATCCTGAGGACCAAGAAAAGACCACGTTCACCTGCCCCTTCGGAACATACGCTTTCCGAAGGATGCCTTTCGGTCTTTGTAATGCAACCGCTACTTTTCAGCGATGCATGCTTGCCATATTCTCAGATATGGTAGGTGATTATCTGGAAGTCTTCATGGATGACTTTTCAATTTTCGGAGCATCATTCGACGATTGCCTCCAACACTTGGTCCAGATACTCAGGCGGTGCATCGATGTGAATTTGGTTCTTTCCTGGGAAAAGAGCCATTTCATGGTGCCTGAGGGAATTGTCCTTGGACACTCAATTTCGGAAAAAGGTATACAAGTGGATCGAGCTAAGATTAATCTGATTTCTCACCTTCCTATGCCTAGCTCGATCAGGGACATCCGTTCCTTTTTAGGGCATGTCGGTTTTTATCGACGATTTATCCCTGATTTTTCAAAAATCGCGCGCCCCCTAACCACTCTTCTCTCCAAGGATGTTCCTTTCGAAATTTCCAAGGAATGCACTCAAGCATTTGAAATCCTGCGTGACCGAGTCACCCAAGCCCCGATCCTACAGTCCCCTGATTGGTCTCAACCCTTTGAGATCATGTGCGATGCATCCGACTTCGCTGTAGGAGCGATTTTGGGGCAGAAAATTGACGGGAAGCCTGTGGTCATTTACTACGCCAGCAAAACACTCGATGAGGCTCAGCGTAACTATACGGTTACTGAGAAAGAGCTGCTAGCTGTAGTATTTGCCCTAGAAAAGTTCAGATCGTACCTTCTGGGTTCCCGTGTCATCATATACTCGGATCACACAGCTGTGAGGCATCTCCTTGCAAAGAAGGACGCGAAACCTCGATTAATCCGATGGATCTTGCTGTTGCAAGAATTTGACCTTGAGATTCGCGACAAAGCGGGAAAGCAAAATGTGGTAGCTGATCACTTGTCCCGTCTTCCTTCTGAAATAATTGACCCTTCCGGATCCATCACTGAACATTTTCCCGATGAGCACCTACTGACTATTGGTACTAGCCTTCCATGGTTTGCTAATGTAGTAAATTACTTGGCATCTCATCAGATCCCGTCCGATTGGCCGAAGGCCGAGAAGGACAAATTACGCTCCGATGCCAAGTATTACATTTGGGAAGACCCGTACCTCTTCCGCATAGGTGCTGATCAGATCATCCGGAGATGTGTCCCGGAAGAGGAATTCAACAATATCCTCTCTTTCTGCCATGACCAGGCATGCGGTGGCCATTTCGCCGGGCATAAAACCGCATCAAAAGTCCTCCAGTGCGGCTTTTACTGGCCCACACTGTTCAAAGACGCATACAATCACTGCAAGGCACGCAGTCGTTGCCAGACTTTGGGCAACATGAGCCATCGCGACATGATGCCTATGCAACCGATTCTAGTATGAGAAATCTTTGATGTTTGGGGGATTGATTTTATGGGCCCCTTTCCTGTTTCGGATGGTTTCGAATACATTCTGTTGGCTGTGGACTACGTGTCCAAATGGATCGAAGCCATACTAACCCGAACCTGTGATCACAAAATCGTTCTCAAATTCATTCATCAAAACATTTTCTCAAGGTTCGGGATTCCTCGTGCAATAATCTCTGATGGGGGGACCCATTTCACAAATGCTCAGTTTAGGTCTCTGATGACCAAATACGGGGTGTCTCACCGAATCTCTACTCCTTACCACCCCCAAACTAATAGTCTAGCTGAGCTGTCTAATCGGGAGATCAAGAAAATCCTGCAAGTCACTGTTCGACCTGACAGGAAGGACTGGTCGTCCCGACTTCCGGAAGCATTGTGGGCCTATAGGACCGCCCACAAGACCCAATTGGGCATGTCTCCCTTTAGACTGGTGTACGGAAAGGCATGCCACCTTCCCGTAGAACTGGAGCATAAAGCCTATTGGGCAGTACGGAACTGTAATCTAGATCTTTCCAAGGCTGGGACCCACAGAAAACTCTAAATCAGCGAGATCGATGAATTACGCCTAGACGCGTACGAGAACTCGCAAATCTACAAGGAGCGGGTTAAAGCCTTCCACGACAAACACATCTCGAGAAAGATCTTTCATCCTGGTCAAAAGGTCCTACTCTTTGATGCCCGACTAAAACTCTTCCCAGGAAAACTGAGATCCAAGTGGGTCGGACCATATTTGGTCCGACAGGTTTTTGGAAATGGAGCAATCGAAATCAGTCCACTCAGCCACGATTCTGAACCTTTCATCGTGAACGGTCAGAGACTCAAGCCGTTCATTGATGTAACTTCTACTGATTTGGCTGAAGCATCTTATATCCTCCATTCCCCTTGAGCTTATTGCGCCCAGCCGATGGCGTAAAACTCAGCGCTTAACGGGAGGCAACCCGTCATTTTCCTAAAAATCCAAAACTTTTTCTGACACATTTTTGCACCTAAGGTTCACCCTTGTAGACAGCCGACCCCACCTCAGATGCTTGCATCTGGAATTAGAAATCGTCCGCAAAAATTCAACCCGACCCATTCACTCATTCAAATTTCTGTCTTAAGGAATGAACTAAGTTAAATAAAAACCCCCTAGGTTACAATGAGGACATTGCAAATCTTAGGCATGGGGGGGTATGAAAGTGCAAAACTTGTAAGAAAAGGGTTTCAAACAAAAAAATTCACATATGCCAAAAACACCATAAAAATTAAAAATTTTTGAAAAAGAATAAGAGGAAAAGAGGAGAAGGAAATTTTGTGAAGGAGAAGGAGAAAAGAAACAAAATGAAAAAGGAGCACAAAATTATGAGAAAAGGTGATAGTCATTAGTAAGGAACTAAGGAATTAACCTAAGTTCTAGACCTCATTCAAGAAAATAACTGAAAATTGCATAATGAGATTAGTAAGAACGCAAACCTTAGGCATTCTTGAATAGACTCTTAGTACCCATTAAGATCTGGACACTCCTCAAGAGGTTGAGGAAAATGAAAAGCTGAAGTATTAGGTCTAAGGCTTAGGAAGTATTTGGCCTCGTTAACTAATTTTTGGTTTACGGGACTCAGTAACCTAAGCATCCTAACCTCACACACAGCCTGGTTCAGTAAGCGTAAAAATCAGAATCACGCAGAAGCGTCTCAAAATTCTGAAAAGAACACCTAGAATAGGAGCGGCCGATCAACACAAGTTGATTTGGACGAGTTCCCAGCGCGGAGAGACGGGAAATCCCCTCGAAGATGCGTAACAAAATATCATCTCCTCGGTGCTTGTCTCTTAGGATATTTACATATCCTACTGGGGGCATGTAAGCACTATGCTGGTTCAGATTCCATGGATGGCATTATCTCGAAGTGTCAATTGCCAGGGTCTGAATTCAGCTACGGAACACCATGGATGGGATTATCTCGAAATCTCAATAGCCAGGGTTCCGGGGGTTGCCATGGGCGGTGCTATCTAAAAGCATCGATCGCCAGGAACCCTTGAGGATTGATGATGGGAGCAAGGAATCTGATACAGACCGTGTTGAAAAGCCAATCCTAGGCTAGAACTAAAAAGAAAAAGAGAGAGAAAACTCTCCAAACAGAAAAACTTTCTATCTCTCTCTTATAAAACGCACTGCGAACTGAGCCAGGGCTAAAATCATTTCAAGCACGGGTGCTTTAACCACAAAGTCCAATAAACCTTAGGTTAGTTCTTGTGGGCCTTAAAAACCTTTGCTAAGGACTGAGGCTAAGGCTAGACAGATTTGGATCTTGATTGGTACTAGAGTACCTTTTAGGCCTATGGTCAGCATTCTAACCTAATCTGAGCTCAAATGAAAAGCCACTTATCTAAAGCTATTAAGAACTTCATGGTCTAGAACAAGGGTTGAAACCTTAAGTTTTTGCTAAGGGACTAGCAAAAGCTAGGCAAGGGGGTATGATGAGAACCTCATCATGAGCCATAACTAGCTCATTTTGACCCAATACAAAGGATAAAAGCTCCTACATAACTCAAGGAAAGGCTTAACTCAGAGAATTCTGAGTTTAAGGAGAAAACAAGTCATAAGGGGTAAAAATGCAATTTTACCAGTATAATCTGCATACAGGGTAATTCAGGGTCCAAACACAGGTCAAGCAAACCGAATAAGAAGGAAAGTGGGATGATCTGACAAGGACTACAGCAATTCCAAGGAACTAGATGATAATCTGTAACCTTAAAAAAAATCTACTTCAATTCACGAGGTTCGAGGCAAAGTAAAAATAGAATAAACCCTCTAAAATTCATAGAAAAATAATCTCTAGGGTTTAGAACCTTCAATTTGGCCTTCAGATCCCATTTTGACCTACATTGAGAACCATGCCCAATTAATAACTTAATTTGGGTTTTTGCATAAATTGACCGGTCAAACAAGGTTTAATCTAGAAATAAAATTCACCATCAAATTCCTTAGGTCCTAATTATTCATGTATAAAAACTTGAGCCTAAGAAGAAACCTTATTGACCAACTTTGCACTTTGGTCCTCATATATTTACTTTTTGGCCCTCAACTTTTGAACCCTCACATTTCTACCCCTAACTCTCCTTAGTTCTTTGCATTCAGGTCCCTCCTGCCAAAACCTGCCAGCACCATGCTCCGGCGACCTTGCGCGGAGCATGGCGCCGCGCAGGGTGAGGGGGAGGGGCTGGCAAGTCAACCGGGGGTGCCCTGCGTCGTCAGCCGTCGCAGGGACACCCCCCTAGTCGCTGTAACCCACCATACCGGCCGTGCGAACGCACGGACGGTATGGGTTTCCATCTCCGGCATCCTCCGGCGAGGGAGACACGTCGTCTCCGGCGAGGGAGACACGTCGTCTCCCTCCGCCTTCCTCCCTGATTCGGTCCCTATAAATACCCTCGTCGCTACACCGTTCTTCCGAGCTCGGTCCTGACGGAGAAAGACCCCCACTTCCTCTCTTCCCACTCCGACAGGAAGCCTTCCAGCTCCGGCGGCCTCTCCTCTTCCTCCTCGTCGCTCTGCCGCACTACCAGCTGCAGGGTTGCCCCCCCTCGCTCTTCCTGCGCCACGCCGTACCCAGCTGGCGCCTCTCCAGCCCTCTCCTCGCCGCTGCCCCTTCCCCTGGGCATCTTCTTCTCCGGCGACAGTCGATACGACTGTCGCCCTGCTGCTCCCCCTTCGTCCCTGCAAGTAAGTTAGAACTACTTCCCTTCCTCTCCTCTTTCTTTCCCCGGTTTCAATTTGTTCAATTAAGCCCTCGACCGACCCTGACCATCGTCACCCCTTCGTCTCCGGCCACCCTCCGGCGAGATGCCCCCATCGCTCCACAGCCTCACACGCCTCGCCGACCCTTAACGAACCTCCGCCTCATCACACTGAGCACCCCCCACCCCTCCACTGCCACTCCACACCTCCGTAACGCTCCCCCAAACAAACCCATTTCTCCGGTTGCAGTCCGACCTAGGGCTGCCGCCAGACACCGCCTTGCGGCTTGCCGCACAGCTCAACACCTTCGCCGTGCCACGGCGAAGGTTCCCCAGTAGTTTGATCAGGCCGAGAGGCCATATTCGTGTCCGACAGGTTCTGAGGCTCGACCGCCATTAACGCCACATTGAAGCAGCTTCTCCCGCACTCCAGGCTTGAGGACTCCAGGTCTCCAGCTGCTGCGGATTACGGAGACTCCTGCGAAGGCAGCCAGCCAGCAACCGACGAAAATCGAAGCTGCAGCTGCAGAAGCAAGGCCGCGGTCTTCCAGCAGGCGCACGCGAGGAGAGGCCTCAGTTTAGTCCCACATCGGTAAGCCTCGCAACTCTTTCACCGTTTAAATTATTTTTGTGAATAAGCCTTATCGCCTCAGCACACGGGGTGAGGTCCCCTTCACCCGCCCGATTACCCGGCCTCGTCCGCGCTCACGCCCCGCGGACCTGGCCCGACCCGACTTAGACTGACCTGCACTCCTCGCCCACCACGCACGCCGGTGGGCCTGGACCCGGGCGCGACCCGTACCCGGCAGCTCTGGGAGAGCTATCCCATGAGCGGATTCTGAGAGAGAGTGACGCCGGGGGGGGGGGGGGTAGAGTAGGTTTTGCCCACTGACGTAAACTTTGAAGTGTGCAGGCACAGGTAAACAAAGAAGAAGAACCATGGAAGAAGAGAAGAAGAAGGCCGACGAAGACTGAAAGAAGGTGGAGCACTGTAGCAGCGGCGATTTAAGTCGTCTGATTGGAAAATCAGACGACGCCCTGCAGTAAAAGGACTGCAGAGAAAGAAGGAGAACGAAGACGCCGTGCCACTGAGCAAGGGATCGCAAGAAGAAAAGCTTTACAGCTGAGGCAGAAAGAAGAAACGAGAAGCTGAAGAAAGGCATAATTGAAAGAAAAGAAGATGAGGAGCTCTGAAGAAGAGAAGAAATAAGAAGAACAGAAGGCAGAAGAAGAAGAACACCAGGAGATAAACAAAGAAAAACCAAAAGCCAAAGAGAAGAGAAAACAAAGAGGAAGAAAGAAGAAACCAAATTTTTATCTCTCCCTCTCTCTCTCTCTTTATTTTTGTAATATTTTTGTAATAAGAATTTGTATCTCTAGAATACAGTTTGCTCCCTGAGTTCGACCTCGGGAACTCTTTTATTTCCGAGTAACAAATTGTATTAAACTGGTAATCACTTCTCTATACTATACTACGACGAAATAATAGAACTATGGAGGAAGGCTGTCACCATCCACCCATCCATTTGGAGTCAAATCCCCATCTCATTGCTTTTAAGCTTTGAGATGCAGATTTGCGCTCAAATCTATCTTAGGGGCCTCTTACTCACTTCATTTTGTTCAAAAGGCCCCTGATCTGAGCTGAAAATTGAATCGGTTTGTTTGATCTACTTTGAATTTGGATTTTACACTAGATCGCAAGATTTTGTATTAATTGAGTTTTGAATTGCTTTGATCAAGCAAACTGAGTTATTTTTGTGTAATTCACTGAATGTTTTGAATGCTTTTTAGCGCTAGGGAAGATCAACTATGCTGATTGGAGGCTCTATTAAGGATTTTATCCATGGATGTGTTTTCCAAGATTCTGATTTTTACCTAAGGGATTTTCAGTATCCCTTAAGGTTTTTAGCACAATGGGATTCAAGCTGAATTTATTGGGTTGAGTCCAACATTTTCTACATGCTATCTATGGCATTAGAAAGTGTTAGATCAGTAAGTTTTTGATCTGATTTGAAGTGAAAACAATGACAAGGGATTTGGATTTAAAAAAAAGGACCAAGAATGATTTTTATGCCATCTTTTTAGCCCTTGTCAGATTTAGTTTTAGAGAGTTATGTGTCTGTGAATCCCAGCTAGTCATAGCAAGTTGCTGCATGATGCAGCTACATTTAAATTCAAGTCAGAAAAATGTTTTCTAATAAAGTAGTTTGTTTCTCTAATCAGGCTTTCTAAAGTCTGATTTGAGATAGAGAAGACAGTATCAGGAGATACTTTGCTGATTTGGAGTCCTTGACTTGCTGCAGATCTATTTTCAATGATTTTTTTGAACACTGCAGCGAAGTCCTAATGATTTAAGATGTCTGGGCTTTTCCTAGGCCGTCTTGAATTGTCCTTGCAGTTTACTGCTGTCTGCTGCTGTTATTTAGTTGCTGCTGCAGCTGTCACCCATTTCTTAATTTGGTTTGAGTTTATTAGGACAGTGAGCTAGGTTTTAAGTTCTTTAAGTGGCTGACATATACTATAATGTGTATTGTATTTGTACAAGCTTTCATGTAGTTGAAATGATCTTTAAATCTCAGTTGAATGACTTGTAATCTCATTAATTGAACTCTCTTGTCAGTATTCATGTATTTCAACTGTCCAAAATTAAAATTAATGGAAATCCAAGCTGAATTTCTTGCTTAACTACTTGCATCTTTTCCATTTCATGTGTTGAGCATACCTGAGGCCGTTCACTGCCTATCCAGCCACTAGAAAGCCATCTTGGGCCTTAGGTTCTTTTTGAAAAACCCTTTTAAGGCTTAGAATGAACTCAATTTTTAAATAAATAAAAATTTGAGAAAAAATCCAAAAAATAATAAAATAAACCTATCTTGGTGAACATCAGGTATATTTTTAAGTGTATGCCAAGTTTCATGGTATTCTAAATCTCCAGCTTGGTAGAACATACTAATCGACGGTCCAATCTATCTTAAAACTTATTAAAAGACCTTTACATATAAAAACTCCAAAAATAATCTATTCATCTCATCTCTCTCTTTCTTTCTCATTCTTTATCTCCACAAAATATACAAAACCCATAAAAAGTGAAAAAAACCCTAAAAATACCTAAAAACCCATTATATACTATGTAAATACTTGGAAATATAAGATATATAGTAGGCTATATGAGTAAATATTGTAAAATAGACATATATAGAGTATAAATAACTTATGAATATATTATCAAATGTAATTTAAGTATCTAAGTTAACTCAAACTATACATAACTTATTTATATAACTATTTATTAATTATACTAATTTATATGTATTAATAAGCTTTATGAATTAATAAATTCTATAAATTAACATATTTAGTATTGATATTGTACATATGTATTTATATGTATATTATGTACATTAGGAACCCTGTACCATAATTTAATTATATATATAGAATAAATAATTAATTTATTAAGTTATTTGATTAAATTAAAATAAATTAGTAATTTAAGTTAAAACTAAACTAACTCATGCTGTGTATTTGTATTAATGTATTTTAAGTAAATTAAGCTAATTTAATTATATTTATAATGTATTATACTATTTAAATCTAATTTATATGTAGAATGACTTGAAAACAGGTAGTTAAATGTAAATAAAATCGAAATAAAACCTGTAAAATACAATAAAAATCTTTATTAAATACTTTAATATATATATATTACTACTATAATAGTTCAATTAGACCATACATTTACCAATTTTATACGTAATTTAGAAATAAAACCCAAAATACAGTATCTATAAATTGTAGACTTTACTGAATTTATTTATACAGTAAATATAATTAAATTTATAAATTAATTATACAATTATATAGTACTATGTAAATACTTTAACTTCCCATAATTTAATTTTAATTTACAACAAATTATGGCCCTCAAATCGAGGGCCAGAATCCCAAATTTTGCACGGCTGCGCTGGAATTCCAACACTGGGCGTGGCAAAGTTAGTGCCACATCATGGGGCATAAGACAACCGAAATGCTATATTACTGATTTGTGCTAAGGGCTATTCAGTCGTCACGGGTGCTAGGCGCCCAAAACATATACCCTTATCCCCTATGCATGAATGATTACTAAGCGTATATTGTGATGTGGTATTGGTGTGCAGTGTGTGGCTGGGAGCCATGCACTGTGCGAGGGCTTGAACGAGCCCATTTAAAAGCATAAAACATGGTTAAAGAGGCTTAATAACAAATTAGTGTGGCTCTTAGTAGAGGTCAGGTCCCACCCGTTAAGGGTGCTGTGTATCCCTCGAAAAGGACGACCACCAACCTTAAATCCTACTTTTGAACTACGTAAGGCTTAAAGAGGGATTAAGGGAAGAAAGGAAAAGGAAGGGAGCGAACGCAGTGAACGCAAATGTGGCTAAGTGTAGAGCCGTAGTAAGAAATGCCTAAGTGTTGAGACTAAGTTAAGAGAAGAAGAGACTAAGTATTAAACAAGAACACGGAAGAGCAAACTCAAAGAAATGGCTAAGTGTCAGAATGCATAGAGTGAACCTTCAGAGAGAATAAAGAGATAAGAAAAGACTAAGGAAAGAGATAACAGGAAACTATGTGAAAGAAAAAGAAAAGAAGTATATATACGTGTAAATATGTATAACGTATATACATATATATATATATATGTATACTGTAAATAATAAATATATGTATATTAAGTATACATAGTATGGATGTTGTTTGAGCTATATATGTATATAAATAACCTTATAACTTTATTGACAGAATTATCTGTCATTGTAGATAAAATAAATGTTACTATAGAACCTTGGTTTTACCTTAGATTCTGTACATAGTTTGCTGGACTTTAGAGACGTTTTTATCTGTCACTGCACATAATATATATGTTACTGTATATGTTAATATACTAAGTTAAGTTACTATAGTATATAGGATTACGTATTATTGTATATATATGCAAGTATTAGTAATATAAGTTATAAATAGATACTATATAGTATATAAGTATAGTGTCTGATGCTTGTTTGTAATTAGGTGTTTGCAAGCATTTTAGTTAATTCTTTTGTACATAATTAAGCTATTATTTCATTCATTGATTATTCATTAATTCATTCATTTATGATTGTACATAAAATTGATCTTTTCGAAATTAAAGAATAATATTGGACATAGAGAGTGATGTATATTAATAACTGCCTCCCAGTGAATGACTTGGAATAAACTAGTAAAAATTATGTAAATAAATAAAATTGATGCGATAACGGTTTGTATTTGTAATATATACTACAACAATAACGATGATTTTTATACAAACCGTGATCGATCGCATCATATTTTTTTTGGCACCGTTGCCAGGAATAAAAACCAGACAACAACATTTTATTGTGAAGTGATTGATTAACCTGTCGTAGAAAGTCAATCAAGGCCTAATCCTGCAAACACAATAATCTTTGCTTCTGGGTGATTTTCATCTAGAACCTTAAAACCATTCGACCCTGGGGCAAGGGTCTGCATCATAATCTGGTCCACGTCTGTGGACATCTTCTACTGAAGGGTTTTAAGATCAACCTTTTGATTTTGATTCTTATCTGCACTTGTGAATTCTCAATTTTTTTCTTGTATGTATGTTATGCCTAGCTGAAGGCATTAAAACTAGCACGTGTTTATATTCCACATTCTCTGTGGAACTGACCAGATTTTCACATTATTCAGGTGATATTATGTTTACACCGCCTTTTCATGTCTTTATTTTTACAATAAGGACATTGCATAATTAATTCTTGAAATCATTTTGTTAACTCTGTTGAATTTCTTTTAATTTCTTTTAAAAAAAAATGAAAATTCAAAAAGATAAAAAAAGGAATTAGGAGAAGAGAACTTAGGCTTTTAGGCATTTTTAACTTTAGGGAATGATACAAGAGGACCTAAACACTTAGACTCTTCAGGTCTTTGGGATTAATTAGCCCGAGTGTCCACTCGAATGTGGACTTAGTCTTGAGTCATTGCCAAATAATTATATTTTAAACAGGTCAATAAATTAGGGAGATAAGTATACGACTTATCAACCCGCCCTCTGATTTGAGGAAACTTTAAGCCTAAGCATCTACACACTTTTTGCACTGACTCACTTTTCGACAGTTTCTTCGGAAATTGGGTAGCTAATGAACCATTTAGGGTGGTATGGCTGGTAAGTTGTCGGTGATAACAGCTCATCGGCCGGTTATCCAAAGCCCAGCCACAAGACCATTTTCGTTGTACTGCCTTTAGGTAAATCTTAGATCAGGGAAGTCACCTACTTAAAAAGAAATAAATAAAAAAGAAAAAGAAAGAAAAAGTAGAAAAGAAATAAACAAATAAAACCATACTTCACCGCACGAGTATGGCTAGCAAGTTGTTGCGGGTAACAGCCCATTGGCCGATTGTCCAGAGCCCAACTAACAAAAATGCATAATAGTTCCCAAAACAATTAGGGAAGAAGCGGAGAAGTAGAATAAATCGGGGAGATATACACTGGGTTCGCCCTTGTGTTGTGCCCATTGATCGGGCTCGGATAGGTTGTGTTAATATGGTGATTCAATCGTTGAAATGAGTATAGTGGTTAACCTAAATCGAGCTTAACCATCCTTTTACAAAATTTTTAACTTGGCCTACTTGATTTTATCTTGGTCACTTTTAGGCCCAGGGTCGAACTCAGGGAAGCGGGATTAGAGGTGAATAAGTTTCTACGCCTGTCCTACAACGAATCTCTTCCGTTCGTTTATTATGTTTTTGGTGTTTTTCTATTTAAGATTTTTTTCTTATAATTTTTGTCCTTGAGGTACATCCTCAAAATCAGGTTCTTGGCTTTGAGCCAAATTAGGGTTCCAAAACTGGCCTTGCTATTCGCAAGACTGAGTACCTGCAAGTCAAAGATTATCTTTTCTCTTTTATATATTTTTTATCTTTTTGATAGCAGGAAAGAGAAATAGAAATAAGATAAATATAGTATATATATATATATATATATAGGGGTTGGGGTGGAGGTGGAAATGGCATGTAGCACGGTATCGAGTTGATCGTCGTCTAGGAAGACGCAACCAACAGGACGAAGTGCCGCGTGGAGTGTGGGATGGATGGATGGAAGGTGTGTGCGGAGACGCTTTCTGTACTAGTGTATCGGAGAATATCAACAACTAGTGCAGATATTCCCACGATACAACGTGTGGTAGGTGATATGAAAAAAAATATATATATATATATGTATGTATATATATAAATATATATTTATATGTATATATATAGATATGGTTATAATTATATAGGTGTATATGTAGTTATATATATATATATATATTATTATAAGCATTTATGTATATAGATATATGTAGATATATATATATATATATATGTATGTATTTATATCAATAGATATATCTATATTTATGTATGTATATTTGTATATATATATAAATATGTATAAATATATTTGTATATATATATGTATATATATATGTGTGTGTGTGTATGTATATATATTTATACTTAGTTGTATAGGTAATAATATATGTATGGATATATGTATATATATATACGTATATAAATAAATAAATAAATATATATATGTATAAATATATATATGTATATATATATATAAATATATATATATGTATATATATATATATATATATGTATATATATATAAGTATATAGTCATGTACAAGTGTGTGAGTGTGTACGCGTGAGTGTGTACAAGTGTGGTGTGTGCGTGTGCGTGAGGTGCGTGTCTGTGAGAGAGAGAGAGAGAGAGAGAGAGTCTGCTGGAAGAAGTGGGCGCGACGAGTTAAGTCGTCCGAAGGCTTCAGCCGATGTCTGGTGTTGCGCGCAGGAGCGTGCACGTGCAGGCGCAGGAGCGTGCAAGCGCAGGCGTGCACAGGAGGGAGCATTGTGAGGGTGCAGCGCACCGCGCTGAGAGTTGAGGGAACGCGGGCGAAGAAGCGGACGCTGGGAGAGACGCGGGCACGAGCTGGAGGCAATTGCGGCGTGGATAGAGAGGGCGCGATGACCGGATAAGTGAGAAAGTTTCGGCTCACCGCACTGTAGCTACAGTGTCGCACTCTCTAGCTTGAACAGTAGCTACAGTGCACGCTCGGCGCGGGCGATCGGCTGCGCCCGGTTCAGCGTGCGCGGACGCTGTGGAGCGGGCTGGCGCACGCGTGGAAGGAGCTGCGCTGGCTGCTGGCGTGCTTGCAGGGGCTTACGCGCTGCGTGGGGCGGCCGGTGCCTTGCTACTGCTACGGTTGAGCTTCAAAGCTTGACTCTGTGGCAATGGCGGAAATGGCTGGAACGACGAAAACAGAGAGGTGAACCACCATGCCCACCGGCTCTTTGATGAGCTGGGCGGTGGTGGGACTCACAGTGGTGGTCGTGTACCACTGTGAGCTGTTCCTGCCCGCAGCGTAGCTCCTCAGGAGGAAGAGAGGCTGCGTATGGAGGGGAGAGGAGGAGATGGCCTGGAGAAGGAAGGGTGCTGTGTGTGTTGTCTGTACCAAGCTCCTTGCAAGGAAGATGGCTGTGCCCTTTTTAAAGAGGAAGTTGGCAAGCACAGACATGCCCTGAGTCGTGCATGGCTATGCATGCGGCTGGCAGGGTAAGCTGTGGCAGAGAATGGCACGAAGAGCAAGCCATGCCCTGAGCCACGCAAAGAAGAAGTTCAAAGCCAAATAAAAATTGAAGGTGGAGATTTTGCGAGATAGCACTTGAAGAATACGTTAATTACAAGGCCAATTTATTCACACTCCTCCCCACTCAAATAAATGCATGCATGCATTTATTTTTACAAATGCGACTATGGCTACCTAATATGCAATGGCAATGCTAGGAAATAACACAAGATGGCACTTTTATTGGTGTATTTTTGCTGTACAATCATACCCCCTGCCTATCTTTTGCTAGTCCCTAGCAAAACATTTTGTACTGTATTTAGAAATGATCTTAAGCTGAAGATTTTCTTCTGAGGAGACATAGGTGTGTTTATTTGTTGGATATTGTAAGAACTAATTGTAGACAAGACTACCAGTACTTTAAGGCTCACATGACATAGACCATCTCTCAACTAACCTGGACTCTTGATATTTAAACCTTAAGTACAATTTCCAGGACCCAGGAGGTTTTTGCCATACTCGAGAGCTCAAGAGATTATGGCTTGTGCATAGTGAAGGATCAAGACTTACCAGATGAACATTAAGACTCAAGCCCAGGGTTTCACGAATTTTTAAGTGCAGGATGGTCCCAGTTTTAGCTTGTGTCTTTGGATTGACCCTTAAAAAGATGACAGAAAACTCAACTCCCATTTTATTACATCTGTGGCTCAAAGAGAACAGGGTATTTGTAACTTGCCCTGAAGAACTTTTTTGGGGAGAAGACTTTACAGTCATTTGCGAGATATACTGACTTATTTGCCCTTTTTTTCTTTTTTTTGAAACACGTGTCAGTAAATCTCTTACAACTTTATTTGGAGGAGCACACTTTTCTTATGGTGGGAGAGTTCCTTTTTGGTGGAAAGAGTCTCTCCTAAACACAAAACTAAAGCCTGGCATAAAAAGTCTACCTGCACGCACAGGTATGGACTCCGCCTTCCCTAATGAACACTAGGGTTGGATCTTATGTTCACCTAGTCTTTCTTGATATGTGTAGTGTGAACCAAGATTGCCTAGGCTCTTGAGTAGAAGCAAACCAACGGATCCTGTACTGGTATCTCAGGTACAAGAATACGTCCTACGTTAGGAGAGATTCCGATTTATCTTGTCAATGCTTAAGTGAATTAAGCCGAGCCTGAGCAAATCAAGCTTCTGTGGCCTGGAAAGTTTTCAAAACAGTGGTTGAATATCCATAAGCACTTATTGTATTTTTGTTTCAGCCTTCAGATCATTACTAAATACCTTTTTTTTTTATTAACATATTTATAGATGGATGGAGACTGCATGATACCCTAAAATACCCAGATCCTATGGATGCCTATCCACCCCCCATGCCAAACGATGCTATGTCCTCATTTGCATGAAGGGAAGGGTAGAGGAAGGACCAAAGATCGGGTAACGAGAGCTGAGGTGTAGGGTAAACAGCAGGGTGGTAGGGTGGGTGGATGGTGGGTGGTGAAGTGAAAAGTGAAGTGAACGTGACAGTGGCGAAGTGTTGTTGGGGTGCCTCCCAACGAGCACTGAATTTAACGTCCCCAGCTAGACGCAGAATGAGGTACAACATTAGTTACCCTCTAGCAGGGCAACAGTTTCTCCAACGGGGGCAGGTTCATGAGTAAGATAGGGTTTCAAACGCTGCCCATTGACCGTAAATTTATACCCAGATTTGGGATTTTCAATCTCAACGGCCCCGTTGGGAAATGGTCTCGAGACCAAAAAAGGACCAGTCCATTTGGACTTTAATTTCCCAGGACAGAATTTGAGCCAGGCGTTGTAGAGCCAAACTTGCTGAGATGGCTCAAATTCCTTCCGCCGAATACGGCTGTCGTGAAAAGCCTTAGTGCGTTGCTTGAAAGTTAAGGCAGAATCATAGGCTTCACGATGGAGCTCTTCCAGGTCCTAGAGTTGGAGTTTCCTTTCTTGACCACACAGGTCTGGGTCGAGGTTACATTGGCGAACTGCCCAATAAGCGCGGTGCTCCAACTCCACGGGCAAATGACAAGGCTTCCCGTAAACGATTCTATAAGGAGACATACCAAGGGGAGCCTTAAAGGCAGTCCGATACGCCCAAAGTGCGTCAATCAGCTTGTCAGACCAATCCTTACGATCAGGCCGAACCGTTTTCTGGAGAATTTGCTTGATTTGCCAGTTCGACACCTCTGCTTGGCCATTCGTCTGAGGATGATATGGGGATGCGATATGATGGTGGACTCCGTATTTCCTCAGAAGTGCCCGAAAAGAAGCATGGGTAAAGTGGCTTCCTCCATCCAAGATAATGGCTTGAGGGATCCCAAAGCACGTAAAAATGTGGTCTTTGATAAATCGAGTAGATATAACATGGTCAGCACGGCGTGTGGGAATAACTTCGATCCATTTCGAAACATAATCAACAGCCACGAGGATAAATTCGAAGCCGTTGGAAGGAGGAAAGGGACCCATGAAATCAATTCCCCAAATGTCGAAGATTTCCGCAGCTAGGATGGGTTGCAAGGGCATCATGTCACGACATGACATTGACCCCAACGACTAGCACCTAGTGCAATGTTTGGCATAATTGTGTGCATCTTGGTGAAGGGAGGGTCAAAAGAAACCGCACTGCAACAACTTGGCTGCAGTTTTCCTCCCAGAGAAATGGCCTCCACAGGCCTAATCGTGGCAGAAGGAAAGCACACTGGGGAATTCGCTGTCAGGAATACAGCGACGGATGATTTGATCAGCACCTATTCGAAAAAGAAGTGGATTATCCTGAAAATAATACTTTGCTTCTGCCATGAGGCACTCACGCTGGTTTTTAGGCCAGCCACGTGGAAGGGATCCAGAAGTAAGGTAATTGGCAATGTCGGCATACCAAGGTCCACTTGCCACATTAATTGATAATAGGTGCTCATCAGGAAAAATCTCATTAATCGGCAGAGTAAGTCTAACAAGGTCAGGATCCAGTCTAGAAAGATGATCAGCCACAACATTCTGGGCTCCGGCCTTATCACGGTTCTCAATGTCAAATTCTTGGAGGAGAAGGATCCAACGAATCAGTCTAGGCTTGGCATCCTTCTTGTGCATGAGATGGCGAATGGCCGCGTGATCAGTGAAAACAATAACATGTGAGCCCAGAAGGTAAGAGCGGAATTTCTTCGGCCCAAAGATGACCATCGGTAGTTCTTTCTCAGTGGTAGTATAGTTACGCTGGGCCTCGTCCAACGTCTTACTGGCGTAGTACACCACGAAGGGGTGTCTATCGCGTCTTTGTCCTAGGATGGCTACGACTGCAAGGTCGGAAGCGTCACACATGAGTTCAAAGTTGAGGGACCAATCAGGTGGCTGGAGAACAGGGGCCTTGGTGACAGCATTACGTAGCTGCGTGAATGCTCGTATGCAATCGGGGCCCATATCGAAGGGTACGTCGACTGATAGGAGATGAGTTAAGGGTCGAGAAATCTTGGAGAAATCTTTGATGAATCTCCTATAGAAACCAACGTGTCCCAGGAAGGAGCGGATTTGTTTGATAGGGCCAGGCACAGATAAATCAGTAATTACATCAAGCTTAGCTCTGTCAACCTCGATGCCCCTATCGGAGATGATATGCCCGAGAACAATTCCCTTGTGTACCATAAAATGACTTTTTTCCCAGGAAAGCACGAGGCTTACATCAATACATCTCCTAAGGATACGGGTCAAGTTGGCAAGATAGTCAGCAAAAGATGGTCCAAAGACCGAAAAGTCGTCCATGAAGACCTCGAGAAAGTCACCCACCATGTCATGAAATATCGCCAGCATATATCTCTAGAAAGTTGCTGGCGCGTTACAAAGTTCGAACGGCATCCTTCTAAATGCAAAGGTGCCGAAGGGGCAGGTAAAAGTGGTTTTCTCTTGGTCTCGGGAGTCAATTGCCACCTGGTTATATCCTGAGAATCCATCCAAGAAATAGAAAAATTTATTTCCCGCTAACCGCTCCAGGATTTGGTCAATGAAAGGTTGCGGAAAGTGATCTTTCTTAGTTGCAGCATTGATTTTCCTATAATCTACACACACTCTCCAAGATGTAGGTGTGCGTTTAGGGATGGATTCGCCCCTATCATTGACACGGATGGTGACTCCCGCCTTTTTGGGCACGACGTGAATCGGACTCACCAAGGGGTTATCGCTGATCGGGTAGATTATACCCGCATCCAGCCACTTAATAATTTCCTTCTTAACGACCTCTCGCATGTTAGGGTTGAGACGTCGCTGCATCTTGCGGGATGGTCGAGCCTCCTCCTCCGTATATATATGGTGAGTGCAGTAGGTGGGGCTAATGCCAGTTAAGTCTGATAAAGACCATCCAATGGCTGCCTTGTGTTCCATAAGGACCTTCGTTAGTTTGCACTCTTGCTCCCTGGTCAATTTTGAACTAATGATTACGGGGAGCGTTTCATTTGGTCCCAAGAAAATATACTTAAGTGTACTTGGTAGCTCTTTTAGCTCGAGAGTGGATGGTGAAAGATCTGGCATTTCTTAGGACGAGAGTCTCCCAGGCGGATCGGAAAACAAGTCAGGAGGAAGAAGTTGGTCCTCAGATTGGCCAAGAAGAGGGGCTTCTTGGATAGATGGATCCAAAAAGGAATAGCCCCAGTGAGTAGTATATGGGCTCAAGGTCCCAGTGTAGAGTTGCAACTCCGCCTGATTTGGCAGGAAAGAAAGGGCAATCCGGTCTTCAAGAGTGTGGACCGGCGGTGAGTAGCCCAGATATGACCCAGACCACGAGGTATGGGAAGTGGAGAAAACCTCATCAGAAGTCTGGTCAGAAGATGGTACGGGAATAGGGAGGGATGGGGGAACATCACAATATGTGTCGGTCAGGCAATCGTCAGTGTTTACAGGTAATCCGCAGCAGTCAGAATACGTCTCAATTAGTCCGATAGACGTGCTGACGGCCATGTCCTCGTCAGATGTGTCATCCTCGATGCAATCGCAATCAAAGTTCTTGGCTGCCTTGAAGATGTTAAGCTTGAGCTTCTCAGATCCAATGGCAATCTCAATACAGCCAGACTCGCAGTCGATATGGGTGTGAGCTGTGGCTAAGAAAGGTCGACCAAGGTTGATCGGACAATCAGAAAGTGATCTAGGAACTTCCATATCTAAAACAAGAACGTTAACAGGAAAACAGAGACTGTTGACCCTAACCACCACGTCTTCCACCACACCCTTTGGAATTTTGACAGAACGATCTGCCAACTGTAACATGACAGGGGTGGGTTTCAGATTTCCCAAGGAATATTTTTCAAGCATGATGGTTGCTATAAGATTGATGGAAGATCCTAGATCAAGCAGGGCACGGTTAAAATTGCAGTCTTGGATGCTACAGGAAATAAGCGATGTGCCCAGATCTTTCTGCTTCGGTGGTAGATTTGACAGTATAGCACAACTCGCATGAGGCGAGAAAACCACCAGATTCTTTGTTTTCTTTGACTGTCGCCTGGGTGTTGTGTAGTCTTTGAAAAATCGGGCGACAGTAGGTACGTGGTCGATAGCCTCTAGCAGGGGTACCTTGATTTCAACATCCTTGAATAAATTATGCAGGTTATCAAAGGCCTGCGTATCCTTCTTCTTACCTTTTGGCTCCCTCAGTAGAGCCTCAAGGAATGAGATTGATTCTGGCACCAATTTGGGTGTATCATCCTCTCGCTAATGCGGTGCGCATCCCGAATGAGAAGGCGATGAAGAAGACGGACCAGGATTAGGTCGAGGCAGATCGACAGTCTGCTTACCGCTCCTCATAGTGATCGCATTGGAAGATGTGGGTCCAGTGGGATCATAAGGCGGAGGAGGGTTCGCAATAGGGACATAAGAATGAGGTGCTACAACGGGATTAGCCTGAAGTCCTGGTGGAATGCTCAGAGCCTGCAAAATCTGATGAACCTGCCCCTGAGAAGGTCGTACCTCTGGTTGAGGACCATGGGGTACGAAATTTCGCTGGTTGGGAACAGGTTGGGCTGGAAGAGTGCCCTGAGATCGAGTCACCATGCGTAGTTGACTGATTTCAGCATTCTACTGCGCCAATTGGTGCTGAAAAAAGGTCATGTTCTCTTCATGGCGCTTTGACATTTCTGTCATCATTCGCGTCAATTTATCAAGAGGACTTGATGCGTGTTCTGTTTGCGGTACGTAAGGACCCGATGGCGGATTCGCCATAGGATTAGACTGGGCCCTTGGGATGATGGGTGCGGGCGGTCGCATTGGTCCACCCGGGGGGTTTTGGCGCTGCGGGTTGCTGGACCATGAGAAGTTCGGATGATTTCGCCACCCTGGGTTATAAGTGGCAGAGAACGGGTTGTTCCCTAGGGCGCAAGCGTCTTCTATGCCAGAAGACCCATTTGCATGTAAATATGCATTCGAGCACATGGAGGCTTGGTCCTCCGTGTCAAAATACTATCTTGCAGAAGCCAGATCCACATGACTTACCGAATCACTCAGCGTGACACTCGGTAAGGAAGGTCTTACGGGGTTTCTAGGGATAAGTCTGGTGTTGGAAGAATTGGGATTATGACGAAGTGGTGAGGTGGGGGTGTTTGCCGTAGAACGGGTGGGGTTGGCCAGAAGCTCGTCCAGCTTCTTGTGCACGACATAGACTTCATCCAATTTCTGTGCGATAAGGCGAGATCTGTGGATGAATGGGAGGGTCCCGTGTAACCTTCGTAAACATCATGGGGTAGGCCGGTATGATTAAATGCGACAATGGAGGCATTGTTCATTGAGTTTTCGCTCATATTTTCAAATAATTCAAATGCTCCATTCTCGTCTTTATTCATGAAATTCCCTCCGTAGGAAGCGTTTGCAATCTGCTTCAAAGTCCCATTTAGCCCATAGTAGAAAATCTTGGCTATATGCCACTTAGGCAGACCGTGGTGCGGGCACTTCCTGAGGAGGTCATTATATCTCTCCCATGCCTCATGAAATTGTTTTCCGTTTTGTTGTGTAAAGGAGGTGATAGCACGGCGAAGCGCACTGGTTCGCCCGATTGGGAAGAACTTCTTGAGAAACACTATTCTCATCTCTTCCCAAGAGTGGATGGTTCTCCCAAGGGTGCGTAACCACTGCGACACTTTATCCCGCAATGAAAATGGGAACATTTTCATGAGGACTATTGGTAACTCGATATTTCTCGGTTTAACTGTTTCAGCTAATCAGGTTAGGTCTTCCAAGTGGAGAAAATGATCTTCACTTGCAAGACCATGGAAATGAAAATTTATCAGGCCAATTACATTAGGTTTCAATTCAAAGTCGTCCCCGCCCATGGGGACCCGAATTTGTCCTATGGTCTTTGTAGCAGCGGGATTCTGATAGGAGCTAAGAGACCTAGGCTCCTCCCGTTCGGGAGGGTTCTACATTTCCTCCAATGTTTCCCTAATGGCTTCAATTTGTTCATTATACATTTCCATTTGGGCTTGGAGGTGGGTTATGGGATCCAAGGCTGCACCACGTGGTGGGTTTTGAGGGCAGTTTCCTCCCTTGGGATTTGGGGGTGGGCGTGCAGCCATGTTTATGGAGGAGGAGGATGATTCGGCTTCTTTTCTAAAATTATCAGACAATTCACATAGTTCAGGGTTTTGTGACTTCCTCCCAAACATGCACTACCGTAGGAGGAATTGTGGGGATACGAAGGGAAAAGGAGATGAGAGAAATGACGCCGCAAAGGTACACTTGATGACAAATCAATACAATCAAATTCCTAACCTCTGTAGTGTGCCCTTAGACCTAAAGATCTAAGTTACCTACTATCACGACCTACAGAACCGAATGCGAGCACCGCGGAACCACCAGGCTAGATTGAAAGGCCGTTTGCCCCAGTCTTAGACACCCGATAACACGTGGCAACCCTCACCAGCACGTAGGCGCTACACACAGGTAGTTAGACCTCCAATCCTTAATAAGGGTCAAGTTGCTACCAGTTTTAGTTAGAGGCTTAGGATCAAGTGCTTCTGGAATGTGAAGGGCATTATTTACGGGTAATGCCCAAGTGGTTGATTTTATAAAGTGTGTAAACCAAGCATGCAACGGGGAAATCTCCCCGAATTGAAGTTTTAGTTGGTGAATGGTTTTTAGAGTTTCAGCCTTAAGTAGTATGATTTTAGGATTTCGCTGAATTACCAATTCAACCAATCTCCAGGTTTTGAGAGAATACAAGTTTTCTTCTAAGCCCAACAAACCCTTCTTCAAAGTCAGTTGGTTAATGCATGCTAAAATGCAATGGGCTTCCCTAGAAGGAGATTTCTATGTGTGGATGCATGAGTCAATTTTTTATTAGTGCTAAAGGGAGCCAAAGCACTTCAATTCAAGTGCTCTAAATCACCAAAATGATTTTTCACATATAAGGGTCAACCATAAGATAAAGAAAATCAAATTGTTGGGGTTGAAGAATTCGGGATTGAATCTTAGGCACGTGAAAGGTTGTGGTGGGGTTGGAATCAACTCAATTCCAAGTCTCCCCACCAAAAATGTGATCTCGAATTGCAAATAAATGAGGCAAAGAGGGATGGCAATCAATCTATTTATTTTTTCCTCAAAGCATACTTCACACGGCGAAAGATTCAAGAATCAAGATTCTTGGATCTTCGCTATGAGAAGTTTGGTGGGAAATCCCGGGGCAATGGGAGTGATGGCAAATAATCAAACAAGTGATTTTTAATCCACCTTCCCCAAGAGATCCCAAGAAGTGTTTTTTTAGTTTTTTTTTTTTTTATTAAGGTGACAAGTTGACCTAGGTTGCTAAGAAAGAGAGACCTACCCGTTCAGCACTGTGGGCGAAGCTCCAGTGCGGTGCCGGCGACTTCACGCTCTTGTTCCCGCCTTGGATCTGTCCACGTCTCCGACTTCGTCTGCCTGCCTTCTCTTTGCAACTAGTTCACCTGCACACCAGCAAACAGAAACACCCGTGAAGAGAAGGGTGTGAGAAGAGAAAAATTAAAGGAATGGAGTAGAAACTTACCTGAATGTGCACTTCCCCGGCAACGGCACTAGAAAAAGTGTGGTCGGGCTCGAATAGGTTGTGTTAGTATGGTGATTTAATCATTGAAATGAGTATAGTGGTTAACCTGAATCGAGCCTAACCATCTTTTTACAAAATTTTTAACCTGGCCTACTTGATTTTATCTTGGTCACTTTTAGGCCCAGGGTCGAACTCAGGGAAGCGGGATTAGAGGTGAATAAGTTCTACGCCTGTCCTACAACGAATCTCTTCCGTTCGCTTATTATGTTTTTGGTGTTTTTCTATTTAAGATTTTTTTCTGATAATTTTTGTCCTTGAGGTACACCCTCAAAATCAGGTTCTTGGCTTTGAGCCAAATTAGGGTTCCAAAACTGGCCTTGCTATTCGCAAGATTGAGTACCTGCAAGTCAAGGATTATCTTTTCTCTTTTATATATTTTTTATCTTTTTGATAGCAGGAAAGAGAAATAGAAATAAGAAGAATATAGTATGTGTGTATATATATATATATTATATATATATAGCGGTGGGGGTGGAGGTGGAAATGGCGTGTAGCACGGTGTCGAGTTGATCGTCGTCTAGGAAGACGCAACCAACAGGACGAAGTGCCGCGTAGAGTGTGGGATGGATGGGTGGAAGGTGTGTGTGTAGACGCTTTCTGTACTCGTGTATCGGAGAATATCAGCAACTGGTGCAGATATTCCCATGATACAATGTGTGGTAAGTGATATGAATATATATATATATATATATGTATATATATAAATATATATTTATATGTATATATATAGATATGGTTATAATTATATAGGTGTATATGTAGTTATATATATGTGTGTGTGTGTGTGTATGGATATATTAGTATAAGTATTTACGTATATAGATATATGTAGATATATATATATAAATATATATATATATATATAAATAAATATATATATATATAGTCATGTACAAGTGAGTGAGTGTGTGTACACATGAGTGTGTACAAGTGTGGTGTGTGTGCGTGCGTGAGGTGTGTGTCTGTGAGAGAAAGAGAGAGAGAGACTGCTGGAAGAAGAGGGCGCGGCGAGTTAAGTCGTCAGGAGGCTTCAGCCAACGTCTGGTGTTGCGCACAGGAGCGTGCACGTTCAGGCGCAGGCGCGCACAAGGGGGAGCAATGTGAGGGCGCAGCACAGTGCACTGCGTGGCGCAGCGCACTACGCTGCACGCTGAGGGGAACGCGGGTGAAGAAGCGGGCGTTGGGAGAGACGCGGGGGCGGGCTGGAGGCGGTTGCGGCGTGGAGAGAGAGCGCGCGGTGACTAGATAAGTGAGAAACTTTCCGGTCACTACACTGTAGCTACAGTGTCGTGCTCTTTAGAGTGAACAGTAGCTACAGTGCGCGCTCAGCACGGGCGACCGGCTGCACCCGGTTCAACGTGCACGGGCGCTGTGGAGCAGGCTGGTGCGTGCGTGGAAGGAGCTGCACCGGCTGTTGACGTGCGCGTAGGGGCTTGCGTGCTGTGTGGGGCGGCCGGTGCCTTGCTGTTGCTACAGTTGAGCTTCAAAGCTCGACTCTGCGGCAATGGTGGAAATGGCTGGAACGACGAAAACAGAGAGGTGAACCACCACGCCCACCGGCTCTTTGATGAGTTGGGCGATGGTGGGACTCACAGTGGTGGTCGTGTACCACTGTGAGCTTCTGCTCGCAGCGTAGCTGCTCAGGAGGAAGACAGGCTGTGTATGGAGGGGAGAGGGGAGGAGATGGCCTGGAGAAGGAAGGGTGCTATGTGTGTTGTCTGTACCAGGCTCCTTACAAGGAAGATGGCTGTGCCCTTTTTAAAGAGGAAGGAGGCAAGCACAGCCATGCCCTAAGCCGTGCATGGCTATGCATGCGGCTGGTAGGGCAAGCTGTGGCAGAGAATGGTGCGAAGAGCAAGCCATACCCTGAGCCGCGCGAAGAAGAAGTTCAAAGCCAAATAAAAAATGAAGATGGAGATTTTGCGAGACAGCACTTGAAGAATACATTAATTACAAGGCCAATTTATTCACTCTCCTCCCCTCTCAAATAAATGCATGCATGCGTTCATTTTTACAAATGCGACTATGGCTACCTAATATGCAATGGCAATGCTAGGAAATAACACAAGATGGCACTTTTATTGGTGTATTTTTGCTGTGCAATCACTCATAAATAAAAGAAGTAGGGAGAAAGATACCGTTCAAAAAGATAAACCTTTAGCAAGGTCACTTAAAGTCGTAGAAACTCGAAGTCCGTTTTAACGACCACCTAGTGAGTCTTTCACTCTTTTCACTAGATGCTTAGCACTTAGAGTCTTTTTCGAGTCTTGGGCGGGTTGGATAGCCGTAAAAAGTTATCCCGACACTCTTAAATTCCACAAGTCCAAAAAAATAAGAAAAGAAGGAAATAAAAAAAATGTATCTTCCATTTTCAAATAAGGCGAGGACTTGGGCGGTTTGTATTCTGGCAGACACTCAGGTACTGTTGAGTTTTCGTTGTTTAGGACCTTAGTTGAAATTTTCTGTTGTTAATAAATGACTTAGGCATAAGCGATCTAATCCTAATTTTGATTTTATACATAGCATGTAGTTTAATTTTGCTAGGGACTAGCAAAAGATAGGCATGGAGGTATGATGTAGACACATATATTTACGTTAAAATGCCTATTCATGTATGTTCTTAGGCTTAGATTTGCATATCATGTTATAAATATTGCATAGCATGCATCATCCTACATTTAGAGTAATTATGTATATTTTAGGTTAGTTACGTCATTTTTATGGCCAGGAGGGAAGAAGATTTATTTCAGGGCCCTGGATGGACAATCTAACCGTACGAATTTGATCGGGACTACGATCGGAGTCTAACACCTTCGAAATCATCTAGATCGGAATCTCGTAGCATCATATGAAATCCGAGGAAAATCAACGACTAGGGGGCAATGCGACATCCTTACGGGCTTCGAATGAAAAATCCGACCATACGATGGATCCGGAGAGACGATCGCAGTTCGGCAGCATGTAAATCAACTCGATCAAAGCACCGTGGCACCTTCTACAACAGAAAGAAGATGGACGGCCCAGATGGTGCCATGTGGCACCATCTACGCCACCCAACAACGGCTAGCAACTGTTGGTGCTAGAGCACCACGATCATTTGTTTTGATGATAACAAAACACGTGTTATTTAACATTTGCAATTTGAGTCCTAGATTTCAGGTCAATTGCAAATGTGGACGTGTTTAGACGGAATTCGAGCTCGCATCCAGGACGAATTGGAGGAGCTTGACGGAAAATAGAGGAGGTTTGCGTGGAGCGACAGATTGAAGATAGAAGACAAGAAGAATAGGATAGATTCTTTTTAATCCTTTCTTGTATCTCTTGTCTTTATTTTCTTGCTCTTATTTTTCCTTAGAATATTATGTTAAAGAGCCTCAAAGTACCCTAACAGTAGTCCTACGAACACCGGCACAACCCTAGAATACTTAGGTTTTCTGTAGAATACTTAGAAAACCAATATAGGGCTCAAACAACACTTCCAGGCGTCTAATTCCCAAATCAGACGTCTGATAAAGTACTTTAAGACGTCTGACTGTTGTTTCAGACGTCTGATATCTGTTAGGCTGGACATAACTAGTTCTTTCTGATGAAATCAGACGTCCAAACCTTATACCAGACGTCTTAGGGGACGTCTGATGGACTTGCCAGACGTCCAGATAGTGGACCGTTGGCTAGCTTAACAGGCACTCAAGAATATGATCGTTAGTGCCTTATCAGACGTCCTTAGGCCTTTCCAGACGTCTGATAAATGACCGTTTTGCCTCGGCTAACCCAAAATCTCTTCTCAGAGATTTTCTAGCAGTTGCAACGTTTGGAAAATCCATTCCGACAGTAAAAGTAGGTTTCCAGACGTCCAGACATAGTGCCAGACGTCCTATATGTCGTCTGGTGGACTTGCGCAAAAACCCTGTTTAGATCTGATTCAAGTCAGGGAGAGACCCGGAAAAATCAGACGTCTGACCTTGAAATCAGACGTCTTAAAGTGGCCTTCCAGACGTCTGATGCAAGAGTTAGACGTCTGATTACCCTGTCAAATGTATTCATTGTCCTGATTTCGGCCTGATTCTCTTGGGCTTTGTTCCCAACGGCTATAGAACCTTTCCTAAGCCTTCCAAAGCCTTCCTAAGGCCTCTATAAATAGAGGGGAGCCTTTACACACCTAGATACACAAAACACACACTTGGATACACCTAAGCAACACACTTTCTACCCTTTTATGTCCAAGAAAAGATCTTGCTCTCCAAGCTTAAGTTCCATCACCTAGAGAGCTAAATTACCTTTGCGCACTCGCTCTCCCGCCGTTGTCTACGAGAGCAACATTGCGCCATCGCGTGGCACACGCACCGCGTCATCAATTCGACGCACTCTTTGCAAAGGGGAGTTTCCTATTTTCTATAGAAGCTAGGTTTAAATTACTTTGTTGGCTCTATAGGACTTGTTGTTTATTTTATCTTTGTCATTTGGTTGGGTATTCGCTTTGCGAATTCCCGTCTCTTTTGTGGGACAAAATCCTTCTCGTGGAGAGAAGGGGTTGAGGAACGCTACCCTCGTACTTGTAGCGTGGTTGTACTGAGGTTGAATCACCCTCGTTTTAAAGTGATTCGGTTAGTGGTTTTGATCAACTAGGTTGATCGAAAAATCCTAACTTGAGAGGGTTAAGTGGTGGTTTTCACCCGGTTTGGGTTTCCACCTAAAAACATTTGTGTACATTGTGTGATTGGTTTTCTTTGGTGAGATTGCTTTATATTTTATTTCCGCATTTATTACGTCACCCCCTCCTAGTAGGGCCAAACCTACAGCAACAACCGCCCAAGCCTCTCCCATCCACACCATCAAATTTGGGCCATTGGATCTTCATCCAACAGCTGTAGGTGTGCCACATCTCTTAAATGGTTATGAGGTCCTCTTGACACAAAGACCTCCATAGCTCATTAGGCTTAAGTGTTGTACCCAAAGAAGGGGTGTGGGTTCGAATCCCCGCAACCCGCCCAATTCTAAATTTGATTTGCGTGCACACACCAGCATAGCAGCAAGGTAGCGGCCGCACAACGCGAGCGTATTCATCCGTTAATCATGCACTAGCGTAGCATAGCCAACGCAAGCAAGCAACATGGAGCGTGTGGTGCCATCGAGGGTGTGTGTGATTTTTCTTAGCGACATTTAGGGTGGGTCTTTAGTGACGCTTGCAGTTGTCACTAATGGTCCGTGTACGCCAGCAAAGGAATTGAAGGGCGGATCTTCAGGGACACATACGTGGGTTTTTAGTGACGCTTGCAATTGTCACTATTGGTCTAAGCGCCAGTAAGAGAAATTGAAGGGCAGATCTTCAGCGACAGCTGCAAGGATCTTTAGCGACGTTTACGAACGTCAGTAATGACCCAGATGCGAATTTGTTCTTCCTCCACTATAAAAGGACCTATCCACCGCCATTTCAAACGATCTCTTCCTTTCTTCTGCTCACCACCTCCAAGCCTCTAGAGAGAGCATGTCCTAAGCTTGGGATGCTCCTCTGGAGTAGAACCAAACATTTTCCCACCTCTCATCCCCCTTCGTGGAGCATCTCATGGCTGTCTTCTCACCTTCCTTTTGGGAGAAGATTCTCGCCGCGACACCGTCCTGCCCCTCCCTCCATCCTCCGGCTCCATTCCCGTTCGTCCTACTTCTCACCACCTTCCTCCAGGTGACGTTAGAGCGAGTTGTCCTTCGAGCGACCGTCGAGGGGGATTTCTCTCACCTCATTCTATCTTTTTACGCTTTCGTTGTGTCGATTTTCTGCTTTCATAGTGTAATAAACATTCGTTTATAAATAGATGATTGTTTCTCTCTCTCTCTTTTGTTGCAAGTAGATTAGGTAGAAGTTATCGACTTGATCTCTTGCTTACTAAAAATACAAAAAAAATTTAAAAAATTAAAAATGACCAAAAACAAATAAAAGCGAAGTATGGATTTTTATAAAACTAAACGTTTGCCTCCCCTGTTAGACCTGGGACTCACATTTCGAGTTTCAATTGTAAATTTTATCTGATAGACGTGTTTTGTGAATTATGACGATGGGTTACTCCAAATCCCTATTTTAATACGTGAAGTGCGCCTCATCAGGCACCGACTCCACTTAACCCACCATAACTACCCCCTACACTTGGCGCCAATTTCCCTCAACCATCCACTACATAACCACCACCTTATGAGGCCATCCCTACCCTACACCTACCCACCTTCTAGAACCTTTGAGTTGGCACCACCTAACCAACCCTTAACCACACCCATTTTGGCACCAACTCAACCTAGCCTACCCCTAAACACCATCTCATATGGCACCAAATAAAACCTACCATAGATTCCAACAACCACCACCTACAACTCCATCTCAACCCTACAACACACTAACGTAAACCTAACCCAAGCTCTCACCTAGGGTTGGTTCATCCCATCAAGCACCCATCCATTTTGGTGCAACCCCTCTTAACCCTAGGATCCTATAACCACCCTCTACAACCCATCCTAGCCCTCCATCCATTAACTACCCTTACCCCATCACCACTTCTATATAAACCCCCTATCACCACCATTAAGGATCACCTTTGGCTACATATTTTCTACCTATACTTCCACTTACATAGAAGGTCAAGAGAAGAAGAAGAAGAAGAAGATTAAAGGGACACCCTGTCCCCTTGGTGCCTTCCCCTCTTCTCTTCTCTCTTGAGCCCATGCCAACCAAGGGAAGAAGCCAGGCATTGGAAGGAGACCTAGGGTACACGCCTACCCTAGGAGGAGGATTTGAGGGTGATACACAACCACCAATGGAGGAGGAATTAAAGGTGGTCCACGCCACCTTTGGAGGAGCTTTTGAAGGTGGAATTCCATCCACCTTGGATGAGATCAAGCATGCCCCCCCTTGGGCTTGCCAGGAGACCACACCATTGGAGGAGCTTTGCAAGAAGGAGCTCTTTTTGACTGCGGGAGCATTTGCAGTTGGAGCAAGAGCATCTCTTCTTCACCATTCAGAGGATTTGTGTTTTGCATTCTCCTTATTTCTTTTTATTTGCTAGTAGTAGAAGTATTCCTCTACTAGGTTTTGTGTAAAACATTTTTTTCCATTAATTGAAGTTGCCTTTTCCCCAATTAGTCTTTGTTGCAATTCTTGTTACTTCTCCTTTAGTACATTTTCACTCTTTCCTTCTAATTACCCTAGGACTCCACGTGCTTAGGGTGAGCTTAGAAAGAAATCAATTTTTTCCACTTAGATTTTACCAATTAGGTTTTAGTCCTTTCCGCAATCAAAACCGCATCACCTTGTTATTCAAAAATCGAAAAAAAAGACTTATATATTAAAAAATTAAAAAGAAAGTTGATTTCTATTTTCAAGTAAGAGATTAGAATTTTGCAAACACTGCTTCCTTGGACAACCCTAGATACTCTCCCTATCCAGGTTTATAAAATTTAAAAGCGTTTACAAATTCGCGTGTTACAATGACTTGAAAACCCTAATTACAAATCACAAGTATTTTCGCAACATTCACCCTTAGTGGGCCTCCCTGCAAATGCACTAACTCACCTACAGGCACACCTCCAATGTAGCTCACAAGAACTCGAGCTATCGTAGCCGTTGCCTCCTTGCGCCATCGATCTGACAATGATTATCCTTCCAAACTTCACATGCATTTGTCCATAGCATCACCCATAACCCCAGATCCAATCTTATGGCTACAATTTGATTTGGACTTTCCCATATCTCATCTCTTGCAAATCCACCGTCGAAGCCCTGCAAGCCTAATCACATCACTGTGGTGATTGTAATCACTGAAATGGCTACTTAAGGACTCCATTGAGCTTGCGCGCACGCAATCAACTTCCCTCCTACTTTCTTGAGCCGATCCCTTCGTCCTCTTCAGCTTTCTCCCCCATACACCCCTGTTCCACCACCTACGTAGTGGAATTCGCCTTCCTACGATCAATCCTTGCCGCTAAGGATTCCGTAGCACCTGAGGGTGACCCAAAACTCCACTAATGAGTTTTCACCCCGCTAGAGCACCTCCTCCCTCCCTTCTTCCTCCATAGCCATCAGCTTTGGATCGATAGGTAATCAACTTTCTGCGACATGTTAATCAATCACTTCACAATAAAATGCTGTTGTCGGGTTTTTATCCCCGGCAATGGTGCCAAAAATATGATGCGATCGACCATGGTTCGTATAAAAAATCGTCGTTGTTGTAGTATATGTCACAAATACAAACAGTTATCGTGTCAATTTTATTTAATTACATAATTTTTACTGGTTTATTCCAAGTCATTGATTGGGAGGTAGTTATTGATATACATCACTCTCTAAGTCCAACATTATTCTTTGATTCCAAAAAGATCAATTTTATGTACAATCATAAATGAATGAATTAATGAATAATCAATGAATAAAATAACAACTTAATTATATAGAAAAAATTAACTAAAATGCTTGCAAATAGCTAATTACAAACAAGCATCAAACGTTATAATTAAATATTATATACTATCTATTTATAACTTATAATACTAATACTTAGATATATATTGATGGGAACACCATCATCAGTCCTAACAAGCTCATTTTGACACAGAAAAGAGAACAAAAGCTCCTACATAACCAACTGGAGGTCCTAACTCAATGAATAACCATTCTAAGAGAAAAGAAAGAAACAAGGGGTAAAACTGTAATTTTACCATTGCAGTGCAATAACGGGATTTCTCATGGACTAAACACAGGTCAAATGATCTTAATAATATAAAAAGTGGGTTGGTTCAAACAGAAAAGGGTTTATGTGAATTTTAGGAATTAAATGACTTCTTGTAATCCTAAAACAGACCCACTTAATTTAACAAGGTTATGATCAGGATAAAATTTACCTAAATCATCTAAAAATTATGGAAAAATTTCCTGTATGGTTTAGAACCTTAAATTTGGCCCTTAGAACCTATTTTGACCTAAATTGGTGTCTCAGTCAAATGCTTACCCTGAATTAGGTTTTTTCTGTAAATTGCCTAGTCAAACGTGGTCAAACCTAAAATCCAACACCACCATTGGACTCCTTAGGTCCAAATTAAGTATGTACCAAAATTTGGACGTAAGGGGAATTCACCTTGACCTACTTTGCAAATAGGTCCAGCCTAATTACATATCTACCCTTAACTTTTGAAAACTTCTACAGAAACCCCCATATATTTATCTTCATTCTGTGCAATTAAGTCCCTCCACCATTATAGCGGAGGGAATCCTACTCCAGCGAGGTTTTGAGGGAAAGATCTCCCTGATTCCTCAGAGAATCCCCTTCAAAATTGAAAGGGAGATTCTCTGAGAAATCTCCTCCACTTTGAACACAATTCGAAGCTCGATTTGGTACCCAATCTCTCATGCGAATGCATAAGAGATTTGGGTCTCATTTGACCTTCCATCTCCAACGAGGTTGCCTAGAGCCTATAAAAGCAAACCCCAAAGCCCTCCGCATCCTTTAAGCTTGAAATTGGCCAGAGAAACCCTCTATTTCATCTCTTCCCCCTCCGGTTTGTAACTCAGCAAGCTCCGGCGACCCCTCTCTCTCTCTCTTGTCTCTCTGCCACAATACCAGTGGCAAGGTTCTCTTCCTCCTCTTCATTCGTGTCGCGCTGCACCAGTCGACGTCCCTGCAGCCCTTTCATCGTCGCCGTCCTCCTCCACCGAGTATTTCGTCTTCAGCGATGGCGATACAAGCCAGCCACCTTCTCTGCATCCCCCTCCATCTATCCATGCTCAGCTAGGTTCTCTCTCTGTTCCCATCATTTTTCTCTCTTTATTTCTTCAAAACATGCCTCGACGCACGCTATCACCCTCACCTTCCTCATCTCCAGCTAGACCTCCGGCGAGGTGTTCCTGCCGCTCCACGCCACCGTCCGCCTCGCCAACTGCCCCATAAGCATCGCCACACTCCACTAACCATAAACCCTCGCTCCACTCACCAGGCCAAGCCCTCTGTTGAGACCCACGACATCAAGCTTCTTTTAAGACGTTTGGGAGTTGGTCCAGATGTTTGGTTAGACGTTTAGAAGCCTTCCCAGACGTCTGGAAATTAACTTTTGCGGCGTACGATTGCGAGTCTGCCCGCGTGCATGTGCAGACTGCGCTCGCCGACCTGCAGGCATCTTCTTTTCTTCTCTCTCTTTCCCCCCGATGCCTTCAAATACTCCCTTCCTCCCTCCCCTCTCCCTCACCCCTACTCCACCGTCTCCTCCTTCTTCCAGTTAGCGTGTGAGTGAGAGAGCGAGGGCAGCAGCTGCTGCTGGGTGCGTGTGGGGAGGAGGAGGTACAGCGAGAGGGAGAAGAGGCGGAGCGTGTGAGGAAGAGATGGCGAGCTTGCCGGAGCAGCCAAGGCCGGCCGGCCGACACGCAACGGGAGCGCGGTTATGGGGAAGTTGCCCCGGTGCTACTGCAGCTCAAGCAGTAGGCGAGCGCGGCACGGCACGGCCGTGCGTAGCAGGCGGAGGGCGAGGAGGTCTTGATTATGGGAAAATTTCCCAGAATCAGACGCTTGGACCTACATCCAGACAGCGCGGGGGACGTCTGGAGTGAGATCCAGACGTCTGAAAGGTACAATATTTCTTCTGTTCTTCATTTCACGTGTACGACCATGCAGGCCGTTCCGCCGAAGGTTCTGCCTCTTTGCCGTGTTGAGATCGATTGTGTACGCGTGCAGGGTTCGTTCGGGAAGGCACAAGGACACGCCCTCCCACGCAGATCGGACGTCTGGGCACAGCACCAGGTGGCAGAGAGAGTCTCCAGACATTCGGGGTGACAGTCGGACGTCTGGAACTAGGTCCAGATGGTTCAGCGGGATCCTGGACGTCTGAATAACAGCGCAGAGGTGAGGTATGATCTGAACCATCGTTTAAGACGTCTGGAAGATGTTCAAGACGTCTGATTTAGGGCAGTATGGTTGTTTTTGACCCGTTTAGGGTCCATTCGAAGTCCGATTCCGGCATTTGAAATTCCGTTCTTCTCGGAACTTGTTCCTCTACTTGTTTAAAGTACTTGTATCATATTCTGAGTAGTTCCTTGTATTTGATCCTTATGTTAGGACATCATTTTGTTGTGGATCCGGGGGTTGCGAAGGCACGTGGACCTGCCGATCACACCCCCAGTACTCCCAATTTTGCGAGTAGAGTGGCTCCCTTGAATTATTTATCAACATTTATGCACTTGTGAGATAAATAATAGATTCTAAGGTATGGCATGAACCCTAGGACAAGAAAGCTAGATTGAATGATAGATCCTAGGGTATGGCATGAATTCTAGGACTGGAAAACTAGATTGAATGATAGATCCTAGGGTGTGGCATGAATCCTAGGAACAAAAACACTGAAACGAATGTCGTAAATACATGAATTGCAGTCTTGGAAAAGTAGAAAGAAAAATGATAATTGCCTGTAATTGGATAACAGCTGCTTGTATGTGAATGTATATTAATTGGAAACACGGACTATATGGGAATAAAAACTGAAATGATGAAACATAAAATGGCTTGGCTAGAGAAATATGAGCATGAACCCTACGGGGAATTAGGAGTAGAGCTCTTGAAAGGTAAATGGAATGGAATTGGAGAAGTGAGTTGGCCCTTGAGCACGGAGTACCAAAGAAAGCGACTGTCCCCTTGTTTAATGCAGAGCGAAACTAGCCGCCCCAGGGACCCAGCGTTAGGTCTGGCCACCTTGTACCGACTTTTGGCCCTCGCGTACATAGTACCGGGGAGAGCTACTAGTGTAGTGAAAGCACTAGCCACCCCACGGGCCCCGGGGTTTTGCTAGCCTTCCTACACCGACTTGTTAGGCCCACAGGGCAAACCAGGGTAGTCAGGCGAGGGTATGTGGACTGTGGAGGGGCAAGACCCCTGTTTGGTTACTGTGGAGGGGCTAGACCCCTGTTACTGAGAGGGCTCTACCCTATATTGGTTCCGTGCTGTACTTTGGGGTGCACCCGTTAACGGAAACGACTGACCGCGTGCCAGTGCGGGGTAGCTACCCGTGTGTTTATCGCGCGTGCCGTAGTCACCGTTACGTCTATCAGTGACCTTGGGGTGGTTGACTGAGGGTAGGACCACCACGGGGGACTCTCCCGGCCAGGAGAGCACTACGTGCTACTTCTACTTTTCGGAAAAGACTGCAATCAAGATCGTTTCCACGAGGAACATTCAAGATCAAGAGAAAGATCTGAGAAATAATTCAAGAATGAGTAAATAGAAAATAAAGAAAGAAATTAAAAATAATAGCTACTTTTCCACCTTACTGTTTTCTTAGCTAGTTGGTTGCCACTCTACTCAGCATTTCGCTGACGTGTCACCTTTGTCACCTTTTCAGGACCAGGTATTGAGCAGCCAGAGCCTACGGCTGTAGAGGGTGCTGGGCATTGTAGAGTCCAGTAGTTTTACTTGTGTTGTACCTACTGTACCATTTCTTCTGTTGTAGTGAGTATTTTCTATAACAACTGTACTCTTTTATTGTAAGCATGATGTTTATGTACCTCTTAATTTCTCTACTGTTGTGGTGGTGTGTACTGTAGTAGTTCTTTTCTTTACTGTTGTACTTTTGTTACTGCTAGTTATATGCATGATGAATGTGGTTTATTTTACTGCTCTTTTAGTTACTTTCTCGTTGGATGACTGGGTTTTGGGATCAGTCGAGTCGGTCCGATTCTCGTGTCTTGCAGGGATTCGGGAATCGGGTCGTAACACCCTCAGAACTCCCCCCAAACACACCCACTTTCGTGCACACAGGGTGCCTTAGGCACGCACGCTTCGGCCACCCCACGCCACACCACGCCGACCCTCGCACTACCTTCGCCGTGTCTAGGCGAAGCTGTTTAAGCCTTCTGACGAGGTCCCAAGGCTGTTTTCGTGGTTGACAGGTTTAAAGGTCGCCACCATTAATGCTAGCAAGAGCTTTCTTGGAAGCCTCCCACAAGTTTCCTCGCTCCAGGTTAAGAGCCCCAGATCGCGCGGAATCCCAAGCAATTGGCACTGAAGCCCCACGTAGCTGCTGCAATCATGGGGACTCTTGCTGCAGGCGTTCGCAAAGAAAGGTGGGACAACATAGTCCCACCTCGGAAGATTGTGAGCGGGCGCCGTGAGATAAATTGCAAAATTGAATATGGCTTATCGCCTCCTGACCATGGGGTGAGGTCCCTCTCACCTATCACTACTTTGTCTGTGACCCGTTGCCTGCGGACTTGGCCTGACCCATATACCCGACCTGCACTCCTCGCTCACCACCGTACGTCGGTGGGCCTGGTCTCGGGCACGTGTACCCGACCCGATTACCCGAGATGGCCCTAAGAGAGCGAGCGTAAGAGAGAAAGAGGAAGAGAGATCGCAGGGGCGGGTAGGGGTAGGTTTTGCTCACTCGCAGGGAAGGAGAAGAAGAAAAAGCCAAGGAAGAAGAGGGTAAGGACTGAAGAGGAAGAAGCTGAAGAAGGGCTAAAGAGAAGGAAAGAAAGAAGAAGAAGCCAAGAAGAAGGAGGAGCCACAAAGATAGAAGTAAAAGAAGATGAAAAGAAGAAGAATCCAATGGCAAAAGAGAAGGAGAAGAAGCTAAAGGCAGAAAGGCAAAGGCATGAGAACAGAAGAAAGAAAAGAAAAGAAGAAGGAAGCGGCCAAAGACAGATCAGAGAAGAGAGAAAAAGAAGAAATAAAGAACTATAGCATCTATAAGTTTAAGACGTCTGATTCACAAGTAATGCTAAACCCCAACAAAGCTATATATAGAATCTAAGATAAAAACCAGGGTCTATAGTGACACTTATTTTATTTATAGTGACGGATTAATCTGTCAATAATGCTATACTATTATTTATGTATATATATAGCTCAAACATTACTTATACTACATATATTTATTATTTACAGTATGTATATATATATTTATACATATACACTATATAGATATATACTTTACACTTAGGTAGCACGACTCTTCTTTCTCTTTTGCTCTGTGTTTTAACTTAGCCATTTCTTCTTCCTCTTTTGTTCTTCTACTTCTTTTCTACTTAGTCTCTCTCTTCTTTACTTGGGTATGCTCAGAAGTCTCTTCACACTTAGTCGCTCAATGAGGGCTTCAACACTTAGCCACAGAACATCCTTCTCTCTTAGTAATTAATCCCCTTATTAGCTTTACTTAGTGTAAAAATTAGATTGATTAGTTGGCGAGCGACCTTTTCGAGAGATACATAACACCCCTTTTGGGTGGGACGTGCATGGCTCCCAGCCACACATCGCACACCATTCACACATCACAACACAATGCCATATGCCATACATGCTGAGGGGATAAGGGGTAAGGGTTCGGGCACCCAGCGACCGTGATGACTAGGTAGTAAGAGAACAAAAACAATAAAAGCACCTTCAGGCACTTTGCCACACACAATGTGACACTAACTAGTGCTCCTTCAGGTGCTTGTGCTTCCAGTGCAAAAGTCTGATATCGGATTTTTGGTCCTCGATTTGAGGGCCATAATTTATTATAATTTAAAAATAAATTATGGGGAATTAAAGTATTTACATAGTACTACATAATTGTACAATTAATTTAGAAAATTAATTATATTTGCTGTATAAATAAATTAGGCAAAGTTTCCAGTTTATACATACTATATTTTAGGTTTTATTTCTTAATTACGTATAAATTAGTTAATGTATGGTCTAATTGACCTTATATAGTATTAATATACATATTAAGGTATATAATAAAGATTTTTATTGAATTATACAATATTTATTTCGATTTTATTTTCAATTAAATAGCTTATTTTGGGCTATTTGATATATAAATTAGATATAACTAATATAATACTTTATAAATATAGTTAAATTAGCTTAATTTACTTAAAATACATTAGTACAATTATAAAGTATAAGCTACTTCAGTTATAACTCAAATTACTAATTTATTTTAATTTAATCTAATAACTTAGCTAGTAACTTAATAAATTAATTATTTATTCTATATATATAACTAAATTATGGTACGGAGTTCATTATGTGGATTATATATGCAATACTACATATGTATAGTATTACTTATAAATGAGTTAATTTATTATGGTTTCTATAATTATGTAGCCTATAAAACATATAAGTTAATATAAATAATAGATAATATACGAATAGGTTATATGTAATTTAAGTTATCTTAAATATTTAAGTTATGTTATAGCATACATACATATGTTATATGTACATATTATATACATATTATGCATTATGTGCACAGATAGCTTAGTATATAATTTATATTTACATGTATATATATATTATACAACGTGTTTTTAGGTACTTTGAAGGCTTTTCTTCTTTTTATAGATTTTGTGAGTTTTATAGAGTTAGGAGGTGAGAAAGAAAGAGATAGATGAGAAAAATGGAGATGTTTCTGGTGTTTTTATACTTCAGTTCTTTTATTAAGTTTTAAGGTAGACTGAACCGTCGACTAGTATGTTCTACCAAGTCATGAGTTTAGAATACCATGAAACTTGGCATATACTTAAAATATACCTAATCTTCACCAAGACAGGTTTATTTTGTTTTTCTTGGATCTCTTATAAAGTTTTTATTTATGTACAAGTGAAGCACATTATAGGCCTTTAGAGGATTTTCTAAGTAAACCTAAAACCTAGAATGAAACTCTAAGTGCTGGAAAGGCAGTGGACTGCCTCAAACATGCTCAACAAATGATAAGGAAAGAATAAGAATAGTTAGGCATAAAATTCCACTCACATTTCAATTATTTTTAATTTTAAACAGTTATGCAAAAATCTTTAGCTGACAATGAATGAATAATGGACATAACAAGTAATCAAATGCATTTGAAAGCCTTGAACAGTACGGGAATGCTTGTACACAGTCAACACAACCTTATATACATGTCAGCTATTACAAAATCTAAATCCTAGCACATTGTCCTAATCAATTCTATTAATCAACCGACTGGAATGAAAATCCAACAAACAGCAGCTGCAACCACCAGCTGCAGCAAACAACAGTAGACAGCAACTACAGCAGCAGTTGCCGAATAGTTCCAGACATCCTTCATGCTAAACAAATGACTTAACTAATCTCAGAACTTTGTTGCAGTTAACAAAAATTAGAGGAAATTGTTTCTGCAGCAAGTCTGGAACGTCAAGTCAGCTCTTATCTCCTGATACTGTCATCTGTATCTCAAATTAGACTTGAGAAAGCCTGATCAAAGTTACAAAATGACTTGATTAAAGGTGGATCTGAATCTAAATGTAGCTGCATCATGCAGCAATTTGATATGCATAGCTGGGATTCAAAGTATATAGAAATCTCTAAAACAAATTCTGACAAGGATCGAAAAATAACATAAAAATCATTCTCAGATGTTCAACTTTCAATCAAAATCCCTTGTCAATGTTTTCACTTCAAATCAAATTAGAAAATTAACTGATCTAACACTTTCTAATGCTATAGACAGCATGTAGAAAGTGTTAGATTCAGCCCAATAAGTTCAGCTTGAATCTCATTATGCTAAAAACCTTAAGAGAAACTGAAAATCCCTCAGGTGAAAACTAGACTTGCAGAAAACAAATCCATGAATAAAATCCTTGATAGAGCCTCCAATCAACATAGTTGATTTTCCCTGGCTCTACAATACATTCCAAACATGAAAACCTTGAATCATGACAAATCTGATCATGGCTCATTTGAGGAGAACTTAACAGTCACAGATTCACAGCCATGAGCTCAATCACCCAAAAATCAATTGATTCACTTGATCACAAATCCTTGAAAACCAAAATGATTCGACATCTCGTGATCTTGCTTTAAAATTCAAATAAGAAATCGATCAAGTCATCCAATTCCTTTTCAAATCAGATCAGGGGCCTTTATGAACAAACTGAAGTGAGTGGGAGACCCCTAGGTGGATTTGAGCGCAAATCCTCATCTCAAAGCTTGAAAGCAATGGGATGGGGATTTAACTCCAAATGAATGGGTGAATTGCGGATTAAATTGCGGGAAATCAGAAGCGAAATGAAAACATGTAGAGGGAGAAAAATAGTGATCACTGTGTGGGTGAATTCGTCCCCTCTGATTTGAAGTGATCATAGGTGGTGAAATTGTGGGTTCTATGCTAATTCTACTCCTAAACTACGCTACAAGCACGCACAGTAGATCAGATCTAATCTATATCTAAATTCTACTGCTAAACTATCTAATTATGCTACAGTTAATCTAAAAAGCAGCCTAATCTAAAAGGAGGAATGGGACCTTTGGATCTCCACCCAGTGGATGGAGAGGATGAATGGAGGGAGGAAGTGCTCCAGCGGAGTGAAAACCCTCTAGTGGAGTTCTGGATCGCCCTCAGGTGCTACGGAGTCCTTAGCGGAGAGGAGAGTCGGGGAGAATGTGGAAATTCACAGCCGGTGGCCGTGAAAATGGGGAAATGTGGGAAGGAGAGTTGGAGTGGACGAATGATCGGCTTGAGAGGTGTAGGAGGGTGCGATCTCTCGCGTGCGCGACTGTTTAGCTCCTTAAGTAAATTGAAGTGTGAATCTCCTCGCCGCACTGGTGAAATTAGGCACTAAGGTTTTGGGCGATGAGGATGAGAGGAGAGAGCGCGCGCGAGGGTCTAATCAAAAAGTTGCCGTAGGATGGGATCTGGGTAAGGTGGTGATGCTACGCGTCGATTCGCGCGAAGCTTCCAATTAAGGAGAGCCGCAGATCAGGAATAAAGGAGGATCCACGGCTAAGATTAGCGGAGTTCTTCACATGCTACAGAGCATGCAAACGACTGCAAGTGCGCTGGGTTGTTTTAGAGAAATTGTAGGGAACACCCCTCAATGAAGGGTAGAAATATTATGCAGAAACCCATAAGTGGTAAAGAAATGTTTCAGAGCAGTCCTTAAGGGCTTATAAATAAGTCCCTAGAGGTTTTCTAGTGAATGAAATGCAATGTACTAAGGACTTAAATGTAAATCTTTAATTGCAAGGCCCTAATAATGTCCACATGCAACCAAATTTTTATAGAAGCTTAATTGAACATTTAAGAAGCTAATTACACTTTTGATTTGAAATTTTAAAATCATTTGTGTGTTAAATTTGCATTTGGATCACCATTTAAACTTTTTCAAAAGAATATCTCATTTAATAACCTAATTATGTGTTTTTAACACAGAATTGATGTTTTAGGTCTTTTTCACTATTTTCCACGCTTAACTCTTTTTATGTGTTAATTTGATACTATTTAACCTCGTTTCTAATTTAACTTAGGCGATTTAACTATGATGAGTCGCAACTCATCATACCCCCTTGCTTTTATTAGTCCCTTAGCAAACAACTCAATAAAGTACAAAGCATTTTAAGTATCAGCAAGATAAGTGTGATGAGATATTTTGTCTTCTTTCTTTTCTTTTTCTCAAAAATTTAAGTGTTTAAAGATGATCTTTAAGCTGAAAGATTTTCTGATAAACTAACTGTGTTTATGTCTGGACATTGTAAGAACCTTTTTGCTCAGGAAGATTAACCAGAACTCAAGACTGATATGACATAGACCATCACTCGACTAACAAGGACTCTTGATATTTAAACCTTTCAGTCAAATTCCAAGACTCTGGGGATTTTACAGAAACTCAGAATGCTTAGAGGTTATGGCTGTGCTTAGTGATGGGTCAGGACTAACTAGGTGAATTTCAAAACTCAATCTCGGGGTTTCACTTCTTTTTATGTCCAGGTTGGTCCTAGCTTTTGCTCATGTTTTTAGATCGACTCTCAAGAAACGAGGAATACTTAAGCCCAACTCTTATTGCATTTGTGGCTCAAAGAATTTTTTGGTGGAACAAGGTATTTGTGTTGAACCCTGAAAACATTTTTGGTGGAATTTTTACATTCACATGACTTGGAGAACATAGTTGACTTATTCTAAAGAACTTCTTTTTGAAACTTTCTTCTTTTTTTTTGACTTTGTCAGTATGTCTCCGACAACTTTATTTGGTAGAACGCATCTTATTTGGTGGGTGAGTTCTTTAGTGGAAAGAGTTTCTTCTGGACACAAGACTAAAGATTAGGACAAAGAGTCTACCTGCACTCACCGGTAAAGTCTCCACCTTCCTTAATGAACACTAGGGTTGAATTTCAAATTCACAAGGTCTTTCCCAATACTATGCCATGTAAACCAAAGTTAGTTAGACTCCTAAGCCAGAGCAATCCAGTGAATCATGTACTAGTGACTTAGGTACAAGAATACGTCCTAAAGTTAGGAGAGATTGTGGTTTATCTTGTCAAAGCTCAAAGTGTATTAAACCAAAGCCTGAATGAATCTGGCTACAATGGCCTGGAAAGTCAAATCGGCAAAGGTTGAATGTTTATAAACACTTATTATATTTTTGTTTTCAGTTAGAAGATCATAGTTAAACACTTATAATTCTTTTAAAACTTTTATCTTAGAATTTTCTTTGTTGTGGAGTTCCCCCTTAATCAAAAGGTACAGATCCCTTATTGTATTTTTGAAATTTTTTTGTGTTTTTTCATTTTTTGTATTTCTGGCTTTGTAATTTTTTTTCAAATTTTTTTAAAAATTTTTCAATTTTTTTGGTATTTTTTATTATACTATATTATATACACTATATGTGCATCTACAAATGCATTTTACTTGAATGGTTCACCATGTACACTTCTCCATGCTTAAATGATGCAATGTCCTCATTGAATGAATAGGGTTGATGCAATTGCATATTATCATAGACTAGGTGATGGAAGGAAGTCGGAATGAGGAGATAAAAATTTCTGTGCGGACAATATGTTTGAGCTCGTTTATATATAAATAACATTGAGCTTTAGTGACAGTTGCATCTGTCACTATAGATTGTTAATATGTTAGTATAAATAACTATTTTTGCCTTACGCTATGTATATTTGTTACTAAGGTTACATTGACGTATATATATGTTATTGTAAATAGAATACTATAGAAATTAGTATGCTAATATAACTTAATATAGTATATATTAATAGCTATTTTTTTACCTATATATAGGTATTACTTAGAGTTATTGTATATAATTAAAATAGTGTAATATTAACTAATTTTTAATGCATATTTGTGTACATATATTTAAGGCATTGTAATGCATATTAATTGATTTCTTTTGTATATAATTGACCGATTCATTAATTATTTGATTCATTCATTCTTATTGTGAATAAAATTAACATTTTTGGACTTAGAGAGTGATGTATATCAATAACTACCTCCCAGTGAACGACTTGGAAACTAACTAGTAAAAATTGTAATTAAATAAAAATGACGCTACATCAGTTTGCATTGTGATACCTTTACTACAACAATGACATCTTAAAACACTATTTTTATGACTACATGGTCGTCACATCATCATATCACAACAACAGCAGATCACCATGGAACCCGCCACCTTCGCATTTCGCCCCTCAGGCCGCAGCTGATTGTACTCTGGTGAGGAGATCCACAACAGTAGAATGACCAAATGATGAGAGACTGCGCTCGCACAGCTAGCCGGTGAACTCGATCGAATGCACGACTGAAGACAAAGATGAATGGACGAGTAGCAGCAACGTCTCGACCACCGCACTCCCTCTGCATGGGCTCCAAGCATGCCTCTCGTGCACTGTAAGTGCCGCAACCGCAAGCCCCAACGTCGAGATTAGCCCCACGGCGACGATCTCTAGCGAGGAGCTAACACGTCTGCAACCGACGCAACAGAAACACCACGAGATCCAAGGTCGCTGCATGTCGAGATGGGTCTTCGATCGAGGTAGAGGGAAGGTGCGCGGAGAGAAAGGGAAGGTGTTGGCTGATCGAAGCCCCAAGTATGTTGGGTTTCTTTTGTCGTGAAGAGAGAAGGTTAGAGCGGAGAAGCAAAGGGCCCAAAGCTACGGGAGATCTTCAACCATTGTCCAATTTCATGGTTACCATTCCATCCATATGCGCCACCATTTGCCATATCATGAATCCCTCGGCGGATACGCAGTGATTATTGGTTGAGAAAGGCTTTTCGTAAGTTCTTTTGCAAGGTTTTTTTTTAGGCTCACCCTTTACCAAAAGAAGATACATATCTCAAACACTGTATGCGTCATCTCAAACACTATATACTCCAGACGTCCTCAAAATTGTCGTCCCTCGTTATCTGTACGTATGTGGCGATAACATTTATGTTGACGGATTGACTTGCTGGCAATTCATAATGATCTATGCTAAATTATTAAATGGAGTGAAGCTTACCATCCAACATAGACGGGCTTGATTCCACCCCCTGTTGGACCTTAAATATTAACCATTCTATAGAGTGTTGGTGACCTGAGGAAACCTGTTGTTTATGTATTTTCCGTCTTGTTTGAAAACTAAAATGGACTACCAAAATATTTGAGTCATAGCTTGCAACAAGGAACCAGATTGATAGGAATATTGTCCTGTAAATAATAATACATAAATAAATAAAGTAGAAAGTTTCTGATGCTTACAAGCCTGCACGAGCACGACAGAGTGAGCTATAAACTGTTTAAAGCTCCAGGGATAAATATGCATTTAGCATCAACTAGTTGGTTAAGGAAAAGAAATATACATACAATTATCAATTGTATTCAAAATGACCCAAGAGAGATTAGAATCATTGCCACCAATTCCTTTCTTAATTGCCATAGAGTTGGTTAGGAAGACAATTGAAGAATAATTTTCCTCTATATGATGCTGTTTGATGAGAGAACCTGGTTATGTATCGATAATGAAAGCGTAAACTTTCATCAATTAAATTTGATAATAGTTCAGCGGTAGCCCTCCCGCTTCCGTCTTCCTTTTGTAACGGCCCATGGACGCCCACAAGATAAAGCACCGAGTGATATTTCTTTCATGGGCCTATCAAACAAGCCCAACATAAGAAAAAAACCATATTTGTGTTTTGTGATTGCTGTGGCGCGTGCCCAATCTCACTCTGAAATCCCTGTCGTGGGCCTATTTGCCGGTTCTCAGCATTTTAATCAATTCAGGTGCATGTAGGTAACTGACGAGCCATCCATTTGAAACAAAACCTAACAGGCTTTTCTTGGTCTTAGTTATTTTTAAATTGTTATGAGTCATGGCATCTGCTCTGGAAGATGACAGCGTAATGCAACTGCTTTGCAGGTTAACTCGTTCATGGGTTGGGCTTGGATTGAGCAAACCCAACCCGACCGTACTCATTGTTTGAATGTATATGTTCATAATTGTTAAAAAAATCACATGATAATTAACATCCAAGTCATAAAAAATCCTCGCATTTTTCCACGTAATAATATATGCATTAAATAACTTATTTATTTATCCATGGATGCCGTAAATTAAGTTTATGTTTGTTTTTATTTATTTTTTAATTCCTCTTAAAACTTCAGGAATTTTCTGATCCATGAGCCGGCTTGGCCGTACATTAGCTGCATTTCAGATTCAAAACTTTCGTATGGTTTTCCCATTTAATTTGGACGCAAGAAACAACAAACACAAAACATCCTCGAATTAATTGGCATCCATGAAACATCGTTATCTGGAAGCAAAATCATTACAATCTATCAAATAACGATGTTCATCATCAAGACTCTATAGGAATCTTCTGCTATCCTTTGTCGATCGATCGATCGCTCGTCCGCATTGCAATGCCTCATGGCGCCACTTTCCTACGATCCTCTGCTTGATTCTACTCGCTCTTTCACCACCTCGTGGTCACAATTTTCACCTTCCCCTTAGTTTGATCGTTTGATATGTTTATTGAAAATTTGTATTTCAAAAAATACCAGAAATACTCTTTATGTTACATGTCTGCGTAGATGAAGGTATAATTAATAATCCAGTATTGATCGCAAGCATTTTCATATACATATGTGGACAAATATCATGAATAAACTTATGCAATTAATTATTCCTTCTGTGCGAAGACTTTTGGATTTTATTTAATTTATTATTATTGTTTGTACTCACGATTTACCATCAAATTCAGCACCGTCTTTATCTCTTATGTAGCATTTATATATTTGATTTATATGTCCACTTGTATATTGCAGTATCTCACATGTCGATGTTGATGATGCAAGCTTATTGATTTGCTTGGAAGGGGAATTTTCCTTGAAAACATAGCTTTTTGGGCAACCCCCCTTTCCCTCCCCCCACAACCTGTCCAAACAAACCCCCAGGTTTATCTCTTGCACAAATAAATGACCTTGAGCCCTCTCGTGCCTCATGCATGGCTATTCTCGCTCCATTGCACCCATCCCCTCCCTTCTTCCTTCACTCGACCAATCTTGTCTCCCACCCATTCATATTCTTCTCCCTTGACATGATTTTAGGGTTTGTGAAATGTCATCGATTATCGTGTAACGTGTTGACAAAAGGTGCTTGGCAATCTTTGGTCTTCATCGAGGAGCCTACTTCTTTGTAATATTGTATCCAATTTCATCATCGTTACAGTTCGGTTTCCTTCATTATCTCACTTTTTCATGTTTATTGTTGTTGTTAGGTTTCTTGTCGGGGGGTTTTTTTGTGTCATCTTTTATGCCATTTGTTATGATTTCATTAGTTATTTATTGGTAGTGTTAGCTATGGTTTGCGAATGTTGGGGTTTCTTTTTTCTTATGCTCATCTCCTTGTCAAGCTCTTAGTTAGTTCATGAATGGTTCACTTCAAGTATTCGATTCTTTGAATATCCATACGAGGCTGAAGGATTGTTGAAAGGAAGGAAAAGGTTTTGTACAAAAATCCATTTCTATCATTGTTGTTCTTTTTTCGTTCATGAGGATTTAATTTTATTGTCATTTTTCTTGATTTGCAGGTGAGTTTTCTTTTTCTACTTTCCCATGGATATTAGCAATAGCATAGATGGGAAGTAAATGATGGTTTGATGAACTCGTATCTACTTTTCAATGTCTTAAATATATATTTGTTTGAGTGTATTATACTCCTATCCTTCTTCACCTTACGTATGTCATGTTATAGCATGAATGCACCTGTCATTTTTTATTTCAAATCTTGTTTCAGATTGTTATATTTTCTTTCATCAATCGTGTAGATTATTATTGACATTCCATTAAATTATTTTCAATCATATAGTTCTGATAATTTTATACTTCACCAAAATGATAAGAAAAACATAGATTGTACGTACGCTGATATCTTTTTATCATACACCGTCTGACATTAAAAAAGACGTCGTTAAATTTAGCCCCTCCCAACGTCCACCATCTTACGGAAAAACAAAGCTCCATTCCCCCAGCACCCTCGCCTTCCTCTGCCTCGCCCTATTCCTCGGCCACCCTCCTCGCGGTGAGATAGTTCAACCCCTCTCTCTGATGACCCCCCTTCACCCTTCTTCTCTCCCTCAATCACGATCCCCACCAATGCCCCACCACCCTTCTCCCCTCCCTCACTTGTCCCCCTCGACAACCCCGTACCACCCTCCCCTTCCTCAACTGGCCCCTCTATTTTGTAACAATATAGCAATTCAAATTGCTTTTGCTAGTTATAGAGCCACAAATATGTATCTATGTGGCATCAAAATGTAGCTAGTTGTTTCATATAATTTCTCAATAATATTAAACTCATCCCTATATATTTTTTTGAAGGGTCTCATCCATATCTTATATTATATATATAGAAGAAGGTATCACGAAAGTTTTTCTTTCAATGGGGATTACATATTATCCTTACATACCCAAAGGTTGTATATCCCTTAAAACATGAAATTTATATGCATGTATAACAAATAGATCTGTATAGACAAACAACCTCACAACATCAGGTTGCCAATGATATTGTTTGCACTGGGACAACTAGTGCCCTTTTTACTTCATTCAAATGCATTTATTTGTTTTGGTTGTTGTGTTGCTTAGTGCTATATATAAGTTTGAAAACTCTAGAGAATTATTTTCGATAAAAGCTGCAGTTAGTAGGTCATTTATTTTACGAACTGATTTTTTTTTAGACATCTGATGTCCTTGAATGTGTGTATTTCGGTCTGATTTGTGGTGAGGTAACAAATGCAAGCAGTGGCAGGACTAGCCGCTGATGGAAGGCAAGTAGTTACACGTGCCAAATCTGAGGCAACTAGCTATGAAAGGTTTGTTGTCTGCTAGCTTTGATGCTTGGGCTGTTAGGCACTTGTTCTTTTACTTTCAGGACTTTTTTCTGCTATTCAATTTGTCTAGTCATTTGGATGTACAGTTTTTACCACCATAAGAAATTTTGATGCATTTGATATCAGAGTTTATGGCGAACCAATTCCTGCGAAGGAACTTGCAGATCGTGTGGCCGGTTATGCTCATCTATGTGCTCTCTATTGGTGTCTAAGGTAGCACATTGCCAGCTTTTGGTCTGTGTGGTCATCTTTTTGCTTCTTAAATGATTGGAGCTTTGCTCCTCTTATGATTTTTAACTTTTCTTCTGATTTGCAGACCTTTTGGATGTGGAGTTATTCTTGGAGGGTATGTATGATAGGGATGGGCCACAATTATATATGATTGAACCTTCCGGGGTTCATATGTAATCTCCCATGCCTGTTGTTGTTGTAGGATGCATGCGATATTGTTATAATAGGCATATTCTTGTTCAACCATAAGTTCCTCCGTGTAACTGGTATTGTTGCAACATTTTGTTGCTTGAGGTGATAACTACAGAACGAGAGATGTTGATGCCTAAATGTGGCTCAATAATCTGTTATCAATATTTTTATGACAGTTTTAGATAAATACTGCCTTTCATATGTAACTAATATTTTATTGAAACTTTCCGTTGTCCTGTCATTGCTATTTATTTAACTTCCAAAAAAGAAAATATCCATGGCACTCCGGTAACCATTCTTGGGCGTCTTGATTTAAACTTAGAATGCAAAAATATGCACTTCTGGTTTGTGAAGATCCTGACTTTTAAGTTAAAATGTGGAATTAGATTTTTTTTTTTTAATGGTAAAAGGATCGTTGTCTGGTTGATAACCACCAAGGTTCTTCACTAAAACAAATCAAATGAGGAATTAAAAATGTTGGGAGTGATTTCCCCAAGCCTGATCTTGTCATATCATGTATAATATCTGAAAAAGTGTCCTATCATTTCATTTATGTTTCCAAAGCCTAGGAGGCATTGAGTTTCTTTCTTCCAGCTCTACTTCAGTTTTTTCATATGAATTTTGTGGAACTATTTCGACAGTGGCTTAGCCATTACTTGGTGTGTTTTGCTATCGTTCTCCTTTATAGGTGCTACTAAGGTTCTACTTGGCCATTGCAAAGCTGACTATAAGGACATCTATTCATTTCCAATCATATAAAACCCAAGTGCTTCTTAGTTGGCTGAGAATTCTTAAAATTTGGGTGTGAGAAACTTGCAAGTTGGGCACTAATTTGTATTTTGGCATTGGAGCCATTGCTTACTGAGCATACATTATCAAACTTGTCATGCAAATCCTAATTGCCTTAGAATGCATATGAAGCTGTGCAAGTTCCTTCTCATACTCCGTGCTCTACGAATTGTATGTCTCTTGCAATCCAGCTACATGTGCTCAAGATCTTGATTACCTCTATCATGGGATGGTATGTTCAATCAATCTTGGCGATCGTCCTTATACTTGTTTTTTCATGGTGTGTTCTAGTACTTCATTATTGTTATTAATGTACCAAGAGAACTTACGCCAACTACAATTCATATACAGGAAAAGCAAGAGATAATCGGGCCAACAGACATGTTCCCACGCATGCCACACATTGAGTGCACATGCCTGCTAGAGCTACGTGGTTCTCTAGCTTTGATTTGATTTTTATTATTCAATGATCAGAAAAGCTACTGATTCTTTCTCCTTTCCTCTCTCTTTTTTCTTTTTCTCAAGGAATAGATTTTCTTATTATGATGATTTTCGGTGTATCTTTTTAGCATATAATGTAAATGTGAATATAAGTATATTTTCTGTAATCCTTTTGCTAAACGGGTACTATTTTTTACTATAATACTAGATTAAGGGGAAATTTTATCGCATTTTTTCTTAGAAATCATAAATCGTAGAAAAACTTAATATATTTGTTACAAGTAAATACACACATCAGCCATAGCTCAGATGCATGTGATTAAACAAAGAAATAAGAACATTCGGGTTGTACATATGGATATATGATGATTACTTATTATATTATACTTAATATTTTTTACATTGCAAATAGTTTTAAATGTTTTCTTTTTTCATTAAAAATTTGATTTTTATATAGGTGTTATTGATGTTATGTTAGGACATTGCAGAGAGGGCATGATTTAAGAGGTCACTAGAGTTAGAGTTTACTGAGGATGCTACTGATCTCGGGACTACTCTCACAACTTCTCTAACGAGTGTGGGAGATAGAGGTTCAGGATCCATCGATCGTGATGACAATAATGACAAGCCCCCTTCTACTTGCAAGGCTTCGTAGCTCTATGGATTGTTTTTATCTCTTGTTATCTATTAAACCTTTTATGAAACTATGTTCAAAATCTTATGTTGTAAAATATTCATATATTCTAGATTTTCATATGTTAGGTTAGTGTAATATTAGATTAGAAAAAATTATGGTGAGAAATTGATGTATATATGATAATCTTATATAATTTTATTTTTGGATTGTCAAGTTTCTATTTTAATTTCTTTTTTGGATTGTCAAGTTTTTATTTTAGTATCTTTTTTTTGGATGTAAAGAAATGATCTTTGTTGTTTTTGAATGTGAAATGATGTAAGTGTTGATCTTGATTCCGGTGTGAAATATGACTTGTTTATAATCGTTTGTTGTGATTATTGTGACAATTACATATGCCAAATATGAGTAGTAGAAATGTGAAAGAAATTCATGATCTAAGATGACATTTACATGTCATATAAAGTGTTCAAAGGTAACATTTAAATATCATCTTAAGTAATCTAAAATGACATTTAAATATTGCTAAAAGTGTGTAAAGTAATATTTAAATATCATTAAAATATACGTAAACATTGCTTAATGATCAATGAAGGCATCCAAATAGGACTTAGATGATGTTTAATGAGAGTTAGTTAAAGTAATGTTTAAATATCATAAATGGGCATTTAAATGTCGCTGGAAGAAGTATAAGATAATGTTTAAGAGTTTTTGAAAGCTATCTAAAGTAATGTTTAATGCATAAAGGGATGCTTAAACGTCACCAAAAAAAGTATATGATGATGTTTAATCGTCTTTGTAAGTTACTTAAAGTAGCACTTAAACATCGTAATAGGATGCATAAGAAATCGTTTAAATGTCGTTAAAGAATTCGTAGGGGAGTCTAAAGGAAGTTAAAGTGACATTTAAAAGTCTTTGAAATAATTTAATGTGACATTTAAATATCATCATAGATAACGTATTGTACAGTTTAAATGTCACCTTAGATTTGCTTTGATAGCATTTAAACGTCTTCGAAAGATCTCTTAGATGATGGTAGCATGGATTTTATTAAGTGGTGGAACTTTTAGGAGGCATTTAAATGTCGCCTTAGGTTTTATGGATGGTGTTTATTTAATGTCGATAAAAATATGTTAGGTGATGTTTGATTTTCGATGTCAATATAGACCTAAGACGACGTATTTAAGGAGACATTTATGGTGACATTTTTTTAACGTTTACAAAATCTTATTACGATATTTATTTCATTTATTGTGACATTAAATAAATATCACCTTAAGTCTTTTTTGTTATAGTAATAAGTGGTGTTATTAGCATTTTGTAAATGCTTTCATTATTATACAATAGTATCGTATAATTTGTGCATGTTTGCTTCTTTGTTTTGTTGGTTTACCTCTATATTATAACTAAGCAGTTGTTGATTAACTTCTTAAATAAATTTTTTGGTGGTCTGAGTAATGTTTACAAGTTAGTTATCTCATGTTTCTTTTTCATAGCTTTTGGTATAACCCTACATATGATTCGAACAAGCATTTGAATTTCCCATTAAACTTGCATTTGTATTTCTGGATTGCCCTACGTAGTATTCAACCACGTTATAACCAAAATACATTTATCTGGTAATGTTATGTTTATTGGACTGTACTATTGTCTCTCTTTTAGGTTAAGCTTTATATATCTGACCTTTTATTACAAACACATACATTTGGCAAACAAATAGTAGATGCACCACCTTGGTGTTAATATTGGAAAGTTGGTGCATGTGGGTGGAGACAAGAGACACATGATCTTTCAAATGGATCACATAAATCTATTTCATAGGTGTATGTGCTGATAAGAGGAAAGAGCTTGCTCTAAGTATCTTTGAAAAGACAAATTTCACACGTGGTCATAGAGTTCTGATCAAACTCAAGTATGAAAAAGAAGACAATTCTTTGGAAAATGAGCTGATGTTCATTCTAGTCCCAATGAAATAAAGAGATGCTGGAAATAGCATAACCAATAGAGGAATGACAACTAGTTAATGAGATTAGACCTTAGGTTTAATATTATCCTCTAAGTATGAAAAATCCATAGGTATTTGGAATGCCTAAGGGAAGCGTAGTCACAATCAATGAATCTTGAATACTTCATTATTCTCATGATGAAACTAACAATGATTTGGATGAGTTTCTGCTTGTAGAGAAGTCAAATGATATTTAAAGAGTTAAATTACATTTAATTTAATATTTAATTGAGCTTCATTTGATTGGGTCTCGATTCAAAAGGTTTAGATGACAATTAAATGAATTTTAGATATCAATTCCAAATTAACCATAATTAGTTATGGCCAACAATGTAAAATTTCAAGTAGAAATAATTTCCAACCATTGGATTAGATCCAAGGATTCCCACCATATTGATATTCGATTGGATCTCTATAAGTATCTCCTAAAGGAAAAGAGGGATACCTAACAATCCTTACTTTAAACACAACCTCACCACCATCGACACAACAGGAGAATTGGGCGCTGCCTTCTTCCTCTTCTCCAGCATTACTGGAGGTCTAAGCCCTGCCTAGGACTTCCAATAGCATCTCTAGAAGTCTAGTAACTCATTTGGATGTTCAGAGGCACTTGTTCTGGGTGTCCCTTGTCGTTGCTGAACGACCTGATCCTTTGGGCAAGCGTGAAGTTGTTCCTCTCACTAGAGGAATATGTGGTTTGACAAAATTAAAGGGCAAACGTCGCCCTTGGCATTCATAAAGATGTTTGCGAAGAACAGGGAATTCATGATGATAGCATTGTAGGTTTCACCAACTTATCCAGAAGAAGGGTCCCCTCTGTATTAGGACTTATTACAGGAGGTACAACAGTTAGGGTGCTAATCTATGTCACTCGTGAAGATATCCTTCTATCTTATGGGACCACAAAATAAGAGAAAATTAGTTTCTCCCATATTATTTTTGCATTAGGGTTTTTGGTTTATTCCCATGATCAATTTTTGACATCGGACTAATCATGGTTTAAAAATTTAAAAATTCTCAATTTTATGCTTCCATGATGTCACGAAGAGACATAATCATCAACATCACTCCCATCTCCTTTTGCAACTTCTACACTCCCTTGATCACATGGAGATTGGCCTAACGTAATCAACCTATCAGGTTATATATCCTCGATCCCTTTGTAGGGACCAATCTTATATGCCACGGAGCAATGACTGTCAATGTTACTGTTGCACCAAGCATTATTATTTATAGAATTGTTTCAGATGATTGCAATTTGCTGTTTGCACAATCGATCACAACAATTGGACATTTTTCGAACTTGTTGGGTGCCAGTTTGAATTTCACGCTTTAGGTGCTATGTGCCGTTACAAAAATTGTTATTACGTTTGTCTTATTTTAATTTTTAAGATGTTAAATAACTAGGCATGTTCTTGAAAATGATGAACAATGATCTGAATAATTTAATGATAATGTTTATACTTTATGACTCAACTATCGGTTTACTCAATTACTAATTTTTCCATGCACCCTTATGATTTCATGTAAAGGCCTATGCATTAGGCATTATAGTGGCCTAGAATTGATTTTTTTTTTATTCTCATTTAAAATTTTAAATATATCATTGCCTACATCGTATATTTTATTTGTTATTTGCACGAAGATCTTATTTTTTTATGTAAAAATTATTGCAAGATCCTAATCGGACTATAAATTTATCAAAATTAATTTTCTTTTTTTATTATTATTTAAAATTTTAAAAATATCTTTGCGTGCAATACAAATCATATATTGTATTTGCTAATTGCAAGAAGATCTTACAAATATGAAATTTCATATTTTAAAGTTTGGTGCATGTTTAAAGAGAAAAAACCTTAGTTTCATCAAATGATATCTTCTTTAAAAATAGAACCATTTTGAAGGAAACAATCCCATAATAGACGAAAAGGTCTTACTTCAAGAACAGACATATATAAAATTCTCATTCTTATTGTATTAGTTTTTTCAAAAATTTTTTACTCGAATCAAAGAGTGATATTTGTTGATGGGTATCTTTGATTTCACAAAATCCAAGAGGTTTTTAATATAATATAAACAAATGGATGGAAATCCATTGCATTCAAGTACAGATTTATCAAAATCGTAACCTTTTGCTTTTCTTAGTTCAATTTTTAAGTCTATCATCATTTATAGTTGTGTAATTAACTATGGATATTCTTATCTATAATATTTTAAAGGGATTTCTTGGTGAAAAGAAAATGTCTTGCCTTCATCTTTTAGGTTTTCATCAAAGATGGTTTTAGAAGTAATCCTTCCGTTGTTAACTACCTTCTTTTATTTGAACATGTCATTTAATTTTTGATAAATATATAATTTTTTGTCCTCTTTTTGTATTATGTTGTATTGTATATCAAAATATTTTGTTTCCTTTTTGTTTTTATTTAAAATTTTAAATTAAGATATTGTTACGACTCGATTTTCGAATTCCTACAAGACACGAGACCGGATCGACTTGACTGATCCCAAGACCTAGTCGTCTAACGAAGAAATAACCAAAAAGCAGTAAAATAAACTACATTCACCATGCAAACAATTAATAGTAACAAATGTACAGCAGTAAAGAAGTAAACTATTACAGTACACACCACCACAATAGTAGAAAATTAAACAGGTACAGGAATATAAAATTCACAATAAAAGAGTACAGAAGTGTAACAACTACTCACTACAACAGGAAACGGAGTACAACAGAAAGCTACAACTACTGGGTTCTACTGGACCCAGCATCCTTTATAGTCGCAGGCTCTGGCTGCTCAACACCTGAACCTAAAAAAGGTTATGAGTACAAAACGTCAGCGAGCACTGAGTAGAGTGGCAACCAGCTAACTAAAACAGTAAAGGTGGACAGGTAACTATTGTTTTCAATTTTTTTTTTCTTTCTTTAACTAATTATTCTTTCTTCCATTACTTGGTTTATTTATTAGTTCTCTTTCTTAATCTCGAATGTTCCTCGTGGGAACGATCTTGATTGCAGTCTTTTCCAAAGAATAGAAGTAGCACATGGTGCTCCCCTTGCCGGGAGAGTCCCCCGTGGTGGTCCTACACTCAGTCAACTACCCCAAGATCACTGACAGACGTAACGGTGACTACGACAAGCGCGATAAACATACGAGTAGCTACCCCGCACTGGTACGCGGTCAGTTGTTTCCGTTAACGGGTGCGTCTAAAGCACAGCACGGAACCAGTACAGGGCATAGCCCTCTCAGTAAAAGGGGTCTAGCCCCTAAGAACCAAATAGGGGTCTCACCCCTCCACAGTCCGCGCACCCTCGTCTGACTACCTTGGTTTGCCCAGTGGGCCTAATAAGTCGATGTAAGGCGGCTAGCTGAACCCCGGGTCCCGTGGGGTGGCTAGCTCTCTCCCTACACTAGTAGCTCTCCCCAGTACTGTGTATGTGAGGGCCAAAAAGTCGGTACAAAATGGCCAATCTTAACCCCGGGTCCCAACCCTGGGGCGGCTAGCTCCGCTCTGCACTAAGCAGGGGGACAGTCGCTCTCCTTGGTACTCCGTACTTAAGTGCCAGCTCACTTCCCCATTCACATTTCCAGTTCCATTTCATTTATTTCCAGGAGCTCTACTCCTAATTCCCCGTATGATTCATACTCATGTTTCTCAGGCCAAGCCATACTAGGTTTCATCATTTCTATTTCCATTTCTCAGGTTCTACACATGTAGCATGTAACTTTACTATTCACATTCCAGGTTTATTCGCAGGTAGCTCGTGTTTCCAACATTCAATCTTCCATTTTCAATTCGTATACAGGTAGCTCGTATTTAATTGTCAACAACAGGAATTTACATGCAACAGTTGCTAACAACAGTACTTTATATTTCACAGGCGACTGTTATCCATTTACAGGCAATTGTTATTATTCTATTTACTCACCCAAGACTGCAATTCATACATTCCATACAACTATTCTAGTGTTTCCAGTCCTAGGATTCATGCCATACACTAGGATCTAACATTCATTCCAAATATGCATTCATGTTTGTAATTAAACTAGGGGAAGCCACTCTACCAGTAAACTCAGGAGTAATGGGGGCTTGATCGGCAGGTTCACGTGCCTCAGCAAACCCCAAATCCGCAACGGAACGAGGTCCTATCACAAGGATCGATCACAAGAGATCACTCAGAATAGGATAGAGGTATTCCAACAAGTAGAGAAACTTAAACGGAGAACAACGGAATCTTAATTGCGGAAATTAGACCTTAAACAGACTCTAAATGAGTCAAAACAGTAATTCTGATTCATATCAGACGTCTAGAACAACTTCCAGATGTCTTAAAAGAAGTCCAGAACCATACCTCAACTCTGCGCTACTCCTCAGACATCCAGGGACTCTGTTGAACCGTTTGGACCTAATTCCAGACGTCAGACACCCTCTCCGGACGTCTGGAGACGCTTTCCGCCGTCTGGTGCCTCGCCCAGACATCTGAACTGCATGGGAGGGCGTGTTCCGCGCCTTCCTAAAGTGAATCCTGCACGCAACGACACAAAATCTCCTCAAAATGGCACGGAATCGACGGAACGGCCCGCATGGCCGTATCCGCAAAGAAGGTGTGCGTCGCGAAACTTACCTCTCAGCCGTCTAGAACCTCCTCCAGACGTCGTCTGCGTCGTCTGGATGTTAATCCAGACGTCTGATTCTGGGAAAATCCCAGAACCAGAAGCTGCCTTCATCTTCTCATGCCACGCGTGGCTGCGCTGTGCTCGCTCCCCCGTTGGTCTGGCTGCAGCAGTGTCTGGGAGAACCTCCTCAACGCACCTCTCCGCCTTGCGCAAGCTCGGCCGGCCGTGAGCTCTCCGGTGAGCACTCTCGCGAGCTCGCGTGCATGCTCACCTCCCTTCCACTCGTTGCTCCTCCTCTCCTCCCACGCTGCTCACGCCCGCTCCTCGCTACTTGCCGCTCACCGCTCTTGCTGGGGAAGAAGAAAGGTGACTGAAGGTGAGGTGAACGAGGGAGAGGAGGGGGGTTTAAGTAGGCACGGGTTAAGGTTTCATCGGTGAGAGGAGAGAGAAGAAAATGCGGCTGCATACTGTGTGCGTGCAGCACGCACACAGTATGCAGCCGCACACGAGCGCAGACGCGAGGACGTACATGAAAAATTTGATTTACAGACGTTTGGAAAGATGTCCAGACATCTTAGAGGACTTTAATATTACGGATCTTAATAGATATCATTGCCTTTAGTATAGAGCATCTATTTTACTCGTTAATTCCAAGAAGATCCTATATATTTTATGCAAAAATTACATCGAGATCCTAGTTGGCATATAAATTTATTGATATTAATTTTTCTTTTTTAGTTTCTTATTTACGATCATAAGCATATCATGACTTACAAAACAAAGCATATATTTTACTTGTTAACTATAAGAAGATCCTACAAGAATATGAAATTCCATATTTTTAAGTTTGGTATATGCTTAAAGAGAAGAAACCTTCATTTCAAGAAATGATATCTTCTTCTGCATAAATGGAACCTTTGTTTTAAAAAAGAAAAGGGGTCTCGAATTTCTTGCTTGTCACATAGCTCCTCCATGATCAGAGCCATGGCCACTCTCTGACGTCAAGTCAGGATGGTTGGACACACACCAACGGCACGTCCACCCATAATGACGCTATACGCGCCTGGGCAAGTCACGAGATTTCAAACCCATGCATCCCACATAGAAAATACCTTATGAGTAACAAACACACCAACTATACTATCCTGTAAACGAAACCATTTTGAAGGAAGTATTCTCACACTACATGAAAAACTCTTACTTCGAAACAGCTCAAAATCATTATAGAATTTTGAGGATTGCACATCTAAATATTTTGAATGCAGTGTTTAGAAGATATATTTTTTTACCAATATTATTAAATTATCTGTTAATTTTTTCTACAAATTTCGTAGAATATTTACTTTTATGCTATTAGTCTAAACATATATATACCACATAATATAATCCTATATCTATGCGAAGCAGGGGGCTAAAGGATAGTTGACGTTACTGGAAGAAAACGAGACGGTCGAGGAATCAGGAAATCTCGGTTTGAGGGTCCGATGGTCGTCGGATCAGTCTTTTTTAAAACCTTCTTTCCAGCACGCACAACATGCCATCCACCACATGGTGGCTACTCCCCAGTCTCTTGCCAACCCCCGCGCCACTACCCACCAAGTCCAAACACCACCTCCCAACTCTCCATCTCCACCTCTACGTGTACTCTATTAATTAGAAGCTCCCCACAGGGTCTCACGCACACACACCTCCCTCCACATCCCTACGAGCTCTCCCAATGGGCTCCGCCGGCGTTGTCGCCGCCCCCGCGCACGTGGCCGTCCTCGCCTTCCCCTTCGGCACCCACGCGGCGCCCCTCCACGCCCTCGCGCGCCTCCTCGCCGCAGCCTCCCCGGGCGCGCTCTTCTCCTTCGTGGGCTCCGCCAAGTGCAACGCCCCGCTCGCCGCCGTCCCCTCCCCGGCGAACCTCGCGCTCTACGCCGTCCCCGACGGGTGCCCCGAGGGGTTCTCCTCGCCGGACCCCGAGGAGGAGGTGGGGCTCTTCCTCCGGGCATGCCCTGGGAACCTCGTGGAAGGGGTGGAGAGGGCGGTGGCGGACCGCGGCGGGGTGCCCGTGAGCTGCGTGGTGGGGGACTGCTTCCTGTGGTTCGCCGCGGAGGTGGCGGAGAGGTTCGGGGTGAGGTGGGTCGCCCTGTGGACGGGCGGCACCGCAAGCCTCTCCACGCACATCTACACCGACGAGATCCGCCAGAGGATAGGTGTCGGTGGAGACGAGGAAGGTGCGCACGGAAGTCACTCTTATCCCCATTCAAGTTTTGAGTTACTCTGCATGTCGTTAAGGCCACTTTTTGTTCGCTTAATCTCCTTTAATAGCCATGTGTATGCACGGGAGTGGCGGCCTTTTGTCCATCGGGGCTAATGGTGGGGATTCTTAATTTTGGCATACATAAGAGACCTATTTTTAAGTTTATAGATGTCTCTCAAATTTGCTCGTATGCCATTTTGGCTCGTAAAAAAGCTTACATATATAGATGTCTTCGTAAGTATTTAAAACTTCATAAGTGCCTTTACATTCAACCATTTTGAAGATATCCTCAAATGATTGCTTGATGTTATGTCTCTCACTGAGTATGAGTTCACATTTACAATATAAGAGTTGATTTGGATCTAGATTGAAAAAAATTAGTATCCTTAATCTCAAAGCTAAGATAGAATCATAACCTTAGTAAAATTAAACTAACAAAGGAAAACATCATTCCTCCAATCTGGCCTTCACAAATGCTTGAAACTCCTGGCAAATTAATGGATAAGGATTAAATATTTGGATATGAAAAAGCCGTAATGATACTTGTTCTTTGATATTATTTCCTTTTGAAATAGTAAAACATTTGAAAGAAAATTTGAAGATTGTTTGTCTGAAAAAAAAAAATTTATAGGAGTACCTATATAAATTCTAACAAATGCGGGGTTATAAAATGGTTTATTAAAGCAATATGTAAAAATAAACTCTCCCCCCGTCTGAGCCAGAGGTGAACCTTTATTTACAGGAAAATATGAAATACGAGCATGTTTGTCGCCCTTTGTTAAAAAAAAAAAAAATTATTTGTTGAGAGTCATGATGCACACAAACATAGACTGCCTCTAACTACTTTGCTTGGAACTTTGCACAACTTCTTTTTTATCTCTTTGCTACAATACCGCAGAAGTAGAGAGAAGAGTAGTGTCTCGGGGCTAGATCACGGAGGGAATTATCTCTCTCTCTCTCTCTCTCTCTCAGGGATAATCTTCATTTATTTCACAAGATAACTTAATTTTTCATTATTTGTTTATCTCGAGAAAAGTTAACTGGTGGTGGGAGGTTAACTTTTTTTTAACTTTATTTTGTCAAATTTACTCATCTTTTTTTTTTGTCACGTCATAAGATAATCTCTTTTCTTAATCTTCGTTTAGTAAATATAAACAGGAGTTAACTTATGTTTCCAAGTAAATAGAAATAAAGGTTATCTCTTGTTGCAAAAAAGTTAACCTGTATTACCTATGCCTTATCGTAAACTAATCGTTAAGGCTAGTTTACTTGTTTACTAACAACTTTTGTCACATCATAAGATAATTTCCTTTCCTAATCTTCGTCCGGTAAATATATACAGGAGTTAACCTATGCTCTCAAGTAAATAAAAATAAGGGTTATCTCTTGTTGCAAAAAAGTTAACTCATATTACCTATGCCTTACCGTAAACTAATCTTTAGAGTTAGTTTACTTAGAGGGTTAGGAAAGTGGTGCTAAGAAATGTAAAGTTAGTGTTAATTTACAATTATGTTTACTTACAGGACTAGTTTACTTGGAGGATTAGGGAAGTGGTGTTAAGAAATGTGAAACTAGTATTAACCTGCAATTGTATTTACTTACATAATGGTGTTAACATTAGTTTGTATTTATTTGAATTGGTATTAAGCTGTGGTGTTAACTCTAATAGCGTTTACTTGATAGTAGTGTTAAAATATAAAACATGAGGGATGTCAGAGATACGAGTGTTGTATAATTTTAATACGGATTTGGTTAACATGAATTGAAACTGGTGTTCGACAAATTTATGTTAAAGTGGGTAAACCCGAGTTAGCAAATTGAAGGTTAAGTAATCAAGTAAACAGATGTTAACCCTTCTTTTGAGGGGTTAACTCCCCAAGTAAATTAGGCCACAGAGTGATGTTAACATCAGTTTTTGTTTACTTGAAATAGTTTTAAGCTGTGGTGTTAACACTTGTGACATTTAATTGATAGTGGTATTAGGCATATAAAAAATGAAGGATGTAAGAATACAAGTGATGTATAATTTTAATATGGATTTGACTAACACCAATAAAAATTAATATTAGATAAATCCATGTTAAACCGGCTAAATTCAGATTAACAAATTAAAGGTTAAGTAATTAAGGAGGGGTTAACTTCTCAAATAAATCAGGTCTTAGTGTTTAAAACCGTGCCATTCACGAGGGAGGAAAAATGGTGTCGTTTTTGGGTTGAAGGTGAGTTTTGGGGATGCTTGCGGAGATGCCTTAAAACTTTTCCAACGGGGAACTTAGTATTCATTCATCTTTAACATCCAACGGTTTGCACGCTCTTTTCCGAATATTTGGAAAAAAACGAAAGCTATTCACCAACAGAGTGACGAATAATATGGAAAGCGGAATAGATTTTACCTTCCGACAGGGGAAAAAAGAAAATAAAAAAAAAGTCCATTACATTCTCCATGTAAAAAGACACTGCATATGAACAATCACCACGTGCTTCCTTATTTCAAGGAATTTCAGAGATTTTTCACTCAAGAAAAGAAAATCGAGGGACTTCCATTTAGTTAACCACGTTCAACGCTTTTCATCTTGTTTAGTCGCTGTTTATCTCAAAGTCATTACTTAAATTAATGGAGCCCATCACCAACGGGTTCTTAACCATTTGACCCAAAAACCATTGTTGCACTCGCAGAGACCTCAGGGAAGTCCGACAAGAATCTAGACTTCGTCCAAGGCCTCTCCTCCATCAAGGTCCGGGACCTCCCTGAGGGCATCGTCTTCGGCAACGTTGACTCCCCCTTCCACCTCCTCCTCCACCGCATGGGCCTCGAGCTCCCCCGCGCCGCCGCCGTCGCCCTCAACACCTTCCACGCCCTCGAGTCCGCCGTCGTTGCCGGCCTATCCGCAAAGCTCCCCGACTGCCTCCCCATCGGCCCCCTCAACCTCTTCCGCTCCACCGTCCCCCACAACCCTCCTCCTCCTCCCTCGGACCCCTCCAGTTGCCTCCGGTGGCTGGCCGGCCGGCCGCCCTCCTCGGTCGCCTACATCGCCTTCGGCACCGTCATGTCTCCGCCGCCCGGGGAGATCATCGCGCTGGCGGAGGCGTTGGAGTCGAGCGGGACCCACTTCCTGTGGTCCCTAAGGGAGAAGGCCCGGTCGCAGCTCCCCGACGGGTTCGTCGAGAAGACGGCGGGGATGGGGATGGCGGTAGGGTGGGCCCCGCAGGTAGAGGTGCTACGCCACGCGTCGGTTGGAGCATTCGTGACGCACTGCGGGTGGAACTCGATGATGGAGGCCATCGCGGGAGGGGTGCCGATGATCTGCCGACCCATCTTGGGGGACCAGAGGGTGAACGCCAGGCAGGTCTCGGACGTTTGGGGGATAGGGGTGGGGGCGGAGGGAGGAGTGCTGACGAGGGGAGGGGTGGAGGAGGCTCTGAGGAAGGTGTTGGGGTCGGAGGAAGGGAGGGAGATGAGGAGGAGGGCCGGTGAGTTGAAGGGTCTCGCGGAGGAGGCCGTCGGTGCGCGTGGGAGCTCCGCCAAGAGCTTGAAGGAGCTCGTGGAGTTGGTGGTGAGTGGGAAGGGCTCGGTCATGAAGTGAGTCTTCGTGGTTTTTACGTGCGTGCATGCATGGATGCATGCTTGAATAATCACTCTGGATGTGATGCTGTGAAGGATAATGTAGATGCCAAGGGATGTAGCGTTGAAGGCTTCAATGATTTGCTTGGTGGTGTTGGTGTGTCCTGATGAAAATATATGATTAGAAGGGGGGAGCTTAATGAGCTTTTGTTTATCAGGGGTCTAAGTTTTATTTTTCCAAATAAAAAATGAAATTTTATTTAGTGAACTTGTTTTTGTCCTCTTTCCTTTGCAATGAGGTGTTGGGGGAGTATACTGGAGGAATGAGTTCGCTCTGTGTATGTTGGGAAAAAATAATTTCACATATGATCGTAGAGTCCTAATTAAACTAATGCAAGGAGAGAAGATAGACCTTTTTGAAAAGCTTTTGATCTTCGTTCCCGTTTTAATGACACAAGGAGATGTTGAAAGTAATAATATCCAAGGAGAAATGACGGTAGTCTAATGGGATTAAACCTTAAGATAATATTATCCCCAATGTGTGAAGAATTCATGAGTATTTGAAATATTTAAGAAGGCGTCGTGTCAAAATTTTATGAATTCTAAAACTTCATTATTATAGTGATGCAATTAGTAATAATTTTGATGAGTTCTTACTTTTGTTCTTTCTTTTTTTTTTCTCTTTGAATCTTTATTTGTGTTGTGGTTTATTTCTACCACTTTATTAGTTCCTCACCTTCACCAGCCAACTGCAATTGGCATTGGGTGTGTGTAACTTTGATGCTCACATTTAATGAAAGAAAGTGATTCTTGAATTAGATCTCTTGATCTTCTTCTTATGTAGCATTAGTATGCTACTATTGCTTGATGATCATAGGCATGAAGAGATTCATTATTTTTATTTCTATTTCTATTGTTAAAGGATTTAATGATGATCATTAATATATACAATCTTTTGAATATGCATATGGTAATCAACAAATCAAGTAGAACAACGAGATTGTATTTTCCAAACAAATGTGAGTTTAAGGAAGCTTAATGTTGCTTTAGTGTTAGATACATCTAGAATTTTTTCCTTAATAGATACTTATTTGTATCTAGTAATTTAAATGTCGTCGTCAAGGTCTTTTTTGGAAAATGCCTATGTCGACATGGTAAAGTTATCAAAATACAGGGATATCGTCTCCATGCCGTCGGCATGGTCGGTTGCTAGCGAAATTGATGGTCATGCCAAGACTGATGCTGATTTTTTTGACTAATTTTGTCATTATTGTCGTCATGCATCGGAATGCCTTCGGTATTTCCACGGCATACTCTTCGAAAAATGAGCATTTTCATAACGTACCCATCAAAAAACAACCATTTCTATAATATGCTCACGAAATGCACACTTAGAATTTCATCGGTACAGTGTCGAAATTGACATTTCGAACCTTACCTGTATCCAAAGTTACCCCATTCGATAACAGAAAGACTATTGTAGAAGGCCTTCAAATTACACCGTGTATGATTTTTTTCAATTAAGGATCATTTTTTTTTCTTGAGACAAAGAAAGTAGTTAAATATAATTCTAAATTGACATCTAATAAGAGATCGGGAATCAAAGTCCTTAATTACCATTCTAGCAAGGGGAAAGACTGATTTTAGTTTGAATAATTAATATATAAATCTAAACATAATAGTAAAATAAAAGTTAAAGTAGAACTCAAGAGCTCTCATATCCATGTTTTCACCTTTGGAAGGCTGTAACATGATAACATGCGCCATGGGAGAATGCCAGGTGTCCTGAGGCAGCACATTGTTGGGTTAAGTTGTTTTGTCTCTTATGGTCTGTGTAGAGTTAGGTTCTTTTGAGAAGGAAATGGATCAACATTGATGGGGATTGTTGATGGCTGGCCATGCTTGGCATTTGTCAAGATTTAAGCAAAATCAGTGAAGTGAATTATTAATGGCCAACTGAATTCCTAAAATAAATTACCTTTTCCAGTTTTAATAAAAAATTACAAAGTAACAACGTGTTGAATTCTAGGTTATTTGTGGTAATTAATGGGGGTAAAATGGTGTCAAGGATATTCAAAAAAAAGAAGGGAATGGGCTACTTCCACTTTCCATATCTTTATTGTTGTTTTTGCTTTTATGAACTATTTTTTTGATCTCCATCTTCCTCAACTGGATTTGTCATTAATGTTGGCCTCTAAATCAACGCTTACATGCTTTGGGGGATAATAATTGATTATGACACTCCCCACATTTGGGGAGTAAAGTGATCCATGCATTGTTGGTCTTAGATATTTTCCTTTGGCTTCAATTTATAAGTTTGTTCATGTAATTTGCGTTAGAAAATTTTAGGAGTTTAAATGTAATTAACCTACCTCTAATTTAAGATGGACCTACACTATAACTCAGCTCTTTGGACTTAATACTGATAGGATAGCAGTACTGGTGAATCAGTACTGGTATCACATATACTAAGTACTAGTATTAATGGACCAGTACGGGTATTCCTATGTTACAGGTATGAGCTTTATATTCAAATAAGTATCGGTACTAATGCCAAGTATTAGTACTTATAGGTTCTAGTTTAGAACTCATGTTCAAATGAGTACTTGTCCAGTACTCACTATCTACCGGTACTTATAATAAGTACTGGTACTCATAGATACTGATATCACTCCAGGAATAGACTGATCTTAACAAGTATTAACACTTATAATCAGTACCGGTACTTATTGAGTACTAGCTACTATGCCTACAGCCTACAGGTACTGGTACTAAAGTCGAGTACCGGTACTGGTAAGCTACAGATCTTGGCTGCTTTAGACTCAATACCTGTAACGACCCGGTTCCCGAGCCCCTACGAGACACGAGAACCGGACCGACTCAACTAATCCCAAGACCTAGTCGTCCAACGAGGAAGTAACCAAAAGAGAAGTAAAATAAACCACATTCAACATGAATATAACTAATAGTAAGAAAATACAGCAGCAAGGAAAGAAACTACTACAGTATATATCACCACAACAGTAGAACAACATTCATAACTAAATATGAACTGCAGGTAAAGAAAAGTACAACGGAAACAAGAACTACTCACTATAACGGAACAAAAAGAGGTACAAGAAACAGTGGTAACTCTACTGGACCCTAGTCGACCCAGCGTCCTCTGCAGCCGCTGACCCTGGCTGCTCAACATCTGGTCCTGAAAGGTAACGAGTGTAACACGTCAGCAAAACGCTGAGTAGAGTGGCAAATAAAACTAAAGAAACAGTAGAGTATACAGTAGCTGTTAAGTTCTGTTACTTTCTTTATTTAAGTCTTTCAATTATCTCACGATTTATCCATTTCTCAGATCTTTTACTTGATCTCGAATGTTCCTCGTGGGAACGATCTTGATTGCAGTCTTTTCCGAACAGTAGAAGTAGCACGTGGTGCTCTCCTGGTCGGACCACCCGTGGTGATCCTACTCTCAGTCAACCACCCCAAGGTCACTGACAGACGTAACGGTGACTACGGCACGTGCGGTAAACGCACGGATAGCTAACCCGCATTGGCACGCGGTCAGTCGTTTCCGTTAACGGGTGCGCCCAAAGCATAGCACGGAACCAATACAGGGCAGAGCCCTCTCAGTAACAGGGGTCCAACCCCTCCACAGTAACCAAACAGGGGCCTTGCCCCTCCACAGTCCACACCCCCGCCTGACTACCCTGGTTTGCCCCAGTGGGCCTAACAAGTTGGTGTGGGAGGCTAGCAGAACCCCGGGACCCGTGGGGTAGCTAGTACCTCCCTACACTAGTAGCTCTCCTCGGTACTACGTACACGAGGGCAAGCAAGTCGGTACAGAGTGACCAGTCCTAACCCCGGGTCCCTGGGGCGGCTGGCTCCGCTCTGCACTAAACAGGGGGACAGTCGCTCTCCTTGGTACTTCGTACTCAAGGGCCAGCTCACTTCCCCAATTCTATTCCATTCACTTTCCAGGAGTTCTACTCCTACTTCCCCGTAGGGTTCCAGCTCAGAACGTCTAAGTTTCACCTTCCAGCTTCATGTTATCACAATCCATGTTCTCAAACACGTTTATTTATTCAACAGGCAACTGTTAATTCAATTACAGGCAGCTATTTGTTCCTTTCCATTTTTCCAAGACTGCAGTATTCGTCTGTTTCACTAGTTTTCCCGTCCTAGGATTCATGCCGTATCCTAGGATCTATCATACAATCTAATTTTTCAGCCCTAGGATTCATGCAACACCTAGGATCTATCATTCAATCTGTTTTTCATTCCTAGGATTCATGCAATGTCCTAGGTTCTATTTATGATTCCACAATTTAACAGGTTATACTTAAAAGCCACTCTACCAGGTACGATGGGAGTAATGGGGGCGTGATCGGGAATCCCGCGTGCCTCCGCGACCCCCAAGACTGCAACGGAACGAGGTCCTATCACAAGGATCAAACACAAGGAGTGTCTCAAAATAGTGTATAGCTACTGTAGACGGGTAGAGGATTTAATTCCGGAAAGAACGCAACTCGAAACGCGAAAAACGGAACCCGAACGGGCCCTCAACGGGTCGAAAACGACGACACTTTGCAAAATCAGACGTCTGGAACTTCTTCCAGACGTCTTAAAAAGTGGATCAGAGAATTACCTTGTTCTGCGTGGTTTCTCAAACGTCTAGAAGCCTGCGAGGACGTCTGGCCTAGTTCCCAGCCGTCTGATGGTCACCCCGGACCTCTGGAGGTCACTCCCGGCGTCTGGTACTACAGCCAGACGTCTGATTCGCGTTGGATGGCGAATCACCGAGCCTGCGCACACCCATCTCCCTCCCTCAGTACGGTCAGTCGACAAGAAGGAAGAAGAAGACGGAAAACTCACCTTTCAGATGTCTGGACAGTCTTCCAGACATCGACCTCGCCGTCTGACTATCAGCACAGACGTCTGATTCTGGAAATTTTTCCAGAACCAGGGCACAACTCGCCCTTCGCTCGCGACGCTGCCCGCGTCGCACCTCGTGCGCCTGCTGCTCGAGCCGCAGCAGGCCTCCCGCGTCATTCCGCGCCCGCTGCGCTTCTCGCCGGCCGGCCCTGGCAACCCCAGCGAGCTCGCCCTCACGGCTGAGCGCCGCTCTCGCACGCAGCACCCCCTCCGCGCTCACTGCGGCCGTCGCCTCCGCAGCAACCCCGCGCCCGCTCTCGCGCACTGGAAGGAGAAGAGGAAAGGGGTGGAGGCGACGGGAGAGAGAGCGTGGCCTTTTAAGGCCGCGCGAGGAGGAGACAGAGAGACGGCAGCGGCGAGAATCTGCAGTCGCAGGAGCGAATATGCGGTCTGCGCGCTCAGGCGCGCAGACGACCCGCGCGTGTCGAAAATAACTGATTTCCAGACGTCTGGAAACGATCCCAGACGTCTGATACGACGTCTGGAAACGATCCCAGACGTCTGGTCCGACGTCTGGCCCACCTCCCAGATGTCTTAAAATACGTCTAGGGCACGCGTTCATAACAATATAACAAACTCAAAGGAATTTTCATCCCCGAAACTTGCGTTAACTAGGGTACGGTAAAGACGTCCAAATAACCATAACAAACTTAAAGAGGACCGAAGCCGGTCCAAAAAGACGTACCCTCGAAAAGCTCCGGGTACCGCTCCCACATTGCCGCCTCAGGCTCCCTGGTAGCCTCCTCGTATCGCTGGCTCCTCCACAAAACCTTTACCAGGGGTACTTGCTTCCGTCTCAAACTGCGGATGGCTCGGTCTACAATCTGCACTGGCCGCTCGGGGTAGGTCAGGTCGTCGCCCACCTCGACACTCTTGTGACTCAGTATGTGACTGGGATCGGCTACGTACTTCCTGAGGTTGGACACGTGGAACACGCCGTGCACACCAGAAAGCTGCGGGGGGAGGGCAAGCCTGTAAGCAACGGGTCCAACCCGCTCCAAGACCTCAAAGGGCCCCACAAACCTCGGCACGAGCTTCCCTCTCACCCCAAACCGCTGCAGGCCCTTCATGGGCGAAACACGAAGAAAGACGCGGTCCCCAACCTCAAACTGCACCTCTCTGCGTGTCCGATCCGCGTAGCTCATCTGTCTGCTCCTGACAGTGCGGAGTCGCCTGTGGATCTGCTCGACTACCTCCTGACTCTGCCGGATCAACTTGGGGCCAACCTCCCACTTGGTCCCCACCTCAACCCAACTCAAGGGTGCCGTACACCTCCGTCCGTACAGAGCCTCGTAGGGAGCCATGCCGATACTCGAGTGATAACTGTTGTTGTATGCAAACTCCGCCAGGGGCAGGTGCTCCTCCCAAGAGCCCTTCCAGTCCAGTACACAGGCACGCAAAAGGTCCTCAAGTGTCTGTATCGTGCGCTCAGACTGTCCGTCCATCTGGGGGTGGTAAGCTGTACTAAACCTCAATCGCGTCCCCAAGGCTTGCTGAAACTCAGCCCAAAACTGGGACGTAAAGCGGGTATCCCGGTCGGATACGATTTCCCACGGAACTCCGTGTAGTCGTACCACATCACAGATATACCTCTCTGCCAACTGTGCTGGTTCCAAAGTGACTCGGATCGGCAAGAATCGCGCCGTCTTCGTCAGTCTATCCACTATTACCCAGACTGCGTCGTGTCCCCGCTGGGTAACAGGTAAGCCCACCACCAAGTCCATGGTGATGCTCTCCCACTTCCACTCTGGCACTGGAAGCGGCTGAAGCGGCCCTACAGGCCTCTGATGCTCGGCTTTCACCTGCTGGCACACTAAGCACTGCTGCACGAACTCACCCACATCCCGCTTCATCCCTCTCCACCAAAACTCGCGTCTCAAGTCGTGGTACATTTTCGTGTTTCCGGGATGTATGGTGAATCTGGAACCGTGTGCCTCAGTCAGGAGCTCTCTTAACAGCTCCTCGTCTCTGGGAACGCACAACCGTCTCCTCAAGCGTAGCACCTGGTCTGTGAAAGAGAAGTCCCCCGGGTCTCCCGACAGTACTCTGTCGCGCAAGGACTGCAAGTACGGATCGGCCATCTGTCCTGCGATGATGCGGTTTATCAGCTCTGGCCTGGTCTGCCATGTCACCGTCACTGCCCCACAGTACCCTCGTAACTCTAGAGGTCGCCAACTGCCCACCTCCTCCAAAAGGCTCCAACTCTGTAACTGTAGACTGGCCAAGTGTGCGGGCGCCTTACGGCTCAAGGCGTCAGCCACCATATTGGCCTTTCCCGAGTGGTAAGAGATGCTGCAGTCGTAGTCCTTCAGGAGCTCCAACCAACGTCTCTGTCTCATGTTGAGCTCCTTCTGATCAAAAAGGTATCTGAGGCTCTTGTGATCTATGAAAATCTCGAAGGTCTCACCGTACAAGTAGTGCCTCCAAGTCTTCAGCGCGAAGACAACAGCTGCCAACTCTAAGTCGTGGGTAGGGTAGGTATGCTCATGGGGCTTCAGTTGCCGCGAAGTGTAAGCGACAACGTGACCCCTCTGCATGAGCACACCTCCTAACCCCTGCAAGGAGGCGTCCTTGTACACAACTAACCCGCCACTACTGTCTGGGATGGTGAGCACGGGAGCCGAGGTCAACCTCTCCTTCAGCTCCAGAAAACATGCCTCGCAGGCGTCTGTCCAAGCGAAAGGCACGTCCTTCTGGGTCAACTGTGTCATAGGATGCGCAATCTGTGAAAATCCTCTGATGAATCGTCTGTAGTAGCCTGCCAATCCCAGGAAACTGCGAATCTCAGTAACTGAATGCGGTCTCTCCCACCTGAGCACTGCCTCAACCTTGGCTGGGTCCACCGCCAAGTCATCTCCAGAGATCACATGACCTAGGAAGGTCACCTCCCTCAACCAGAACTCGCACTTGCTGTATTTGGCGTACATCCGGCGTCCTCTCAGAGTGTCCAGAACCATCCGCAAGTGCTGTCCGTGCTGCGTCCGATCTCTAGAATAGATGAGTACATCATCTATGAAAACCACCACGAACTGGTCCAAGTACGGTCTAAACACCCGGTTCATCAGGTCCATGAAAGCAGCAGGGGCATTGGTCAGCCCAAACGGCATGACCAAAAACTCGTAGTGCCCGTACCGGGTGCGGAAAGCTGTCTTGGAGACGTCGGTTTCCCTGATCCTCAACTGGTGGTATCCAGACCTCAAGTCGATCTTGGAAAACACCGTGGCACCCCGCAACTGGTCAAACAAGTCATCGATTCTCGGCAGCGGATATCTGTTCTTGATGGTGACCCTATTCAGCTGTCGGTAGTCCACACAAAGGAGTAAGGTCCCATCCTTCTTCTTCACAAACAGTACCGGGGCTCCCCAGGGAGACGCACTGGGTGATGATCGGCCGATAACTAGGTTTTGTTATAGAAATAGCGTTGTAGTACAGCTAGTTATTGCCATCATTACATATATTTTTTTACTCGGAAAATAAAGTTCTCCCGAGGTCGAACTCAGGGAGCAAGTCGTATTCTAGGGGTACAAAGTTTTTATTACAAAAATAGAGAGAGAGAGAGATAGAGATGGAAATTTGGTGGCTTCTTCTTCTTCTCTTCTTTCTTCCTCTTTGTCTCTTCTTTCTTCTCTTCCTGTTCTTCTTGTCTTCTCTCTTCCTGGCTCTTGAATCTTTCTTTCTTTTGCTTGCTTCCTTCAGATCTTCTTCTCGTGTTCTTCTTCTTTTCTTGCTTCTTCTCTTCTTTCTTTTTCTTCAGAGCTTCTTCTTCTCTTTCTCCTCGTGTTTTGCTTTTCTTCTTTGTCTTCTTCTTTGCGGTCCTGCTCATCTTTTCTTCTCCTTCTTCTTCGTCCTCAGAGCGTCGTCTGATTGTTCAATCAGACGACTTAAGTAACCCGCTACTACAGTGCGTCCTCCTTCCTTCCTTCTCCTCCTGTGCCTGCACACTCACAATTCGGTCAGGGCAAAAACCTACTCTACCCTCTCCCCGCGTCTCTCTCTCTGAATTCGCTGATAAGAAAGCTCTCCCAGAGCAACCGGTTAATCGGGTACGCAGGTCGCGCCCGGGTCCAGGCCCACCGGCGTGCGGTGGTGGGCGAGGAGTGCAGGTCGGGCTAATCAGGTCGGGGCCAGGTCCGCGGGGCGTGAGCGCGGACGAGGCCGGGTAATCGGGCGGGTGAAGGGGACCTCACCCCGTGATCTGAGGCAAACAGCTTAAGGCACTTTTTGCCTTTAAGTGCTTGCTTGCCTCGGTGAGTTTCCGAGGTGGGACTAAATGTCCCACCTCAATTGGACGCCCGCGCGGAGGAGGCAGCGCCCAATCGAGGCTCCATGCGATGGCTTTGCCCCAACTGCAGCCTGGGACTTCTTTGCGGAGATGCCCCGCGCAGCCTGGGAGCCTGACCTGGGCGTGATGCGCCTGGAGGAGCAGGTTGAGGAAGCTGCTTCACTCGGCAATGGCGGCGGCGAGCGAAGTACCTGCTCACAAGGAAACGGCCTCTCGGCCTAATCAGATACGCGGAGGACCTTCGCCGTAGCATGGCGAAGGTGATCGGGGGGTCTGCAGGTGGCGGGGCGGAGCCTAATGGCCGCCCTCGGTCAAACTGCAGGTGGCGAGATGGGTTTGGTCGGTGGGTCTGCAGAGGGCGATTGGTGGGAAGTGGAAGGGCAGAGGTTGATCAGGGTGAGGAGGCAGAGGTTCTGTGAGGGTCGGCGAGCCGTGTGGGGTGGTGGAATGACGGGAGCGAGTCGCCGGAGTTTTGCCGGAGATGGGGAAGGTGAGAGTGTTTGGGCAAGGTCGAGGGCGACAGTAAAGATTTATAGTGAGGAAAAGAAAGAGGGAAGGAAGAGGAGAAGTTATACCTACTTAGCAGGACGAGGGGGGGCTGGAGCAGGCGACAGCCGTATCGACTGTCGATGGAGAAGAAACTGCCCAGAGGAAGGGGCGACGGCGAGGACGGGGCAGAGGCAGCGCGCGCCGGTATTGCGCGACGCGGAGGAGAATCAGGAAGAAGTCTCTGCTGCTGGTATTGCGGCAGAGCGAAGAGGAGGAGGAGGAACCGCTGGAGCTGGAGGGCTTCTACCGGAGTGGGAAGAGAGGAAAGTGAGGGGGTATCTCCGTCAGATCCGAGCTGGGAAGAACGGCGGAGCGACGGGGGTATTTATAGGGGCAGAACCAGAGAGGAGGGCGGAGGGAGACTACGTGTCTCCCTCGCCGGAGGAAGGATACCCATACCGTCCGTGCGTTCGCACGGCCGGTATGGGTGGTTGCAGCCATCAGGGGGGTGTTCCTGCGACGGCTGACGATGTAGGGCACCCCCATTTGACTTGGCAGGCTCCCTCCCTTACCCTGCGCGGCACCATGCTCCGCGCAAGGTCGCCGGAGCATGGTGCTGCTCAGGTTTTGCAGGAGGGACCTAAACGCAAAGAAAGAAGGAGAGTTAGGGGCAAAAATGTGAGGGTTCAAAAGTTGAGGACCAAAAAGTAAATATATGAGGACCAAAGTGTAAAGTTGGTCAAGAAGGTTTCTTCCTAGGCTCAAATTTTTATACATGACTAATTAGGACCTAAAGATTCTGATGGTGAATTTTATTTCTAGATTAAACCTTGTTTGACCAGTCAATTTATGCAAAAACCCAAATTAAGTTGTTAATTGGGCATGATTCTAAATGTAGGTCAAAATGGGTTCCTAAGGCCAAATTGAAGGTTCTAAACCCTAGAAATTATTTTTCTATGAATTTTAGAGGGTTTATTCTATTTTTACTTTGCCTCGAACCTTGTGTATTTAAGTGGGTTTGTTTTTAGGGTTACAGGATGTCATTTAATTCTTCGGAGTTGCTGTAGCCCTTATTGAGTCATTTCATCCCACTTTTCTTCTTATTAGGTTATTTTGACCTATGTTTGGACCCTGAGTTACCCTGTTTTCAGATTGGATTGGTGAAATTGCATTTTTACCCCTCAGTTTATGTTTTCTTTGCAAACTCAGAATCTCTTTGAGCCAAGCCTTTCTAAGGTTATGTAGGAGCTTTTATTCTCTGTATTAGGTCAAAATGAGCTAGTTATGGCTCATGATGAGGTTCTCATCACTGGGCCTCACGAAACCCTTCTCCAGAAGGTCCTGCAACTGAGACTTGAGCTCTCGCAGCTCAAGCGGTGCCATCCTGTATGGCGCGGTGGAGATGGGGCTGGTCCCTGGTACTAGTGAGATCTCAAACTCGATCTCACGCTCGGGCGGTAGTCCTGGTAACTCGTCTAGAAACACGTCAGGGTACTCTCTGACCACCGGGATGCTCTGGAAGTCTGCCACAGGGCTGGGCTCTGCCACCACACAAGCTAGGAAGCCCTCACACCCCTGGCTCAAAAATCTCGCCGCCCGAAGTGCCGAAATGCACCTGAAACCTTCGTCCACTGGCTGTCCGTGAAACTCGAAAGAAGACAACTCCGGAATGGAGAAGACGATATTCCTCTCAAAACAGTCCACCAAGGCGTGGTAAGCGGACAGCCAATCCATCCCCAGAATCACTCCAAAGTCCTCCATCTGTATCATAATCAGTTCAGCTGGCAGGCTATGTCCCCCGACGTCGACCTCGTAATCCGTGTACACCTCCTCAGCTATAAACAGCTGACCACTCGGACCTCTGATTACGAACGGATTCTCTAACAGTGTAAAATCCTGGTCCAAACTAACTGCGAAACTAGCTGCGACAAACGAGTGCGTAGCGTCGGAATCGAAAAGAGTGTAAACGAGTTTGCCGGAAACTGAAACCATACCTGCTACCACCGATCCCGAAGCTCTGGCGTCCCTGTGTGTTAGGGCGTTGATACGCCCCTCAGCTCTAGGTGCGAACGAAGCAGCCACACTCTGCGTCGGACGGGTAGGTGCTGGCCGGTACCCTCCTCGCGACTGCTGTCCTCCTCCTCGCGCCTGGGAACCGCGGCCTCCTGCGCGCCCTCCAGTGCTCTGTGCGGGGAGTATCTGCTGACCTCCTGCCCTAGACGGGCAGTCCCTCCTGATGTGGCCCAGCTGGCCACACTGGTAACAGAGGGGAACCCGACTCCCACCCTCAGTGGGTCCCTGCTGTCGGCTAGACGGGGGTCCGGTGCTGGCGACTGGCCCCTGTCGAGGGCCCCCAAAGGCCACTGATGGCCTTGCAAAACGTGACGGCTCTCCTGCGGACGCCACGTGTCTCCGTTCTCGCCGGCCCTGTGAGAAGTCTGGCTGGAAGGGCCTCTTCCGCCCGCCGTTGGTGTCTCGCGCGGACGGGTTGGTCTCCTCGTAAGTCATAGCTGCCTCTACCACCCTCGAAAACGTAGGCAGCTTCAAGGGTTTGACATACCCCCGGATTGCATGCCGGAGCCCCTCGGTGAACCTCCAAAGGTGCTCCTCCTCAGTGGCTACCGCTGTCGCTGCAAAGCGGGACAGCTCCAAGAAACGCGTACGGTACGCGCTCACAGTCATTTTCCCTCGGCGGAGAGTGTGGAACTCCCGCCTCCTCTGGTCCTGCCACGTCTGGGGAAAGTACTGCTCGCAAAAGAGGGTGACGAACTGGTCCCATGTCGGCTCGTCCCTCTCCTGTCCCCGGGCCGCCCTCCACTACCTGTGTGCCGCACTCTCCAGCTGGTACGTGGCAAAGGCCACGCGGCACTCCACCGGGGGGCGAAGGGTGTTGAAGATCTTCTCCAACTGCTCAAGCCAGTCCTCTGCCTCGGTCGGGTCCTCATCCCCCTTGAAGGAGGGGGGCTTCAGCTTCCGGAACTGCCCGAAAAGCTCAAAGTGGCGCTGTAGGGGAGGTGCTGGTGCACCTCCAGGCGAAGGTGCCTCGTGCACGGAAATATCGGAGGAAGGTGGTGGCTGCGGTGGCCCATCCCCTCCCCCGTGTCCAGCACTGTGTCCATCGAGTGGTCCCACAGAGGACTCCCCCTCCGCAACCCCAGGGTGAGGTGCTCGGGGCGGTGGGTGGAGCTCCTCTCGTACAATGTCTCGTATCAGCCGGGCGAGGTCCTGGGCCTGGACGCCCGGGAGTAGTGGCTGGTCCCTTGGGGTGTCGGCAACGGCACGCCCACCTCGCCGACCTCGTCCTCGGCCGCGCCCGCGGCCCGCCTCACTGGTCCCACGACGAGGCATCTCCTGTAAGGAGACGCGGAACAAAACGGAACACGTCACTACGGAACGATATCGAACGGAAATGTCTAAGAACTCATGTCAAGAGATATGTTGTGGTGGCTACTCTAGTTATAGACATGTAAATTGGTTATTTTCCAGTCAGTTGATTCACTTCTCGGGACGACCTTGCTCTGATACCATCTTGTAACGACCCGGTTCCCGAGCCCCTACGAGACACGAGAACCGGACCGACTCAACTAATCCCAAGACCTAGTCGTCCAACGAGTAAGTAACCAAAAGAGCAGTAAAATAAACCACATTCAACATGAATATAACTAACAGTAAGAAAATACAGCAGCAAGGAAAGAAACTACTACAGTATATACCACCACAACAGTAGAACAACATTCATAACTAAATATGAACTGCAGGTAAAGAAAAGTACCACGGAAACAAGAACTACTCACTATAACGGAACAAGAAGAGGTACAAGAAACAGTGGTAACTCTACTGGACCCTACTCGGCCCAGCGTCCTCTGCAGCCGCTGACCCTGGTTGCTCAACACCTAGTCCTGAAAGGTAACGAGTGTAACACGTCAGCAAAACGCTGAGTAGAGTGGCAACTAAAACTAAAGAAACAGTAGAGTGTACAGTAGCTGTTAAGTTCTGTTACTTTCTTTATTTAAGTCTTTCAATTATCTCACGATTTATCTATTTCTCAGATCTTTCACTTGATCTCGAATGTTCCTCGTGGGAACGATCTTGATTGCAGTCTTTTCCGAACAGTAGAAGTAGCACGTGGTGCTCTCCTGGCCGGGAGAGTCCCCCGTGGTGATCCTACTCTCAGTCAACCACCCCAAGGTCACTGACAGACGTAACGGTGACTACGGCATGCACGGTAAACGCACGGGTAGCTAACCCGCACTGGCATGCGGTCAGTCGTTTCCGTTAACGGGTGCACCCAAAGCACAGCACGGAACCAATACAGGGCATAGCCCTCTCAGTAACAGGGGTCCAACCCCTCCACAGTAACCAAACAGGGGCCTTGCCCCTCCACAGTCCGCGCACCCTCGCCTGACTACCCTGGTTTGCCCCAGTGGGCCTAACAAGTCGGTGTGGGAGGCTAGCAGAACCCCGGGGCCCGTGGGGTAGCTAGTACCTCCCTACACTAGTAGCTCTCCTCGGTACTACGTACACGAGGGCCAGCAAGTCGGTACAGAGTGACCAGTCCTAACCCCGAGTCCCTGGGGCGGCTGGCTCCGCTCTGCACTAAACAGGGGGACAGTCGCTCTCCTTGGTACTCCGTACTCAAGGGCCAGCTCACTTCCCCAATTCTATTCCATTCACTTTCCAGGAGTTCTATTTCTACTTCCCTGTAGGGTTCCAGCTCAGAACATCTAAGTTTCACCTTCCAGTTTCACGTTATCACAATCCATGTTCTCAAACACGTTTATTTATTCAACAGGCAGCTGTTAATTCAATTACAGGCAGCTATTTGTTCCTTTCCATTTTTCCAAGACTGCAGTATTCGTCTGTTTCACTAGTTTTCCCGTCCTAGGATTCATGCCGTATCCTAGGATCTATCATACAATCTAGTTTTTCAGCCCTAGGATTCATGCAACACCTAGGATCTATCATTCAATCTGTTTTTCATTCCTATGATTCATGCAATGTCTTAGGTTCTATTTATGATTCCACAATTTAACAGGTTATACTTAAAAGCCACTCTACCAGGTACGACGGGAGTAATGGGCGTGTGATCGGGAATCCCGCGTGCCTCCACGACCCCCAAGACTGCAACGGAACGAGGTCCTATCATAAGGATTAAACACAAGGAGTGTCTCAAAACAGTGTATAGCTACTGTAGACGGGTAGAGAATTTAATTCCGGAAAGAACTCAACTCGAAACGCGAAAAACGGAACTCGAACGGGCCCTCAATGGGTCGAAAACGACGACACTGTGCAAAATCAGACGTCTGGAACTTCTTCCAGACGTCTTGAAAAGTGGATCAGAGAATTACCTTGTTCTGCGTGTCTTCTCAGACGTCCAGAAGCCTGCGGGGACGTCTGGCCTTGTTCCCAGTCGTCCGATGGTCACCCCGGACCTCTGGAGGTCACTCCCTCCGTTTGGTACTACAGCCAGACGTCTGATTCGCGTTGGATGGCGAATCACCGAGCCTGCGCACACCCATCTCCCTCCCTCAGTACGGTCAGTCGACAAGAAGGAAGAAGAAGAAGGAAAACTCACCTTTCAGACGTCTGGACAGTCTTCCAGACGTCGACCTTGCCGTCTGGCTATCAGCACAGACGTCTGATTCTGGAAATTTTTCCAGAACCAGGGCGCGACTCGCCCTCCGCTCGCGACGCCGCCCGCGTCGCACCTCGTGCGCCTGCTGCTCTAGCCGCAGCAGGCCTCCCGCGTCGTTCCGCGCCCGCTGCGCTCCCCGCCGGCCGGCCCTGGCAGCCCCAGTGAGCTCGCCCTCACGGCTGAGCGCCGCTCTCGCATGCAGCACCCCCTCCGCGCTCACTGCGGCCGTCGCCGCCGCAGCAACCCCGCGCCCACTCTCGCGCACTGGAAGGAGAAGAGGAAAGGGGTGGAGGCGATGGAAGAGAGCGCGTGGCCTTTTAAGGCCGCGCGAGGAGGAGAGAGAGAGACGGCAGCGGCGAGAATCTGCAGTCGCAGGAGTGAATATGCGGTCTGCGCGCTCAGGCGCGCAGACAACCCGCGCATGTCGAAAATAACTGATTTCCAGACGTCTGGAAACGATCCCAGACGTCTGATACGACGTCTGGCCCACCTCCCAGACGTCTTAAAATACGTTTGGGGCACGCGTTCATAACAATACCTAATCTGTGCCTTATGTGTACTGATACTCATGATAAGTACCGGTATACATAAGTCACAGATTTTGGATCTGGAGCTCCCAAAAACTTATATGTGACTAACGTATACCAGTACTCATGATAAGTATCAGTACTACCATGTCATAGTCTAAGACCTGGAGCTTCAAAACATAACCTGTAGTTAACTAGAACATGTAGACTACAGTCCCCAATCTGTAACGCCTAAGTACCTTTACCCATGGAGAGGTATCGGTACTACCTGCAATTACGAGATGTGATTTTGGTTTTCTCTCAAAAGATGAAAGATCCATTCAACAAAATAATGATTTGTATAAAACCTGAGATTAATATAAAATACACATCTAAATAAAACAACATGCATATGCATGAATCAAATGAAACAAACATCATACAAACAAGCAATATATAAATATGTCCATTATCCCATCAATATAGATATGAATATACTCATGTCTGAAACAGAGACATACAAATGAAGATCGAAAATACCTGTATTCATCTCAAAAATAAGAAAGGGGACTGCTAAATGGTGCTTCCAAAAGAACCCACCCTTAAATCCCTGATTGAGAATCACCTGAAGGAAGAACACCTTCTCTCTTCCAGTAATTTTGTCTTTACGCTTGAGTGCACGAAAGGGGTGCCCTGAGGTTTTGCAATTGTGGGTCTTTTGGAGACAATGAGCCCAAAGAATAAATACAGCAATTAGTGTGATTAATTGCTGTGCAAAATACATGTTTGCCTATCGAAAACATACAATTCATGCATAAGTCTCTGCACATTTATACTTGTTAATTAGCTTCTATCGTGCTTTTAGAAATCATGTTGTAGTATAGCTGATAAAAGCGTAATTAACATTTAAAATTTATAACTCGAAATAAAAGTGTATTCTGAGGTCGAACACAAGAAGAAAGCTAATGCATGAATAACCATTAACTAGATTATTTACAAAGTAATTCGATGAACTTGTATTAAGGGAGTCAAGGTCGGAAATTAAACAAGTTAACAATTTCACTTTACTACACAAATTAAAGCGATGAAATCGAGTGTGAGAAATGTTATCACAAAAATTATTTAATTCTCAATAAAATTAATAATTTAATAATGATCAAGTATTCACTTAATTAGACACAAATGATCATTAATAAGAATGGTTGACAAGATAAGGCAGTTAGAAACAGTTAGAAACAAACTTTGAAATGAAATCAATAATGTTTTCAGATCTGCCCTTGAGTTATTTAAATTTGGTCCCTGAAATTACATTTAGATCCTTAAAGAATGTTTGCCAATAGGTCCCTTTTATGCAAGAAGGTCCTTAGACCTTTTCTTCTTCCTTTCTCCTTCACAGCTGGCAACCCACACCGGAGACTCGCCGGAGTTGAGATCTGCTTGTTGGATACAGATGGTGTTGGAGTGATATAGTCGTTGATGAGTCGCCGACTTGACGGTGGTGGCAGATCGGCGATCAAGGCAGTGATGGAGGCGTGGGAGCCCGTCGGAGTTGGAGAAGACAATGTGGCTCCAGCGATGGCTTGCGAACAAAAAATGAGGTCATTTGACCTTGCCTTAGGTGCAAAAGGTTCAGGGTGAAGCCCCAAAGCAAAGCCCTAATTCTATTAGGGGGATGGCCGTGTGTGGAGGTGTGGCAGTGAAGCTCGTCGGAGCCTCAAATGGAGGTGGTCAGTGGCAGTGGTAACGTGGTCGAATGAAGGGTTTGAGGTGCCTAGAAGCTATTGGGTGATGAGAGGAATAGAAACCCTATGTTTATTGGATGAAAGAGAGAGAGAGGGAGCCAGTGGCGATGATAGGCTCGTTGGCGATGAACGGGGGAGGAATTGGAGCTGAGGAAGGGATGGAGGAGCCATGTTCGTTGGTGGAGAGCACGACGAGGAAGCAAGGGAGGCGGTCGTGATCTTGTTTAGTGGCGAGGACCAGCGAAGAAGCGAGTCGAGGAAGGCTGCAAGGTCTACTAATGGCATCACCCAAGGAAGAAGAAAGAGAGGGAGGAAGGGTGCAATTTTTGGACCTAGAGCTTCAGAATAGGTGGTCGAGTCATTAAAGATGGGTCTCCGCGCTTTCCAAAGCCTACGTTTGCAAGAAACGCTCAACGATGCCTGCAACCTCCGCACCTACTTTGGTCGAAGAGATAGGGTTGTAGAGGCAACCATTGACGGTGAAACAACCACCAGCGAATGCGAAATGACGAGAGGAAGAAATTCTCTTTAAGTGTTGGAAGCAATTGTGGCCTACAAGGGCTGCGGTTCAAGCTCAAAGCTCGATGTGAAGCTCGGTCAAAGGCGAGGCGAGGAGGAAGATGGCTAACATCAGTGTGACATCAGCCAGGGACAATAATGCAAGAGAAAATTACCTAAAAGTAATAATTTTGGACCTACCTGAAAAGATTTAGAAAATTAGGGACTTGAATGCAAAGTAGGTGTAAATGAAGTCAAATTAGGTCCAACTTTTTATGGTAGCTTAATTAGAACCTAGGGAATCTATTAGTAACCTCAATTTTGTATTTTGATGTCATTTGTATGGTCAATTTACAAATTGACCTAAAATGTACGAAATACCCTCCTACGTTTTTGTTTGAAGTCAAAACAGGTTCTGATTGTCAAATTAACTGTTCTCATTCTCATAAAATATTTTTAGATGATTTTTAGAGAATTTGGGTTACATGTATTTCTATTGGAACCTTGTCAATTTGAGTTAGGGCAAAATTAGGGTTTAATCACTATAAATTTAGCTTGATTTTCAGAAGAAACCCTAGATTAATTAGTTTGGGCCTATTTAGTTACATTTTGGGTTTGTTTGGTGATTCTTCTTCTTTAAGCCTTCCTGATTGAATTATACCCTTTTAATGTATAAACTAAGTGCATTTATCCTTAGAACTTAGCGAACTTAGGCTAGATATAGTGAATGATGGCAATGCCATCAATACTCAAAACCACACCATCCTCTTGCATTTTATATCCATACCCTTAATAAATCTTAATTTGATCACTTTAAGTAGAGGGCATCAACATGACAGTCCATAATCTTTATGTTGAATGATTATATCTATATATAAATACATATATTTGTCCATACGTTTGATTATGATCCAACACTTTGGTGGCAATTGGATTTGGATTTTCTTTTTATTTTCCTCCTTGATATAAGACAAGAAGGGAGAGTACGTCTAATAGATCTATAAAACTCTTTATAAAGAAATACTGCTATGGAGCATGAATTACATAAAGCTATCCCATGAATCTCTATTGTCAATACATCTCCTTAAATTTTTGCATTTAAGTGATTGCTATGGGGTTGTCCACATAATTGCATATCCTAAAGATGATCCACTGTCTCCCAACCAAGGAATGGTTCTCATGTATAGGTGTCTTGAATAAATGGGTTTTAGTACATCAACATGCAATTGTAGGAGTTAAATGGAACTTTCTAACGTTGTAAGGCACTTAAGTCGTCAAGATAAAATTAAGGTTCATTTGGTTTTGGGTTGAGGGCTTGCAAAGTTGCAATGGTTGTGCGCATGACAAACGACTTGAGGGGTGAGGTTGGAAAATGATGCTCCTAAAAGATGAACAGCTGGATTAGACATGAGTTCTAAACCTTTAGCATTGTTCTAGTTTTTAGTGAAGATCAAGCTTCATACTTCACATTATCACGTGAGAAAATTCTAATCAAACCTCACGTGGTGGATTTTGGATTAAGTATACAAATAATAAATCAGTAATAGCTATATATAGTTGTCCATGCCCCTTAGTAGATAAGTCATTTGTTCGAAAGATTCATATGATGCTTCTTCAAGGTGCCACAAGCCATCATTAGCTTTGGGAGCTAAGCATCAATGAACACTCAATTTTTGATGCAGCTTCAATGCAAGAAGAGGATTCTTGAAAAAACTTTTAACTATGGAAATGCCGGCTTAATTAGCACTCTAGGTCAGAGGACTACTGAGGGTACTTTTCTGCTTCTATCTTCACTTATACTTCCCTACTAACCTGAAGGTGATGTTTATTTTAGTTTGAATTGATCTAACCTCTTATGATATTTTATGGAGAGTCTTAAGATGCATCTAGCATGTCATAACTAAATTCTAAGTTGAAGCGGAGGGCACATATTATGATCTTCTTGTGGGCTCTCTTGACTGAAAAGGGAAGTTGTCAAAGTGGAGGAGTATTACGGATCTTTTCCCCAAACGAGTTGAAAGACATAGCAACTAAGTTTATAGTTCCACCAACTATTCACCATTAAGAAGGTTTGAAATGATTGCATGTTTCAAATAATCATCTAATCATTCTCCAAGAAAAGGAGTTTCGCTTGATCGAGGTGTTAAGACATTAAAGTAAAGAGATGTATTTTAATAACAAAGTAAATGACAACGTTCAACCATCTAGGAGCCATATATAAAAGTGATGTTGCATCTATGGTTGCACCAAATGCTAAAGATGATAATGCTTTTTGTGGGGCTAATGTTGGATCAAAGCTAATCTTAGTCCATGTTCTCAAGGAAACTTACATATATGGTTGTGCATGCCAACGTAAACCAAGATTGTGAACTAAGATATTATTTTCATTGCTATGGATATACGTCGGCCATTTATATGGAGACATTAAATGATACACAATTTAATTTTTAAACCTTCTTTGAGCTAAGCAAAGCATGGCATCTGGCCCGTAGCGACCATTCCCCAATCATGTGTCAACAGTCCCCACGACACCACCCCCCACAGGTGCAACCACCACCTGCATGCCAACTCTCGGTCTCCACCTCTACATGCATTCTATTAATTAGAAGCTACCCACGAGGTCTCACGCACGCATACACACAGACACACACCTCCCTCCACATCCCCAACGCGCTCTCCCAATGAGCACCGCCGGAGTTGTCGCCACCCCCGCGCACGTGGTCGTCCTCGCCTTCCCCTTCGGCGGCCACGTGGCGACCCTTCACGCCCTCACGCGTCTCCTCGCCACAGCGTCCCGGGGCACGCTCTTCTCCTTTGTGGGCACCGCCAAGTGCAACGCCGCGCTCGCCGCCGTCCCCTCCCCGCCGAACCTCGCGCTTTATGCCGTACCCGATGGGTGCCCCGAGGGGTTCTCCTCGCCGAACCCGGAGGAGGGTGTGGGGTTATTCCTCCGGGCATGCCCCGGGAACCTCGTGGAAGGGGTGGAGAGGGCGGTGGCGGACCGTGGCGGGGTGCCCGTGAGCTGCGTGGTGGGGGACTGCTTCCTGTGGTTCGCCGCGGAGGTGGCGGAGAGGTTGGGGGTGAGGTGGGTTGCCCTGTGTGCGGGCGGCACCGTAGGTCTCTCCACGCACGTCTACACCGAGGAGATCCGCCAGAGGTTTAGTGTCGGTGTAGACGAGGAAGGTGCGTACGGACGTCACTCTTATGTAGGCAAGTTTTTTTTTTTGAGTTAATGGCGTCCACTTTTTATTCGTTTAATCACCTTTAATAGCCATGCATATGCAAGGAATGGCCACTTTTTGTCCATCAGGTCTAATGGTACGTAGAAGATGACAGATTTCTCTCTAATTCACCCGTATGGAATTTTGGCTCATAAAAAAAAGAATTACATAGATGCCTGTGCAAATATTTAAAACTCTATAAATTAATGTCTCTCCATTCTATATTTGTGAAGATATCCTTGAAGATTATGTACTTATGCCTCTCACAGAGCATATATGAGGTCACAATTTTACAATATAAGAGTTGATTTGGATCGTGATTGAAAAAAATTAGCATCCTTAATCTCAAAGATAAAGTACAATTAGAACCTTAGTAAGATTAAACAACAAAAGAAAATGTGATCCTTGGGATTTGGCCTTCTCAAATCCTTGAAACTCTTGGCAGATTAATGGATAATGATTAAAAATTTGGATATGAAAAATCAGCAATGCTACTTGTTCTTTGATATTGCTTCCTTTAAAAATAGTAAAACGTTTCAAGGAAATTTTGAGGATTGTTTGTAAAAAAATTATAATTTATAGGTATATCTATATAAATATTAAAAAATGCAAATATGGGTCCACTTGGTTGTCCGCTTTTGTTTAACAAAAAAAAATGTTTGTCGTCTTCACGAGACTTTTCCGAAGGAAAAATGTGTCTTCACGTGATTCACACGACGCGCACAACATAGACTACGTCTAACCACTTTGCTTTACCACTTTTGCACATAAATTTTTTACACAAGATCTCACTCGGGATCTGATTTCTACAATATTGGAAGAAAAAAAAGCGGTGATTGGGACATCGTTGCAGGTACGTGAGATTTCATCTAAGGGTTATTATCTTATGGAGGAATATGAGATTTTACTTAAGGGATATTACCTTGTGGATGATGTTGGGAGTACGATGATTGTAAAATCCACGTCATTTATAAGGGAATCATTTATGTGTTAAGGTGAGTTTTGAGTTGAGTTATCTTAAAATTTTTCAAAAAAAAATCATATGTACATTCATCTTCAACATTGTATTTGAATAATTGAAAAAAAATTGGAAGGTATCCAACAATAGAATAAGGTATACATAATTTAAGTTTGGTTGAAACTCATTCCAAATCCAATTTATGATTTATGAGTTGAAATTTTTTTAATTCAACCCAACCAATTACACCATCAAATTCAATCCAATCTAACCCATAAAAATCACGATGAGTTGGATTAAGTTGTGCAGATTATTAATTAGTTAGAGCTTATGTTTTTCTTTTACATATGTCTTAATTATGTCTTTTATACCAAATAACAAAAGATTTTAAACTTATAAATAACTTCTATCATATAAAAAAAAGTAAATAAAATAGGTAAAAATAAATAAAAAAATAAAAAATAAAGATATGATATAAGAGTAACAAGAAAAGATAAAGGCACACCTACTAATAAACTTAATAGATACATATAGAAACTCAGGTGCATACCAATAATCAACAAAAAAGAGCCTAGAGTTGGTGGAGCTGTGGAATAGATAAGTGTCAGTGACTGAGAGTGAAATCCTAATGTAACAACCCTAGAGTGGTGCATAATTATATGTACATTCAGCTCGGCAACAAGAAATATATAGTCAACAAGCGCAGCAAAAATAGGAATAACCACAAAACACTAGCATCATATACCATAAACGCCATAAGATGCTACGATCATCCCATAGAATAAACTCAGGAGCCACAGTTTACAGTTCATACACATATCATTACAATTAATTATTACAATATGGAAATAACAGAGCGGGGCCCAACCGCAATTTACAATAAAAATGGCCTACAATAGCAAAAGTGACAAAGTACAAGCTACCAAAGGTTGTATTTCCACCAACTCCTCCCATCACCCGTCAATGGGAGGGGCCAACAACGGTACCTGGAATAGAAGCTCCACTGTTTAGGCCTCTATACCTTGGAGTATCTAGCAACAATGGTATCTCTCCAACGCTCAACGAACCTACATCGAATTGCTCATGGTCGTGGTATGGCTCCACGACCTCGGGTCTTGAAATTGGGCCGCAAAGTAGGGGTAAGCCAACTGACTCAGTAGGGAAAACAACAATGGGTGCCACAAGAAACAACAGGTAGTGTACAAGTTACAGTGCCCCTAGGCTAATCGAACTAAACACCCCATTCCTATATTTTTTTTAGGTCTTTCGTTTCAGTTATTATTATTATTTACTCACTTGTCTCAGAGGATCTCATTCCTCCCTATTAGAGGGGATGTCGATGTATCCTTCTCTCGTATCACAGCCTAGCAGTCCCTTCTTGATTAGGGGAGAGACTAGCAACGCTAGTGATCCTCAAGTAGGAGTACCCATTCTCGCATTATGAGAATGTTGTCTGACTTTCGTTAAGGGAGTCGAGCTTCTTGACAGCTATCCAGGCCAAAAAATTTGCGGACAAGAAGAGCCAACATTGGCCAAGTTCCACGAAATCAAGTCATCGATCATTTAGATCATTCCAGATCATAGATATAGGGCATGGTCAGACATTGTCGGGTTACATCTATGCTCCCTCTCGAAGCTTACATCCCAGATGTGCCCTCTCAAATTTGTCTTCGAATGAGGTCCCTACCACCCCTCATGGTGCCCTAGCATCATCTGTCCTCATGGGCGCCTGCGGAGCTTATTGCTACGAATACCTCACATTGAGTCAAATTCAGGTATGTTCAAATACTTCATTTTGATGACAGCTCGTGCCTCATCACCACAACTGAGAACCATTCAGGTCCCAAGGTTCATCACTGGTAGCCATTAGCTACCCAAAATTTCCTGGGTCTTCCACCCACAACCTTGAGCTCGTGGCTCAAGGGGGTCAAGGTGTTAGCTCTATGAGTCCATCTATCTGACCTAGACATTACATTTGTTCTTATTCGTGGTCTCTCTTAGGGTTCCATTTAGGATCCTTAAATTAGAGTTTCAAACTCCAAACAGAGCTTAATACCTTCATTCTTTGATATTTGTCTTAGAGTTAGCCAAATAGATCAGGCTCTTGGTTCTCGTGAGGAGCTTCTGCACGAAATGGGACCACATTCCACTAGGGTGTTTATGTAATTTGTCTATTTCATTCTCCATGACGATGTCCATTAGATCCCTAACTAGGTTTAGGGTTAATTTAGGTCACCACATAGTGTTTATAGGGACAGCAACCCATGTTTCTCTAACACAGTGCTTAAATAGGGCATCTAACGTTAGACACTTATGACCTAACATTAGATATCCTGTTAGCAGCTACCTAACATTACGTCACAAGTATCTAATGTTAGGTACTGCTGTAGACTTCAGCCAGACCGTAAAACATGGGTTTTTTTGTTCCAAAACCCATGCTTTACACATCCAAGTATCATGAAACTTTAACCACCAATTCCCACACATACATGGAGCTTCATGGAGAAAAGAAATTCCCCATCCCACCTTAAGGCAATCCCTAACCAAAATAATCCCATTACCACATACACACCCCACCAAGACAACAACCCACAACACATCTCACCCAAAATCAAGTATGCCAAACATTGATTTCGCTCCTAATCAATCCTTGATATAACTCCTAACCATAGGAAATAGAAGGAGGCATAAGTAGAAGGAAAATCCCTACCTCAAGGCTTCAACCACAACCCTTTCCACTCCTTGTTTTCTTTTGTTGTAGCCACATCAGCAACAATAACACCACAGCAACAACAAAAATAGCAGTAGCAGGAGCAGTAGCTACTCCTCTTTTTCCTCTTCTCCTTGCAGCGGTCACAACAATAGCAATAACAGCGGCAACTCCTCCCCTCCTTCCTCTTCTTCTCCTTTGCTTTCTTGCTGTTGGTAGGGAAGGAATGCTTGGTGGTGTCGGTGGAGGGAGGTGATAAGAAGGTTAGATGAGAGGGAAATGAGATGGGATAACTCTCATCCTCTCCTCTTTTTTTTTTTAACAAAAAGGGGGAAAATTTTAAGTCCATCCACCATCAAAACCCATGTTATGAACAAGTCTACAGACTCAGGTCATTTATATCTAGCCCCTCGCTTGTTTACGTTTTAATGATCAATTTATTTCTTTCTCAAATTTAGGGGTTTGAAACTCCTAATTTTCCCATGATTTTGACACTTGACCTAAAATTGAAGGTTTGATTAATGCTAAGGGTATCATTAAAATTTTAAACTCTTACACATGAGGTTAGAGGCATGAGGGCTTAGGGTTAGGGTTGAGGGGAATTTAGGAGGTGAGACCTTGGGAGAGATGAGCTGATGAAAGGCTATGATTAGAATTTAGAAATTTGGGAGATATTGAGTAGGAATTTCGAGGAGATTGGGTTGTGATGGGAGAAGAATTTGGCTCTTCTTATATATTATATATATATATAACATATGTATGTATGTATAAAATTATAAATTAGATTGTATTAGACTGTAAAATTAGATTAAGTTAATTAAATCTCAAATCCATCTTGATTAATTTTTTATTAGATTGAAAAAATTTCAACCTAACTTAACATATTATAACTCTCAACCCATCCAATTCAATTGAATTGGATCGAGTAAGATTTAGGTTGAACCCAAACAGGCGTTACACTCCCGGCAGCACAGATCTAACCTTCAACGCAGGTAAAATGAAAACTAGGAAAAGTTTTCATTACATTCTCCATGTAAAAAGACACAAAGATCTTAAACAAATACTGTGAAATATGAACAATCACCAACTGCGTCCTTATTTCGAGAATTTTTCACTCAAGAAAAGAAAATCGTGGGACTTTCATTTAATTGACCACATTCAACGCTTTCATCTCGTTCCTTCGTTGTTCATCTCAAAGTCATTACTTAAGTTACTGGAGCCCATCACTGATGGGCTAAAACCATTGTTGCACTCGCAGAGATCTCTGGGAAGTTCGACAAGAGCCTGGACTTCATCCCGGGCCTCTCCTCCACCAAGCTCCGGGACATCCCTGAGGGCATCGTCTCCGGCAACCTCGACTCCCCCTTCCACCTCCTCCTCCACCGCATGGGCCTCGAGCTCCCCCGCGCCGCCGCCGTCGTCCTCAACACCTTCCACGCCCTCGAGCCCGCCGTCGTTGCCGGCCTATCCTCAAAGCTCTCCAACTGCCTCCCCATCGGCCCCCTAAACCTCCTCCCCTCCACCGTCCCGCACAACCCTGTCCCTCCTCCCTCGGATCCGTCCGGTTGCCTCCGTTGGCTTGCCGGCCGGTCGCCCTGCTCGGTCGCCTACATTGCCTTCGGCACCGTCCTGTCTCCGCGGCCCGGGGAGCTCACTGCGCTGGCGAAAGCGCTGGAGTCGAGCGGGACCCACTTCCTGTGGTCCCTCAGGGAGAAGGCCCTGTCGCAGCTCCCCGAGGGGTTCGTCGAGAGGACGGATGGGATGGGGATGGTGGTAGGGTGGGCCCCGCAGGTAGAGGTGCTGCGGCACAAGTCGGTTGGAGCATTCGTGACGCACTGCGGGTGGAACTCGGTGATGGAGGCCATGGCGGGAGGGGTGCCGATGATCTGCCGACCCATCTTGGGGGACCAGAGGGTGAACGCCAGTCAGGTCTCGGACGTTTGGGGGATAGGGGTGGGGGTGGATGGAGGAGTGCTGACGAGGGGAGGGGTGGAGGGGGCTCTGAGGAAGGTGTTGGTGTCGAAGGAAGGGAGAGAGATGAGGAGGAGGGCCGGTAAGTTGAAGGGTCTCGCGGAGGAGGCCGTCGGTGTGGGTGGGAGCTCCGTCAAGAGCTTGAAGCAGCTCGTGGAGTTGGTGGTGAGTGGGAAGGGTTCGATCTTTAAGTGAGTCTTCGTGGTTTTTACGTGCGTGCATGACATGCATGCTTTGGATGATCACTTTGGATGTGATATATGGCGTTATGGATAAATGTAGAAGCTAAGGGATCGATGTTGCGTTGAAGGCTTCAGTGGTTTGCTTGGTGGAATAGTGCGTGTGTGTGTGTTTTTCTTTGAGTCCGGATGAAATTTATGAATTAAGGGAGGATCTTGATGGGCTTTGTTTAGGAGGAGTCTAAGTTCTATTTAGCGAAGTTTTCCCAAATAAAATGTGAAGTTTTCTCTAGCAAACTTGTTTTTGTAATCTTCCCTTCGCCTCTCCTCTGGAAATGAAGTGTTGGGGGAAGAGTATATCTGAACTATTCTGGTCATATATATTCCAGTTCTAGATCTTTTGCTTGGTAAGTTGCTGCTGTTTTCCTTGAGATTGTGAATGAACCTGAAAAGTCGATCGCATAATTTTGCTTGCTACATCATTGATTGTTAGGGCGATGTTTGACAGGTGCATCTATGATTTATCTCTTTGTGGATGGTATGAAAGCAACGATTGCTGGCCACCAGGGATCGGTGTTAGAATAATTAATGGATATATATATATTATTATAAGAAGTTTTACGTTAAACCACATATATATATATATATATATATATATAGGTAAATATGTATTTTATGTGATCCAATAAAAATCGGATAAATTATACTTTAAATAATATGAATTTAATTAAAAAGAAATTCTTTAAGAAATTACGATTTATTGATAGTTAGAACCATCAATTTCATTTTAGTAGTTATAATCTTCAAGGATATGTAATTAATTGACAATTTTATTTTTCTTGTACCTCATCTTAAAAAATATAAAAGACTTATATGAAAATTGAAGGAGTACAAAAATATAATATCTCTTTTTTTTTTTCGTGTTCTAGATCTCTTGAAGTATCATCGACAACACCCATTCAGAAATTTTATAGGAATTGAAGGATTATTACCCATTTTCTTTATTGTGAATATTAATGATGATCCAGATATTTATTTTTATTCAATTTTATGTTTGAATTTGATGCATATGAAAATTAAAAATTAAGAAAATAATGAAAATCTTTTCAATATTTTATTTATAAATGGGTAAGTACCTCTCGTTCGATTTTAATCTAACAATCGGTACTGTGGCACGGCATCCAAAAGATTCTGGGATGAAATTCCCATGTCCATCGCATTTAATTACCTCCAAAATATTTCAAGGGGCATCCTACCAGGGGACAAGTACCTATGGCATGACCATCTCTTGGATGCCCCTCCTCTAAAACAACTACGCTCTAATATACTCCAATTGGCTTATGACAAGAATGCTACGGTTAGAGAGGCACTCATTTGTTCCATCGACTCTAGACAAAAGTGGTTTAAATATAGAGAAACACTCTGTCCCCCAACACCCTCAGCTCCTCTTCTCTCAAGTTCTCCAGATGGATATTTCCATGTTCAAAGCTATCACCATCAATAAACGATAGCTTCCTCCCTCTCCAAAACAGTACTCCAAAGTCCCATTCCCCTCTCTCCCAATTAGATATCTATCTATACTATTAATTAAAAGAATTATGTATTTCGATTTAATCCCGTTGATCCCTCTCCCAATTAAATATCTATCTATACTATTGACTAAAATGAGCTGCCAACCTCTCCCTTCTGCACGTGTCCCCCAACACCCTCTGCTCCTCTTCTCTCAAGTTCTCAAGGATATTTCCACACTCAAAGCTATCATAACCAATAACCGACACGTGTACCTATCTCCCCACAGCAGTACTCCGAAGTCCCATTTCTCTCTCTCCCAATTAAATATCTATCTATACTATTAATTAAAAGAATCATTTTATCTATTCTATGTAACACTACTCGACACGTGTCCCCCTACTCCCTTCCCCCACTCGAATCCTCCCGTACTCACTTATCTCTAGGCATCGAATTCTAAGCGCCATTATATATAATAATAATATTAAATACTCCCAAAATAATGTTGACCCACACCCCAGATCAAGATTAATGATGCAAATTATTCCATGCACATGAGAGTATCATTCTGAAGGGTCATCCACCCCTGTATGTTGGATCTCCGATTTTATGTATCTCACATTATATATATATATATATATATATTCACCTATCAACGTGAATTTTATTTTTTCAGTGAAATTGTTCTTTACTTATCCTTTCAACCACGAAAAACGATTACGGTACCATATTAATCAATAGGAATAAAGCTATAAAAAAAAAAAGGTTCAAGAGAGGGATAGATTTCAGGATTTAGTACTTTTTAAATGGTATAAGTATGTGAACTTCATTTTCTATTATTTAAAAAATTATACCTGCACCACCCAAAAAATTTCATGAAAAAAAGCTCTTTCCCTAAAATAATCTCATAGAAAAATCTCCACCTTCTCCCAAAACAAATCCCGCAAAAGGGAGATCATCTCCCTTTCATTCTTCCTTACCTCTCCTTCCTCCACTCTTACCTCCTCTCTTTTTCTCTTTCTTTAATCAGACATTGTATATTTCTATTCTAAATTCAATCAAATGATTGTCAATTGAGAAAAACTAATTGAGGCTCTTATTATATTTTTTTAATGAAATTTTAGTAATATTTGTATAATTTATATTATTATTAATCACCAAATCAAATAAAAATAAAAATAAAATTATAAATTAAATTTCATTAAAGTGAACATTTTGGATAACAACATTGAAAACACTTTATAATGCGTGATAAATATGACACATTTGTAATGATTCAGCCGACGCATCATTCTAGGACAAACTAATTAGCACCCTCTTAGGTCACAATTTCCAGGCTAACCTACTTTTAATGACGGTGCTACGCAATATGTGAGATAATTTCCACGTACCTCTATCATCATGCTAAGCCCAAGTATACATACATTCCTAATGCGCTTAACAACTTGGATAGGATTCAGCTCAGATCGGGGCACACTTGTAGCCCAATGCGATCCGATTTTGAATGAATTATGAATATCTCATCGGAGCTAATGTGTTAGAGGTAACGATTTCATCTGATCTTTGCGCAATCCATCCAAAATATTAAAAGCTGATGATAGGGACGATTCAAGATTATTTTACATTCCCTGCTCAGCGCTGCATTAAGATTCCTGATGAAGGCATGCATATCTTCCCATCTAATTAATGCCTTTTGGTTATCTCCCTTTGAATGCTACTCCAGTTAGAGTTGCATCTCGATGACCATGATAATTGGATCCCATCCAATAGCGGAACGGGGAATTTCAACCACAGGGGACGAACTTATGGGACATTATCACATGCTTGTCATATATAATTAGAGTATATGAATAGATTTTACAAAACTTAGAATAATTCTATGACAAAGAAATGCAACCTGAGGCTCTCTAGCAAGATAATCTAATGGTAGAAGGCGTTAACAAATAATCTACTAATAGATTAAGCGAATGCGAGATGTGTCAAAGGGAGCGGCTCAACGCAAGAAAAATCTTTTTGTTTTTTTTTGTTTTTTTTTTATCAAAAGAAACCTTTTCCATTGAAAAAGAACAATCAAAAGTAATAGGGATCGCAAGGAAGGCACACCCAAGACCATCTTCTCTGTGGATTAATATCAGCATAAAATTTGTTAAAAGATGTACTTTTCTTAGAAATTTTTTCTGGACATACTTGATGAGAATTCTTGCATTGTTCTTTCGCAAAATCTTGTAATTTTTTATTATTTTTCTAGTTGTCTAATGTGGTTGGTATTTTCCAAAGATACTTGGTATTGGATTAAGAGTATTACTCTTAATTTCACAATTCTTATTTGATTTAACCAAAACTGGTTGGATCTTTAGTTTAACAGTAAAGGTTTTAGATTCCTCCACTACACTTGGCAAAGAGGATGTCGCCTTGTTCATTTTGCTCCATTGTTGCAACAAAGCAATGGTCTTTTCCAAAGGTTACATCAACCATGATTGTGTTGGAATTTTCTCGCAAATGCATGATCTACACTTATGCTTGATTTGCTGGATAATAAAAGGAGATCATAGTCGGTGCATGCTCTCATATTTGATTTATAAGGCTGCATCAATTTTCTTCCATGCAGGAACTCATATCCAGTTAGCTAGGCCAATAGAATGTAATATGTAAAAAGCATGCGGTCTACCTTTCTTGTACAAAGAACTGCGGCATTGGAGTTTAAAAGATTTCATTGTTGCGAAAAAAAAGAGAAATGACACATGTGGACGATGGCACCAATTAATTAGTTAACGTTTTCCCTTTGGTCCCACCGTCTACCAGAAGCTTGACTTCATCATCCCGAGCTTCATCCGACCTCCCGGTGTACCTACCAAGGCTGTACGTCAATGAGTGGCATAGGATATATGCCCCCCCTTTTCTCTCTCTCTCTCTCTCTCTCTCTCTCTCTCTCTCTCTCTCTCTATATATATATATATATATATATATAACAGTGAGCATGAAGTTCACATACCTTAGATATATTTTTATATACGTTCAATATTTTAAAATAAAAATTTAAAGATTAAAATTATTTAATGAAAATATAAAGTATGTAAAGTTTTATTAAAATTGAATGATCATATAACACCTCTGTCAAGTGAGATCAAATTTCGTAATATTTAGACTGTCAAAATTGAGTTCATTTAGATATAGTGGGTAAGAATATCAGATTAACTTGAAATTTTGTACGTAACATGTTCATTTAAAGTTATCTTAATTTTCAAATTTTCACTTCAAAATATTATTCGTAGTGGAAAATATTAGCTAAACTTCATCTAAGTTGTGTGTAGGAGAGCTTCACGCTCCCTTCTCTCTCTACACACACGTACATTATTAATGGGACATGACTTTGTACACCGAATCAAACACATGTACACAAAACACATGACATCCTTCTGATCACATAATATATAATAGATTATGTAATCCTTTTTAATAGAAAATGAATGTTATATGTATATAATTTTACGTACAAAATTATATGTGCAAAACATTTTCCTATGTATATAACCATTCTCATCAACAAACTATATGTAATGGATCTAATTTAAACTTGTTCAAGTTAACTCCCATTATTTATAGCTTTAATATTGAGTTTTTAGCGGCAAGCCACTGTGTAGTTTGTTTTACTCCTTTATTCTCGACCATTGGACTGTTGCTTAGCTTCCCCCTAGATAATCTACTATCTCTCATCAATAGGTGAATCAAAGTTGGGGATTTGCAAGGCTACTGCATAGTTGCTAACTATGTGGAAACAAAATTGAATATGTCCATATGCAATCTTTGTGAATGATCAATTGTGTGTGTATTCAAATAGATATGTCTCTATTCCCGATCCATCATGCCCTTTTCTATGCCCCTTTGTTCTTGCTCCTTATTTTTTATGTTTTCATTTGATCTTGCTATAAATGATTTCTCTGGGTAGCAAATTAAACTTGGTGTTTTGAATCTATAAATGATCCCCTTTTGGAAATACGTAAATTTTTAGGAAATTTGATAAGAGATCCAGTGAATCGGTTGACTATATTGTTAGATCTAACACTTTGAAGAACTAATTGTTCAATCCACTTTTTTGGATTTGGAATGATTGGTAGGTCCATTGAACCAATAATGATATCTCTGATGTCAAGAATATCCTCAATAAATTTTCCTTTTCCTCCTTTGACCCAAAACCCACTTTCTTGTTACATTGCCTCTACAACCTCCATTGATCTCATCTCCTCTGTCAGAGCTCTTGCGGTCGCCAATCACATGTTTTCTCTCTCCACACCAATCGCCAAGTCTCGATTTGTCAATGTTTCCAACTAGGTTCTCTAGTACACCTTCTTCCCTCCCCTCCTCTTTTCCACCGTTCTCCAATGATGACAAACCTCCTCCACTCCTTTACATCCTTCCTTTCTTCTCTCCATGACCCCTCTACACCTCTCCATTAGCTCAATCTCCTCTTGAGATTGCAACCGCTTCCCTCAACACCTCCCCTTTCTCCTCCCAAATGACCTAACTCCTTGTCCCAGCCTCCCTTCCTCCTCCACCCATTGCCCCCCTCATCCTCCCTCTCCCCTTGCAACTCTCCCCTCCTCCTCCACCCACTCTCGCACCCTACAGCCCCTCCTCCTCTACCTAATGATGCAACCCCATAATTAATTTATATAAAACTCAAGTGTACTTTTGTAACTTTATTGTTTAAATTTTTCTTAGAGTGATGTAGTAATAGTTTCATAGTAATTTTTTGTAGGCTTGGAGGAATTGTTGCTCCTTTCCTATTCCCATCTCTCGCCTCACCCCTCCTCCCTCACCACTCATCTCCCTTTCCACCGTAAACCCCCACCCCGAATATGTCACCTCCATCAGAAAAAAAATTTTAAAAAATAATTATAGGAAAAATTAATTCTTTAAATATGTTTAGATTTTTTTTTTGTCATGTAGTATGATAATAGCAACTTCCCTCCTGGCGAGGCCTAAGGGGGTTATGTTGTGGTAAACTCGCCTTCTGTGAAGGTGAGTTCTTGACACATTACGGTTGCTTTAAGCTTGTCTTCTGTGAAGGCGAGTTTACCACACATATACTCACGGCGTAGGAGCCCTCCTCCTTCTGCACTGCTCGACACCAGTGCTTAAAGCTCTTCTCCTCCGAGCGCAGACCACCACCCTTCTCCTCCCTGCCATCAACTACCACCAACTCTCGTCGTCGTCATCAACTGCTGCGACATCGTCCTCGTCGTCAGTTGCTGCGACATCCCCTCACCCACCGCGTCGCCCACTATAAGAATATTGAGTATTGCCGACCGTTTTAAAACGGTCGGCAATGTTAAAATAACCGTCAATAAAAAAGGTCGAGGAATGTACTGTCGCTATTAGGTTTTCTCGACCGTCTTAGAAGAATACTATCAAGAAAAAGGTGGACCACTACTCGACGTTTGGTTATTTCTCTTGTCTGTTTTCGACGGTCGTGAAAGTCTTTTTTCGACCGTTATAAATAAACGATCGACGAAAACATTTACCTCGACCAGTATTTAGGCGGTCGACTAAGATCATATTGTCGATCGTTTATCAATAACTGTTGAGATTGTTTCTATTTTCATCCATTTGTGAATGGTCGAGAATATTAATATTTTCAACCGTTCACATATAATTGTCGGAAATTGTAATATTCTCATCAATTCTCGAACAGTCGAGAATATTAATATTGTGGACCGTTCACAAATAATTGTCGGAATTTGCAATATTCTCATCCGTTATTAAACGGGCGAGAATATTAATATTGTCGACGTTTTAAAATAATTGTCGACAATATTAATATTTTCGTTTGTTAAAAATGGTAGAGAAAGCATTTTTTTTAAATGTATTTAATTTATGTGGAAGACCTGTAAAGAACTATAAATCTAATAAAAATATAATCAATCACACAACATAAAATATTTTTGCATCTATTTAAGACACATGAAATCAGAATAAAAAATTCATATATGAAATAACGTATACAGAGTTCATTACAAACGATAATGCATATAAAAGATATAATCATGTTGTAGCACCAATGCCTCCAGCATTACTACCACCTAAATCTTCGTCATCACGACGATCTCCATACTGATGAAAGAACGGGTGATCAATACATCCATTCTGAAGTAATGCCAGTAGCTCCTTGATGGTTTTATTAGATTCCTTGGTTTGCATCGTGTTGTCCCTGACTAGCGTTGTCAGCTCATCGATCCGTTGGTCCTTCTCCTCGTCTCTGCGGCAAAATGCCACAATCTCCTCCCTCATCTCATGCACCTCAGCTGAAGAGGATGATGCTCCCTTCCTCCCCTACCACCTCGAGATAGTCTCGCTCCTCCCAACGCTACGGACGTACCCACCATGCCAAGGTGGCATGACGGTCCAGTAGGCCTCCTCTGCTGTCAGTGGCTACTGAACTGTAGCAGAGTTGGCATCTTCAGGAGGATGCATTAAGTTGATCATATTATCCTGAAAGATATTGAATGAAATTAAGTAATTTCAATTAATTATATAATTACGAAATCAAATAAAAGTATTGTCTTTCTTAACTTACGTGTCTCTGTTGGTATGTGTCATGAAGCCACTCTCTATTTCTGTCATCACTTATCTTGCTATGAGTGGCCTCATATACTCCCACCCGATTAAGTTGAGTACCTTGATGCTTGGCAGATTATAATAATTTGAAACAATTAATTTTAAAAAAATTAGAAATTTTTGTAAGGTTTAAAAGAACATAATAATTAAAGGTACTTAAGTATATGGATTTCATTGAGTCTAAGCTCCTCCTACCCAAGACATGGGTCTTCGGTGAAGCCTTAGCTCTATTTTCCTTATTCTTCTTGGCATGCTCCTGAAATAAAGGTACAATTAATTTATTAACTTAGAAATTATTTAAATAAATGATAACATATGAAATACTTTTACCTGTGTCGCTGGATCAGGCCAATGCTTGCATGCTTCCTTCTAAGTGTGCAGTTGTATCAAAGGAAGCGTATTATGAATGCCTCATCATGATTCATTTTCTTATAAAACTAAAAAAAATAATTGTAATGTTAGAAATAATATTTGAATTATGGTAAAGAAAATAAACAAATAAAATTAAAATTTATCTTTTACCTTATTCTTCATCTCCAATCTCCAATCTTTATGATCTTTGCTGCGTGCTTAAGGATATATTTGGCGATGTTCGGATCATCGTCCCAATCGAAGGTGGCCTGTATTAGTAAGAAAACAGAAATTGTTACATAAATTAAACTTATATAAAGTAATGTACATAAGTTATTAATTTTTATCAATTACCTCTAACTCTCGAATGAGCTGCATTTTCAGGTTGTTTGGCACCTTCCTCCAATCAAAGTAGGACAATGGGACGATCGCCTTCGTCAGCATACCTAGTCTGCTGACAAATGGAGGATAGCCCATTGCTTCCTCCGCTGGTGTGATCCACATTGAAATGCAGACCCCATGAGGAATTCTCTTTAAGTCCCTATTCCACGTGAGACCTCTTCCCCTACGTGCACCTATAAGACAGAATTGTAACATAGAATTAAATAACAAAGAAATAAATAAATCATAACATTTACCGAACCTTAAATTTATACCTAAACTGCGGAAGGGTGGTAGTGGTGCAGAACATCCCGGCTGAGAAGGATCTAGGTTAGCCGTCTACTCTGGTTGATCATCCAAGCCAATGTCCTCCTCATCAACTAAAGTACTATCCTCCTCATCGGCGGCTGCATCCTCCTCGTAGTCAGAATCCTCTGTTGGTAGATCCATCGGAGGAGGCATCGGACTCTTCCCCTTCCCCCTACCTCCCCTCCCCTGACTCTGGAAATATCGAGCCACATCTCCAGGCCTCAAAAATTGCTGGCGAGGTGCCTGGGGCTGAGTGGGTTGCTACCAGTGGTGAGCCTAAGGTTGAGGCTGAGGCTGCTGGTGGGTGGGGGGGGGGGGGGAGAGCTCAAGCTACTGGGAGGCCTGAGCCTCCTCCTTGCGACTCCTATTAACCTTCTTCTTGAAATTAACCTGCGTAAAAACATCACAAATAATCAAATATTTTAAAAACAAATTCGATAGCATTTCCCCTATATATTGTGATATTTCAAAAATCTTGTGTAAAATAAGCATACAAACAAATGAAAATGAAATAAGCATATATAAATGAAACTGAAAATAAAATGTTATCTCCCTTCCCCTTTTCCCTTCCCCTTCCCTTCCCCTCCATTTCCCTCCCCTTCTCCCTTCTTTCTTCTCCTTCTCTTTTTCTCTTCCCCTTTCCCCTTCCCATTACTCCATTTCCCTTCCCCTCCCTCCATTTCCCTTATCTTCCCTTCTCTATTTCCCTACACTTCTCCCTTCCTCTTTCTTCTCCTCTTTCTTCCTTCTCCTTCCCATCCCTCCATCTCCCCTACATTCCCCTCCACTTCTCCCTTCCTCTTTCTTCTCCCTTTCTCCCTTCTCCTTCCCATCCCTCCATCTCCCTTCCCCTTTCCTCCATTTCCCTACACTTCTCCCTTCCTCTTTCTTCTCCTTGTCTCCCTTCTTCCCATCCCTCCATTTCCCTTCCCCTCTCCTCTATTTCCCTCCACCTTTTCATACCTCTTCTCTTTTCCTCCATTCTCTCCTCCATTTCCCTTTCTCCTTCTCCACATTCAACAGAAAACATTCAATATATAAAAAGTAAATAAATGCATCATTCCACATAAAAAATAAATCTAAGTGGACACACTCCATATAAAAAATAAACCTAAGTGGGCATACCCCACATTTAACATGATAATAACATTTTAAAGAAAAAGGTAGTAAGAAACTCACCATACTAGCAAAATGATCCACAAACTGTGCAGAAACAGTAGGAGAATGCAAAGAACCTATATGAGAAGGCAATAAAAAAAATTTTCAGTTTTGAAATATAAATGAACATAAGCTTTGATAAAAGATAAAATAATTTAAAGGGAATTTAAACAAAATAGACAACTAAGAATTTCTTAAATTATTTATATTTATGGTTATGGATTAATACTTTTGACAAATTACCTTATATGTCAAAGTTAGTTGCACCAGAGTCAAGTTCTTCACTTTATGGGTTTTGTTGATATGCTTCAGATTAAACATCTGGGTGTAGATCATTTCCCGCATCGTATTGTTCATGCGGTTGAGCTCTAACTGATATAATCCACCCATTTATGCTACTATCAGGCACGTAGAATACTTGTGCTATTTGACAAGCTAGTGTGAATGGTTCTGATGATTGGAGAATGCGACGATTCTTACTTAAGCTCAAGAAACTGTGTTTCTTATCGACTTTGAATCTAATGCTTTCTTTAAAAACATCAAACCAATCACACTTGAATAAAATCACCTTATGGTCAAACCTAAACCTCATTTCCACAATCTCTTCAATTTGACCGTAACACCCATCACAACCAGTGCTTAGGTCACAACTGACGACAACTCCCACCTGTTGCGTGACCTTTACATCATCATTGGATTGTACTTTGAATCTAAAACTGTTAATTATGTATCCCGAATGGTAATGTCCATATGTCAAAGGTGTATCGGCAATTATATCAAAATCCTGTACCCACCGTTGATCCCCATCTTCTTTCAATTTATTTACACAATTCTTGAACCAATCAAGGAATTGCAAGTCGTGTGTATATGACACAGAGGATGCTTTGAATTCATTGTAAAATTCATCCACTTCTGAAATTTGCTTCAGAATGTACAAGTGTGCCAATTGTCCGTCCATTTTCGAGATAGGTTTAACCTCCATCAAAAGGATTGACCTTCTTTCGATGTTAAATATGGACAGACAATTTTCATCATTACCATTAAATTCTCCTTCATAGTTCCATTCAAGACGATTAAATCGATTGTCTGTTTCATTCATGTGCATGGTATAGGAGTTAATACATTCTACTACAAGATAGCTTTCAACGATTGACTCTTTTGGCTTAGCGTTATTTAAGACATAATCTTTCAGTTTCTTCAAATATCGTTCAATTGGATACATCCATCTGTACTGCACGAGTCCAACAATTCTCGCTTCATTCGAAAGATGAAGCATGACATGAACCATCACGTCAAAGAATGCAGGTGGGAAAATCTGCTCCATTTAAAAAGTGTGATCACAATTTGTTTATTCCAATAGTCTAACAATTCAGGATCTAATGTCTTTGAATAGATGACTAAAATATCTGCTCAACTTCGTGAAACAATCAACTACCGGATCAGACATCACTCCACATATCGCCAGTGAGAATAAGATTTGCATGTACACATGAGAATCATGACTTTTTAATCCTGTAATCTTCCTTTGCGCTTCATTTACGCAACGTGAAAGCTACGATGAATACCCATCAAGAATCTGAATGTCTTTAAGGAACGAGAAAATCCTTCACCTTTACTCTTCGGTAAGACTGTATATAGCTTCTGGAAAGTGAGACCCTCCTTCAATGTGCAACTCAAGATGAATACCCAAAATTTTCATATCATTCCTTGTTTTAATTATATCCTTCGGGCTGTCTGTTAGGTTTAATACATCAAGAATGTTGTCCATTACATTCTTCTCGATATGAATAACATCTAAATTGTGTCGCACTGTTAAATCCTTCAAATATGGAAGCTCCATAAAAAATATGATTTTCTTCCTAAACCCTGATTGTCACAAGGAAGCCAAGTCATTCTTGAAAAGACGACCCAAACATATTTTTTCGAGCTGTTGCAATGCCTCCATGATTTTCATCCCCGACAGCCTAATAGAAGATGTACTGAGTTTATCTTTCGGATTTCTCAACGAATATCGACATGCTTTACCATCAAATCTGTCCTTAAATTGTGACATTCGCCATCTGTGTCCAATGGGCAAAAACTTGGGTGCCCAAGTAATAGAACTTCTTGCTTTCATGAAATCTCAGGTGATGAGTATCATCCATACAGATTGGACGGGCGAACTTCCCCATTGTACTCCATCTTGACAAATTCACATATGCGGGAAAGTCATTTATTGTCCACAGTAATGCTGCGTGCAACTGGAAGAATTGTTTCTTCTGTGCGTCATATGTTTGAACACTACTGTACCACAAGACTTTCAGTTCATCAATCAATGGCTGGAGATAAACAACTATTGCATTTCCTGGGTGCTTGGGTCCTAAGATAAGGAGTGTCAACATCATGAATGCAAATCGCATGCATAGCCATGGGGGTAAGTTGTAAGTTATCATGACCACCGGCCATATGAAATATGATGGATACATGCTCTTAAATGAGTTGAATCCATCGCTTGCAAGACCTAGTCTCACATTTTGTATCTCCTCTACGAATAACGCGTGATTCTCGTTAAATCTGTTCCACTCATCAGAATCTGTTGAATGACGAATGCATCCATCTTTCGATTTATTATCATGATGCCACGACATTAATTTTGTTGTTTTACTGGAAATAAATAGGCGTTGTAGCCCAGGGATCTGTGGAAAATAACGGAAAACCTTTTCCGGTTGTTTCTTCCTGCTGGTGTTTGTTGACTTACCCACCTTATATCTCTCCTCACCACATTCAGGACAATTAGTCAACCCTGAGTACTCATTTCTGTACATGACACAGTCATTACGACAAGCATCAATCTTCTCGCATTTCAGTCCAAGCCCACGTATCTGCTTCTTCGCATCATACCATGACTTAGGATACCTAGCAGGATTATTCAGCAAATCTCCAATGAATTCCAAAACCTCAGACATTAATTTCGCTGTTGCTCTATTCATCACTTTCATCTGAAACAATTTTAGAATGAATGACAACTTCGACATTGACGTCATTTCAGGAGAAATAGGATCCTCTACTACCTTGACTACATCATACAACTCATTATAATCTCGTGATGTCTCATTGTCATCTTCATCCTCATGGTCTGCTGCTCTCAAATTATGTAACATTTCATCCAATTCATCTCCTTGATTATCATTACTTCCTTCAAAGTCTTCAATTCTCTCATTTCTAACTTCCCTCATTTGCTCACCATGAGTTGTCCAATTTATGTAATGTTGCCACCAACCGTTACATATTACATGCTCCAAAACTGTATCCCGGTCATAGAAAAACCCATTCAAACAGTGTCTACATAGGCATAAAATCAGCTGAAGGAATTCTCCTCGTCTAAATGTCTTCTTATCATCATAAAATGTCCACTCCAGAAACGAAATCACTCCACCTTGCATCCGTGGTAATTCGAATTCCTCATACTAATCCATGACTTATTCATGATAATTAACCTAAATGTAAAAAACAATCACTCATAAGTTGAACTCGAATAAGGTAAAAATATGCATTTTAAGATCACTCATAAGTTAGACTCGAATAAGGAAGAAATGTGTATTTTAAGAAGATTTTCACTTGATAGCCCATCCTTGAAGATTTGATCACAACATTACTTTTTACATGCAACTAGTATTTGGAGAAATTTCGACATCATTTTCCCGCACTTCTCCAGTATACCCCCCAAGATTAACCTTAACTACATCCCCAATAGCTCCCACCAAAGGGCACCTTGGGAACGGAGCTAAAATTATTTGGTATACCGGAGAAGAGTGAAAAAATGAGACCGAAATTTCTCTAAACATTAGCTACATGAAAGAAGTAACCCTAAGTTATGATGAAATTTTCAAGGACCCCCCTTTGTTCAGAACTTCTCTGTACAAAGGACTAGTATTGTTCTGAACTTATAACATGCCATAAGGACCCCCCACCAAAGGGCACTTATGGCATGTTATAAAGACAACGTATCGTGTATGTAAGTGAGGTATACACACACTCGGCATTGTCTGTATAACATGATTATAAGTTTCGATAGGCTAGTATTTTGATACAATTATATCCCTCCCACAACCTGTTACCTAGGGGTTAGAATTCCTATTATTTATTATCAAGTGCATCTAAATTTATGCAAGTGTGTGTATCTACAAAGTTGTAATAAAAATTTCATAATTAAACATAAATATCAAACGTTCATTCATAAATTATACTTTACTAACAATAATTGCCTCCACCCCAACCCTCTCCTCCTCCTTCTCACTTTCTAAACCCCTAATCTTCTTCATATTCCTCTTACTCCCTCTCCATTCTCATCTTTCCCTCCTTTATAAAACCCTAAACATTAAGTTTGTTAATCGAATCCCTAAACCCATAACCCTAACACTCAAATCTTAAACACCAAACCCTAAAAGTAAATCTTAAATCCTAAGTAAGACCAAAGGCCATAAATCCTAAGCTCGAGACATTAAACATTCACTTCGTAACCCTAAACCGAAGGCCATAAATCCTAAGCCCTAAACTCTAACCCATAAATAAATCCATCGCGTAACCCATGACATTAAACCTCCTTCCACTCCTGTTCACTTGTTTCTCTCCTCCTCCTCCCTCTCCCTTGGGCCCTCCTCTAGACCCTCCTACTCCCACCTCCCCTTGCCTCCTCCCTCCTCCTTCAATTCTCTCCTCTAGTTCCTCCTCCTTAAGATCCTCCTCCCACCTCCTCCTTCCTCCTCGCACCCCACCTACCTCCTTTTTGCCGCCTGCCTCTTCCCACCTCCCCCCTCACCACCATTGCCCACCTTTAGTACCCTCCTCCTCGATCTTCCCTCCCTTCCTCCAGCACCACCCACAACCCCTACTCCTCGTCCTCCTCCTCACATTCACATTCATTAACACATTCAAAACAAACTAATTAAAACATATAATTTGAAAATATTCATTAACACACATTCACTCACACAAAATAATGTAATCAAACTAAATATACATGTTGGCACAATTGCATAAGAATACTAATTAAAACATACAATCAAGACATACTAATTTTAAAAAAATATAGTGAGATGGTTGTGGTGGTGGTGGTGGTAGAGAGGAGGTGGGAGGAGGAGTATGAGTTGGTGGTGGTGCTAGGGGGAGGGAAGGGAGTGGTGGCAAGGGTGGTGGTGCTGGTGGCTGGGGTAGGGGGTGGTGGTGTTGCTGGCAGGGGGAGGGGGTAGCGGGTTGTGGTAGTGGTGGTGGTGGTGGCGGCTGTAGGGGGAGTGGCTGTGGTGGCAGGGGGTGTTGGTGTTGGTGGCGGGTGGTGATGGTGGTGGCGACAAGTGGTGGTGGTGTTGGTGGTGGCCGCAGGGGGTGGTGGTGCTGCGGGTGGTGGCTAGTGGTGGTGTTGCTGGTGGCGGGCGAGGGGGAGTAGGCCTCAGGCTGGCGACAAGGGGGAGGGGAAGGAGGAGGCGAGCGGAGGAGGAAGAAGAGGAGCAGTATGGCTACCCCTTGAGGTTGCGAAGGAGGTGCCGAGGTGGAGAAGGAGCCGCAGCGATGCTCGCGGAGAAGGAGCCGAGGGGAGGAGGTCTCACAGAGGGGAGGGGCAGGAGGAGGTCGCGAGGTGGAGGAGGCTGCTTCAGATTTGGGATGGAGGAGGGAGTCGAGTCCACGCTAGGGATTTAACTCAACATTGTCGACCGTTCTTAATAAACGGTCAGTACTACTCTTATTACCGACGGTTAATAATGGTTGGAAATAACTCATTTTCCAACCGTTAAGGTCGAATGGTCGACGATAGACTTTGAAAAATTACCCGCCCGCTTTGGAGGGTTATGAAAATATTATCGTTGACCGTTAATATGGAAACAACCAACTATATTATTATTGTCGACCGTTTATAATGGTCGAAAATGGTGTCAACCAGACGTCTTAACTTTACTTCACTTTCTTGATCGTTATATATTACACAGTCGATGATTTATTTATCCTCGACCGTTTACATAGAAACGGTCGAGTAAATTTTTATTTTTGACCGTTTATAACAGTCGAGAATGATCTCAACCTCTTCGACTGTTTTCCAGATGGCAAAGTTAATGACTGGACTTTTGACAATCGTTCATACTAAAACGGTCGAGAATAATATTATTGTCGACAATTACTTGAACGGTCAAAAATATCCGTCGTGAACAATCCTTTTCCTACTAATGGCCCTTGCTGCGATAGCGCCTTCGCAGGCCTTGCTGCAATAGTGACTTCACTGCCGTTGCGTCCTCTGCCACCTCGCTGCCCTTGCCGCCGTTGCAACCACTCACTGTGATGGTTGATTTTTTTTTTTGTGCCTAAGAAATAGATCGGGTTTTATTGGTTTATATGGATTAAATTTACTTATGATAATCAACCTCAAGTGAAATTGAGAAATTTCACTTGGAGAGTGTGAAATTGATATTATGCTTATGTGAGAATATTTTTTTATTGTGTTTTGTCAGTCCAGTTATAATGGGTGGAAACATATTTTGTGTTTGTTATGCAATTGGAAATGTCGAATATAGAGATGATGGAGTTGGTTATGAGTGAGGACTGATTAGAACTGTAATGGTTTATAGTGAGTGGAAATTTGACAGATTTTATAGCCATATCTGCATGAAAGTTGAAATTAATCGATGTAACCGTGAAGTTGAGATTCAACATAGGTTCCCATTAATTTTGGGAAATCAAGGTAACAAGCATGTCATCAAATATGTTTTGACGCCCATCTTTGATGATGATTCGTTAGAAACAATGATGTGCTTCAGTGAAAGTACTGGTAATTGTGAAAAGCTATATATCGACTCTCAGAAGAGGTGTGAAGCATCCGTTGAATGCACTGCTGGAAATAGAATGTCTAATGTAATTTTGGAAGACTATAATACTGTTAATGAACCCAATGCAAAAGTGAACTTGATTGTTGGTGGCAATAAAGGTGGTGTGCATGATGATGTTGGTGAGCCAATTCGGTACTCACCAGATCACGTACATATGGAGGAAGTGCCTGATCGTAGAGGTGACTCATTGGGTGGAATTGATATGCATGCTCAAACACATCAAGTAAATGAAAATTCTGCCAATGCTTCTCAGAGTTCACTAATTTGGTGTACAACCAGTAAGGCACTTGTGGGTTGCGATTTAACTTGCCAATTTTAGAACATTCCATCGATGTTGACGTGGATGATTGCCATCATAAGGAGATGCATGTCGAAGATAGATTTCAGGGTATTGCTCCTACTACTGATGATGAGATGGAAAATGGATGTGCAAGAGTTGATGCAAGAAATCAACGAGAGGATAGGAGTGATGTTCCCATTATTCTTTATGTTCGTTTCTTTAGTGTGCGTGGTGGAGAAACATATTGCTCTTAGGAAGAAAATGAAAGAATGCTCGGCGACAATATAAGCCTAAGCAATGAATTGACGAATGGAATGTTATTTCCAAGAAAGGAAGATGTGATATCTGTTGTGAAAAATTATCACATCATGAATAAATATGATTTCATTGTTCGTGAATCATTAAAATCAATTTGGTCCGTGATTTGTATGGAAAAAGATAATGGTTGCAAATGGAGATTATGGGCAAATCGACATAAATTTGATGCATAATTTGTGATTGGAATTCTAGAGGGACCATATACTTGCATTAATACAAGCAAAAATCAGGATTATCCATAATTGGATTGTAATTTCCTTATACATTCGATAGTCAATCATGTTAGAGATTCTCTAATTGTAAAGATCTCACATTTGAAGACAGTTTTAAAGGATAAGTGATTAGCCCATATTTGTGGGCTATTTAAGTATTTAAGTGCCTAGACTTTAAGTTAATTTTAACATTTAGCTAGCATATATTAGGATGTGAATAAATTACTTCATATTTTTAACTTAACTGCATAATTCATTCATTGCATGCATTTAGAATTACTTAGAATTGCATGCATTTGATTAGTTAATCAATTAGGTGAATTACTTGCATTGTTTTAATTTAACATAGAAGTTAAGGGTTTGTACATAAATAACCATAATATTTTATTATTTTCTTATTCTCTTCTTCCACAGGTAACGGCTGCTTCTCCTCGCGCACCCATTCATGCACAGCTGCAAGCATTCATTTGCCATGAAGAGGATCTGATCTCACCTCTTTGTTTTCAAATTCATCACCTGCAGCTACAAAGGGAGGAGGAGACAACCATGCATAGGGAGACACCGCCCTCCCCATCACTGTGCATCCGCCCGTCACTATGGTCTCCACAGCCGAGCCTTGCCACATTGTGGGCCGGCGGAATGACAGGCCACCGTGCCAAGCTGGCGAGCTCGACCACTTACCGTGAGTGTGTGCCTTGTCGACCACACGAAGAACTTCTTTCTTCTTTCTCTCTATTCTCTCTTTTCTTTTCTTTTGCATGATACTATTCATCTTCATCTTCATTACTCTATTTGCAGACCTCAACAAACCCCCCACCACCATCACCGTAGACCACCATGCCTCACCGTCGCCGTCCTCAGCGTCACCCTCCTCTCCTTAGCCTCATCGTGAACACCTTCACGCCAAAGCGGACAGCAACAGCCGTCCTCATCTCGCGCGCAACGCATGCTGCAGGCTGCTCACACCTCCTCGCCTCGCCACAGCCAGCAACATGCCCGTGTCTCCCCTTCCATGCAAGACCAGCAGTGCACCCGTTGCGCGCAACCGCACGCACCACTAGCATTGCTTGTGTCCTCCTCGCTGCACCTCCAGCCCGGGCGACCAACGTGCCTCCCATGCACGCTGAGAGAGCACCCAGCAGTCACACCCGCAACAGCGTGCCACCTTCAGTAGATCGCACCATCTCCAGCAATGCCACCTCCGGCACACTGCACCTTCCCGCACTCCACGCGCGGCCAGCGCCTCTCCCTCCACCGCACAGCAGCACGCACACGTCCCCCTGTGCCTCCTCACCACCAGCCCGTGCGTCGAGCTGCTTCACAGCAGTAGCAACCAACCCACCACTGCCACCCCTCTCTGCTTCGTTCGGCCAACTCTAGCCACGCCACACCTCGCCGCTACCACCACCGGGTGCAAGTCAGCCTCGCCCACCTCCGATGAAGACCACGACACCGGTCATCTCCTCCATCGTGCATGAGAACCCACAAAGGAAATGCTCTGTTTCTTATGGCATTAGTAATTACATTTCATTGCCATTGCAAGAGTGAGATTTTTGAATTTATTAATTAAATATTGTGGCTAATTTATGCAAGTGACCTCCCTCTTTCTCATAAATGTCATTTCAGCATGATCTCTTGCTGTTTCCTTAATCTGAAGGCAGATTTGACTTGATTTCTTGACGAAATTAATAGTGAACATCGATTTTTGACCCCTGCAAGTTTGTAATAGCCAATGCCTCCCTGTGGATACGACTCGCTCCTTATTGAGTGGTTATTTTAATTATTTTGATTAGTCGATTTTTTACCACTTAGAAATATAATGAAAAATCATCTTAATCAATAAGCATGGCTACCAAGTGACACAAAGGAGAGTTTGGGATGCGAGAAGGAAGGCCATCAAACTTGTGTACGGTGATTGGAAGGCGTTGTATAATGACTTCATTACTTCACGCTATAAAGGACAGGAATCCAGGCACCTTTATTGATATTGTACACGTGACATCATATAAGGGTCCTACCAAGGAATATTTTGTGGGAGCCTTTTGGGCATTTGGACCATGTATTGAAGTATTTTAGTACTGTCGCCTAGTAATTAGCATTGATGGGACATTCCTGTATGGAATGTACAAGCAGAAGTTACTTACTGCATGTAGTATGGATGGTGATAACCATATTGTACCATTAGCTTTCACGATTGTTTCTGAGGAGACAACGGACACCTGGGGGTGGTTCCTCATGCACCTTCACAATCACGTAATTGGAGATCATGAAGGTCCTGTATGTTTGATTTCAAATCATAATGGAGGGATTTTGGCGGAAGCGACTAATGATTATGTTGGATTGCGGCCTCCCTTTGCTATATGGAGGTTTCGTTCATGATATGTTGCAAGTAACTTTACTGTCACCCACAAGAATGCTACACTGAAAAAGTTGATGACATGAGCATCGTTGCAGGCATCATCAATTAAATTTCAAAAATATATGGAGAAAGTGAAAGACATTAATGAAGATGCACCAAAGTGGTTCGATGAACATGGATGCCCACCAGAAAGGTAGACATTAGCATTTGATGGTGGTTATTGATTTGGGTACATGACAACCAATGTAAGTGAAAGTTATAATGCCGCACTGAAAGATGCAAGATGTTTACCTGTAGCTGCACTAGCTAGTTGAGAAGACATTTTATAACTGTGTGTCATATTTTGATGAGCGACGCAAGAAAGCATCTGCGGGAATATTGAGAAATGAGCGGTTAACGAAGTACACTTAGAAAAAACTTCAGCATTAGGGTGGCATTGCAAATCTAGATCATGTGACGAGATTTCATAGACAACCTCATCTACATTATGAGGTTGTTACCGATCAAGGGCACACAAATTATGAAGAAAAAGGTGGCAAAAAGCATCAGTAAATCTTCATGATCGTACATGTTCTTGTAACAAGTGGCAGATATACAGAATTCCATGTTCACATGCATGTACAGTCCTTTCACATAGAAATGTGCATCTCGAACAATTTATTGGAGATTGGTGTACATGGGAACAACAGTTTAAATTGTACTCTGGGAGATTCTATGCATATGGCAACAAAGAAATGTGGGAACCTCGTTCACTTTCACTTATAATACCTCATGAAAGCCAAAGACATGAAAAAGGTCAACCAAGATCAAGTAGAATACACAATGAAATGGATATTAGAGAACCAAGAGGGCAGAATATTTGTAGTGGTTGTAACAAACCTGGTGTTTACGTGCTAAATCGGGATTTTAAAATCACTTCATTGCAATATGGCCGAAAATAGCGCATGAACAAATATAATTTATACTTGAATAAAATCCAAGGTCATCACTAGGAGTAAGTAGAAAAATAAATCTTAAGATTGCAATTCTATCACAAGGTATCAATATATGATGAAATTTCCAAACACAAATGATATATATATAAGAGCAAATGTTGATAGTGCAAAAAGATTAGGGTAAAATGGTGATTTGAATCACCAATTACCCTAACTATAATAATAGAAAATATCTCAACAGTATCAACCAAATTTAATTCACGCAAGCCAAGTGCATAGTGCACTGTGTCAGACAGATCAGACGATGGAGCTTTCAATCAAATGGCTTAAACTCTTCTTTGCTACAGTGCGTAGGCACTGTTCTCTTCTCCTTTGGCTTCTTTTTTTTTTGCTCAAGGGAAGGCATAGCACAGAGGCATGGTTGCCTTGTAGAGACTAAGTGTTGAGAGGGGTTCACTGAAGCAAACACCCCCCTTTTCCCTGCACACTCTCTCTCTTACTTCCTTCCCTTCCTCTTCATTCTCTCAATCAAGCGGGTATTCGGGTATTCAGGCACGTGTACTCGGGACTAGGGCTACGGAGCGTGAGCACAGCCGAGGTGTGAAAGGCTAAGTGAAGAGGGACTCGACCCCTCATGTACTGGGCAAGGGGTCAATAGCACGAAAAACCTTTATGCGCAGTCAAGAGGTTCAACGCTACCGATGTGGGACTAATCCCACAACTTCTTCGCTTGCTGCTACTGTGAAGGGATCTCGCTCATTTCATGCTCGAGGGCAGTCAAACACACCAATTGACCGGGCGAAGATGTTTGCACTTTGATTCTGTGTCGCCTAGGGCTTGTACCTGGAGCTGAAGTCTCAAGAACGCAGCTAGAGCTTGCTCGAAGCTGCTTCAGTAATGGCAACGAAGGTCTTAAACCTGAAATCCAAAGAAAGGTCTTTCAACCTTGTTAAACTAGCTCAGTAGTGTCGCCAGACAACGACAAACTTGACGGTGGTCATGCAATGGTGTTTGGCGGGGTGAAAAGGTTGTATGACCTCAAAACGTGGGTGTGGTGAGAGTGGAGTTCGGCAGAGGGTAAGAGTGAGCAATAGGCCTAGCTAGGTTAAGGCTTTTCCTCGTGTGGGTGAGGCGGAGGTTGTAGGCTTGTCGGCGAAGCGTTTGGAGCAGTGGAGTGAGTAGAGAGCTTCGCTGGAGGAGTGGCCGGAGCGGAGGAAGATGAAGTCACGAAGGGCGATGCGGTGGTTGAGTCGAAGCATAGTGGCACAGTGATGATGTGCGGAAGATAAGGAATCGAACGAACTAGCTATCGGATGAAGGAGGACGGAGTTGGCACCGATTGTGATATGGCTGGAATCGGAGGAGATGAAGACTCCAATGAGGTAGACGGCGATGAAGACGAGGTTAGGAAGCATCGCACGGGTATGTTGAGACACGAAAGATGATAGGAAGAAGAACCGGCCACCTATGGTATGTGGCAGCCGGCGACGGAACTGGGGATAGGAGTTCGCCGAAGCAAGCTCAGAGCGAGCTGGAGGTAGAGGAAGGAAGAGGGTTTTTGGCTTAAAGACTTGCTAAGGAGGTGAAGAATACCATGGGGAGTCTTTTATAGGCTTAGGGAAGCTTGAAGAGTAGGAAACAAGCTTCAAAGCTTGCTTAGGATTCAAGAAGAATCCTACTGATTTCGTAGATTGGATTGCCATTTGCGTGAGATTTGAGTTGTTTAAAGCCTACCTGGAGGTCGATTGACCTCCAATGGCAACAAGGACCGATTTGAGAAGAAGATGAAGAAGTTGGGGGGCTTTTTGCAGGGATTTCGAAAGTTGAGGGGTTATTTGAGAGAATAAGAGTCAAACTTGGACCACAATGCAAATTAGGTTGAAATAATCTCAAATTTGGCCCAAATTTTGATAAAACATAATTTCGACCTAAAGAATCCAATGGTGAAGTTGAATTTTAATTTTGATCTAGTTTGATTGGATAATTTATGCAAAAACCTAAATTAGGGCAATAGTCTGTTTGAGACTCTGTTTCAGGTCAAAATGGGTTCACACGGTCAAATCAAGGATGTCAAACCCTAGAGAATATTTTTCTATGATTTTTAGAGGGTTTAGATGAATTTTATCCTGACCAGAACCTAAGTTAATTAAGCGAGTATGTTTTTAAGGTTTCAGATGTTCATTAATTCTTGAAATGCGTGAAAATCCTTTTCTGTCTGCATGGACCCACTTATTAGGCATTAATGAATAGATGACCTTTAATAAACCCCTGACATACCCTGTGGTTAGTCTGTATTTGTGATAAGTTGGTAAAATTACAGAAATAATCCTGTTTTCATCTTTTCTTCTCAAAATAACTCATCTTGCTCAAGAGACCTTCTGACTGATATGTAGGAGCTTTTATTGACTTTATAAGATCAAATTAAGCTAGTTATGGCTCATGATGGTGTTCCCATCACCTGGACACAACATTCATAGGTGTCCATCTGTTACACAAGCATCTCAATCTTCCATGCCTACTGCACAATCTTCTACACCTACTGTACAGTCTTCGGCGCATCACAAAAAAAAAAAAAATAATAAATGTGGGATTTGTAACACTTGGTCATAACAGGATAACTTTCCAAAATAGAGGTACAAAATGCAAACATAACTTGTTTTTATTTTGTACTTGTTTAAATTTATGCATATAACCTCCTTTCACGAACAAAAGCATGTATGTATGCATATAACCTCATTTTGAAAAGCTTTCTCTGTAAACTTTACATTATTCCTTTTTTGCAACTTAAGTTTTTTATGGTTTTTACAGATGGAGCTGGGACCTGACAATAGGAGTGTATTGAGATTGTAGGATAGCCATTTATCTCGCAATGTCTGGGTGGGTGGAGATGTAAGGAAAGAAAAAGAATCACATGAATTATCAAATAATTATTTTCTCAATTGCTAATAGTGTTATTTTAAATTGTAGGACTCTACATGGTTGAGATGCAGACGACAAGAGTGTATCTTACATGGTGATCCAGTTGATCCGAGAGTGGCTGATTATGTACAGAGAGCTAGATTTGGAGGCATACATGAGCTTGAGTTCGTCGAGCTTGATTGGCACCTTATTATCTCTCTTGTAGATAGATGGAGACGTGAGATTGACACATTTCACATGAGGCATGGGGAGATGGCCCTTACTTTGGAGGACATTTCGATTATTATTGGCCTAGCTGTAGATGGGATAGTTGTTACTAGTGTTACGACATTGGAGAGTTGGCCAATACTGTGTGGATGTTTGCTCTAACGAACACCAGAAGGGAAGCAGATTATAGGTTCGAGAGTTGTCATGACATGGCTTGCTGATAACTTCCAATAGTTGCCACCTGATGTGGACGACGAGATAGTACAACAGTATGCATGGGCATACACATTACAACTCCTTGGTGGCATACTTTTTGCAAATAAGTCAGGATCTCATGTCTCCCTCATGTTCTTGCGACTCCTTAAGGATTTAGATGTTGCATAATAGTACAGTTGGGGTTTAGTAGTTTTGGTGTACTTGTATAGGCAGCTTTGCTTAGCTTCAACTGCTGGGACAGATGGGATTGGAGGTGCTTTAGTTGTATTGCAGATTTGGGCTTGGGAGCGATTCCCCCACATAACTCCAGTCGTTCACCATCGTCTCGATTGGCATGGACAACCACTGGGATTCGATGTCAGGACGATGTCGACACATGTTTTTAGACCATACCGAGATGCGTTTGACTTACAAACCCCTGATCAGGTACGTACTCCTATATTTTTTTCATGCGTTCGACTTACATTTTTTTAAATGATGGACTTGAAATTATAGCATAACATTACACAAATTCTATATAGGTGAGATGGATGCCTTACACGGATGATGTTATGCAAACATTACTTGAGTATTGCGTAGTGGGGAGAGAGATATGGATGGCTCAAGTGGCACTGATTGCTTTCCACATAGTAGAGCATCATTGTCCAAATTGAGTTATGCGTTAGTTTGGAGTTCGACACAACATACTTGCAGCAGTTGACACAGATGATCACCTCCACGGACTGGATCTTAAAGGAAAGATGGACATTGACTGGAGGGATTACCATAGACAGCATATCGAGAGGTAGGATGCAAGTCGTTAGCACATTGTCCACATAGAGTCGATTGGTGAAGCTGTAGTCGCTGATGATTACCTTCCACAGTTTGATAGTGTCACCAGGAGATATATTGGCAGGCATAGAGCTGTATTAGCCTACGATGTAAGCACTATTTATTTCTTAGTGATGCCATACATGATTTACGTAGTATTTATTTATCATGTAACAATCTATTAGTTACATTGACGTGAAAATTGTAGATATCTGAGTGGACATGTCTCATCGAGTTGGCAGCTGATAAACCAGACATCCGTCAGATTGCAAAGGATGTAGGGGCTACAATACAGCACTTGATTGCTATGCAATTCACGGGAGTCACATGATCAAAAGGATGGTCAGCAACCTATTCGTCGACGTGGTAGACGTAGACAAGGTTAAAGACTAGCACCAACAGCAGCACCAGACCAGTAGATGATCAGGCCCAGGCACCACCACCACCAAGCTACAGCACTAGACCACTATACATTTGGGCATACCCGCTAGCGGAAACGACTGACCATGTGCCAGTGCGGGGTAGCTACCTGCGCGTTTATCACGTGTGCCGTAGTCACCGTTACGTTGCGATCGTGACCTCGGGGTGGTAGACCGAGTGTAGGACTATCACGGGTAGGGACTCTCTCGGCCAAGAGGGTGCCACGTGTACGTCCTGCATCACGGGAAAGCTACAAGCAAGATTGTTCCTGTAGGGAACAAGAAGATTAAATAATGTGATGAATCCTAATTAGAGATCTCTACGCACCGACATGTATAAGATAATTGGAATCTGAAAGTTATTTGTTAAACTACTTGTTAAATGCATGTTACTTCTTAGCCACCACTCTACTCAGCGTTAGTTGACTCTAGATGTATATCTTTGTACAGGTCAGGGATTTAAGCAGCTCGAGTTACCGGCTGCTGAGGACGCTGGGAGATGGGAACACCATCATGAACCCTAACTAGATCATTTTGACCTAGAAAAGAGAACAAAATCTCCTACATAACCAAATGAAGGGCCTAACTAAAGGAATAATCACTCTGAGAGAAAAGCAAGAAACAAAGGGTAAAACTGCAATTTTACCATTGCAGTGCAACAACGGGATTTATCAGGGACTAAACATAGGTCAAATGGTCTTAACAAGATAAAAAGTGAGTTGGTTCAATCAGAAAAGGGTTAATGTGAAATCTGGGAATTAAATGACTTCTTGTAACCTTAAAACAGACCCACTTAATTTAACAAGGTTTTGGTCAGAATAAAATTTAACTAAACCCTATAAAATTCATGGAAAAATATCCTCTAGGGTTTAGAACCTTCAATTTGGCCTTTAGAACCTATTTTGACCTAAATAAGGGTCCTAGTCAAATATTTGCCATAAATTGGGTTTTTGTGTAAAATGCCAGTCAAACGTGGTCAAACCTAAATCCAACTTCACCATTGGATTCCTTAGGTCCAAATTAGGTTTATACCAAAATTTGGACCTAAGGGGAGTTCACCTTGACCTACTTTGCAAAACAGTCCAACCCAATTATATTTATGCCTCTAGCTTTTGAAAACCCTTGCAGACACCCCCTAGCTTCCTCATCGTTCTTTGCAATTAGATCCTTCCGCCATTACAGCAGAGGAATCCTACTCCGGCGAGGATTCAAGGGGGATCTCTCCTTGATTCCTTAGAGAATCCCTCTTAAATTTGAAAGGGAGATTCTCTGAGGAATTCCCGATCATGTGAACCCAATCTCAAGCTTTGATTTCCACCCAATCTCTCATGTGAACGCATGAGAGATTTAGGTATCTCTCGGCCTTCCAAGTTCGGCGAGGCTGCCCGTGCTTGGAAGCCTGCCTTCCAAGCACAAGGCCCTCTGCCTGAGGCTATTTAAAGGTTCCTAGGTCCTCCCGTTCATCCCCAACTTGGTTTGGCCAGAGATAACCCCCCAATTTCTTCTCTTCTCCTCCGGCCAAATACCCAGCGAGCTCCGGCAACCTATCCTTCCTCCTCTCGTCGCTCTACCACAATACCAGTGGCAGAGTTGCCTCTGCCTCCGTCGTCCGAGTCGTGCCATACCTGCACATGCACTTGTCTCCTCCTCGTCATCGCCATCCCCATCCAACTGGGATCTTCGTCTCCGGTGACGGCAGATACGAGCCGACTGCCATCCTTTATCCCCTTCATCCTTAAACTAGGTCAGATACTTCCCCCCTCTCTTCTCTTTATTTTCCCCTCATCTATTTCTATTTTCACCCCTTGACGCTCATAGACCACCACCGTCTTCTCCACCTCCGGTAAACCACTGGCAAGGTGCGCCCGTCATTCCACGCACCCATCCACCTCGCCAAACACCTCAGAAGCTCCGCCACATTCCACTGATCATTTCCCCCTTGTCCATTGATCGTCACACACTCCACACACTTCCCTCAAACAAACCCAACTCCACGGCCATAGAACGACCTAGGCACGCACACCCAGGCCACCCCGCGCCACGCCGACCATTGAGACATCTTCGCCGTGTTACGGCGAAGCTTCCTGCAAGTTTTGATGAGGCCGCGGGGCCGTGCTGCGTAAGTGCAGGTTTGGACCTCGGTCGCCATTAGAGCAGGCTTGAAGCAGCTCGCAACCTTCATCCAAGCGCCAGGCTTCGAGCATCCAGATCCAGATGACGCGGATTTGTCGCCCGCACACTTTCAACCAGGTGATTGGCTTTGGAGGGCTCTGCAGCTTCAGCAATTGAGCGCGACCCCTGCGGGCACACGCGAGAAGTAAGTGGGACATGTAGTCCTACCTCGGAAACTTTCAAGCGAGCGGTGTGGTATAAATTGTAAAAGTGTCGAGGCTTATCGCCTCCTGACACGGGGTGAGGTCCCACTCATCCCACGCCTCGTTCGCGACCCACGGCCCCACGGACCTGGTATTTGACCCAATTACCTGTGCACTCCTCGCCCACCACCCACGCCGGTGGGCTTGGTCCCGGGCGCGCTAACCCAACCCGTTTACCTGAGAAGGCTCTGGGAGAGCGAGCCTAAGAGAGAGAGTTTGCGGGGGAGGGTAGGGGTAGGTTTTGCTCTTGCAGGGAGAAGAAGAAGAAAGAGGAAGCTGAAGGAGAAGATAAGGAAAGAAGAAGAAGCTAAGGAGAAGAAGCCGCAGAGGGAGCTAAGGAAAAGAAGCTAAGGAGAAGGCATGGCTGAAGAGAAGGCAAAGATGAAGAGAAACTGAAGCCAAAGAAAGCCAGAGAAGAAGGAAGAGAAAGCCAAGGCAGAAAGGAAGAAGAAGGAAGGAAGAAGAAGAAGACAAAGAAGAAAGAAGCCAACGACAAAGGAAAGGACCAAAGCCAAGGAAGAAAGAGGAAGAAGAAGAAGAAGAGAAGAAAGAAGAGAAGCCAAAGAGGAAGGAAAGAAGAACAAAGAAGAAAGAAGAGAAAGAGAAGAACGAGCCAAAGAAAGAATCAGAAGAAGAAAGAAAAATCAAACACTTTTAAGACATCTGATTCTATAATCAGACGTCCAATTCTTCTCCAATTTCTCTTTTATATACTTTCTATCTACATTTTATTGTCCATAAACTCATGCTTGACATTTTGAATTATACTTTGAGTAGTTTTAAGTGTTCAAATTGCATCTATTATTGAGATTAGTGCATGAACTCCATTTGCTCCCTCTGTTTGACCTCGGATTTAAACTTCAAGTAATAAAATTTATTTGTTTTCAAAGCGATTTCAACTATATTACGACGCATTACTTTAAACCCGATTTCGCTCCCTGTAAATACTGGGCCTAGTCGAGCCTAGCTTTAGTTCTACTGTTTGGTGTAGTGAGTTTCTATAGCCTTGTTTCCATTATATGTACTCATTTTTGTTGTGATGGCTGTATTATGACATGTGATATTGTAGTATTACTGTTCCTTTCCCCCTGTTGTTGTCAATTTCTTCCTGCTTAGCTACTGTACTTGTGTGATTGTGGTTTATGAATGCTATTTGGTTATTTCTTGTTGGACGACTGGGTCTTGGGATTAGTCAAGGAGAGCCGATCTCGGGTCCTGTAGGGATCTGGGATCGGGTCGTGACAACTATCAGGCACCTGTAGATCAGGGTGAGGGATCACCACCATCACCCCCATCAACATCACCACCATTATTAGCAGATGATCAGGCCCAGGCACTAGCACATGTTTTGGCCCAGGCACCAACACATGATCATGATCAGACACCATCAGATCAGGGCCAGGGAGCACCACCATCACTACCAGTAGATTATCAGGATCAGGTAACAGCAAATGATCAGGCCCGAGCACCACCTCCACCACCACCACTAGTAGATGATCAGACCCAGGCACCAACAGATGATCACTATCAGGCACCTGCAGACCAGGGTGAGGGATCACCACCATCACCCCAATCCACATCACCACCATTATTAACAGATGATCAGGCCCAGGCACCAGCATATGTTTTAGCCCAAGCACCAACACATGATCATGATCAGACACCATCAGATCAGGGCCAAGGAGCACCACCACATGATCCAAGCCAGGCATCACCTACACTACCATCAAGAGACATTGGTAGCTCATCCCATTCCAATTATGTTACTCCATTTTCAAAGGTGCTACTCGACCCATTGCAAACCCCAGGGGCACGCAAAAAAAGACAAGGATATTATGATGATGACTTAGGAGAGATAGTGACTTAGGGGCTTGCACACGTGGTTACTACACCACCATCACCGCCGAACTTTAGGTGCATGGACAGCTTAGGATCACAAATAACCCAGATTGATCAGCCATCTTTACTTGAACGGAATGACAATCCGATGGTTCATCTACAATATAAGCAGAGGAGAAAGTAATCATTGGACATGTATGTATACTCATTTCTCTTTAGTTCATTGTAGATAACTTTTCTACTAAGGTTTGTCATTTGTAATGTTTTTGTTTCTGTCAGGTACCAAGGTTCATGTCTAATGTCAACTTGGTAAGGCTGATCAAGGGAAGATTGCATTATGGTTTCTGTCAAGTAAGACATTCTAAAGCTTTCCTTATTTTCCTTCATATTTTAGTTATTCCTACCATCTACCAGTAGCAGCAGTTGTTGGCAGTTGGAGCTACCTGCAGCAGCAACAGCTGCAGCAACTCAAGTAGCAATTGCGGCTGCTGCTGGTAGTTATGGAATTGCTACAAAATGAAGTGTATTCTCATTCAAGCTTACTAATTAAGAGGGGATTGGAATTTGCTTCAAGCTCTTTTTTGAACAAAGCAGATAGAGGTTGAATGGAAAATCCTCGAACTTCTAGATAATTATTCTTTGGGGCAATGAAAACTGCTCTAATCTCTCCAATACATCCTCCTATAATTTGTTTGAGTTACTAGGATATATTGTAGTTCACGTATAAAACTCTTTAAAGGTACAAGAGTAACTTCACTTCCAATTTATTTTATGAAAATAGCATAATTCTTCCATAGAATCCCAAAAATGGGCTCAAGTAGCTGCTGGTAGCTCCAGCTACCGGCAATGTTGTGGCTCTCATCTTCAAATAACCCTATATACTTTTAACTCTCATTTTCAAACAATATCCTATATACTTTTAACTTTCATCTTCATTGCAAGAATAATGACACCTTTCAAGATGAGAGTTAAAACTACCTTAAACAATTATTGTGATTACAGGGTGTAGCTATCTTAAAACTATTTTATTATCATTATTATCTTATATGATATCCTCAAGCCTTTAATGCCATGACTGCTTTTTTGCATACAGGGTGTAGGTAGCAAGATTGGGAATTTTACTACTTCTACTGTGATGCCATACAGAGTCCCATGATATGGTTTTAGGTGGAGTTAGGGCTGTTGTTAGTAGAGTTCTTAGTCCTTGTATTTGTAACATCATATATGTAGGTAGGGTGATTTTTTATTTTCCCTCATGAAGGGCTCCATTTATACATTTTCCTTCGAGATCAATGTACATAAACTTCAAAAGACTTTATGTTTTGTACTTACAATGCAAAGTCAAATTTTCTTCTTCAAATCAATTTTTTATGTCTAAAATGATTGCTTTCCATGTTTTCGAAGTTAGCATTGTATGTTTTTTTGATGTTTTTTCCTTTGGAGATTAATCTATGTTGTGTGCATGACTTGGGAATATATATGCAGATAAATGAGGGGGTCTAACATAGCTGTGGTGTAGGGATACATCCAAACTCGCCTTCTCAAAATGCGAGTTCAACCAAAACATTATGTACCATTGAATACGCCTTCTCAGAAGGTGGGTTTAGGCTAAAGATAAACCTAGCATTGAACTTGCCTTCTGAGAAGACGAGTTCAGGCAATACATAAGCATCCTGTATAGCATTGAACTCATCTTCTCAGAAAACAAATTTAGACCTGCTTCGCACTCGCCACGAGGCAAATGTATTAATCGTTTGAAACCCACCTTTATAGAAGGTGAGTTTAAAACAACTCTAATGTATCAAGAACTCACCATTACAGAATACGCGCTTACTACAACATAACCCCCTTACTGCTCGCTAACAAGAAAGTTGCTAGCCGTTTCAAACTCATATTCTTTAAAGGTAAATTTACCTCACCACATAAAAAAAAAAAAAAAAACAAAAAAGCCAAACGTATTTAAAAAATTAAAATTTCCCATAATTATATTTTAAAATTGTTTTCCACCTCCATCCCTCTTCCCCTCCGCCGCCCCCACCATAACTCCACTGCTGCAACAACCCAACACAACCACCGCTTCACCATTCCACCACCACCTCTCAAATCCCCTCCGCTGCGATCACCCTCCAACACCACTACCTCGTCGACCAGCCAGCCGCCGCTGCCTCCACCTCGTGTCGCCGGCGGCGACATCGGCGACCCCCGCCAGGTCACTCTGACCTCCTGCGACTAGCCCGTCTCCACCCCACCCAGCCTCTCGTGACCCTCGGCGCTCCGCCGTCCCTCTCGGCTCCGTCCCACTGCCCTCATCGATTACTTATCCGCCGCGACGACAGGTTTCGATCCTCCCGGGTACCTCTTTGGTGTGATTTCACCACAGCAGCACTTCCCCTTCCCTTGTCTCTTTCAGCTGCTATCTGCGCATTTTTACTTGGGATTACTCTTCGATTCTACTGTTCGGTCGTAACTTAGAAGGCGAGTGGTAACTTGTTGCCCAAGACTCTCTTGAATAACCTCCTCCTGTGTGACCGTTTGCAACTTTCACAATTACGCGGTGCTGGATTGGAATGCTCGCCTCAATTCAGTCTAATCAAGTTATCACTATTTGTTTGTTGTCGCATTTGCGATCATTTCATTCTCCTTCAAATCGTTGGTTACCCGTAGAGAACTCTTTGATCGCGATTTCGGTCGTTTGGGTTCTGCTATCCTGTTAAGAACAGGGATCTAAAATAAATAAATGCCTCCAATCTAGTCGTGGGAAAAATTCAATAACCGATAGAAAATTTTCTTTCTGCGACTCGTTTCCATCACCTAAACTGCCGTTGGCAGCCCCTCCTCCTTGCTCAACCTCCCCCTCCCCATCACCCTCCTCCTCCTCCTCCTCCTCCAGCTGATCTAAATTATGCTTTGTTGTTATTGTTCTCTGTCTTTTTTATCTGCAACTTCAGATGTGGACAGGTGAATTTGAAAATCAATGGAGAAGAACATGAAGTTGCAAGCAAGGCTAATTTTGGATTACAAATCTGTAAAATAATAATAGACATATGATATTTACATGAATACATATCCTGAGTAATGGAGCTCCTCTTTGTTGTCAGCATTTGTACATTTACAATAGATGCTTTTGCACCACCTAATTAGAATAACTTTGTTTGATAGCATGCTTCTTGTCCATTCCATACATGAAGAAACGATAGGGTAAGCATGTAGGTGAGGGGGTGGAGGAGGGCCATTGGTTGACTGAGAGGTGGGGCGGGGAGGAGCAAATGCAGAGGGGTGGTGGGGTGGAGAGGAGGGCTGTTGGGTGGGGTGGAGGGGACAAGGGAGTCGGGGGAGGCCTAGGTGGGAGAAGATGTGGGTTCACAAGAGGCAGGAAGTTGGTTCGCATAGGAAGGGAGGTGAAGGGTGGGGGTGGTCGGGGGAGGCCTTGGTGAGGGAGGAAGGAGGTTTGCAAGAGGGAGTTCGGGCTGAGGGAGGTGGTGGTTGCGAAGGATTTGGGTCTTCAAAAGGAAGACTTTAGGAGGAGTAGAGGGGTTACAATGGGGAAGTGTAGGGTGGTCATGGTGAGGAGAAGGGAAGGAGGTGGAGGATGCCTTGTCGTCGTCAGAAGATGGTGGAGAAGAGTTAAGGGGAGGGAAGAAGGTGTACCAAAGAACCTACCTGAGAATTCATCGACAAGTAGAGACGTCACAATTGGCAAGGAGAGGGCAAGCACGCGATTGACAACATCGATGATTTTGACGGAAGAGATGAGATTAATGAGGTTGCAGAGGCAATGTAATAGGAAAGAGGGGGGACAAAGAAAGTTTAATTGAGGGTATTCTTGGCATCAAAAATATTATTATTGGTTCAACGGGCCCAACAATTACTCCAAACCTAAAAAAGTGGATCTAACAATTATTTCTTCAAAGTGGTGGATCTAACAATATAGTCAACCGGTCCACTAGGCATCTCGTTCAATTTCTCTAAATTTTTAGAGCTTCCCCATCATATTTCCGTCTAAGCCAACTAGGTTAGTGCAAACCGAAACCTAAAGTGTTGCATTTCAATTTTTCTTTGACACAATTGATGGTATCATGGTGAATCGGTGATGTCATCATCTATTTGATTGTCTCAAGCATCCAGTTAGTTAGAAATTGAAATTGACACTTGTTTGGTTTGCTGGATGGTTTGATACTGAAATTCCAACTAATTCCCGTAGTTTACTAGGGGGAATTCTGATTCCATCAAATTGTGGATGCCATTGCTTTTTGATATTGGACACCACCACCCTAGCCGACATTAGTCCATAAAAAATGCTCACTTGCTTTGCATTCCCTCCGGCCACAATATACCAGCGATTTCCTTATGCTCTCTCTAGTTTGTTTTATGGCTTTAAGGGAGTGGTTTTGGTCCTTCCTTGGCAGTGAAGTTAAAGATGGCTTATGGATACCTATGTGAATGTAAAGTTAGGAGGGTAAAATATAAAGGAAATGGCTAAAAATATGAGTGGGGGCACATAGAAGCTACTGTTAGTGCAACTTCTCATTAATAAATATTTTTATGATTATACAAAATAACTTAATAAAAGAAAATAGATTAAATCATCATAATTGTTTTCAAACTGACCAAAAGTTGCAGGAACAAAAGCAAGGTTTGATATATCAGCGATATATCGCTGATATATTGATATCGTTGGGTTTGGGCATATTGTTATCATACATAGTATCTTTTTTCCCTGATATTTGCGATATATTGTTGATATATTGGGTGATATCTTGGAAATATCAGCGATATATCGCCGACAGCAGCCACTGTTGGGGGGGAAAGGTGCGCGATGGCTGGGAAACCTTGACACACACACGTGACTTCAATATATGGCATTGTTGATCTGTAACTAGTGTATTTTTATTATGTTTTTATTTAAAATTTGTCTTTTATGCATTTCTTCATGATGTATTAGTTATTAAAATCTTAATTTTTAAATTTATGACATTTTTTGCCTCTCTGAGTAATTTCCCCAAAATTCACCGATATCATCGATATGTCTCTTTTTTGACTTGTCAATACAATATCGATATCGATATGTAAAACCTTGAACAAAAGTCATGCTTCAAGGAGAAGCATGAAGACAATATTTTTTGGTCTTAGTTCTTAGGATCCTTTGTATCAAATTCAAATGTTGTAATCTTATATTTATTGAAGTCTAGTTGAGTTGTAAAAGAGTCCCAAAAAGACCTAAGAAACTCACTTGCAGCCCCTCAACACTTAGGCAAAACCAATAGATCCCAATCCTAACTTAGTTCCAAACTAAACCCCACAATCAGACATCCAACACTTGTATCAAACATCTGATATTTCATTTTAAGACGTCTAACAAGTTATTCAAACGACCATTACCCAAATACACTCTCTTCATAAGTCCTGTATTATGTAGATTAGACATCCAACCTTTATCTTAGACGTCTATAACCACCTAAAGATGTCTGGACACAGTCTCAGGCATCCAATATTGGACCATTAGGTTTAAATTAGACCCAAATCAATTGATGTCAGACCAAATCCCTCTTGAGACTGTTGAGAAATTGTCACCCAATAATTTATTATTATTCCCAGACACCCAGAGACCTTCTCAGACATCCAATAAAGAAACGTTAGGTCTAATTTGACTCAAATCCTGATTTGTTAGACATAATCATCCTTTTAAGCTTTTTAGAAAATCACTTCTTGAGACAATCATTCTCCTCAGATGTCCAATGATCTCACCAGACGTCCTACAGATGTTTGACACTTAGGTGGAAGAGCCCTGTAGAAGATCCAATGGATTAAGAGTTCCAGGAACTTTCTGTTGTATTTCTAGACATTTGACCTTTGTATTAGATGTCTGATAAACCCCCTTTAAACGTTGAACCCATAGAACCAAGAATCCTGCACAAAGTCCAAACGAAGTCGATAACAACTCCCTTCAATATTGGATGTCTAGCCTTATGGCCATACATCTTATCTGCTGCATTAGACATCTGACATTATAGATAAACGTCTAATAATGTTGCGAGACGTAATTATTGCCCTAATCTCAATGGGATTTTGTCCAAATCCTCTTGGATTTGATTTCAACGGCTAGAATAGCTTTCCCAAGCCTTCGTGAAGCTTCTCTCGAGCTCTATAAATAGGTTTGAGCACCCCTTGGCCAAAGACACATCATTAGAGATTGAAAACAAGCTTGCCAGTCAAAATTGCCCTAAAAGACCTTAGCCCAGGCTCTGCTCTACACTACACTCTTAGGCATTCTTCCCTACTATGTGAACTCTCTACTTTGCTCATCTCATCAGGGAGTTCTTCCTTCCTATAGTAGTTAGTTTAAAATTACTATCTTATTGGGAGCTCTATAGGTTGTACTTATTTCGTTCTATTTGTTAGGTTATTGTACTAGGGTGTTTGGCTTGTCGGATCTCCTTCTTTTCCTAGTAAAAGGGTAAAACCTCCGTTTAGGGATCGAAGGTGAGATCGTACTTGAGGAACACCACCCTCATTCAAAGTGGTGTGGCTAGTGCTTACTTCATCGCTTGGTGATCGGAATCCTAAGTTGGGTTGACTTAAGTGGTGGTTTTTACCCGATTGGGGTTTCCACCTAAAAATCCTTATGTTTCTTGTGTGATTGTCATTTACAAATTTTTATTTACTTATATTTACTGCAATTACACTATTCACCCCCTTCTAGTGTATTTTCAGCTATTGGGCCTTAACTATTGCCACTCAATTTGTAGTTTCTTGCATTACATATTAAACCCTGAGCTTTGGAACACCTAAGTGTTGTCTTTTGACCCTCATGTGATGCACCAATAATATGGCCTAGTTTAGGAGGAGGGATAGAAAACTTGGAGGGTTATCCTGTGTGTGGAAGTTTGTTATTTGGGAGTTTGGTAATGAGGTAAGGTGCCTAATGACAGTTCTACCCTTGGAGTTATTGGTTTGAAAGTTGGTTAGTAGTGGTAGTTGGCTATAATATATTAGCAACTTGCCTCAAATATATTACAATCCTATAGAGAGGATCTAGTTCATGTGATAGATATTTACAAAATATGACAAAAACTACTAAAACATGATTAAGAGGGTAATTAAAGGTTGATGCATCCCACATACAAATTAATACAATTCTAATAACTAGAGCAAATAAAATCAAGGTGTAACTAATAAAAGTTGAAAGTGGATCTAATCCACACGTAATCACAATCATAGTAAATCAAGTTAAGGGAAATAGAAAAAAAATTTAATAACAGTATGTTAAAGTGGAATGCATGTCACTGATAGGAAGTTATCAAGTTAAGCTACATATTTGGACGAATTTAGCTGGACTAGTTTCCCCCCTAAAACAATAATAGTTTTTTTTTTTGATATCGAGGAACCCTCTGTGCAATTAGAGGTAAACCCCGGGGGGCTCGTCTCGTGAAGTTGTAGTCGACGCACCGGACGAAGAACCCCAGTGGGCAACATCGTCGTCTGGACCCTATGCGCATATGGGCAAGCCACGAGTTTCGAACCCACGCACCCTGCACAGGGAGGGTCTTACGGCGATGGGGAGACCCAACTGGGATACCCCTACCACCCACAATATTAGTTTTTCCATGGAAACAAATGAGAAAGAAAGTAACGAAGCCAAGTAATAGTATCATATTTAGCTAGCAAACAGATGCAGATTTACGATGTTTTGTGCGATAGTCAAAGCGATATACTTATCATCAGTTGGGGATGATCAATTGAAAAGAACATTGATCAACTGAAAAGAGAGACCCGTAACACAACGTTGACGACAATCAATTGAAAAGAATGTGGATCTACACCAAAGAACATCGATGAACTGAAACTAGAGACCCATAACAGAGCGTTGAGAATGATCCATTTCAAACATCGATCTACACCAAAGATGCATTCAATAAGGGGAAAGGTTTGGGTCAAGAAATTGCCTCAAATTGTAGCAGGAACACAACCACGGTCAACAGGGGAGCAACTGCAAATAGGAGACCACATAAAACAAGAAAAAAATGATTTCAGAAGATGGGAAGAAAAATAGACCTCCAAACACAAGGGCCATTCTTACCCGTAGGGAGAAGATGAAACTCTTGCCCCAAAAGGTCCCTTTGCCCTGGTTAAATAGACCTCTAAACATTGGGGGCTGGTGAGGAGATTAATTGCCAATAATGGTGAGGAGAATTGAATGCACTGATCATGTGTGAAGATACTGCAGCGACCTCACATGAAGGCACTGTAGCTTTGGGTGGAGCTGCTTTCCAAGATGAAGAAGGCGGGAGGATGGCCATGGAGGGTGCTGTTGTTGTCAAGTGCAAGATGGTTGGGAGGAATCTTGTGCCTCCCATGTGAGTCGGATTAGAGCAATAATCGGTGACGAAGGCAACGCTATGGCTGTGGCTGAGAGGGCATGGGGAGGGAGAAGAGTTGAGTGTGAGAGAGGGACAGGATATGCCATGGTTGAGAGGGGATGGGGGCGAAACTTGTCTAACCCATCCCACGTGACCGACGGGGAGGTGAGGGGACCACAGGATAAAGTTGGAGGGTTAACTTGCGGTTGGTCTATCCCATCCCATCAGTGGGACGGGTTAGCCTGGGTTAACCCTGTTTGTCTTGGTTTGCCCTATCCTGCATATCAAATCAAGTTAACCCCATTTTGGTGGGTTATCCTGTGCATCAAACTAGGCCTAAATATTTAATAGTGTAGATTTTGACGTTAGCAATGGGGTCAAAATGTGGAATAGAAATGGAAAGAAAGACAAAGATGTAAATTGGGGGTTACAGCTTCAGCCTGAGCATATCCACAAATTATCTCATTCTTGATTGCAATTACTGTCTGAATCAGACAAATGTATTCCCTCCTAGAGGAATACTCCCCTGATCAAACTTGGCCATAAAAGTATAAGTGGGCTTCTGTATTAATATTGGCAGACAGGGGACACTTGGGTGATAAAATGAACAAATAGTAAAATTTTGTAATGTTAAATGGCCTTGACTAATGTTAGATATGACCATTTAATGTTAGAAACAGGGCCATGTAATATTAGATGGCTTGGGGGGGACCCACATCTTTCATTCTGGAAATTTATTGAGGGTTTGCAGCTGTTGTTCTTGTTCCCTTTAATAATCTATTAAGTACTGAAATCAGCAGTGGTTTAGGATGTCATGGTAGCAACTGTTGACTGGTTTTTTGTTAATAAGTTTTTGAATAGAAAGTTGTGTACTTGATTGTGCTTGAATAAACAATTAATTCCGGTACCTTTTCAAAAAACAATTAATTCCTGTAACATAAAGAAAACATAAATTTGTACTATAAAAAATGAAGTTCTCATTCTTTTTCAAAAATGAAGTTACCAGTCATGCATCTTTCTGAAGAACATCTAGGGTAGATACATTCAACTGGTGATGGATATTTCCTTTTTGTGTTGTAACAACATGACAGAACTTTTCTGCTATTTGTTATTATATCATGCTATTTATTGACTCCTCTTGGAAAATTTCATGGATCTACCAATGGCTAAAAATGAAGGCTATAATATACTAAAAGGTTTTAAAAAGCAAGGTGGGTGCTTGCCTCTCATCACTCACCCTAGGTCTGCCACTGTCCCTTGGCTAATACTCATGGGGTTCGATCTTGAAAATCCAGTTTCTGATTTTTATCTGAATGTAACAAATTTTTTGCCAAGATCTCTAGATCTACTGGAAATCAAATTATATATGCCGTATGCAATAGTTTTAATTTGGATGCTAAAATACAAGACATAGTGGAGTAAAAGGTGATTATCAATATATCTTCGTGGTAGGGCATCTTGTTTAGAAAGAAATCGCTATGCTTGTTACTTTTCTCTTTTTTCCCCCTTTTTGATGCTTGTTACTAGGTTTAGTCTATGAAAATACTTCGATTTTGACAGGAAAGTCAGTTTTTAAGAGGGGACTTCTTAGCTGACAAATGATGTGTCTGTTCTATTGTTGCCAGGGACCAAGATGGGTAGCTTTGTCCTTTCTACATTGACAAAAAAGATGGAGGTTGACACCTATATCAGGGACACATTGGACAAGGTTCTCATCCTGCATTTTGGCAGATCCACTCATCCCGAGTGCATCCATCTGGATGACATTGTGCGTAGCACTTGTAAAATCTTGGCTTTTTTTTCTGCATTTCTTTTATGTTTTTCAAGCCGTTGTAAATGTTTTCTCCTGCATTCTTTTCCTCTTCTAGAGAAGATAATTTTTTCGATGCCTTGATTTGAGCAGCTTTCTAAAGCTTCCAGGGAAGTTTCGAAGTTTGCTACCATAGCTTTGGTTGATATCGATGCTGAGGATATCCAAGTCTATGTTAAGTACTTTGAAATATCTATTATACCATCTATTGTCTTCTTCTTCAACACATACCATATGAAGATGGAATCAGGGTATGCCAATTTTGTTAAGTTACTGTCAATCATTTTCCCAGATTCCTTATGAAAGAATTCTCAAAATCTTGAATGTGCATGTGTCCAGTGTGTCTGATTGTGTTGATATGTATCTGCATTACTTTGTAATCAAAATTAAACTATATCTGTTATTGCTGCATTATAATATTATATTTGCTACCTTGCACACCTAATTCATTGACCACATAACCTAAGTATTGCATACATGTTGTCTTGTTTCTATATGATTACATAGTCAGTGTTCCTCATGGATAGACAAATTTTTATTTGCTAAACTTCAACCTTACAGTTCATTGCAGAATCTGTAAATTGACCAATGTTTGCAGTGTATAATGCTTTCCTTTTCTTTTACAATGCATATAGTAATGACCTAAAGCTGTGCTGTGTAGCTCTGTCGTAGTTCTCACCAATCTGATCAGAAGGATTTTGGGTTGTAACTTGTAGGGCATTGGGTGCAAAAAAATAGCGTTGGAATAGTCTAAGTTTGGTATAGATGATCTTTGCCCCTTTTTATTTTCCAGATTACTAATATTTTAAGTAGGCTCATATAGGATTACCACGTTCAAAGATGTCAGAATAATCCATAGTGCCATTTTGTACAATGCCACTTATAATCCATTAAGTTGTCTGTTCATAAATTTGGTAGGTGTTTATTATTTCTGAGGAAGAACATGTTTTTTTTTATTAGTTAATTGTGTGTGCCTGGCAATTGTCACATCCTGTCATGATCCATACTTGCCATTGTTGTCCGATTCATGATGTGATTAATTGGATTATGATAATTTTTTGGTTGTATTTCTTTGAGAGGAAATGAAATGTCAAGTAAAATGGCTATGACAGGAAGGCAGAAAGTGCAACTTTTTTTTGGGTCCTAGTAGGTAGTGTTGCATATATCTTTCCACTATATCAAGGTCATGGTTTTCAATAGCCTTGAGCTCCATAATTTACAATGCAATCAAATATGGTAATCATGTAGTGCACTTTATGAGCTTATTCCAGGCCGTGAAAATTTTCTGTGCTACATAAATATGGAGGCCTAGTAGACTACTAATTTTAGCCATTTTGGATCCCACTATGCTACTACTGTCCATGGGGTGTGAGGCCTAGCATTTACCTAGAACAGTGGATCATCTTGTTTTAGGTATGGGCATGGGTTATGAGTTTTGTACTTGATCCTTTTCCAAACCAGGAACGTAGGCCGAAAGGAGCTATTATGAATGAAGTCCCAAGAATAGTTGAGCACTTGACCTACTGTGCTTTTTCCCTTACAACCCGCCAGTCTTACAGTAATAAAGGAAGGGAGATGGAAATAAGACACACGAGGTGACCATAGTGAGACCAAATCATTGCTTGGGAAAGCAGGTTAGGTAGGTGTGGCAATAAGCACTATACTGAATTACCAGGGACAAGGAAGAAGCAACGTACGTAGAGAAGTCACTGACTACAGGGTCACCCCCATGCTAGACTCATGATCCATCCTCAACCTTCTTCCAGAACAAACCCTAGGAAGACCCGTGCCCCCTTGGATTGCTCAAGCTAAAGTGATGTTAGGACATGGAAGTTTTGTGCCCTTTACCATGTTTTATAATTTCAGTTGAAGGGACAAATTCCTTTCGTTACATTTTTGCTGACTGGGAAAGGGCCATAGTTTTGACGGAGAAGAAAGCCACGACTATCTAATCATGTCTCATGCTTTGTGTCGATGGAGTCTGTGTCTTCTATAGCAAGATGTTTGGCTTGTTGGTGCTTGAAATACAAGAGTTTGATTGCTAATAAAAATATCCCAAAGGATAGGAAAATATAGGGAGAAGAGAACTGGCATTGTAGATGGGTATAGTCTTATAGAGCGCTCAGGTAGTGATCAAGCTATTGATGATAGTTATGTGGCAAGAAAACAGATGAAGACAAAGGATACTGAGCCGAAAACAGATGAAGACAAAGGATACTGAGCCGAAAACCACAAGCTGCTTCCCAATTTTGTGAAGGGTCTCTGATTAGCAATGTTAGGAAATTTTTACTTGAAAGAGTAGAAGTTGCAATTTAACAGGCTAGGACAATACAAGATAGTTATAAATTATAATGGTAGTCAAGCTTGTCCACTAGGCACATGTATAACTTAAGGAAGAGGGCCACCATAGTGAGAGCTTGGAAGAGGACACAATAGTGGGTCGACTATTAAGAAGAGTGGATTTCGTGGGTCTGGTATGTAGCTTTGTTTCTGGTTCCATCTCTTGTGTAAGGTCAAAGTGGTGAATACTTGAATGCAGGAATCCCGTGCACATGATAGGAAAAATCATACAACTTTGATGAATGTGCTATGTTTTGAATCTATGGTCATACCTCTATTTCCGTGGGGAGTAGTTGACATTGGATTCTCATTTTTTCCATGCTTTGACTATCCATAGAAGTACAAAAAGAAGGGTGGCTTCAAGTTGTTTTGGAAAGGAATGGTGGTGCTGAGTTTCTTAACCCTTTGTTTTAGGATCAGTTAGTTTATTTTTTATTATAAGGGAAATGGATGCTACTCAGCTGTGGAGGTGCCACTTCGACCTGGCGGAACCGTGGAAGTTGTCTGTTTGAGCTTGATTTCCCTTAAGCCAATGTGAGTGTTTTTCTTAAATGTAATTTTATTTTTCTTTTGTTTGTTTGACATGTCCTCCACTGTGGTCGAACAAGAATGGATAAGTGGCTCCTCAGATCTCTGCTTTAAATCTTTTGAACAAGCTGAATTGTTCCGATCCTTGAGGAAGTGCCATAAGTGGATGCAAAACTATCTATGTGTGCCTTCTTTCATCCAGAAACATACCCTTTCCCTTACAAAAAAAAGGGGACCCACTCTAGTATTCTTCACAGGGCAAAAGTTTGACTTTGACACATCCCCCATCTGACAACATAGGGGTGGAAAACATGGTATGAAAATGAGTACCCCTCCCAGTACTCTTAAGTGGATGCTGCCACGAACCTGTTGCTGAAGCTAGCTTTAGTCTGATCCTTGCCCTTTAATTCTGATGCAAGTGGACATGCATGGTTTTCCTTCAGTCAGCAGGTCAAGATTGCTGAAGTTTCTATATCATCTATCAGAACGGGGATGGGGCATTGACCTAATCAATTTGTTGACTGGGCTAATCCACATCATCAATGCTGAAAAATTAATCATAAATGTTAATTGAAATTCAAAAGGTGGTGAAATAGATGCAAACTTCACCGGAAGCTATGGAGAGCAAAATGGAGATTATCCATTGTGGACAATGAAGTTGGTCACGTGGACAGTCCCCGTGGTAGCCAGTCAGTCCAGTTGGTTAGGCCATGTTGCCTAGGTCTTTTTGTGGGTGACTTGCATGCTAAGTTTTGTTGTATGTGGCAATTGTGTTTTAAGTAATAGGAGTCCAAATTTAGGAAGAGATAATTTACGAATGGTGGTTGATTGAGTTGTTAGGATTGATTTGATTTGAGTTGTTTTAGGAAATAGGAGTAGATCTCTTTATAAAAGAGATCAACCTTATTTATTTGGAGTTGAGTTGCAATAAACTATTTTTCAATCACAACAACTCCCTCCCTCCCTCTCTCTCTCCTCAACCTCCATGCTCCACGTATGGGATCATCCTTGCACCTAGGCCCATCTTGCTCCCACGAATTCTCACATGGTTTCAGAGCCACCAGTTTAGGCCTCTCCGTCCACCCACGCATGGAACAAGGAGTTGTAAGGAGAGGGGATCACACACAAGAAGGCCTAGTCTTGTGCATGAGTCTTCATGTGCATCGGAGCCTTGACTTTCAAGGCATCTTCATCAACTTAGAAGTTCCCTTAAGAACTCCTTGAAGGACCTTGGTGCCTTATGCAAGGCCTAAGGAGACGAGAAGGGAACCTGATGAGTCTCTTTTCTCATGTATCTGGTGCCTTACGTTACGCGGAGCGTAGAAGTAGAGGGAGGCTTGTTCTTTGTGGGTGAAGATGGCTGAAATCGAAAATCAGATTAATACCGGAGAAGTGAAAGTCATTGCTCAAGGCATCACGATCAAGCTTCAAGGTGCCTCGAACTATGTTCTATGGGTACGGGCATTTAAGATCTTTGTAGGCAGTCAAGACAAGCTACATGTCCTATTGGAGAAGGAGCTCGAATCTAAGGATACGACTAAGAAGTGGGAGAAAGAGAATTACATAGTGATGAATTAGTTGATGAACTCAATCGATCCATCCATTGCCTCTAATATGCTATACAAGAAGTCAGTGTACGAGATGTAGGATTCCTTGAAGAAGAAATACTCTAAAAAGTCCATCAACGCTCACATCATCGACACATATGTCCGCATTTGGACTGCAAATCAAGGGGATCTTCCCCTTGATAAATATTATTCTAAGATGGAGGCGTTATTTGAGGAGCTCAAGATTTACGAGCCCATTTGCTATGACAAGCAGGTTACTACATGTGAGAGGTGACAAGCTGCGAGATTTCTGTTGGGGTTATATCTCCGATACTAGCTAGCATGTGATCAGATCTTGGTGTTGGACGAGGAGATGGATCTTGAGAAGATCTATAACCATCTAGAGAAACTTGGAGAACCAGAAGTAGCATCCAGCATAGTTGTGGTGTTTGAAAACACCGCACTAGTTATTGTTTATCAAAGCTATCAAGGTGTTGGGCAACTGCAAGGCGACAAGCTTCTTAATCGCACGAGGTGAGAGGCAACAAAAAGCGATTGCTCGATTAAATTAAGGCGACAAATCTTTTTATTTCTTAAAAATATTGAATATGCCTAATAAACTCGTATGGGAACATTGACTTTCATAAGAAACATGTGATAATACTATTTAAGTGAATGAAAAAGCAATGATCCTATAGTAACAATAATATACATATTTATATTATCATACAATGTGTGAACATACATATTTCATTTATAATTTTAGGTAAAACAAACAACCAAAATATATATCATATGTATCTACCAAAACAAGATAGTGACAATGTATTTTTTTTGAAGAAGAAAAAAAGAGTTAACAATGGATGTTAGCCCTCCACTGCATTAATAAAAGGAACTAATTACACTAAAAATTTAAAGTGCATTATAATGATAAAGCACTCCCTCTACTGAGACTTCCCATGGAAAATCACTCATTATGTTCGAGCCAAATGCACCACAATAAAGTGAAGGCATTCATCAAGGTAGAGGCATCCACCAACAGCCCTAAATGCTGGCCCAAAAGGTTGTCTCTAAGTCGTACTCAAGACAATAACATGTATTATAATATACTATATTTACAATACAATACAAACTTAATACCATAACTTATACATATATTATTATATATCATTAGAGAGTTATAGATAATAACAAATATATATACACACACATCATTAAACTGCAATATATCATAATTATATCATTACAGACATATAATAATGTATATGTATAACTTATACATATATCTTAACAGACAAACAATGGTCTAAATTACAAAGAGAAAGTAAAATTGACCATATAAAAGCTGTTAATAACATATATATATATATATATATATATATATAACAATATATAACACAAACATATCTATAATATATGTAACTTAAGACTAAATAAGAGTCTTATGATCTTACCTAAAGTGAATTTAGAGTAAGGTGACAAGGCGCAAGGCGACCCAAGCGACAAAGAAAGAGACTAGGCGATAGACTGGATGAAGCCCTTAGCCTGGAATAGCTCTAAGGCGACCTGTGGCTTTCTCACCTGGCTCGGTAGTCCGATAGCCTGAGGAGATAGCTTTGACAACATTGCTTTTGATGGAGGTGTAGGATATGGAAGAGGATGTGTTGAAACTCAGGTTGAGTCTATCCACCGTGTCAATATTGCGAGCACACCAATCACCCACAAGATTGATGTTGGGATAAGTTTGGGAAACCTGCATGTGGGGTTACTAGCACCTTATGCGTGGATTCCCTTACACATGCAAATCTTGAAAAGATTCGAGCCATGTTTCAAGAAGAAAAGGAGAAGAAGACTACGGTGGCCGTCACGACGACCATGGAGGTTGCCCACAAGGCAATGACTTCGGAGGTTGCAAGAGGCTACACTGTGAGTTCTAATAATGACATGATCGAGAGTTTGGGGCTCGAAGAAGATGAAGAATGGTGGGGGCTCTATCCTTACCACGAGTTGAACAAGTCATCGTTCTCTAGACCTCAACTTGAGGAGTGTGGAGAATGAAGTTTGCCACGTGGACTACCACGTGACACAGTGGACCATGCAGACAGTCCATGTGGCAGCCAATCAATCCAGTCGGTCAAGTTGTGTGGCCTAGGTCTTTTTGTGGGTGGCTTGCGTGTCAAGTTATGTCGTATGTGACAATTTTCTTTTAAGTAATAGGAGTTCAAATTTAGGAAGAGATAATTTAGGAGTGGTAATTGATTGAGTTGTTACAATTCATTTGATTTGATTTGAGTTGTTTTAGGAAATAGGACTGGATTTAAAAAGAGATCAACCTTGTTTATTTGGAGTTGAGTTGTAATAAACTATTTTCCAATCACAACTCCCCCTTCTCTCTTTCTTCTTCACTTCTCTTTCTCTCTCTCTCTCTCTCTCTCTCTCTCTCCTCAACCTCTACGCTCCACGAGTAGGGTAATCCATGCACCTAGGCCCATCTCGCTTCCACAACTCCTCACATCCACATGTCATAAATTGGATCTAAGATTTGTTAAGTCTATGAAATTCTTCTTGAAGGAAATGTTAAAACCTTGCTCTTTATGAAGTGATTTTTGACATACAATTTGTTAGAGTATTAAAAAGTTAGGGTCTTTCGGATTAGGATTGAGTCTATTGTTATTAGGTTAAAGAATCTTAGTTAATTTTATATTCTTAGTTGAGTTTCTTATGTAATGTTTTACGTCCCTACTCTCTATGTGAGAGAAATCAAGGTTCTTGTTTTCAATGAGAGGTATTATTTTCTCCAACATGGTATTGGAGTGGGATTCCTGGTGCCTACATCCCTAATCTCCATGCATGGGAGATCTCCTTTAGCACCACCAGGCTTCATCGTGCCATCGCCCCCTACCTAGCGTGCAACATTGCACACACTAGCAATGCATCTGCTATGCACTTAACGTAGCATCGCCCCACGCATAGCCTACCCCTTGCTGTGTGTGGTTTAGCGCCATCACCTACACCTCCCCACGCATGGTTGTTGCCTCCTTCTTGTGCATGGCCTTTGCTGTGTGCGTGATCTTGTGTTGTGTGCGCGAAGCTCTCCTAGTGTGTGCATCTCGTTTTGCGTATGCATTTGTCATATGATTTGAATATGTTTCTTTGCCCTCTGTATACATGGTGCATGCTACTATGTGGGAAATCGCATACCTCTCCTGATTGCTTGACTACTTAATTTGCTTTCTGTTCCCATGGCGAACTCATACTCCAATACTGTGACTTTTGGGGCCAAGATCTCAACCACTGTTCTAATTCAAGTGACAACGATTAAGCTAATTGGATCCCTTAACTATTTTCTTTAGCCTAGAGCGTTTTGCATATTTGTTGGGGGATAAGATTGACTGCATGTTTTAGTCGATAGAGCTCCTGATCCCAAAGATGCAACGAAGTACAAGAAGTGGGAGGACAACAACTTCCTCATAAACTGGCTAATGAACACATAGATTCAAAGATTGCTACGAATATGTTGTACAAGTAAATGACCAAGGAAATCTAGAAGACTCTAGAGAAGAGAATCCCTTCAAATGAGCAGTTCTTGACATGTTGATATCTATGTTCTTAAGGCTATCGCCTCAGGCTACCGGGCTACCGACCTAGGCGAGAAAGCCAAAGGTTGCCTTGGAGCAATTCAAGGCTAGGAGCTTCATCCGAGCTATCACCTAGTCGTCTTCTTTGTCGCTTGGGTCGCCTTGCGCCTTGTCGCCTTACTCCTAATTCACTTTAGGTAAGATCGTAAGACTCTTATTTGATCTTAAGTTACATATATTATAGATATGTTTGTGTTATATATTGTTGTATATACATAATACATATATACATATATGTTATTGACAGCTTTTATATGCTCAATTTTACCTTCTCTTCCTAAGTTAGACTATTGTTTGTCTGTTAAGACATATGTATAGTTATACATTATTGTATGTCTATAATGATATAATTATAATATATTGTTATTTAATGATGTGTATGTGTATATTTGTTATTGTCTACAACTATCTAATGATATATTACAATATATGTATAAGTTATGGTATTAAATTTGTATTGTATTATAAATATAACATATTATAATACATGTTATTGCCTTGAATACGACTTGGAGACAACTATTTGGGCTAGCATTTGTGAGCCATTGGTGGATGCCTTTACCTTGAGGATGGTCTTCACTTTATTGTGGTGCATTTGGCTTAAACTCAATGGAGTGGGAGTCTCAATAGAGGGAGTGCTTTATTATTATAATATTTTTTGTAATTTTTGGTGTAATTAGCTCTTTTTATTAATGCAATGGAGGGTTAACATCCATTGTTAACCCCTTTTTTTCTTCAAAATAAATACATGTCACTATCTTGTTTTGGTAAATACATATGATATATATTTGGTTGTTTGTTTTGGCTTATTATTATAAATGTAATATATATGTTTACACATTGTATGATAATATAAATATATATGTTATTGTTACTTAAATATGATAGGATTATTATTTTTTTGTTTACTTCAATAGTATAATCATATATTTCTTATGAAGGTTAATGCTATCATATGAGTTTATTAGATATATTCAATATTTTAAGAAATAAAAAGATTTGTTGCCTCAATTCAATCGGGCAATCACCTTTTTGTCGCCTCTTGCCTCAGGCGATTGAGGTTGCCGCCTTGCAGCTGGCTTACGCCTTGACAGCTTTGGTTGATATCTATAGGCATCTTTGGAATACTAACCAAGCCAATATAACCTTGGTTGAGTATTTCCCTACTTTAGAAGGCCTATTCGAGGAGGTTGCCTTCTTCCAACTTGCCTGCTGTGAAAAGTAGGTTACATAACGAGCAGAGTGGCAAACCTATCATTTCCTGGATAGCCTTGTACCACGGTACCAACCAGCTAGAGACTAAGTCCTATCTTCAGACTCAGTGCCTAATCTAAAGATTGTCTACAGCCACCTCCATAAGGTCGACATCGATGCCCCACCTGCTTTTCTTGCTACTATTCCTAACACCTTAACCCCTGTTCCTTCTAAAGAGATCGGTCGATTTCGCGATTGTGAACAAGGTCGTATCCAAGGTTCAAAATGTCGATTTTGACGTCATTTCAATAATTTTTAAGTGCACATTTCGCCAGCATGGTAAGGGCATGCCGTGGAAATGCCCTTGTTTCGCCGCTAGATTTCGATAATTTCGATGCCTCAAAAATAGTTCATTTCAGAGGTATGTCGAGGGCATGCCAGAGGCACGCTGATGTATGTCGATAAAAATGACAGAATTGGTCAAAATGATTGGAATTTTAAGAATAGTTATTTAAATGGATAAATATTTTCATTAGAACCCTAAACCTTGTCTTCTACTTCCTATTTAAATGGATAACTATTTTTAAAATTAAGGACTACAAGAAGAAAAGTGTTAATGCTAATTCAAAAGGGGGATATATTGGTGATATATTGTTAATATTAAGGAATTTTGAGAAAATTACTAAAAATGACTTAAAATGGGCAAAAATGTTACAATATGAAAAAATGTATAGACTCTAGAAGGCTAAAATCATGTTTTAAGAAGCCTTCCCACGGTACGGATCATCAATATCTTTCAAGTTGGCGATATGCGACACATAACTCATGCAACAGTAGCAGTAGTGCAGCATAGCAGCCAACAGTAGCAATGGCGTGTGGCATGTGTCACATGCGTGCGACCTAATAGAAGGCAGCAGCGCAAACCGACATGCCGTCAGCATGTCAACAATTTCGGTGGCATGCCATGGCTTGCCGGAGACATCCCTGCATTTCGATAAGTATGTCATGTTGATATGGCATCTCGTCAAAAACCCCCTATTTCGCCGGCATGCCGGGGGCATACTCTCCTTACACTGATTGTAAGAGGACAAACCACCTTTTTAAGAAGTGCTAGAAGAAGTTCGGGAAGTAGATAACTACTATTGAGATCCCTATGCTTGAGACTACCATGGAGTAGTCTCCTATATAATTCACTGTTGAGGAGTTAGATTAGACTCTACTGAAGAGTGAGCCATCCTCCTCTATTGTTGTGGCCACTAGCATTTGTTCCTCCTACTGGAAACCTTAATAACTTGATGATTGATTAGGGATTTGAGTGAGGCTCTGACCTCCTACTACTACTTGATTAGGATCGTCTCCTGAACCACTTGAGATCACTACTACTACTACTACTACTGTTGCTTGGGATCATCTTTTACTGCTTAACTACTATTGCTATTGCTACCTGCCTGCTCCTTCACTTAGATGTCCCGAGTGAGGGCGAGTTTGTTTTGTTTTGTCCTTTGTCACAAGTTGGGCTTGATTGTCATCTACACTCCAAACTTGAGGGAGAGTGTTTATTAGGAAGTTGTTAGGGTCTTTAGAATTAGGAGTGAGTCTGTATTTATTAGGTTCTAGCATCTTAATGAATTTTATATTTGTAGTTGGATTTCTTGTGTAATTTTTGCATCCGTACTCTACAAGTGAGATTAGGCATTATTTTCTCCAACATCATTAATTCTAAACTAGGCCAAGAGTATGATGACATCAGTTTGGAAGCACTATGCCCCCTTGGCAATTCACTCACACAAGGGTCAGTCATTCTATAAGAAAGAAGGTGATTGATTCAAGTTATCATCAAATACTATCTACTGAAGAGTTGGCAAGTAGGTGAGTGAGTGAGGGAAGGAGGGCGTTTTTCTTTGTACACTTGGTTGGATCCTTTTTTGACTTGCTAATACTAAATTAGTAGTGCTGCTATTCATTTACTTGTTTTTTGTGAGCTGCATACAGATGGGAGATATGGGTGAAAGCTATAATTCTCATGTTATGTTTTTTCTTACTTGGGTCCAGCCCTTGTTCGCTTGTATAATTTTCTTGCTGTCAACATGACTGTAAGGATGGTTTAAATTGTTCTTGGGAGGGCAAGATTTGAACTCACGTCATTTGGTGTAAATGCAAACTGCCGACCATTGGCCCATTTGAGTGGGTTGACAAGTTCAAATGACGTGGTCTCACAGAAGTTGTACTAGGAAAGCATGTGTACTTACAGCATCATTCTGTCTGACATGGTTTTTTTCCCCTCCAGGAGTCCAGATCATACGAAATGGGTTGGTTCGTTTCATACCAAGCAAGACTTCATTGATGTTGTAGAGGTGATTGTTGGTTCATTTGGATCACATAATCTGACTTTATAACCTGAAAAAGTTCCACAGGAGCAATTTTTTTCCCCTTGTTACAAACTATAACTTGAAGGAGCTCCTGGAAGATAAGGAATTCGTTTGTTCTTCTTCTCTCGTTCTGATTCTTCCATGTTGGCAGGTCATTTTTAGAGGTGCCATGAAAGGTAAGTTCATTGTGAGCTGCCCAATTCCCCCAGAAAGGATACCCAAGTTCGACTTGCTCTTCAAGGATGTATGAGAAGCTGCTGTAACCGTTTTTGCATTTGTAGAGGCATTTCCCCATCTCAGTTGAATGTACATAGGTAGTTCGGCTGCCTTAAGACAGATTGATTCAGAGTGCTAATGAGAGATCATCTTTTCTCAAAAAGTCAAGTATTTTCGACCGTGGCTATAAGTATGCTAATTTTGCTTTCATTTTAAGGCAAACAAAAGATGAGTAACTGAGTATTCAAAATGCGATCTCAGTTGGAATAATCGAACTTGATCTTGGTTTCAGATTTTGAGTTGCAGTAAGGCCTTTGCTTTTGGCTTTTCGATATTGAAAATCCGATCCCCAACTCACGTCAATTTTCCTTGCTCATTCTTGAACTTCCTTGAATTTGCGCTAGCAAGAACTATTATTCCCTTAAATCAGTATATTTATTAGTTTCTAAAACAACAAACTTGGCGGTGTCAATTATTTCCCCATTTATAAGATATGGTCCCTACGGCCGGCTTTCTGCTGTTTTTATTGTCAAAGCGTATACAACCATCTTCCGGACAACTAGCAAATCGAGTCCACTGTCAGCGGGAGAAATTTCAGAAATTAATTGTTTTCTATCTCAACAATTTTCAGAGAAGATGTATGTCCTTAAAAAGATGGGGTTTGGGGCATTACTTGAACATGATTGTATCATGCATACAAGGTCATTATTTTTATTATTTGAGGCATTGATGCAGTGGCTCCCATTGGAATTTTGAAACCATATACTTAGTTTCTTGTAGTTTTTGGTTTTGCAACCACTAAAAGTGAAAAGAGAGAAATTATCTTAAATGAAACTACCAAAGTATCTCGATCCAATCCCTTTGCTAAGCTGAGTTAAGATGCTTGTTAAATGATTTCAATTTAATAGATAAGTTATGCATGGTTACATAGATATTTGATCCTCCTTTAACATCTAGATATCGTCATTTGCTTTGCATCTTTAAATATATTTAACATGTGTCAAATATTTTCACAACTAGGAGTGATTATGGTTGCAAGTGGTAGGAGAAGTGGTAGGAAAGACAATCTTGGGGGGAAATTGAAATTGATAGCATTGGTGTTGAAGGGGGGAATAGGAGCACTGTTGGGGAGAAATTGGTGTGGATCGAAGGGTGGTGGCGTAGAGGATTGACAGGTAGATGAAGTTTGAGAAGAGCACCTTATTTTAGAGTATGATATAGCTGTAGATGGCCTTAAAATATATTTAGAGTACAGGTTGCTGGAGAGGTGCAGACTGCGAGGACCTTGGGCTTTTTCCCCTGTTAATGTCTGTTGGAGCGACTGTTGATGTGGGGAAATTATCCCTACTGTCAGTTTGAGACCGATATAGGGCAAGAAAGGCATGAACTAATGAGCAATTGGGAGATCAAGAACTAACTTGGGTCTTATCATGATATAGTAGAGGTGTGCCTGCTGTTTTATTATCTTCAGAACTAACCCTTGGGCAATCATACTCGGTAATCTCTGCAAGTAGGTAGGTAATTCAGCATGGTGGTCTTTGTTGCGATCTCAATTTGATATCAGCATCATAGGATAGGCAGTTAATGTTAAGACGGATGGCATCTACTATGTTAGTGAGCATTATCTTTGGATTTTCTCAGGTGCAAAATATTAATTAGACCGACAATTCTCAGTAGATTTGTATCATTCGAAGGCCTTTATATTCCATCGGTGTCACCGATATTCTCTTACACCTTTGCCTACGATGGTAGACATTCTTCGACTGCTTGGGTGTCATTATGCATTATTATTGTCTGCTTTAGTGGATGTGGCATACTTTAATCCTACATATTTTTGCATATTTTGTTCTTGCCTCATCCAAGTGAGAAACGGAAAGAATGTGAAAGGTTGTAACTGAGGAAGAAGAGAAAAGTTAACGTAAACGTAGAAGAGGGTAGTAGGAATAGGCCGATGGGTCTTGAATCTTGGCATACCAAGTTTAATCCCACCTTAGCAAGATGTGAGTGAGAGCAAGTTTGATACGGGTTGAAGCAAACAGCATTTCTCAACCAAGGCTTAAACATTTTAAGAGTTGGATCAGATAAAAGCACTTATAGGTTTAACTCTTTTTTTTTTTTTTCCCTTAATTGAGATTTCCATGTTTGACGAGTCTACACAAGTTGTGAAAAAATAAATAAGTATATGTTGTAACGTATTTTGTAATGTATAAAATGAAAGTGACAGTTTTAATTGATATATTTTAATTTTTAATTGGTAAAAATCATATTTTATAGATAAAAATTTATTTTTTAACTTATAAATCACTTTTCACGAGTGAAAAATCATATTTGTAGTGAAAAATGATTTATCATTAATAAAAAGGTAAAATATATTAGTATATTTTTATTTTTAATTAGTGTATTTTGATTTTTAACTGATTGAAAATTATTTTATAATTGATATATTTTAGTTTACTTAATTTTCAATTGATGAATTTTTATTTTTAACTGATTAATTTTAATTTTTAATTAATTAATTTTGATCGTATATTATAAAATATATTGTAACGTATGTTTTCGCACTAATATCTATGCAAATTCTGATTACCTCACGCAAATTTAACTGATCAATTTTATTCGTGCCAATTTATCTAGAGATGTGAGCGACTCTGCGAAGATCCACTTGTGTGATCCATACATCTGTATCATGTTGATTTACTTATGCTTGATCAAATTTGGTCAACACGCTGTGACTCTAAGCTTCTCTTGCTTCTGGAATTGTTTCTACCGAAAATAAAGATAAAAAAAGGTAATTTAAAAAAAAAAAATGTCCAGCCGTCTTACCCCAGTCCGCAGTGGTCGTTTGTTTGAATCCCACAGACGGTGATGTTAATATTTAATTGCAATTCTCTGGCTTAATGATCACATGATTTGCTATAGACCCGCTAACATTAATAGGAAAGTATACTTGGATAAGAAAGTCCCTACCCGGTATTACAACAGAATTTTGCGAGAATATAAGTTTCTTTAACCATAAATTTCTTTTTAAGTTGAAACCTCTAATTTGATTTTTCGAGACGGTTGTCATTCAAACTTGGTATTGGGAGCATCAGTCTCGATCTTAAGATTAATTGTTGGTGTCTGGGCCTCTTTCAAAGAAGATATATAGAAACTCTTTCTAAGCTTTTGCTGACAACTTTGAAAAGAACGAACTTGATCGGTTGTAGGGTGACGGCATGGCTAGATCTCTATTTCAAGTCGTTTTTGAAGGAGTAACAATGAAGTTGCTGAAGAAGAGATCACGAGATATGAAGCCAAATATCGAATGCATGATGTACAGTACAAGGAGCCGTTAGGATCGAAAGAAATGAATCGATCCAATATCGTTCAAAATTTGGCATACAAATTACTGATGCAAACCAAAATGACATAGAAAAGAAAGATGTTCTGAGGATTAATCTTTGGCCTTGTTACAGAACACTCGAGAGTCCTCATTATACCTCATCCCAAGTAATAATAGATCGAAGAGGGTGGAAACAAATGAAGCATTTCTCAAATATGTCTTTATCACTACAGTAGGATTTGTAATCTTGAAACCTTGCTTGTAAGTAAAGGAAAATGTAAGTTGGCTTAATTGCAAAAGTCACCCGGGATGAACTGGTCTAACCGTATCGGCTTGTTTAATCCATGCCAACATTCTCTCTGGACAAATCAAAATCCAATCGGTCCAGGGTTAGTTCTTGGCAATGTTCAATCTAGCTAGTTGAATTAAGAACCAATCCTAAATCAATAGACTCAAATGATCCACACACACACACATATATATGTGTGTGTGTGTGGGGGGGGGGGGGAAAGTATGAAGTTCACCTGTATATAATTTAAGTAAAATTTAGTTAATATTTTTTATTATGAGTAATATTTTGAAGTAAAAATTAAGAATTAAAATCATTCTATATAAATATATTATGTACAAAATTTAAGTCAATTTGATATTCCTATTCACTATGTCGAATTTGATCATATTTGATGGAGTTACTACCGTCATTCAATTTTAATAAAATTTTATACATTTTATATTTTAACTAAATGATTTCAATTCCTACACTTTTATTTTGAAACATTAATTATGTATAAAAATATACCTACACTTTACCTAAGTTATGTTGAGATGAACTTCAAACTCCTTGCCTTCCTTCTCTCTCTCTCTCTCTATATATATATATATAAAAGAGAAAATTACTTATTCTTTTTACTACTCCGTATTATCAAAGCATTATTTTTATTTTTTACGAAACTCAAATTTTAAGATTAAATATTTTTATTGTAGAGTTTGCTTTAAACGTTTCTTACTGTTATTTATGCTCAAATTCTGCTATTTAATATATTTTAGATTTTAGTAAATATATAATTTATGAACGTTATATATGTTTATTAAATACTAAAATGCTCGCTTTATTTGGTTCAAAAATCGGTTCGACCGCTTACAAATAAGCGATCCAATTCTTTCATGATCCAGACGAGAGAATGGGTTGCTGATGTCATCGGAACCGCTAGTCAGAGCTCTTCCGGTTCGATTCCCAATCCAATTTGACCAACACCTTGGTTCCATTTTTCAAACGAAGGCGCTTTGACTGCTTTGGCTGTTGGGTGCATGGGGATTACATTGAGTACACCCCCCCGAAGCTATTGGATTGCGCGTTGCCGCGCGTTGGAACGAAACAGTCCCTTCCATCCTCCCGCTTCCCCGCAACGCCATTTCTTCCGCACCTTCGATCCCCTCTCCTCAGACAGCTGACCCTCCACGCGCTCGCGTACCACACAAACGATAGATCATATCATATGCACCCTTTCTCCAGTTGCTACCTTTCCCCCACCCACACCTCCGGTGAGACCCCAAAGCCCAAAAGATGGGATCTTGGAAGCACCCACTTGCAGTACTCTTTCCTATACCAGTCGCATGGTTTGCAGCAGCGGCTCAGGAGGGGAAGACCCATTTCAACGTGGGGGTGATACTAGACAGGGGCTCGTGGATTGGTGACGTTGTTGGATGGAGTTGCATTAAGATGTCGCTACGCGATTTCTACGAAGAGAATCCCCATTACAAGACAAGGCTGCGGCTCCACCTCCGTACTCTCAACGGACGCTTCTTGCAGCCGCCTCGGCTGGTACGTACGTCCCCTTTCTCTTTTTTGGTGTGGTGTGGTGTGGTGGTGGGGGAGGGGGGTGTTGTGTTCGCGGGGGTGTGGTACCCGTGTAAACTCCTATAGGGTAGCAGCCGCCTCGGCTGGTACGTACGTAGTAATTATTTTGTATTTACATATGTATCTATGTAAAGTTACTTAACATATGCCAATGTTCCGTTAAATTTAATGAAAAATATTATAAAAAATTTTAAAAAATAAGAAAATTTACATATACTTTCCTATATTTACCTTTTTATTTATTCCTATCGGTTGCGAGCTTGGCATGGGCATAAAGGAGGGCTTTGGAGGTGACGAGATCCCTAAGGGGCATTTCGTTGAACACGTTGGAGGAGGTTGAGCTTGTCGTAGGTGTAGAGGAGGGTGTTGGAGACGTGGAGGGAGGCAAGGTGGCTAGAGTGGAGGGTGCGGGAGTGGAGCTCGGTGGCGTGGGAGGAGGAGGCATAGGAGATGAGAAACGAGGGTAGGTGAAGGGTGGGGAGGCGGAGGAAGGTGGCGTCGATCTGCTTCAAGAGGAGGAGATGACATCAGTCAAGGCTAAAGATGATGGCTGATGATACGAAACTCATTGCCGAGGAAGATGAAATCGAGGTTGATGAGGAGGAAGAGGAGTACAGGGGGAAGAAGAGTTAATATAAATAAAAAGATAAATATAGGGAGATATATATAAAAATTTTATTTTTTTTGAATTTTTTATAATATTTTCTGTTGAGTTTAACAGAATAGGGATATATGTCTTTAACAAAGTAGTTTTATAAGGATATATACGTCAATATTAAATACATTAGGATATAAACGTCTTATCAAAAGTTTCCATGATATATACGTAAAAATCTTTTTTTTTTTTCTGGTTGGTTGTGTTCACCCTTCCTTAATTTGTTTGACCCATCTCCTAAGTGTGTTCTCTTTGTACACATTAGAAAATGTTTATAAACTACATGGGAAAAAAGAAAAATGTTCTTTATGGATCGTTGCTTCTTTTTGGATGGAAATTGGCTAACGTGAAGTTGTCTTCTGTGAGGTTGTTCCCTCGCTGTAACTTCTGATGTCAAGAGCAACAAAACTTGGATGTGTCCAATACGTTTTAGATGGTTTCCTGGTTGAGCATTTGGCCATGCAACCGAGAAGAACATGTTCAGATCTTACCTTACAAAAAAGGAGTAATTAATTTACATATAAGAATAATATTTAAGTATATATAGGGCTGAGAAGAGAGAGTTATATCCGATCTTTAAAAGTATATAACAATATGGTATATATCTGAAGTTCTTCGGGTATATGTACCATTTTGACCCGTAAATCATAGTGGTGTCAGTGAAAATGGCTGCAATATGAGGAACCCAGGATGTCTTTCTTTTGACAACCACCCCAACTTCTCCTCTTTCCCCTTAATTTTATTCTTTTTGATGGAAAATTATAACCCTCTCTGTAACAGTAGTAGATTGAACAAAATGTTGGAATTTGGAATTAAGATTAATAGATGAAAGGAGAGAGGTGGCAATATAACAAATTAAAAATTAGAAAGATTCTCACTTTGCATGTGATAACATATGTACTTGTTTTAGTTAACATAGTATGACGTGGAATGCTACACTCGACAAAATCGAGTGCCATATATGTAGACTTGTAAAGATTCGGTGCCTTGCCTTTTTGCTCACAACTCCATATATAGTAGAAGATCCCTTTAATAGATTTCTCTAAAAAATTGTAAGGTGTGAACACATATATGTGGCCACGTTCATTGAGGATGCTCCAGATCTGATTTTAAAATATGTTCATATATAGGAGTTATAGTTAAATGTTTATATTTTTGGTTTCATATCTAGATGGCTAGCCAGAGAAGTCTTATCATTTGGGGGTGGAAAACCGTGCATCCGAAGTTGAGCTTGATGGGCAATCGTGATTGAAACACATGAATCAAACTCAATGCTTTACAGATATTTGCAGTCTGTGTCCATTTGTGTATCCAACTCAATATTTGAATTATCGATTCACTAAGCGATGTGTTTGTGTCGTCTACTAGTATAACATCAATGTTTTTACTTTGTACGTGTCACTTTCACTTGTTTTGGTAGACAGTATGTGACTGAAAATTTACTTGAATCCATTTTTCATCAGTTGAGATGTTGATAAGCACACGCTCGAGATGTCTTTTGAAGTCAATAGCAGAGAAATGACTTTATTATGTATGTGGAATTTTCTGTAAACATAAGTTTTGCGCATAGTATACTTTATACAAATAATTGAGATATGAACTTAAATTTCAAACATGAAATTAATATACCATACACCTTGCGGCACACCTTAATTAAAATAGTCTGCATTTCCAGTAAATTGTCTGTTTGACATGCTGTTTTTTTGGCAGCCATGGATTTGCTAAACAATATGCAAGTTCAAGCAATAATTGGGCCACAATGTTCTACGCAGGCAAAATTTGTAATGGCACTTGGTAGCAAAAGCCATGTGCCTATCATCTCCTTCTCAGCAACGAGTGCATCTCTCTCTTCTGGCCAAACGCAATACTTCATAAGAACCACATTTAACGACACCATTCAAGCTGAAGCTATTGCTTCTCTAGTTCAGTACTTCAACTGGAGGCAGGTCATCCCCATCTTTGAGGATGATGAACATGGTAATGGCATTGTACCTTTTCTTATTGATACTTTCCAGGCAAACGGAGTTTGTGTTCCACATCGAAGTAGGATTTCTTCCTTGGCTACCAGGGAACAAATCCTTGAAGAACTCAACCTCTTGAAGGGCATGCAGACAAGAGTTTTTGTTGTTCATATGTCGCATCATCTGGGATTCAAACTATTTTCTTGTGCACAAGAGGCAGGAATGATGGAGGAGGGTTATGTGTGGATTGTCACATACGATTTGACGGATTTATTGGACCACCAGGGTTCGTCAGCCAGCAGCCTAATGCAAGGAGTTCTAGGTGTAGAGCCATATTTTCGTGAGACGAAAAGGTTGAGCAGATTTAAGGTAAGGTGGAAAGAAGAATGTCTGAAGGAGCACCCAGACATCAATGCAACTGAGCCAAGTGCCTTTGGATTATGGGCTTATGATACGGTACAGGCATTAGCAAGGGCAGTGGAAAGTACCATTGGACAAAACTCTAGCAGCTGGCAGTATGAATACAAAATAAACAGCACATCTGACTTGGTTGGATATTCTACGATAGGACCAAAGTTGCTCGATTCTATTTTGCATACTAATTTTAATGGATTAACTGGAAAGTTCAAATTGACCAATCAAAAGCTATCAATGCCCACACTTGAGATAGTCAATGTTATCGGGGATGGGAAACAGAGAGTAGGCTTTTGGAAAGATTCACTTGGAATCTCAGGACGTATCGATGCCAGTGGTGGCCTGAAGCACATTGGTCTGAAGAACATCACATGGCCAGGGGATGTCATTACCACACCAAAGGGTTGGGAGTGGCCAACAAACAACAAGACACTTCGTATTGGTATACCTGTGAAACCTGGATTTAGTGAATTTGTAGACATGGATGTGGACCCTATTACTCTTAGGTCAGTTGGTAAGGACTTCCGTGGCTACTGCATTGAAGTTTTCAATGCTGTTATCAAAAGATTGCCTTACCATGTGCCTTATAAATACATCCCATCTGAAGACTCAATGGGCAATATGAACGGAAGTTACGATGAGCTTGTTTACCAGGTATATCTGAAGGTCAGTAAGTAACACTCAGAATTTTCCCATGTGTTGGAAGGTTAGGATTCAACTTTTGAATTTCACTCTAGTGGAATCCTGCCGGACACGCAAAAACTGAAGAAGCTCTAGAAGTCAACAATGGCTTTGTTTAAATAGTTATGAAGTTAGTTATGTGCAAATAGAAGAGTTATCTGTTCTGCCTTAAGCTGCAATCTTTTCAATGTCTTTCCCCTTAAAATTACTGGAAAAAAAAATGTATAGCCCATATTTCTGGATCAGTATTGAATTTTGTTGGCATGATATTGATTTCAAGTTTCGATGTATATACTTCTGAAATATTGTTGCTAGCTAGCTCTTGAAAGTTATTGACATTTAATTTGATATTTGAAACATTGCAACCTCATTTTTTTTTCCTTGCTGTTTGCAATTGGCCAAAATGTGCAGAATTTTGATGCTGTGGTGGGAGATATAACAATTTTAGCAAATCGTTCGCTATATGTCGACTTCACATTGCCATTTACAGAGTCAGGAGTAATTATGGCGGTTCCTGTCAAAGATTATAACAATAAGAGTGCATGGGCTTTCTTGGAACCAATGACAGGTGGTCTATGGTTGGCCAGTGGGCTCTTCTTTGTCTTGACGGGTATCATCGTATGGGCTCTAGAACATCGCGTCAACGATCAGTTTAGAGGCCCTGTGGCACATCAGATGGGAACAATCTTGTACTTCTCTTTCTCCACCCTCGTCTTCGCTCACAGTGCGGTTCGCTCTCTTAAAGTTTCACCAGTTAACTTAGCGAAATGGTACTTATTTAGTTAAATAACATTGGGATTTGTTGTGTGCTTGCTGCTTCAGGGGAGAGGCTAAGGAACAATTTATCAAGAATCGTTGTGATCATATGGCTCTTCACGGTGCTTGTATTGACATCGAGTTACACAGCCAGCTTAACATCTTTGCTCACTGTTCGGCAAATCATGCCAATTGTAACCAACATCGATCACCTCATTAGGGATAGTCGAAAAGTTGGGTGCTTGAGTGGTTCCTTCATGCTGGGATTTCTTAAGAGAATGCAATTCCGCGAGTCAAACCTCCGTGCTTACAACTCTCTTGGTGAATACAATGATGCTCTGTCCAATGGAAGTGTCGCTGCAATTTTTGACGAGATCCCTCACGTTAAAGTCTTCCTTTCCAAGTTCCGTGGCAAATACATGATGGTTGGACCGACATACAAGAGAGATGGATTTGGCTTTGTGAGTTTTCTTCACTTGTGTTGTTTTATTATTCTTGTCAACTCAAGTTCCTAACACTTCATTTTTCTAACTCAACTCAACTTGTTATACCATTGAAACCAACTCAACCCGTTATACCATCGAAATCAACTCAACCCAACCTTGTAAAATCGAGTATCACTGAGCAGGTTATTGACTAGTTAAAACTTATGTTTATCTCTCACGTACTTTCTATATCTTTCATACTTAATAATAAAAAAATTTAAATTCATAAACAACTTGTGTCTTATAAAAAAGTGAATAAAATAGGTAAAAATAATAAAAAAACTTCAAATATAAAAAAATAAAAATATGATCTAAAATTGACGAGAAAAAATAAAGGTATGGTATACATGACAATAAACTTGAAGGGTGCATATAAAAGTTCAAGTTTATATCAATAATCATTAAATATAAAGGGGGTACTTGGGTGGTGGTAGGATCCCCCTTGGAAAGAGGAGAGGAAAGGTGAGTTGTTCAATAGTGGTGGTGGGATCCTTGTGGGAAGAAGAAAGGAGAGGTGGGTTGCCTGACGATGGTGATGAAGTCCCATCGGCAAAGAAGAGAGGAGAGGTGGGTTGTCCGATGATGGTGGGGGGTCCTTACGAGGAGGAAGAGGAGAGGTTGGTCATCGAGGACTCGGAGTGGAGGTAGGGGGCTAAGGGAGGAGAGAAGGTTGAGGGTTGAAGAACACAGGATGTCATCGTCACCGAGGAAAGGAGAGGACACTACTTAAAGCTTGGACCTAAGGAGAGGCTCTACTTAGAGTGGTGGAGGTGATTAGGAGAGAGATGAGGGGTTGGTGAGGGCTAGGAATTGGAAATTTAGGATGTAGGAGTGAAGAGATGTCGATACTTGAGATTTTGATATGTAGCTTGGTGTCCCTTATATATATATAGGGTTGGGTTTACGTTGAACCTGACTCGTGTACACCCCTAATGAGAATACATGCTTGAAATCCCAAAATAATCTCCCACATGGCTATGAGAGGGCAGCTAAAATTTGAAATAAATTGTATTGTGTCAAATATTAGTTCATGGTACTTACTCTCTTGTTTATGATTGCTATTAGTTTTATTTTTTAGTATGTACCTTGACTTTGTACCAGGTTATAAACTACACAGGCTCATTGCTTATGTTATAGATAAGAACATGATAGTTAGGCAGTTTGCAGATTGATAGTGTAAGTTTGTGTCATTTTAGGTGAAGAGGAGTTTCAATGGCATTTCAGTTCATGCCTTGATCTTGAATGGAATTACTATCTAGATGTCAAGTTTTCCAATGTTGCTATTTCAAACCAATACTTTTCCAAGAAAAAAAGGTGGTTGTTTCAAACCAAGGGATAAAACATCTGATTTCCTTGGGGGAATGACTTAACTTTTGGAGACTGGTTCAGTCTTGGCTAAAGTGCCATCTAAAAGAGTCAATTTTTTTAGGGATGCATCACAAAATGTGTATAAATTGATCCTGCCCATACAATTCTAGAGACAAATTTTATAGTCCATAACCACCTATTGAGGACCTTATGTTACTTGAATCAAGGTTCGAAATACCGATTTCAACGCTGTATCGATGAAATTCTAAGTGTATATTTTGTGGGCATGCCGAGAGCACGCCGTGGAAATGCCGAGGTGTTAAGACCCAAGACATCAAATGCTTTTTAAGACGTCTGGTCAGACGTTTGGACGCCTTCTCAGACATCTGGAAATAAATTTTTGCGGCGTACGATTGCGAGTCTGCACATGTGCACGCGTAGACTGAACCCGCCGCCCTCTTTTCTTCTCTCTCTTCCCTCACTGTCCTGCAGACACCTTTCCCCACCCCCCACGCCTTCAAATACCCTTCCCTCTCCCTCACTCATCACCCTACCGTCCCCTCCTAGCTTGAGCACGAGAGAGAGAGAGCGTGGCAGAGGAAGAAGTGCAGCGAGAGGGGGGGGAAGAGGCAGAGCGCGTGAGGAAGAGAGAGCGAGCTCGCCTGAGCAGCGCAGGGCCGGTCGACAGGTGCGCAACAGGAGCGTGGTGCTGAGGAGGTTACCCCGTTGCTGTTGCAGCTCAGACAGCAGGCGAACGAGCGCGGCGCGGCCGGACGCAGCGGGAAGAAGGCGAGAAGGTTCTGATTCTGGGAAATTTTCTCAGAATCAGACGTCTGGACCTACGTCTAGCCAACGCGGGAGATGTCTGGAGGGAGATCCAGACGTCTGAAAGGTACGATATTTCTCATCTCCTTCCTTTCGCGGATACGGCCATGCAGGTCGTTCCGCTGAAGGTTCTACCTCATTGCTGTGTTGAGATCGTTTACGTACGCGTGTAGGTTTCGTTCGGGAAGGCGCAAGGACACGCCCTCCCACAATGATCAGACATTTGGGCACAACACTAGACGGTGGAGAGAGTCTCCAAACGTTTGGAGTGATAGTGGACGTCTGGAACTAGGTCCATACGGTTCAGTGGGATCCTGGACGTCTGAAGAACAGCTCAGAGTGAGGTATGATCTGGACCCCTTTTTAAGACGTCTGGAAGATGTTCCAGATATTTGATTTGAGTCAGAATTGTCGTGTTTGACTCGTTTAGGGTCCGTTTGAGGTCCGATTTCCGCGTTTAAGATTCCGTTCTTCTTAGAATTAGTTCCTCTACTTGTTTGAAATACTTTTATCCTGTTATGAGTGGTTCCTTGTGATTAATCTTTGTGTTAGGACCTCGTTCTGTTGTGGACTTGGGGGTTGCGGAGGCACGTGGACCCGCCGATCACGCCCCCATTACTCCCTGTTTTGAGGGTAGAGTGGCTTTCCTTAGTTAATTACAAACATTAATACATATTTGAAATAAATAATAGATCCTAGGGTATGGCATGAATCCTAGGACCTGAAAACTAGATTGAATAATAGATCTTAGGGTATGGCATGAATCCTAGGACCTGAAAACTAGATTGAATGAAAGATCATAGGGTGTGGCATGAATCCTAGGACCTGAAAACTAGATTGAATAATAGATCCTAGGGTGTGGCATGAATCCTAGGAACAGAAACACTGAAACGAATGTCTTGAATATCTAAATTGCAGTCTTAGATAAGTAGATAGAATAATGATAATTGCCTGTAATTGGATAATAGCTGCCGGTGAAATGTAGAGTACTATTGCTAGTAACTATTACATGTAATTTCTATGGGTTGAAATTAAATACGAGCTGCTTGTATATGAATTGGAAAGGAAAAGAAGTTGAATGTTGGAACACGTACTATATGCGAATAAACCTGAAATGATGAAACCTAGTATGGCTTGGCCTGAGAAACATGAGAATGAACCCTACGGGGAATTAGGAATAGAACTCCTGGAAATAAATGGGATGGAACTGGAAAAGTGAATGGGAAAATTCGTTGTCTCTTGGGTACGTGGTACCAAGGAAAGCACAGGTTTCCTCCTAGTGCAAAGCAGAGCCAACTGCCCTAGGAACCCGGGGTTAGGTTTGGCCACTTTGTACCGACTTTTGGCCCTCGCGTACACCGTACCGGGGAGAGATACTAGTGTAGGGAGAGAGCTAGCCACCCCACGGGCCCCGGGGTTCAGCTAGCCGTCCTACGCCGACTTGTTAGGCCCACTGGGCAAACTAGGGTAGTCAGGTGAGGGTGCGCGGACTGTGGAGGGGCAAAACCCTTGTTTGGTTACTGTGAAGGGGCTGGACCCCTGTTACTGAGAGGGCTCTGCCCTATACTGGTTCCGTGCTGTGCTTTGGGCGCACCCGTTAACGGAAATGACTGACCGTGTGCCGGTGCAGGGTAGCTACCCATGCGTTTATCGCGCGTGCCGTAGTCACCGTTACGCTTGTCAGCGACCTTGGGGTGGTTGACTGAGGGTAGGACCACCATGGGAGACTCTTCCGGCCAGGAGAGCACCACGTGCTACTACTTTTCAGAAAAGACTGCAATCGAGATCATTCCCATGAGGAACATTCAAGATCAAGAGAAAGACCTGAGAAATAAACCAAGAAAGAGTAAATAAATAAATAAAGGAAGAAATTAAAAACAACAACTACTTGTCCACCTTTACTATTTTTCTTAAATAGCTGGTTGTCACTCTACTCAGCGTTTCACTGACGTGTCATATTTGTCACCTTTTTCAGGACCAGGTGTTGAGCAGCCAGAGCCCACAGCTGCAGAGGGTGCTGCCTAGTAGAGCCCAGTAGTTTACTTGTGTTGTATCCATTCCTGTAGTAGTGAGTATTTTGTTACACACTTGTACTCTTTTATTGTAAGCATCATATTTCTGTACCTGTTTAATTCTCTACTGTTGTGGTGGTGTATACTGTAGCAGTTCTTTTCTTTACTGCTGTACTTTTGTTACTGTTAGTTACTTGCATGGTGAATGTGGTTTATTTTACTGCTTTTTGGTTAATTTCTCATTGGACGACTTGGTCTTGGGATCATTCGAGTCGGTCCGATTCTCGTGTCCTGTAGGGGTATGAAAATCAGGTCGTAACACGAGGGCATGCCGACAAAAATGATAGTAGTCAAAATGATATCAATTTTAAGAAAATCAAATACTGATTATGTAACAGTAAGAGTGTTTCACTGTGTGTGTGTGTGTGTCTATGTGTTTGTGTGTGTCTGTGTGTTTGTGTGACCTACCTTACCTAGCCCCAGACACATTAGGAAGTGTGTGTGTGTGTGTGACCTTACCCAGCCCCAAGCACATTAGGAACGCCAGCCCTCAGCCTTAGGAACATCGACATCTGGTGGCATGCCGCCCATCTTGTCGGCATGTTGAAATGGTCGGCATGCCGTCGGCATACTTGTTTTTCGACACCTTTTCCAAAAATGGCCATGCTTACGAATTATGATTGATTAATTTTAGAAATAGTGTTAGAGATTAATTTAGAAAGAGTATTTAGGAAAGTAAAAGTTATCTCTCGCTATGTTTTAGAAATTATCTCTTTCCATATATTATCTCTTTTCAAATTATAGGAGATGTATTTTAATTTGTTTAAGATTTGATTTGTTTCCATGTTTAGGATTATGATTGATCCCTCTCTTTATAAAAGGATGAACTCTATTTGTTTTTATTGAGATTGAGATTAATGAATTTCAATTATCGAAATCTTTATATGGTATTAGAGCGGGTCTATCGTAGGAACCTAACTTGTTCCACCTTGCCTTAGGGGTGTTGTTGACACCTCCTTGCATCGGGGTGTGTGCGCAACCCCTTGGCTCCTATCTACAACATAATGTGTTGCTTGGTTCTACTCTCTGTGTTGATCTTCATCTCACTCGAAGCATCGCCAAGTGTCAAAGCTTGGCCCATTTCTTACGCAACCCTGATCAAAGGGGACCAAACCAATCCTTGCACCACTACATGGGCCCCTCTCACATCGCAAGGGTTGTAGTGTAACCAGGTGAGGCCACACGTGAAGATCGAACAAGCCATCGAACCAGCTTGGGCTAGGTTCAACAAGTTGGTCATTTTTTTCGATCGATTTATGGCATTTGTCTTGGTCAGCTCGGTTATTGAAATGGCGGACGACGAGTCTTCACCGGTAACATCTGAGGCCAAGATCTTGGCTTTGGTACTTGTTCAAGGAACTACAATTAAACTATCGAATTCCTTGAACTATATATTGTGGTCTCTCACCTTCTGTATCTTCATAGGAAGATAGAGCAAACTTCATATCTTGATAGAGAAGGTACCAAACTCCTGAGACAGATCCAAATACAAAAAGTGGGAGCAATATAACTTCCTCATCATGAACTGGTTGTTGAACAACATCGACTAGTCAATTGCTGCCAACATGCTATACAAAGAATCAACGAATGACATCTGGGATACCCTCAAGAAGAGATATTCCCAGAAAACCAGTAGGTCATATCTGGCTAACATTTATTGAAGGATATGGAATAGCAATTAGGGCGACATGCCGTACTTAGGTATTTCATGACCCTTGAGAGGGTATTTGGGGTGTTAGTCATCCACCAGCTTACCTGTTGTGATACGCAGATGGTCAACCATTCTCAGTGGCAAGCCTACAAATTTCTAGGCAAACTTAGTGCTCAATATCACTCTGCACGTAATTGGATTCTTTCCTCTGATGTGGTATCGGAATTGGAGACTATCTATAGTCGTCTTTAGAAGGTCGAAATAGAAGAACCTTCCTCTCCTATGTTGAATACATCCCAAGACTCCTTTGCGCTGGCAGCTTTTGAAGGAAACAACCCACCTTTCTCTACAGGACATGGATGTGGATGTGGACGTAGACCTGGACGATGATGTGGTTGATCCTCTAGTCCATGTATCTACTGCAAGCGAACGAACCATGCATCAATAAATGCTGGAACAAGTATGGAAGACCTACTTGGGTCAACAAGTCAATGCTTGAGTCATCTACTACTCAATCCTTCATGCAAGCCTAATTGGACTGCTTCAGGAATCTTTTGAAGGGCGAAGAATCCTCTCCTACAACTACCATAGTTGCAAGTCTTGCGACTACTATTGATGTCACAACCAAGGTTTTAAAAAACGCGAGACGGTACCGAGGTTGTTTGCCTTCATCGAGACGAGGCGTAAGCCTCGAGGCAGTCGAGGTGTATGCCTCAGGATTTGCATAAGAAATATAAAAAAATGATATGATATATATTTGTCAAGTGCTAATAAGGAAATAATAATATAAATAACATACTTTCATAACATTTTTTCTCTATCACAACATTGAAAGAGCGAAACCAAATGAGAGATGTCATTTAAATAAAAAGATAAACATCCATATAATATAGAAGATTAGAAATCATAACAAAAGCACAAACTAAACAAACTTCCCAAACCATTGAGAGACTTAAGACTTAAAACATACATTAAAATGTAGGTACATGAGACATCTACATCAAAAACTCAAAGAACTAAAACACATTGTAGACTCTAGTCTCCTCCTCATTGAACATCACTAAGCTCATCAATGTTGTTGCTAAGGTTGGTTGCATCATCCCAAGAGTCATCCATAAACTTCATCCTAGCCTCATCCTCAACATCTTTCTCAGTATCTCTATTACTATCTTGAAACTCTTCCTCCTCAACGTCAATAATAGCTTTGCCTAAAATATAAGTCATTTTAAACAATCTCTCTTAGAACCTTAGTTTGTAGATTTAAACATTATAGTTCAACAAAATATAAAATTACATATTACATTTACCCTTGTCCTTTCTCGTTTGCCTCTTTGTTCTGCTTCCTCCTACTTGTATTCCTCCCTCTACTTTTACTAACTGCTCAAGATCAATAGGATTCTCTTCGAGAGCTACAGTTGCATTAAGCTCTTCATAAGCATCAATCTCTGTTTCACAAAGTTGTAGCTTAGCAATCCACTCATCATCTGAGTCCACTTCCTCTAAGCATAGACGATCATCCATTGTCTTTTTCTTCATCTCCTTGTGTTTCAATTTCAAATTGAACATACAATAAACCAAGTCATTGAGTTTATCTTGTCTCAATCTATTCCTTCTCTTAGTATGGACCTACTCAATGAAAAGTTCACCATTTAATTATTTATAATCATTGCTTAATTATTATATATTACTCTAAATTTAAAACACAAATATGGACTTTTTACCTAGTTAAAAGTACTCCAATTTTGCTCACATACGAATACATTACAAGTCAAACTTAAAATGCGCATGCAAGCTTCTTCATCTCAGGTGTTTCATCACCAAATACTCTCCACCAATCCGCTGTAATGGAAAATTTGTTTATAGTATATAGGAAAAAATGAATAAAATTTATTAATTTAACTGATAGAATCATTGAAAGGACTTTATCAGGAATCCTCTTATTCTGAGTCTCAATGGCTTTGGACCATCCAAATAATCATCTTCCATTAACAAATGCATCTGTTTAGAGATCCACATTCAACCTCTCATCCTTGTCAGAAAGAAACCTCTGGAAGCATGAGTACAAGCCCATCTTTACTTCTGAATCAACTGAAAAGGTTGGCTAATACTGGCATTGGGGATTTAGAAAATAGGTAGCAACATGCAAGTGTGTGTGCAATTGCCTGTCCCATCTTGTGTCAATGATGTCTGAGATTGTCTTGTGCTTCTTTCCATCATTACCTAAATTTTTAGCAATAGCTTCCTTGGCCCTATCCATAACCTCATAAATAAATCTCATGGGTGGACATTATTCAGCGTCCACCATTCTTAACGCCAACACCATTTGTTTGATTGTCCTTATTACATAGGCTACACCATGCCAAAATGTTCTACTTTTGATAATAATATTTTGTACAGCTTGCCTTTGAACCTTCAATGCATAGCTGCTACACTTCCATCTTTTTGAGGTGAAAAAAGACTCATGAGTATCTTTTGCCACTAGCAATCTCTGCAAGGTAAGGAAAGCAATAGCAAACCGAGTGACGGCAGGTCTCACCAAGTCTCCTACATGCTTCCTTATCATGGCCACCACCCAAGCATATGCATATATGTAATTGATTATTTGTTTAGCCTTCTTGAAAATAGAGTCATGAAGAGGAAGCTTCATGATATCCTCCAACATAAGGTCAATGCAATGAGCAGCATACGGAATCCAATACAAATGTCTACTTTGTATAAGCTTTTTTATAAGCTGATGCATTATCTGTTATCACTTGGATAACATTGCTTTCGCCCACTTCAACAACATCATCCATCAATTTGAAGAGATAATTGTCACGACCCGATCTTAGATCCCTACAGGACCCGAGACTGGCTCGCCTTGACTAATCTCAAGACCCAGTCGTCCAACAAGAAATAACCAAATAACATTCAACAAACCACAATCACACAAGTACAGTAGCTAAGCAGAAAGAAATTGACAACAGGGGGAAAGGAACAGTAATATTACATGTCATAATACAGCCATCACAATAAAAACGAGTACATATAGCAGAAATAAGGCTATAGAAACTCATTACACCAAATAGTAGAAACTACAGCTGGGCTCGACTAGGCCCAACGTCCTCAGCAGCCGGTAACTCAAGCTGCTCAAATCCCTGATTTGTACAAAATTTATATAACTTGGGTCAGCTAACGTTGAGTAAAGTGGTGGCTAAACATAAAAATACATTTATCAGGTACTTGAACATATTACTTTCCGATCCAAATTATCCTATAACGATTTTCTTTGTGTAGAGATCTCTAATCAGGGCTTATCTCATTACTTAATATTCTTGTTTCCTAAAGGAATGATTTTGCTTGCAGTTTCCCGTGATGTAGGATGCACATGTGGCACTCTTCTAGCTAGGCGAGTCCCTTCGTGGTAGTCCTACACCCGGTCTACCACCCCGAGGTCACGGCTGTGTTGAACGTACGAATTGCTACGCTAATGTGTTTGGATTTGAAAAATCTGTCATTGTAGTTTGAAAGCAAAGAACTCATGTTCAATAAATAAAATTTATACCGAAATTGAAATTCCTAGTCGAACACAGGGAGGCGGACGTTTGATTTAAAAACTACACGTTTATTTTTATTTGTCACGAAATAATTCAATTGATTAGAACTACTTACAATAAACAAAAGAGAGAGAGAATAATACAAACAAAAATCAAAAGAGATATAGAATGCACATGAAATTCGTTATCAAAAGGGATTGTTCATTACACTAAATATTACGGCTAGAAAGCGGGAAAATGATTACACTAGAAAGCGGTAAATCTACTATAGAAAGAAGTAAAAGAATGGAGAGAGAAATATCCTCCTCTATGGTCGCTTGGAGGACGAGCTTAACTACTCTATAAAGCAGTAAATCTATTCTAGAAAGCAGAAAAAAGAATGGGGAGAGAGATATCCTCCCCGACGGTCGCTTGGAGGACGAGCCGGACGGGATGACACCTGGACGAAGGAGGTCGAAGCAGGACGAAGGAGGACGAAGTGGAAGAATGGGAACAGGGCAGCACGTCGTCATCGTCGCGGGATCCACTTTCGAAGGGGGACGAAAATTGGACTTTATCTCGCGAGAAGCATCTCGGGTGTGGGACAAGCTTCTCTTAAGCTTTGGAGAGGTAGAGAAGAGAAGGAAGGGATGAGAATTTCATGTGGAGGGGGTCTTCTTTTATAGTTGCAAGGAGTGGGGGCAAATTGGTCATTACATCTTTAAAACATTAAATAAGGGGTCTTTAGTGATGGATAAAACCGTCGCTAAAGCCCCATCGTGGGTATAGTGGGCGCTGCCCGCACGCGCCCGCTCGTTTGCTCGCGTGCGCAAATCTTGCACACGTTCAGCCGTCCTCAGTCGTCCGATCATGAGATCGGACGGCTCAGATCGCGCCTTCGCCCGCCTCGCTGTGCGCCCGCCCCAACGCGTGAGATGCCGCATTACGCCGCGCGTGTAATAGCGCGTTGGATCGCGATCTGACGGTTGATTGACAGCGCGCCCCCAGCTCCAGATTTTGCGTGGCGAGGCTCGACGCGCACTAGTGCCTCGCGATAAGGCGCTGGACCACTGCGCTGCCTTGCCCAAATGGTTGTGCGGACGATTTCAATGCGCCACATCCACAGCCGTTGGATCTTGATCCAACGGCGGAGAAGGGCGGATGCGGGAGCTTCAGCGGGTGCGTGCAGGCGTTTGGGCCACCGAGATGGCGCCACGTGGCGCCATCTTGGCCGTCCATCTTCTGGATGATGTAAATGATGCCACGGGTGTTGGATTGACTCGATTTTTGCGTCGTTAGGCTGCGATCGTCGATTCGAATCCATCCGTGCGGTCGGATTTATCATTTGAAGTGCGGATTTATACCATCTTGCCCCTTGATCTTCTAGGGTTCCCCAGTCACTATCTGATGCTACAGATGCCTGATTAGGGCGATCTTGGAGTCGTTGAACTCCAATCGTCGCCCTGATCACATCTGTATGGTTGGATCTTCAATCTGAGGCCCCGATTAAAAAGTTTTCCCTGTCCAAGCACATAAAAGGAGATAATTAACATCCATTTTATTCAAACTACTCTAAATGTAAGATGATGCATGTTATGCAATATTTATATCATGCAATGCAATCCTATGCTTAAGAACATGCATAAATAGACAACTTAAGTAGTGTAAATGTGTTTACATCAGGCTGTGACGTAGCGATGACTACGGCACATGTGATAAGCGCGTGGGTAGATACCCCTCACTGGCACGTGGTCAGTCGTTTCCGCTAGCGGGTATGCCTCAACGTACAGTGCGGAACAGTATAGGGCCTTGCCCTCTCAGAACAGAACAGGGGTCTCGCCCCTCAGTCTGCGTACCCTAGTCCGACTATCCCGGTTTGCCCAACGAGCTAATAAGAGTCGGTGTAGGGTGGCTGTTACGAACATGGGCATCAGACGTAGTTTAAGATGTCAGGGAAGTGTCCCAGACATCTGGCCAGACGTCTGGAACCCTTCCCAGACGTCTGGTATTAAATTTTTTCGGCGTACGGGTTCACGTCTGCATGCCTGCGCGCGCAGACTGAACCCGCCGCCTTTTTTTTTTCTTTCTCTCCCTGCAGGCACCGCTTTCCTTCTTCTCTCTCCCCGCGGCTGCCTTATAAGAACGCTCCCCCTCTCCCTCACCCTCACTCCATCGTCTTCTCTTCTCCTCCCTACCAGCGAGAGTGCGAGCGAGCAACTTAACGAGTGAGCAGCAGTGGTTTCTGCGAGCGTGCGGGAAGGAGGGGTGGTTGCGAGAGGAAGTAGAAGCTCGACCGTGAAGGTGTGAGCTTACCGGGGCAGCTAGAGCCGGCCGGCGGGAGAGAAGTGAGCGTCGGGTGGCGCGGAGGAGCTGCTGCAGCTCGGGTAGCAGGCGAACGAGGAGCGGCACAGCCATGCGTCGCGGGTGGAGAGCGAATAGGGTCCTGATTCTGGGAAAAATTCCCAGAATTAGACATCTGGACTTACGTCCAGACGACGCCTAAGACGTCTGAAGGAAGGTCCAAATGTCTGATAGGTACAATAATTTCCTGCCTTCTCCTTTTCACGCGTGTATGGCCATGCAGCAGTCCGCCGCGTTCTTCTGCGCCTCTTCGTGATGAGAGTGGGTGTGTGTGTGCATAGGTTTTGTTCGGGAGGGTGCGAGGGCTCGCCAACCCACACGGATCAGACGTCTGGCCACAGTACCAAACAACGGAGAGGACCTCCAGACTTTCGGGGTGACAATCGGACGTCTGGGAACTAGGACCAGACGATCCAGCGGGCTTCTGGACGTCTGAAGGACTGCGCAGACCGAGGTATGACCTGATCAGCCTTTTAAGACGTCTGGAAGAAGTTCCAGACGTCTGATTTTGGGCAAATTCGTCGTTTTTGACCCGTTTAGAGTCCGTTCGGAGTCCGTTTTCCGCGTTTCAAGTTTCGTTCTTTCCGGATTTATTTCCTCTACCTGTTTATAGTAATTGTATACTGTTCTAAGAAACTCCTTGTGATTGATCCTTGTGTTAGGACCCCGTTCCATTGCGATTTTGGGGGTTGCGGAGGCGCATGGGATTGCCGACCACACCCCCAGTACTCCCGATTTCGCGGGTAGAGTGGCCCTTTAATTTATTTAACAAAATTTGTACAATCATGAAACAATTAATAGAGTCTAGGGCATTGCATGAACCCTAGGGCTGAAGAATTAGATTGAATGATAGATCCTAGGGTATTGCGTGAATCCTAGGACTGGAAAACTAGATTGAATGATAGATCCTAGGGTATGGCATGAATCCTAGGACTAGAAAACTAGTTGAATATATACATTGCAGTCTTGGAAAAATGGAAAGGAAATGATAACTGCCTGTAAATTGGTTAACAGCTGCCTGTCATGAATGAATAAATACGGTTTCGAACATGGGTTATATGAACATAAAGCTGGAACGGTGAAACCTAAATTGGCTGAGTTAAAAAAGCATGAACCCTTTGGGGAATTAGGAGTAGAACTCCTGGAAAGGAAATGGAATAGAATTGGGGAAGTGTGCTGGCCCTTGAGTACGGAGTACCAAGGAGAGCAACTGTCCCCCTATTTAGTTCAGAGCGAAGCTAGCCGCCCCAGGGACCCGGGGTTAGGACTGGCTGCTTTGTACCGACTTTTGGCCCTCGTGTACACAGTACCGAGGAGAGCTACTAGTGTAGGGAGAGCACTAGCTACCCCATGGGCCTTGGGGTTCTGCTAGCCCTCCTACACCGACTTGGTAGGCCCATGGGGCAAACCAGGGTAGGTAGGCGAGGGTGCGCGGACTGTGGAGGGGCAAGACCCCTGTTTGGTTACTGTGGAGGGGCTGGACCCCTATTACTGAGAGGGCCCTGCCCTATACTGGTTTCGTGCTGTGCTTTGGGAGCACCCGTTAACGGAAACGACTGACCGCGTGCCAGTGCGGGGTAGCTACCCATGTGCTTATCGCGCGTGCCGTAGTCACCGTTACGTCTGTCAGTGACCTTGGGGTGGTTGACTGAGGGTAGGACCACCACAGGGGACTCTCCCGGCCAGGAGAGCACCACGTGTTACTTCTACTTTTCGGAAAAGACTGCAATCAAGATCGTTCCCACGAGGAACATTCAAGATCAAGAGAAGGATCTGAGAAATAAATCAACAGTGAATAAATGGAAAAATATAAATAAAGAAAGTAAAAATATAACAGCTACTGTACACTTTACTGCTTCTTTTAGCTTTTAGTTGCCACTCTACTCAACGTTTCGCTGACGTATCACCCTTGTTACCTTTTCAGGACCAGGTGTTGAGCAGCTAGAGTCAGCGGCTGCAGAGGGCGCTGGGCCAAGTAGAGCCCAGTAGTGTTACCTGTAGTACCTTCTGTACTTTTCTTTCTGCTGTAGTGAGTAGTTTTCTGTTACTCCTTGTACTCTCTTTATTGTAAGCTTCATGTTATGTACATGTTTATTTCTCTTCTGTTGTGGTGGTGTATACTGTAGTATTTCCTTTCTTTACTGCTGTATTTTGTTACTGCTAGTTATATACATGTGAATGTGATTTATTTTACTGCTCTTTTGGTTACTTTCTCGTTGGACGACTGGGTCTTGGAATTAGTCGAGTCGGTCCGATTCTCGTGTCTCGTAGGGATTCGGGAATCGGGTCGTTGCAGTAGCCATACCTAGCCCCAGGCCCCCTGCAACGGTTAGCTCCCCCCTACACTAAGTAGCTCACCTCAGTACCACGTACACGAGGGCCAGCAAGAGTCGACGTAGAGTGGCCAAACCTACCCCGGGTCTCAACCCAAGGATGGCAAGCTCCCCTCTACACTCAAGGGATAGTTGCTCTCTTCGGTACCACGTACACGAAGGTCAGTTCACTTCCCCTAACAGCTGTCCGTGGGCGGCAATCCCAGAACCATCCAGTTCTCTGTGTTAGGGTATTTTTGTTTCATTTTACATTCCTCATAGGGTTCGTACGTGAATTTCTCTATGTTCGATTTCAAGTATACAGGCAGGTGCCGGTTTGTTCATGATGTGGTTCATTCCATTTAGCAACTCATGGTTTTCTCAATCATCCACATACATTCTTTTTTAACCCTAGTGTTCATGCTACAACCTAGGGTTCAATTGAGTAGATGTATTCTAGAGTGTATGTTTTCATTTCTTCCTAAGGTTCATCTTACATCCTAGGTTTAACTAGTTGCATGCATTTTATTAAAACTGAAGATTTGTAGTTAGAACCACTCTACCAGGGTAACCGGGTGGAATGGAGGTGCGTATAGTAGCTTCCGACATCTCCGCAAGTCCCGTACACCCAACGGACTGGAGACCTAAAACATGGATTGATAAGCCAAAAAGGTTCAGAATGATACAGGCAAGGTATCATTATATAGAGAAACTCGTATGGAAAATAGAGGTGTTTTGTTTGTGGAAAATCGATAACATTAGGGCCTTGCACGGGCCCAGAAACACGTGGTCAAACAAAAATCAGACGTCTAGTTCAGACGTCTTAAAACAGTTCTCAGGGATACCTCTCTCTGTGTTCTTCTATCAGACGTCTGGAACTCAGTGCCGACATCTAAGGGTTCCGTCAGACATCTGGAGGTGCTCCCGGACGTCTGAAATTGCCTTGGTTCACCTTCGAACTTCTGACACATATACATACACTGTCAGGATTCTGGCAGAGAAGAAATACGGAAAGCAGATATCTATTAGACATCTCATTATACCTTCAGACGTCTGGTAAGACGTCTGGGTGTCACTCTGGACGTCTGATTCTGCAGGAAAATGACTTCCGCGGAAAATGACTTCCGCTTTGCTCTCCATAGGCGCTGCAGCAAAACAGCGTAGCACTCTCCACTCGCTCTCACCCTGACTCCTTGTCCTCACTCGCTCTCGCCCTTGCTCTGTTCTCTACTCTCTCGTCCTGCTACGGGGTGTGCGATGAAGAGGAGGAGAGGTTATAAAGGGAGAGGAGGTGAGGGGGGCGAGGTGACGAGGGATGGCAGGGGATGGTGCGGAGTGGCTAGGGATGGCCGTCGTAGGGAAAGGGCGGTGAGGGAAACGACGTGGCGTGCATACGGCACGGGCGGAAAAGGAAAGTTACTTTCAGACGTCTGGTGCCCTTTACCAGACGTCTAGACAAACGTTTGACGTTCTCTCCAGACGTCTGGATAGATGTCTGGTGAACACTTAAGACGTCTTTGGCTGTAACAAGGTGTTGGGTCATTTCAATATAACAAACTTAAAGGAAGTTTCATCCCCGAAAATTAAGTTAACTAGGGTGCGGAAGATAACATAGCGACGTATAACAAACTTAAAGAGGACCGACGTAGGTCTGAGGCGACATACCTTTGAAAAGTTCTGGGTATTGCTCTTGCATTGTCGACTCAAGCTCCCAAGTCGCCTCCTCGTATCGCTGGCTTCTCTACAGGACCTTCACCAAGGGTACCTCCTTCCATCTCAAACTCCGAATGGCTCGATCCAGTATCTGTACCAGCCTCTCGGGATAGGTCAGGTGATGAGAACCTCATCATGAACCCTAATTAGCACAATTTAATCCAAATGAGTGTGAAAAAGCTCCTACAAAACCTAAAGAGAAGCTTAACTCAGAGAATTCTGAGTTAAAGAATAAAACAAATCATAATGGGTAAAACTGTAATTTCACTTAGGCAGTGTACAAACAGGGTAATTAAGGGTCTAAACACAGGTCCAACGAGCTTAATAAGAAGGAAAGTGGGATGAACTGGTCTGAAAAGGATTATAGCAACTTATAGGAATTAAATGACATTCTGTAACCCTAAAACAAATCCACTTTAATTCACGAGGTTCGAGGTAGGATAAAAATCAACTAAATCCTCTAAAATTCATAGAAAAATATTATCTAGGGTTTAGAACTTTCAATTTGGCCTTTGAAACCTATTTTGACCTAAAATGAGAACCATGCCCAATTAATGAGTTAATTTGGATTTTTGCGCAAATTGATCGGTCAAACATGGTCCAACCTAAAATTAAATCTCACCATTAAAATCTTTAGGTTCAAATTAGTCTGGTATAAAAATTTAGGCCTAAGAAAAGACCATCTTGACCGACTTTACAAATTGGTCCTCTTAATTTACTTTTTGACCCTTATCTTTTGAAACCCTTATGTTCAGCCCCCTAACTTCTCATCATTCTTTGTAAAACGGTCCCCCCTGCCATTTCTGCGCAGCGCCATACCTCCGACGACCTTGCGCGGAGGATGGCGTCGCGTAGGGCAGGGCGGCTGTCCTCAGGAACAGACGAGGGGTTCCCTACGTCGTCCTCTGTCGCAGGGATCCTCCCCTGGCCTCTGTAACCGGCCAAGCCTCTCGTGCAAATGCACGAAAGGCATGGGTGTCCCTTGCCGGCCATCTCCAGCGAGGTAGGCACGTCGCCTCCTCGGTCCCCTCTCCTCACCAAGGCCTTTATAAGGAGCGGCAAGGTCTGCCGTCTCCTTCAAGCTTCTTCTGGCGGAGAAACACCCTACATTTCGTCCCTTCCTCTCCGGTCAGAACGCTCGAGTTTCTGGCGACCTTCTCCTTCTCCTCCTCGTCACTCTGCTGCCCTACTGCAGTAGAGTCTACTCTGTCCCGTCGTCCCGCGTCAGGCCGTACCAGCTGGCGCCCTCAGATCGCCTCCTCGTCGCCGATAACCTCCTCTTGGGCATCTTCATCCTCAGCTTCGGCAGGCACGAGCCGGACGCCGCCTTCGCCCCCTTCGTCGATTAGGTAGGTAGGAATCTTCCTCTCTCTCTCCCTTACATTTTCCCCTTCCTGATTTACCGTTTTTATCCACCGACCGCCACTTCCACCTCCATCTGCTCCATCTCCAATAACCATCTCCGGCGAGGTCACTCCACCTCCACGGACCACCTCACCCCTCGCCGACAAGCCCAGAAGCTCCCCCTCACTCCACTCAACCGTTTCCCCCACTCCATACACCGCCATTCACCGCCCGACCACCCCCCAAACAGACCCATTTCCGTGCGCACAGTCTGACTTAGGCACACCTCCACAGGCGCTCCCGCGCCTCGCCGACCCTCGCACTGCCTTCGCCACACTCCAGCGAAGCTTCCTACGTTATCTGATGTGGCCGTGAGGCTGTCCTTGTGTTTTCAGGTCAGCGCCTCCTCGCCGCCAATGAAGAGCTGCTGGAGCTCCTTCGCAAGCAGCTCCAGGACGTCTCTAGCCCAGGCACACGCTCCAGGCAGTGCGGATTGCTTCCGCGAGTGCGCCCAGGCTTGCAATTCAGGTGACAAGCCTCGCAGCTTCCCCAATTGGCAGCGACTTCCTCGACTGTGGGCGCGCAGTCTGGAGGTGGGACTTTAGTCCCACCTCCTAAGTGTGTGGCCTCGCACCCACACTTAAATTGAAAAAGTGTATCAGGCTGTTTGCCTTCGATACACAGGGGTCAGGTCCCTCACCCGCACGCAGCGCGCCACGCGCTCGCCCGCCCTCGCCCGCGCTCACGCCCCACGGTTCTGGGCCGGATCCGACTACCTGACCAAGCACTCCTCGCCCACCACCGCACATCGGTGGGCCTGGTCCCGGGCGCGCTACCCGAACCTGATTACCCGGCTCTGGGAGAGCATTCCTAAGAGAGATTAAGAGAGAAAGAGAGACGCGGGGAAGGGGTAGGGGTAGGTTTTGCACTGATCCTTGTGTGTGCGTGCAGGGAAGAAGGAAAAAGAAGAAGCAGGCGAAGAAAGAAGAGAGGAGGAACGGTCGCACTAAGCAGCTGAAGAAGAGAGGAAGGAGAGGAGCTGAAGAAGAAGAGGGGTCGCACTGTAGCAAATGCATAGTTAAGTCGTCTGAGCACCGTGTCAGACGTCGGAAGGGCAGCAGCCAGAGAAGAAGAAGGCAAGCAGAAGAAAGCAGGAAAAAGAAGGAAGAAGAAAAAGAAGAAAGAAGACACAACCGCAAGGAAGAAAAGAAGAAGAAGGCAGGCTGAGAGGAAAGAAAGAAGAAGAGGAGCAGAAGAGAAAGAAAAGAGAAAGAAGAAGAAGGTCACCACAGCCGCAGGCTGAAGAAGAAAGAAGAAGGCAGGAAGACAAAAAAGAAAGAAGAAGAAGAGGAACGGCCAGAGAAGAAGAAGAAAAAGAGACGAAGAGAAAAATCAGCTGAAAGAGAAGAAGAAAAGAGAGAAGAGGAAGAGAGAAGAAGAAGAAGCCAACAAAAAGACTTTTGCTCCCTCTCTCTCTCTATCTCTTAATTTTTGTAAAACCTTATATTGTGAATTTATGTTTCTAGAGTTATAGTTGCTCCCTGAGTTTGACCTCGGGAAAACTTGTATTCCGAGTAAAAAAAATTTTGTATTAAACTGGTAACTGTTTTGTCATATACTACAACGAATATAAATAACAAGACAGGTAAAACACCTAACCATCAGGTCATCTCCCACCTCAATACTCTCGTGGCTAAGGACATGGCTGGGGTCGGCGATGTATCTTCTGAAGTTGGACGCGTGAAATACGTCGTGCACTCCAAAGAGCTAGGGAGGAAGGGCAAGCCGGTAAGCGACGAGTCCTACCTGTTCTAAGACCTCGAAGGGTCCCACAAATCTCGGTGCAAGCTTCCCTCTCACCCCAAATCGTTGCAAGCCTTTCATCGGCGAAACACGGAGGAAAACGTGATCTCCAACCTCAAATTGTACCTCCCTACGCTTCAGATCAGCATAGCTCTTCTGCCTGCTTTAGATAGTACGCAGTTGTCAATGGATCTGCTCGATCACCTCCTGACTCTGGCGTATCAGCCGAGGACCAACCTCCCACTTGGTCCTCACCTCAACCCAACTCAAAGGAGCAGTACACTTCCTCTCGTACAGAGCCTCATATGGTGCCATGCCGATGCTCGAGTGGTAACTGTTGTTGTATGCGAGCTCTGCCAGGGGAAAATGCTCCTCCCAGGAGCCCCTAGTCCAGTATGCAAGCGCGTAGAAGATCTTCAAGGGTCTGAGTGGTGCGCTCCGACTGTCCATTTGCCTGGGGGTGATAAGCTATACTAAACCTCAGATGAGTCCCTAAAGCCTGATAAAACTTCGCCCAAAACTAGGAAGTGAAACTAGTGTCTCTTTCTGAAATAATCTCGCGGGGGACCCCATGAAGGCAACCACATCTCTGATGTATCTCTCTGCCAACTGCGCTGGTCTAAAAGTGCCTCAAATTGACAGAAACCGTGCTGTCTTTGTCAATCTATCTATAATGACCTAGACTGCATCATGTCCCCTCTGTGTCACAGGTAACCCCACTACTAGGTCCATGGTGACACTCTCCCACTTCCATTTTGGAATGGGAAGTGGCTACAATGGCCCTGTAGGCCTCTGGTGCTCGGTCTTCACCTGCTGGCATATCAGACACTGCTGAAAGAAAAGACCAACATCCCACATCATGCCTCTCCACCAGAAATCATGTCATAGGTCGTGATACATTTTCGTGTTCCCAGGATGTATGGTAAATCTGGATCCGTGTGCCTCAGTCAGGAGCTCCCTCAATAGCTCCTCATCCCTAAGAACGCACAAGCGTCCCCTCATACGCAGGACTCCGTCAGTGAATGAGAACTCTCCTGGGTTCCCTGCCAATACTCGGTCTTGCTGTGCTCGTAGGTATGGGTCCGTCATCTGTCCAATCATGATGCGATCCATCAGCTCTAGTCGTGTTTGCCTTGCCATTGTCACTGTCCCGCAGTACCCCTGTGACTCCTGGGGTCGCCAGCTGCTCAACTCCTCCATGAGTCTCCAACTCTGTGCTCGCAAGCAAGCCAAGTGGGCGGGCGCCTTTCGGCTCAAGGCGTCAGCCACCACATTGGCCTTTCCTGGGTGGTAGGAGATGCTGCAATCGTAGTCCTTCAGGAGCTCCAACCAACGTCTCTGCCTCATGTTGAGCTCCTTTTGGTTAAACAGATATCTGAGGCTCTTATGGTTAGCGAAAATCTCGAACGTCTCTCCGTACAAGTAGTGCCTCCAGGTCTTCAATACGAGGACGACCATTGCAAGCTCTAGGTCGTGGCTGGGGTAGTTATGCTCATGGGGCTTCAGTTGCCGCGATGTGTATGTGACAACGTGACCTCGCTCCATGAGCACACACCCCAATCCTTGTAATGAGGTGTCTGTGTAGACGACGAATCCGCCATCGCTGTCAGGGATGGTAAGCACAGGAGCTGAGGTCAACCTCTCCTTCAGCTCCTGAAAGCAAGACTCACATTCGTCTGTCCAGGTGAAGGGTACGTCCTTCCGAGTCAACTGAGTTAGAGGACGTGCAATCTACGAGAATCTTCGGATAAATCGTCCGTAGTAATTAGCCAACCCCAGGAAACTACTAATCTCTGTCACCGAACGCGGCCTCTCCTACCTAAGTACTGCCTCAACCTTGGCCGGATCCACAGCTAAACCATCATCTGAGATTACATGGCCCAAGAAGGTGACCCATCTCAACCAGAATTTGCACTTGCTGTATTTGGCATACAGCCTATGCCATCTCAAAGTATCTAAGACCATGTGAAGGTGTTGCTCATGCTGTGTCTGGTCTCGAGAGTAAATGAGTACGTCATCAATGAATTCCACCATGAACTGATCCAGATACGACCGGAAGACGCGGTTCATCAGGTCCATGAAAGCGGCAGGGGCGTTGGTTAGCCCAAACGGCATGACCAAGAACTCGTAGTCGCCATACCGCGTGCGAAAGGCTGTCTTGGAGACGTCGGTCTCCCTAATCCTCAGCTAATGGTAGCCTAACCTCAGATCTATCTTGGAGAATACCGTGGCATCCCTCAGCTGGTCGAAGAGGTCATCTATGCGTGGTAACGCGTACTTGTTCTTGACTGTGACTCGGTTCAGCTATCTGTAGTCGATGCACAGCCGAAGAGTACCGTCCTTTTTCACAAATAGGACAGGGGCTCCCCACGGGGAGGCACTAGGCCTTACGAAGCACTTCTCTAGCAGGTCCTGTAGCTGTGACTTGAGCTCTCGCAGCTCGAGAGGGGCCATCCGATATGGTGCTGTAGAAATGGGTCTGGTCCCCGGTATCAGTGAGATCTCGAACTCGATCTCACGCTCAGGTGGTAGTCCTGGCAGCTCCTCTGGAAAGACGTTGGGGTACTCACAGACCACTGGAATACTCTGTATATTGTCCAAGGCGTCGAGCTCTGCGAGGACGCAAGCAAGGAAGCCCTCGTACCCCTGGCTCAGTAGCTTCGCTGCCTGAAGTGCAGAGATGCACCTGAATCCTCCGTCTACTGGCTGGCCATGGAACTCGAAGGGAGGTAGCTGTGGTATTGAGAAAATAATCTTCCTCCCAAAACAATCTACAAGGGCATGGTATGCGGCCAACCAGTCCATCCCCAAGATTACACCAAAGTCCTCCATCGGGATCATGATCAAGTCTATCAGAAGACTGTGTCCCCCCTATCGTGACCTCACAGTTAGTGAAAACCTCATCGGCAACAAACACCTGCCCACCTGGGCCTCTAATTAGGAAGGGATTTTCTAGAAGCACACTGCTCATCCTTGTGCAGACAGTAAAACTCGTAGAAACAAAAGAATGCGTGGCTCCGGAATCGAAAAGAGTGTAAATGAGCTTGCCGGAAATAGTAACCATACCTGCCACTACAGAGCTTGAAGCTCTAGCATCTCCGTGAGTAAGGGCATTAACACGCCCTTCAGCCCTCGATACATAAGAAGCAGCTGTACTTTGGGTCGGGCTAGAGGCAGCAGGCTGGTACCCTGGTCAGGCCCGGGTAGGTTGTGTTAATATGGTGATTTTATCGTTGAAATGCGTATAGTGGTTAACCTAAATCAAGCCTAACCATCTCTTTATTAAATTTTTAACCTGTCCTACTTAATTTTATCTTGGTCACTTTTAGGCCAAGGGTCGAACTCAGGGAAGTGGGATTAGAGATAAATAAATTTCTACACCTTTCCTACAACGAATTTCTTCCATTCGTTTATTATGTTTTTGGTGTTTTTCTATTTAATATTTTTTTCTGATAATTTTTGTCCTTGAGGTACACCCTCAAAATCAGGTTCTTGGCTTTGAGCCAAATTAGGATTCTAAAACTGGTCTTACTATTCGCAAGACTGAGTACTTACAGGTTAAGGATTATCTTTTCTCTTTTGTATATATTTTTTTTATCTTTTTAATGGCAGGAAAGAGAAATAGAAATAAGGTAAATATAATATATATATATGTATATATTATATATGTATAAAGGGGTGGGGGTGGAGGTGGAGATGGTGTGTAACACGGTGTCGAGTTGATCGTCGTCTAGGAAGATGCAACCAACAGGACAAAGTACCGCGTGGAGTGTAGGATGGATGGGTGAAAGATGTGTGCGAAAAATGCTTTCTGTACGCGTGTGTCGGGGAATATCAGCAACTGGTGCAGATATTACCGCGATACAACGTATGGTAGGTGATATGAAAAAATATATATATGAATATATATATATGTAAATATATATATATGGTTATAATTATATAGGTGTATATGTAGTTATATATATATATTTATATGTATTTATAGTTAAAGATATATATATGTATATATGTATATATGTATAAATATATGTGTATATATATATATATCTATATATATATATTTATACATATATAAATATATGTCTATATGTAACTATATATGTGTATATATATATATATGTGTATAAGTATATAGATATATATATATGTGTGTGTGCGTGTGTGTATGTATGTATATATACTTATATATAATTGTATAGGTACTAATATATATATATATATATATATATATATATATATATATAAGTGTGTATATGGGCATGTACAAGTGAGAGTGTGTGTACGAGAGTGTGTATGTGTGAGGAGAGAGAGAGAGAGAGAGAGAGAGAGAGAGAGATCGTCTGCTGGAGTGAAGAGGTGCAGGAGTTAAGCTGTCTGGAGCCCCAGCCGTTGTCTGATATCCACGGGCACGCGCAGGCACGTAGGCGCGTGAAGACGTGCGCGCACGTAGGAGGGAGCGGGTGTGGGAGGAACCGCAACGCACTGCGCTGCGCGAAGAGGCGGGTGCAGACGTGAAGAAGCCGGCAGGTGCCGACGCGCAAGAGGGCGCGGGGAGAGACGTGGGCGCGAGCGTGCACGGATGGGCTGGTGATGGTCGCGACGTGGAGAGGGAGCGCGCGGTGACCGGATAAGTGAGAAACTTACCGGTCACCGCACTGTAGCCACAATGTTCTGCTGAAATGTGTGAATAGTGGCTATAGTGCGCGCCGACTCGTGCAACCGGGTGCTGGCGGTTCCGTGTGTGCGGGTGCCGCTGAGTGAGCTGGCACGCGCTTGGAAGGACTGCACCGGCTGCTAGCGAGTGCGGAAAGAGTTGCGCCGGCTGCTGGTGTGCGCGGTGGCCTGGGTGCGGGCGAGAGGTGGCCGGCGCCTTGTTGCAGCGGCGGTTGAACTTCAAAGCTTGACTCTGTGGCAATGACGGAAGTGGCTTGGAACGACGAAACAGAGAGGTGAACCACCACGCCCACCGGCTCTTTGATGAGTTGGGCGGTGGTGGGCCTCACAGTGGTGGTTGTGCACCACTGTGAGCTGCTCCTGCCCGCAGAGTAGCTCCTCAGAAGGAGGAGAGGCTGCGTATGGAGGGGAGAGGGGAGGAGACGGCCTGGAGGAAGGAAGGTGCTGTCTGTGTGTGGGGTGGACCAGGCTCTGCCGCAAGGAAGAAGGCTGAGCTCTTTTTAAAGAGGAAAGAGGCATGCACAGCCATGCCCTTGGCTGTGCATGGCTCTGCATGCGGCTGGCAGGGCAAGCTGAGCAGGGCATGGCGCGAGGAAGAGGCTGCCATGCATTGCAGCCGCGGAGAAGAAATTCAAAGTCAAATAAAATTAAAAATAAAGATGGTGAATTTGCGAAGCAGCACTTGAGGAAAATGTTAATTTCAATGCCATTTTATTCACTCTCCTCCCCTCTCAAATAAACGCATGCATGCGTGAATTTTCACAAATGCGACAATGGCTACCTAATATGCACCGGCAATGTTAGGAAATAGTATAAGATGGCACAATGGTTGGTGTATTTTTGCTGTGCAATCATACCCCCATGCCTATCTTGCTAGTCCCTAGCAAAACATTTTGTTTTATTTTATTTAGAAATGATCTTTAAGCTGAAGATTTTCTTCTGAGGCGACATAGGTGTGTTTATTTGTTGAATATTGTAAGAACCAATTGTAGAGAAGACTACCAGTACTTTAAGTCTCACATGACATAGACCATCTCTCAACTAACCTGGACTCTTGATATTTAAACCTTAAGTATGATTTCCAGGACCCAGGAGGTTTTTGCCGTACTCGAGAGCTCAAGAGATTATGGCTTGTGCTTAGTGAAGGATCAAGACTGACCAGATGAACATTAAGGCTCAAGCCTAAGGTTTCATGAGTTTTTAAGTGCAGGTTGGTCCCAGTTTCAGCTCATGTTTTCGGATTGACTCTTAAAAAGATGATGGAAAACTGAACTCCTATTTTATTACATTTATGGCTCGAAGAAAACAGGGTATTTCTAACTGCCCTGAAGAACTTTTGTAGGGCGAAGACTTTACAGATATTTGCGAGATATACTGACTTATTTGCAACTTTTTTTTTTTTGAAACATGTGTCAATATATCTCTTACAACATTATTTGGAGGAGCACACTTTTCTTTTTGGTGGGAGAGTTCCTTTTTGGTGGAAAGAGTCTCTCCTAAACACAAGACTAAAGCCTGGGATAAAAAGTCTACCTGCGCGTACAGGTAAGGACTCCACCTTCCCTAATGAACACTAGGGTTGGATCTTATGTTCACCTGGTCTTTCTTAATATGTGTAGTGTGAACCAAGTTTACTTAGGCTCTCGAGTAGAAACAAACCAACGGATCCTGTACTGGTGTCTCAGGTACAAGAATACGTCCTTAGTTAGGAGAGATTCCGATCTATCTTGTTAATGCTCAAGTGAATTAAGCCAAGCCTGAGCGAATCAAGCTTTTGTGGCCTAGAAAGTCTTCAAAACAGTGGTTGAATATCCATAAACACTTATTATATTTTTGTTTCAGCCTTCAGATCATTACTAAACACCTTTATATATATATATATAGATGGAAACTGCATGATACCATACAATACCCAGATCCTATGGATGCCTATCCACCCCCCCATGCCAAACGATGCTATGTCCTCATATGCATGTAGGGTAGGGTAGAGGAAGGATGAAGGATCGGGTAACGAGAGCTGAAGTGTAGGGTATACAACAGGGTGGTAGGGTGGGTGGATGGTGGGTGGTGAGGTGAAGAGTGAAGTGAGCGTGACAGTGAAGTGAAAAGTGATGGTGGATAGTCAGTGTTGTTGGGGTGCCTCCCAACGAGTGCTGAATTTAACGTCCCCAGCTGGACTCAGAATGAGGCACAACATTAGTTACCCTCCAACAGGGCAACAGTTTCTCCAACGGGGGTAGGTTCATGAGTAAGATAGGGTTTCAAACGCTGCCCATTGACCGTAAATTTATGCCCAGATTTGGGATCTTCAATCTCAATGGCCCTGTTTGGAAATGGTCTCGAGACCAGAAAAGGACCAGTCCATTTGGACGTCAGTTTCCCAGGAAAGAATTTGAGCCGGGCATTGTAGAGCCAAACTTGCTGAGATGGCTCAAATTCTTTCCACCGAATACGGCTGTCGTGAAAAGCCTTAGTGCGTTGTTTGAAAGTTAAGGCAGAATCATAGGCTTCACGACGGAGCTCTTTTAGCTCCTAAAGTTGGAGTTTCCTTTCTCGACCACACAGGTTTAAGGTTACATTGGCGAACTGCCCAATAAGTGTGGTGTTCCAACTCCACGGGCAAATGACAAGGCTTCCAGTAAACGATTCTATAAGGAGACATACCAAGGGGAGCCTTGAAGGCGGTCTGATACGCCCAAAGTGCGTCAATCAGCTTGTCGGACCAATCCTTACGGTCAGGCCGAGCCATTTTCTGGAGAATTTGCTTGATTTGCTGGTTCGACACCTTTGCCTGGCCGTTCGTCTGAGGATGATACGGAGATGCGATACGATGGTGAACTCCGTATTTCCTCAGAAGTGCATGAAAAGAAGCATGGGTAAAGTGGCTTCCTCCATCCGAGATAATGGCTCGAGGGATCCCAAAGCGTGCAAAAATGTGGTCTTTGACAAATCGAGTGGATATAACATGGTCAGCACGGTGCGTGGGAATAGCCTCGATCCATTTTGAAACATAATCCACAGCCACGAGAATAAATTCGAAGCCATTGGAAGGAGGAAAGGAACCCATGAAATCAATTCCCTAAATGTCGAAGATTTCCGCAGCTAGGATGGGTTGCAAGGGCATCATGTCACGACATGACATTGACCCTAACGACTGGCACCTAGTGCAATGTTTGGCATAATTGTGTGCATCCTGGTGAAGGGAGGGCCAAAAGAAGCTGCACTGCAACACCTTGGCTGCAGTTTTCCTCCCAAAGAAATGGCCTCCGCAGGCCTGACCGTGGCAGAAGGATAGCACACTGGGGAATTCGCTGTCAGGAATACAGCGACGGATGATTTGATCGGCACCTATGCGAAAAAGAAGTGGATTATCCCAGAAATAATACTTTGCTTCTGCCATGAGACGCTCGCGCTGGTTTTTAGGCCAGCCACGTGGAAGGGATCCAGAAGCAAGGTAATTGGCAATGTCAGCATACCACGGTCCACTTGCCACATTAATTGCCAATAGGTGCTCATCAGAAAAAATCTCATTAATCGGTAGAGTAAGTTCAATATAGTCAGGGTCCAGTCTAGAAAGATGATCAGCCACAACATTCTGGGCTTCGGCCTTATCGCGGATCTCAATGTCAAATTCTTGGAGAAGGATCCAATGAATTAGTCTAGGCTTGGCATCCTTCTTGTGCATGAGATGGCGAATGGCTACGTGATCAGTGAAATCAATAACATGTGAGCCCAGAAAGTAAGAGCGGAATTTCTCCAGCCCAAAGACGACCGCCAGTAGTTCTTTCTCAGTGGTAGTATAATTACGCTGGGCCTCATCCAACGTCTTACTGGCGTAGTACACTATGAAGGGGTGTCTATCGCGTCTTTGTCCTGGGATGGCTTCGACTGCAAGGTCGAAAGCGTCACACATGAGTTCAAAGTCGAGGGACCAATCAGGTGGCTGGAGAACAAGGGCCTTGGTGACAGCATTACGCAGCTGCGTGAATGCTCATATGCAGTCAGGGCCCATATCGAAGGGTACATCGGTCGATAGGAGATGAGTTAAAGGTCGAAAAATCTTGGAGAAATCTTTGATGAATCTCCTATAGAAACCGACGTGTCCCAGGAAGGAGCAGATTTGTTTCACAGAGCCAGGCACAGGTAAATCAGCAATTACATCAAGCTTAGCTCTATCAACCTTGATACCCCTATCAGAGATGATATGTCCGAGAATAATTCCCTCGTGTACCATAAAATGACTTTTTTCTTAGGAAAGCACGAGGTTAACATCAATACATCTTCTAAGGATACGGGTCAGGTTGGCAAGACAGTCATCGAAAGATGGTCCAAAGACCAAAAAGTCATCCATGAAGACCTCGAGAAGGTCACCCACCATGTCGTGAAATATCGCCAGCATACATCTCTGGAAAGTTGCTGGCGCATTGCAAAGTCCAAACGGCATCCTTCTAAATGCAAAGGTGTCGAAGGGGCAGGTAAAGGTGGTTTTCTCTTGATCTTGGGGGTCAATTGCCACTTGGTTATATCCTGAGAATCCATCCAGGAAATAGAAAAATTTATTTCCCGCTAACCGCTCCAGGATTTGGTCAATGAAAGGTAGCGGAAAGTGATCTTTCTTAGTTGCAGCATTGAGTTTCCTATAATCTACACACACTCTCCAAGATGTAGGAGTGCGTGTAGGGATGGATTCGCCCTTGTCATTGACACGGATGGTGAGTCCTGCCTTTTTGGGCACAACGTGAATCGGACTCACCCAGGGGCTATTGCTGATCGGGTAGATTATACCCGCATCCAGCCACTTGATAATTTCCTTTTTAACGACCTCCTGCATGTTAAGGTTGAGACTTCACTGCATCTCGCGGGAAGGTCGAGCCTCCTCCTCCTTATATATACGGTGAGTGCAGTAGGAGGGGTTAATGCCAGTTAAGTCTGATAAAGACCATCCAATGGTTGCTTTATGTTCCATAAGGACCTACGTTAGTTTGCACTCTTTCTCCCTGGTCAATTTTGAACTAATGATTACAGGGAGCGTTTCATTTGATCCCAAGAAAACATACTTAAGTGTACTAGGCAGCTCTTTCAGCTCGGGAGTGGATGGTGAAAGATTTGCCATTTCTTGGGACGAGAGTGTCCCAGGCGGATTAGAGAACAAGTCAGGAAGAAGAAGTTGGCCCTCAAATTGGCCAAGAAGAGAGACTTCTTGGATAGATGGATCCAAAAAGGAATAGCTCCAGTGAGAAGTATGTGGGCTCAAGGTCTTAGTGTGGAGTTGCAAATCCGCCTAATTTGGCGGGAAAGAAAGGGCAATCCGGTCTTCAGGAGTGTGGATCGGTGGTGAGGAGCCCGGATATGACTCAGACCACGAGATATGGGAAGCGGAGAAAACCTCATCAAAAGTCTGGTCAGGAGAAGGTACGGGAATAGGGAGGGATGGGGGAACATCACAATATGTGTCGGTCAGGCAATTGTTAGTGTTTATAGGTAGTCCACAGTAGTCAAAATAAGTCCCAATTAGTCCGATACACGCGCTGACGGCCATGTCCTCGTCAGACGTGTCATCCTCGATGCAATCGCAATCAAAGTTCTTGGTTGCCTTGAAGATGCTAAGCTTGAGCTTCTCAGATCCGACGGCAATCTCAATACAGCCCGACTCACAGTCGATATGGGTGCGGGTTGTGGCCAAGAAAGGTCGACCAAGGATGATCGGACAATTAGAAAGTGAGCTAGGAACTTCCATATCTAAAACAAGAAAGTCAACAGGAAAACAGAGACTGTTGACCCTAACCACCACGTCTTCCACCGCACCCTTTGGAATTTTGACAGAACGATCTACCAACTTTAACGTGACAGGGGTGGCTTTTAGATTTCCCAAGGAAAATTTTTTGAGCATGATGGTTGGTATAAGATTGATGGAAGATCCTAGATCAAGTAGGGCACGGCTAAAATTGCAGCCTTGGATGCTGCAGGAAATAAGCGGTGTGCCCGGATCTTTCTGCTTCGGTGGTATATTTGACAGTATAGCACAACTTGCATGAGGTGAGAGAACCACAGGATTCTTAGTTTTCTTTGACTATCACTTGGGTGTTGTGTAGTCTTTGAAAAATCGGGCGACAGTAGGTATGTGGTCGATAGCCTCGAGCAGGGGTACCTTGATTTCAACATCTCTGAATAAATTACGCAGGTTATCAAAGGCCTGCGTATCCTTCTTCTTGCCTTTTGGCTCCCTCAGTAGAGCCTCAGGGAATGGGACTGATTTTGGCACCAATTTGGGTGTATCGTCCTCTCGCAAATGCGGTGCGCATCCCGAATGAGAGGGCGATCAAGAAGATGGGCTAGGATTAGGTCGAGGCGGATCGACGGTCTGCTTATCGCTCCTCGTAGTGATCGCATTGGACGATGCGAGTCCAGTGGGATCATAAGGCGGAGGAGGGTTCGCAATGGGGACATAAGAGTGAGGTGCTGCAGTGGGATTAGCCTGAAATCCCAGTGGAATGCTCAGAGCTTGCAGAATCTGATGAACCTGCCCCTGAGAAGGTCGTACCTGTGGTTGAGGACCACGGCGTACGAAATTTTGCGGGTTGGGAATAGGTTGGGCTGGGAGAGTGCCCTGAGATCGAGTCACCATGTGTAGTTGACTGATCTCAACATTTTGCTGCACCAATTGGTGCTGAAGAGAGGTCATGTTCTCTTCATGACGCTTTGACATTTCCATCATCATTCTCATCAATTTATCAAGAGGACTTGATGCGTATTCTGTTTGCGGAACGCAAGGACCCGATGGCGGATTCGCCATAAGATTAGACTGGGCCCTTGGGATGATAGGTGCGGGCGGTCGCATTGGTCCACCAGCGGGGTTTTGGCGCTGCGGGTTGTTGGACCACACGAAGTTCGGATGATTTCGCCACCCTGGGTTATAAGTGGCAGAGAACGGGTTGTTTCCCAGGGCGCAAGCATCTTCTATGCCAGAAGACGCGTCCGCATATAAATACACTTCCAAGCACACGGAGGGTTGGTCCTCCGTGTCAAAATACTGGCTCGCAGAAGCCAGATCCACATGACTTATCGAATCGCTCAGCGCGACACTCGGTAAGGAAGGTCTTACGGGGTTTCTCGGGATAAGCCTGGTATTGGAAGAATTGGGATTGTGACAAAGTGGTGAGGTGGGTGTGTTTGCCATAGAACAGGCGGGGTTAGCCAGAAGCTCGTCCAGCTTCTTGTGCACGACGGAGACTTCATCCAATTTCTATGCGATAAGGCTGATATCAGTGGATGAATGGGAGGGTCCCGTGTCAACTTCGTGGGCATACGGGGTAAGCTGGTATGATTAAAGGCAACAATGGAGGCATTGTTCATTGAGTTTTCGCTCATATTTTCAAATAATTCAAATGCTCGATTCTCGTCTTTATTCATGAAATTTCCTCCGCAGGAAGAGTCTGTAATCTGCTTCAAAGTCTCATTTAGCCCATAGTAGAAAATCTGGGCTATATGCCACTTAGGCAGACCGTGGTGCGGACACTTCTTGAGGAGGTCATTATATCTCTCCCATGCCTCATGAAACTATTGGCCATTTTGTTGCGTAAATGAAGTTATAGCACGGCGAAGCGCGTTGGTTCGCCCGATTGGGAAGAACTTCTTGAGAAACGCTGTTCGCATCTCTTCCCAAGAATGGATGGTTCTCCCAAGGGTGCATAACCACTGCGACGCTTTATCCCGCAATGAAAACAGAAACATTTTCATGAGGACTATAGGTAACTCGATATTTCTCGATTTAACAGTTTCAGCCAATCGGGTTAGGTCTTCCAAGTGGAGAAAAGGATCTTCACTTGCAAGACCATGGAAGTGAAATTTTATTAGGCCAATTATGTTAGGTTTCAATTCAAAGTCATCCCTGCTCATGGGGACCCAAATTTGTCTTATGGTCTCTGTAGCAGTGGGATTCTGATAGGAGCTAAGAGACCTAGGCTCGTCCCGTTCGGGAGGGTTCTGCATTTCCTCCAATGTTTCCCTAATGGCCTCAATTTGTTCATTATACATTTCCATTTGATCTTGGAGGTGGGTTATGGGATCTAAGGCTCCACCACCTGGTGGGTTTTGAGGGCGGTTTCCTCCCTCGGGATTTGGGGGTGGGTGTGAAGCTATGTTTGTGGAGGAGGAGGACGATTCGGCTTCTTTTCTAAAATTATCGAGCAATTCACATAATTCAGGGTTTTGTGACCTCTTCCCAAACATGTACTACCGCAGGAAGAATTGGGGAGATAAGAAGGGAACAGGAGATGAGAGAAATGACTCCGCAAAGGTACACTTGATGACAAATCAATACAATCAAATTCCTAACCTCTATAGTGTGCCCTTAGACCTAAAGATCTAAGTTACCTACTATCATGACCTACGGAACTGAATGCGAGCACCGTGGAACCACCGGGCCAGATTGAAAGGCCGTTTGCCCCAGTCTTAGACACCCGATAGCACGCGGGAACCCTCACCAGCACATAGGCACTACACGCAGGTAGTTAGACCTCAATCCTTAATAAGGGTCAAATTACTACTAGTTTTAGTTAGAGGCTTAGGATCAAGTGCTTCTGGAATGTGAAGGGCATTATTTACGGGTAATGTCCAAGTGATTGATTTTACAAAGTGTGTAAAGCAAGCATGCAACGGGGAAATCTCCCCGAATTGAAGTTTTAATTGGTGAATGATTTTTAGAATTCAGCCTTAAGTAGTATGGATTTTAGGATTTCGCTGAATTACCAATTCAACCAATCTCCGGGTTTTGAGAGAATACAAGTTTTCTTCTAAGTCCAATAAACCCTTCTTCAATGTCAGTTGGTTAATACATGCTAAAATGCAATGGGCTCCCCTAGATGGAGATTTCTATGTGTGGATGCACGAATCAATTTTAGATTAGTGTGAAAGAGAGCCAAAGCACTTCAATTCAAGTGCTCCCAATCACCAAAATGATCTCCACACACAAGGCTCAACCATAAGATAAAGAAAATCAAATTGTTGGGGTTGAAGTATTCGAGATTGAATCTTAGGCACGTGAAAGGTCATGGTGGGGTTAGAATCAACTCAATTCCAAGTCTCCCCACCAAACAGGTGATCCCGAATTTGTAGATAAATGAGGCAAAGAGGGGTGCAATCAATCTTTTTATTTTTGCCTCAAAGAATACTTCACACGACGAAAGATTCAAGAATCAAGATTTGTGGATCTTCGTTATGCGAAGTTTTGCAGGAAATCCCGGGGCGGTGGGAGTGAAGGCAAACAATCAAACAAGTGATTTTTAATCCACTTGCCCAAAGAGATCCCAAGAAGTTTTTCTAGTTTTTTTTTTTTAAGGTAACAAGTTAACCTAAGTTGCTAAGAAAGAATGACCTACTTGTTCAGCAACGTGTGCGAAGCTCAGGTGCGGTGCCGGCATCTTCACGCTCTCGTTCCCGCCTTGGATCTGCCCACGTCTCCGACTTCGTCTGCCTGTCTTCTCCTTGCAACAGGTTCACCTGCACACCAACAAACAGAAAACCCGTGAAGAGAAGGGTGTGAGAAGAGAAAAATTAAAGGAACAAAGTAGAAACTTACTTGAATGAGCACTTCCCCAGCAACGGTGCCAGAAAAGAGGTATGGTCGGGCCAGGATAGGTTGTGTTAATATGGTGATTTTATCGTTGAAATGCTTATAGTGGTTAACCTAAATCGAGCTTAACCATCTCTTTACAAAATTTTTAATCTGGCCTACTTGATTTTATCTTGGTCACTTTGAGGCCCAAGGTCAAACTCAGGGAAGTGGGATTAGAGATAAATAAGTTTCTACGCCTTTCCTACAACGAATCTCTTCCGTTCGTTTATTATGTTTTTGGTGTTTTCTTATTTAATATTTTTTTCTGATAATTTTTGTCCTTGAGGTACACCCTCAAAATCAGGTTCTTGGCTTTGAGCCAAATTAGGGTTCCAAAACTGGTCTTGCTATTCGCAAGACTGAGTACCTGCAGGTCAAGGATTATCCTTTCTCTTTTGTATATATTTTTTTTATCTTTTTAATGGCAGGAAAGAGAAATAGAAATAAGGTAAATATAGTATATATATATGTATATATTATATATGTATAAAGGGGAGGGGGTGGGGGTGGAGATGGCGTGTAGCATGGTGTCGAGTTGATCGTCGTCTAGGAAGACGCAACCAACAGGATGGAGTGCTGCGTGGATGTAGGATGGATGGGTGAAAGATGTGTGCGAAAAACGCTTTCTATACGCGTGTATCGGGGAATATCAGCAACTGGTGCAGATATTCCCGCGATACAACGTATGGTAGGTGATATGAAAAAATATATATATGTATGTATGTGTATATATATATATATATTTATAGTTATTGATATATATGTATATATGTATGTATGTATATATATATGTATATATATATATAATTGTATGGGTAATAATACATGTATATATATATATATATTTTATACGTATATAAATATATGTATATATACTTATATATAATTGTATAGGTACTAATATGTGTGTATATATATATATGTATATATATATATAAGTATATATTGGTATATATATATGTAAGTGTGTATATGGGCGTGTACAAGTGAGAGAGTGTGTGTGTACGAGAGTGTGTATGTGTGAGGTGAGTGTTTGTGAGAGAGAGAGAGAGAGAGAGATCGTCTACTGGAGTGAAGAGGTGCGGGAGTTAAGCCATCTAGAGCCCTAGCTGTCGTCTGATGTCCATGCGCACGCACAGGCGCGTAGGCGCGTGAAGACGTGCGTGCACGCAGAAGGGAGAGGGCGTGGGAGGAACCGCAGCGCACCGCGCTGTGCAAAGAGGTGGGTGCGGACGCGAAGAAGCGGGGGCTGAAGCGGGCGGGCGCAGGCGTGCAAGGACGGACTGGCAACGGTCGCGGCGCGGAGAGAGAGCGTGCGGTGGCCGGATAAGTGAGAAACTTACCGGTCGCCGCACTGTAGCCACAGTGTTCCGCTGAAACGCGTGAACAGTGGCTACAGTGAGCGCTCGGCTCGCGCGATCGGGTGCTGGTGGTTCCGTGTGTGCGGGCGCCGTTGAGCGAGCTGGCGCACGTGAGGAAGGACTGCGCCGGCTACTGGCGAGCGCGGAGAGGGGCGAGGGCGACCTGCTGACACGTGCAGAAAGAGTTGCGCCGGCTGCTGGCGTGCGCGGTGGCTTGCGTGAGGTCGAGAGGTGGCCGGCACCTTGTTGCAGCGGCAGTTGAGCTTCAAAGCTTGACTCTGTGGCACTAGCAGAAGTGGCTTGGAACGACGAAACAGAGTAGTGAACCACCACGGCCACTGGCTCTTTGATGAGCTGGGCGGTGGTAGGCCTCACAGTGGTGGTTGTGCACCACTGTGAGCTGCTCCTGCCCGCAGAGTAGCTCCTCAGAAGGAGGAGAGGCTGCGTATGGAGGGGAGAGGGGAGGAGACGGTCTGGAGGAAGGAAGGTGCTGTCTGTGTGTGGGGTGGACCAGGCTTTGCCGCAAGGAAGAAGGCTGAGCTCTTTTTAAAGAGGAAAGAGGCATGCACAGCCATGCCCTGGGCTGTGCATGGCTCTGCATGCGGCTGGCAGGGCAAGCTGAGCAGGGCATGGCGCGAGGAAGAGGTTGCCATGCATTGCAGCCACAGAGAAGAAATTCAAAGTCAAATAAAATTAAAAATAAAGATGGTGAATTTGTGAAGCAGCACTTGAGGAAGACGTTAATTTCAATGCCATTTTATTCACTCTCCTCCCGTCTCAAATAAATGCATGCATGCGTGAATTTTCACAAATGCAACAATGGCTACCTAATATGCACTGGCAATGCTAGGAAATAGCACAAGGTGGCACAATTGTTGGTGTATTTTGCTGTGCAATCATACCCTCATCACGACTGCTGTCCTCCTCTGGCCTGGTATCCGCGGCCGCCAGATCAGCCTCCAGTGCTCTCGGCTGCACTTCGGTCTTAGATGGATAATTTCTTCGTATGTGGCCTAGCTAGCCACACTGATAGCAGAAGGGTATGCGACCTCCCTCTGCCTGCTGTCCCTGTTGGTGACTGGGCGGGGGTCTGCTGCAGTCGGCTGATCCCTGTCGGGGACTCCCGAAGGTCCCTGGTGGACCCGCAGAATGGGACGGCTCCCCTGCTGGTGTCTGGTGCCTCCTCTCTCAACAGCCCTGTGAGTGCTCCTGCGGGTGGGGCCTCTTTCGTCCTCCTCCATCAATGTCTCGCACGGACGAGTTGGTTTCCTCGTAGGTCACGGCAGCCTCGACTACACGAGAGAAGGTAGGCAGCTTTAGGGGTTTTACATACCCCCAAATGACAGGTTGGAGGCCCTCGGTGAACTTACACAGGCACTCCTCCTCAATGGACGTGACTGTCGGGGCAAATCGGGACAGCTCCAGGAAACGCGTACGGTACGCGCTAATTGTCATGGCCCCCTGGCGGAGAGTGTGGAACTCCCGTCTCCTCTGATCCTGCCAAGTCTGTGGGAAGTACTGCTCATAGAAGAGCACCACAAATCGGTCCCACGTTAGCTCTCCCTCCTCCTGTCCTCTGACCACCCTTCACCACTTGTGAGCTGCACTCTCCAGCTAATACGTGGCGAAGGCCATGCATCATTCTGCAGGAGGACAGAGGGTGTCAAAGATCTTCTCCATCTGTTCCAGCCAATCTTCTGCCTCAGACGGGCTTTCCTCTCCCTTGAAAGAGGGGGGCTTTAGCTTCCTGAACTGGCTAAAGACCTCATGGTGTTGCCGCAACGGAGGAATGGGTGCACCTCTTGGCAAGGAGGACTCATGCCCCGAAGTGTCTGAAGGAGGTGGGGGCGGTGGAGGATCACTCCCTCCCCCTTCAGCTCATCCAGCGTCGTGGTGGCTCGCCTTCTCCATGGAGGATTCTTCCTCCGCATCCCCAGGAAAGGGTGGCTGAGGAGGAGGTTGATGGAGCACCTCCCGTATGAGATCTCGGATCAGCTGGGGGAGGTCCGGGGCTTGTATGCCCGGAAGGAGAGGGGGAGTGGCTCTGTCCTCGGCCATCGCTCACCCTCCCTTACGACCACGCCCTCGGCCACGACCACGTTCGTAACCTGCCTCAAGAGCCCCTGGCGAGGCATCACTATACAGAGCTCGAGAAGGAACGAGATTATCGGTGACTGTTCGATTATAGAGAGGATGTAAGACTCGGAAACGATAATCAAGAGAGAACGTTGTGATGGCTATCTCAGTTACATGTTCAAGTGTGGTGATTTTTGAACTACTTGGTTCATTTCTCGGGACGACCTTGCTCTGATACCATCTTGTCACGACACGATCCCAGATCCCTATAGGACTCGAGACCGGCTCGCCTCGACTAATCCCAAGACCTAATCGTCCAACAAAAAATAACCAAATAACATTCAACAAACCACAATCACACAAGTATAGTAGCTAAGCAGAAAGAAATTAACAACAATAGGGGAAAGGAATAGTAATATTACATGTCATAATATAGCCATCACAACAAAAATGAGTACATGTAGCAGAAACAAGGCTACAGAAACTCACTTCACCAAACAGTAGAAACTACAGCTGGGCTCGACTAGGCCCAACGTCCTCAGCAGCCTGTAGCTCGGGCTGCTCAAATCCCTGACCTGTACAACATTTTTATAACTAGGTTCAGCTAACGCTGAGTAGAGTGGTGACTAAACATAAAAATACATTTATCAGGTACGTTAAAATATTACTTTCCGATCCAAATTATCCTATAAAGGTTTTCTTTTTGTATAGATCTCTAATCAGGGCTCATCTCATTACTTAATCTTCTTGTTCCCTAAAGGAACAATTTTACTTGCAGCTTCCCATGATGTAGGATGCACACGTGGTACTCTTCTGGCCAGGAGAGTCCCTCCATGGTAGTCCTACACCTGGTCTACCACCCCGAGGTCACGGACATGACGTAGCGGTGACTACGGCACACGTGATAAGCACGCGGGTAGCTACCCCGCACTGGCACGTAGTCAGTTGTTTCCGCTAGTAGGTATGCCTCAACGTATAGTGCGAAACAGTATATGGCCTTGCCCTCTCAGAACAGAACAGGGGTTTAGCCCCTTAGGAGTCTCGCCCCTCCTCAGTCCGTGTACCCTCGTTCGACTATCCCGATTTGCCCAACGGGCTAACAAGAGTCGATGTAGGGTGGCCATACCTAGCCTCAGGTCCCCTAGGGCGGCTAGCTCCCCCTACACTAAGTAGCTCACCTCGGTACCATGTACATGAGGGCCAACAAGAGTCGACGTAGAGTGGCCAAACCCACCTCGGATCTCAACCCAAGGGCGGCAAGCTCTCCTCTACACTACAAGGGAAAGTTGCTCTCTTCGGTACCACGTACACGAAGGTCAGCTCACTTCCCCTAACAGTTGCTCGTAGGCGAAAATCCCAGAACCATCCGGTTCTCTGTGTTATGGTATTTTTGCTTCATTCCACATTCTTCGTAGGGTTCGTACGTGAATTTCTCTATGTTCGATTTCAAGTATACAGGCAGGTGCTGGTTTGTTCATGATGTGGTTCATTCCATTTAACAACTCATGATTTTCTCAATCATCCACATACATTCTTTTCTAGCCCTAGGGTTCATGCCACAACCTAGGGTAAGACATTTGGGTGTCGCTTCGGACGTCTGATTCCTTGGAAAAATAACTTCCGTGGAACCGCTCTGGCTTCCCTCGCCACAGGCGCTGCAGTAAAACAGCGCAACGCTCTCCGCTCGCTCTCGCCTTAGCTCCCTGCCCTCACTCACTCTCGCCCTCGCTCTGCTCTCTGCTCTCTCGTCTTGCTACGGGATGTGCGACGAAGAGGAGGATAGGTTATAAAGGGAGAGGAGGTGAGGGGGGTGAGGTGGCGAGGGATGGCGAGGGATGGTGCGGAGTGGCAAGGGATGGCCGTCGTAGGGAAGGGGCGGTGAGGGAAACGGCGTGGCGTGCGTACAGCATGCGCGGAAAAGGAAAGGCACTTTCAGACATCCGGTGCCCTTTACCAGACGTCTGGACAGACATCTAGTGTACACTCAAGACGTCTTAGGTTGTAACAAGGTGTTGGGTCATTTCAATAAACAGCATTGTTGATCTTATCAGAGGCATCAACAGATTTTAGAAACCATGTACATTTTGGGTTGTTAACTAAAAAATTGATCAAGGTACGTCTTTTTGTATCTGTCCAACCATCAGACATTATGCTACATCCAGTCTCTTCCCAAGACGCTTTCGCTTGGTCCATCATAGTAGCTATTGTCTTGACTTCTTTCAAAATCCAAGTTCGTAACTCATGCATTGTAAGACCTCTGAATCCCCTTCCATAGTTACTTACATCTTGAAGCATTTGCCAGTAAGATGGACTGGTGGCCAAATTAAATGATAATCCATTCTTAATCAAGAATCTACCAATACTAAGACACGTTTTAATTCTTTGTTCTTTCTTCCAAGAAGAATTCAAAATAACCTGCTTTGGAGGACCTTGAGGAGTGCTATCAGGTCCATCACTTCCAGGACTTGCTTTCTGTCAAACTCCTGCAACAAATAAATCCATAAGACCCCTCACCACTTGTGCACCACTTGATCTTGTAGGTGCATTTTCATCATAGCCAGATGGTCCTTCTACTGTATATGCACTTATGTGACGAATTTCTTCCATTTCTTCAAGTGTTCTACCAACTTCCTTCTTTGCTAAGAATGCCTTCATTTCAGTTTCAACTTCAGGTGACACCTTTGCACATGCTCCCACATTTTTGTGTGTCTTCGCTAAGTGCTCCTTCAATCTTGCAATGCCATCAGTGATAGTTTTCCCACAGAAGTTGTACGTCACATACTTATATCCTTTCTCCTTTTGAGATCCTTGAAGGTTAATTTCCATGCAATACTTCCATCCAAGATTAGACCTGCTAGTGAATCCTTCTTTTTCTCCTCTTCTTGCCTTTGGTGCCATGTCTAAAACCATAATAATTGGATCACAAGATTCAATTAAAAAATATAACATAACTACAAACGTGTAAATGATGTAATGAAATATAATCTAAAAGAGATTAGTAATCAAATAAACAACATCAATGACCTAAACCTAAGAAATAAATAAAACTAACAAAGTCAAATGATCTAAATAGGGCCATTTTGGAGCTTCTACTTAAGGCAAGTTGCCAAAGGGTTTAGCTGCTACCTGCTACCGCAGCTAAACCTTGCAATTGTAGAATCATCCAAATGGTTTTAAAGCTGCTAGGAAATTAGATGAAGCAAGTTTCTTTTTAAATCACATTCTATCATAAAAAGAAATGACAAAGTATATTAAGGTTTTATGACAGAATGTGCTAAAGACCGTCATACACAACTGCCAAAGTTGTTGCTAGCAAATTTAGGTTGCAAACTTGCAAGTGGCAATGGCAAAATCTTGTTAGATCAAATGGTTGTCAACCTTGCTTTCCTTATGACCTAAATAGATGAAGCAAAACCAACACAACTACCATCTCAAACCAACCTGGACCAAAGTGCGGCAGTGCTGGACTATCGTACAAGCTGCTGCACCACCGGCGATGCTTCTCCTCCTTCGACAACGCTACTGCACCACCGGTGATGCTCCTCCTCCAACGATGCTGTTGCACCACTGGTTGAAGACATGCCTTTGGGTTGAACAAATATGGACCACAGGGTCTATTTTTCCCATTTCTTGGCTTTTAAACCCTAAAAGATGACAAGCACATGAAAACTTAAAGCACCTGAGACAGCGCCTCAACTGTGCCTCAATGCCTCAAACCGCCTTGATGCACCTCGACTCAGTAAGGCGCACGTTTACAGCCTGAGGCTACCGCCTTGAGGCATGCGCCTCTGTAGCCTCGAGGTGCGTTTTTTTAAACCATGGTCACAACAAGACTATCTTCCCAACATATAATTGGCTCGATGGACTTTATTGAAGCCTTAAGCCACATCTTGATTGATGCTGAAGACGTCAATGACTGGTGGGGTAACTGAGTCACATGCTTGGCCCCATCACTAAAGGCCCTACGTTAGTTTTGCCTTCTGCTAGAAAGAAGGATCTTTTGTTGAAGTGCGGCAACCACTACTTGGGATCGTCTCCCCTACTTTAATGCTTGCTTGGGATCATTGTATTTGTTATTACACCATTGCATGGGATTGTCTCCTCTACTCTAGAGCTTGCTTGGGATCGCTTTCTGACTACCTAAAGGGTGCCAAGTCAGATTTTTGTTCTAACTCCAAGGGAGTTTAGTTTTCACTGGGGAAGGGACAACTATTTGCATACTTGAAGATCTGTTTGTCTACTTGCCTGACTACATGTGTGCCTATCTGCCTGCACGCCTACTTGCTTGCTCCAACAGTCCAACCTCAGAGTACGTTAGATGGGGGGAAAGCTCTCCTGCTGTACTACTCTTACAAGTTGGGCGTTGTACGCTCCAACTCGGAGAAGAGTGTTAAAGATTAATTTGGAAATAATATTTGGAAAACTAAAAATTATCTCTTTCTATGTTTTTGGAATTATTTCTTTCCAAATTATAAGGGATGTTTTGATTTGTTTAAGATTTGATTTGTTTTCAAGATTAAGATTAAAATTATGATTGATCTCTCTATGTAAAGAAATGAGGTCTATTTGTTTTTATTGAAATTGAGATGAGTGAATTCCAGCTGTAAAAATATCCACACGCACATTCGCGCATTATGCATTTTCCCGACAATTTGCTCCCTGCAGGAGCTCCAATTCCAAGTCTAAAATCCTTGCAAAATAAATAAATAAATTCTGGGTCTAAAAGGAAACGGTTAGGTTGGATCCCAAGCATAACAAATTAACTGACACTGGGTTGGACATCATTCCTAACATCGTAGTTTAGTGAATCTATCGATCTAAAATGAGATGCTATATATCTACACATTTGCGAAAACAAGAGACACTAAATCATCTGCATATAACACCTCTGCAGGTCTTTCCTAAAGGTTCTCCTTTGGTTACAGACATATCAAGGGCAATCCTGAATTTCACAGAGACGGGGGAATTTCGCCGGATCCAAAACGAACTCTACAAGAATCGGTTGTGTTCTGACCAAACAACTGAATCTGCATCGACTAGCCTGACATTGGACAGCTTCTGGGGTTTGTTCCTCGTAACTGGTGCTACATCCAGCTTGGCTCTTGCTTTGCACTTGGCATCATCCTCCTTCGAGCATCAGAATTCGTCTAGAAATAGTGAGGGGAGCTCCTTGTGGCAAAATTTTACCTTTCTGTTCAAACCATATGGTCAGCAAGATCCCACTCCCCATGCTCCGGATGATCATGGTCCCAGAGAAACACAAGCCATGGAAACGATGGTGTTCCACGGTACTTCTCAGAGCCCATCTAATCTTTCCGATCATACGGATGATAGCGCAGACGACGAAAATGGAATGGGAACGCCTTGAAGAGAGGTTGCCTGAGATAATCCCGGTTCTCCGTCATTTGGAGATTTCTTGAGAGCTAGAAGCTTCTCAATGTAAATGTGATGGCTAAGGTGTTTGCATGCCAGAGGATTATTAATTCTTTTTTTTTTTGAGTACCAGATGCTGATTAAGTTTTCCAGGTGTCATCAGCTAAAGCATACGGTATTGGTTCCTACCTCCCACCGATTTGTATAGAAAACATTCAGGAGAAGTTACGAAACAACATTCTTTTATAGATCATTGAAAATATGCTTTATTCTTTGAAAATGCTTTTCATCGTTATTTATTTTCTATGTGATCTCAGTCAGATGTGACATATTGAAATTTACAGAATGCCAACAATTTCTCATGATTGGATTGATGTTTCAATCAAATTTTCTGAACTCTCCTTGTTTGGAATTGATCTGCGAAGCTGCGGTACTACTGTCTGAAAGGTCGAGCATGCGCGCTTAACAAGAGACAAAGCTGATTATTTTGATTTAGTGATGAACCTCTGGTGTAGATTACAGGCTGAAATGAGCCTATTTCCATGTTGATCTCTTCGTTCTCTCTATTTATGGTGGTCACGGTCCAAAGGCTGTAATTGGAGATGTATTCGTGGAGATGGAAAGATAACTGACAACTTTCGTATTTCTTCTAAATGTGTGTATGTGTATGACTAGAATAATAATAATAACACTGCGTGAATCGGTGGCAATTGAATAAAAAATTTTCTCTAAAACGTCAAATATTATCTCAAAGCATTTTGGCATAATTAAAGGGCACAAGACGGGATCTTCCATACAATAGGGCCTCAAGGCAGCTTACAGTGCTAGGAGACTATATTTCAGCACAACTATTTGCAGTGCAACTGGTAAGCAATCCCTCTCTCATCGAGGCCCCCAATTTTTTTTATATTCTTTTGAAAATAATATACCCCAGAAAAGATCCAACAGACCGTAAGTCCAATGAACAAAGAAAGAAACAGACAACCTCGACATCTCTTTCGAAGAGGCTGAACAACACAACAAAAGAAAAAATGAAGTACAAGAGAAAAGAAGCATTTATGTAACAATTCCGTAGCAAATCCGAGAGCTTACTTCACGCCATTAAATACGATTGTACCGTTGAATCATCGGCGATCGACATGATCCACACAAATAAGTTATTACAGGCCAAGGATCGACCATTAACTCAGCCATGGAAAGTTTGGATTCAGATGCAGTCCTTACGAAACACCACGACAAGAAGGAAAACAAATAGCATAACTACAAAGGAGGTTAAGGATGGCCAAAACGAAAGTGATGCGATGGCGGGAGTGACTCTACCGATGAAGCACCAACAGCCAGCAAACGATGACACATCATCTTCCCCGACACCACACCGACCAACTGGAGATGCCCCTATCGACAGCAGCGTCGCAATCGAAGACGACATCCCGATCAACCGACACCAAACCAACGACAAGCCAAAGGTGCCCCAAAACAGCCGACGGCTACAACGTCGACCGGAGGATATGCTCCGATCGTCAGTAGTCTGGGCCCCCAGTTCATACCACTGAACAAAAAGGAGCAAAACATTTGCCAGGCTGTCACGTCCTTGACAAAATTGCACTACTTTCTTACATGGAGATTACTGCAATTTCGTTATTTATAAATTATTTTTTTAATTTTTTGTAACAAAATTGTTCAGAAAAGAGTTCCTCTTGATCTGAATAAATATACGTTACTTTTCAATTCTCAGAGGCACAGTGGACCGTTTCGGCCCATTTAAGAAGCCCAAAGAGGCCGGGGATTTTGAAGAGGCTCCAGCTATAAACTTTACCTTGAAAGTTATGGGCTTCCAACGTCAAACTTCCGCCAACAAAATAGATAACGATTGAAACAGAACCCTTCCAACGGGACGTAGGGAGCAATGGTCCCTTTGAAGGACTTTAGGTCCATTTTGCATAGGTTTAAAATTTAAGATTCTGTAAAAAGAAAAGCTCTCCTAATTTTGGGATGCATCTATCCCTCCAAATGCATCCCAAAATCAAATACCTCAAATTCTGACATTGGCCTAATATTGTCAACTAAACACTTCAAAGAATCCTTTCAACCCCCCATTATCCCTAAAAATAATCCCTCAAAGGAGGGTGGGATAAGTTAATTTCCTCTCTCTCCACATCAAATCAAGGGTTCTGGGATAAGTTTGTCCCCTGGATCCCTCATCCACCCAAATTGATTATAGTTTAATCCCGTGTTAACCAAACAATTCAATTTAAAAATTATGAGATAAGTAGTGGATTAGTGAAGTATAGGTGTAATAGTTGAGTTGATATACTTTTCTTAATTTTTATTTATATTTATATTAAAAGTAGATTAGTGGGATGGATATAATGGATGAAAGTTGCTAGAAAAGATAGATGAAATAGATAGGTGTTCATTAGTAAAGTAGATACGATTGGTAACAAATAAATATAATAGATAGACATAAGTTAATAATAAACGTAATTGATGATCGTAAACGTATTCTTTATTGTTCACCTATGGTAATATATGAGGTAAAACCTTATTCTTAAACTGCTACCAAATACAAGCTAAAATGTCCCGACCGTATGCTAAACCCCACTCCCCTTCACCGTCCCCCCCCCCCCCCCACCCCCCACCCCCATCAACCAAAACGTGGGACCCCAAGCATGTGGAATCGAGTATGGATGCCAGGATGGATATCTTTGGATTAGTTTATGGTATAGGTTAACTAATTTGTGTCAGTAAAGTTGTAACAGATATTAACATCTATTTGTATTTGTTAAATAAAAATTAGAAATAAAGATTATCTTGTAAAGTAATGTGAAAGGATATAAGAGAGAGATTGGAATTTAAGCAGAAGGTTAGGTTAATTTCTCTTCAAATCGATGTTAGAATAACACAAATTAATCACCTTAAAAATAAATTAAATTATCCCCTAAGATAAATAAAAATTAACCCCTAAAAAAAAAATTTAACTCCCTCCCTAAAGTAAACCTTCGCGAACAATTACATAAATCCCGGTCATAATTACTCCCGGATAGACAGAGTGCAAGAGACGAAAAAGTCAAGGGGTAGTAATTTGCCCCACGTACGTATTTCATATTCTTACGATACAAGTGGCCCCATCCACATGCATGTATGCTCTCTGGTATATTTCCCTCGGAAAAGAACCAGTTTTTTGATGGCCTCCTTGTCCACGTGAACATTTATTGCACCAACTTAAAAAGAAATAAGAAATAAAAAAATAAATAGCAATGAATCCGATGAATGGAGGATGGAACGGCCCCGTGCCTTTGCAGGCCACAGTGACAGCCCATCTTTTGACCTTCAAAACTCATACATAGGGGGACCGCTGACTTATTGACCGTCTGCATCACACGATGTTTGCACGTCTCGATCTCTCCTACGTGGCAAATGACGTAGTAAAACGAGAAATTAAATAAACATAAGTTGTAATAAGTTTCAAAATACATAAAATGACAGTGTTTATTTTAATAGATATATTTTAATTTTTTATTGATAAAAAATATTTTTATATAAAAAATTATTTTTATAAGTTAAAAAGTATATTTGAAATGAAAAATTATTTATCACTAATAAAAATATAAAATATATAGGTATATTGTCATTTTAAATTAATATATTTTTATTTTTAACTTATTAAAAATTATTTTTAATTCGTGCATTTTTGTGTAGTTCATTCTTAATTCATTAATTTTTATTTTTAATCAATTGATTTTAATTTTTAATCATTTAATTTTAATTACACGTTGTAAAATACCAAACATTTCCTACTCAAATTAAAAAAAAGTCAAAAAACGAAGTTCGGCTTTGGATTCCTTTTGTGCCGCAAAAGTCAATAAATCGCATTTTGGCCACAAGGCTACCGATAAAGAAACGCGCCTCATGACGTGGAAACGTAATCATCTAATTTTCCATGCCAATGGAGACATGAAAGCTATTTAAGGCATCCAATCCTCGAGACATTTCGTATAATTAAATTAAATTGTGGGGAAACATGTCGTCATATCTATGTTTGCTTCCGAAAGCGATCAATCCCGGATAGGAATTTTCAGCGCCCTGTCTAAATCGATGTTTTTAATGCAGATTGATCCATGGAGTAATCAATGCAATTTAAAACGTTTGGGTCCGGATTTTAAATGCTACATTTTTCAATTAATAAATGGGATTTTTAACCTAAAACCAAGCAACTTAGATTTTTGAAACCAAAGGCACGATTGGATGGTGAGTAGTAATAATTAAGTTTGATAGTCTTAGAACTAAGTTTGTGTCCCCATCTTTGCTTTGCATTAACTGAGTGACGTATCATCCCTTTCCGTTCCCTCACCGAGGGAGCATTTGAAACCTTGCTGCCTCAGGGGCTAGATCGACCGTCTTCGTCCGATCGGACCCCCTCCTATCCAAGACCTTCTTTTCCTCCTTTGGACCACACTTCCTCAACGATCGAGAGTTGTTAGTCAACATGTAGGCACTCGATCACTCGATGTGGCAGGTCGTGGCAACGACGTCACTGGCGGTGGTTGAGTTCCAGTTGTGGTCGATTGTCACGACCTCATGGGCTTCAGCCAAAAGGCAGTGGTGCCACGATTGGTGTATAGGGTGGTGTCCCGATCGTGCAACGGTTGTTGTCGCGGTTGAGCTGTGCTTGGCTTGTTGAGCATAGGGTCGGAGGTTGTTGTGGCAGGGCTTTGGCGTTGGTGCTTCTGAAAGCAAATTTGCATGTTTATGCGATTGCTTGATTGTTAGGTTGTATAGTTTCTTCCTGTTTTGTGTTGTTTTTGTTGACTTGTTTCCCTTGTGGTTCTGAAGGAAGATGCTCACGGTTGTGTCTTATTCGTTGCTATATTGCTATTGTTTTGGTTCGACCTTTTTGGTGTAGGTCTTACTTTATGTTGTTGGTTTTGTTTCCCTTGGGAGATGTTGATGTTCCCTTTGGGGTATGTTTTGGGTATTATGCGAGACACCGTGCATCCTACGATCGAGATGTGCTCGAACTAATTTTGGTGTCCGGTTTCGTCGAATTTCTCGTTAACGCAGAAGGCTAGGGAATTTTTCTAATAGCACTGTCATATCTATAAACATGACGCAGTGGTTTTCTAATCGTTACTTGATTTCATGTTAGTGATGTTTCTTTTTCTTTTGTTTTAGACTTCGGTCAAAATTTTGTGTTGATTTGTCCTCCTCTTGGAGGATGTCTGTGTTTTTTTCTTATCCTTGTATCTCGCATCACTTGTGTAATTTCAATCTTATAAAAAAAATTGAGACCTTATTTGGCAAGAGGAAATTTATGGAATAAGTTGAAAGAGTTAAATAAATAGTAGAATAAGTAAGTTAATCTATTTAGATATTTTAACAAATTACAGTTATTCTACATAAAATATAAAATAACTTTATTCCATGTTAAATTTATTTAATCTAATATAAATAATAGGTAAATTAAATAATAAATTAAATATTTAATTCAACAAATAAACACAACCTGAGCAATTACCACATGGATGGTTAATTTTCCTTTAATTTGCACGTATAAGATTTTGGGTTATGGGATAAAAAGGGTAAGGCTAAAAATAACTAGCATCTATGAATTAAAATTTCTATCAAACTAATTACTTCTGACGTAAAGCTCCGAGAAGTCTTTGCCCATTAAATAGATAACGAGGATCAATCACAACGATCCTTTCTCACGTTCACTTTAAAGCAAAAAAAAATTAAAAAAAAGGAGGACGTAAATGTTGATGTAAAAAGTGAGATAAAAAAATTTATGAATTTTACTTTTATGATAATATAATGTTATGATTGTTGATATATTTGATAATTGATATTTAATATAAAGAAATAAAAGTATTTAGAATTTGTTATATAATAAGTTTTATTATATTTAAAAAAATTATTATATCATTTTGAATTAAAATTTTTAGGTGATAAATAATTTTGTATAAGTAATAAATTATTTTTTGTGATTTTATAGTGATTCAAAATAATTTTATATTTTTGATAAATTATTTTAAGATGTCATTGTAGCAATATAAAATTATTTCAAGGATAGTTTCACCAGTGTAAAGTAATTTTGAGTAATGAGTTTATGATTTAGGATTTAAAGTTTAGGTTAATAGAAAATGATTTATGTATGAGAAGTGATTTTTCACTTAAAAGGTAATTTTTCACCTTAGGGTTTAAAGTTTAAGATAGTTGATCTTAAATTGTAAGGTGGAAAATTAATTTTCAAGTAAAAAATTACTTGTTATAGGTGAAGAAATACTTAAAATTCAATTTTACACCGGTGTAATCTTACTTTACACTGTTGTAAAATTATTTTAAAGGTAAAAAATTATTTTTAATCGATGTAGAGTAAGATTGTACCAGTGTAAGGTGATTTTGTACCGGTGTAAAATAATTATAAAGATAATTTACACCTATACAAAAGTAATTTATTATTGATTTCATCGGTAATAGACTTCACTACATGTGAGTATTTTTTATATAAAAAAAAGATATATCAAAGAAGATCACATTCATAATATTAGACGTAAACTTTTACACAAATTTTTAAATTTCCAAACCCTTGTCCCAATTTAAATGGGATACAAACAAGAGTGAAAAGGGAAGATTTAAAATGGGCTATAAACAAGTGCGATAAGTGGAGCTTTTATATATCCTTAAGAAAATCTTTTCTGTATTCAACGATGAGAAGCTTCTAAAGTAAGAAATTCTTAAATAGAAAAACTTATTTGTCAATGTGTGACTTAATTCAACTCTTCCGGAAACTTAGGTGCCCTCTATGGAAGAAAAGGTAATAGATACGACCTCAATCTAGTAGTGGACCACCAATTATCTCCCTTTCAATTAAATACATAGACGTGCCTTTGTCCTCTTTTCCAACACGCAATTGGCGTCTACTTCTCACGGGGGAAAAGCACTCTAGAAGCAATAAATTGACAATTTTGACCAAGTAATTAAGCAATGACGAAAAAGAAAACAAATTTGGTCTCAAAGTAAACTCTAACAAAAATCAAAATGCGATTCTCTCGAAGAACAATGAGATACAGCCACCTCTTTGTCTTAATTAATAATAAAGTTGTCGGTGACCTTTAATTCGGGCATTTTGTCATGTTACCAATGCCTTTTGGTTTGATTGTGCAGAGCTGAGTGCATTATTGTGAATACAACCAAAATCTTGCTCAAGTCACGTTATTCACTTCAGAAAGATCGTACGAACACGTAACAATCATGTTCTGTCTATCAAGTTAAGAATCAAATGTAAATTTTTTTTAAGATAAGCATTTTAAGAAGAATCTAATATAATAGGACGTAACATAAAAGAGAGAAGAAAAAAAAAAAAAAATCCGACCATCCTCGTGAAGAGGAAGAGATTACTCCCTGTTAAAATGGAAAAACTCCATGGAAATGAAAGACAGCAAAGCTACCCAAAAAAAAAAAAATTCATAATATAAAAAATTACTTTTACAATGTAGAGGTGAATATTTAAAATTAGTTTACTTGAAATATTTAAAAAATGATGTTAAAAAATATGAAATTGATATTAATCATCAATTTGTTTACTTGCAGAGTAATGTTAACGTTAATTTATGTTTACTTGAATTTATGTTAAGTTGAGATGTTAATCATTGTGGTATTTACTTGTCAGTAGTGTTAAAAAATTAAAACAGAGATCACGAGAGTACAACAAAATTGTAGGATTTAAACACGGATTTATCTAATACCAGCAGCAACTGATATTAGACAAACCAATGTTAAGAACTTTTAACGCGTGTCAACCGAAGGAGGCTAACTCTTCAAGTAAACAAGGGTTAACCCCTTAAAAAAAGAGTTAATCCCTCAAATAAACTAATCCTTACTCCTTCTAAATCACGTGTTTAGTGAGTGCTACAATGTTACTCACCTATCCTAAAATTAAATACCGATGAATTGTATATTTAAATTAAATATCATTTGTTATATTTTACCTAATTTTTCAATTATACCAATATTAGTGGTCATTTTTACATCTAAATCAAATTAATTATTGACCTTTGAAATATTTTTAGTGATATTTTTTTATTTAAATTAAATATCATCAAGATGATTTATTAATATTTAATGGGTGGTAAACCCTCTTACGTGCATTGATGGTAAGAAATGCGAGATCTTTCCCGTATCAATAACAAATATCATCAATTATATTTGAACGCATTGATACATTTTGCGAGTGAGTGTCACCTAGGTACATTTTCATGTGCGAGAAAGGGACGAATGGCATGATCTCATTTTTTTTATGTTTTAGTTTACGTTGCATTCTACCTTTATCTACTCTTATCAAAGACAAAGTTCTTATAATTTTCAATCTTGTCTTGCTTGCCGTGTCGTAACATCACGCTGTAATCCAAGACTACTTGGATCTTAGAGAAATGGAGATGGACGATAACATTGTCGCTTAGAAGGTGTGTAATTTAACTTCACCTATCAGAAAGTAAAATTACATTCGTACGACCTTCACTCCACACATAATAAAACATGCGACAGCTTATCCCTAATAAGCTAAAGATCCATATTCCGTTGATGGGTTGGAGCTCAAGAGAGTTCTTTCAAAGAACGGATTACCTTTAGGATTGCAAATTCACAGCTTTAAAACCCCCTTGTTCATGTCCTTCACGTAGGGCACCTTTACCCCAACCCCGGTAAGAAAATAACACCACTATTTTTCGGTTACATAGATAGTGCTTTCTTGCTACGTATACTCTTACTCTTTCGGTTGTGAAACATTGGTGCTTTTTAGTATATATATATATAAATGAATAGCAATAGTGAATTTGTTTTTATTCTTTTTCGAAATAGCAATAGTGATTCTTAGGACACCAACGCTATATATTTGAATAGCATTGGTGTTACTTAGTGCAAGGAAGGAACCGTGAAGAAGAGGGTTAATGATGGCGTCAGTTCACAATTTGGCTATGTGGTAACAATTAGGAGTACATATGGTTCAGGTGGAGATTAACTCAAATTCAATCCATAATTTCTGGGTTAAAATTTTTTCAATCCAAACCATAAAAATTGATTCAGGTTGAGCAGATTATTACCTAGTCAAAATATTCAAAACTTATATTTATTTCCTACATATTTTTTATCTTTCATACTTAATAAAAAAAATATTTTAAACTCATAAATAACTTATGTCTTCTAGAAAAGCGAATAAAATAGGAAAAACTAAAAAAACTTCATAGCTATTGATGAGGTGTGTCTCATCATAACTAAAATATCCAAGTTAAGTTAAAAATTAGATTAAACATTACTAAATTAACACATGAGAATGGTTAAGTGTGGGAAATAGTGAAAAATAACTAAAGCATCAAAATTGTGTTAAAAATGAGAAATTAGGTCATGAAATAAGATATCTATTTATTAATTCAAAATGATGATCCAATTGTAAATTAAACAAATATTTGAGTTAAAAAGTTCAAATTAAAAGTAAAATTAACTTCCTAAATGTTCAATCATACTTCAATAAAAAATTGGTTGCATTTAGACATAATTAGGACCTCGCATTTATTAGATTACATTTAGGTCCTTTGTTCACATACATATCACTCATATAAAAGAGTTCCAGGGAGCATTTTGTAAGCTGCAGGGACCTATTTGTAAATCTTAGGGACCACTCTGTTAACCTTCTTCACCACTTATGGGCCCAAAATTTTCAATCTTCTCCGCAAATCCACCATTACACCTACAACCGAGAGGTGCACTGTAGCCGCGAAGAACACAATGCATCTCATTCGTTGCTTCCTTAATCTCATGATCCTGTGGCCAGCCTTGATTCGAAGCTTCGCGTGCTTCGGTGCGTGTAGTCACCCTTTGCCCTAGATCCCATCCAACGACTGTGATCTGATTTGGACTTCGTGCATGTAAAGACATGTTCTGTCTTGTGCCTTTTAAGACGTTTGGACTGTCGGTCAAACGTCTGGACCCCTTCCCAGACGTCTGGAAATTGAAATTTTTGTGCAAGCCTTCGCATCTGCGCGCGGGCGACGCGCAGACAGTACCCTCTTTTTCTCCCCTTCTTCTCTCTTCCCTCCTCATACGAACCCTGATGCTCCTCTTTATAAACCCCACTTCTCCTCTCTCATTCTTCCCACCCCACAGCCACCTTCTACCCTTTCCTCTCCACCGCAGTGAGAGGAGCGAGAGCGGCGACGAGGAGGAGAGGTGACATGAGGAGAGGAGGAGGAATTTGAGCTCGCGAGCTCGTGTGGGAGCTCGCCGGAGAGCATACGGCCAGAGCGGTGCATGAGGGAGGAGGAGAGCATCGAGGGAGTCATCCCTGAAATTGCTGTAGCCAGAGTTGCAGGCGAGGAGGCAAGGCGCGGCGAGGCCGAGCAGGAGGAGGTTCTGGTTCTGGGTTTTTCCAGAATCAAACGTTTGGAGTGACATCCAGACGACGGAGTGGACGTCTGGAGACGACTCTAGACGTCTGAAGACAGATCTTTGTGAAGGTACGTTCCCTTTGCAGATACGGCCATGCAGGCCGCTCCACAGCTACGCTTTGCATGGCTAATCTCAGGAGATTTTGCTGTCGCATGCAAGGATTGCTTCAGGAAGGTGCAGGACACGCCCTCCCATTCGTTTTAGACATCTGGGCAGCTTACCAGATGGCTGGAAGCACTCCCAGACGACCAGAGAAGAGGTCGGATGTCTGAAGCTGGGTCCAGACGGTTCAGAAGAGGTGCTGGATGTTTGAGGTTGACGCAGAGCCTGAGGTGCATTTCTAGACACTTTTGAGACGTTTGGACATTATGCCAGATGTCTGATTTGAGTCAGTAACTCTGTTTTTTGACCCGTTTAAGGTCCTTTTGAGGTTCGTTTTACGCAAATAAGATATCGGTGTTTTCCTTGTAAGTTCCTCTACTTGTTAGAAGGCATTCTATACCATTCTGAATGTTCCATTGTGATTGTTCCTTGTTATAGGATTTCATTCCGTTGCAGGTTCGGGGCTTACTGAGGCACGTGAGCCTGTCATTCGATCCCCCAATACTCTTGGGTTGTTTGGTAGAGTGGCTTCCCCTAATTTAATTATAAACCTGAATGCATGTGTCGAATGAATGATTAGAACCTAGGATATGGCATGAATCATAGGACGAGAAGTACTTGAAATGTTTGTATGCGTGATTGAATTGTAGTCTTGAATGAGTAGATAGAAATGTTAACAACTGCCTGTAATTGAACAAGAGTTGCCTGTGAAATATGAATTACCGGTGCTAGTTAAACAGTTGCATGTGGCCTTACTTGTTGTATACGTTGAATGATAGAAATACGAGCTACATGTGTATAACCTGAGAATGGAAATGTGAATGATGAAACATAGTATGGAATGGCATGAGAAATATGAGCATGAACCCTTCAGGGAATTAGGAGTAGAGCTCCTGGAAATAAATGGAATGGATTTGGAAATGTGAGTGGGAAAGTGTGCTGGCCCTTGAGTACGTGGTACCAAGGAGAGCGATTGTCCCCTGTTTAGTGTAGAGTGGAGCTAGCCACCCTTGGGTTGGGACCCGGGGTTAGGATTAGCCACTCTGCATCGACTTCTTGGCCCTCGCGTACACTGTACCGGGGAGAGCTACTAGTGTAGGGAGAGAGCTAGCCACCCCACGGGGCCTAGGGTTCAGCTAGCCACCATACACCGACTTGTTAGGCTCACTGGGCAAACCAGGGTAGTCAGGTGAGGGTGCGTGGACTGTGGAGGGGTGAGACCCCTGTTTGGTTCTTAGGGGCTACACCCCTGTTACTGAGAGGGCTAGGCCCTATATTGTTTCGTGTTGTACTTTGGGCGCACCTGTTAGCGGAAACGACTGACCGCATGCCAGTGCGGGGTAGCTACACGTGTGCTTATCGCGCGTGTCGTAGTCACCGTTACATCTGTCCGTGACCTTGGGGTGGTTGATTGGGTGTAGGATCACCACGTGGGACTCTCCCGGCCAGGAGAGCACCACGTGTGCCTTCTACTCTTCGGAAAAGACTGCAATCAAGATCGTTCCCACGAAGAACATTCGAGATCAAGAAAAAGATTTGGAAATATATAAACCAATGGGTGAAGAGGAATAACTTGTAAATTAAAGAATTGGAATAGCTAGTTTACCTGCTAGCCTTACTGCCTAGTTAGTTGGTTGCCACTCTACTCAACGTTCGCTGACTTTGTGTACTCATAACCCTTTTCAGGTCCAGGTGTTGAGCAGCCCGAGTCTCCGGCTGCAGAGGGTGCTGGACCCAGTAGAGTCCAATAGCGGTAGTCTTCTTTTGTAGTACTTTCTGTTGTAGTGAGTTCAGACTCCTGTACCTTTACGTTTCTGTACC